>JASDDO010000018.1:129532607-130782607 GCA_030015575.1 Agapanthus africanus
ATGTCGTATACCATTGATTTCAATTTTTATACTCGATATTCGTTTTCATGCACCATGTGCACTTGATTAAGATTCTTGCACACACTTGGCGCACTTGATGCGATTTTGTGCACACCAGATGCACTAAATCGGGATTCTTTGTGCGTATCAGATGCACCTCATATTGTTGTCAGGCACACTCGTTGCACTTGACAAATGTTTTTGTGCACACCCGTTACACTCAGTTTTATTTCTGTGCACATTCGTGGCACCTGTATGTGATTTCGATTTCCGTGCGAACCAGACGCACGTGGCGTTCTTTCTATACATTTTTGGAATTGTTTTCTTTAAGAGCAGCATGTTTTATGTTATATATACTATATGGCTTAGTAACCGAACAGGACTGGTCTGAGGACATTACCTAAGTATTTTTGCATGCATCTATAATTACCGAAGGGATTTCCAAAAAGGAGCTATAATCTCAATATTTTCCTACATGTCTAAGATGACATGAAAACTTTACAAAGGAAACCCTTCTAAAATCGTTTTCTAAAGGCGGAACGTATATGTTAAACAAAGGATATATATATATAGCTACTTTCTTACAATGAACGTCCGCTACTTGTGTCGTGATACGCGCATCGCATGACGGGTTGAAAAAGGTTTGACATGCATTTCTATTTGGATATTTTGGACGATTTTACAACGATGCGTACTATATACGTATTATCGTTTTGAGTATATCATATTGGATTTTGTGTTAGATTTTGACACTGTATGTTCGTCATAACTCCGATGATTGCATGCTGCTTGATGAAGTTTGGAATTTTAGTTTTACACTCGTTCTCATTGCGCATGTACTGCACTGGGATATATTTTATGTATTCATGATACTCGGAGCCCCGTTGATTTTAGTAATTGACTGAAATGTTTTAAGTATTTAGGGGGTTTAAATTTAAATTCGGGGACCGAATTTATTTAATGGGGGAAGATTGTAACATTTCAGAAAATAAAATATTATTTTTAGGAAATTAAATAATTGAAATAATAATTTCTATGAATATTATTAAGTACAAGAATTAGTTTAAATGAAAGGATATAACTATATAACGATAGCTTGGAAAATTTATATAATTATTTGTATATGTGTTATTCACTAAACCCGATTAGTATTTCACTAAATTTTTGCATTGATCCGGTTTATGTGCATGGCATGCAACAAAACATGTTACAAACACTTGCTACATTTTATTTATATGCACCATGGTTCTATTTTTGAATGATTTGTTTTGAATTTAAAACAAAAAGAAAAGAAAAGAAACAGATGAGAGAAAAGAGTGATGGGACATGTATCATGGTTGATGTAAGAGAGGGAGAGAGTGAGAAAGCTCTAGATCTCCTATGCTTCTTTCTTTGTTCTTATTTATTCTTCATCACCTTCTTCAACTCATTCTCCTCCTCTTCCTCCACCCTGTACCACCCTCACAACCCTCCCAAATCCACACCAAAACCTTATATCCCCTTCACTAAAATTGTGCACAAGCTCACTACAAGGATGGTGGACCAAACAAGTCAAGGTTTTGAGCACTTAGGGCAACTCAAGAAAATTCTTGAGTTGCCAAATGAGATATAACCCTACACCCTTGTTTAGAATTCAGTTTTCTAAATTCATAGAGTAGTTTTGAGTTGATTAAATAAGGTTTAGTGATCTTGGAAATTTCCAAGATGAGGTTTAGGGTATGATTTGGTTTGTGAAGGTGTATTTGAGGTGTGGTAGTGATCACAAACCCCTTTAGTGAAAGAATTCTGGTTTAAACTTGAATTTAGGTAACCCAAACATGAACTGAAACTTGTCGATATCGGATTTTTGTGGGTATTTTGATGTTGTTTTGAGATCTGCTATCACCCTGGGACTATGAAAATTTATTAGCAATTACAGAGAGGTGTGCAGGCAACCCAGAAGCTATACCCAAGACCCGAGACCCTAAACCTAAACTATGGCCGCAAATAATCGAGTTTTGGCCGCAAATTGCGGCCTTAGGATGTTAGTTTGGATCCGTGCTTCATCTGTAGCTCCATTATCTGTTAATTAGACCTCCTATATATGCAAAATTGGCTAATTCTCAACTAAGGAAAATCTGGTGATGTTTTCTTGAGTTGTTGTTTTGGTTTTGCGACTTTTTAAGACCTGGATTTTGGTATTTAGGTTTTGACTCGGAGTTTTGACGTTTGTACATCAACATCGGGGAGTTGTTTGATTATTTTTCCATGCGTAGACCATAGGTTCTAACCTATGTGTGTTTCGTGTGCAGTTTTGGTTTTCATACGCGATTCATATTTACGATACTATGTGTTTATATATGTAGACACCTTCACGTGGACTTCGAACAACAAAGAAAAGCGTGGCGTCTTTGATTTCAGCAAGCGAGGATCAAGGTGAGTAGATGTATATCTACGGAGGAAGTCGGGTGGATGGCATATAGCACCCCCATAAATGTAGAATAGGGTTATTACCGTATTATTATTATGAGTTTGGATGTGATATTGGATACTTAGCGAGTAGGGTATTTAGAAGACCTTAGGTTAGATTCGGGTAATCTACGAAGACCTATCCAGAGGATGATTACCTCGGAGGCGAATCACAGGTTACATGTAGTCACACACACGCGCGCACACGTACACTTGATTTTGTGCGTATGTGTGTGTATACCTATATATATGTGTTAGTTATATGTATGCCCTAGAGGCCATTACTATACATAGGATGTATATTGTAGTGGATGCTTGGAAATATATAGGGAGGACTTTCTTGCTCGACATGATAGTATGCTATCTGGTTGCTCTTTACCTTAACGTGTACACTGATTGTCTCTCTGTTACATGTTGGTGAAGCCCTTAGGATGTGTACTTGACTACCTGGACTATGATGCGGATCATACTAGTGGGGACATGGTATTCCAAAAGTACATCCTTCAAGGTCCCTAGTGATGGGTGTATCGTGACAGGGCATCGATATACCAGTGTAGACTAGCGTATACCTTCTCGACCCATACAGATGGGCGATGGATGATCCCATATCCATTGGTGTTTGACATCAGAGATGATATACGGGTGCTCAGTAGAGACTGGGTACACTGGACGGACTCGCCGAGAACTCCCAGCTGGTATTATACCTTACGTCAGATGGCAGTTCTCTGGTGACACTGGTACAGGTTAGTCTGTAGACCCGAGATCGTCATAGAGTCTTGTGTGATTCCTACTGTGCTTTGATTTCCACCTTACCACGTCCAAGAGGGCGTGCAAAACGGTGGTTTTTGGGTACAGTCCCGAATCACATGGAGGCAATGAGCGATAGGAGGGGATTCGTCTCTCCCGGTATAGGGAGTTGATGTTGCACTGTGTTCGATTGGCTATAACCGGAAATCCCTGGCCAGGGTTGCTGAGATTTAATGGTAAGTGTTACCAGTAGTTTCTCGAACTGTTATAGACCTCATATCGACACGACTTATCGAGCTATTGGGGTCTGACGTTTACTACCCCTAGGAGAGATATGCGACATATCAGACGACGAGACCGGACTGTACGGTAAGTGTTACTGGTTAGATTCACAGGAGTATGAGCGGGCTTGCTCGTCGATCTTTTGATCGCTCAATACCCGGGTGGCCATTACGTTTAGCAGACCGCTTGCGGCTTGTGGGTGTTTGATATGATCATCACCTGCTGCCGGCGTATTGACGAGTCTTTGGAGTCCTACACAGAGGTTTCCTGGCTTAAGCGAAACGAAATAGGAGCGCATATGAGATATGTGCAGGACCGAGAATAATACCAGTATGTGATACTGTATTCGATTCTCGCGATTTGTGACATTGATCGGTTATATGCGATATAGCCGGGTTATCGGATCAAGTGTTGATTCGATAAGTTGTTACTATTGATATTAGTCGGTTATATGCGATATGACCGGATCATTAAATCAAGTATTGATTTAATGATTTAATGTATAATTATATATTAGATATATTACTTTACATTGACTAATATTGTTCACTTTAAATGGATTTTCTCACTTGATGTGCACATTGTATATATGATATAGTTTTATGCACTAGTTTGTATCATGTTTGATGATACATGCAAACTTGGGTGTATGTTTGATTTAAACCTTGGTTAAGTAAATGGTTAGGGTTTTAATTTATTTATTCATTTATTTATTTATTTATTTTGGCAAAAAGAGAAATGGTGGCTTGCTTTGTTTTAGATTGAAACTTCATGAAGCTTTGAAAAAGTCTACCATTTTTGTTTCATGCCTAACCTAACCATTCACCTAACCTTAGTTTACTCTCTACACATAACCATGGTTGCTAATATGATAAGAATCACTTATTTTCTATTATTGATTATTCATATCATATTCTTTATGTCACGACCCGGAAGTACGGAACATGACCGGCACTTAGACTACGAACGTCTTGAGGCGTACGTACCCTAAGTAAGCCGAACCCAGAAATCCAAACCAAGAAAAGTAGTAAAGAGTAGGAAGAACCATATCAAATCAACCTGTATGCAACATAATATACAACGCCTAAAGGCGAGGATCACAACAGAAATGAAACTCAACCAGCAAGAACCCATAGAAATATAACACGCAACTCTAAGGTCGGAAGAATAAATATCACCGGTCTCTATCACAAATAAGTACATGTTTGGTTGATAGAACTTCTAAATACAACTGAAATATAATATACAATATATAATGGTGGGTACGATACAAATAACCCACCTACTAGCAGGTCACCTGAAAGGAAGCTGTGCCCGCAAAGCCGTAAAGAAACCCGTACGGCAACACCTGCAAGAAACTGGGGCACAACGGGGGTGAGTTGCCAACTCGTGAGTAGAAAAAGATCTACGAACAGAAATCGCATGTATGACGCAATCCTAGGTCATACGATCAAAATATATAATCCTCAAATATATAACCAGCAATCTATAACAAGACTAAGGTAAATACCTAACCCAAGTGTAAACCCATGTGCCCATATCAGTGCATCAGGTGGCAATATATCATATGAATGATGTATGAATGCATGAAAAGTATGATAAAGTTTTTTGAAATGATATCAATACACATATATTAGCGTCTCATTCCACTAATATTGGTGTAAGGGTATATATAACAGCGCCCTCATACCCTGTTATATATACAAATGAAGTATGATCAATGTAATCATGCATGTAAATATGAGGATATAGTCGAAATCATGGAAAAACATCATGAAACCTGTGCCCAGCATCGGCACAAAACATAAATCCCAATATCTCAATATCTCTGTATCACAATCTCTGTACCTCAATATCTCAATCATAAAATCCAGGGCGCCGTCAGTCCAGATCGGCCCCTACCATCCATCTCATGACTACGACGGTATCCTCCGGATATCCGACGTGTCGGGTAAAATCACCGGTCGGTCGTGCTCCCCTGCACAGGCTCAACGCCATCATCTGCGATCCTCTTGCCCCGGGGTACCGCACCGGGCCCACCATGTACCCGAAACGGTTCCTCCACTCCTCGAATCGGGTCTCGAAATCCATCAGAAAACTCATGGTGGACGACTCATACATCATGGGAAAACCGCACTTTTATTTTAAAAAGAGAGAAAGCAGTTCATACAAGTTTTGCGGTTTTCCCCCAAATCCAGAAAACATCATGGAAATCCGAATCATCAATAGCATGTAAAACCATGAATATAAGCATGAGAATCCATGAATGCGGCATATAATGAACAACAGTATGCATGAAGTGACAGGTAATAACTACAATGTCAAGCTGGCATATAAGGCAATGCACTAATATCATGTCACTACTAGCTAACAAGCTAAATCAGGCAATAATATTCTCTAAGTGTACGTGACATGGCAATTACCGATGAAGATGTGTGTGCGACAGCAAATAAGTGTACGTGGTACATACGCATCATCGGTAATGGTGCTGGTGTCCTAGCAGCAGGATATCAATAATAGAATATGAATCACAACAGTATGCGATGCAGAGCAACAATAATAATATGTGGGAGCTGAAATACTGAACACCATGATCACTAAACTGCATCTAATGTCATAAGAGTCATATAGCTACACCACTACAAGGCTGAGCTAAAGCTAACAGTAGATAAGGGAAACCGCCTAACCTCTGAGTCGATACACATATATACATATATATATATAGTCGGTGATCCCGTGTAGCACCTTGAAAAGTCGTTTTGGTGTTTTCCTGAAAATCGGTGAAAATTCGGTATTTTTCCGTAAACCGTCTTTTTTGTTATTTTGCAGTTTAGGACTAATTATACCTACTTTGGATAGGTAATTGCTAGTTTTTAGTACCAAATGAGTTACTTATGAAATTCTGGTCGTTTAAAATTTTTCCCTAATTTTTCAATTTTTTAATATTATTTTAAGCCGGTAAAAAAAATACATTAAATTAGCGATAAATACAAATTTAAATGGGCTAAATTTAAGCTTTAAAATCATGTTAATTAAAATATAGTTGTAACATAAATTTTTAGTAATTTATTTTATGTTTTAACTAATTTTTATTATGGAAAACGAAATTTATGGAATTTAAGCTAAAACTTGCAATTTTGGACTTGTAGGGGGTCTTTTTGCATAAAATTTCTTTTGTAAAACCCCTCTCACTCCCCCCTCACCCTTAGGCCGGCCCATTTCCAGCAACTCAAGAAAAAAATTCCTTGCCTTTTTGACTTTTATTCTTGTGTAGAAAAGAGGTGTTTTTTTAAAAGGATTTTGACTTTTATTTGGGTATGGGTCTTTAGTGATTGGTATGGGTTGAATTTGACTTTTCCCACACCCCACACCATCCCCCTCTCCCTTGTGCAGGCCGAAATCTGTAGCCCCTCCCCTTTTCATCATTTTTCTTTTCATCTTCTTCAAAAATTCTTCAAGTTTGCTCCAAAAATTGCAATTTAAACCTCACAAATTAAACCCCATCCTTCATCCCATTCTCCTTAGCCTCTCTTGCTTGGATCATGGTGCTATGAATCTATCTTTGGAGGCCTCTTGTTCTTGCTAGATCCATAGATCTTGAGGTATAATTTCCACCAAGTTAAGTTCTTATGGTTAGAATTCTTTAATGGAGTTGTTTTAGTGTTAATATTAGTGCTAATTTCATTCTAGATTTTTTAAAAGTTAATGGTTTGAGTTAACTAAGGTTTTAGAAACCATTATTTAGTTAATTAAATCTTTTTAGCTATCTAGTTGTTTACTAAACCAATCTATAAGGTTACTTTGCTTAAGTGGCTTCATATTATGCTAATCTAAGTTGAACTTGTGTGAAATTTTCATTGTAATTGCTAATTACAAAAATCAAGAAAGGGGTTTGTGTTGGAATTATGGTTTGATGCTTTGTAAAAGGTTTAAAATTAGTATAGTGTCTATCTAGTGGGTTAGTTTGGATGTTTGTGTTGGATTGTGAGCACTTTATCGCATAACGACGATGTTGCGTCGTTTTTTTTTTGGAATGTTTGTGCTTACTAGTTTTGTGATAAAATATTGTGATGAATTAATTGCGATATCTTGATGATATTTTTGGCATATCCTATGATAATTAGGATGTGTGAGTGCGGATTTTTGAGTGATCGGGTTTTAGCTTTGCCGGGCGACCAAATCGACGATTTTAGTTAGTTTTTGCGATTTTCGCGTGTGTTCCGCGCACCTTGTGCACGTTGTACCTAGCTTGTGAACGTTGGTATTTTTGTTTGGGATTTGCGTCGTTTCATGGTATGTAACCTTATGTTTGGTATTGATGTAGATTCCAGGTTCGGTCGCGGAGACGTCAGACGCGGCACGAAAGGGGAAAGCGGTGATTGGACGTAACTAGCTAGGGATTCCGGTGAGTAGATGTGACATCTACGGGGGACTATCGTTGGATGGCATAAGCCGCCCGATAGTTTTAGTAGCTTAAAAATATTCTTAGTAATGTTAGTAATTAGGGGTGTAATACTTGTATGATTAATTGCTTCATCCATGCCTTATATTGACATACATATGTGAAACCATTCTATAGGACACCTGCACCATTGCCAGGGTTTCATATGCAGCACGAGCACTATTCATGCTTACACACACACCCTGGTAATTGCCATGCCACCACACTAGATAACCTATAATTTAAAACCTTTTACTAATTGATACTTAAACTTGTGCTATTGCCTTTAATTCCTTAAAATGAAATCATAAGATTGCCAATCATGTGCATGTACCTCATCATGTTATTTGTTCATGCCTAGTCTATCAATCATACATTGCAACTTGATTATTGATACCATATGCATTCATTATCATTGGCATATGCATTTATGAGGATTTCTTGAGATTTTGTGATATTTCTGGATTTCGGGGGAAAGCCGCAAAATTTCTAAACTTATTATATTTTTAAAATATGTAAATTGCGGTTTTCTAGTGAGGTAAGTGTCGTCCACCATGAGTTTGCTGTGGTTTTCGAGACCCGTTTCGAGGAGTTGGATGAACCGTCTCGGGTACATGGTGGGCCCGGTAAGGTACCCCGGGGCAAGAAGCTCGTGGTGCTGACGATGAGCCTGGCAGGGGGCGGATTACCTACCGGTGACTGTTTGGGACGGCGGATATCCAGAGGATACCGACTGTGGCCGCGAGATGATGAGATAGCGATATCGAGATGGGTCAGCCGGATGGCTGAGGCCAGAGACACTGTGACATGGATATATGAGATTTGTGATAGTTTTGAGGTGTCGTTGCTGGACACAGGTTCTTGTTGATTCTAGTGGTATTGTGCTGGTATTTCAAAAGAGATTCCTAAAGGAAAAACGTGATTCTTATACTTACACATTCAGATCATGAGTTGATTCGCATTGCATTCATACCTGCTAGTATATTCATATTGCATACATACCTGCTTTTATGTCCTGCCTTACCTGTATTTTAGATGCTAGGATGCTTGTGTGCATGCATTCGATAGCCTGTGTAGATTTTATTTATTACTCACGAGTTGGCAACTCACCCCCGTTGTGCCACAGCCTTTTGCAGGTCCGCTCCGTTAGTACAGTAGCGGCGGGTGCACTTGCATCTTTTGCCTCTTTTGCCTGGACTTGAGGTTTTGCTCTTAGGTGGGTTATATTATTATTTTTGCACCACCTTGTATATTCTTTGTATCTAGTGTACTCCATCTACTGTATCTACCAGTATTGTTGTATATTGACCTAGAGATGAGACTGTGAGATTTGTGGACTTTTTGCTGTATTTTGGGGTCGAGCTCACTTGAGTCGACGTGCTGTTTTTCTCATGCTTCTTTATGATTATTTTGCATGTTGTTGTTTTATATTGCGTGGGATTTGTGACCGCCTTGTGGCGAAGAGCTAGCTCCCGCTTGGGGATGCCATATTTGTTGGATTTATATATATTCTTGTTGTACCCATTTTGGGGGCCAGTATTTACAAAGGAGACTCTGCCGAAATTTTCGGAAAAATTGATATTGTTTTTAAAAAGGTTTTATATGCCTTATTTGATAAACTCGCTTTCAATTGATTGGGTTTTCTTCACTCTTTTGCTTATTTGGTTTTGGTTTCTGGGCTTTGGCTTACTTATTTTACGGACGTCTTGAGACGTTTCGTAAACTTAAGTGCCAGTCACGTTCCGTACCCTGCGGGTCGTGACATCCCGCCTCGATAATATCACATCCGATAACATATCTCTATAATCGGTTATTCCCAAGTCAAGTGGGCGGATCAAACATCAAAATATAGCTCGTACGTGATTCCGTCGTACGGCATCCCCAAATCTGGGTACGGGTCAATATCACATTCGTCCTATCATTCATCAAGTATTCCCTTTATCAAATATCACAATCTGGGTACTGACCTACATCTAGTACTACGCTAACATCATCCTTATAATAAAGTTCTGACTACTGATCGACAGTCTAGTATAAAACAATATTATCATCATATATCATCATAAAGAGTATACATCGCCCAAGGTGGCCTATCACAAATATCCTGTCATATCACATTATATCATATCTCATAACATAATCACATGTCGATCACTTAATATATGTTTCACCATTCCTATGGCATCAACATCCCCAAAATCCTCTAAATCATCAAACGTATCTCAAGTATGAATTTTACCGTATCACTGATATCATGATCTCATATCAACTCTCTTCGACTCGTTTAAATCCCAAGTATCATCCTCATATCCGTATGTGAACACATAATCCCAAACCCATGTGACCACATATCTATATAGAATCCCATAATCTCATATGAAATAAGAATGTATGCAAGTATGAATATGTGTGTATGTATGTGTAGTGCACCCACTACCTAGGGTTTCGTAACCTAAATCATCCAAGTCCACCAATTATCCATCCTAAACATCAATAATTTCCCAAACAACATATAATAATTATAGGTGTGCATACGCATCCGTATACATCACCACGGACTGCGGGGGTGCTATACGCCATCCACCCGACTTCTCCCCGTAGATATAAATCTACTCACCTTTCTTTAAGCGTGCCGTCGCCGATGTCTCCATTTGCATCTCCCACGCTCCAACGCCACGTGGAGTACCTACAAGGATATCACACGCTAAAACTCATAAAAACCATGTCGGAAACCAAAATGGTGCACACTACGCCCATAGGTAAAAACCTGTGACCTTGTGTGCAAAAACAGCCAATATCCGCTGTCGTTGACGTCCAAACGCCACCCGACAGAAACGAATCATCGAATATCAAAAATCCATACGAAAACAAGTCGTAAATCATACGCCAACTCATGAAAATCAACTTAGATTCTATCCAAACTGGAATCAGTCAAAACTAGACATACAGGGGGTCAAATTTACATGAAATAGGGCTGTGCACGCAAAACGAGGCAGTTTTACCCTGCTCTGGCCGCAAATTGCGGCCAGGGGGATTAAAACTGCGGCCGGGAATTTGAGATGGTGGCTAGGGCTTTGGGTAGTGGTTCCAGGGTGCCTGCACAGCCTATTGCCAAGTCAATTTTACTCTAGGAGGTCCCAAGTGAAAGCAGGTCTCAGAAAGGTCACAAAATCGACAAAAACGCTAAGTTACGCCAAGTATAACAAATCTGGTATCTATCTGGAAACCTGGGTAATCTTGGTTAATTTGGTCTCAAATACACCTAATAAGGTTACCCTGACAATCGAAACCATCTCTTGGCCAAACCTCACTCAATTTCACTAAAACTAGCACTAGATCTCAAATATAACAGTAACTTTCAGCTAGACACTATAACTTGCAAGATAAGAATTTGGTTGTGAGATTATACCTCAAGAGAGTTCTAGGATGAAGGAGAAGGGAAGAAGGAAGAAGGAGGAAGGGCTGTGGCTGCTGAAGTGGGCTGCTGTTGCTATTGCTTTGGCTGCAGCTGCTGCTTGCAATCTGTCTTCATCTTCTCTGTTGCAGCAGCTACTGCTGCTGTTGTTTTTATTGGGGTGCTGGTGTTGCTGAAGTTATGGTATGGTGTTGTTGGTGTGTTGGTTTGTGGTGAGCTTGAAGTATGATGATGGTGTGGAGTTGTGTTGAAATGAACTTGCTGCTGCTGTAGAAGCTGATGCAAATGGGGATGAGTTTTGTGTGCTGAGGGTGTTGTTTTGAAAGATGTAGCAGCTTGTAGCAGCAGCCTTGGTGGCTGATGGGGCTGCTGATGTGAGGGATTTGGGGTGTAGGTTTTGGGCTATGGTGCTAGGGTGGCTGCAGCTGAATTTAAGGGATGGGGTGGCTACTAATGCAGCTGAAGTAGTTGTTTTGGTGGCTGATGTTGCTTCAGCTACTGATGCTGAAATGATGATATATGGCCTAGGTTTGGGGCTGATGTGCTGTTGCTGATGTAATGATATATGGGCTGATGTGTGAGAAGGGGTAAAAAGAACACAAGGGGTTATGGAATGATATGGATCATGGCATATTCTAGCCACCTCTCTCTCACTCTTGAAACATGTTAGCACCCACAAGCCATCATGGCTCACACTCTCTCCTACACAAGTCAACTCTAACCCTAATCACCTTTACACAAAACCAAAACCCTAATTAACCCAATTAACCTAATCAAAAGGTTAACCCATCATGGTTAGCTAAACATGGTAACCCTAGACTTATCCCAAGTTAACATGCATAAGTGTGTGCAGTCCAGATAAAAATCCGACAAAATATCCATAAAACCCGATAAAATATTTAAAAGCTGATTTGGTAAACTTTTACCAAAAACTCCATTTCAGAATTTCCAAAATTTTCTCCGGAATTTTCACCTTTTATCGGTATTTAATTATACCGACTATAAAATATTTATTAGAAATTAATATTAAATTGTGAAAATTCCCAAAAATAATATTTTATTTTTTTGAAATGTTACACTTTATCATCATCTTCTTCTTCTTCTTCTTCAAGAAGAAAGAAGCTTGCTAGCTTCAATGGTGAAATGAGAAAAAGAGTGAGAAATCCAATTCTAAAGTGAACCCACTTCCTATTTCTTCATCCTCTACCACTTGCCAAGCAGTATAGAGTGTTTTCTTCACAAGTTTCATGACTTGGTGAAGTTGGAGCTTGATCTTGTGTTGCCTCGACGTAGATCATCTTCGGCATCGAAGTCGACGACCTAGCCCGCCCATTTCTCCGATGAAACCGACGCTAGAGTCCGGGATCCGATGATCGCAGCGGAGGGACATCATCACGGAGCTAAGGAAGTGGAGGACCGGATCTACAAAGGTTGTATTTCCGTTCACTTAGTAGTTAAGTTGTTAACTTGCTTTTGTTTCGCCTTACCTCTAGTTTACGATCTCGCATTAGGGTTTCTCGGCACTTGTAAAATTTGAATTTGGCATGGTTGATGCCTTGTGAGACCTCCTTGGTGTGCCTAGGAACACTACAGTGGTATCAGAGCTTAGCTATAGCCTTAGGCGATGCGTAGACGGAGTTAGAAGTCCGATCGAACCGAAACCCTAATGCAAAATTGCTCTCTGTACATTTTTTCAAAACTGGGATTTTTGTGAATTAAAAATATGCAGAAAATTAAGCAGGCTATTATAAGAATTAATGTACAAAACGGAACCCTTAAATCGTTCAAAAAGCCGCGGAAACGCGGCACGAGCATGGCTCATGCGGCGGTTCCGCGGCCATACGGTCGCTTCCGTCAGATCTGTTTGCACAGTAATTCCTAACTTTGATTCCTGTATTTTCTGGGTATTTTTAGTTTCTACTCAAGAGTTGAGTATTCTGGGTTGTATTGCGGGCTCGATAATTCGATCGGAAATTTTAACTTTGTCTATGTGTTTTTCCGGATAATTTTAGAAAAAGTTGAAAAGTTCGACCGGATATAAATACCCACCTTTTCCCCTGTCGGGAAATTTCCAAGTGTTGGATATTTCCGAGGTTTAAAGACGTTCTAAGTAGTGCAAGTAACGCGATGGTCCCTCTAGAAGACAACAAACCTTAACTCGATTATGTGACCGTCTTGAACTGCCCTTTGAACCTTAGGGTTTGGGGCAGTACGGCGTGCCACATGTGAGGCGTTGGCTTGACCCTTCTACGGCTGGACCATTGGTACTGAGGCATGAAGTGAATGTCTTTGAACTTATTTCATGTGTTGAGCTGTTTCGGGAAAACTTGGGTGTTCGAATGTTCGATCGAAAAGTTTAACATTTTCTATCTTATCCGGAATGTGATACAATAATTGTAATTCACAAGTAGTTATGAGATAACTAATATGAATGTTATAAACATAGCACTTTAGTCTCACTTGATCGGTTGCCACAGAATTTTGATGCGATCAAAAGTCCGTCGCAATCACGTAGCGTACGCGGATACTCGCCGGATAAACTTATTAGACTGCTACATCCCTTAGCCCCGACCAAGTGACTGTAGGAGAACCCCGTCGCCGAAAGCATCCGTTCGGGTGCTCGCGGTTGCGGTGTTCCGCCTTGGTGCACTTCGTCGACGGCGTCGGGGGTACGGCCGCCTACTGAAGTTTGCGACGAGCATTCGATCAGGATGTCGGGAATCTTGTTGAATTTCCCGACTTGATATTGAAAAGTGTTCTCGATAATGGGACTAAAATGCAGGGTTTTTAATTGTTAGGCATGCGATGTCTAAAGAATTCATCTGTTTAGGCATGCGATGTTTAAAGAGGTTGCGGATTCCAACTGTTGTAGTTTTACACTTTCTTTTCTGTGACCGTAAGTGTAATATGTGATATCGCCGGTTTCGTTGCTATATGTCAATGACAATTGGGATGCGCATATTTACTTACGTTGATGACATGTGATGTTATGTGTTGCTGGATATGTTATATTGGATCGTCGTGTTTGAACAGCCGGGGGGTTTTATGTGAGATGAGTGTTTTTCATTTTCATTCATGTAAAAACTTGTATGTAATATTCATTTATTGGGGCACTTCCAGGTTGCGGAAGATGTCACCCTTTTGTATATTATTTACTTTTCCGCACTAGGATAGACCCAAGGAGGAGGGCACAAGTAACCGGGTTCTGGAGTCCAGTGGGAGACCAACTCGAGGAGTCGAGTCCGGGTCTCCTAACTCTAGAATTGGTAGGGTTGCTTGCCGCTCTCGTAGGGGTCTAAGGGTGTGGGTTTGGCTATTCATCACGACCGTGGAATCCGTGTTTTATACTGGCTCGTATTGAAAACACGGACGTCCTAGTAAATCCAATATTTCATATGTTTCTTCTGCTGCGATATCTGTGATGTGATCATGTGATGTTCTGTGATAGATACAGTATATAGTATATATAATAAATTATATAGGCGTTACTTATGTTTTACACCCGCGCTAGCCCTGCCCCGCTCTGTCGTTAGTTACCTAACCTAACGGTGCACGAGGGGACATCGAGGCGAATGCGGATGGCATAAGTGTACGTCGTATTTATCTGTGATGTTTAGGTACTTAAATGATGGGACTTCATTAATGTGATTAATGAAATAAAAGAAACCTAAGATGTTGTGGAATCGAATTTCTAAAATTAAAAATAGGTAGCTACAGTTCTTGCTTTGCATCGCGGTGTTCCTTGTAGAACATCCTGCACCTTATTCGATAAGGAAAGGGCCGAGATCCCTTCACCGGAAGTGACCCCTTTAGCAATAACTGGCAGATGCTACAACCCTCGGTTTGTCTTTTGATTGCTTCTATAGTTTCTGCTTTGCACAGTGATATATATGATATATCCTGCACCTCATTCGACGAGGAAAGGGCCGACGATCCCTTCACCGGGAGTGACCTCTTTAGCAAAACTAGAAAAGCCTCAAAAACACTCCATTTTAAAATCATTTGATTCTACAACGATATCAAGTTCATTACGCAATAGGTTTTCAAAAAAACCTGTCGTAGCCCTCCGTCATTTCAGATAAGTAGTAGTTAGTATTCGTGCTGCGTTTGTTGGCCTTTGTCAAGGCGTAGTGTGCGGTAGCTGACTGGTGCTTATCTGCTTATGCATATGATGCAGATTGGGTTAGGATAGTCGTGCGACCTTGTTGGCCTTTGTCAAGGGTCGTGCGGGTGGGTTTAATTCAATCAGGAAATAACGGGTTGAACTTGACTAGCATCCTATGGTTTGTTGGCCTTTGTCAAGGTCATAGGAGGTTAGGGGCAAAATTATCGGGAATTTCAAGTGTTGAAATTTGCAATGAGATTGCATACCTTCTAGGAGATAGTTGGATCCCGATACCCGCTGCGAGTAAGAGTTACTCCTGGGAGAGTTTTACATATTACAATTAGCCGATCAAGTAGGTGTCTAGAAAGGTGTTAACGAGGTTACGCCTCTGGGAAAACGAGGTTTACATTAATTAGGTTCGTGCGAAAGCATGGGGGACCTCCCTCAAAGTACCGACACTGGCCTGGCTGAAAGATTGGCGAACTTGTAGTGTGTAATTAATCCCGGTTAGTCTTTCCTTTTAGGGTTTGAAGGAAGATTTGATAAAAACAGTGGGAGCCATCCTGATTAGATAAAATAATAACCAATCTGATCTTGCAAGAGCGCACGCAGAGTGTTTTCTTCTCTCTCTCTCCAGGTAGCGACCATATCACGCCTTAATCAAGATAATAATACGGATATTGACCGAACCCGCTTGTTATACTACGCTGGGGAACGTTGGTCCCGCTCCAACTTATAATTGTTATAAGACAGAGCAGGAAATTGGGGATTACCAGAATTCCCGTGCCGCCCAAACGAAGAGAATGCATGCTGATGCATCATCTTCGGGTATGTTCATTATACAGAACTGTTTCTCAGTATTCTTTACGTCCTGGATATGAGATACCGGATCAGGATCCCGCATATGTAATTTGTTACATGGGCTACAGATAGGTAAAGAACTAAGAACGGGTGATAAGTTTCATGAGACAGAAAACGGGGCAAGTGTTGCAGCCAAGTCTGTTGGTCACTGTCACCCTGTATTACCAATACATTGATTCTGAACGAATGTTATTAGATACCGAACCTGATATACAAAATCATATCAGTCTCTTTATTAGTAAAGAAAGGATATAATTTTGTATTGTTGGATAATGTTTTGAACATTTCCTATATCAAGAGTTGATCGGTTCAGGCACGATATCTAAAAGCATTAACGTTCTAAATCAAACTACAGGTCTTTGTATACAGAACACACACAAGAGGAAGAGTTCAGAAATGAACGAATCCTTCTTGAGGTATTGTAGACTAGGTCATATCAATGTGACCCGACTAGCTTAAGTTACATTGTAGATGCATATTTAAATCAGTTTGAATTTACATCTTGTGAAACTTGCCAGTCATGTCATAAAGATTAGATGACCATTGCTCTGGAAACAGAGAAAG
Source organism: Agapanthus africanus (assembly GCA_030015575.1). Taxonomy (NCBI): domain Eukaryota; kingdom Viridiplantae; phylum Streptophyta; class Magnoliopsida; order Asparagales; family Amaryllidaceae; genus Agapanthus; species Agapanthus africanus. The sequence continues at coordinate 129,549,471 of JASDDO010000018.1, forward strand.
AGTTAGTTAACTCTTGGGACTCATACATGATGATGTATGGTAGGTCCCCTGTCTACACATGCCAAGACCGGTTCTTTGTACTTCATTACATTCTCTGATGATCTCTCAAGATTCAGACATATGTTCCTGTTGAAACACAAGTCCGAACCTTTTGAGATATTCACGGAATATAAGTTAGAAGTAGAGAACCAAAATGAGGGTATAAGTATTATGTCCTTTGATGCGATCAGGGAGGAGAATACTTGAGCACAGAATTCCTGGACTATTCTAAAGGAGAATGAGATTCTCTCTCAGCATTACTCCTCCGTATACACCATAGCACGATGGTATATCGGGGCAGAGCAATTGCACCCTATTCGATATGGTGCGCTCTATGATGAGTACTACTGAGTTACCTGTTTCCTTTTGGGAGTTATGCGCTTGAGAAGCTGCATACCTATTGAATATGGTTCGAATCAGATCACAGCCTACCACTCCATATGAGATATGGTATGGGAAGAGCCCATGTCTTAAGCTAGTTAAGATTTGGGGTTGTCCGGCCTATGTCTAAAAGCAAAATCCGGACAAGCTCGAGGCAAGGTCAGTTATGTAGAACTGGAAAGATTCCAGCTATGCAAACTACAGCAGATGATTTTTCACAACCAAAGGATTCAGTAGATACCAACGAACCTCAGCCTCTCCACCGATCTAGTAGGGTTTCTCACCCACCTGAGAGATACTTCAGTTTCTCTATGACAGTGGGAGCGAGGATTGCATCATGAGATGATGACCCAACTAGTTTCGAGCTGGCCATCAGGAGTGGGACTCTATAAGAATGGCTGGATGCTTAGCGATCTGAGATGGAATCCTTATACACCAACAAAGTATGGACTTTGGTTGCTATGTCTGAAGGGTTAAATCCCCATCAGGAGCAAGTATATCTTGAGAAGATTGCTTGGTGTAGATGGAAAAGTTGAGACTTTCAAAGCTAGACTTGTTAAAGGTTTTCGTCATCGACCAGGCGTAGATAATGATGAAACCTTTTCCAGTGGCTATGCTTAAGTCCATCCGGATCCTACTTGCCACGGCTACATACCATGACTACGATATCTGGCGGTTGGGTGTCATGACTACTTTTCTAAAATGATGTTTTAGAAGAGAGCGTCTGTAAGTACACAGCCAGAGGGCTTCGTAGACAGTGGGAGCAGCGGAAACGTGTACAAGATGCTTTATAGGATAAAGCAGGCATCGCTGAGTTGGAACGTCTGTTTTGATGTAGTAGTCAAAGAGTTTGACATCATCAAAATGGTAGATGAACCTTGTATAAACAAAAAGGTAGTAGGGAGTATGGTGACGATCCTCGTAGAGTACGTGGATGACATACTCTTGATAGGGAAGGAGTTTCCTATGCAACGCTCGATCAATCTCTGCTTATCACAATGATTCTCCACATAGGATCAAAGTGATACCTACTAAATCCTGGGTTTTGGATCTATGATATAGATCTAAATGGATGTTAGGATTCTCACTAGTTGAAGTGAGATGGTATCAATTGATCCTGGGGAGAATCACTTGAAGTGTTCCAGGGTGATAAGGACGACTGAAGGTCAGTCACAGGCATTGTCTTTACCCTCAGTGGAGGGACGGTATGTTGGAAGAGTTCCAAGCTAAATACCGTGGCTTACTAGACGATAAAGGTAGGATACATCGCTACTTAAGATGCAACCAAAGAGGCTGTTTGGGTGTATATTAGTTCATGAGATGAACTTCATTCCTCCCATTGTGTGACAATGGAGTTGTGGCTTATGCCAAGGAACGCCCGTCCCATCAGTGATCCAGACATATTCTGAGGCAGCATCACCAGATCATGAAGATAGTTGATCTCCAGAGTGATCGAGGTTAGGAGAGTAGACTCAGAGGACAACACGGCGGATCCACTCACAAAGGCCATTTCCCAGAGAGAGACTTTTATGGGATGGTTGAGTATGAGATACTGCAACTACTGCTATCAGATGGCCCTAGTGCAAGTGGGAGATTGTTAGTTATATGTATGCCCTAGAGGCCATTACTATACATAGGATGTATATTATAGTGGATGCTTGGACATATATAGGGAGGACTTTCTTGCTCGACATGATAGTATGCTATCTGGTTGCTCTTTACCTTAACGTGTACACTGATTGTCTCTCTGTTACATGTTGGTAAAGCCCTTAGGATGTGTACTTGACTACCTGGACTATGATGTGGATCATACTAGTGGGGACATGGTATTCCATAAGTACATTCTTCAAGGTCCCTAGTCGTGGGTGTATCGAGACAGGGCATCGATATACCAGTGTAGAGTAGCGTATACCTTCTCGACCCATACAGATGGGCGATGGATGATCCCATATCCATTGGTGTTTGACATCAGAGATGATATACGGGTGCTCAGTGGAGACTGGGTACACTGGACGGACTCGCCGAGAACTCCCAGATGGTATTATACCTTACGTCAGATGGCAGTTCTCTGGTGATACTGGTACAGGTTAGTCTGTAGACCCGAGATCGTCATAGAGTCTTGTGTGATTCCCACTGTGCTTTGATTTCCACCTTACCACGTCCAAGAGGGCGTGCAAAACGGTGGTTTTTGGGTACAGTCCCGAATCACATGGAGGCAATGAGCGATAGGAGGGGATTCGTCTCTCCCGGTATAGGGAGTTGATGTTGCGCAGTGTTCGATTGGCTATAACCGGAACTCCATGGCCAGGGTTGCTGAGATTTACTGGTAAGTGTTACCAGTAGTTTCTCGAACTGTTATAGACCTCATATCGACATGACTTATCGAGCTATTGGGGTCTGACATTTACCACCCCTAGGCGAGATATGCGACATATCAGACGACGAGATCGGACTGTACGGTAAGTGTTACTGGTTGGATTCACAGGAGTATGAGCGGGCTTGCTCGTCGATCTTCTGATCGCTCAATACCCGGGTGGCCGTTACGTTTAGCAGACCGCTTGCGGCTTGTAGGTGTTTGATATGATCATCACCTGCTGCCGGCGTATTGACGAGTCTTTGGAATCCTACACAGAGGTTTCCTGGCTCAAGCGAAACGAAATAGGAGCGCATATAAGATATGTGCGGGATCGAGAATAATACCAGTATGTGATACTGTATTCGATTCTCGCGATTTGTAGCATTGATCGGTTATATGCGATATAGCCGGGTTATCGGATCAAGTGTTGATTCGATAAGTTGTTACTATTGATATTAGTCGGTTATATGCGATATGACCGGATCGTTAAATCAAGTATTGATTTAATGATTTAATGTATAATTATATATTAGATATATTACTTTACATTGACTAATATTGTTCACTTTAAATGGATTTTCTCACTTGATGTGCACATTATATATATGATATAGTTTTGTGCACTAGTTTGTATCATGTTTGATGATACATGCAAACTTGGGTGTATGTTTGATTTAAACCTTGGTTAAGTAAATGGTTAGGGTTTTAATTTATTTATTCATTTATTTATTTATTTCTTTTGGCAAAAAGAGAAATGGTTGCTTGCTTTGTTTTACATTGAAGCTTCATGAAGTTTTGAAAAAGTCTACCATTTTTGTTTCATGCCTAACCTAACCATTCACCTAACCTTAGTTTACTCTCTACACATAACCATGGTTGCTAATATGATAAGAATCACTTATTTTCTATTATTGATTATTCATATCATATTCTTTATCATCTTCTTCTTCTTCTTCTTCTTCTTCAAGAAGAAAGAAGCTTGCTAGCTTCAATGGTGAAATGAGAAAAAGAGTGAGAAATCCAATTCTAAAGTGAACCCACTTCCTATTTCTTCATCCTCTACCACTTGCTAAGTAGTATAGGGTGTTTTCTTCACAAGTTTCATGACTTGGTGAAGTTGGAGCTTGATCTTGTGTTGCCTCGACGTAGATCGTCTTCGGCATCGAAGTCGACGACCTAGCCCGCCCATTTCTCCGATGAAGCCGACGCTAGAGTCCGGGATCCGATGATCGCAGCGGAGGGACATCATCACGGAGCTAAGGAAGTGGAGGACCGGATCTACAAAGGTTGTATTTCCGTTCACTTAGTAGTTAAGTTGTTAACTTGCTTTTGTTTCGCCTTACCTCTAGTTTACGATCTCGCATTAGGGTTTCTCGGCACTTGTAAAATTTGAATTTGGCATGGTTGATGCCTTGTGAGACCTCCTTGGTGTTCCTAGGAACCCTACAATATGTGTGTGTGTGTGTGTGCGTGCATGTATTTATGTATGTATGTATGTATGTATGAGTGTAGGTTTATATATATGTATGTGTGTATATATACACGTGAGATGAGGATGGTATATGATACTTGGAGATGACTCGATATGATCGGGCATGATACCGTGAGATTTTGATATGTGCTTGAGTCATAGTATAATATACGATATGATATTATAATGGATCGTTGGGAGATGTGTATTCATACATACGCTAATATGTGTTGATAATATTGGAATGTACGAGACTTTAGAACGGTACCCCTGATCATGATATTGTTCGATGATGATACCATATGAATGATGATATATATATGATAGTTGACCCGTACCCTCGATTTTGGGGATGTCGTACGATGGATTTTACCGTACGAGGTATAGATATGATGATTGATCCGCACTCTTGACTTGAGGATGCCGTACTATGTATTATACAGTGTTGATGCTATGAGGCTGGATCGCTAACTACTAGGTATATCGACTTGGGATTTAGTTGGATTTTCTTACCCTTCCGAATAGTTTCTTAGTTAGTCCCTTAGTTGTTTAGGTAGATACTAGACTAGGCTCGAGTCATACTTATTTTCAAAAAACCACGATTCAATCTATTTCAGACACTAAAATCGTATGACTCGTATATAGATATGTATATTCTACAATGTTGTGTTTTACTACTCATTCTCCGTTATATTCATGTTGTTCTCATCGCATTGCATGATTCATACATGTGTTTCTTTAACTATTATGAATCTCGTCTGTTAGGACACCAGCACCATTACCGATGATGTGTATGTTCCATGTACACTTGCTTGCCAGCTCACACACATCATCATCGGTAATTGTCATGTCACGTACACTTTAGAAAATGTTACTTCATTGGTATAACCTGCTAGCTGGTAGTTTCAACATATTATTATTATGCTTGCTCTCTTGTGCTAGTTTAGATATTGCATTCCTTGCTTAGATGCCCCATGCATTTATATATCCATTCCGTTATGCAATATTGTGGGCTTTATGTCGATATTCACTGCTTATTGACGCTTGATTAAGGAATTTCGGATTTTCTATGAGATTTCTGGATTTGAGGGAAAACCTTAAGACTTTTATAAACTCGTTATCTTTTCAAAATGCAAGTTGCGGTTTTCTCATGATATGATGTATGTGTCGTCCACCATGAGTTTTCCTGATTTCTGTTGGTTTTCATCACCCGATTCGAGGAGATGGATGAACCGTCTCGGGTACATGGTGTGCCCGGTAAGGTACCCCGGGGCAAAAAGCTCGAGTTGTAGACGATGAGTCTGGCAGGGGCAGACTACCTAACGGTGATGTCTGGCGCGGCGGATATCCGTAGGATACCGACCGTAGTCATGAGATTTGATGATATGGGCCGATCCAGACTGACGGAGCCCGAGATATTGAGATATTGAGATATTGAGACATTGAGATATTGAGATATACATATATTGTGTCGATACTTGACATGGATTTTCTGTCAATTTCACTGATGATGTTCCAGTTTTATTATACAAGTTTTACTAAGATAAAAACACATATTTTCTTATACCGGATATATCCAGATTTCGAGGTTAATTGTTTCATTCATGATGCATTCATACATCAGATATATGACTTGTTGCTGCTTAGTGACACTGACACGAGTACTGAGTATTACACTATGCATAGATTATTACCATGCCCCTATTAGATGTCCAGTGTTATATTTGAGTACCTTATTGTATGACCTAGGAGATTGCCATACATGCGATTTCTACTCGGTGATGTTTTCTACTCACGAGTTGGCAACTCACCCACGTTGTGCCACAGTTTATTGCAGGTTTATCCGTACAAGTTCCATGGCGGATTTGTTGGCACACCACTTCCCTCCGGGTGATTGCTTTGGTAGGTGGGTTCACTTGCATCGTGACCACCGTTGTACTTTTATTTATTTCAGTTGTATCTAGTAAGCACCATGTAAGTCCATGTTGCCTACCCCGGTGCTTACGGGGAAGCGGAAACGGAATAAAAATTCGATTTTTACAACTCTAAGCAACATGGACTAACAAAAGGAGAATCTTTGCTAAACCTAAACTAACAACCAAGCTAAAAGAGTTAGCTACCCGGTTAAGGGGTTATACCTAAGTCTTGAAGTCCTTCTCTTCTTGCTCCTTGGAGTGGGATGAACGGGTCGTCCTCGTCGCCTTCTCTCGCCGAAGAAAGATCCACCCGAGGGCCTCTACCTTTGGCTCCTACCTCAAACTAGAAGTAACTAAGGTGCTTGGTGTGCTAAACCTAGAACCTTAGAAAGAGTAGAGAGTAATTTTGAAGGTTTTATCTCAAGCTTAATGGTTCTCAACTCATGAGAGGGGAGAGCTTTAAGAGAGAGGAAGAGGATGAGAGAGAATGAGAATGATAGAATGAGAAGATAAAGCCAACCCTCTCACATATATGTGAATTATGATAATTAAATAATTAACTAAAGATAATTGTGATGGTTAATCTTGAAATGACCATTATCATTTCACATTAATTACTTTTGCAAGAATCAAAGAGCATCTTTCATATGAAATGATGATGGTCAATATGTGAACATAGGTCAACAAGTCAACCATAGTCAAATGGTCAACAACCCTAACCATAACACAATTATAATTAATTAATATTAATAATCATATTTCACATATAAACATTAGGGTTAAGAAAAAGAAAACGGTCATCAACCCTAATGAAAGTCCTCTGCCTCTGCCTCAGTCAACTGTGCATACACACCCGTATCCGTGTTCCGAGGAACACGAATACAATGAGATAAAACCAATCCCGAAACATATACTAGGATCTGGCTTAAACCAAAGCCCGCTAGTATAATCTATCCGGACACCAAACGTGCACAAGTGCGCGGATGTGAACGAACCTGTCGCAAAACCATGCGACCTCTACTCGTTTTGCCTAAAGGCGAATAACCCTCTGTGTGAGACTCTAAAGACTCGACACTACGCTGGCAGTGGGTTTAACCACAGACCGCAAGCGGCACTAGCTGTACGTAACGGTCCCCAGGTAGATGCTGATAAGAAGTCTGACGAGGTAAACCCATCTGAACTCCTACTGAGCCTGAATGTGACAGTCTCCGTACAGTCCGGTCTGTTCGTCTAAGAGTATTGCATGGCGGGCCTAGGGGGTGGTAAATGTCAGTCCCCTAATAGCGGTATAAGTCGTGTCGGAGTGTAGCCCAAAACACCCTGAGATAACACTGGAAACCTACCAGTATATCTCGCTTGCCCTGGCCAGGGACTTTGTGTAATGGCTCTCCTAGACACAGCGCGATATCAACCCCCAATACCGGGAGAGACGAATCCTGTCTAACCGTCACTGCCTCTAAGTGCTTCGGGACTGCACCCAACTGCTACCTGTTTGCACGACTCTTTTGAGCCGTGGTAGGGTAGCAATCTAAGAACAGTGGGAACACACTCGGGGTGAAGTGACAGTGTCAAGTCAACGGACTAAGCTGTACTCTTGTCACCTAGGAACTGATAACCGACGATAGGTATAATACCAACCAACAGTTCCCGACGAATCCTGTCCAGTGTACTAGTAACCTAACGAGCACCCGCATACTATCTCAAGTACGACGTACTGACGGCTGTGGGACAGACAGTCTCCCAAACTGGGATGAGAAGCGCATACGCTAGTCTACTCCGGAGTATCGATGCCCTATCTCGATATTCTTACGACTAGGGACCTGCATAAGGATGTGCTTGTGGATTACCCAGCCCCCACGAGTGTGACTGCCATCACAACGCTGGTAATCAAGCAAAGATCCTAAGGGCTCCACTAATGTGTAAAGGGAATATGCTATAAGAAACATATGCACACATTTAAAGTAGAAACAAACCAAGTATCATACTACTATTTTGAGCAAGATTGTCAATACAAGGTGAATATCCCAAGCTTCCATCAAGTAATATACAAACTAGTATGATACAGTAATGGCCTCTAGGGCATATACACTAACAATCTCCCACTTGCACTAAGGCCATGTACTGGCGTATCGAAGACCTATCATCTCGATCAGCCGCTCGAACTGAGTCTAGGGTAAGGCCTTCATGAATGGATCAGCAGTGTTATCTTCCATAGCAACTCTCCGAACCTCGATCTCCAGGCGACCCACAATCTCCCTGATCAGGTGATACCGCCTCAAGATGTGTCTGGACTTCTGATGGGACCTGGGTTCCTTCGCTAAAGCTATAGCCCCGTTGTTGTCGCAATACAGAGGTATTGGATCAACAACGGACGGAACCACCAGAAGTTCTGTCAAGAACTTCCTTATCCAGACGGCTTCTTTTGCGGCATCTGCAGCTGCGATATATTCCGCTTCCATCATCGAGTCAGCAACAGTTTCCTGTTTGGAACTCTTCCAACACACCTCCCCTCCATTGAGGGTAAAGACATAACCCGACATGGACATGGAATCAACCTTGTCACTCTGGAAGCTGGAGTCAGCAAAGGCCTCGATCTGGAGGTCTTTTCCGCCATACACCAAGAACATCTCCTTAGTCCTTCTCAGGTACTTGAGAATGTTCTTTACCGCTATCCAGTGTTTCTCCCCAAGGTTTGACTGATACCGGCTTACCACACTCAGTGCATAAGCTACATCTGGTCTGGTACATAACATCGCATACATTATAGAGCCTACCGCAGAAGCGTAGGGTATAATGGACATGCGATCCCTTTCCAAATCAGTCTTGGGAGACATCTCTTTGGAGAGGGTGATCCCGTGACAAGCCGGTAGATTACCACGCTTGGAATCTTCCATACTGAATCTTTTCAGTATGGTGTCGATGTACCTGGACTATGAAAGTCCTAATATCCTCTTGGATCTGTCACGATAGATCCGGATCCCCAGAATGTAAGAGGCATCACCCAGGTCTTTCATGCGGAACCTGTGTGACAAGAACCCTTTGACAGATTGTAGCATAGGAATGTCATTTCCTATCAAGAGAATATCATCCACGTATAAAACGAGGAATACGACAGTTCTTTCTACAAATCTACTATAGATGCATGGTTCATCTGGATTTTTGATAAAGCCAAATTCTTTGACCGTCTCATCAAAACAGATGTTCCAACTTCGCGATGCCTGCTTTAGTCCATAGATGGACTTAAGCAACTTGCACACCATTCCGCTGCTCCCACTCTGAATGAAACCCTCTGGCTGGTCCATATAGATACACTCCTCTAAATTTCCATTTAGAAAAGCGGCCTTTACGTCCATCTGCCAGATCTCATAATCGTGGAAGGCAGCAATGGCAAGAATGATCCGAATGGATTTCAGCATAGCCACTGGAGAAAAGGTTTCGTCATAGTCCAAGCCAGGTCTTTGATGAAAACCCTTTGCAACAAGTCTAGCCTTATAGGTCTCAACCTGTCCATCTACACCAATCTTCCTTTTGAAGATCCACTTGCATCCTACGGGTTTTACCCCATCTGGAGCAACGTCCAACGTCCATACTTTGTTGGTGTACATGGACTCCATTTCGGTCTGCATTGCATCCAGCCATTTTACCGAGTCAACGCTCTGAATGGCCTGCTGGAAGCTAGTCGGCTCATCACTATCAATGATGCAATCCTCTCTATCCCCGTCTATGAGAAAACCGTAGTATCTCTCGGGCGGATGAGACTGCCTACTATTTCTGCGGAGCGGCGCAGGAATGTCCTGATCTTTCGAACCCTCTGGTTCTACTAAGCTTTCAGTAATAGCTCGTGGTTCTGGAATTTCTTCTAGTTCTATTGCGCTCCCACTTATCTGATTTTCCAAAAACTCAGTTTCCAAGAAGTGGGCATGACGAGAAACAAAAACCTTTTGTTCCTCTTCGCAATAGAAGAAATATCCCTTGGAGTTCTTTGGATATCCCACAAACATGCACCGTACTGAGTGTGCCTCGAGTTTGTCCGCATGCTGCTTTTTGACAAAAGCTGAACATCCTCATGTCTTAATGTGATTAAGATTGGGTCTCTTCCCACACCACATCTGATATGGTGTAGTAGGCACAGTCTTAGTTGGAACTCGGTTCGAAAGGTATGCAGCTGATTCTAGTGCATATCCCCAGAATGATCGCGGTAACTCAGTGTTACTCATCATGGAACGTACCATATCCAATAGGGTGCGGTTCCTTCTCTCCGATACACCGTTATGTTGCAGAGTGTATGGAGGAGTAAGCTAAGAGAGAATTCCATTCTCTTTTAAGTAATCCAGGAACTTGGCACTCAAGTATTCACCACCTCGATCAGATCTAAGTGTCTTGATACTTTTGCCTGTTTGTTTTTCTACTTCATTCTTATATTCCTGGAATTTTCCAAAGGCTTCGGATTTATGTTTCATTAAGAAGACATATCCGTACCTTGAAAAGTCGTCCGTAAAAGTAATGAAGTAAGAATAACCGCTTCGTGTATGCGTAGACATTGGACTGTACACGTCGCTGTGTATGAGTCTCAAGAGCTCGCTCGCTCTTACTCCGTGTCCAGTGAACTGAGTCTTTGTCATCTTTCCTTTGAGACAGGATTGACAAGTTGCATATGATTGATATTCGAACGGATCCAAATATCCTTCTGTATGTAACTTCGTCAACCTTCTCTCATTGATGTGACCCAGTCTACAATTCCATAAGAAAGCCTGATTTGTTTCCGGAGACTATCTTTTGTGTGTATTCTGGACATTGAAAATCTGTGGTTGGTTTAATACGTATATACCATTGCTTAATGTACCTGACCCAATCAGAACTTGATTAAGATAAATGTTTACAACATTACTTACAAATGCAAATTCATAACCTTCTTTAGATATTAAAGATACAGAAATGATATTACAAGTTGCATTGGGTACAAAATAACAATTACGTAAAACCAAAACATGTCCATCTGACATTCCCAGGTGATAGTCCCCCACGGCCTCAGCATCCATGCTAGCTCCGTTTGCAACTTTGAGGGTCATATCACCTGCCTTCAAAAACCTACGCTTTCTCAATGCTTGTAAAGAATTACAGATATGAGATCCTGATCCGGTATCCAATACCCAGGAAATAGAGTTTATTGATAGACAGTTTTCAATAACATACACACCTGAAGCTGAAGCCGCAACTTGCTTCAGATCCTGGGTTCTGGCCTTCCAAGCCCTACAATCTTTCTTCCAGTGTCCACTCTTGTGATACTAAAAGCATTCTTCCTTCCCCACAAGCTTTCCCGCTACCTTTGTTGCCTTTTCCTTTCCCTTCGTATCCACTTTACTAACACCGCCCCTTGGTTTGGTGGGGGTTTTCTTCATCTTTCCCTTGTCTTTCGCCTTGGACCTAAAAGAGGAAGATCCTCCTACAAACAAAGTGGATGTTTCCCTACCTTTCTGTAGGGTGCCCTCTGCACTCCTCAGCATGTTGAGGAGCTCTGAAAGTTCAATCTCTTTTTCTTGCAAGTTGAAGTTCAGGATAAACTGGGTGTAAGTGGAAGGAAGGGACTGGAGAATCAAGTCTGTATAGAGCTCATTCTCCAACGTGGACCCAAGGTCCGCGAGCTCCTCTATGTAGCCAATCATCTTAAGCACGTGTTCCGCTACCGATGATCCGACGGCCAATCTCGCCGAAAACAACTTTTTCGAGACTTCGTATCTGGCGATACGGGATTGCTCTCCATACAGTTCTTTTGTATGGAGAAATATGGATTCGAGGTCCATATTCTCGTGCCTCCTCTGATGTTCATTGTCCATAGAGGCAAGCACGAGGCACTTAGCCTTCGCGCAGTCGATTTCCCAGGTCTTACGGATTTCCCTATCCGCGACGCTGGTTTTGGGACCTGGGACAGGGGAGCTTTGGTGGTAAGGAGATACCCAACTTGTCATAAGTGATTGCCATTTTGACATTCCTGAGCCAATCTTTGTAGTTTGGCCCTGTCAGTATGTTTTTATCTAGTAGTAACTTAAGTCCAGTCATGATGTTTGGTCGCTGCAATTAGGAGAGAGAGAAGAAACACTTTAGCATGATGCTCTTGCAAGTTTAGAGTGGTTTTTAATTTGTCTAAACAGGATGGCTCCCACTGTCTCTCGAATCCCTCCTCAAACCATAAAGGAAGAATTATTCGGGATCAATCTCACCGTACAATTCTTGCTTAACCGTTCAGCCAGGCCAGTGTCGGTACTTCGAGGGAGATTTTCCAACGCTTTCACGAAGTTCCTTAATTAAATAACCTCTTTTCCTTGTGGGCGTAGCCCCGCTAACACCTTTCTAGACACCTACATGGTTTATAGCATTGATCGTTAAGTGAGAAAGTTCCGGAGGAGTAGCATATACTCACAGTAGGATCGGGATCCAAATATCATCGCGTGACAAAACTGAAGGAATCCTACCAGAATCATCACACTCCAAATGGTATGCAGCGCTAGCAAGTTTCAGTTTCTTTTGAAACCCCCGATGTGGATTTTTGCCCCATGCTCTTATGACCTTGACTTTGGCCAACAAATCATAAGTCACGTGTCAAGTTCTACCCGTCATTCTCCAGGTTAATTTGAACCCACCCGCACATACCGTTGACTTTGGCCAACAAGGCAGTACGACTGTCCCAAACCAACACATCTATCTATGATGCACATGAATACCCAATAGCTACCAATCACTATGCCTTGACTTTGGCCAACAAACATAGCTTGAATACTTATTGACTATCCATGTGAAACGGCGGAGGGCTACGAATTGTTTTGGCGAAATCGTGAACGTAGTGAACTTGATATAATCGAAGGAACGAGATAGCGTTCAAAGGAGTGGTTCAAGCTCCGCATTTAAAAGTTGGTTTTGAAAAGAACCGAGTGATTTTGAAAGTGTTCCAACGACTTTTACTTGGTTTATTTTCTTGCATTAATTTTAATGTGTCCCATCAATTAATCCTACCATTGCAGAAAATAACGAAAATATGACGTACGCTTATGCCATCCGCATTCGCCATGGGGTCCCGTCATCACCCGTTTGGTTACTTAACTAACGACAGAGCGAGGGCTGGATTAGCGTGGATGCAAAACATAAGCAACGCCTAAATAGATATCATATATAGATATATACATTCGTCACACGCAATGATAGCCATTCCAGATCACAGATGAACACATTGGATATACTAGGAATCTGCATTTCGTACGAGCCTGTAACGAAGAGCGGATTACACGGCCGCGATGAATAGCCAAACCCCACCCTAGACCCCTACGGGTGCGGCAAACTACCCGCCAAGTACCCGAAGTGAAGCAACCTCCCTCAACAACGTGAGTAGGCCACTCGGCACTTCGAGATACCCGATAGTTTGTGCATCCCACCTTGGGTCTATCCTAGGAGCAAAAACAGTAAAAGAAATTATACAATGACGGCTACAACCCCATCCCGGTTGTGCGGCCATATAAATAATATTACAACATTTTACATATTACATGAATTGAAAGAATAAGAAAACTCTCATCTCACAACCCCCGGCTATTCATCCGTGACAATCCAACGAATTCATATACACAAACCATCAACATTACAGATCACAGATATGCATAACCCCCATTAATCGACGTATAGCGATTAGCAGACGTTCAATACATATATCACATCACAGATACAACCTATTAGCCAAAGTCTATAGAAAATCGATCAAAATACGGATTTGTAACCACCCCAAAAACAAACTTGTTCTCTGGAAATTCTGGGCAGAAACAAACCATCTCAAAAATCACAAAACACTAGCAGAAGAAAACTGCATGAGAAACGATCCAGGCCGCAGATCCGCGGCAGGAGCAAGCTCTTGCCGCGGATCCACGGTGAGTTGGTCGACTCACTGGATCGTTTTTCTTGCCTGTTCTATAAAAAGCCTGAGCCGATTTTTAATACATGATTTATTATTTTTTGAGCAGAAATAAAAATCGGCAGAAACTTGAATTTTACGGGGTGTTTTGCGGTTTTTTGTCCGATCGAAGTTCTAGATACTTTGCTAACTAGTTAGTTTGTGTTTAGCTAGTCTCTGATACCACTGTAAGTCCACGTTGCCCACCCCGGTGCATACGGGGAGGCGGAAACGGTATAAAAATTCGATTTTTACAACTCTAGGCAACATGGACTGACAAAAGGAGGATCTTTTCTAAACCTAAACTAACAACCAAGCTAAAAAAGTTAGCTACTCGGTTAAGGGGTTATACCTAAGTCTTGAAGTCCTTCTCTTCTTACTCCTTGGAGTGGGATGAACGGGTCGACCTCGTCGCCTTCTCTCGCCGAAGAAAGATCCACCCGAGGGCCTCTACCTTTGGCTCCTACCTCAAACTAGAAGTAACTAAAGTGCTTGGTGTGCTAAACCTAGAACCTTAGAAAGAGTAGAGAGTAATTTTGAAGGTTTTATCTCAAGCTTAATGGTTCTCAACTCATGAGAGGGGAGAGCTTTGAGAGAGAGGAAGAGGATGAGAGAGAATAAGAATGATAGAATGAGAAGATAAAGCCGACCCTCTCACATATAAACATTAGGGTTAAGAAAAAGACAACGGTCATCAACCCTAATGAAAGTCCTCTGCCTCTGCCTCAGTCAACTGTGCATACACACCCGTATCCGTGTTCCGAGGAACACGAATACAATGAGATAAAACCAATCCCGAAACATATACTAGGATCTGGCTTAAACCAAAGCCCGCTAGTATAATCTATCCGGACACCAAACGTGCACAAGTGCGCGGATGTGAACGAACCCTGTCTCAAAACCATGCGACCTCTACTCGTTTTTCCTAAAGGCGAATAACCCTCTGTGTGGGACTCTAAAGACTCGACATTACGCTGGCAGTGGGTTTAACCACAGACCGCAAGCGGCACTAGCTATACGTAACGGTCCCCAGGTAGATGTCGATAAGAAGACTGACGAGGTAAACCCATCTGAACTCCTACTGAGCCTGAATGTGACAGTCTCCGTACAGTCCGGTCTGTTCGTCTAAGAGTATCGCATGGCGGAACTAGGGACGGTAAATGTCAGTCCCCTAATAGCGGTACAAGTCGTGTCGGAGTGTAGCCCAGAACACCCTGAGATAACACTGGAAACCTACCAGTATATCTCGCTTGCCCTGGCCAGCGACTTTGTGTAATGGCTCTCCTAGACACAGCGCGATATCAACCCCCAATACCGGGAGAGACGAATCATGTCTAACCGTCACTGCCTCCAAGTGCTTCGGGACTGTACCCAACTGCTACCTGTTTGCATGACTCCTTTGAGCCGTGGTAGGGTAGCAATCTAAGAACAGTGGGAACACACTCGAGGCGAAGTGACAGTGTCAAGTCAACGGACTAAGCTGTACTCTTGTCATCTAGGAACTGATAACTGACGATAGGTATAATACCAACCAACAGTTCCCAACGAGTCCTGTCCAGTATACTCGTAACCTAACGAGCACCTGCATACTATCTCAAGTACGACGTACTGACGGCTGTGGGACAAACCATCTCCCAAACTGGGATGAGAAGCGCATACACTAGTCTACTCCGGAGTATCGATGCCCTGTCTCGATAGTCCTACAACTAGGGACCTGCATAAGGATGTGCTTGTGGATTACCCAGCCCCCACGAGTGCGACTTCCATCACAACGCTGGTAATCAAGCAAAGATCCTAAGGGCTCCACTAATTTGTAAAGGCGATATGCTATAGGAAACATATGCACACATTTAAAGTAGAAACAAACCAAGTAGCATACTACTATTTTGAGCAAGATTGTCAATACAAGGTGAATATCCCAAGCTTCCATCAAGTAATATACAAACTAGTATGATACAGTAATGGCCTCTAGGGCATATACACTAACACTCCATCAACCAGACTTGTATTTTTAGTAGACTTAGATAACCACAGCTTGTATATTCTTTCGGCCTTAGAGTCGCGCTCGTGGATTATTGTTGCTTCTGGTATTGTGATGATATTTAGTTTTCTTTCTTTCTTCTGAGTTTTGATCCTCGCCCTTCGGCATTGTATATTCATGCTTTACTTACGTGTTTGTTTCCGCCAATTGGCGAAGAGCTAGCTCCCACTTGGGGATGCGTTATATTATATTGCTTGTACCGTTTTCGGGTTAAAAATAACAAGGGAGGTGCTGCCCAAATTTTCAATGATGAAAATGTTTTCAAGTGGATACAAACTTTGGGTTTTCGTATACTATTATCTATGTTTTAAAGAAGTACTTGATTTCAGTAAAACTTATTTCAAAACTGCACCTCCACTATTTTCCTCTAATAAGGTTTAAATTTCTGGGCTTTTGACTTACTTGTATTATGTGTAGTCCTATAGACTTCACCTGATGCAAGTGCCAGTCACGTGCCTTTTTCGGGTCGTGACACTCATACACCCAAGTCCTATGTATCATCTAGCATGACACATAAACAAATACATTAACATATATCACATATTTATTAAATGTATAAGTAGAAAAGAAATTCTTAAGTGAGCTAATATTAGTTAATATATATTAATATATCAAATGTATAATTATATATTAAATTATTAAATCAACACTTGATTTAATAATCTGGCTATATCACATACAACCGACTAATACCATATATCGCGAGATTAGAATACGGTATGACAAACACGTATTAATCTTGGTCCCGCATCATATATGTGCCCTACTTCGTTTCGCATGAGCTAGGAAACCTCTGTGTTGGACTCTAAAGACTCGTCAATACGCCGGCAGTAGGTGATGATCATATCAGTCACCCACAAGCCGTTAGCGGTACTAGCTGGACGTAACGGCTACCCGGGTATTGAGAGATCATAAGATCAACAAGTAAGCTTGTTCATACTCCCGTGAATCCAATAAGTAACACTATCGTATAGTCCGGTCTCTTCGTCTGATATGTCGCATATCCAGTTTAGGAGTGGTAAACGTCAGACCCTAATAACTTGATAAGTCATGCCGATGTGAGGCTCATAACGGGTCTAGAAACTACTGATAACACTTACCAGTAAATCTCAGTTTCCGCCCTGGCCAGGGACTTCCTATTATGGCCAATCGAGCATAGCGCAACATCAACCCCCAATACCGGGAAAGACGAAACCCCTCCTATCGCTCATTGGCTCCATGTGACTCGGGATTGTACCCAAAAACCACCGGTGTGCATGCTCTCTTGAATGTTGTAGGTTGAAAATCAAAGCACAGTGGGAATCACACAAGACTCTATGACGATCTCGGGTTTACAGACTAACCTATACCAGTGTCACCAGAGAACTGCTATCTGAGGTTAGGTATAATACCATCTAGGAGTTCTCGACGAGTCATGTTTAATGTACCCATTCTTTAATGAACACCTGTGCACATTCTCTGATGTCAAACACCAATGGTTGTGGGATCAACCATCGCCCCATACAGGGTCAAGAATCGTACACACTAGTCTACTCTGGAATATCGATGCCCCGTCTCAATACTCCTTCGATTAGGAACAATTAAAGGATGTACTTGTGGACTACCCTGGCCCCACTAGTATGATTTGCATCATAGTCCTGGTAGTCAAGTACACATCCTAAAGGCTTTATCAATATGTAACAGAGAGACAGTACAAGCATACATGTTAAGATAAAGAGTAATCATGTTGCATACTATTATGTCGAGCAAGAAAGTACTCCGTATATATGTCCAAGCATCCACTATAACATACAATCATGTACAATAATGGCCTCTAGGGCATACATACAACTAACACGCGTAGTAAGATTTTAAATTTGGGGACCGAATTTTTGTAAGGGAGGAAGATTGTAACACCTTAAAAACGCGATTAGAGTTGATTAAGCGATATTATATTGGTTTTTGATAATTTTAACTAATAATTACTTTTCACATATTTTATTATAATTAATTAATATTTTATTTATTTATTTATGTACTTGCGGTATTTTTAGACACACGCATGTGCATGCTAATCTAGTATTAAGGATGTGCTAACCATATTTGGCTAGCCATGGCACACTAACAATATTTTGTTATGGTATATATATATATATATATATATATATATATATATATATATAAAGGGGTTTTGTTTTTAATTGAAAAAAAAATGAAAAGACAAGACATGAAGCAAGTGGGGATAAAGAGTGAGGGGCATTTAATGAAGAGAGAGAGAGGGGCATGGCTCTCAAGGGTCAACCCCTCTACCCTCATATCTCTCTCTCTCAACCCTCAACTCTCATTTCTCCTCCTCCTTCTCCTCCTCCTCCTCCTCCTCTTCTTCTTCTAATCCTTCTCTTGAAAATTCTACACTTCCACTCTTGAGCCTAAACCACCATTAAACTCCACTAAACCCTTCATTAAGCATGCTTAACCCTCTTGAGAAGTCTTGGAGCTTTCATGGCTAGGGTTTCATTCAAGTTTTGGTGAGGTAATGATCTAAAACCCTCAATTAGTCTCTAAAGGAAGTTTTTATATTTTCTAGTTTCACTAAAATACCTTAATGTTTTAGTTTAGTGTTAATATCATATTTTGTTAAATCTTGGGTCTCTATTTTAAATCTACTATCAAACCAGAGACCTTTTTATGAATTTGCCATGACTGAAAGATAATCTAGAGGCCTAGAACCTAACCCCAAAACCTGAGACCTCCTCTTCTGTCACGACCCGAAAAGTACGGAATATGACCGGCACTTAAATTACGAAACGTCTCGAGGCGTACGTAATCTAAGTAAGCCAAACCCCAGAAATCAAAACCAAGTAAAGCAGTAGAGTGAAGGAAAACCAATTTTAAATCAAGTAATTTAGCAACATAAGCCGAAGTATGCATTTTTAAAATCACAAATCTTTTCTGAAAATTTCGGCAGAGTTTCCTTTGTAAATAGTAGCCCCGAACGGGGTACAACATAAATATATACATGAATGATAAAAGGAATCCCCAAGCGGGAGCTAGCTCTTCGTCAATCGACGGCCACAACCACGCAAGCAATATAATATACAACGCCGAAGGGCAAGGATCAAAACTGAAAAGGGAACTCAACAACATGAAATCCACAATAATACAACGCGACCCTAAGGTCGAAAGAATATACATCACTGGTCTCTAAGTCTGAATAAATATACAAGTTTGGTTGATGGAGTTACTAGATACAACTGAATAAAATAAAGGTACAATAGTGGTCACGATACAAGTGAACCCACCTACCAAAGCAATCACCTGGAAAGGAAGCAATGTGCCAGCAAAGCCGTAACGGAACCTGTACGGAAAAACCTGCAAGAAACTGTGGCACAACGGGGGTGAGTTGCCAACTCGTGAGTAGAAAACATCACCGAGCAGAAATCGTATGTATGACACAATCCTAGGTCAATACGATCAATAATATATATAACCTTAAATGATAAGTCTGAAGCAAGAAAAGGTGGCAAGGGTAAACATCTATACATAAGTGTAATCCCATGTGCTCGTATCAGTGCCTCAGGTAACAACATATCATATGAATGAGGTATGAATGCATGAAAACAGAATACATGTAAATGAAGAAACTGCTTTCATAACTTAGTGAGATTTCTATATATTTAAATCGAGGTATCATCAATGAAATCAACATAATCAATGTCTAGCATCGACATAAAACATAAATCCCAATATCTCAATATCTCAGGCTCCGGCTGTCCGGACTGGCCTGTATCAACAAATCTCAATAGCTCAATATCTCAAAATCTCAGTGTCTCAAATCTCACTATCTAGGGCTCCGTTAGTCCTGATCGGCCCCTATCATCAATCACACGACCACGAACGGTATCCTCCGGATATCCGACGCGCCAGGTAAAATCACCGGTAAGCAGTCTGCCCCTGCCGGGCTCATCGTCTACACCTCAATCTTCTTGCCCCGGGGTACCTTACCGAGTCCACCATATACCCGCATACGGTTCATCCAACTCCTCGAATCGGGTCTCGAAATCCATATCATAACCGAGAAAACATCATGGTGGACGACTCATACATCACGAGAAAACCGCACTTTTCATTTTAAAAAGAGATAGAGAGAAAAGTTTATATATATTCTTGCGGTTTTCTCCCTAATCCAGGAATCTCATAAAAATACGAAATCCAAGAATCGACAGTAAATAAACAGTGAATATCGGCATAAAACTCCATAAAACTGCATGAATTTGCAAGTAATAAGTGAGATGTCTAACCTGACATATAAAGCAAGTACACTAATATCATATCAAAACTATCAGCTAACAAGCTATGTCAATAAAATAATATTCTCTAAAGTGTATGTGACATGGCAATTACTGATGATGATGTGTGTGAGGCGGCAAGTAAGTGTATATGGAACATACGCATCATCGGTAACGGTGCCGGTGTCATGACCGCATGATTTCAATATTAACATATGAAAACACAATATAAGCATGCAATGCGATGCGAGCAGCAAGAATGTGCGGAAGCTGAATAACAAATACAATGATAACGAATCTGCATATGTCTAATTATGAGTCGTACAGTTTTGCCATTTGAAACAACACGAATCGTGGTGTTTTGAAAATAAGGGCTACGGTGTTTTTAAGAAAATGTGCGTCCTTTGAAATATCCGTAGAATCCCTTGGCCTGTCTTTAAAATACTCACGATTCGTTAGTTTTGAAATAGGTATGACCCGAGTCTAATCTAACATTTACAAGTAAATTGCAGGGCTAAACTAAAAGGCTGATCGAAAGGTAAGGAAACCGCCTAACATCTGAGTCGATACATATATATATATATAAATAACAGTCGGTGATCCCGCCTTAGTAGTATCCCATACGATATAATATCTATAACATGACATCCTCAAGTCAAGAGTGCGGATCTATCATCAATATAGCTCGTACGGTAAATCCGTCGTACGGCATCCCAATCTGGGTACGGGTCAAATGTCACATCTATCACATTATTCATCTGGAATCGTTTTTATCAAATATCATGATCCGGGGTACTGATCTAAGTCTAGTACAATACTGATACCACATATGTATATGCATGCGTGTGTATGAAAACACCACGTCAAAAGGACCCGCTAAAACATCATGTCGTATCTCAAATACGAACCATGTCACATCACCGATCTCACGGCCTCAAGCCCAATCTCATCGACTCATCTCCAATCACAAGTATTGTCCTCATAATCCGTGTATATGTATACGTATATATATATATATACATAGTCTCATACCCATGTGTGTGTGTATACATATCCCCATATAGGCACAGGTAAAAGAATGAATGTATGCAAGTGTCTGTGCGTGTGTGGGTGAAACAACTACTCTAGGGTTTCGCAACACTACTAATCCATGAGCACATAACCATATCCTGAATATCTATGTCTCACATAAAATATACCATATATATATAGTATATATATAGCATACTATACATCGAACTGCGGGGGGGCTATACGCCATCCACCCGACTTCCCCCATAGATATATATCTACTCACCTGATCTTGTTTGCCGATGTCGATGTCGTCATCATCTTCTTCATCGTCTAAAATCATCGTGGGGGTACCTACATGTCACACGTATCGTATCACATTAAAACCAAATCGAAACCAAAACGACACGCGGAACTCACATAGGTCAAAACCTATCACTTCGCATGCAAAACAAGACCAATCCTCCCTAGTCGTTGATGTACAAACATCCAAAAACTAAACGCAAATCCAAATATCAAAACTTATCATTTAAAAATACGGAGAACATGTCCAAAAAGCATACTAAAGTGCTTCCAGATTTTTATTAAGGTGCATACAAAGTTTCCAAACAACACTAGGGTGATATATAGGGTGTATATAACCTCCTGAAGCAACCTAAACACCTACCCCCACCAAGTGGCCGATGTTGGCTATAGTGCCCTCAAGGCAATTATCATAGTCACGGACTTGTGATTATGATGATTGAGACAGGACCTATACCGATAAAACAGTCTTACTCAATATGATAGTATACTATCTGGTTTGTCTTTATCATCATGTACATGTTGATAGAGCCCATAGAATTCTTGCTTGACTGCCAACATTATGATGGCGATCATATATGTGGGAGCTGGGGTCTATAAGCACATCCATAAATGTCTCTAGTTGTAGGAGTATCGAGACCGGGCATCGATACTCCAGTGTAGACTAGTGTATACTAATCGAGACCCCGATGATGGGCGGTGGCCAGGTCTCACAAGCCATTGGTGTTAGTTTGTTCACCAAAGATAGTATGCAGGTGCTCATTGGGTTATGAGTACACTGGACGGACTCGCCGGGAACCTTCTAGTTGGTATTATACCTATTGTCAGATAGCAGTTCCCAGGTGACATGTGTACAGGTTAGTCTGTCGACCTGAGATCGTCATTTGTCTTGTGTGAGTTCCCACTGTGCTTTTATTACTACCCTACCACGGCTCAAAGGAGTCGTGCAAACAGGTTTTAGTTGGGTACAGTCCCGAGCCACATGGAGGCAGTGATCGGATCGTCGGGGATTCGCCTCTCCCGGTATTGGGGGTTGATGTCGCATTGTGTACGGGTGGCCATCACCACAAATCCATGGCCATGGTAGACGAGGATTACCGATCCAGGATCGATAGTTTCTCAGGAGGTGATGGGTTACATGCCGATACTAAATATCGCATTGTTAGGGGTCTGACTTTATCCATCCCCCTAGACTCGATATGCGATACTCTTTGATGAACAGACCGGACTGTACGGATATTGTCACTGACAGGCTCAGTAGGGGTTCAAGATGAGTTTGCTCGTCGGCCTCCCTTTCGCTCAATACCTTGGTAGCCGTTACGTACAGCTAGTGCCGCTGACGTGCTTGTGGTTAAACCCACTGCCAGCGTATTAACGAGTCTTTAGAGTCCCACACAGAGGGTTTTCACGGTTCAGGCGATATGGTGTACATGACGTATGTTGATACATACAGGTGTCCGATTAAATATGTGCACTTGCTGCGCAGACTTTGATCGGACGGTTGATAACACTAGCGGCTTAGGATTAAGCCGGATTATTAAATCGGATTTTGATTTAATAATTTATATATGTATTTGTATATACGTATTCTAGTATTATTGTTCGCTATTCGTTTTCTCTCTTGGCTATTCGTATTTTGGTACGAATACGCGTATATGTATTTCGATACATGTACCGGGAAGTATTCCGTATTTTATACGGAATAGCTTCTAGAAGGTGGCCACCTAATTTGTATGATTTTCTATTTTTTGGAAATTCATTTGACTCACAAATGAGGTGGAAGTGTGAGGTGGAAAGTGCATAATGTTAAGCATGGTTTTGGGCATGTAGCAATGTATGGTTGCTATTAATTTATTGTAAAAAGAAAATTGGAAAATGATATCTTTTTTATGGGAATGGGAGAGGGGTCCGGCCACTACTAGGGGGATGGGGGTTATTTTCATTTGGATGTTTAATTTACATGCTAGCCCACTCTCTCTTGCTCACACAAAAAGGAAAAAGAGTTAGCCATTTTTGTTCATGCCAAAAAGCTTTCACCTCCTTCATTTTCTTCTTGAGTTTCTCATTGAGCTCAAGGGTAGAGAGAAAAACATAGTGACACACTACTACACCTCGACTCTCCATAGCTAGCGATTTTGGTGCGTCGGTTACCTCGTTCGTCGAGGTTGGAGCTTGCGCCGTTTCCCTCGGGTGGATCATTGGAGACGAAGGAAGACCGGCAACCAAATCACATCAACGAGCCTCTAGGAGCTTGGAATGAAGACCGAAGGACACGGATCAACTCGGTATAACGATTCTAACTCTTAGTTAGCTTGCTAGTATATGGTTTAAGGTCGATCCGTAAATCGGGTAGCGGTAGCGCTAGTTTAGAAAAAAATTATTCTGCATTTTGGCCGCGTTTCGACGGCCGGGGCACTGTCAGGACCCTTCATGGTATCAGAGCAACCCTTTAAACCCATTGTTTAGACGTGCTTAAAAGATCGATCGACGGATTTTACCAAAATCACGATTTCATTTTTCATGTCTCTGTCGATTTTCAAAAGTGGACAAAAAATTATTTGAGGTATCGTAAAAATCCTTGCAGGCAATTTTAAGGATACTGGAAAAATTTGGGCTCCTGAAGCCACCAAAGCGCCGCGGAACCGCCGCACTTACCCCCTATTGGCGGCGGTTCCACGGCCATTTAGTGGTGACGGGCTTCCAAATTTTTACTGTAGCCCCCTGATGTGAAATTGTGATTTTTGTGATATCCTGTTTTAGCCCAGGTTTCTGTACAGTATTGTTTTTGCTTTTGCGGCCAATTTGGAACTTAGTCGATCGATATGTTAAGCGTGTGTTTGACAGTACATACATTATATTCTGCGACCGTGAATGTCATTTGATCGGTAAACCCGTCTAACTGCTATATGTCTTTTAGACGGGTTTGCGAACGTGACATTCACGTTGATGTTCTGTGTTGTGCTATGATGTTGGTTAGATCGTCATGGTGGATAGCTGTGGTGCAATGTATAGTACAGTTTTATTTTATTTGTACATTTGATATTGCGGGGCGAGCATCCGACATGTGGACTGTCGTCACTGCCAGTTTGTATATTATTCTTTTGGGTCACGACCGGGCTGAGGTCGATGTCACCCTTGTATATTATTTTCTTTTCTGTACTAGGATTACCCCGCGGTGGGGTGCATGAATAGCCGGATTCTAGAGGGCAACTGGTCCGCATCTCATGGCGTTGGGACGGAGGGGACCTTACCTAGAATTGGCGGGCTGTTCGCCGCACTCGTAGGGGGTATAGGTTGACCCAGGAAAGGTGCCCAAGTTACCGGATTCCGTGAAGCGCTGAGTGGTCCATTCACGTTGCTGAAGGGGGCTGCCTCACTTCTGGTTTTGGCGGGTAACTTACCGCGCTCGTAGGCATCTAGGTTTCATTGCACTGGCTATCCACACGACAGGGAACGTCGGGTCTCACTTGCGGCTCAAGTGAAACCCGGGGCTCCAGATTATCCACCATTCTGTGTTGTTTCTGTGATGTTGCTTTATATCATGCTTGGGACGAATGTTATATATATATATATATATATATTTATATATACTAGTACATGTTGTATATGTTTTGCACCCGCGCTAGCCCAGTCCCTGCTCTGTCGTTAGTTAAGTAACCTAACGGGTGATGACGGGACCTAGTGGAGAATGCGGATGGCATATACGTATATTTTATTTTCGTTCTTTTCTAGTGTGATTAATTGATAGGACTGCATAGATTCTTATCAATGCAAGGATAAAACAAACCTATATATGATGTTGTTGGAACCAAGGTTTTAAAAAAACTGACATTACAGACGTGCACTTTTGCTTTGCATCGTGGTATTCATTTTGGAATATCCTGCACCTCATTCGACGAGGCAAGGGACGAGATCCCTTCATCGGGAGTGACCCCTTGGGTAAAAGTTTGCGTCAACGTAATAACTTTACTATAGTCGATTATTTTTGCTTTGCATCATGGTATTCAGTTTGGGATATCCTGCACCCCATTCGACGGGGAAAGAGCCGAGATCCCTTCACCGGGAGTGACCTCTTCAGCAAAATTTTTCGCCACTATATATTTATAAAAAACCACTTGGATTCCTTCAACGAGATCAAGTTCATTATATTAAAGGTTTTTCGCCAAAAACCAGCCGTAGCCCTCCGTCATTTATTTCAGGTGGTACCTAGTATTCGTGCTGCGTTTGTTGGCCTTTGTCAAGGCGTAGCGTGCGGTAGCTAGATATTGCTTATCTGTTGCATTGAGTTGCGATTATCTAAGACAGTCGTATAACCTTGTTGGCCTTTGTCAAGGGTTCGTACGGGTGGGTCTAGAGTAATCCAGGATAATGACGGGTTGAACTTGACTTGTGGTTTATGATTTGTTGGCCTTTGTCAAGGTCATAAACCACTTGGGGTAAAAATCATATCGGGAGTTTTAAACATACAGGAAACTTGTCAGGCTTGCGCATACCTTCTGGAGTGTGGTGACTTGAGTGGCTTCCATCAGGTTATCAAGCGATGATAGTTGGATCCCGATTCCCACTGATGAGTAGGACTACTCCTCGGGTAATTCCGATTAATTCTCCTTTTGGGTTTGGAGGAGAATTCGAGGAAACAGTGGGAGCCATCCAGATTAGATAAAATGATTAACCATTCCGATCTAGATTAAAGTGCACGCTGAGTGTTTCTTTTCTCTCTCTCTCTCAGGTTGCGACTATGACCCGACCTTTGACTAAAACTCATGAAACCAAGTTGACCGAACCTTCATAAAACACTTTGGCTTTTGGAATATTTCGGTGTCGCATACATCATTGCCACTTCTATATCACCTTTTGCATTTATCCAGAACACCACGTATTATTAAAAACATCCACTTCCATTGGATAAATCCATCCTATGGTTATATACAAACTCGAAGGAACTTTTTCGAGGATCGATTCTGGTTCTGGAGAGATTGAATAGGATTATTCGGTTGTCTTTTCTCTTTACCTTCTCTCAGGTTGTGAGGGCTCCTAGGATTAGGAGAGGGTACACCTATTGAGCTTATTGGATAGTCTTCTTCCAAACCATAGGCAGGTGCCGAACGGTAGGGAAGGAAGAAAACCACCAAGCTTAACTATGGTGTACAGAAGGTAATAAGTAAAGACATATAAAGGGATTAGAATAATGGCAAAGGAAATTACGATCACCATCATTCACGACAAAAACAGTGTATACCCCTGCCACTCCTACATCCACTTTGCTTTTCTCTAGAACACTCCGTATCACTACGGATATCCACTTCCATTGGATAAATCCATCGTATAGTTACATACGAACTCGAAGGAACTTTTTCGAGGATGGATTCTGGTTCTGGAGAGATTGAATAGGATTATTCAGTTGTCTTTTCTCTTTACCTTCTCTCAGGTTGCGGGGGCTCCTAGTATTAGGAGAGTACACCTATTATGCTTATTGGATAGTCTTCTTCCAAACCTTAGGCTGGTGCCGAAAGGTAGGGAATGAAGAAAACCAATTAGTGTAAAAGAGGTGTACAGAAGGTAATAAGTAAAGACATAATAAAGGGATTGCAGAGAGGGCAGGCAAGTATATGGTTACTGTCGTGAATCAGGATAGTGGAAGAGGCATTACTAGGAATACCAGTTAACCCCTTTTGAAACATTTTCATGTTTCAGTTTCACTGTGCAATGTTAATTGAAAACTGTTTTCCCAATTGGAATCTAACTCTAGGGTATGTATTTACCAGATCAGTTTCTCACATCTGTATGATATTATAGATGGTTAGTGGGAGTAAGATATTGGGAATTGGGTGATTAGAACCTCATTAAATCGGAATTCGTAGTAATTGGTGATATTTGAGGAAATCATCTGGATTTTGCCGGATGGAAAATATTTGGTTTTGAATATCCGTTGTTATGCACCAATTTCAAACAGGTATATCTGTACATTTATTTTATAAAGTAAGATATAACTTTTTGATATTGTGTCTATGACATTTACCTATATCAGTTGGTGATTAGGTAAAGTGCATTCAACAGCGGTGTAACTCTTCTTAACCAAAGTACAGTTTTTCAACCTACGACGCACAGGGTTTGAGTTGTTGAACTCAGGGGACTTATACAAAATATTGTATGTTGTCCAGTGTCCATTAGGACAATGGGGATGGTACTCGTACTATATTCTTTTTACTTGTGACTTCTCCAGTTCTGGACAAGTATTTCGTAGAAATGCAAAGTCTAGATATTGAGAAGTTATAAGTATAAGAATAAGGTAGAGAACCATATGTTGGAAGTATCAGGATTCTTCGAGGAAGTCGAAGATGTAGATACTTGTGTTTGGTATTCCGTTGATAGTAATGGTTTTGAGAACTTGCTTCTCTTTCAGGTTACTCTTATATGGATGCACTCCTAGATGAGTAATGCTGAATGGCTTCCTTCCATTTGGTTGATATGCACTGGAGACAGCTGCATGATTTTGAATCTGGTTCCAATTAGATTAGTGCTTTTGTTTCTATATTAGATATATATAGAATCAATTTATATCTTAACGATGTTAAGGTATAGGGAGTTGTCCGGCTGATGCTTAAAATCAGAATCCAGATAAACGCAAGGCACGTTTCAGTAATGGCTGTTTGTGGGTTATCCCGGGCTTTGACAAAGATTAACTTTCTACCATCAGGAAGATCAATATTTATATTGTTCTTGACTCGCCACAGTTTTAGTAAAATAGACTTTTTCAGAAAAACAAAAGTGGGAGTATGGTAGAACTGGAAGTGATTCCAGAACCGCAAACGATCACTGAAGATTTAATAGAACCTAACGATTCAATTGTTTTTGACGTTCCATTAGCCACTCCGCAGATTTGGTGGGTAACCTCAGTCATCCGAGAGATACTTCGGTCTTCTCAGAGACGGTGACAGGGAGGTTCTTGTTTACCCAGACTTGCCATTGCTGCTGTTCTAGACTATAAGACCCGGCAGGAGGATGAGTATAGCGTCGTTCTAAACTAGCTTTTAGAATTGCACGTATATATGACTCTGCCAGAGGGTTGTTGTAGTCGGTGGGAGCAGCGGAAGCATAGTGGGCAAGTAGCTTATGTCTATTTATAGACTAAAGCAGGTATAGCGGAAATAAATCATCTATTTTTGATGTGAGAGTCATAGGCTTTGACTTCATCAGAATAGAAGATGTATCTGGTAAGAAGGTAGTTGAGAGTGATGTCCAGGTATTGGTATGACATGCACTTGATAGGAAGAGATATTCCTATACTACGATCGGTTATATTTTGGTTGTCACAAAGTTGTTTCTCCACATAGGTTATGGAAATAATATCAGGTTTTCTGGTTACTAGATCTATGGTTTTAGATCTAGATTTGGGAAGTATCCCAATCTGGGTACTTTGACATTATTCTAAAAGGTATTTTAGAATGGAAGACTCCTGGTATGGTGGTGCACCTGCAGGTGATGGAGTCACCCTCTCTAAAGGTGTCTTACAGACTAAATGGGAGAGGGATCTGCATGATTAGTATATCACTTGCTTAGGCAATTGAGTTAATCATGAAATGTCAAGTACCACACCAGATATTGCTTTTGCACTGGATGCAATAAGCAGATATATTAATCCAATCATGGAGAAACATTGGGAAGCAGTTTATGAACATAAGTGAATGTTCTAGGGATATGGTAACGGCAGCCTCCTTCAGGAGACGGTTATCATTTCAGGCTTCCAAGGTGACCTGGATGACAAAGTGACTGTTAGAGTTATAGTTTTTCCCTCTTTTAAGGGACGGTATGTTGGACAAGTGGTCTAAGCGGATACCGAGAAAAGGCATAGCGCAGGATACTGATTAAATTCAGTGGACGATACAGTCTGAGTAGTTTGCTGGATTTGGAGTTCATTGGTGAACTGGGTCCCATCAGATATCCAGACAAATTCTTTGACAGGTATTGCTCATTTCGGGAGATAGTTTTCTCCGCGAAGTTGAGATATAGAGAGATACAGAAAGAAACATTGGAGCGGATCCACTCACTGAGGCTATTTCTCGAACACAATCATTTTCACAAATGGGCTTTGCGAAACTGATTAGTAGAGAAGTTGGGTGTTCGGTATCACACGGGCCGTGAGTATGCGACATCGCAATAATTAGCCTTAAGTGCATGTGGGAGATTGTTGGCTATAGTGATGTTGGATATATGTATGCCCTAGAGGCCATTATATGATAGTGGATGTATTTATACATGTATATATATATATATATATATATTCGGTGTACATTCTTGCTCGACATGATAGTATGCTATCTGGTTCTTCTTTATCTGACATGTTGATTTGATCATGCTTTTATTCATTCATACATGTTGATAAAGCCCTGAGGATATAGACTTGACTACTATGATTATGATAGAGATCATACTAGTGGGACATCGGTAGTTTATAAGCATATCCTGGAACGTCCCTAGTCGTAGGTGTATCGAGACGGGGCATCGATATACCAGTGTAGACTAGCGTATATGATACTAGACCCATATGATGGGCGATGGATGTTCCCACATTCATCAATGTTTGACATCGAGATCGTATACGGGTGCTCAGTGGTGACTGGGTACACTGGACGGACTCACCGAGAACTCCTATATGGAATTATATCATTCGTCGGATAGCAGTTCTCAGGTGACACTGGTGCAGGTTATTCTGTAGACCCGAGATCGTCATAGAATCTTGTGTGTTCTCCCACTGTACTTTGATTACCACCCTACCACGGCTCTACTGAGTCGTGCAAACAGGTGGCCGTTGGGTACAGTCCCGAGACACACGAAGGCGATGAGCGATAGAAGGGGTTTCGTCTCTCTCGGTATTGGGAGTTGATGCTGTGCTATGCACGATTGGCTATATCAGTATGTCCCTGTCTAGGGCTGTTGAGATTTACTGATAAGTGTTATCAGTAGTTTCTCGATCTGTTATAGACCATTCATCGGCACGACTTATTGAGTTATTGGGGTCGACGTTACCATCCCTAGACTTGATATGCAGCATATCTGACGAAGAGACCGGACTGTACGGTAGTGTTGCCGGTTGGCTCGATGGGAGTTGTAGCAGGTTCGCTTGTTTTCTTCTGATCGCTCAATACCCGGGTGGCCGTTACGTTTAGCTGACCGCTTGCGGCTTAGAGGTGCTTGATATGATCATCACCCACTACTGGCGTATTGACGAGTCTTAGAGTCCCATAATGGATTTACCTAGTCCAGGCGAAAAGTTGTGGTGCACATTTGCGATATGCGCGTGGACCCGGTAAAACATGCGTGTATGAGATACCGTATATTAATCGGGCAGCTTGCTTTTGGTCGGGTCATATGTGATATGACCGGGTTGCTAAATCAAGTGTTGATTTATCATTTGACCATTAGTTTCTCACTAGAAATCCTTTCTTGTCTTTTTGGGTGTATGCATGCATGTATGCATTCATTCTTGTTCATGCACATATGGATGTGCATGCACACATACATGCATACATCATTCTATCATGGTTGTATATATAGTGGATGATGGCAATATAAGACTCACACCTTATGTAAAATTATATATGGATATATATTTGTATTTGTGTTAAAACAAAAGAAAAGAAAAAGATTAATTCATGGTTATCTTCCACACTCTTCTTGGAACCAACCTTGGTTAACCCACTTTTTAACCATGAGTTAATTTTCCTTTTGTCTTTTAACTCAAATGCAATAATATCTATATTTTGTAACCATGGTTTGAGATGAAGAGTAGAAAATATATATACTTATCTTTTCTATTATTCATATTAACCTTAACTTTCTCTTGAGTTTTCTAGAGCCATCATCTTCTTCCTCCTCTCTCTTGCTCTCTAGATTTTTCAAGTGAGCCAAAGAGTGACCAAGTTAGGATTTTGAAGTGAGAAAACCAACCACAACACCATTCTACACTAGTCTTGCCCACTTGTGAAGAGTGTTAGCTTCCATTTCTCCTTTTGATCTTGTGAAGTTTCAAGCTTAGACAAAGAGGATTCCGGGTGGATCATCGTGGACCCAGAAGGATATCAAGCGGACCCTTTCCAACCCTCAAGTAGCCAAGGAGTCTAGCGTAGGGAGCTACAAAGGTTGTACTCTCAAAACCCTAGCTTTTTCTACTTGTGATGATGTGTTTGTAATGAAACCCTAAATTTCTAGTGATGATCCTTTGTATGTTCACTTAGCACCTTAAAAATTTAATTTTGATACATGTGATGCTTCCAAACCCTTCATGAGGTGCTAGGTAAACCTAACATTGGTATCAGAGCTGACCTAGAACTTTAGGCGACACTTTAGCGAAATTAAAACTCCGATCGAACCAAAATACGGCTTCTTGAACACTCTCTGGACATTTTTTCAAACAGTGTTATTTTCAGAATTAAAAATATGTAAAAAAATTCAGCAGGGAATTCTAAGAACCACTGTAAAAACGAAGCCCTAATCAGTAAATCCCACCGCGGAACCGCTGCCAAAGTTTGCTTAGGCCGCGGCTCCGCGGCCGTACAGATTCATTAAGGCCTCGTTTTTATACAGTGATCTTCTTACCTGCTTATAGATGTTTTTGGGTATTTTTAATCTGGTTTCAGTGATATATGTTCTAGAGATTGTTTTGGATTCGGTGATTCGATCGGAATTTTAATTTCGTGCTTTTTTCCGGGTAATTAAGAAAGTATTAAAATGTTCGAACGAGTATCATTAACTCACTTTTTCACGGGGTTTAAATCTTTCGGAAATACGTGCAAGTTAAGTGGTGGACACTCTAGAAGACAACAAACCTTAACTCAATTATGTGACCGTCTTGAACTGCCTTTTGAACCTTAGGGTTTGGGGAAGTACGGCGTGCCACATGTGAGGCGTTGGCTTGACCGCTACTACTGTGACACATTCCGGGTTTTTTGAACTCCGCTCAAGTGTTGAGCTTTAGGAAATTTTGGGTATTTGATTATTCGATCGAAATGTTTAATACTGTCTATTTATCTGGAATGTGATACAATATGTGGAATTCATATAGTTAGGCATGAAATGCGAAGTTTGTGATATTTCGGATTTACGATGTCTAAAGTGAATGTGGATTCCAAATATTGTAGTTTTACACTTTCTTTTCTGTGACCGTAAGTGTAGTATGTCGCTTATTACCGGTTTCGTTGATATACATCAACGACAATCGGGGTACGCATACTTACTTACGTTGATGATATATGATATTATGTGTTGCTGAGATATGATGTGCAGGATTGACGCGATTGAATAGCCGGGGGGGTTTATGTGAGATGAGAGTTTTATTTTCATTCATGTAAAATTCAAATGTAATGTAATATTCTTTTATTTGCGGCACTTCCGGGTTGAGGTTGATGTCACCAGTGTTGTATATTATTTACTTTTCCGCATTAGGATAGACCTAAGGAGGGGAGCACAAGTGACCGGGTTCTGGGGTTCAGTGGAAGGCCATCTCGAGGAGTCGAGACCGGGTCTCCTAAACTCCAGAATTGGTAGGGTCGCTTGCCTCTCTCGTAGGGGTCTAGGGGTGTGGGCTTGGCTATTCATCGCGACTGTGGAATCCGTATTTTCTATTGTTGGTTAAATACTAAATACGGACGTCCTAGTATATCCCACATTATATCTATGTTTCTGCTGCCTGTGTTCTGTGATATCTGAGACGAATGATATATTATATATGAGATATATAGTAGACGTTGCTTATGTTTTACACCCGCGCTAGTCCCGTCCCGGTATGTCGTTAGTTAAGTAACCTAACGGAACATTGCGGCAAATGCGGATGGCATAAGCGTACGTTGTATTTTCGTTTCTTTTCTGTGATTGGCTTAAGGTCTTAAATTATGGGACTACATTAATATGATTAATGTAAAGAAAATAAACCTAAAAAGATGTTGTAGAATCGGATTTGAAAACCACTCGGCTCTTTATGAAAAATCTACATTTCAAAACTGCGGAGCACAAGCCACTCCTTCTGAAAACCATTTGATTCTACGACGATATCAAGTTCAAAGCGTTAAAGATTTTCTTAAAAATCATCCGCAACCCTCCGTCATTTTAGGAAGTAGAGTACTTAGTATTCGTGCTACGTTTGTTGACTTTAGTTACGGCGTAGTGTACGGTAGCTAAGTGATGTCTTCCTACACTGCATATGATGCAGATTAATTAGGACATTCATGCGACTTTGTTGACCATAGTTAAGGGTCATATGGGTGGGTCTAATTAATCAAGAAATGATGGGTAGAACTTGACTGGTACTTATGATTTTTTGACCATAGTTAAGGTCATAGGTACTAGGGGTAAAAACCGTATCGGGAATTTCAAGTGTTGAGATTTGCAATGAGATTGCATACCTTCCATATGATGGTTGGATCCCGATCCCACTGTAGGAAATAGTTGCTCCTAGGAGAGTTTTGCAGTTTATAATTAGCTAACTCATTAGGTGTCTAGAAAGGTGTTAATGGGGCTACGCCTCTGGGAAAACGAGGTTTACTTTAATTAGGTCCGTGCGAAAGCACGAGGAACCTCCCTCAAGTACCGACACTGGCCTGGCTGAACGGTTAGCGAAATTGTAGACTGTAATTAATCCTGGCTAGTTTTCTTTTTAAGGTTTGAAAGAAAAAACTTGATTAAAGCAGTGGGAGACATCGATTAGACAAGATAATAACCAATCTGATCTTTGCAAGAGCTTTCGCTGAGTGTATTCTTTTCTTTCTCTTAATGGCAGATACCAAAGACTGGACTCAAGCTTCTACTAGATAAAAATAAACTGAATGGGACCAATTATAAAGACTGGCTGAGGAATCTGAAAATAGCCTTGACTTATGATAAAGTATCATATGTCTTCACGGCTTCAGCCCCGCCCGTCCCAGGTCCAAAATCCTCAGTTACGGACAAAGAAGTCCGCAAGACATGGGATGCTGACTGTGCCACGGCCAAATGCCTCGTGCTTGCATCGATGGATAACACACATCAAAAGCAGCACGAGAATATGGACATTCAAACCATATTCCTCCATACAAAGGAGTTGTATGGAGAGCAATCCTACGTATTATGATACGAAGCATCAAAGAAATTGTTTCAGATGCGAATGGCCCCCGGCACACCAGTAGGAGACCATGTTATGAAGATGATAGCTCTCATAGAAGAGCTTGAGGACCTTGGATGGACGATGGACAATGAACAATATACGGATATTATTCTGCAGTCCCTCCCCTCCACCTTTGCTCAATTCATAGTTAACTTCAACATGCACAACATGGAGAGGGAACTACCTGAACTCATTAATATATGTTAAGGAGTGCAGAGAGCACACTGAAATCAGTGGAAACTCCCGTTTTGAGTGTTGGGCAATCTTCTTCTTCTCGCCCAAAGGCTAAGGCCAAGGGAAAGAAAAAGAAAAAGCCCACCAATCCTAAGGGTGGAGTTAAAAAGGTTAAGGGAAGGAAAAGTCCAAAGCTGGAGAGTCGGGGAAAGGGGAATGTTTTCATTGCCACAAAACAGGACATTGGAAGCGCAACTGTACGGAGTAATTAAATCTCAAGAAGAAGCATGGTGATGCTTCCGCTTCATGTGTGTTTGTGACAGAAAACTGTTTTTCAATAAACTCTGCTTCCTGGGTATTAGATACCGGTTCAGGTTCTCACATTTGCAATTCTATGCAGGGGTTGAGAAATAGCAAGGTTTTGAAGACAGGTGACCATACTCTCCGCGTTGGAAATGGTTCCAATGTACATACAGTCGCAGTGGGAGAGTATCACTTGGGGTTGCCATCTGGGTGTATATTGGTTTTGAACCCATGTTATTTTGTACCAAGTATGCTTTGTAATATAATATATGTTTCATTGTTAGACAATGAAGGATATAATTTTATATTGCAGAACAATGTTATGAACATTCACCTGAATCAAATGTTGGTTGGGTATGGTACACTTAATAACGGGATATACGTCCTAAATCAACACACAGTTTTCAGCATACAACACACTAATAAAAGAAAACTTTCAGAAATAAATGAAGCTTTTTTTGGCACTGTAGACTTGGTCATATTAACGAAAGAAGACTAAATAAGTTACACAAAGATGGATATTTAAACTCTTTTGAATATAAATCTTATGCGACTTGCCAGTCTTGTATCAAGGGTAAAATGACCAAAACTCCGTTTACCGGACACGGAGAAAGAGCTACCGAGCTCCTAGGACTCATACATAGTGATGTATGTAGGCTAATGTCTACACAGGCTAGAGGCGGTTTTTCTTACTTCATTACTTTCACTGACGATTTCTCTAGATTCGGTCATGTATTTTTATTAAAGCACAAGTCCAAAGCTTTCGAGAAATTCACTGAATATGAACAAGAAGTAGAAAAACAAACCGGCTTGAGTATCAAAATGCTTCAATCAGATCGAGGTGGGGAGTACCTCAGTGCAGAATTTGCAAACTTCCTAAAAGGGAATGGGATTCTCTCTCAGCTCACTCCTCCTTACACACCACAGCACAACGGTGTGTCTGAACGTCGGAATCGGACCCTATTAGATATGGTCCATTCCATGATGAGTGATGCTGAGTTACCTGTCTCATTTTGGGGCATGCATTGGAGACTGCAGCGTTTCTTTTGAACAGGGTTCCAACAAAAACCGTGTCTACCACGCCATATGAGATATGGCATGGGAAGAGACCATCTCTTAAGAGAATTAAGATTTGGGGTTGCCCGGCCTATGTTAAAAAGCAGAATCCGGACAAACTCGAGACACGGTCGGTCATGTGTAACTTTGTGGGATATCCAAGGAACTCTTATGGATATCTATTCTACCACAAGGAGGAACAAAAGGTGTTTGTTTCTCAGTATGCCACATTCTTAGAAAAAGAGTTTTTTATAGATGATGGTAAGGTGGTGGATCTAGAAGAGGTTCTAGAGACACAAACTACAAATGACGACTTGGTTGAACCGGCTGTTGCAATAAAAACTGAGGAACCTCGGCCACTCCGTAGGTCTGGTAGGACTTCTCGCCCACCGGAGAGGTACTATGGTTTCCTCATTGATGGTGACAGAGAAGACTGCATCATGGAGGATGATGATCCTACCAGTTTTCAGCAAGCTATCACGAGTGGAGACTCTGTGAAGTGGCTGGATGCCATGAGATCCGAAATGGAGTCTATGTACACCAACAAAGTATGGACTTTGGACGTTGTACCCCCTGGGGTAAAACCTGTGGGGTGCAAATGGATCTTTAAAAGAAAGATTGGTGTAGATGGGCAGGTAGAGACCTATAAGGCAAGACTTGTGGCGAAGGGTTTTCGTCAAAGACCAAGTTTGGACTATGACGAGACTTTTTCGCCCGTAGCCATGCTTAAATCCATTCGGATCCTACTTGCTATTGCTGCTCACTACGACTATGAAATCTGGCAGATGGACGTTAAAACGGCATTTCTAAATGGAGATTTAGAAGAATGCGTTTATATAGATCAGCCGGAGGGCTTCATTGACAGTGGGAGCAGCGGAAAAGCATGTAGATTGCTTAAATCCATATATGGGTTAAAGCAGGCATCACGGAGTTGGAACATATGTTTCGATGATGTTATCAAAGAGTTTGATTTCATCAAAAATCCAGATGAACCTTGTGTTTATAAGAAGGCTGTAGGAAGAGCTGTCACATTCCTCGTATTGTACGTGGATGACATTCTTCTGATAGGAAATGATATTCCTATGCTACAGTCGGTCAAATCTTTCTTATCACTAAGGTTCTCCATGAAGGACCTGGGTGATTCCACATACATTCTGGGCATAAGGATCTATAGGGATAGATCCAAGAGATTATTGGGATTATCCCAAACCAGGTACATTAACACCATCCTAAAAAGGTTTAGTATGGAAGACTCCAAGCGGGGTGCCTTACCCGCTTGCCATGGGGTCACTCTCTCCAAGGATTCTTGCCCAAAGACCGATGAAAAGAGATCTCGCATGAGCATTATACCCTATGCTTCGGCAGTAGGATCTATAATGTATGCGATGTTATGTACATGCCCAGATGTAGCTTATGCACTTAGTGTTGTAAGCAGGTATCAATCCAACCCAGGGGAGAATCACTGGATAGCTATGAAGAACATTGTTAAGTACTTGCGAAGGACTAAAGAATTATTCTTGGTGTATGGTAATGGAGATCTCCAAATGGAGGCCTTTACCGATTCGGGCTTCCAGAGCGATAAGGACGACAACAAATCTATCTCAGGGTTTGTATTTACCCTCAATGGAGGGGCGGTAAGTTGGAAGAGTTCCAAACAGGATACCGTTACAGACTCTACGATGGAGGCTGAGTACATTGCTGCAAATGATGCCGCCAAGGAAGCCGTCGGGATGAGGAAGTTCGCCTTAGAGCTAGGAGTAGTTCCAACCATTATTGATCCAATACCATTGTATTGTGATAATAATGGGGCTATGGCGTTAGCCACGGAGCCCAGGTCCCATCAATGATCCAGACACATCCTGAGGCACTTTCATTTGATCCGGGAGATTGTAGATCGCCGCGAGATCGAGATTAAGAGAGTAGACATAAAGATTAACGCCGCGGATCCACTCACCAAGGCCCTCCCTCAGCCGCAGCATGAGCGACTTTTTGAGATGTTGGGTATGAGATACGCCAATAACTGGCCTTGGTGCAAGTAGGAGATTGTTGGATATATGTATGCCCTAGAGGCCATTATATGATAGTGGATGTATTTATACATGTATATATATGTATATATATATATATATTCAGTGTACATTCTTGCTCGACATGATAGTATGCTATCTGGTTCTTCTTTATCTGACATGTTGATTTGATCATGCTTTTATTCATTCATACATGTTGATAAAGCCCTGAGGATATAGACTTGACTACTATGATTATGATAGAGATCATACTAGTGGGACATCAGTAGTTTATAAGCATATCCTGGAACGTCTCTAGTCGTAGGTGTATCAAGACGGGGCATCGATATACCATTGTAGACTAGCGTATATGATAATAGACCCATATGATGGGCGATGGATGTTCCCACATTCATCGATGTTTGACATCGAGATCGTATACGGGTGCTCAGTGGTGACTGGGTACACTGGACGGACTCACCGAGAACTCCTATATGGAATTATATCTTTCGTCGGATAGCAGTTCTCAGGTGACACTGGTGCAGATTAGTCTGTAGACCCGAGATCGTCATAGAGTCTTGTGTGTTCTCCTACTGTACTTTGATTACCACCCTACCACGGCTCTACTGAGTCGTGCAAACAGGTGGCCGTTGGGTACAGTCCCGAGACACATGAAGGCGATGAGCGATAGGAGGGGTTTCATCTCTCTCGGTATTGGGAGTTGATGCTGTGCTGTGCACGATTGGCTATATCAGTAAGTCCCTGGCCAGGGCTGTTGAGATTTAGTGATAAGTGTTATCAATAGTTTCTCGATCTGTTATAGACCATTCATCGGCACGACTTATTGAGTTATTGGGGTCGACGTTACCATCCCTAGACTTGATATGCACCATATCTGACGAAGAGACCGGACTGTACGGTAGTGTTGCCGGTTGGCTCGATGGGAGTTGTAGCAGGTTCGCTTGTTTTCTTCTGATCGCTAAATACCCTGGTGGCCGTTACGTTTAGCTGACCGCTTGCGGCTTGGGGGTGCTTGATATGATCATCACCCACTACCGGCGTATTGACGAGTCTTAGAGTCCCACAATGGAGTTACCTAGTCCAGGCGAAAAGTTGTGGTGCGCATATGCGATATGCGCGTGGACCCGGTAAAACATGCGCGTATGAGATACCGTATATTAATCGAGCGGCTTGCTTCTGGTCGGGTCGTATGTGATATGACCGGGTTGCTAAATCAAGTGTTGATTTATCATTTGACCATTAGTTTCTCACTAGAAATCCTTTCTTGTCTTTTTGGGTGTATGCATGCATGTATGCATTCATTCTTGTTCATGCACATATGGATGTGAATGCACACATACATGCATACATCATTCTGTCATGGTTGTATATATAGTGGATGATGGCAATATAAGACTCACACCTTATGTAAAATTATATATGGATATATATTTGTATTTGTGTTAAAACAAAAGAAAAGAAAAAGATTAATTCATGGTTATCTTCCACACTCTTCTTGGAACCAACCTTGGTTCACCCACTTTTTAACCATGAGTTAATTTTCCTTTTGTCTTTTAACTCAAATGCAATAATATCTATATTTTGTAACCATGATTTGAGATGAAGAGTAGAAAATATATATACTTATCTTTTCTATTATTCATATTAACCTTATCATTCTCTTGAGTTTTCTAGAGCCATCATCTTCTTCCTCCTCTCTCTTGCTCTCTAGATTTTTCAAGTGAGCCAAAGAGTGACCAAGTTAGGATTTTGAAGTGAGAAAACCAACCACAACACCATTCTACACTAGTCTTTCCCACTTGTGAAGAGTGTTAGCTTCCATTTCTCCTTTTGAGCTTGTGAAGTTTCAAGCTTGGACAAAGAGGACTCCGGGTGGATCATCGTGGACCCAGAAGGATCTCAAGCGGACCCTTTCCAACCCTCAAGTAGCCAAGGAGTCTATCGTAGGGAGCTACAAAGGTTGTACTCTCAAAACCCTAGATTTTTCTACTTGTGATGATGTGTTTGTAATGAAACCCTAAATTTCTAGTGATGATCCTTTGTATGTTCACTTAGTACCTTAAAAATTTGATTTTGATACATGTGATGCTTCCAAACCCTTCATGAGGTGCTAGGTAAACCTAACAAGTGCCCTCAAGGCAATTATCATAGTCGCGGACTTATGATTATGATGATTGAGACAGGACCTATACCGATAAAACAGTCTTACTCAAGATGATAGTATGCTATCTGGTTTGTCTTTATCATCATGTACATGTTGATAGAGCCTATAGGATTCTTGCTTGACTGCCAGCATTATGATGGCGATCATATATGTGGGAACTGGGGTCTATAAGCACATCCTTAAATTTCCCTAGTCGTAGGAGTATCGAGACCGGGCATCGATACTCCAGTGTAGACTAGTGTATACTGATTGAGACCCCGACGAGGGGCGGTGGCCAAGTCTCACAAGCCATTGGTGTTAGTTTGTTCACCTAAGATAGTATGCAGGTGCTCATTGGGTTATAAGTACACTGGACGGACTCGCCGGGAACCTTCTAGTTGGTATTATACCTATTGTCAGATAGCAGTTCCCAGGTGACATGTGTACAGGTTAGTCTGTCGACCTGAGATCGTCATTTGTCTCATGTGAGTTCACACTGTTCTTTGATTACTACCCTACCACGGCTCAAAGGAGTCGTGCAAACAGGTTTTAGTTGGGTACAGTCCCGAGCTACATAGAGGCAGTGATCGGAACGTCGGGGATTCGTCTCTCCCGGTATTGGGGGTTGATGTCGCATTGTGTACGGGTGGCCATCACCGCAAATCCATGGCCATGGTAGACGAGGATTACCGATCCAGGATCGATAGTTTCTCAGGAGGTGATGGGTTACATGCCGACACTAAATATCGCGTTGTTAGGGGTCTGACTTTATCCACCCCCCTAGACTCGATATGTGATACTCTTTGACGAACAGACCGGACTGTACGGATATTGTCACTGACAGGCTCAGTAGGGGTTCAAGACGAGTTTGCTCGTCGGCCTCCCTTTCGCTCAATACCTGGGTAGCCGTTACGTACAGCTAGTGCCGCTGACGTGCTTGTGGTTAAACCCACTGCCAGCGTATTGACGAGTCTTTAGAGTCCCACACAGAGGGTTTTCACGATTCAGGCGATATGGTGTACATGACGTATGTTGATACATACAGGTGTCCGATTAAATATGTGCACTTGCTGCGCAGGCTTTGATCGGACGGTTGACAATACTAGAGGCTTAGGATTAAGCCGGATTATTAAATCGGATTTTGATTTAATAATTTATATATGTATTTTTAAGTACGTATTCTAGTATAATTGTTCGCTATTTGGTTTCTCTCTTGGCTATTCGTATTTTGGTACGAATACGCGTATATGTATTTCGATACATGTACCGGGAAGTATTCTGTATTTTATACGGAATAGCTTCTAGAAGGTGGCCACCTAATTTGTATGATTTTCCAATTTTTGGAAATTCATTTGACTCACAAATGAGGTGGAAGTGTGAGGTGGAAAGTGCATAGTGTTAAGCATGGTTTTGGGCATGTAGCAATGTATGGTTGCTATTAATTTATTGTAAAAAGAAAATTGGAAAATGATATCTTTTTGATGGGAATAGGAGAGGGGGCCGGTCACTACTATGGGGATAGGGGTTATTTTCATTTGGATGATTAATTTACATGCTAGCCCACTCTCTCTTGCTCACACAAAAAGGAAAAAGAGTTAGCCATTTTTGTTCATTCCAAAAAGCTTTCACCTCCTTCATCTTCTTCTTGAGTTTCTCATTGAGCTCAAGGGTAGAGAGAAAAGCATAGTGACACACTACTAAACCTCGACTCTCTATAACTAGCGACTTTGGAGCGTCGGTTACCTCGTTCGTCGAGGTTAGAGCTTGCGCCGTTTCCCTCGGGTGGATCATCGGAGACGAAGGAAGACCGGCAAACAAACCACATCAACGAGCCGCTAGGAGCTTGGAATGAAGACCGAAGGACATGGATCAACTCGGTATAACGATTCTAAATCTTAGTTAGCTTGCTAATTGTCACGACCCAAAGTTTGGCCCGTGACCGGCACTTAACCACGTAACGTCTACAGGCGTAACGCGACTAAGTAAGCCGAAACCCAGAAATCAAAACCAGTAAAAGTGTAGAGTGCTTAAAACATTTAATAGCAACATTTGTTAAACTGTTAAGAAACCTCAAGTAGACAATCACCAAGATAACAATATACGACGCCGTAGCGAAGAAAAGAGCAATAAGTGGAACACATCGCACAAGATAAGAACTGAATAAGTAAAGTCGGATCACAAAGAGCTCGACACCAGAAAACAAAATAATATAAATCGTCCTCCTAACTGGTCTCTAAGTCAATACATAAGTGGTAGATAGAGAGTACTAGATACAACAATGTACATAACTGAAAAATAAACAGATACCGCACAAAACCCACCTATCAGCAAAAGAGCTAGTACGCCAACTATAGGGTATCTGTGTCAAAAGATGCTAGAAAGCAGCCTGCCGCGACTACTCCGAGAGGCAACCTGCAAACACTGTGGCACAACGGGGGTGAGTTGCCAACTCGTGAATAGTAGATAACAAATAAAGGTAATCGCGAGAATGCACGTGCTGCGATACTCTAACCTATGCCAACAGATAACATCTATATGATGAACTATATGAGCAGAAATCATGCATCAAGTACGATCTAACAACATCTCTAAATGATAAGCAGGGTATGCAATAATCGTGCATAGCAAATGCAATCTAATAACATCTATATGATGAGCAAGGTATGCAATAATCGTGCATAGAAAATGCAATCTAATGACATCTATATAGAATAAGCAGGGTATGCAATAATCGTGCATAGCAAATGCAATCTAATAATAACTATATGATGAGCAAGGTATGC
This sequence comes from Agapanthus africanus, assembly GCA_030015575.1. Lineage (NCBI taxonomy): Eukaryota > Viridiplantae > Streptophyta > Magnoliopsida > Asparagales > Amaryllidaceae > Agapanthus > Agapanthus africanus. Next base: position 129,592,811 of record JASDDO010000018.1, read on the forward strand.
AATAATCGTGCATAGCAAACGCAATCTAATGACATCTATATAGGATGAGCAGGGTATGCAATAATCGTGCATAGCAAATGTACTCTATCAGGTACAACAGATACATGATGAGATATAAAATACTGAATGATAAGCATGAGAATAAAAATATCTACACGGAATATCAACGTGGAAAATAATTGGTGTCCATCCATATGCCCAAATGCTGTAAATCTTATAGAATCATGGGTGCCTAGCATCGGCACACTAAAATATCATGAATCATTGTGTCTAGCATCGACACGGAAATCCTCAAGTATCGGGCTCCGTCTGCGGAATCGGCCATCGGCCCCGGCAGTACGGATCGACCCGTATCCATCCTTCATCACTGGTCAGTATCCTCCGGATAACCGCCAGATCTAACCAATCACCGGTAGGTAGTAGTCCCTCCGCCAGGCTCACCGTCTAACAATACGAGTCTTCTTGCCCCGGGGTACCGTACCGGGCCCACCATGTACCCGCAATCCGTGCCTACCACTCCTCGAATCGGGTATACTCAAACAAGCTCTCTGGAACCGAGAAAACTCATGGTGGACGCACTGAAATATCATATCAAGAGAAACCGGCTTTTTAAAACAGTGCGTATTTTCTTAAAATAATACTCCGGTTCCCAAATCCAGAAATCACATAAATCCAAACTCGATGCGTACATGTGCGCAAGTATGAAGATATCACTATATGTATGCACGGGTATGAATATACAGTGTGCATGTGCACAAGTATGAAGATATCAATATATGTGTGCACTGGTATGAATATACAGTGTGCATGTGCGCAGGTATGAAGATATCAATATATGTGTGCACTGGTATGAATATACAGTATGCATGTGCGCAGGTATGAAAATATCAATATATGTGTGTACTGGTATGAATATACAGTGTGCATGTGCGCAGGTATGAAGATATCAATATATGTGTGAGCTGGTATGAATATACAGTGTGCATGTGCGCAGGTATGAAGATATCAATATATGTGTGCATTGGTATGAATATACAGTGTGCATGTGCGCAGGTATGAAGATATCGATATAAATATACAGTGTGCATGTGCGCAGGTATGAAAATATCAATATATATGTGCACTGGTATGAATATACAGTGTGCATGTGCGCAGGTATGAAAATATCAATATATGTGTGCACTGGTATGAATATACAGTGTGCATGTGCGCAGGTATGAAAATATCAATATATGTGTGCGCTGGTATGAATATACGGTGTGCATGTGCGCAGGTATGAAAATATCAATTTATGTGTCAAGTCATGACAATCATCAATGGTGCCGCAATCAAACGATATGTATAATGCGTAGCAATCCTATGGTGCGAGTGTCATGGCAATCACTAACGTTGTGGGTGTAATATACAAATAGTGCTCGTGCAGCTTGAACCGTTAGTGACAGTGTAGTTTTCTATGCTATCATTTCTATATGCAACAATAAGGTATGCTACTATAGTCCATATGAACATCTACGACCAAATACCCTAACACGCCCTGACGCTTAACGCCATACGAGCGATTTCCCCGTAGATGTTAAATCTACTCACCTGGTCGTGTGCTACTCGTAGCCGACCACCTGCTTCCCTTTCTTTTCTTCGTCTGACGTACCCGCCTGCGAACCTAGAATTCACACAAGGAAAATCCACATAAGCAAATATCTCGCAAAACGCGATATCGAAACAAAACGAGAAACTCGAGTCGCGAATTAATGCGCGTGTGTACGATACGCTAAAACGTGTGTATACGCGTCTAAAACTAACCCGACACGTCGCGACACGCTGGATCACAGAACCCACTCACGTATCGCGCGAACTAAACGTACTTGAAAAACGATATACTATCCCAGATTCTACCCAGGTTAAAAACTTACAAAATTGCATATACCATAGACCTTAGAAATGTAGCAGACACCTACAGAACAAACCCTAGCACCTAGCTCCCCTGTCTGGCCGCAATTTGCGGCCAGAAGGAATATTCCGGCGGCCAAACGTTGGGTAGGGGGTCTCGTCCTCTGGTGGTGTGGTCAGGGTCTCCCAAGTAGGCTACAGTCAACTCAGATTTTATCTGAAGTACCCGGGTCTATAGCAGATCACAGAAAGCCAAGATTTTGCTTTAAAAGGTTAAATTTTGCACAAATTGAAAACTTAGGGTATTTTAGTGCAATCTGGGGTTTAACTAGGTTTAAGTGGCCCTAATAAGACTTAATTAAGTTAGAAAACTAACCTCACTTAACCAAAGTTCACACTAATCAACATATATATCACTAAAAACGCATAATTAATCACTAATCAAAGCTATAAACACACCAACTAAGCAAACTAGGATGTAGGGTTAAGAAATATACCCCACTCTCAACCCTAGGAAGCAGGAGGAAGGAGAAGAAGAAGACTTGGTGCTGCTGGAGCTGCTGGAACTGCTGCTGCTGCAACTGGAGCTGATGTTGGTGCTGTTGCTCACTGCTGCTGCTGCTGCTGTTACTGCCTGCTTGCTGCTGCTGTTGCTGCTGCCTGCTTGCTGCTGCTTCCTGCTTGCTGCTGCTGTTGCCTCTGGTGCTGCTGCTAATACCCTTGCTGCTGCTGCTTGTGCTGGGCTGCTGCTGTGAGTGTGTCTGTGTGTGTGAGTGAAGTGAGAAAAAAAGAATGAGAGGCAAGGAATGATAGCACAAAGGGTCAACCCCTCTCTCTCTCTCTTCATTTAATACAAGCATGGCACTTGCCATGATGCCCATTCTCACTCTCTCTCTCTTTCTCTCACCAAGTCAACATATTCAAATCATTTCAAAAAAACAACCTTTAAATAAAATAACCAATTAAACTTAATTAGAACCCAACTAACCTAATTCCCATGTTTTAAACCATCATGGTTGCTAATCATGGTCTAACCCCATTTTTAACCCTAGTTTACATGCACAAGTGTGTGCAAGCCTAGGAAAAATCTATAAAAATATTCAATAAATTTGGAAAAATGTTTGAAAATCTATTTGGTAAAAATTTTATTAAAAATCATATATTAACATATAATTAGCCACTAAACACATCCTAAAGTGTTACAATCTTCCCCCCTTAAAGAAATTCGTCCCCGAATTTAAAATATAAAGCTACGCATACCTTCAAAGAGATGAGGGAACTTCTTCCGCATCTCTCCCTCGGCCTCCCAAGTGATCTCTTCACCATTCGGGCTGCGCCAAAGCACCTTCACTGATGGCAAGAACTTCGATCGAAGTTTCTTCACCTGCCGGTCCAAAATTACGACTGACTGCTTGGTGGACGAAAGATCGCGCTCGAACTAAATGGTCTGGTGCTGAATCAAGTGAGAAAGGTCATGAAGGTAATTGCAAAGTATCGAGATAGGGAATACGGGGTGAATACTCAATAATCTGTGCAAAAGTATCGAATTAAAGGCAACGAAACTAACTCGCTTATAGGATCTCAAAAGGGCCTACAATTCTGGGATAACCTTCCCAAAACTCAACACGTCATTTATCGGAAAAATCCATAGGAATACATGATCTGCCACTGCGAACTCGAGTCTACGACCAACACGGTCGGCATAAGACCTCTGTTTGCACTGGGCTACTCTCATCCTGACCCGAATCAACTAGATCATCTCCAAAGTCTCTAGACTAGCTGGGGTCCAATAATCCTACAACGCCGAGTCAGAAAAACAGACTGGTGATCGACAACCCCTAAACCTAAAGGTTGCCAATTGGAGTGTCTCCTGATAACAACTATCGAAGGAGAACCCTAACAATGGCGAGTGACGATCCCCAACTGCCGACAACAATTACTATGTACGCACAAACTTAGCAAAGAACAACTGAGCAACCTGAGTATAACCGGACGACAAGCATCTAAATGGAATCACACCCTGACTAAACCTGGGTAGACACCATAACGAAATTTATGGAGACCTTCTCCCATTCCCTCTTCGGAACAGTTAAAGGTTGCACTCTCCAGCCGGTCTCAGTTGCTCAACCCAAGCCGACAACAAGACAGACACCTTGAAACGAATCCCGAGACTTCTTTTTTTCCATTCCTGCCCACCCGAAACTATCTCATAAGTCATGTTAAATGTTGGTGGGACTTGAATGACTACCGAGAGTTGACCGATGTGCCTGCTCTAGGATTTCACGTCTCTACCCTATAATATCAGGTACACAAATGCGTCCCTAAACTTAGCACACCCTTGTCACAAATCAAGGACTCCGAATCATTACCCAGCCGAACAGGCTCAAGTATCTCTGACGAACGAGCGTCGGCGGCAGTGTCTCGCGAAAGCGATTAAATAAAAGTGGTCGGGCGCGGACATGAGCAAGCTATCCCCTCAGTAGAGACGAACTTAAGCTGTACTCAACGATCACACAAGAACTGTAAATCTGCGGAGGACTATCACAACAATCAAAATCCGCTGCAGGAAGATGTACATTAAGCTCCGGTGGTCCGTGAAAATCTGACATGACTCTCGAACAAGTAGTGTCTCCAAATCTCCAACGCGAAACCAACGCGGCCATCTCCAGATCATGAGTCGGATATCCTTCTCGTAATTCCTCCAAATGTAGGGAAGCAAAAGCGATAACTCTATTGTGTCACCTCAGTACACATTCGAGCCCTACTCACGAAACATCACAGTTAAACCACAAAGTCGCCCGAACCAAAAAGCAAAGAAAGAACTGATGCAGTTGTTAACCGAATCTTCAACTGCCGAAACTCCGCATACAAGCCTCAGTCCAAAGAAAAGAAACCTCCATTCGGGTCAATTCAGTCAACGGTGCAGCACTACACTAGCAATCCTGCCCGAAACGGCGGTAAAAACCTGCTAAGCCCAAAAATCTGTGGACCTCCGTCCTGCTCACAAATCTGGACCTAAGCTGTACGGCCACAATCTTCCTCGGAACCATACAAAACCGTCTCCCGTAACTACAAGACCAAGGAGTCAACACAACGAGCCTGAAGGAACACTCCAAGAATCTAGCAAACCGCTGGGGCTCTCCCAGTATCTGCAAAACAAATCCTCAAGTGCTACTCCTATCCCTCAAGACACATGAAATAGATCAGGATGTCGTAAATAACACAACAATAACTGGTCGAGGAACGGCCAGAAGAAATCCGGTTCATCGCATATACGAATGCTGCTAGGGCATTGGTGAATCCAATGACACACCAAAACACACAAAGCCCGTAGCACGCACAAGGCAGTCTTCGGAATGTCATCACTCCGAACCCGCAACAATGATGACCAGATCCCAAACAAACTTAGAAAATGTCTCGCACTCTGAAGCTGATCGAAGAAATCGTCAATGCGAGGTAAAGGATACCTATCCGCACCGTAAGCCGGTTCAATCGACGATCCATCAATACACAACCTCAATCTGTCGTCTTTCTCCTTGACGAACAGAAATATGAGCTTTCTAATGCGAAACACTAAGACGCACGAAACTCCAACAACAAACAACTCTGCAGCAGATCCTTAAGCTCCTTAAGCTTCGCCGGCTCATCTGGAACAACGTCGGAACTCTCGCACGAAAGAAAACCGGTTCAACAAACCAACTGTGGCTACGGTATCACGAACAAACGCCAAGAATCCACGACATCTCCTCAAAAGCCGACTAGCGAAAAAGGCTGAAATCAAGCTGTGAGAGGCGGCACAACTGTAACACCTTAGATTGTGTTTTGTAGCTAATTATATTTTTATGCATGGTTTTTACTAAAAAGTTTACCAAATTAAGTTTTAAATATTTTATCCTATTTAATGAGTATTTTATTGGAATTTTGTTAGGCACACACACACTTGTGCATGTAATAGGGTTTAAAGAGGGGGTTAGACCATGATTAGCAAGCATGATGGATTAACCCATTCTCTTTAAGTTAATTATTATTGTTTTAGTGTTTTGGGTTTAATAGTGTATGGTTGTTAAAATAAAAAGGGTTTTAAATTGTTTTTATTAATGGGTTGAATGTTGACTTTGGGAGAGAGAGGGCATGGGACAACATAGCTTGTGCCATGCTTCTTTAATGAAGAGAGAGAGTGAGTGAGAAGAGAGGGTGTTTGAATTCCTCTCATTCTCATCCTCACTCATTTTCCTTGCTCTCATTCTCTCACTCTCTCTCTCACACACACACACACACTCAGCAGCCACAGCAGCAGAAGAAGCTTCAGTAGCAGCAGCAGCTAGTAGCAACAGCAGCATCATCATCAGCAGCAGCAGCAGGAGCAGCAGGCAGCAACAGCAGTAGCAGGAGCTCCAGCAACCTACAGCAGCTCTTCTCCACTTCTTCACCTGCTCTCTAGGGTTCTTTAGGGTATATTTCTAAACCCTTTCCCTAGTTTGCTTAGCTTGTGTGTTAATTAGCTTGATTGGTGTTAAATTAGCTAGTTTAGTGCTAATTATGGTGTTTTGTGTGGACTTTTGGATAATTGATGATTGTGTTGGTAAACCCTACCTATTTTAGTGTTATTAAGGTCACTTTAACTGAGAATTTCCCTGGATTACACTAAAATACCATAGGGTTTCCTTTTTAGTGCAAATTGTCGTTTTTATACGATATTTTGGCAATCTGTGAATCTGCTTTGGACCCGGGACCTTCAGGTTAAAATTGAGAAAACTGGGGCATGTACACTAGGTCTAGATACCACCACCTAAACACGAAACCCTATTTCCAAACAGTGGCCGCAGATTTAATACATTTGGCCGCAATTTGCGGCCAAGTAGGGGGCTAGGGTGCCGGGGTTTTGTGTAAGGATCTCTTCTGTGTTGTCTAGGGCTTTGGCATGTCTAGTTTTGTAATATTTTACCTGTAGGAAAATCTGGGACTATATATCGTATTTGGTGTCCGTTGTGTTTGCGCGATACGCGCGATACGTGAGAGGGTTCTGTGATCCAGCGTATCGCGGCGTGTCGCGATGGTTTTAGACGCGTACACACACGTTTTAGCGTATCGTGCACACGCGCGTTTAGTTCGTGACGCGAGTTTCTCGTTTGGGTTCGATATCGCGTTTTGCGAGATATTTGGCTTATATGTGATTTCCATGATTTATTTGCAGGTTTGCAGGCGGGGACTACGGAAACTGCTACAGGGGGGAGCAGATAGTAGGATTCACCTAGCGTGGAGCGTAGGTGAGTAGATTTAACATCTACAGGGGAATCGCCCGCATGGCGTTATGCGTCTGGGCTAGAATTCTAATACTTGTCGCATATTCTACGTCATTGTTAGAATTGCGCCTTTACCTTATCTCCTTGATATAGTTATACTGTGACTAGCAGCCATAGGACACTGCACATATTATTGACGGTTCATGTTGCACGAGCACGGATTGTATGCTACACACACACCGTCAATAATTGCTATGTCACACACAAACCATTATAGTCATTGTATTGCTTGGTTAGGGACCTTGTGACATTGATTCGTATTGCTTATCACATATGACATTACCATACCTATATACCTATAGAGTATCGTACCATTAGTGATAGGTACACATACCCTTTACGATACATCTTCTGGTATACCTTACTCATATTTTCTTATACCAAGGGGGGTATACGACATCAGTTCTTATAGGTAGATACCTATACATTGCTACACCTGTATGTTACACACATATTCAGTTGCAGTTATATATTTGCCTTACTGGCGTTACTTAGCTGTACCTTATTGGTTTCGCATACATCTGGTTTCAGCTACATATTCTCATTTATATGCTCGCATTTCAGATATATCGCATATATTTATTCCTGGATTTGCGCATTGTTATTTGGATTTCACATGATAATTTCTGGATTTGGGAACCGCGGGAATTCATGAAATTATGCATACATTGAAAAACCCGGTTTCCTTGATATGATATTTGCGCAGCCACCATGAGATTTATCGGTTCTGATTATATACTCCATACGAGGTCTGGTTGCCGTATGAGGGTACATGGTGGGGCCCGGTATGGTTCCCCTCGGCAAGAAGATCGATGGATGTTGCCGATTGAGCCTGGAGGCGGGCGAGTACCTACCGGTGACAGTACTGATGACTCGGCGGGGGTCATGGAGACACCGTTGGGAGTCACGCACGTATGCATACGTCGAAAGGCGAGGGTCAGAGCTAGGCACTCGTGCTTTTGGGACAACGTATGATACGTACCTATCAGGATTTCTGTGTCGATGCTTGGCACATTGTTTTCATGATATTTCTTTTAAACACCTTTGTATATATAACAGGGGATTAGCCATTGTTATATATACCCTTACACCAATATTAGTGGAATGGGATGCTAATATATGTGTATTGCCCCCATCATATTTATTTCTGCAAATATATATACCTTTAGGATGTTAGAAACTTACTTGAGATTCGACTTGGGATATAGGTGATTCATTGTGATTGGATATTGGATATGGAAGAGATTGTTGATTTGTACATTCGAGATATAGGAGATTACTCGATATTGTACATTGAGGTGATGTGAGACTTATATAATGTGAGAGCCCAGTTTGGGGCTGATTTGAGGTTTTTAGGATTTGAGTGTCTTGATGGATTGTGATCCTACCACGATGTCAGGTTTCCGTGGAAATGACATATTCCACCCCATACCTCACACTTATCTATTTTATGCACAGTTTCATACATTGGTAGTACCTGTTAGTGTACCCTTATGATAGTTGCATATCTACATTCTCATATCCCTATTGCATGGTTATTGCATACTATTGTCATGTTTTTATTGCTTCACATATTGATTGTAGCTGCTAGTGTACTTTCCTTATTCAGCATTTGCATGACATGTTATTACTGTAATCGCATATCTTAGATTCATGATGTACGTACATTCCTGCGATTACCTGCATATGTTATCTACTATTCACGAGTTGGCAACTCACCCCCATTGTGCCACAGGTGTTTCAGGTTGTTCCCCAGAGTAGTCGAGGCAGGCTATTCAGCTATTCAGCTTTTCAGCTATTATCTTTTGCTACAGATACCGCATCAGCTCACAGTACTATTTTGCTTAGGTGGGTTTTGGTGGTCATCTGTATTTTGTATTGTACATTCGTTGTATCTTGTACTCTCCATCTACTATTATGTTGTTGACTTAGAGACTTGGTGAGGACGTTACTGTATATTATTTGTGGGTTTGTTGTCTTTTATATACAGCTTTCTCTCTATTGTCTTTATTTCTTCGCTATTGCTTCATATTTTTGTGTTGTATTCATCTTGAGTTAGTTTTTACAAAAAGGGGTGTTGCCAAAATTTTAAAGAAATAATGTAGGACTTTTAAAGAATTTGGGTTGCGATTTCAAATGTTTCAAAAACTTATATTATCTTTTCCGTATTTTATGGTTTAGATTTCTGGGTTTTGGCTTTCTTTTACTATGTTACGTCTTAGGGTGTTGCGTAGTACTATGGCCGTCACGGGCCAATTTTGGGTCGTGATAAGTTGGTATCAGAGCGCTAGGTTTTACCTTTCGGAGTGTAGGATGACCTTAGTATGATGGAGTAGGTAGCTTAAGCAGAGTAACATAGTGTGTGTGTGTCTGCAGCATACCCACGATGCGGTACCTTGCATTAAGTAACCTAAGTACAATTTTCTTGAAATTCCTTCCTTGATGATTCATATCCTTGAGATTCGATTCCTTATTCTCATCGAATCTTATATCTATTTATAGCCTTGCCGCCGATGACTATGGGGACTCAGAGTGATGCAGCAAGGGCCGAGGTCAGAGTTGGCTCGGGTGAGACGAGTACTGACCAGGATGGCACTCTAGTTGCACAGGTTCAGACGGATCAGCCTACGACATATACTATTGATAGACTTTTGGCAGAGATGCAGGACTTCCGCCAGACTATGAGTTCATTGGTTGATGTCGTTCGGGAGCTACGACAGGAGGTTGTCACCCCTGTTACTCAGTTGTCACTTGCGATCAGCATGCAGCAGTCCGTCACCTACATAGCACCAGTGGTTGCAGCTCCAGTTGACGAGGCACATATTCCAGGACAGTGGAGGACTCGTACCAGCGTACCAGCCCAGAGACAGAGGTTTGGTCATCAAGACAGATTTTGTGGCCGTCGCGGGAGTAGCAGAGGCTTAGGGCGAGGACAGTCGTTCAGCTCTCATCCCCAGGATGGTCAACAGTCAGCGCGTGGATGTTTTCGATGCGGAAGCCTTCAGCACTTCGTCAGGGATTGTTCCTCAGCACGGCGTCAGGATTGTACTCAGAGAGGCCGTGGACATGGAAGATTTGCTCAGAGGGCTCAGTCTACCAGAGGAGTTCATCCAGCTGCGAGTAGAGGGCAGACACAGGAGTTTGCTTCTACTCATCGGGACGCGCAGACGTCCAATGCAGAGTCTTCAGGTATCCTTATTTCGTATGTTCTTTGATGTATTCGTTTGTTCTTCATGCTTGTACCGTGGTTGGGTAGATTAGTCGTAGTTGTGTTAACTTCTGTCAGCGATTCTTTTGTTACGCGACACGTATTCAGTTGTGTGCCAATCGGATAGGAGATAGAGATTCGTCCATCGTCTCCATCCTTCTAGAGATGTTAGCTTTGACGTTCTCCTAGGCACGGACTGGTTAAATACGTGCTAGGCGTCTGTGGACTACTGTGAGGAAACAGTCAAGTTTGTTTTCCCGGTAAGTCAGTTCTTGTTGTGCAGGTGGATAGTTGTGCCGCCTCTCACAGCTTGAATTCAGCCTTTTTCGCTAGTCGGCTTTTGAGGAGATGTCGTGGATTCTTGGCGTTCATTCGTGATACCGTAGCTACAGAGGGTTTGTTGGACCGGGTTCTTTTCATGCGAGAGTTTTTCCAACGTTGTTCCGGATAAGCCGGCGAAACTTAGGGAGCTTAAGGATCAGCTGCAGAGTTATTGTTGGGGAGTTTTGTGCGTCTGAGTGTTTCGCTTTTGGAAGCTCCTATTTCTGTTCGTCATGGAGGAAGACGGCAGTTTGAGGTTATGTATCGACAGATCGTCAATTGAACCGGCTTACGGTGCGGATAGGTATCCTTAACCTCACCGTGACGATTTCTTCGATCAGCTCCAGAGTGCGAGACATTTTCTAAGTTTGCTCGGGATCAGGTCATAATTATTGCGGATTCGGAGTGATGGCATTCCGAAGACTGCCTTGTGCGTGCTACGGGCTTTGTGTGTTTTGGTGAGTCGTTGGATTCACTGATGCCCTAGCAGCATTCGTAGATGTGATGAACCAGATTCCTTCACGCCATTCCTCGACCAGTTTTTGTTGTGTTATTTACGACATTCTGGTCTATCTAATGTGTCTTGAGGGACAGTGGTAGCACTTGAGGATTTGTTGTGCAGATACTGGGAGAGTACCAGCACTTTGCTAGATTCTCGGAGTGTTTCTTCAGGCTTGTTTTGTTTGACTCCTACGTCTTATAGTCACGGGAGACGGTTTCATAAGGTTCCGAGGGAGATCGTTGACGTACAGCTTAGGTCCAGACATGTGTGCAGGACGGAGATCCGCAGATTTTTGGGCTTAGCAGGTTCTTACCGCCGTTTCATGTAGGATTGCTAAAGTAGTACTGCACCGTCGACTGAATGGACCGGAAGGGAGGTTTCTTTTCTGTGGACTGAGGCATGAGTACGGAGTTTTCGGCAGTTGGAGATTCGGTTAACAACTGCATCAGTTCTTTCTTTGTTTTGGTTCGGGCGATTTTGTTGTTAACTGTAATGTTTCTTAAGTGGGCTCGAGTGTGTACTGAGGTGACACTATAGAGTTATCGCTTTTGCTTCCCTACATTTGGAGGAAGTACGAGAAGGATATTCCACTCATGATCTGGAGATGGCCGCGGTGGTTTTGCGTTGGAGATTTGGAGACACTACTTGTTCGAGATTCATGTCAGATTTTCACGGACCACCAGAGCTTAATGTACATCTTCCTGCAACGGATTTTGATTGTTGTGATAGTCTTCTGCAGATTTACAGTTCTTATGTGATCGTCGAGTACAGCTTAAGTTCGTCTCTACGGAGGGGACAGCTTGCTCATGTCCGTGCCCGACCACTTTCCTTGAATCGTTTTCGCGAGACACTGCCCGCCGATGCTCGTTCGTTAGTGATACTTGAGCATACTCAGCTGGGTAATGATTCAGAGACCTTAATTTGTGACAATGGTGTGCTAAGTTAGAGACGTGTTTGTGTACCTGGTATCATCGGGTAGAGACGTGTAATCCTAGAACAGGAACATCTGTCAACTTTCTATATGCATTCAAGTTCCACCAACATTTAACGTGACTTTTGAGATAGTTACGGGTGGACAGAGATGTAAAGAGAAGTTTCAGGTTTCATTTCAAGGTGTCTGTCTTGTTGTGTGCTTGGGTCGAGCATCTGAGGCCGGCTGGAGAGTTGCAATCTTTAACCGTTCCGAAGTAGGAGTGGGAGCAGATCTCCATGAAATTCGTTATGGTTTCTACCCAAATTTAGTCAGCGTGTGACTCCATTCGGATTCTTGTCGTCCGGTTATACTCAATGTGCTCAGTTGGTTCTTGTTAAGTTGTGTGTTTGTTTGTTTGTTGTCAGCAGTTTGGGATCGTCACTCGCCATCGTTAGGGTTCTCCTTCGATAGCTGTTATCGGGAGATACTCCAATTGGCCACCTTTAGGTTTAGGGGTTAGGTCATGTCGATCGCCAGCCTGTTGTTTTTCTAACTCCGCGTAAGTAGGATTTTGGACCCCAGCTATGTCTAGAGACTTCGGAGATGGTCCAGTTATGTTAGGTCAGGATGGGAATTGTCCATTTCGAACCGAGGTCTTATGCCGACTGTGTTAGCCATAGACTCGAGTTCGCAGGGACAGATCATGTATTCCTACGGACTTTCCGATGAATGACGTGTTGGATTTTGGGAAGCTTGTCCCAGGATTTTTGGTCCTTCTGAGATCCTATAAGCGAATTAGTTTCGTCGCCTTTAATTTGGCTCTTCCGCCCAGATTATTGGATTTTCACCCCGTATTCCTTGTGATGATACTTTACAATTACCTTCTTGACCTTTCTCACATGATTCTGCACCAGACCTTTTGGCTTGGACGCGATCGTTTCGCTCACCGGCAGCCATTGAGTTAGTGGCTCGGCAGGTGGAGGAACATCGGTCAAGGGTCTTGCTATCTGTGACGGGTTTTCTTGGGCGTAGCCGTAAAGTGAGATGGTCACTTGGGAGGCTGCGAGCGAGATCGGAGAGTTGTAATCTTCCTTTTGAAGGTACGCGTATCGGTATATTTTTAAATTCGGTGACGAATTTCTTTTAAGGGGGGAGATTGTAACACCTTAGATTGTGTTTTGTAGCTAATTATATTTTTATACATGGTTTTTACTAAAAAGTTTACCAAATTAGGTTTTAAATATTTTATCCTATTTAATGAGTATTTTATTGGAATTTTGTTAGGCACACACACACTTGTGCATGTAAACTAGGGTTTAGAGAGGGGGTTAGACCATGATTAGCAAGTATGATGGATTAATCCATTCTCTTTAAGTTAATTATTATTGTTTTAGTGTTTTGGGTTTAATAGTGTATGGTTGTTAAAATAAAAAGGGTTTTAAATTGTTTTTATTAATGGGTTGAATGTTGACTTTGGGGGAGAGAGGGCATGGGACAACATGGCTTGTGCCATGCTTCTTTAATGAAGAGAGAGAGAGTGAGAAGAGGGGGTGTTTGAATTCCTCTCATTCTCATCCTCACACTCATTTTCCTTGCTCTCATTCTCTCACTCTCTCTCACACACACACACACACACACTCACCAGCCACAGCAGCAGAAGAAGCTTCAGCAGCAGCAGCAGCAGCAACTAGTAGCAACAGCAGCAGCAGCATCATCAGCAGCAGCAGGCAGCAACAGCAGTAGCAGGAGCTCCAGCAACCTACAGCAGCTCGTCTCCACTTCTTCACCTACTCTCTAAGGTTCTTTAGGGTATATTTCTGAACCCTTTCCCTAGTTTGCTTAGCTTGTGTGTTAATTAGCTTGATTGGTGTTAAATTAGCTAGTTTAGTGCTAATTATGATGTTTTGTGTGGACTTTTGGATAATTGATGATTGTGTTGGTAAACCCTACCTATTTTAGTGTTATTAAGGTCACTTTAACTGAGAATTTCCCTGGATTACACTAAAATACCATAGGGTTTCCTTTTTAGTGCAAATTGTCGTTTTTATACGATATTTTGGCAATCTGTGAATCTGCTTTGGACCCGGGACCTTCAGCTTAAAATTGAGAAAACTGGGGCATGTACACTAGGTCTAGATACCACCACCTAAACACGAAACCCTATTTCCAAACAGTGGCCGCAGATTTAATACATTTGGCCGCAATTTGCGGCCAAGTAGGGGGCTAGGGTGCTGGGGTTTTGTGTAGGGATCTCTTCTGTGTTGTCTAGGGCTTTGGCATGTCTAGTTTTGTAACATTTTACCTGTAGGAAAATCTGGGACTATATATCGTATTTGGTGTCCGTTGTGTTTGCGCGATATGCAGGATACGTGAGAGGGTTCTCTGATCCAGCGTATCGCGGCGTGTCGCGATGGTTTTAGACGCGTACACGCACGTTTTAGCGTATCGTGCACACGCGCGTTTAGTTCGCGACGCGAGTTTCTCGTTTGGGTTCGATATCGCATTTTGCGAGATATTTGGCTTATATGTGATTTCCATGATTTATTTGCAAGTTTGCAGGCGGGGACTACGGACACTGCTACAGGGGGAGCAGATAGTAGGATTCACCTAGCATGGAGCGTAGGTGAGTAGTTTTAACATCTACAGGGGAATCGCCCGCATGGCGTTATGCGTCTGGGCTAGGATTCTAATACTTGTCGCATATTCTACGTCATTGTTAGAATTGCGCCTTTACCTTATCTCCTTGATATAGTTATACTGTGACTAGCAGCCATAGAATACTGCACATATTATTGACGGTTCATGTTTCACGAGCACGGATTGTATGCTACACACACACCGTCAATAATTGCTATGTCACACACAAACCATTATAGACATTATATTGATTGGTTAGGGACCTTATGACATTGATTCGTATTGCTTATCACATATGACATTACCATACCTATATACCTATAGAGTATCATACCATTAGTGATAGGTACACATACCCTTTACGATACATCTACAGGTATACCTTACTCATATTTTCTTATACCCAGGGGGGTATACGACATCAGTTCTTATAGGTAGATACCTATACATTGCTACACCTGTATGTTACGCACATATTCAGTTGCAGTTATATATTTGCCTTACTGGTGTTACTTAGCTGTACCTTATTGGTTTCGCATACATCTGGTTTCAGCTACATATTCTCATTTATATGCTCGCATTTCAGATATATCGCATATATTTATTCCTGGATTTGCGCATTGTTATTTGGATTTCACATGATGATTTCTGGATTTGGGAACCGTGGGAATTCATGAAATTAAGCATACATTGAAAAACCCGGTTTCCTTGATATGATATTTGCGCAGCCACCATGAGATTTTTCGGTTCTGATTATATACTCCATACGAGGTATGGTTGCGTATGAGGGTACATGGTGGGGCCCGGTATGGTTCCCCTCGGCAAGAAGATCGATGGATGTTGCCGATTGAGCCTGGAGGCGGGCGAGTACCTACCGGTGACAGTACTGATGACTCGGCGGGGGTCATGGAGACACCGTTGGGAGTCATGCACGTATGCATACGTCGAAAGGCGAGGGTCAGAGCTAGGCACTCGTGCTTTCGGGACAGCGTATGATACGTACCTATCAGGATTTCTGTGTCGATGCTTGGCACATTATTTTCATGATATTTCTTTTAAACACCTTTGTATATATAACAGGGGATTAGCCGTTGTTATATATACCCTTACACCAATATTAGTGGAATGGGACGCTAATATATGTGTATTGCCCCCATCAAATTTATTTCTGCAAATATATATACCTTTAGGATGTTAGAAACTTACTTGAGATTCGACTTGGGATATAGGTGATTCATTGAGATTGGATATTGGATATGGAAGAGATTGTTGATTTGTACATTCGAGATATAGGAGATTACTCGATATTGTACATTGAGGTGATGTGAGACTTATATGATGTGAGAGCCCAGTTTGGGGCTGATTTGAGGTTTTGGGATTTGAGTGTCTTGATGGATTGTGATCCTACCACGATGTCAGGTTTCCGTGGAAATGACATATTCCACCCCATACCTCACACTTATCTATTTTATGCACAGTTTCATACATTGGTAGTACCTGTTAGTGTACCCTTATGATAGTTGCATATCTACATTCTCATATCCCTATTGCATGGTTATTGCATACTATTGTCATGTTATTATTGCTTCACATATTGATTGTAGCTGCTAGTGTACTTTCCTTATTCAGCATTTGCATGACATGTTATTACTGTAATCGCATATCTTAGATTCATTCTGTACGTACATTCCTGCGATTACCTGCATATGTTATCTACTATTCACGAGTTGGCAACTCATCCCCGTTGTGCCACAGGTGTTTCAGGTTGTTCCCCAGAGTAGTCGAGGCAGGCTATTCAGCTATTCAGCTTTTCAGCTATCATCTTTTGCTACAGATACCGAATCAGCTCACAATACTATTTTGCTTAGGTGGGTTTTAGTGGTCATCTGTATTTTGTATTGTACATTCGTTGTATCTTGTACTCTCCATCTACTATTATGTTGTTGACTTAGAGACTTGGTGAGGACGTTACTGTATATTATTTGTGGGTTTGTTGTCTTTTATATACAGCTTTCTCTCTATTGTCTTTATTTCTTCGCTATAGCTTCATATTTTTGTGTTGTATTCATCTTGAGTTAGTTTTTACAAAAAGGGTGTTGCCAAAATTTTAAAGAAATAACGTAGGACTTTTAAAGAATTTGGGTTGCGATTTTAAATGTTTCAAAAACTTATATTATCTTTTCCGTATTTTATGGTTTAGATTTCTGGGTTTTGGCTTTCTTTTACTCTGTTATGTCTTAGGGCGTTGCGTAGTACTAGGGCCGTCACGGGCTAATTTTGGGTCGTGACAACAACTATCCACCTGCACAACAAGAACTGACTCGCCGGGGAAAACAAAACCTAACTGTTTCCTCACGGTAGTCCACAATGCCTAGCACGTAGCTAACCAGTTCGTGCCCAGGAGAACGCCAAGTCCAACATCTCTAGAAGGATCAAAACGACAGACGAATCTCTATCTCCTATCCGATTGGCACACGACCGAATTACGTGTCGCGCAACAAAAGAATCGCTGACAGAAGTTAACACAACAAACGGTTGATCTACCTAACACGACTCTCGTCCCAAACTCGGCACGAAGTGTGGAAACGTACAAGTGCGTGGATCCGGATCAAACAATACGTGTGTGTCAAAAGAACATACTGAAAGAGTACCTAAAACCACAGCATTGGACGCCTGCGCATCCCGATGAGTCGAAGCAAAAACTCGTGCATGTCCTTCACCTGCGGCTGGCCGAACTCCTCCTCTGCCAGACTGACCCCTCTGCGCGAACCTTCCTCGTCCACGACGTCTCAGAATACGACCCTGTCGTGGTGCTAAGGAACAATGTCTGACGAAGTGTTGAAAGCTTCCGCATCGAAAACATCCACGTGCTGACTGCTGACCCTCCTGGGGATGAGAGCCAAACGACTGTCCTCGTCCTAAGCCTCTGCTCTGGGCTGGTACACCAGTACGATTCCCCAACTGTTCCGGAACTCTCACGGTCTCTGGAAGACGTTTCTCGTAAACTGGGACTGCCTCTACTGGTGCTATGTAGGTGACGGAATACTGCATGATGATCGCAAGGAACAACTGGGTAACAGGGGTGACAACCTCCTGTCGCTGCGCTCGAACGGCCTCCACCAGTGAGCTCATCGTCTGGCGCAAGTCCTGCATCTCTGCCACTAATCTAGCGATCTAATCTGTCGTAGGAGGAACAATCTGCTCTGGTACAACAGGGGTACTACCCGGATCAGTCCTCGTCTCAGATGAATCAACTCGAATCTCGGCTCTCGCGGCTGCTCTCTAGGCCCTCGTAGTCCTTGGCGGCATAATGGCTAAAAAGAAAGTAGGATTCGATGAGGATACGGAAATCAAATCACAAGGATGTATACAATCATGAAGGAATTTCAATCAATAAGTCCTAAGGTCGCTTAAGCGGAATACCGTGTCGTGAGTATGCCGCGGAACATACGCACGCTACGCCACTCTGCGGCAGCTACCTACTCCATCATACCAGGGCCATCCTATACTCCGAAGGTAAAACCTACACTCTGATACCAATTTTGTCACGACCTAAAGTTTGGCCCGTGACCGGCACTTAACCACGTAACGTCTACAGAAGTAACGCGACTAAGTAAGCCGAAACCCAGAAATCAAAACCAGTAAAAGTATAGAGTGCTTAAAATATTTAATAGAAACATTTGTTAAACTATTAAGAAACCTCAAGTAGACAATCACCAAGATAACAATATATGACGCCGTAGCGAAGAAAAGAGCAATAAGTGGAACACATAGCACAAGATAAGAACTGCATAAGTAAAGTCGACTCACAACGAGCTCGACACCAGAAAACAAAATAATATATATCGTCCTCCCAACTGGTCTCTAAGTCAATACATAAGTGGTAGATAGAGAGTACTAGATACAACAATATACATAACTGAAAAATAAACAGATACCGCATAAAACCCACCTATCAGCAAAAGAGCTAGTACGCCAACTATAGGGTATCTGTGTCAAAAGATGCTAGAAAGCAGCCTGCCGCGAATACTCCGAGAGGCAACCTGTAAACACTGTGGCACAACGGGGGTGAGTTGCCAACTCGTGAATAGTAGATAACATATAAAGGTAATCGCGAGAATGCACGTGCTGCGATACTCTAACCTATGCCAACAGATAGCATCTATATGATGAACTATATGAGCAGAAATCATGCATCAAGTACGATCTAACAACTTCTCTAAATGATAAGCAGGGTATGCAATAATCGTGCATAGCAAATGCAATCTAATAACATCTATATGATGAGCAAGGTATGCAATAATCGTGCATAGCAAATGCAATCTAATGACATATATATAGGATGAGCAGGGTATGCAATAATCGGACATAGCAAATGCAATCTAATAACATCTATATGATGAGCAAAGTATGCATTAATCGTGCATAGCAAATGCAATCTAATGACATCTATATAGGATGAGCAGGGAAGGCAATAATCGTGCATAGCAAATGTACTCTATCAGGTACAACAGATATAGGATGAGATATAAAATACTGAATGCTGAGCATGGGAATAATAATATCTACACGGAATATCAACGTAGAAAATAATCGGTGTCCATCCATATGCCCAAATCCTGTAAATCTTATAGAATCATGGGTGCCTAGCATCGGCACACTAAAATATCATGAATCATTGTATCTAGCATCGACACGCAAATCCTCAAGTATCGGGCTCCGTCTACGGAATCGGCCCTCGGCCCTGGCAGTACGGATCGGCCCGTATCCATCTCTCATCGTTGGTCAGTATCCTCCGGATAACCGCCAGATCTAACCAATCACCGGTAGGTAGTAGTCCCTCCGCCAGGCTCACCGTCTAACAATACGAGTCTTCTTGCCCCGGGGTACCGTACCGGGCCCACCATGTACCCGCAATCGGTGCCTTCCGCTCCTCGAATCGGGTATACTCACACAAGCTCTCTGGAACCGAGAAAACTCATGGTTGACGCACTGAAATATCATATCAAGAGAAACCGGGTTTTTAAAACAGTGCGTATTTTCTTAAAATAATACTCCGGTTCCCAAATCCAGAAATCACATAAATCCAAACTCGATGCGTACATGTGCGCAAGTATGAAGATATCACTATATGTGTGCACGGGTATGAATATACAGTGTTCATATGCGCAAGTATAAAGATATCAATATATGTGTGCGCAAGTATGAAAATATCAATATATGTCTGCGCTGGTATGAATATACAGTGTTCATGTGCACAAGTATGAAGATATCAATATATGTGTGCGCTGGTATGAATATACAGTATGCATGTGCGCAAGTATGAAGATATCAATATATATGTGCGCTGATATGAATATACAGTGTGCATGTGCGCAAGTATGAAGATATCAATATATGTGTGCGCTGGTATGAATATACAGTGTGCATGTGCGCAAGTATGAAGATATCAATATATGTGTGCGCTGGTATGAATATACAGTGTGCATGAGCGCAGGTATGAAGATATCAATATATGTGTGCGCTGGTATGAATATACAGTGTGCATGTGCACAGGTAAGAAGATATCAATATATGTATGCACTGGTATGAATATACAGTGTGCATGTGCGCAGGTATGAAAATATCAATATATGTGTGCACTGGTATGAATATACAGTGTGCATGTGCACAGGTAAGAAAATATCAATATATGTGTGCACTGGTATGAATATACAGTGTGCATGTGCACAGGTATGAAAATATCAATATATGTGTGCACTGGTATGAATATACGGTGTGCATGTGCGCAGGTATGAAAATATCAATATGTGTGTCAAGTCATGACAATCATCAATGGTGCGGCAATCAAACGATATGTATAATGCGTAGCAATCCTATGGTGCGAGTGTCATGGCAATCACTAACGGTGTGGGTGTAACATACAAATAGTGCTCATGCAGCTTGAACCGTTAGTGACAGTGCAGTGTTCTATGCTATCATTTCTATATGCAACAATAAGGTATGCTACTATAGTCCATATGAACATCTACGACTAAATACACTAACACGCCCTAACGCTTAACGCCATACGGTCGATTTCCCCGTAGATGTTAAATCTACTCACCTGGTCGTGTGCAAATCGTAGCCGACCACCTGCTTTCCTTTTTTTTGCTTCGTCTGACGTACCCGCCTGCGAACCTAGAATTCACACAAGGAAAATCCACATAAGCAAATATCTCGCAAAACGCGATATCGAAACAAAATGAGAAACTCGTGTCGCGAATTAACGCGCGTGTGTACGATACGCTGAAGCGTGTGTATACGCGTCTAAAACTAACCCGACATGTCGCGACACGCTGGATTACAGAACCCACTCACGTATCGCGCGTATCGCGCGAACTAAACGTACTTGAAAAACGATACACTGTCCCAGATTCTACCCAGGTTAAAAACTTACAAAATTGCATATACCATAGACCTTAGAAATGTAGCAGACACCTACAGAACAAACCCTAACACCTAGCCCCCCTGTCTGGCCGCAATTTGCGGCCAGAAGGAATATTCCGGCGGCCGAACGTTGGGTAGGGGGTCTCGTCCTCTGGTGGTGTGGTCAGGGTCTCCCAAGTAGGCTACAGTCAACTTAGATTTTATCTGAAGTACCCGGGTCTATAGCAGCTCACAGAAAGCCAAGATTTTTCTTAAAAAGGTTAAATTTTGCACAAATTGAAAACTTAAGGTTATTTAGTGCAATCTGGGGTTTAACTAGGTTTAAGTGGCCCTAATAAGACTTAATTAAGTTAGTCTACCCAATACTAACCTCACTTAACCAAAGTTCACACTAATCACCATATATAGCACTAAAAACGCATAATTAATCACTAATCGAAGCTATAACACACCAACTAAGCAAACTAGGATGTAGAGTTAAGAAATATACCCCACTCTTGACCCTAGGAAGCAGGAGGAAGGAGAAGAAGAAGACTTGGTGCTGCTGGAGCTGCTGGAACTGCTGCTGCTGCAACTAGAGCTGATGTTGTTGTCGTTGCTCACTGCTGCTGCTGCTACTGCCAGCTTGCTGCTGTTGTTGCTACTGCCTGCTTGCTGCAGCTGTTGCCTCTGGTGCTGCTGCTGATGCCCTTGCTGCTGCTACTTGTGCTGGGGCTGCTGCTGTGAGTGTGTGTGTGTGTGTGTGTGTGTGTGAGTGAAGTGAGAAGAAAAGAATGAGAGGCAATGTAACGTTTTGAAAATCGTTTCGGTGAAATTTCGGAAAATCGGTAAAATAAGGGGGTTTTCTGTAAAATGTCAAAATACAAATATCTTTATTATAAAATTAAATATACATATTCTAGCTATGTAATTGCTAGTATTTGGTGTTTATTGAGCCACTAGTGAAATTTCAAATTTTTTGAAAAAGTTTGCGAAATTAATTATTTTAATATTATTTTAAGCCGTCACTAATACATTTAATTAGGGAAAATTACAAATAGGAATGGGTTGATAAAAATTTTATAATTCATGACACACTAAACTGACATGTAAAATATTGTTTTTGAAATGAAATGGTTTGCCAAAACGGTTTAGAAAATATCGAAGAAAAAGGGCTTAATTAGTGAATGTTGTGTTAATGGGAATTAGGGTAATACATTTATCTTTTTTTCTAACCCACACACCCACACCTCACCCTCTCTCCCTCTCCCCATGTGGCCGCCCCCCTTTAACAGCCCCCCCCTCTCTCCAATCACCTCACTTTTGAAAAGAAAAGAAAAGAAAAGAAAAAAAAAATGAAAGAAGTCAATGTGGACTTTGACTTTTCTCCCCACTTTCTCCACCTCACTCTCTCTCCTCCCTCACCCCTCCCCCCCACCTGGCCGAAAATTGCAGGCCTCCAACAGCAGCCCCCCTTCCCTCTTCTCCCCTCATTTTCCCTCCAAAAAATTCACAAATTTCCATCTAAAATCAAAACTAAAATTCAAATTAAAGCCCTACCCATTTTCCCTTATCTCTTTTAGCATGGATCTTGGTGGAAGGATTTCAAATTGGAGGTCTAGATTTCAAGTTTGATCATGGATTGTGAGGTATAACTTTTGACCTATTGTTCAATTGTTGGTTTAAATTCCTTAATGTAGCTTATTAGGTGCTTAATTATGGTTTAATTGAAAGATTTAGGTTTTCAAGAGAAGGATTAGATTATAGTTAGGGTTTTTGTTGTGTGATTATGGTTGCAAAGTGGAATTCATCATTTTATGAAATGTGAAACATAATCAAATTGTTAGTTTGCAAATTGTTAAGTTGGAATTGTAATATTTAAGCCATTTTGCTTACTAGGTTTTTATTATTGCATTAGATGAAATTAAAAATCTAGTGAGGGTTGTGTTTTAAATTAGGGTTTTTATTATATCATCAAGGTTGAAATATATAGTTTGACATCTTAAAATATGTAAAACCTAGCTTGGGTGTTAAATTGCAAATTGTTATATGTAAATTGTCCTAATTATGTTTGTTTTGCAAACTAGATTTTTCGTAATTAATATAAAGAGTGAGATTAAAATCTAGTTAATGGTTGTGTGGCTTAGTTAATATATTTTAATGAGAATTATGGCCACTAGAGTTGTTAATATATTTAAAGTTGATTAAAACACCAAGTTTTGAGCTAAAATGGAAAATTGTGCTAATTTTGTTAACTAGGTTTTGTAAATATATATATTTTGAGGAGAATAAATTATTAGAATGGTTTATATGACTTGGTTATGATATTGAGTGGATATTGCGCCCGCTAGATTTGTTTAAATGTCGAGTTTTATACTAAAACGGGTAATTTGGCTTGCTAGATTTCGGAAAAACAGCTTTTAAAGTGAGTTTGAGGTTTTTGTGAATTTTAAGCTATTTTATATTATAATTAGTGCTTGTGATTGTGTAAATGAGTGTGTTTGGGATTTTCTCGATGGTTTGGCGTTTGTACGCCGACGTCGAGGGTTTTTGGGTTGATTTGTAAAAGCAACCATAGGTTTTGACCTATGTGGGATTCGTGTGTCGTTTTGGTCATGAGTCGGATTTTAATGCGATACGGTGCGTTATGATATGTAGGTACCCCATGTGGACTTCGAGATGACAAGCAAGCGTGTGGCGACGTCGGCACCGGCGAGTGAGGACCAGGTGAGTAGATTTATATCTACGGGGAGAAGTCAGGTGGATGGCGTATAGCACCCCTGCAGTTCGTGGTGATGTATACGAATACGTATACACACATATATATTGATTATATTGTTGAGTTTATCGATGATAAAGATAGACTTTAGGTGTGATTGGATAGGTTTAGTGTTGCGACCCTAGAGTAGTGGTTGCACCATACATACACACACACACACCCAAACTTGCATACAATCTTCTTTCATTTGTGCTTATACGGGAATATGTATTTATGTGTTCACATGGGTATGGGACTATGTGTTCACATACTGGATTTGAGGATAGTGTTTGGGATTTGAGGTGAGTCGATGAGATTGATTTGAGACCGTGAGATCGGTGATATTGCAGGATTCGTATTTGAGATACGTCCTGATGTTATAACGGATCTTGGGACGACGATATATGTGAATAGTGTTATACATTGAATGGTTGACATGTGATCGTGATATGAGATAAGATATGTTAAGATATTCATAATAGGTCGCATTAGGCGATGTATACCTCTTTATGACGATATATGATGATGATATCGGTTTGTATGAGGCTGTAGATCAGCAGTCAAATCATGATTAGATTGATGATATTAGTATTGTACTAGACGTAGATCAGTACCCCGGATTATGATCTTTGATAAAGAGGATACCAAATGATTAATTTGATGAATGTGATACTGACCTGTACCCAGATTTGGGGATGCCGTACGACGGATTAACGTACGAGCTATATATTGATATTTGATCCGCACTCTTGACTTGGGAATGTCTGATTATAGATATGGTATCGGATGTGATATTATTGAGGCAGGATCACCGACTAACATATACATGTAGGTATATGTATCGACTCAGAGGTTAGGCGGTTTCCTTACCTTCAGTAGCCAGTTAGCTTAGCCCTTTTATTTAGTGTAGTTGTTAGACTAGATTTATATTAAATATAGATTGTTATTTTTGTGTCTAGTATTTAGCTCTCGCTCATTATTGTTGTTGCTCCGCATCGCATACTTATTGTGATTCATATTCCATTATTGATATCATGCTGTTAGGACACTTACTTGCCGGCTCACACACATCTTCATCGGTAATTGCCATGTCACGTACACTTAGAGAATATTATTGCTTGACTTAGCTAGTTAGATAGTAGTTTTGACATGATATTAGTGTACTTGCCTTATATGCCAGATTAGACATTGTAGTTATTACTTGTCACTTCATGCATACTGTTATTCATTGATATGCCGCATTCATGGATTCTCATGCATATATTCACTATTTTACGTGCTATTGAGGTTTTGGATTCGGATTTCCATGAGATTTTCTGGATTTGGGGGGAAAGCCGCAAAATTTATACAAACTTCTTCTCTCTCTTTTTTTAAATGAAAAGCGGGGTTTTCCCATGATGTATGAGTCGTCCACCATGAGTTTGCTGATGGATTTCGAGACCCGATTCGAGGAGACGGATGAACCGTTTCGGGTACATGGTGGACCCGGTAAGGTACCCCGGGGCAAGAAGCGCGTGATGATGACGATGTGAGCCTGGCAAGGGAGCACTACCTACCGGTGATGTTACCCGACGCGTCGGATATCCGGAGGATACCGTCGTGGTCTTGAGATTAATGGTAGGGGCCGGTCTGGACTGACGGCGCCCTAGATAGTGAGATTGCGACATACAGAGATATTTGAGATATTGAGGTACAGAGATTGCGACACAGAGATATCGAGATATTTGGATATTTGTTTTGTGTCGATGCTAGGCACTGTTTATGCTGATTTCATTTATGATACCTCTTTTTTTTTTAAAAGATACAGAAATCTCACTAATTTATGAAAGCAGTTTTCTTCAGTACATGCATTCTGTTTCATGCATTCATACATCATCCATATGATATATTGCTACCTGAGGCACTGACATAGGCGCATGGGATTACACTCGGGTTAGATATTTACCCTAGCCATTGTTATAGGCTGCGTGTTATATATATTTGAGGATATATTATGATCGTATGACCTAGGATTGCGTCATACATGCGATTCCTGTTCGTAGATGTATTCTATTCACGAGTTGGCAACTCACCCCCGTTGTGCCACAGTTCTTGCAGGTTTTGCCGTACAGGTTTCATTACGGCTTTGCTGGCACTGCTTCCTTTGGGTGATTTTGCTAGTAGGTGGGTTTATTGGTATCGTACCCATCATTATACTTTGTATAATATTATTCAGTTGTATCTAGTAAATTCCATCAACCAAACATGTATTTATTTCAGAGATAGAGACTAGTGATGTTTATTCTTTCGACCTTAGAGTCGCGCGTTGTATTTCTATGGATTTCTTGCTGTTTGAGTTTCCTTTTGAGTTTTGATCCTCGCCCTTGGCGTTGTATATTATATTGCTTGTGTGGTTGTGACCGTCGATTGACGAAGAGCTAGCTCCCGCTTGGGGATGCCCTTTTTGTTTGATTTCGTATACTATTCATGTTGTATCCCGTTTGGGGGCCAGTATTTACAAAGGAGACTCTGCCGAAATTTTCAGGAAATATTTGATGTTTTTAAAAACGCATAATTCGGCTTATGCTATTAAAGCTACTTGATTTAAATTGGTTTTCCTTCACTCTACTACTTTTCTTGGTTTGGATTTCTGGGTTTCCGGCTTACTTAGATTACGTACGCCTCGAGACGTTTCGCAGTTTAAGTGTCGGTCATGTTCCGTACTTTCGGGACGTGATAAAGTTGGTATCAGAGCGTTAGGTTTTACCTTCGGAGCATAGGATGACCCTTGGTTGATGGAATATGTGACTAAAGTAGAGTGACATACTGTGGGTATGTTCCGCGGCATACTTACGATACGCTACTCCACTTAAGAAGACTTAGGACGTACATTTCTTTGTTCAGTATTATATTCATTCCTAATCTAGCCTCATCGGTACCAATTATGGTTTTGTTGCCATGATTACGGGCAGGGGGAGCTACGGCTAGAGTTGCGGTCAGCACGAGCTCGTCACGAACGAGGACTGACCAGGGCGTAATTCCGGCGACACACGATTGCGGAGATGTGTCTTTTTACTGTGTTTTCGCGCCACGAGCGTTTGATGGATCGCTGTATGAGGTTACTCGGATGTGCTGATCGGCACCAGAGGATCAAGCCAATGATAGAGGCCAACCAGATTATGATGACCGTTGGTGTATTGCTTATTCATGATGTTTGAAGCACTGTTCAGCGTGCAGACGAGTGAGCCAGTTATTGCTATGAACGATGAGATATCGCCCCAGATGTTGGAGCTATTGCAGTACGAGTTGTACTAAGAGATGATAGAAGGTCGCTAGTCACCGAGGATGAATGACTAGGACATGTGGTTTGTTCGCTACCCCGATGCGAGGTCATCAGATAGATTGATTCCTGCTAGAGACGACTTCACGCGGAGATGTTGAAAGTCGACAGAGACGATCGAATGTCGGAAACCTATTATTCCAAGTTTAAAGTATTGGGAAGAGCATGCAGGCAATTCTATGGACCCTCTAGAAGAATAAAACCCTAACTCGACTTAATGACCGTGTGAAAGCCTTTGAACCTTAGGGTTTGCGGCAGTTCCACGGCACCATTAGTGAGGCTTGGGTTTGCCCTTCTACGGCTGGACCATCGATGCTGTGGTACATACTCGATACTGTTAAACTGTACCCAAGATGTTGAGCTCTTGGGGGATTATGAGGTTTTGACGAATCGATCGGATGGTTCGACTTCATTCGGATGCTAGGTGGTGAGATGCATTTCTTGGGAGACTCCAGATACGAGGATAGCCATTGGAGCTCAGTCCATGCAGCCACGACCAGACGAGTCCGAAGCAGTCGACATTAGAGAAAGTGGAGTAAGAGGTTCGTACGAGATCTTGATGAGACGACGTTCCACTCCGCCGACATCAGAGATGCGATACGCATGCCGAGGCATTGTACTTGGATATACCTTCCAGAAGGAGTCGCGATGAGTATGCAGCCGTTCTGGAACGAGAACAGATCTAGTAAGGGACGATGACTTCCGGACAGTTCGGCAGAGACGAGATTTGGGAGAGATCTCGACAGGACCATTCTGGGACGAATTACGAGAAGACTTGGACCCAGGAGTGGTCATCTTACGCACACCGGCAGGCCAGAGTTCAGGATCGTCGACGAGACATGCTATGAGTGACCACGACAGTTGGCCAGAGATTCTTGGAGGATGTGCTTGAGCGGGACTATTCCACCATACTTGATTTTGGTATTTTGAGCGATATATTTGCATGATTTGGTTTTGATGATTGAGTTTCATGATATCGTTTTCATGCGCCATGGTTGCACCTACTGAGTATTTATGATTTTTGCACTTGAGATAGTTTTCGTGCCTTGGTTTCTCATGTTTATGATTATATGGATTTCATACAGTTGAGTTGATTTGTGCGTATATACGCATACGATTTGGTTTTTGCACTCGGTATAGTTCACATATGCTTGCAGTGCAGTGATACGCATTTTGTGCACTTAGATGCACTGGACTTCGATTTCGATTGTGATGCTCGATATTGGTTTTGTACACCTGATTGGATTTTGCGCATGTTCGGCGCTTGATATTGGATTTCATGATTTTGTGCATGATAGACGCACCTGCCTTGGATTTTCGCGCATGTTGAGCGCATATTTTGAGATGCGATTTTGGTGCACACCAGATGCACTAAATCGAGATTTTTCGTGCGTGTCAGATGCACCTGTCTTTGCTGTCAGGCACACACGTTGCTTATGACAGAGGTTGTGTGCACACCCGATACACTTAGATGTTGTTTCTGTGCGCATGTATGGCACATATATGGATTTTGATTTCCGTGCGCACCAGACGCACGTAGTATTCATATGCATATTTTGGGATTGATTTCTTATAGAGCAGTACATTTTTATGATATTTGCTATGTGTTTTCATACTGAGCAGAACTAGTCAGAGGACAGTACCTGAATGTATTTTGCATGCATTGATAGCTATCGAAGGGAATTCCAAAAAGCGAGCTATAGTCTCAGTATTTACCTACGTGTTTGATATGACACGAAACTTTTAAAACAAGGAAACCCTTCTAAATTGTTTCCCAAAACGGCAGAACGTACATTTTAAACAAAAGGTATATATGTATATGGTTATTTTCTTATGATAGACGTCCGCCACTATGCAGTGTTATGCGCATTGCGCAGCGACTTTAAGAGATTTGGCATGCATTTCCTTCAGATATTTACATACATAGATTTGATATTTACGTGTATAGTTTTGAGTTATATGCTCATTTTTCATGCGCATGCGCTGCGCTACGATTTGTTTTATATATTTATGATTTCGGAGCCCCGACGACTTGATGATTTTGCTTAGATGTTTTAGTATTTGGGGGAGTTTTAATTTAAATTCGGGGACCGAATTTCTTTAAGGGGGGAAAATTGTAACGTTTTGAAAATCGTTTCGGTGAAATTTCGGAAAATCGGTAAAATAAGGGGGTTTTCTGTAAAAAGTCAAAATACAAATATCTTTATTATAAAATCAAAATATACATATTCTAGCTATGTAATTGCTAGTATTTGGTGTTTATTGAGCCACTGGTGAAATTTCAAATTTTCTGAAAAATTTTCCGAAATTAATTATTTTAATATTATTTTAAGCCGTCACTAATACATTTAATTGGGGAAAATTACAAATAAGAATGGGTTGATAAAAATTTTATAATTCATGACACACTAAACTGACATGTAAAATATTGTTTTTGAAATGAAATGGTTTGCCAAAACGGTTTAGAAAATATCGAAGAAAAAGGGCTTAATTAGTGAATGTTGTGTTAATGGGAATTGGGGTAATACATTTATCTTTATTCCTAACCCACACACCCACACCTCACCTTCTCTCCCTCTCCCCATGTGGCCGGCCCCCCTTTGACAGCCCCCCCCTCTCTCTCCAATCACCTCACTTTTGAAAAGAAAAGAAAAGAAAAGAAAATGAAAGAAGTCAATGTGGACTTTGACTTTTCTCCCCACTTTCTCCACCTGACTCTCTCTCCTCCCTCACCCCCCCTCCCCACCTGGCCGAAAATTGTAGGCCTACAACAGCAGCCCCCCTTCCCTCTTCTCCCCTCATTTTCCTTCCAAAATATTCACCAATTTCCATCTAAAATCAAAACTAAAATTCAAATCAAAGCCCTACTCATTTTCCCTTATCTCTTTTAGCATGGATCTTGGTGCAAGGATTTAAAATTGGAGGTCTAGATTTCAAGTTTGATCATGGATTGTGAGGTATAACTTTTGACCTTTTGTTCAATTGTTGGTTTAAATTCCTTAATGTAGCTTATTAGGTGCATAATTATGGTTTAATTGAAAGATTTGGGGTTTCAAGAGAAGGATTAGATTATAGTTAGGGTTTTTGTTGTGTGATTATGGTTGCAAAGTGGAATTCATCATTTTGTGAAATGTGAAACATAATCAAATTGTTAGTTTGCAAATTGTTAAGTTGGAATTGTAATATTTAAGCCATTTTGCTTACTAGGTTTTTATTATTGCATTAGATGAAATTAAAAATCTAGTGAGGGTTGTGTTTTAAATTAGGATTTTTATTATATCATCAAGGTTGAAATGTATAGTTTGACATCTTAAAATATGTAAAACCTAGCTTGGGTGTTAAATTGCAAATTGTTATATGTAAATTGTCCTAGTTATGTTTGTTTTGCAAACTAGATTTTTCGTAATTAATATAAAGAGTGAGATTAAAATCTAGTTAATGGTTGTGTGGCTTAGTTAATATATTTTAATGAGAATTATGGCCACTAGAATTGTTAATATATTTAAAGTTGATTAAAACACTAAGTTTTGAGCTAAAATGGAAAATTGTGCTAATTTTGTTAACTAGGTTTTGTAAATATATATATTTTGAGGAGAATAAATTATTAGAATGGTTTATATGACTTGGTTATGATATTAAGTGGATATTGCGGCCGCTAGATTTGTTTAAACGTCGAGTTTTGTACTAAAACGGGTAATTTGGCTTGCTAGATTTCGGAAAAACAGCTTTTAAAGTGAGTTTGAGGTTTTTGTGAATTTTAAGCTATTTTATATTATAATTAGTGCTTGTGATTGTGTAAATGAGTGTATTTGGGTTTTTCTCGATGGTTTGGCGTTTGTACGCCGACGTCGAGGGTTTTTGGGTTGATTTGTAAAAGCAACCATAGGTTTTGACCTATGTGGGATTCGTGTGTCGTTTTGGTCATGAGTCGGATTTTAATGTGATACGGTGCGTTATGATATGTAGGTACCCCATGTGGATTTCGAGACGACAAGCAAGCACGTGGCGACGTCGGCACCGGCGAGCGAGGACCAGGTTACTAGATTTATATCTACGGGGAGAAGTCGGGTGGATGGCGTATAGCACCCCCGCAGTTCATGGTGATGTATACGAATACGTATACACACATATATATTGATTATATTGTTGAGTTTATTGATGATAAATATAGACTTTAGGTGTGATTGGATAGGTTTAGTAATGCAAAACCCTAGAGTAGTGGTTGCACCACACATACACACACACACACACATCCATACTTGCATACATTCTTCTTTCATTTGTGCTTATACGGGAATATGTATTTATGTGTTCACATGGGTATGGGACTATGTGTTCACATACTGGATTTGAGGATAGTGTTTGGGATTTGAGGTGAGTCGATGAGATTGATTTGAGACCGTGAGATCGGTGATATAGCAGGATTCGTATTTGAGATACGTCCTGATGTTATAGCGGATCTTGGGATGAAGATATATGTGAATAGTGTTATACATTGAATGGTTGACATGTGATCGTGATATGAGATAAGATATGTTAAGATATTCATAATAGGTCGCATTAGGCGATGTATACCTCTTTATGACGATATATGATGATGATATCGGTTTGTATGAGGCTGTAGATCAGCAGTCAGATCATGATTAGATTGATGATATTAGTATTGTACTAGACGTAGATCAGTACCCCGGATTATGATCTTTGATAAAGAGGATACCAAATGATTAATTTGATGAATGTGATACTGACCTGTACCCAGATTTGGGGATGCCGTACGACGGATTTACGTACGAGCTATATATTGATGTTTGATCCGCACTCTTGACTTGGGAATGTCTGATTATAGATATGGTATCGGATGTGATATTATTTAGGCAGGATCACCGACTAACATATACATGTAGGTATATGTATCGACTCAGAGGTTAGGCGGTTTCCTTACCATCAGTAGCCAGTTAGCTTAGCCCTTTTGTTTAGTGTAGTTGTTAGACTAGATTTATATTAAATATAGATTGTTATCTTTGTGTCTAGTATTTAGCTCCCGCTCATTATTGCTGTTGCTCCGCATCGCATACTTATTGTGATTCATATTCTATTATTGATATCATGCTGTTAGGACACCAGCACCATTACCAATTTTGCGTATGTACCACGTACACTTACTTGCCGGCTCACAAACATCTTCATCGGTAATTGCCATGTCACGTACACTTAGAGAATAGTATTGCTTGACTTAGCTAGTTAGATAGTAGTTTTGACATGATATTAGTGTACTTGCCTTATATGCCAGATTAGACATTGTAGTTATTACTTGTCACTTCAGGCATACTGTTATTCATTGTTATGCCGCATTCATGGATTCTCATGCATATATTCACTATTTTACGTGCTATTGAGGTTTTGGATTCGGATTTCCATGAGATTTTCTGAATTTAGGGGGAAAACCGCAAAATTTATACAAACTTCTTCTCTCTCTTTTTTTAAATGAAAAGCGGGGTTTTCCCATGATGTATGAGTCGTCCACCATGAGTTTGCTGATGGATTTTGATACCCGATTCGAGGAGACGGATGAACTATTTCGGGTACATGTGGACCCGGTAAGGTACCCCGGGGCAAGAAGCGCGTGATGATGACGATGTGAGCCTGGCAGGGGAGCACTACCTACCGGTGATGTTACCCGACGCGTCGGATATCCGGAGGATACCGTCGTGATCTTGAGATTGATGGTAGGGGCCGGTCTGGACTGACGGCGCCCTAGATAGTGAGATTGAGACATACAGAGATATTTGAGATATTGAGGTACAGAGATTGCGACACAGAGATATCGAGATATTTGGATATTTTTTTTGTGTCGATGCTAGGCACTGTGTATGCTGATTTCATTTATGATACCTCGTTTTTTTAAAATGATACAGAAATCTCACTAATTTATGAAAGCAGTTTTCTTTAGTACATGCATTCTGTTTCATGCATTCATACATCATCCATATGATATATTGCTACCTGAGGCATTAACACAGGCACATGGGATTACACTCGGGTTAGATATTTACCCTAGCCATTGCTATTGGCTGCGTGTTATATATATTTGAGGATATATTATGATCGTATGACCTAGGATTGCGTCATACATGCGATTCCTGTTCGTAGATGTATTCTATTCACGAGTTGGCAACTCACCCCCGTTGTGCCACAGCTCTTGCAGGTTTTGCCGTACAGGTTCCATTACGGCTTTGCTGGCACTGCTTCCTTTGGGTGATTTTGCTAGTAGGTGGGTTTATTGGTATCGTACCCATCATTATACTTTGTATAATATTATTCAGTTGTATCTAGTAAAATCCATCAACCAAACATGTATTTATTTCAGAGATAGAGACCAGTGATGTTTATTCTTTCGACCTTAGAGTCGCGCGTTATATTTCTATGGATTTCTTTCTGTTTGAGTTTCCTTTTGAGTTTTGATCCTCGCCCTTGGCGTTGTATATTATATTGCTTGTGTGGTTGTGGCCGTCGATTGACGAAGAGCTAGCTCCCGTTTGGAGATGCCCTTTTTGTTTGGTTTCGTATACTATTCATATTGTATCCCGTTTGGGGGCCAGTATTTACAAAGGAGACTCTGCCGAAATTTTCAGGAAATATTTGATGTTTTTAAAAACGCATAATTCGACTTATACTATTAAAACTATTTGATTTAAATTGGTTTTCCTTCACTCTACTACTTTTCTTGGTTTGGATTTCTGGGTTTTCGGCTTGCTTAGATTACGTACGCCTCGAGACGTTTCGTAGTTTAAGTGTCGGTCATGTTCCGTACTTTCGGAACGTGACAGCCAAGGAATGATAGCACAAAGGATCAACCCCTCTCTCTCTCTCTCTCTCTTCATTTAATACAAGCATGGCACTTGCCATGATGCCCATTCTCACTCTCTCTCTCTCTCACCAAGTCAACATATTCAAATCATTTCAAAAAAACAACCTTTAAATAAAATAACCAATAAAACTTAATTAGAACCCAACTAACCTAATTCCCATGTTTTAAACCACCATGGTTGCTAATCATAGTCTAACCCCATTTTTAACCCTAGTTTACATCCACAAGTGTGTGCAAGCCTAGGAAAAATCTAATAAAATATTCAATAAATTTGGAAAAATGTTTGAAAATCAATTTGGTAAAATTTTTATTAAAAATCATATATTAACATATAATTAGCCACTAAACACATCCTAAGGTGTTACACTAGTATAGGGTTTAAGGTCGATCCGTAAATCGGGTAGCGGTAGCGCCAGTTTAGAAAAAATTTATTTCGAATTTTGGCCGCGTTTCGATGGCCGGGTGCTGCCGGGACCCTTCAGCCGAGCCCTCTCCCATGCCAATCCGAGCTCGCCGGCCCTGGGGGCTCCTCTGTGGTTCGTCTTGCTTTAGGGGGTTCCTAGGGTCAATTCTAGTCCTCTGGTATTGTTTGCTTAACTCGTACTTAACCCAGGTCATTCCAAATTTCCCTGCACAATCTAAGTTCTCACAAACCGACATGAAAAGTTTTAAAATGTCGTATTTTGGGTTTCAGTTGGGTTTGTTCTGGGTTTCTATCATCTATGGGGGTTTAAGGTCATCTCTAAAGCCCAATTACACCATCTCTAATCAAATCAAATCATAATTCTCAACTTGAGATTCCAAAGTTCACTAAACACCACAAAATCAATTTTAAACTTAAATAGAGGCTTAAGAAAATGAAATATTACATTATATGTGAAGGGATTATCTCATTTGGGACCCAAGAATCCCCTACAGCACCAAAATATGATTTTTCTTTCTCCAAAGTGTAGCTTGAGAGCTTGTGCACATTTTTGGTGAAGTGGGAGTGGGGTTTTAGGTTTGTTTTGGATATGAAGTGGGGTGATTTGTGGAGGAGGGAGGAGAAGGGCAGCAGCACAAGAGGAAATGGGGGAGAAAATGATGAAGTAAGAAGAAGGGAACAAGTGGGCATGGCTCTCTCTTGACCCCTCACTTTCTCTCACTTGCCCATACCTCATTATAATATCATTCCTTTTCTTTTTCTTTTCTTTTCTTTTCTTTTCTCCTCAATTCATTTCAAAACAAACCATGCTAGAAAAAGAAGAAAACCATGTAGGAAATTATAACAAGTGTTAGAAATGACATGTGCATGTCATGTGCACAAAATACGCTTAAAGCCCGATTAGCGATTTTTAATCGCGATTAGCACAAAATTAGTCTGTAATAAATCATAAACTTTCATAATTTGCATGAATCACATAAAGTACCCTATTTTTAGTAATTTCCATAATTTTCCAAATTTTTCCCAATTTATCGGTATTTAATTATACCGCCTTATTAAAATATTCAATATTTTATTATTTAATTACAAAAATTTCCAAAATAATATTTTATATATTTTTTTTTGAAATGTTACAATCTTCTCCCCTTAATGAAATTCAGTCCCCGAATTTAAATTTAAACCCCTCAATACTAAAACATTTCAGTAAAAACTAAGCAGTCGAGGTCCCGAAACCATCAATACATAAAACACGTCGTAGCGCAATGCATGCTCATGAACAATGAGCAGATAACTCAAAAACGAAACTCCGTCAAGCATCCCGCAATCATCGGAGTCATGGTGAAGAAACCAACGTCAAAACCAAAACGAAATCAACATGATATACATCAACACTATACATATAAACACCTGAAGAAAATGCATGCCAAACCGTTTTAAGTCGTTGTGCGATACGCATAACACTGGACAGTGGCGGACGTCTCTAGTAAGAAAATAACTCTATATATATATATATATATATATATATATATATCCTTTGTTTACATGCACGTACCGCCGTTTTGAAAATAATTTAGAAGGGTTTCTTGTTTTAAACGTTTCGTGTCATCTCAGACAAGTAGGTAAATACTGAGACTATAGCTCCCCTTTTCAGAAATCCTTTCGATAACTATCAATGCATGCAAAAATATATCCAGGTATTGTCCTCTGACTAGTCCTGCCCAGCTACTATATCATTAGTAAATATCATAAAAATGTACTGCTCCATAAGAAATCAATCTCAAAATGTGTGTATGAATGCTACGTGCGTCCGGTGCGCACGGAAATAAAAATCCATCAATGTGCCATACATGTGGACAGAAACAACATCTAAGTGCAACGGATGTGCATGAAACATCTTTCAAGGAAACAGGCGTGCCTAACAGCAATATCAGGTGCATCTGATATCCACGAAGAATCCCGATTTAGTGCATCTCGTGTGCACCAAAATCGCATCTCAAATCATGCGCCTAACATGCACGAAAATCCAAATCAGGTGCATCCATCATGCACGAATAAAAATCAAAATCCTGTGCGTCCAACATGCTCGAAATCACGAAATCCAATATCAAGCTCCGAATATGCGCAAAATCCAATCCAAGCGCGTCAAATATGCGCAAGAATCCAATCAGGTGCACAAAATAAATATCGAGTATCACAATCGAAATCGACGGTATACAACATATCTCAAATCCAAATCAGGTATACCATAGTATCAATTCTCACAACCATGTGCATCAGCGTGCACAAAATCTAATCAAAACACTAAAAGTGCATAAAAACTATGTCATAAGCATAAGTCAAATCATATGCATGCCTTAGGCATGAAGTCAAAATCAATACCTCCAATAACATCAAATCGAAGTCCTTTGCAACTGTAGTGCACAAAATACGTATCACAGCACTGCAAGTATATATGAACTATACCGAGTGCAAAATCAAATCGGGTGTGTACCATATGCACAAAATCAACCCAACTGTATGAAATCCATGAAATCATAAGCATGTGCAGCGAAGGCACCAAAAACGATATCAAGTGCAATAACTGTGCCCAAATCACAAATCAACACAACGATGTATAAAGCCTATCTCAAGTGCAATAACTATGCACAAAATACAAATACCCAGTAGGTGTAACCATGGTGCATGAAAACAAATATCATGAAACTCGGTTATCAAAACTCAAGCATGCAATAAATCACCCAAAATACCGAAATCCAAAATGACTGATACGTGATAGTCAACTCACGGAATCACCAAATCACAAATCATAAATACCGTCGTTGAAATTTCCTCTTTCAAGGTCGAGAAGGTGTCGGTGCATCCAATGCTAGCAGAGCAAGATATCTACTTGCCTCCTGTTCATGGTCTGGCGCCTGGTGCTTTTAGGCTCTTGTCTCCCACTGTGCATTGCTAGATATGTAGCTCCTCGGCTCAACGGCCTAATATGGAATAACGACGGAAACAGTCCCGCTCTGGCACATCCTCTACAGATCTCTGGCCAACTATCTCATCGACGATGCCGAACTCTGGCCTGCTGGGTGTGCGCAATATGACCGCTCCTGGGTCCATGTTTTCTCGTAATTTATTCCAAAATGGTCCTGTCGAGGTCTTTCCCCAAATCTTGTTTCTGCCGGACTACCCGGAAGTCATCATCATTACTAAATCTATTTCTTGTTACGGAACGGCTGCATACTTATCGTGACTCCTTCTGAAAGATATATCCATATACAACGCCTCTGCATGCGTATCACATCTCTGATGTCGGCGGAGTGGAACGTCGTCTCATTAAGATCTCGTACGAACCTCTTACTCCACTTTTCTTTAATGTTGACTGCTTCGGACTCATCCCATCGTGGCTGCATGGACTGTGCTCCAACGGCTATACTCGTATCTGGAGTCTCCCAAGCAATGCATCCCATCGCACAGCATCCGAATGAAGCCTAACCATTCGATCGATTAGTCAAAACATCATAATCCCCCAAGAGCTCAACATCTTGGGTACAGTTTAATAGTAACGAG
The DNA here is from genome assembly GCA_030015575.1 of Agapanthus africanus. Lineage (NCBI taxonomy): Eukaryota > Viridiplantae > Streptophyta > Magnoliopsida > Asparagales > Amaryllidaceae > Agapanthus > Agapanthus africanus. Next base: position 129,630,917 of record JASDDO010000018.1, read on the forward strand.
TACATACCACAGCATCGGTGGACCAGCCGTAGAAGGGCAAACCCAAGCCTCACTAATGGCACCGCGGAACTGCCGCAAACCCTAAGGTTCAAAGGCTTTCATACGGTCATTATGTCGAGTTAGGGTTTCATTCTTCTAGAGGGTCCATAGAATCGCTTGCATGTCTTTCCGAATACTTTAAACTTAGAATATGGGTTTTTGACATTCGATCGCCTCTATCGACTCTCAACGTACCGGCGTAAAGTCGTCTCTAGCTGGAATCAATCTATCTGATGACCTCGCATTGGGGTAAGCGAACGAACCACATGTCCTAGTCATTCATCCTCGGGTGACTAGCGATCTTCTATCATATCTCTAAGTACAACTCGTACCGTAATAGCTCCAACATCTGGGGCAATATCTCGTCATTCGCAGTAAAAACTGGCTCGCTCGTCTGCACGCTGAACAGTGCCTCAATCATTATGAATAAGCGATACATCAATCGTCATCACATTCTTGCTGGCCTCTATCAGTAGCTCAATCCTCTGGTGCAAATCTGCACGCCCGAGAAATCTCACACCAGCGATCCATCAAACGCTCATGGCGCGAAAACACAATAACACGGCGCATCTATGCAAATCGTATGTCTCTGGAATCACGCCCTGATCAGTCCTCGTCCGTGACGAGCTCGTGCTGACCGCACTCTAGTCGTAGCTTTCTCTGCCCGTAATCGTGGCAGCAAAACCATAAACTGGTACTGATGAGGATAGGTCATAGGAATGAATATAATACTGTGCAAAGAAATGTACATCCTAAGGCTTCTTAAGCGGAGTATCGTATCGTAAATATGCCGCGGAACATACGTACGGTACGTCACTCTACTCAAGCAACCTACTCCATCAACCAAGGGTCATCCTACACTCAGGAGGTAAAACCTAACGCTCTGATACCAATTTTGTCACGACCCGAAAAGTATGGAACATGACCGGCACTTATATTATGAAATGTCTCGAGGCGTACGTAATCTAAGTAAGCCAAACCACAGAAATCAAAACCAAGTAAAGCAGTAAAGTGAAGGAAAACCAATTTTAAATCAAGTAATTTAGCAACATAAGCCGAAGTATGCATTTTTAAAATCACAAATCATTTCTGAAAATTTCGGCAGAGTTTCCTTTGTAAATACTGGCCCCGAATGGAGTACAACATGATAAATATATACATAAATGATAAAAGGCATCCCCAAATAGGAGCTAGCTCTTCGTCAATCGACGGCCACAACCACGGAAGTAATATAATATACAACGCCGAAGGGCGAGGATCAAAACTGAAATGGGAACTCAACAACATGAAATCCACAATAATACAACGCGACCCTAAGGTCGAAAGAATATACATCACTGGTCTCTAAGTCTAAATAAATATACAAGTTTGTTTGATGGAGTTACTAGATACAACTAAATAAAATAAATGTACAATAGTGGTTACGATACAAGTGAACCCACCCACCAAAGTAATCACCCGGAAAGGAAGCAGTGTGCCAGCAAAGCCGTAACGGAACCTGTATGGCAAAACCTGTAAGAAACTGTGGCACAACGGGGGTGAGTTACCAACTCGTGAGTAGAAAACATCACCGAGAAGAAATCGTATGTATGACACAATCCTGGATCAATACGATCAATAATATATATAACCTCAAATGATAAGTCTGAAGCAAGAAAATGTGGGAAGGGTAAACATCTATACAGAAGTGTAATCATATGTGCCCGTGTCAGTGCCTTAGGTAACAACATATCATATGAATGAGGTATGAATGCATGAAAACAGAATACATGTAAATGAAGAAACTGCTTTCATAACTTAGTGAGATATCTGTATATTTAAAACAAGATATCATCAATGAAATCAACATAATCAGTGTCTAGTATCGACACAAAACATAAATCCCAATATCTCAATATCTCAGGCTCCGGCTGTCCGAACTGGCCTGTATCAACAAATCTCAATATCTCAAAATCTCAGTGTCTCAAATCTCACTATCTAGGGCTCCGTCAGTCTTGATCGGCCTCTATCATCAATCACACGACCACGAACGGTATCCTCCGGATATCCGACGCGCCAAGTAAAATCACCGGTAGGCAGTCTGTCCCTGCCGGGCACATCGTCTACACCTTGATCTTCTTGCCCCGGGGTACCTTACCGGGTCCACCATATACCCGCAGACGGTTCATCCAACTCCTCGAATCGGGTCTCGAAATCCATCTCATAACCTATTAGTGTATATGCCCTAGAGGCCATTACTGTATCATACTAGTCTGTATATTACTTAATGGAAGCTTGGGATATTCACCTTGTATATGCAATCTTGCTCAAAATAGTAGTATGCTACTTGGTTTGTTTCTACTTCAATGTGTACATGTGTTTATTTTAGTATATCACCTATGCACATTAGTGGAGCCCTTAGGATCTTTGCTTGATTACCAGCGTTGTGATGGCAGTCACACTAGTGGGGCTGGGTAATTTATAAGCACATCCTTATGCAGGTCCCTAGTCGCAGGACTATCGAGACAGGGCATCGATACTCCGAAGTAGACTAGCGCATGCGCTTCTCATCCCAGTGTGGGAGACGGTCTGTCCCACAGCCGTCAGTACGTCGTACTGGAGATAGTATGCGGGTGCTCGTTGGGTTATGAGTACACTGGACAGGACTCGTCGGGAACTGACCGGTTGGTATTATACCTATCATCAGTTATCAGTTCACAGGTGACATGAGTACATCTTAGTCCGCTGACTTGACACTGTCACTTCGCCTCGAGTGTGTTCCCACTGTACTTTGATTACTACCCTACCACGGCTCAAAGGAGTCGTGCAAACAGGTAGTAGTTGGGTGCAGTCCCGAAGCACTTGGAGGCAGTGACGGTTAGACAGGATTCGTCTCTCCCGGTATTGGGGGTTGACATCGCGCTGTGTCTAGGAGAGCCATTACACGAGTAGTCCCTGGCCAGGGCAAGCGGGATATACTGGTAGGCTTCCAGTGTTATCTCAGGGTGTATTGGGCTTCACTCCGACACGACTTGTACCGCTATTAGGGGACTGGCGTTTACCGCCCCCCTAGGCCCGCCATGCGATGTATCAGACGAACAGACCGGACTGTACGGAGATTGTCACATTCAGGCTCAGTAGGAGTTCAGATGGGTTTCACCTCGTCAGTCTTCTTGTCGGCATCTACCTGGGGACCGTTACGCACAGCTAGTGCCGCTTGCGGTCTGTGGTTAAACCCACTGCCAGCGTAGTGTCGAGTCTTTAGAGTCCCACACAGAAATCTATTCGCCTTTAGGAAAAAGAGTAGAGGTCGCATGGTTTTGCGACATGTCGCATGGTTTTGCGATAGGGTCCGGTCACATCCGTGCACTTGTACACGTACAGTGTCCGGACAGTTAACACTAGCGGGCTTTGGTTTAAGCCAGATCCTAGTGTACGTTTTGGGGATTGGTTTTATCCAGTATGTATTCGTGTTCCTCGGAACGCGGATGCGGGTGTGTATGCACAGTTGACGGAGAGACAGAGGCAGAGGATTCTCATTAGGGTTGTTGACCGTTGACTGTTGACTTTTTGCTCAACCCTAATGAGAATATGATATGTAATTAACAATAATATTAATTAAGTATTATAGTGACATGGTTGTTGAGGGGTTGACTTTGTTGACTTGTTGACCGGTTGACTAGGTTGGACTAGTTGACCATCATGATGACAATGGCTATCATTTCATGCAAAGACTTTTGCTTGCTTGTTCTCTTGTGCAAAATGAGTGCATGAAATGATATGGCTATTGTAGCTTAAACCATCACTAATACTTGATTGCTATTATGGGTTATGATGTTTTTGGATTATGAGAGAAAAGAGAGAAAAAACTTGCTCATTCTTTCATTTCCTTTCTCTCTCTTGTATTCTTGAGCTCTCATCTCCTTCCTCTTGCTCTCCCTCTCTTTAGTATATGGTTCACTTGTCTCATGTGTTGAGAACCGAAAACCATAGAGAAAATCCCAACACACTCTCCTCTACTCACTCTAGTTCACAAGGTTTGGCAAACCGAGTGAACTAGTTTCTTCAAAACTCGAAGAAGAAGCCAAAGGTAGAAGCTTTCAGGTGGATCGATCTTCGGCGCAAGGAAACGTCGGGGTGAAGCCGATCCGGACAACCATCGAGGTTTGAAGACGAAGGAGTTCAAGTAAGAAAGGTATAACCCCCTAACCGAGTAGTTAACAACTCCTAGTTAGGTTGTTAGTTAGATGTTTAACAAAGATCCGGTTTTGAGTCCATGTTACCGCCTCTAGAAAATTGTTTTTCACCAAATTCCGCATACCCGAAAGTACCGGGAGAGGTAGCATGGACTTACAGTGGTATCAGAGCCTAGTTAAACTCTATCTAATATGTTAGCAAAGTAACTAGAAGATCGATCAAACAAAAAGTCACGAAATACACCAAAAATTCATGCTTGCTGTCGATTTTCAAAGTACTGTAAAAGTAATAAATCATGCTTCAAAGATCGACTCAGGGTTTTTATAGCAAACTGCAAAAATTTCATCCACTGAACCGATCAAAGCGCCGCGGTTCCACGGCCGAGCTGACTCGGCAGTGGGAAATTTTGGTTGCAGTTTGTTCAGTGGGGTATTTTGGGATTTTTGGAATATGTCTTTTTAGCCCAGATTTTCCAGAACGAAAATTTTGTGTTTGGGGCCTAAAAATCCGTATTTTTGATCGAATTTCTAAAGACTTGAGCTGACGGGTTTTTATCTGTGATGTGATATTTGTATTGAACGTCTGCTAATCGCTATATGTCGATTAGTGGGGGTTATACAAATCTGTGATCTGTAATGTTATTGGAATGTGTATATGAATTCATTGGATTGTCGCGGGTGAATAGCCGGGGGGTTGTGAGACGAGAGTTTTCTTTTCTTTCAATTCATGTAAATTTGTAAATTGATGTAATAATTATTTGTATGGCCGCACAACCGGGTCGGGGTTGTAGCCGTCATTGTATAATTTCTTTTTACTGTTTTTGCTCCTAGGATAGACCCATGGAGGGGGTGCACAAACTACTGGTATGCCGAAGTGCCGAGTGGCCTACTCACGGAGTTGAGGGAGGTTGCTTCACTTCGGGTACTTGGCGGGTAGTTTGCCGCACCCGTAGGGGTCTTGGGTGGGGTATTGGCTATTCACCGCGACCGTGTAATCTGCTTTTCGTTACAGGCTCGTACGAATTGCGGATTCCTAGTATATCCAATGTGTTCATCTGTGATCTGAAATGGCTATCATTGCAGTATATCTATATATGATATTATTTAGGCGTTGCTTATGTTTTACAGCCGCGCTAGCCCAGCCCCCGCTCTGTCGTTAGTTAAGTAACCTAACGGGTAATGACGGGGCCCCGTGGCGAATGCGAATGGCATAAGCGTATGTCATATTTTGGTTGTTTTCTGCAATGGTAGGATTAAATGACGGGACGCATTAAAAGATCTAATGCAAGAATATCACGCATTAAAAGAACTAATGCAAGAAAATAAACCAAGTTAAAGTCGTTGGAACACTTTCGAAAAACCACTCGGTTCTTTTCAAAACTAACTTTTAAATGCGGAGCTTGAGCCACTCCTTTTAAAAGCTATCTCGTTCCATCGATTATATCAAGTTCACTACGTTCACGGTTTTGCCAAAACCATTCGTAGCCCTCCATCATTTCAGTTAAATATTCGGTAGTATTCAAGCTATGTATTTTGACCTCACGCCAAGGCATAGTGATTTGTAGCTACCGGATATTTATCTGTTGCATAGATAGAATGCGTTGGTTTGGGACAGCCGTACTACCATTTTGGCCTACGTCAAGGGTAGGTACGGGTGGGTTCAAATTAACCTGGATAATGATGGGAAGAACTTGACATGTGACTTATGACATTTTGACCTCACGCCAAGGTCATAAGAGCATGGGGCAAAAATCCACATCGGGAGTTTCAAAAGAACTGAAACTTGCTAGTGTTGCATACCATTTGGAGTGTGATGATTCTGGTAGGATTCCTTCAGTTTCGTCACGCAATGATATTTGGATCCCGATCCTACTGTGAGTATATGCTGCTCTTCGGGAAATTTCTCACTTAACGATCAATGCTATAAACCAATTAGGTGTCTGGAAAGGTGTTAGCGGGGCTACGCCCCCATGGAAAAGAGGTTATTTAATTAAGGAACTTCACGAAAGCGTTGGAAAACCTCCCTCGAAGTACCAACACTGGCCTGGCTGAACGGTTAAGCAAGTACTGTACGGTGAGATTGATCCTGACTAATTCTTCCTTTTTGGTTTGAGGAGGGATTCGAGAAACAGTGGGAGCCATCCTGTTTAGACAAACTAAAAACCATTCTAAACTTGCAAGAGCATCATGCTGAGTGTTTCTTCTCTCTCCTAATTGCAGCGACCAATCGACGTGACTGGACTTAAGTTACTTCTAGATAAAAACATACTGACAGGGCCAAACTACAAAGATTGGCTCAGGAATGTCAAGATGGAAATCACTTACGACAAGCTGGGGTATCTTCTTACCACCAAAGCTCCCCCTGTCCCAGGTCCCAAAACCAGCGTCGCGGATAAGGAAATCCGTAAGACCTGGGAAATCGATTGCGCGAAGGCCAAGTGCCTCGTGCTTGCCTCTATGGACAACGAACATCAGAGGAGGCACGAGAATATAGACCTCAAATCCATATTTCTCCATACAAAAGAACTGTATGGAGAGCAGTCTCGTATCGCAAGATACGAAGTGTCGAAGAAGTTATTTTCGGCAAGGTTGGCCGTCGGATCATCGGTAGCGGAACACGTGCTTAAGATGATTGGCTACATAGAAGAGCTTGCGGACCTTGGGACCACGTTGGAGAATGAGCTCTATGCGGACTTGATTCTCCGGTCCCTTCCTTCCACTTACGCCCAGTTTATCCTGAACTTCAACTTACAAGAAAAGGAAGTTGAACTTTCAGAACTCCTCAACATGCTGAGGAGCGCAGAGGGCACCCTACAGAAAGGTAGGGAAACATCCACTTTGTTTGTAGGAGGATCTTCCTCTTCTAGGTCCAAGGCGAAAGCCAAGGGAAAGAAGAAGAAAGCCCCCGCCAAACCAAGGGGCGGTGTTAGTAAAGTGAATACGAAGGGAAAGGCAAAAGCAACAAAGAAAGTGGGAAAGCTTGTGGATAAGGAAGAATGCTTCTATTGTCATAAGAAAGGACACTGGAAGAATGATTGCAGGGCTTGGAAGGCCAGAATATAGGAACTGAAGCAGGTCGCGGCTTCAGCTTCAGGTGTGTATGTTATTGAAAACTGTCTTTCAATAAACTCTACTTCCTGGGTATTGGATACCGGATCAGGATCTCATATCTGTAATTCTTTGCAGGCGTTGAGAAACAGTAGGGTTTTGAAGGCAAGTGACATGACCCTCAAAGTTGCAAACGGAGCTAGCATAGATGCTAAGGCCGTGGGGGACTATCACCTGGGGTTGTCAGATGGACACGTTTTGGTTTTGCGTAATTGCTATTTTGTACCCAACGCAACTTGTAATATCATTTCTGTATCTTTGACTTCTAAAGAAGGTTATGAATTTGCGTTTGTAAGTAATGTTGTAAACATTCACCTTAATCAAGTTCTGATTGGGTCAGGTACATTAAGCAATGGTATATACGTGTTAAACCAACCACAGATTTTCAATGTCCAGAATACACACAAAAGAAAGTCTCCGGAAATAAATCAGACTTTCTTGTGGCATTGTAGACTGGGTCACATCAATGAGAGAAGGTTGACGAAGTTACATACAGAAGGATATTTGAATCCGTTCGAATATCAATCGTATGCCACTTGTCAATCCTGTCTCAAAGGAAAGATGACAAAGACTCCGTTCACTAGACACGGAGTAAGAGCGAGCGAGCTCTTAGGACTCGTACACAGCGACGTGTGCGGTCCAATGTCTACACATGCACGAAGCGGTTATTCTTACTTCATTACTTTTACGGATGATTTTTCAAGATTCGGACATGTCTTCTTAATGAAACATAAGTCCGAAGCCTTTGGAAAATTCCAGGAATATAAGAATGAAGTAGAAAAACAAACCGGCAAAAGTATCAAGATCCTAAGATCGGATCGAGGTGGTGAATACTTGAGTGCTGAGTTCCTGGACTATTTAAAAGAGAACGGAATTCTCTCTCAGCTTACTCCTCCATACACTCCGCAACATAACGGTGTATCGGAGAGACGGAACCGAACCCTATTGGATATGGTACGGTCCATGATGAGTAACGCTGAGTTACCGCGATCATTCTGGGGGTATGCGCTAGAATCAGCAGCATACCTTTTGAACCGAGTTCCTACTAAGACTGTGCCTACCACACCATATGAGTTATGGAGTGGGAAGAAACCCTATCTTCAATATCTGAAGATCTGGGGATGTCCAGCTTTTGTCAAAAAGCAGCATGCGGACAAACTCGAGGCACGCTCAGTACTGTGCAAGTTTGTGGGATACCCAAAGAACACCAGGGGGTATCTTTTCTACCACGCAGAGGAACAAAAAGTCCTTGTTTCTCGTAATGCCCACTTTCTAGAACACCAGTTCTTGGAAAAGGAAATAAGTGGGAGCGCAGTAGAACTGGAAGAAATTCCAGAACCACAGACTATTACTGAAAGCTTAGTGGAACCAGAGGGTTCAAAAGAACAGGACATTTCTACGCCGCTCCGCAGGAGTAGTAGGCAGTCTCATCCGCCCGAGAGATACTGCGGTTTTCTCATAGACGGGGATAGAGAGGATTGCATCATAGATTATGATGAGCCTACTAGCTTCCAGCAGGCCGTTCAGAGCGTTGACTCGGTAAAATGACTGGATGCAATGCGGACCGAAATGGAGTCCATGTACACCAACAAGGTATGGACGTTGGACATTGCTCCAGACGGGGTAAAACCCGTAGGATGCAAGTGGATCTTCAAAAGGAAGATTGGTGTAGATGGACAGGTTGAGACCTATAAAGCTAGACTTGTTGCAAAGGGTTTTCGTCAAAGACCTGGTTTGGACTATGACGAAACCTTTTCTCCAGTGGTTATGCTGAAATCCATTCGGATCCTTCTTGCCATTGCTGCCTTCCACGATTATGAGATTTGGCAAATGGACGTAAAGACCGCTTTTCTAAATGGAAATTTAGAGGAGTGTGTCTATATGGACCAGCCAGAAGGTTTCATTTAGAGTGGGAGCAGCGGAAAGGTGTGCAAGTTGCTTAAGTCCATCTATGGACTAAAGCAGGCATCGTGGAGTTGGAACATCTGTTTTGATGAGACGGTCAAGGAATTTGGCTTTATCAAAAATCCAGATGAACCATGCATCTATAGTAGATTTGTAGCGAGAACTGTAGTATTCCTCGTTTTATACGTGGATGACATTCTCTTAATAGGAAATGACATTCCTATGCTACAATCTGTCAAGGGGTTCTTGTCACACAGGTTCTCCATGAAAGACCTTGGTGATGCCTCATACATCCTGGGGATCCGGATCCATTGTGATAGATCTAAGAGGATATTAGGACTTTCACAGTCCAGGTACATCGACACCATACTGAAGAGATTCAGTATGGAAGATTCCAAGCGCGGTAACCTATCGACTTGTCACGGGATCACCCTCTCTAAAGAGATGTCTCCCAAGACTAATTTGGAGAGGGATCGCATGTCTATTATACCCTACGCTTCTGCGGTAGGCTCTATAATGTATGCAATGTTGTGTACCAGACCGGATGTAGCTTATGCACTGAGTGTGGTAAGCCGGTATCAGTCAAACCCTGGGAAGAAACACTGGATAGCGGTAAAGAACATTCTCAAGTACCTGAGAAGGACTAAGGAGATGTTCTTGGTGTATGGCGGAAAAGACCTCCAGATCGAGGCCTTTGCTGACTCCAGCTTCCAGAGTGACAAGGATGATTCCAAGTCCATGTCGGGTTTTGTCTTTACCCTCAATGGAGGGGCGGTGTGTTGGAAGAGTTCCAAACAGGAAACCGTTGCAGACTCGACAATGGAAGCGGAATACATCGCTGCATCTGATGCCGCAAAAGAAGCTGTCTGGATGAGGAAGTTCTTGAAAGAACTTCAGGTGGTTCCGTCCATTGTTGATCCAATACCTCTGTATTGCGAAAACAACGGGGCTATAGCTTTAGCGAAGGAACCCAGGTCCCATCAGAGATCCAGACACATCTTGAGGCGGTATCACCTGATCAGGGAGATCGTGGATCGCCAGAAGATCGAGGTTCGGAGGGTTGCTTTAGAAGATAACACTGCAGATCCATTCACCAAGGCCTTGCCCCAGACTCAGTTCGAGCGGCTGATCGAGAAGATAGGTCTTCGATACGCCAGTACATGGCCTTAGTGCAAGTGGGAGATTGTTAGTGTATATGCCCTAGAGGCCATTACTGTATCATACTAGTTTGTATATTACTTAATGGAAGCTTGGGATATTCACCTTGTATATACAATCTTGCTCAAAATAGTAGTATGCTACTTGGTTTGTTTCTACTTCAATGTGTACATGTGTTTATTTTAGTATATCACCTATGCACATTAGTGGAGCCCTTAGGATCTTTGCTTGATTACCAGCGTTGTGATGGCAGTCACACTAGTGGGGCTGGGTAATCTATAAGCACATCCTTATGCAGGTCCCTAGTCGCAGGACTATCGAGACAGGGCATCGATACTCCGGAGTAGACTAGCGCATGCGCTTCTCATCCCAGTGTGGGAGACGGTCTGTCCCACAGCCGTCAGTACGTCGTACTGGAGATAGTATGCGGGTGCTCGTTGGGTTACGAGTACACTGGACAGGACTCGTCGGGAACTGACCGGTTGGTATTATACCTATCGTCAGTTATCAGTTCCCAGGTGACATGAGTACAGCTTAGTCCGCTGACTTGACACTGTCACTTCGCCTCGAGTGTGTTCCCACTGTACTTTGATTACTACCCTACCACGGCTCAAAGGAGTCGTGCAAACAGGTAGTAGTTGGGTGCAGCCCCGAAGCACTTGGAGGCAGTGACGGTTAGACAGGATTCGTCTCTCCCCGCATTGGGGGTTGACATCGCGTTGTGTCTAGGAGAGCCATTACACGAGTATTCCCTGGCCAGGGCAAGCGGGATATACTGGTAGGCTTCCAGTGTTATCTCAGGATGTATTGGGCTTCACTCCGACACGACTTGTACCGCTATTAGGGGACTGGCGTTTACCGTCCCCCTAGGCCCGCCATGCGATGTATCAGACGAACAGACCGGACTGTACGGAGATTGTCACATTCAGGCTCAGTAGGAGTTCAGATGGGTTTCACCTCGTCAGTCTTCTTGTCGGCATCTACCTGGGGACCGTTACGCACAGCTAGTGCCGCTTGCGGTCTGTGGTTAAACCCACTGCCAGCGTAGTGTCGAGTCTTTAGAGTCCCACACAGAAAGCTATTCGCCTTTAGGCAAAAGAGTAGAGGTCGCATGGTTTTGCGAGAGGTCGCATGGTTTTGCGACAGGGTCCGGTCACATCCGTGCAGTTGTGCACGTACAGTGTCCGGACAGTTAACACTAGCGGGCTTTGGTTTAAGCCAGATCCTAGTGTACGTTTTGGGGATTGGTTTTATCCAGTATGTATTCGTGTTCCTCGGAACGCGGATGCGGGTGTGTATGCACAGTTGACGGAGAGACAGAGGCAGAGGATTCTCATTAGGGTTGTTGACCGTTGACTGTTGACTTTTTGCTCAACCCTAATGAGAATATGATATGTAATTAACAATAATATTAATTAAGTATTATAGTGACATGGTTGTTGAGGGGTTGACTTTGTTGACTTGTTGATTTTGTTGACCGGTTGACTAGGTTGGACTAGTTGACCATCATGATGACAATGGCTATCATTTCATGCAAAGACTTTTGCTTGCTTGTTCTCTTGTGCAAAATGAATGCATGAAATGATATGGCTATTGTAGCTTAAACCATCACTAATACTTGATTGCTATTATGGGTTATGATGTTTTTGGATTATGAGAGAAAAGAGAGAAAAGTCTTGCTCATTCTTTCATTTCCTTTCTCTCTCTTGTATTCTTGAGCTCTCATCTCCTTCCTCTTGCTCTCCCTCTCTTTAGTCTATGGTTCACTTGTCTCATGTATTGAGAACCAAGAACCATAGAAAAAATCCCAACACACTCTCCTCTACTCACTCTAGTTCACAAGGTTTGGCAAACCGAGTGAACTAGTTTCTTCAAAGCTCGAAGAAGAAGCCAAAGGTAGAAGCTTTCAGGTGGATCGATCTTCGGCGCAAGGAGACGACGGGGTGAAGCCGATCCGGACAACCATCGAGGTTTGAAGACGAAGGAGTTCAAGTAAGAAAGGTATAACCCCCTAACCGAGTAGTTAACAACTCCTAGTTAAGTTGTTAGTTAGATGTTTAACAAAGATCCGGTTTTGAGTCCATGTTACCGCCTCTAGAAAATTGTTTTTCACCAAATTCCGCATGCCCGAAAGTACGGGGAGAGGTAGCATGGACTTACATAACCGAGAAAACATCATGGTGGACGACTCATACATCACAAGAAAACCGCACTTTTCATTTTAAAAAGAGAGAGAAAGAGAGAGAAGTTTATATATATTCTTGCGGTTTTCTCCCAAATCCAGGAATCTCATAAAAATCCGAAATCCAAGAATCGACAGTAAATAAACAGTGAATATCGGCATAAAACTCCATAATACTGCATGAATTTGCAAGTAATAAGTGAGATGTCTAACCTGACATATAAAACAAGTACACTAATATCATGTCGAAACTATCAGCTAACAAGCTATGTCAATGAAATAATATTCTCTAAAGTGTACGTGACATGGAAATTACCGATGATGATGTGTGTGAGCCGGCAAGTAAGTATATATGGAACATACGTATCATCGGTAATGGTGCTAGTGTCCTGACCGCATGATTTCAATATTAACATATGAAAACACAATATAAGCATGCAATGCGATGCGGGCTACAAGAACGTGCGGGAGCTGAATATCAAATACAATGCTAACGAATCTGCATATGTCTAATTATGAGTCGTACAGTTTTGCCATTTGAAATAACACGAATCGTGGTGTTTTGAAAATAAGGGCTACGGTGTTTTTAAGAAAATGTACGTCCTTTGAAATATCCGTAGAATCCCTTGGCCTGTCTTTAAATACTCACGATTCGTTAGTTTTGAAATAGGTATGACCCGAGTCTAATCTACCATTTACAAGTAAACTGCAGGGCTAAACTAAAATGCTGATCGAAAGGTAAGGAAACCTCCTAACATCTGAGTTGATACATATATATATATAAAAATAACAGTCGGTGATCCCGCCTCAGTAGTATCGCATACGATATAATATCTATAACATGACATCCTCAAGTCAAGAGTGCGGATCTATCATCAATATGTAGGGTTACTAGGCACTCTCACAAGGGTCTACAAGGCATCAACCATGCCCGATTTAAAATTTAGACGTGGCGAACAACCCTAACTAAGATCTTTAAACTAGAGATTAGGCGAAACAAAGCATGATTCCTTCGCTTCATAAACTCCGTGTTGTGGTCCCTTCGCTGCGATCATCGAGTACCCGGACTCTAGAGAGGCTCCACGAAGAGAAAGACGCATGCTTGCTTCCGATCTTCGATAACAAAGATGATCTACCTTGAAGTTTCTTTAACACAAGCTCTCACTCACTAATGAAGTGAACACCGTAATCTAAATGGCTAGGATAGATTAGGATGATAAAGTAGGATTTTAGCTCTCATTTGTTTTCTTAATCTTACTCAAAATCATCACTAATGAAAAAGCTAGTAAGCTTTTCCATCAAGAACTCAAGGAAGAAGAAGAATCCTTTTGTGATGAATAATGAAACTCAAGTGCAGTTAGAATTGCAACCATGGGTTAAGTATGAAGACTTAACCCATGTAGAGATTTAACTAGGGTAAAGGTTTGGGTTGGGTTAAGAAAATATCTATGCAAAATATCCTAGTCAAAGTCAAAGCTTCAAGAAGCTTCTTGAAAACTTCATGAAGACTTAACCCTAATCCAAACCCTAACCTCAATTAAACTCCACAAAACATGTTGCATTTATAACCATAACATGTTACAATATTATATATCACATATACATTATTTATTGTAACAAAATAAAATAATACTATTAACATATATCAATGTATTACCCGAGTGAGAAAAAGAATCTTTTAGTGAGCTTATATTAGTTAATGTAATTTAATATATCAAATATATAATTATATATTAAATTATCGAATCAACAGTTGATCCGATAATCCGGCAATTTCATAAATAACCGACTAATATAATCTGTATCAGTTCATCGAATCAACTCTTGATCCGATGACCCGGCTATATCACATATGCCCGGCCGATATATCATATCGCGAGAATCTAATACGGTATCACATACACGTATTGTTCTCGGTCCCGCACATATCATATATATGCTCCTACTCCGTTTTGCCTGAGTCAAGAAACCTCTGTGTAGGACTCTAAACAATCGTCAATACGCCGGCAGTAGGTGATGATCATATCAAACACCCACAAGCTGCAAGCGGTTAGCTAAACGTAACAGCCACCCAGGTATTGACCGCACAGAAGATCAACAAGCAAGCCTGTACATTCTCCTGTGAATCCAGTCGGTAACACTCCCTTACAGTCCGGTCTCTTCGTCTGATATATCGCATATCTCGCCTAGGGGTGGTAAACGTCAGACCCCAGTAGCTCGATAAGTTGTGTCGATATGAGGTCTATAACAGTTCGAGAAACTACTGTTAACACTTACCAGTAAATCTCAGCAACCCTGGCCAGGGATTTCCAGTTATAGCCAATCGAACACAGCACAACATCAACTCCCTATACCGGGAGACACGAATCCCCTCCTATCACTCATTGCCTCCATGTGATTCGGGACTGTACCCAAAAGCCACCTTTTTGCACGCCCTCTTGGACGTAGTATGATGGAAATCAAAGCACAGTAGAATCACACAAGACTCTATGACGATCTTGGGTCTACAGACTAACCTGTACCAGTGTCACCAGAGAACTGCCATCTGACGTGAGGTATAATACCATCTGGGAGTTCTCGGCGAGTCCGTCCAGTGTACCCAGTCTCTACTGAGCACCCGTACACCATCCTTGATGTCAAACACCGATGGATATGGGATCATCCATCACCCATAATATGGGTTAAGATGCGTATACGCTAGTCTACTCTGGTGTATCGATGCCCTGTCTCGATACACCCTCGACTAGGAACATTTGAAGGATGTACTTGGCGACTACTCTGTCCCCACTATTATGATCCGCATCATAGTCTTGGTAGTCAAGTACTCATCCTAAGGGCTTTATCAACATGTAACAAAGAGACAATCAGAGTACATGTTAAGATAAAGAGTAACCAGATAGCGTACTATCATGTCGAGCAAGAAAGTCCACCCTATATATGTCCTAGAATCCACTACAATATACATCGTATGTACAGTAATGGCCTCTAGGGCATACATATAACTAACAATCTCCCACTTGCACTAGGGCCATCTGTTGTGGTAATCACATACCCAACAATTAGCTGCGGTTGAAGTATCTCATACTCAACCATCCCATAAAAGTCTCTACTGGGAAAAAGGCATTTGTGAGTGGATCCGCGCTGTTGTCCTCTGTGTCTACTCTCCTAACCTCGATCTCCCTGGAGATCAACCATCTCCATGATCAGGTGATACTGCCTAAGAATTATATCTGGATTTCTGATAGGACGGGGGGTTCCTTGGCAAAAACCACAACTCCATTGTCACACAATGGTAGGAACAAAGATCATCTCATGAACTTTTATATATCCAGACTGCCTCTTTGGTAGCATCCTTGGTAACGATGTATCTTGCCTTTAATCGTCTAGTAAGTCACAGTATCTAGCTTGGAACTCTTCCAACATACCCTCCACTGAGGGTAAAAACAATGCCTGCGACTGACATTCAGTCGTCCTTATCACCGTGGAACCTTTCCAGTGATTCTCCCCAGGATCGATTGATACCATCTCACTACAACTAGTGAGTATCCTAACATCCAATTAGATCTATCTTATAGATCCAAAACCCAGGATTTAGGAGGTATCACCTTGATCCTATACGGAGAATCCTTGTGGTAAGAGGAGATTGACCGAGCGTAGCATAGAAAACTCCTTCCCTATCAAGAGTATGTCATCCACGTACTCTACGAGGATCACCACCATACTCCCTACTACCTTTTTGTATATACAAGGTTCATCTACCATTTTGATGAAGTCAAACTCTTTGACTACCACATCAAAACAGATGTTCCAACTCCGCGATGCCTGCTTTATCACATAAAATATCTTGCACACGTTTCCGCTGCTCCCACTATCTACGAAGCCCTCTGGCTGTGTACTTATAGACGCTCTCTTCCAAAACATCATTTAGAAAAGCAGTCATGACACCCAACCGCCAGATATCGTAGTCATGGTATGTAGCCGTGGTAAGTAGGATCTGGATAGACTTAAGCATAGCTTTGAAAGTCTCAACTTTTCCATATACACCAAGTAATCTTCTCAAGATATAATTGCTCCTGATGGGGATTTAACCCTTCAGATAAAGCAACCAAAGTCCATACTTTGTTGGTGTATAAGGATTCCATCTCAGATCACTAAGCATCCAGCCATTCTTACAGAGTCCCACTCCTGATGGCCTGCTCGAAACAAGTTGGGTCATCATCTCATGATGCAATCCTCGCTCCCACTGTCATAGAGAAACCGAAGTTTCTCTCAGGTGGATGAAGAACCCTACTAGATCGGCGGAGAGGCTGAGGTTCATTAGAAACTATTGAATCCTTCGGTTCTACCAAATCATCAGCTGCAGTTTGTATAGCTGGAACTCCTTCCAGTTCTGCCTCATGACCACTAATTTCTTCACAAGAAATTCCCTTTCACAAAGGTGGCATGCTGAGAAACAAAACATCTTTTGTTCCTCAGTTAGGTAGAAGATATTCCCTTACGAATGCTTGGGATATCCAACAAACTTCTACAGAACTGACTTTGCCTCGAGCTTGTCCGGATTATGCTTTTAGACATAAGCTGGACAACCCCAAATCTTAACATACTTAAGATATGGGCTCTTCCTATTCCATATCACATATGAAGTGGTAGGCAACTGATTTGATTAGAACCCTATTTAATAGGTATGAAGATTCTAAAGTGCATAACTCCCAAAAGGAAATAGGAAATTCAGTAGTACTCATCATAGAGCGCACCATATCACATAGGGTGCAATTGCTCCGCCCCGATATACCATCGTGCTATAGTGTATATGGAGGAGTAATGCTGAGAGAGAATCTCATTCTCCTTTAGAATAGTCCAGAAATTCCGTGCTCAAGTATTCTACTCCCTGATCTCATTAAAGGACATAATACTTATACCCATTTTTGGTTCTCTACTTCTAACTTATATCCTGTGATTATCTCAAAAGTTTCGGACTTGTGTTTCAACAGGAACATATGTCTGAATCTTCAGAGATCATCAGTGAATATAATGAAGTACAAAGAACCGGTCTTGACATGTGTAGACAGGGAACCTTTATACATCAGCATGTATCAATCCCAAAAGTTCACTAACTCTTTCTCTGTTTCCAATAAACAGAGCTGTGGTCATCTTATCTTTGTGACATGACTGGCAAGTTTTACAAGATGTAAATCCAAACTAATTTAAATATACATCTTTATGTAACTTTAGCTAGTCAGGTCGCATCGATATGACCTAGTCTACAATGCCTCAAGAAATATTCGTTTATTTCTGAACTTTTCCTCTTGTGTGTGTTCTGTATACTAAGAACTGTGATTTGATTTAGAACGTCTATGCTTTTAGATAACGTGCCTGAACCGATCAACTCTTGATATAGGAAATGTTCAAAATATTATCCAACAATACAAAATTATATCCTTCTTTACTAATAAAGAGACTGATATGATGTTGTATATCAGGTTCGGTATCTAATAACATTCGTTCAGAATCAATGTATTCTGGTAATACAGGGTGATAACTACCAACAAACTTGGCTGCAACACTTGCATCATTTCCAACTCTTGAAACTTATCACCCGTTCTCAGTTCTCTACCTATCTGTAGCCCATGTAACAAATTACATTTGCGGGATCCTGATCCGGTATCTCATACCCAGGACGTAAAGGATACTGAGAAATAGTTCTCGATAATGAAGACACCCGAAGAAGATGCATCAGCATGCACTTTCTTTGTTTGGGCGGCACGGGAATTCTGGTAATCCCTAATTTCCTGCTCTGTCTTATAACAATTATAAGTTAGAGCGGGACCAACGTTCCTTAGCGCAGTATAACAAGCGGGTTCGGTTAATACATCCGTTTTATTATCTTGATTAAGGCGTGACATAGTCGCAACCAGGAGAGAGAGAGAAGAAAACACTCAGCGTGCGCTTTTACCAGACTAGATTGGTAATCAATTTATCTAATCAGGATGTCTCCCATTGTTTTAGTCAAATCTTCCTTCAAACCCTAAAAGGAAAGACTAGCCGGGATTAATTACACCCTACAAGTTCGCCAATCTTTCAGCCAGGCCAGTGCTGGTACTTTGAGGGAGGTTTCTCGTGCTTTCGCACGGACCTAATTAAAATAAACCTCGTTTTTCCAGAGGCATAACCCCATTGACACCTTTCTAGACACCTACTCGATCGACTAATTGTAATGTGTAAAACTCTCCCAGGAGTAACTCTTACTCGCAGCGGGTATCGGGATCCAACTATCTCATAGAAGGTATGCAATCTCATTGCAAATTTCAACACTTGAAATTCCCAATAATATTTTACCCCAAGCATCCTATGACCTTGACAGAGGTCAACAAACCATAGGCTGCTAGTCAAGTTCAACCCGTCATTTCCTGATTGAAGTAAACCTACCCGCACGACCCTTGACAGAGGTCAACAAGGTCGCACGACTACCCTAAATCAATCACATCATATGCTTATACAGATAAGCACTAATCAGCTACCGCACACTACGTCTTGACAGAGGTCAACAAACGTAGTACGAATACTAACTATTACTTATCTGAAATGACGGATGGCAACGACAGGTTTTTAAGAAAACCCTTTGCATAATGAACTTGATATCGTTGTAGAATCGAGTGATTTTGAATGGAATGTTTTTTAGGCCTTTTCTAGTTTTGCTAAAGAGGTCACTCCCGGTGAAGGGATCTCGGCTCTTTCCTCATCGAATAAGGTGCAGGATAAATACCACTATGCAAAGCAAGAACTATAGAAACAATCAAAATACAAACCGAGTTTGTAGCATCTGCTAGTTTCGCTAAAGAGGTCACTCCCGGTAAAGGGATCTCGGCTCTTTCCTTATCGAATAAGGTGCTGGATGTTCTACAAGGAACACCGCTATGCAAAGTAAGAACTAGAGCTACCAGTTTTTAAACAACTTTCTACAACATCTTTAGGTTTCTTTTAGTTTCATTAATCTCATTAATGAAGTCCCATTTTATTATGCTTCACAAGCATCACATTTGAAACGAAATCTGCAATATAACATATATCTCATATATATAATATAAACATTCGTCTCAGGCAGTAATATGATCTCATCACAGAACATTGCAGCAGAAGAACATATATGAAATATTGGATATACTAGGAGGTCCGTGTTTTAATACGAGCCTGTATAAAACACGGATTCCACGGTCGTGATGAATAGCCAAACCCACATCCCTAGACCCCTACGAGAGCGGCAAGCAACACTGCCAATTCTAGGGTTAGGAGACCCGGTCTCGACTCCTCGAGATGGTCTCCCACTGGACCCTAGAACCCGGTTACTTGTGCTCCCCACCTTGGGTCTACCTAATGCAGAAAAGTAAATAATATACAATGGTGACATCATCATCAGCCCGGAAGTACCCCAATAAAAGAATATTACATACAAATGAATTTTACATGAATGAAAAAGAAAAACTCTCATCTCACATAAAACCCCCGGCTATTCAAAACACGACGATCCAATATAACATATCACAGCAACATATAATATCACATATCATCAACGTAAGTAAATATACGTATCCCAATTGTCGTTGATGTATAGAAACGAAACCGGCGATACACCACATATTACACTTACGGTCCCAGAAAAGAATGTGTAAAACTACAACAGTTGGAATCCGCAACCTCCTTATACATCTCATGCCTAACCAAATGAATTACTTAGTCATCGCATGCCTAACAATTATAAACCCCGTATTTTAGTCTCGATCTCGAAAACACTTTTCAATATCAAGTAGGGCAATTCAACAAGATTCCCGACATCCTGATCGAATGCTCCTCGCAAACTTTAGTAGACGGCCGCACCCCCGATGCCGTCGACGAAGTGCACTAAGGCAGAACACCGCTGCCGCGAGCACCCGAACAGATGCTTTTGGCGATGGGGTTCTCCTACAGTCACTTGGTCGGGGCTATGGGGCGTGGTTGTCTATTAAGTTTACCCGGCGAGTATCCGCGTACGCTACGTGATTGCGACGGACTTTTGATCACATCAAAATTCCGTTGCAACCGATCATCTGAGACTGAACTGCTAGATTTACAACATTCAAATTAGTTATCTCATAACTACTTGTGGATTCCAAATATTGTATCACAATCCAGATAAATAGACAATGTTAAACTTTCCGATCGAATAAACAAACACCCAAGATTTCCCAAATAGTTCTCAACACTTGAAATTAGTTTTAAAAAATCCATCACATGCCACAGTACTAATGGTCCAGCCGTAGAAGGGTCAAGCCAACGCCTCACATTTGCCAACGCCGTACTGCCACAAACCCTAAGGTTTAGAGACGGTTCAGACGGTCACATAATCGAGTTAAAGTTTGTTGTCTTCTAGAGGGTCCACCGCGTTACTTGCACGACTTAGAACGTTCTTAAACTATGGAAAAATCCCACACATGGAAATTTTCCAGCAGGGGAAAAAGTGAGTTATTGATATCCGTTCGAACTTTTTAACACATTCTAAAAATTACCCGGACAAACTAAACGAAGTTATACTTTTCGATCGAATCAACGAGCCCCAATACAACCCAGAAAACTCAACACTTGAGTAACAATTAAAAATTCCCAGAAGCATCAGGAAATTCATACGGATATTACTGTAGAAAACAAAAACCCTAATCCCACTGTTCCGCCGCGGAACTGTCGCGGAAGGCTTGTCTTTGCCGCGGTTCCGCGGCTCATTAATGGGCTTAGTGGCTCGTTTTTTACAGATATCCTTATAATTCCCTGCTTATATTTCTGAGTATTTTTAATACGAAAAAATCAACATTTTTGAAAAATTTCCAGAGAAGGGTATAAATCGGGGTTTCCGGGTTCGATCGGACTTTAATCTTCGTTTAGACTTCGCCTAAAGTTCTAGCTTGGCTCTGATACCACTGTAGGGTTATTAGGCACTCTCACAAGGGTCTACAAGACATCAACCATGCCCGATTTAAAATTTAGACGTGCCGAACAACCCTAACCAAGATCTTTAAACTAGAGATTAGCCGAAACAAAGCATGTTAAACACTTTAACATCTAAGAGTTTGGGATTACAACCTTTGTAGTCCGTTCCTTCGCTTCATAAGCTCTGTGTTGTGGTCCCTTCGCTGCGATCATCGAGTACCCGGACTCTAGAGAGGCTCCATGAAGAGAAAGATGCATGCTTTCTTCCGATCTTCGATAACAAAGATGATCTACCTTGAAGTTTCTTTAACACAAGCTCTCACTCACTAATGAAGTGAACACCCTAATCTAAATGACTAGGATAGATTAGGATGATGAAGTAGGATTTTAGCTCTCATTTTTTTCTTAATCTCACTCAAAATCATCACTAATGAAAAAGCTAGTAAGTTTTTCCATCAAGAACTCAAGGAAGAAGAAGAATCCTTTTGTGATGAATAATGAAACTCAAGTGCGGTTAGAATTGCAACCATGGGTTAAGTATGAAGACTTAATCCATGTAGAGATTTAACTAGGGTAAAGGGTTGGGTTGGGTTAAGGAAATATCTATGCAAAATATCCAAGTCAAAGTCAAAGCTTCAAGAAGCTTCTTGAAAACTTCATGAAGACTTAACTCTAATCCAAACCCTAACCTTAATTAAACTCCACAAAACATGTTGCATTTATAACCATAACATGTTACAATATTATATATCACATTTACAATATTTATTGTAACAAAATAAAATAATACTATTAACATATATCACATATATATCAATGTATTACCCGAGTGAGAAAAAGAATCTTTTAGTGAGCTTATATTAGTTAATGTAATTTAATATATCAAATATATAATTATAAATTAAATTATCGAATCAACACTTGATCCGATAATCCGGCTATTTCACAAATAACCGACTAATATAATCTGTATCAGTTCATCGAATCAACTCTTGATCCGATGACCCGGCTATATCACATATACCCGGCCGATATCTCATATCGCGAGAATCTAATACGGTATCACATACACGTATTGTTCTTGGTCCCGCATATATCATATATGTGCTCCTACTCCGTTTTGCCTGAGTCAAGAAACCTCTGTGTAAGACTCTAAAGAATCATCAATACGCCGGCAGTAGGTGATGATCATATCAAACCCCCACAAGCTGCAAGCGGTCAGCTAAACGTAACAGCCACACAGGTATTGAGCGCTCAGAAGATCAACAAGCAAGGCTGTACATTCTCCTGTGAATCCATTCAGTAACACTCCCATACATTCCGGTCTCTTCGTCTGATATGTCGCATATCTCGCCTAGGGGTGGTAAACGTCAGACCCCAGTAGCTCGATAAGTCGTGTCAATATGAGGTCTATACCAGTTCGAGAAACTACTGATAACACTTACCAGTAAATCTCAGCAACCCTGGCCAGGGATTTCCAGTTATAGCCAATCGAACACAGCACAACATCAACTCCCTATATCGGGAGAGACGAATCCCCTCCTATCACTCATTGCCTCCATATGATTCGGGACTGTACCTAAAAGCCACCTTTTTGCACGCCCTCTTGGACGTGGTATGATGGAAATCAAAGCACAGTGTGAATCACATAAGACTCTATGACGATCTCGGGTCTACAGACTAACCTGTACCAGTGTCACCAGAGAATTGCCATCTGACATGAGGTATAATACCATCTGGGAGTTCTCCGCGAGTCCGTCCAATGTACCCAGTCTCTACTGAGCACCCGTACACCATCCTTGATGTCAAACACCGATGGATATGGGATCATCCATCGCCCATCATATGGGTCAAGATGCGTATACGCTAGTCTACTCTGGTGTATCGATGCCCTGTCTCGATACACCTTCGACTAGGAACATTTGAAGGATGTATTTGGCGACTACTCTGTCCCCACTAGTATGATCCGCATCATAGTCCTGGTAGTCAAGTACTCATCCTAAGGGCTTTATCAACATGTAACAAAGAGACAATCAGAGTACATGTTAAGATAAAGAGTAACCAGATAGCGTACTATCATGTCAAGCAAGAAAGTCCTCCCTATATATGTCCTAGAATCCACTACGATATACATCGTATGTACAGTAATAGCCTCTAGGGCATACATATAACTAACACAATATAGCTCGTACGGTAAATCCTTCGTACGGCATCCCAATCTGGGTACGGGTCAAATGTCACATCTATTATATTATTCATCTGGTATCCTCTTTATCAAATATCATGATCCGGGGTACTGATCTACGTCTAGTAAAACACTGATACCACATATGTATATGCATGCGTGTGTATGAAAACACCACGTCAAAAGGACCCGCTAAAACATCATGTCTTATCTCAAATACGAACCATGTCACATCACCGATCTCACGGCCTCATGCCCAATCTCATCGACTCATCTCCAATCCCAAGTACTATCCTCATAATCCGTGTATATATATACGTATATATATATACACACACACACACATAGTCCCATACCCATGCGTGTGTGTGTGTGTCTATATATATATATACATATCCCCATATACGCACAGGTACACGAATGAATGTATGCAAGTGTGTGTGCGTGTGTGGGTGCAACAACTACTCTAGGGTTTCGCAAGTAACACTACTAATCCATGAACACATAACCATATCCTGAATATCCATGTCTCACATAAAAGATATTGTTAGTGTATATGCCCTAGAGGCCATTACTGTATCATACTAGTATGTATATTACTTAATGGAAGCTTGGGATATTCACCTTGTATTGACAATCTTGCTCAAAATGGTAGTATGCTACTTGGTTTGTTTCTACTTCAATGTGTACATGTGTTTATTTTAGTATATCACCTATACACATTAGTGGAGCCCTTATGATCTTTGCTTGATTACCAGCGTTGTGATGGCGGTCACACTAGTGGGGCTGGGTAATCTATAAGCACATCCTTATGCAGGTCCCTGGTCGCAGGACTATCGAGACAGGGCATCGATACTCCGAAGTAGACTAGCGCATGCTCTTCTCATCCCAGTGTGGGAGAAGGTCTGTCCCACAGCCGTCGGTACGTCGTACTTGAGATAGTATGTGGGTGCTCGTTGCGTTACGAGTACACTGGACAGGACTCGTCGGGAACTGACTAGTTAGTATTATGCATATCGTCAGTTATCAGTTCCCAGGTGACATGAGTACAGCTTAGTCCGCTGACTTGACACTGTCACTTCGCCTCGAGTGTGTTCCCACTGTACTTTGATTACTACCCTACCACGGCTCAAAAGAGTCGTGCAAACAGGTAGTAGTTGGGTGCAGTCCCGAAGCACTTGGGGCAGTGACGGTTAGAAAGGATTCGTCTCTCCCGGTATTGGGGGTTGACATCGCGCTGTGTCTAGGAGAGCCATTACACGAGTAGTCCCTGGCCAGGGCAATCGAGATATACTGGTAGGCTTCCAGTGTTATCTCAGGGTGTTTTGGGCTTCACTCCGACACGAATTGTACCGCTATTGGGGGACTGACGTTTACCGCCCCCTAGGCCCGCCATGCGATGTATCAGACGAACAGACCGGACTGTATGGAGAATGTCACATTCAGGCTCAGCAGGAGTTCAGATGGGTTTCACCTCGTCAGTCTTCTTGTCGGCATCTACCTGGGGACCGTTACGCACAGCTAGTGCTGCTTATGGTCTGTGGTTAAACCCACTGCCAGCGTAGTGTCGAATCTTTAGAGTCCCACACAGAAAGCTATTCGCCTTTAGGCAAAAGAGTAGAGGTCGCATGGTTTTGCGACAGGTCGCATGGTTTTGCGACAGGGTTCAGTCACATCCGTGCACTTGTGCACGTTTAGTGTCTGGACAGTTTACACTAGCGGGCTTTGGTTTAAGCCAGATCCTAGTGTACGTATTGGGATTGGTTTTATCCAGTTTGCATCCGTGTTCCTCGAAACGCGGATGCGGGTGTGTATGCACAGTTGACAGAGAGACAGAGGCAGAGGATTCTCATTAGGGTTGTTGACCGTTGACTGTTGACTATTGACTTTTTGCTCAACCCTAATGAGAATATGTGATATATATATATATATATATATATATATATATATATATTTAGCAATAATATTAATTAAGTATTATAGTGACATGGTCGTTGGAGGGTTGACTTTGTTGACTTGTTGACTTTGTTGACCGGTTGACTAGGTTGGACTAGTTGACCATCATAATCACAATGGTTGTCATTTTCATGCAAAGACTTTTGCTTGCTTGTTGTAGTTTGCAAAATGAGTGCATGGAAATGATATTGCTTTTGTCATGATATGAACCATCACATAATACTTGGTTGACATTATGGCTAATAATGCTTTTGGATTATGAGAGGGTGAAAGGCAAAAGAGAGGCTCATTCTTGCTTGACCTTTCTCTCTCTTGGTTTTGAGCTCTCATGCTCTTGCTCTCACCCTCTTCCTCTTGCTCTCTATCTTTAGTCTATGGTTCACTTGTCTCATGTGTTGAGAAGCAAGAACCATAAAGCAAAATCCCAACATACTCTTCTCTACTCATTCTAGCTCACAAGGCCTAGCAAGCCAAGTGATCTAGTTTCTTCAAAGTCCGAAGAATAAGCCAAAGGTAGAAGCTTTCGGGTGGATCCATCTTCGACGCAAGGAGACGATGAGGTGAGGCCGATCCGAACTCCGGGACGAGTTGAAGACGAAGGAGTTCAAGAAAGGTATAGCCCCGTAACCGAGTAGGTAAACTCTTGTTAGGTTGTTAGTTAGCAGTCTAACAAAGATCCGGGTTTTGAGTCCATGTTACCGCCTCTAAGAAAATTGTTTTTCACCAAATTCCGCATGCCCGAAAGTACCGGGAGAGGTAGCATGGACTTACAGTGGTATCAGAGCCTAGTTAAACTCTATCTAACATGTTAGCAAAGTAGCTAGATGATCGATCAAAGAAAAAGTCGCAAAACGAACCCCGTTTTTTAAACTTTCTGTCGATTTTAAAAGTGCTGGAAAATTTTTTTGAGATACACCAAAAATCGACTCAGGGTTTTCTGAAGAAACTGCAAAAATTTGACCCCCTAACTCGATCAAAGCGCGGCGGTTCCGCGGCGGGAGCTTGCTCCCGCCGCGGAACCGCGGCCGAGTTGACTCGGTCATGGGGTTTCTTCTTTGCAGTTTGCTCATAGGGGTATTTTGGGATTTTTGGAATATATATTTTCTGCCCAGATTTTCCAGAACGAAAATTTTATTTTTGGGGTCCTGAAAATCCGTATTTTTGATCGAACTTCTAAAAGACTTAAGCTGACGGGTTTTTCTGTGATGTGATATTTGTATTGAACGTCTGTTAATCGCTATATGTCGATTAGTGGGGGTTATACAAATCTGTGATCTGTAATGTTATTGGAATGTGTATATGAATTCATTGGATTGTCGCGGGTGAATAGCCGGGGGTTGTGAGACGAGAGTTTTCTTTTCTTTCAATTCATGTAAATTTGTAAATTGATGTAATAATTATTTGTATGGCCGCACAACCGGGTCGGGGTTGTAGCCGTCATTGTATAATTTCTTTTTACTGTTTTTGCTCCTAAGATAGACCCATGGAGGGGGTGCACAAACTACCGGGTATGCCGAAGTGCCGAGTGGCCTACTCACGGAGTTGAGGGAGGTTGCTTCGCTTCGGGTACTTGGCGGGTAGTTTGCCTCACCCGTAGGGGTCTTGGGTGGGGTATTGGCTATTCACCGCGACCGTGTAATCTGCTTTTCGTTACAGGCTCGTACGAATTGCGGATTCCTAGTATATCCAATGTGTTCATCTGTGATCTGAAATGGCTATCATTGCAATATATCTATATATGATATTATTTAGGCGTTGCTTATGTTTTACAGCCGCGCTAGCCCAGCCCCCGCTCTGTCGTTAGTTAAGTAACCTAACGGGTAATGACGGGGCCCCGTGGCGAATGCGAATGGCATAAGTGTACGTCATATTTTGGTTGTTTTCTGCAATGGTAGGATTAATTGATGGGACGCATTAAAAGAACTAATGCAAGAATATCACGCATTAAAAGAACTAATGCTAAAAAATAAACCGAGTACAAGTCGTTGGAACACTTTGAAAACCACTCGGTTCTTTTCAAAACTAACTTTTAAATGCGGAGCTTGAGCCACTCCTTTTAAAAGCTATTTCGTTCCTTCGATTATATCAAGTTCACTACGTTCAAGGTTTCGCCAAAACCATCCGTAGCCCTCCGTCGTTTCATATGAATAATCAACAGTATTCAAGCTGTGTTTGTTGGCCTTAGTCAAGGCACAGTGTTTTGGTAGCTGGTGGGTATTCATATGTTGCATAGATAGAATGCGTTGGTTTGGGACAGTCGTATTACTTTGTTGGCCATAGTCAAGGGTATATACGGGTGGGTTCAAATCAACCTGGACAACGACGGGTAGAACTTGACATGTGACTTATGATTTGTTGGCCTTAGTCAAGGTCATAAGAGCAAGGGGCAAAAATCCACATCGGGAGTTTCAAAAGTACTGAAACTTGCTAGTGTTGCATACCATTTGGAGTGTGATGATCTGGTAGGATTCCTTCAGTTTCGTCACACGATGATATTTGGATCCCGATCTTACTGTGAGTATATGCTACTCCTCGGGAAATTTCTCACTTAACAATCAATGCTATAAACCGAGTAGGTGCCTAGAAAGGTGTTAGCGGGGCTACGCCCCCAGGAAAAAGAGGTTCTTGAATTAAGGAACTTCGCGAAAGCGTTGGAAAACCTCCCTCGAAGTACCGACACTGGCCTGGCTGAACAGTTAAGCAAGAATTGTACGGTGAGATTGATCCTGACTAATTCTTCCTTTTTGGTTTTGAGGAGGGATTCGAGAGACAGTGGGAGCCATCCTGTTTAGACAAATTAAAAACCACTCTAAACTTGCAAGAGCATCATGCTGAGTGTTTTCTTCTCTCTCTCTTAATTGCAGCGACCAAGTGACCGCACCTAGGTTACATCTAGATAATAAAATGACTGAATCTGACTGTTATGACTGGCAAAGGTCTGTCCAGATGTCCATTACCCATGACAAGCTGGGACACCTCTTAACTAATCAAACCCCTGCTGTCTCAGGTCCAGTTTCCCCTGTCACGGATGTTTACATCCAAAGGACATCGGAAAAGGATTGTGCGAAAGCCAAGTGCCTCGTGTTAGCCTCAGTTGATGGTGCAAACCAGGGGCAGCACGAGAAGATGGACTCAGTTTCTATCTTCCTCCATAACAAAGATTTATATGGAGAGCAATCTCGTATCGCAAGATATGAGACCTCGAACGAATTGCTTCAAGCGAGGTTGGCTGTCGGGTCATCTGTAAGGGACAACGTCCTTACAGAGACCAGCTATTTTAAGCTCACGGACCTGGAGACCACGTTGAAGAATGGGTCAAGTACTGACTTAATTCTACAGTCCCTGCCCTCTGCTTATACCCTGAAAGAAACCAGGGAAGAAAAAGGAAAAGCAAGGGCAAAAGTTTCAGGACTGGATATAGTAAAAGAGGGACGTTCCTATTGTAACGGGAATGAACAATGGCAGAAAGATTGCAGGGCTTGCAAAGCCAGTAGCCAGAATTCGAAGCATGTTGTGGCTTCGGCTTCGAGTGTGTTTGTAATAGAGAACTGTTTGTCAGTTAACCCTACTTCCTGGGTATTGGATACCGGATCAGGATCTCACATCTGTAATTCGTTACAGGCTCTGAGAAACCGTAGGGTTATCAGGAAAGGTGATATGACTCTCAGGGTTGCTAACGGAATGAGCATGGATGCTGTATCCGTAGGGGAATATCACCTAGGACTGACAACTGGGCAGATATTTGTCATGACCCGAAAGTACGGAACATGACCGGCACTTAGATTACGAAGCGTCTAGAGGCGCCACGTAACCTAAGTAAGCCGAAACCCAGAAATCTAAACCATATGAAAGAAGAAGAAGTAAAAGAAACATGAAGAAAAACAAGTTTAAAGGATCAGCAAATTTTCCCAAAAATTTCCGCAGAGTCTCCTCTGTAAAAACTGGCCCCCAAACGGGTACAACAAGTATAATATACATAAACAACAATAAAAAAGCATCCCCAACGGGAGCTAACTCAACGCCAACAGGCGGAAACAACCACAACAAGCATAATAATATACAACGCCAAAGGGCGAGGCTCAGAACTCAAAAGAAAACAAAACCACCAGATCAGAATAATACATGCGCGACTCTAAGGTCGAAATAAAAGACTGGTCCAATAAACTTATCAAGTAATACAAGTATGGTTGATGGAGCTTACTAGATACAAATGAATGAATAAAAGTACAATGGTGGTTCGGATACAAGTGAACCAACCTACCGTGCAAATCACCCTGAAAGAATAGATGTGCCAGGAAGCTGCCAGGGAAACCTGTACACCGAACCTGTAATAAAATTTGGCACAACGGGGGTGAGTTGCCAACTCGTGAGTAGAAGACAACTACGAAAAGAAATCGAATGCACGACGCTATCCTAGGTCATAATAATACACTATTATATCCCAATCATCTAGTAATAGCAAGGTAAAACTACGTGTAAATGCAGATACTCCGTGCTCGTGTCAGTGCCTCATATAATACTATGTCATATGAATGGATATGCATGCATCATGAATATAAAATAACCAATCCTGAAATCCAGAAATATCTGTATAAGAAATCTTTAGCTGTTATCAAAGTAAAATGTGTATAGAAATCTAAAATCTCAACAATGAAATCCATGGAAATCCGTGTCAAGCATCGACACAAACATGTAAATCTCAAGTCTCATAGTCTCAATACCTCGGGCTCCGTCAGTCCGGATCGGCCCATATCATCAAATCTCACGACAACGGTCGGTATCCTCCGGATATCCGCCGCGCCAGACATCACCGGTAGGTAGCTTTCCCCTGCCAGGCTCATCGTCTACAACTCGATCTTCTTGCCCCGGGGTACCATACCGGGCCCACCATGTACCCGAGACGGTTCATCCACTCCTCGAATCGGGTCTCGAAATCCATCAGAAAACATGAAATCTCATGGTGGACGACACATACATCACGAGAAAACCGCATCTTATGTTTTTTTAAAAAAAGAGGAGGAGGAGAGAGAGAGAAGTTTTTACATATTCTTGCGGTTTTCCCCAAAATCCAGAAATCTCATAGAAATCCAAATCTCAAAATCATGAGTAACTATATGATAAGTGTCGGCATATGCCCATAATACTGCATGATAACATGAAAATATGAATGCATGAATGTCTAAGCAATAAATATCATGTCTGTACTAATGTCAAAGAATAATCACAATATTATATCGGTCTAGTTGTTAACTGATTCTATCCATAAAAGACAATATGATCTAAAGTGTACGTGACATAGCAATTACCGATGATGATGTGTGTGAGCCGGCAAATAAGTGTGCGTTGAATATGCGCATCATCGGTAATAGTGCTGGTGTCCTAACAGGTAAAGTTTATACTGATTATAGCAACATATAAAAGAACATGCACCATGATGATTACAGTATGAATGCAAGACAGATGTGCATTATCCACTCCTCTGCGATATACGAGTACGACTACCACTATATGACTCAAACCTAAACTAGTGTCTATCTAACCTTCTAATGAACTAAACCTAAGAAACTAGTCAATAAGAAACAAGAGTCTACCTAAGGTCTGAATCAATATCTCTAATAGTCGGCGATCTAGCCTCAATAGCGTCACGTACGTAGTACGGCTTCCTCGAATCAAGAGTGCGGATCAATCATTATATCTATGCCTCGTACGGTAAAATCCATCGTACGGCATCCCAATATCGGGGTATGGGTCAAGTATCTCCTAGGTGCCTCATTATTCGTATAATGTCATCACCAACACATCTCATGATCAAGGTGCTAAACTGTAATCGCCTATATCAATCATATATCATTGCCATCATAATAAGCATCATTAGTTTATCCTCAGAAATATCATGTCATATGTATCATATTGTGATTAAGTCATATTGATATCATATCTTCCTCAAGCCACACCTCTATGATATCGACATCAGGTCACACCTATATGATGTCGTAATCAAGTCATACATATCCCATATCGTGATCAGTCACAAGTTACAGTTCGGGATCTATTTTAGAGTTCCATGTACCTCAATATCATCACTACCCATTATAATTTATGTATACCTGTTCATTATCTCATTCTCTAATGATCCGCTAATACTTTAATACGACTGTATAGTCAAGAATCACGGCATCAAGCCCAGTTATGCCGTTTCATTCCCGTGTATCATATCACATCAATCAATCCCATATACGTGTTGTATATACATGTATATACCTATACCTAGTTCTATATATATATACACATACCCGTATACACCATGTCGAGTTTCAGTGCGTGCGTGTGTGTTTCTACCTGAAACTTACGAACCTCTTCCAAGATATTCATCCGCTGGTATGGTCTTCCTAAATCAGTCTAGTCCAGCCTAGGGTCATTACTAGGGTCCCGCTCATTTAGAATCTAGGGTTACATCTGGTTTCCTAATGACAATAAGTAATATTCCTATGCTACGTTGCGGGGGTGCTAAACGCCATCCACCCGACTTCCCCCCGTAGATATACATCTACTCACCTGGTCCATGTCTGCCGAAGTCAGTATCGCCATCCTCCTCTTCATCGCCCGCAGTCCACATGAGGGTACCCAAAACGCAAACATATAAATAGTATCGTAAACTGAATCACATACAAAAGTCAAAACGACGCAAGGAACCAGCATAGGTTAAAACCTATGTCCCGTTCACGCAAAAGAACCGAATATCGCTCGATATCGGCGTACAAACTCCGATGGATCGAGATAAACATCAAATATTAACTCGTAGTTTTAAAACACCTTACTTATATTATAAAACATGATTAAATCCATCAAAACCCTAAAATCAATCAAATCGTCCGATTTCGAAAAACCCGAAAACGCCAATTTACCGTTTTTCTTCAAAACTTGACATTTAAATGAAACCAATGGTTATAAAACTCATTAAATAGCATAACTATACTTTACAAACCATTACTATATTTTTATTACACAAATTTATATAAATTTGAAATTTCTAGTTTGCAACCTTTAGTAATTTTTAACATTTTTCAAGCAAAATACCACAATTCCACAACAAAACATGATTTTGCATGAATTAATGTATTAAACTACAATTCATGATGATAATGATATAATTAAACCATGATTATATTTTTAATTTCATTTATTTAGGAATTTCCAAAATCTAGTTTACAAAATACTAGCACTTTATTACTATTTTCCAATTATCACAAGAAACTAGTGATCAAACTAAGTTTTTCATTCCTTTAATATGCTCATATTCTCATTAAAACTACCATCTAATGATAACCACCTTAATAAGAATTTTATTTTACCCACAAACACATTTTAGAAAAATCTAGTTAGCTAAATAGTTTAATTAAAACAATTTGAATAAACAATTTATTATACAACAACCATGCAAGATTTTTCCACTTCTAAAAATGGTAGATTAGTTATTATAACCCTAATTAATTAATAAAAATTATAACTTGAATTTACAAACCCTAACTTGAATTTTAAAATTTGCAACTAGAATTAATTTAACAAATCTAATTATACTTTAAAAGAAACATCTAATAGAAATAAAACAAAAGAAGGAAATTTATACCTTCAAAATATGAAATCCAAATATGAAAATGAGCCTCCAAAATGCATGCTTTCCCACTCCAAAATCCATGTAAATAAGAGCAAAGAACAAAGGGTAGGAATTTATTAGGATTTTGTACAATTTTTATTAAATTTTAGAGGATTTTTGATGATTTTTGAACAAAAAATGAAGTGGAAATGGGGGGGGGGCTGCCATGGGGTTGTTGAGGCCGGCCACAATTAGGAGGAGGGGGTGGAGAATGAGAAAAGTGAAGAAAGATGTAGAAAGTTCCCCAAAAATATCATATCATTATGTCTTTTCATGCTTTTATTAAATTTTCTTTTAATTCTTTACTATAGCAACTCAAGAAAACTCTAGAAAATTGGAAAAATTTGCAAATGAATTTTACATGATACTCACTAAATTATAATATGCCATGGCTCACTTTTACAAATTAAAACCATTCAAATTTGTAATTTACACTAATTTAGTGTAAAAATAAAGCTTATGTTAATATTTAAAATAATTAATTTAGGAAAAATATTTAATTAAACTAAAAATTTATAAGTGGATAAATAAACACCATTTACTAGTAATTACATAATTAAAATAGGTATTTTTGAAATTATAATGAAAAACAATCACGGTTTAGTTTTACGAAAAATACATTTTACTTTACCGAAAATCATAAAATTCACTTAAACAATTTTATTCATTTAATTATTTATTTAATTATTTTTAAAACGTTACAATCTTCCCCCCTTTAAGGAATTCGGTCCCCGAATTTAAATTAAAACTCCCCCTCCAAATACTAAAACATTTAGCAAAACACTCAAATCGTCGGGGCTCCGAAATCATCAATACATAAAAAAAAATCAACTCCGTCAAGCATTGCGCAATCATCGGAGTTATGGAGAGAATAAAATATCAAAACCCAATATGAAAACCATCATAATATACATCAATCTGTAACTTATATATAGTACGCATCATAGTAAAACCGTACAAATATCTGGATAAGGAAATATGCAAACACCCCTTTTTGAAAATTGCCGTGTGATGCATGTGTCACCGCATAAGTAGCGGACGTTTATTTAAAAAAACAACTATATATATATATATCTTTTATTTAACATACACGTCCCGCCTGGTTACTAAATCAAATAATAATGATTATGAAAACATACTGCTCAAACTGAAATCAATCCCAGTCACATCAATAAAATATCATGTACGTCCGGTGCGCACTGAAATCGAAACCAAATACAGATATCACGAATACACACAACAACAAAACTAAGTGCAACAGGTGTGCACCAAAAACATCTGTCAAGTGCAACGGGCGTGCACGACTCAATATCAGGTGCATCTAATCTGCACAAAACCCCGATTTAGTGCATCTGGTGTGCACAAAATCGCATCAAGTGCGCCAAGTATGCGCAAGAATCCTGATCAGGTGCACATGGTGCACGAAAACATACATCGAATATCAAAATCGAAATCATAGCACAAAAATGCATGAAAACTAGGTCGAAACATATGTCAAAATCATGTATAACCCCTATGCACGAAGTCAAATAAAAAAAATCTCAAAATATATAAAACCAAATCAAGTGTACCGGGTGTGTACTAAACAACATCAATACGACTGATACATGAAACACAAATAGAATGTAATGAAGGTACATACATGAAATACCAATCGTAGAACAAAATCCTCAAAATATCAAAATCCAATCAACGAAAATATGAAATTCAAATCACTAAATCCCAATCGTAAACACTGTCGTCAATGTGTGCCTCTTTCTTCTGATGTCGATTGCTTCGAACTCGTCTCTTTGTAGCTGTGCTGACTGCGCTACCAACGACAATCCTCATATCTAGAGTCTCCCACGTAGTCGATCCCTTCACTTGATATCCGGACTACATTAAACCTTTCGATCGATCCATCAAAATCCCATAATTCCCCGAGAGCTCAACACTCAAGTACAGTTTAAAAATATCCGGTACATACCCCAGCATCGATGATCCAGCCGTAGAAGGGCAAACCCAAGCCTCACTAATGGCACCGCGGAACTGCCGTAAACCCTAAGGTTCAAGGGCGTTCTCGTGGTCATTATGTCGAGTTAGGGTTTCATTCTTCTAGAGGGTCCATCGAAATACCTGCATGTTCTTCCGAATACCTAAAACTTGGGAAAATGGTTTTCTGATAATCGTTCGAACCCTTTAACTTCATCCGGACGGCACGTGAATACCCTTCGTCCGCACGCTAAGCAATGCTTCAATCCTTAAGAATAAACGATACCCTAATGGTTATCGTATTCGAGCCGCAGCTCCCTCTGCCCGTGGTAACAGAAACCACCATCCGACATCGACGAAGATAGATCAAAGGAACGAATGAAATACGGTGCAAGCAATGTACATCCTAAGGCTCCTTAAGCAGAGTAGCGTATCGTAAGTATGCCGCGGACCATACCCACGGTACGTTACTCTACCTAAATCACCTACTCCATCAACCAAGGGTCACCTAGACTTATACAAGGTTAAACCTAGCGCTCTGATACTAACTTTGTCACGACCCGAAAATACGGAACGTGACCGGCACTTAGATTACGAAGCGTCTAGAGGCGCCACGTAACCTAAGTAAGCCGAAACCCAGAAATCTAAACCATATGAAAGAAGAAGAAGTAAAAGAAACATGAAGAAAAACAAGTTTAAAAGTATCAGCAAATTTTCCCAAAAATTTCCGCAGAGTCTCCTCTGTAAAAACTGGCCCCCAAACGGGTACAACAAGTATAATATACATAAACAACAATAAAAAAGCATCCCCAACGCGAGCTAACTCAATGCCAACAGGCGGAAACAACCACAACAAGCATAATAATATACAATGCCAAAGGGCGAGGCTCAGAACTCAAAAGAAAACAAAACCACCAGATCAGAATAATACATGCGCGACTCTAAGGTCGAAATAAAAGACTGGTCCAATAAACTTATCAAGTAATACAAGTATGGTTGATGGAGCTTACTAGATACAAATGAATGAATAAAAGTACAATGGTGGTTCGGATACAAGTGAACCAACCTACCGTGCAAATCACCCTGAAAGAATAGATGTGCCAGGAAGCTGCCAGGGAAACCTGTACACCGAACCTGTAATAAAATTTGGCACAACGGGGGTGAGTTGCCAACTCGTGAGTAGAAGACAACTACGAAAAGAAATCGAATGCACGACGCTATCCTAGGTCATAATAATACACTATTATATCCCAATCATCTAGTAATAGCAGGGTAAAACTACGTGTAAATGCCGATACTCCGTGCTCGTGTCAGTGCCTCATATAATACTATGTCATATGAATGGATATGCATGCATCATGAATATAAAATAACCAATCCTGAAATCCAGAAATATCTGTAAAAGAAATCTTTAGCTGTTATCAAAGTAAAATGTGTATAGAAATCTGAAATCTCAACAATGAAATCCATGGAAATCCGTGTCAAGCATCGACACAAACATGTAAATCTCAAGTCTCATAGTCTCAATACCTCGGGCTCCGTCAGTCCGGATCGGCCCATATCATCAAATCTCACGACAACGGTCGGTATTCTCCGGATATCCGCTGCGCCGACATCACCGGTAGGTAGCTTTCCCCTGCCAGGCTCATCGTCTACAACTCGATCTTCTTGCCCCGGGGTACCATACCGGGCCCACCATGTACCCGAGACGGTTCATCCACTCCTCGAATCGGGTCTCGAAATCCATCAGAAAACATGAAATCTCATGGTGGACGACACATACATCACGAGAAAACCGCATCTTATGTTTTTTTAAAAAGAGAGGAGGAGGAGAGAGAGAGAAGTTTTTACATATTCTTGCGGTTTTCCCCAAAATCCAGAAATCTCATAGAAATCCAAATCTCAAAATCATGAGTAACTATATGATAAGTGTCGGCATATGCCCATAATACTGCATGATAACATGAAAATATGAATGCATGAATGTCTAAGTAATAAATATCATGTCTGTACTAATGTCAAAGAATAATCACAATATTATATCGGTCTAGTTGTTAACTGATTCTTTCCATAAAAGACAATATGATCTAAAGTGTACGTGACATAGCAATTACCGATGATGATGTGTGTGAGCCGGCAAATAAGTGTGCGTAGAATATGCGCTGTTAGTTATATGTATGCCCTAGAGGCCATTACTGTACATAGGATGTATATTGTAGTGGATGCTGGGACATATATAGGGAGGACTTTCTTGCTCGACATGATAGTATGCTATCTGGTTGCTCTTTACCTTAACGTGTATACTAATTGTCTCTCTGTTACATGTTGGTAAAGCCCTTAGGATGTGTACTTGACTACCTGGACTATGATGCGGATCATACTAGTGGGGACATGGTAGTCCATAAGTACATCCTTCAAAGTCCCTAGTCGTGGGTGTATCGAGACGGGGCATCGATATACCAGAGTAGACTAGCGTATACCTTCTCGACCCATACAGATGGGTGATGGATGATCCCATATCCATTGGTGTTTGACATCAGAGATGATATACGGGTGCTCAGTAGAGACTGGGTACACTGGACGGACTCGCCGAGAACTCCCAGATGGTATTATACCTCATGTCAGATGGCAGTTCTCTGGTGACACTGGTACAGAGTAGTCTGTTGACCCGAGATCGTCATAGAGTCTTGTGTGGTTCCCACTGTGCTTTGATTTCCATCTTACCACGTCCAAGAGGGCGTGCAAAACGGTGGTTTTTGGGTACAGTCCCGAGTCACATGGAGGCAATGAGCGATAGGAGGGGATTCGTCTCTCCCGGTATAGGGGGTTGATGTTGCGCTGTGTTCGATTGGCTATAACAGGAAATCCCTGGCCAGGGTTGCTGAGATTTACTGGTAAGTGTTACCAGTAGTTTCTCGAATTGTTATAGACCTCATATCGACACGACTTATCGAGCTATTGGGGTCTGACGTTTACCACCCCTAGGCGAGATATGCGACATATCAGACGATCAGACCGGACTGTACGGTAGTGTTACTGGTTGGATTCACTGGAGTGTGAGCGGGCTTGCTCGTCGATCTTCTGATCGCTCAATACCCGGATGGCCGTTATTTTTAGCAGACCGCTTGCGGCTTGTGGGTGCTTGATATGATCATCATCTACTGCCGGCGTATTGACGAGTCTTTAGAGTCCTACACAGAGGTTTCCTGGCTCAAGCGAAACGAAATAGGAGCGCATATGAGATATGTGCGGGACCGAGAATAATGCGTGTATGTGATACCGTATTCCATTCTCGCGATGAATGTATCGATTAGGTTATATGTGATATACTCTAGTTATCGAATCAAAGGTTGATTCGATAAGCCGATACATAGGATACTGGTCGGTTATATGCGATATGACCGGATCGTTAAATCAAGTGTTGATTTAATAATTTAATGTATAATTATATATTTGATATATTACTTTGCATTAACTGGTATCGGTTCACTTAAAATGGATTTTCTCGCTCGGATGTGCGTATTGAATATGCGATATGATTTTGTGCACATGTTTGTATCATGTTTGATGATACATGGTTTTTGGTTAAGTGTATAGAATTAAACAATGGTTAAGATGATGATTAGGGTTATGTTTATTCTTTTAGTTATTTGCTTATTCATTTATTCTTTTATTCTTTTAGAAAAAGAAAAAGAAATGAGATAAATGGTGGCATTCTTTTCATTCATGAAGCTTCATGAATACTTTGACCATGTCACCATTTTTGTCTTCTTTTTAACCCTAACCATTCTCATTAACTCAAGTTAGCTCTCTACACTTTACCATGGTCATTATTATGATAAGAATTCATTATTCTAATATATTCATTATTCTTATCATAACAATTTCCTTCTTCTTCTTCATTTTTCAAGTGAAGAAAACCAAGCTCCATCAATGGTGAATTGATGAAATGAGTGAGAAATCCAATTCTAAAGTGAACCCAACTCCTATTTCTTCATCCTCTACCTCTTGCCAAGTAGTAGAGTGTGTGTCCTTCACAAGTTTTCAAGGCAAGGTGAAGGTGGAGCTTGATTTAGCGATGCCTCGACATAGATCATCTTCGGCATGGACATCGACGACCTAGCTCGCCTATTCTCCGACGAAGCCGACGCTAGAGCCCGGATTCTTTATGGACAGCGGAGAGGACTTCATCACGGAGCCGTGGAGGTGGAGGACCGGATCTACAAAGGTTGTATTTCCGTACTCTTAGTTAAGTGTTAACTAGTTTGCTTTTCGCCTAGACATCTAGCCAACGATCCGTATTCTAGGGTTTCTCGGCACCGTAATTTCTGAAATTGGCATGGTTGATGCCTTGTGAGACCTCACTAGGATGCCTAGGAACCCTACAGTGGTATCAGAGCCTAGCTAGAGCCTTTGGCGAAGTCTAGACGAAGTTTGGAATCCGAACGAACCGAAACCCTAATTCCTTAGATGCTCTCTGTACATTTTTTAAAAAAATGGGTTTTTTCAATATTAAAAATATGCAGAAAAATAAGCAGGTGTTTTTAAGAATTACTGTGCAATTCGATCGACTAAATCGTTTAAACTGCGGCGGAACCGCGGCATGAGCAGTGCTCATGCGGCGGTTCCGCGGCTAACTAGCCACGTCATCTTGTACAATCTACACAGTAATTCCTAATTATAAGTGCTGTATTTTCTGGGATATTTTAACATTTAATCCACAGTTGAGCATTCTGGGTTTGTTTTGGGGATTCGAATGTTCGATCGGATTATCAAATTTTGTCTGTGTGGCTTTCCGGATAAATTTTAGAATATGTTAAAAAGTTCGACCGGATATAAATACCCACTTTTTCCCCTGCCGGGAAATTTCCAAGTGTTGGATTTTTCCGTGGTTTAACGACGTTCTAAGTAGTGCAAGTAACGCGATGGACCCTCTAGAAGACAACAAACCTTAACTCGATTATGTGACCGTCTTGAACTGCCCTTTGAACCTTCGGCTTTGGGGCAATACGGCGTGCCACATGTGAGGCGTTGGCTTGACCCTTCTACGGCTGGACCGTTGCTACTGAGGCACGAACTGAATGTTGTTAGACTTATTTCATGTGTTGAGCTGTATCGGGAAAACTTGGGTGTTCGATTGTTCGATCGGAAAGTTTGACATTTTCTATTTATCCGGAATGGGATACAATAATTGGAATTCACAATAAGTTATGAGATAACTGAATGAATGTTATAAACATAGCAGTTTAGTCTCACTTGATCGGTTGCCACGGAATTTTGATGCGATCAAAACTCCGTCGCAATCACGTAGCGTACGCGGATACTCGCCGGGTAAACTTAATAGACAGCCTCACTCCATAGCCCCGACCAAGTGACTGTAGGAGAACCCCGTCGCCGAAAGCATCCGTTTGGGTGCTCGCGGTGGCGGTGTTCCGCCTTGGTGCACTTCGTCGACGGCGTCGGGGGTGCGGCCGTCTACTGAAGTTTGCGACGAGCATTCGATCAGGATGTCGGGAATCTTGTTGAATTGCCCGACTTGGTATTGAAAAGAGTTTTCGATAAAGAAACTAAAATGCGGAGTTTATAATTGTTAGGCATGCGATGTCTAAGTAATTCATTTGGTCAGGCATGCGATGTCTGAGGAGGTTGCGGATTCCAACTGTTGTAGTTTTACACTTTCTTTTCTGTGACCGTAAGTGTAATATGTGATATCGCCGGTTTCGTTGCTATATGTCAACGACAATTGGGATGCGCATATTTACTTACGTTGATGACATGTGATGTTATGTGTTGCTGGATATGTTATATTGGATCGTCGTGTTTGAATAGCCGGGGGTTTTTATGTGAGATGAGTGTTTTTCATTTTCATTCATGTAAAAACTTGTATGTAATATTCTTTTATTGGGGCACTTCCAGGTTGCGGAAGTTGTCACCCTTTGTATATTATCTACTTTTCCGCACTAGGACAGACCCAAGGAGGGGAGCACAAGTAACCGGGTTCTGGAGTCCAGTGGGAGACCAACTCGAGGAGTCGAGTCCGGGTCTCCTAACTTTAGAATTGGTAGGGTTGCTTGCCGCTCTCGTAGGGGTCTAGGGGTGTGGGTTTGGCTATTCATCACGACCGTGGAATCCGTGTTTTATACTGGCTCGTATTGAAAATACGGACGTCCTAGTATATCCAATATTTCATATGATTCTTCTGCTGCGATATCTGTGATATGATCATGTGATGTTTTATGATAGATACAGTATATAGTATATATGATATATTATATAGGCGTTACTTATGTTTTACACCCGCGCTAGCCCTGCCCTGCTCTGCCGTTAGTTACCTAACCTAACGGTGCACGAGGGGACATCGAGGCGAATGTGGATGGCATAAGTGTACGTCGTATTTATCTGTGATGTTTAGGTAATTTAAATGATGGGACTTCATTAATGTGATTAATGAAATAAAAGAAACCTAAGATGTTGTGGAATCGAATTTAAAAATAAAACAGGTAGCTACAGTTCTTGCTTTGCACAGCGGTATATGTAATATATCCTGCACCTTATTCGATGAGGAAAGGACCGAGATCCCTTCACCGGGAGTGACTCCTTTAGCAATAACTGGCAGATGCTACACACTCGGTTTGTTTTTTGATTGCTTTTAAGTGTTTTTGCTTTGCACAGTGATATATGCGATATATCCCGCACCTCATTCGACGAGGAAAGGACCGACGATCCCTTCACCGGGAGTGACTCCTTTAGCAAAACTAGAAAAGCCTCAAAAGCACTCCATTTCAAAATTCATTCGATCCTACAACGATATCAAGTTCATTACGCAATAGGTTTTCAGAAAAACCTGTCGTAGCCCTCCGTCATTTCAGATATGTACTGGTTAGTATTCGTGCTGCGTTTGTTGACCTCTGTCAAGGCGTAGTGTGCGGTAGCTGATTAGTGCTTATCTGCATAAGCATATGATGTGATTGATTTAGGGTAGTCGTGCGACCTTGTTGACCTCTGTCAAGGGTCGTGCGGGTGGGTTTACTTCAATCAGGAAATGACGGGTTGAACTTGACTAGCAGCCTATGGTTTGTTGACCTCTGTCAAGGTCATAGGACGCTAGGGGCAAAATTTTATCGGGAATTTCAAGTGTTGAAATTTGCAATGAGATTGCATACCTTCTATGAGATAGTTGGATCCCGATACCCGCTGCGAGTAAGAGTTACTCCTGGGAGAGTTTTATACATTACAATTAGCCGATCAAGTAGGTGTCTAGAAAGGTGTCAACGGGGTTACGCCTCTGGGAAAACGAGGTTTACATTAATTAGGTTCGTGCGAAAGCACGGGGGACCTCCCTCAAAGTACCGACACTGGCCTGGCTGAAAGATTGGCGAACTTGTAGTGTGTAATTAATCCCGGCTAGTCTTTCCTTTTAGGGTTTGAAGGAAGATCTGATAAAAAGCAGTGGGAGCCATCCTGATTAGATAAAATAATAACCAATCTATTCTTGAAAGAGCGCACGCTGAGTGTTTTCTTCTCTCTCTCTCCAGGTAGTGTTCATATCAGATTTTTGCATTTTCATACCGCCCAATTTTTATCACATTTGCATATCCGTAGATACTCTTGAGCCGTGTTTGCTAGTCAATTGCAGGATACAGGTTCTCGGTTCTAAAACGGTGAAATTCATGGAAAACACGGAAAAATCCGGGTTCCTGCTAACCACAGATAAAAACACGGTCTATGCTCTTCATCCGTATGTTGCCAGATATCAATAGGAAGACAAAAGATCAAATCAATGTCATTCTCATGCACAAGGCTCAATGGTAGCACAAAATCCAAGAGATCTACGCGGAGCTCGAGGCAATCATGACAAAATCTTGACAAAAAGTCCACCTTTCCCTCAACAGAAATTCTGGAAGATATATGGAAGTATTTTCAGAAAATATATGAACCAGAATGAAGCACACAGCAGATCAGGCCACCACAAAAAAGCACGAAGCCCAATTCCTCTAATGGGCCGCGGATCCGCGGCCAAAGGTGGGTCCAGGCCGCGGATCCGCGGCCATTATGGCGCCAAAGACAGAAATGTTTAAGGGGTGTTTTTGTCTTTTCATATGGGTTCTGGTGGTTGCCCTAGGTTTTCAGTTTTTGGCCTATAAATAGCCCAGAAGTTTGTGAAGGAAAGGGTCCAATTTTTTGTATTCTCATTTTGCCTAGTTTTAGTGTTGTTCTTCTTCCTCTTCTCTCCTCTTCTCCATTAAACTTGTAGTGAGCTTTTGAGTGAAGAGTGATGAATAAAGAAGACCATTTTTATTATCATGCTTGTCTCTTTCTTTACTTGTTATAATTGTTGTAACTTTCAATTCGTTAAGTGGTTGTTGTTATTTCTTTGTTGTTTCTTTCTTCTCTTTTTTTCTTTATCCTTACATACGACAATGATACTTACGCTCGATCCTCGCCAAGGTGAGGTCGCAAATAGTTAGTCGTATTCTTCTAATCTCCTTCTTTCTATCTTCCTCTTTGTTTTGTTTTGTTTTTCCTTATCATGAAGTGTGAGTAGTTTTATACTTGTTAGGGTAGGATAAGGGAAGTTTGAGAGAAGGAAATCTCTCTCACTCTTTCCTTGCCCAACAACTTAAATCGACTCCCGTTAATTGAACCACAATCCGCTCCTTACGGCACCCTATCCTACATGATAGCGGTGATTCCGTAGTGAGACCGGTTGTGGTTGAATTAACCGGAGGTTATGGATAAGAGCCAAGAACGGACGGACAAGCACCAAAAGGAAGACTTATGCGTTGGAAAGCCTAGCTTATACTCGCAAAGTCCTTCCTAGTCGTGCTAATCCCCGTTGTTGCCGATTACCGTAACACCGATATTAAGAGGGGCAACGAAAGATGTGGAGACTCCTAACTCAAACTAACCTAATCCTAACCCTAACAAGCTCTCTTTAAAT
This sequence comes from Agapanthus africanus, assembly GCA_030015575.1. Classification (NCBI taxonomy): domain Eukaryota; kingdom Viridiplantae; phylum Streptophyta; class Magnoliopsida; order Asparagales; family Amaryllidaceae; genus Agapanthus; species Agapanthus africanus. The sequence continues at coordinate 129,675,146 of JASDDO010000018.1, forward strand.
ATCAACTTAACACTTAGATAACCACAACAAAATCTGAACAACCGGACTTAACTCGTCGAAAAACACATCGAAAAAGATTCCCATCTCCCTGCGGACGACCCGTACTCAACCGGCTAGCTACATGCGAAACCGTCTTGATTGCGGCATTTAAACTTAAACTTGAACACGCTCGTATCCTAACAATCAAATGGCGCCGTTGCCGGGGAGACGGTAGTTTGTTTCTTTGTGTAATTTCGGGTTAAATTGTAAGTATAAAAAAAAAACGAAAAAAAAATATACATTGTAAAAAAAACCATCTTGTTATTCTTGATTAGTTTTTGTGCAAGTGTGCAGGAAAATACGAAGTTCAAGATCGGCGCCAAAGACGTCGGATAATACGGAGTTCAAGTACAGTGCCAAAGACGTGGGAAGATAGACCCACATTTCGCGGCTACACCGCGACGGATCAAAACCTTCGGTCTACTGTAAAAATCTGGAGTAGATACAGTGAGTAAGTTCAAATTCAGGACATCCAGACAAGCAGAGGACACCTAACCGAGGACACCCAAATTTTTTCAGAGCTCCAATTCATCTACCTAGCCGCGGATCCGCGGCCTAATCAGGTGTTTGGCCGCGGAACCGCGGCCATTCAGTGCAGTCAGGGTCTCCAATTTTCTGTAAGTCCTCCTTTCTCCTTCCCCACTCCTCTGAACTCCAATTAACTGTGTTTTCTGCAGCCTTCTTTGCGCAAATTCTTCTCCCCCTTCCAATAAACTGTTCTTGTGCAGGATTCTTTGCGCCGCAAATAAAAATTGTTTGCAGTTGATTTTTACTGTTTTGCATTCTTTAATACGGACTTAAGGGGCTTGAAACCAATCCAGATTGGGTGGGGATTTCATCACCCTTCCCAGGACCCCGGAAATCACTAAAGCATATGCATTGTCCATTGTAAATTAAAAAATACTAGACTTCAGCCCTAAGGACTTCGCGCTCATTAGGAGAAGATAAACCTTGTTTAGAACCTCGCTTAACCATATATTGTTTACGGGGTGTCTAGGAAAGTGTTAAAGGCGCAACCGCCGAAAGAGAAAGGGTTATTTAATTAAGGAACTTCGCGAAAGCGTTGGACAACCTCCCCTTATCTCTGCACTTACCTGGCCTCGTGATCAGTGTATTTTTAAGCCCGTTTCTCGACATTGTTTAACTTCGACAATCAAGTTCAAGAGCAGGTCTAGTAGACCTAGGTTACCCTAGATCTAGGTGTTATTGTGCATATCTTGTTTGTGATTGCTTAAGCCGTATTTCCGTACATACTTCTGTAAATCTTTTTCTAAAAACAAAAAACAAAAATCAAAAACTTTTATAAAAACTTGCCCTTTTGTCGCCAAATCCATTTTCACCCACCACCCATCGCCTTTCTCAATTGACGTTTTCTTACCCTCACCTTCTCCGCTTTGACTATACTAAACTCGTTTAGTGTATGTCCGCTTGGACTCGGGACACTAGCGCCCGTCTAGTCCGTGTTACGTTAGTCGCGACCGACTACGCGATCGACTCCGAAGTCGATACTCCGTCCACTCCTCTTTCACCCCTTCCTTTGCCGGCCAACTCCGACGTTGACCGGAATTCTGTTCATACATCTTCACCTTCACCTTCACCAACCTCTTCTTCCGCGATGTCGGGATTTAATCCGAACATCTCGTTGACCATCCCTGGATTGGCTCCACCTCCTACGGAGACCAATCTTCCACCACCTCCGCCTGTTGTAGCGCCGCAGCGAATCGCGCTCCAGGATCGTTTCTATCCTACCCGTTCTGCACTTCCCACCTGCCTTTCTCTTCCTCCGGCCAATGGGGACAACTTTGAAATTAAGCCCCATTTCATCAACATGCTTCCACGTTTTCATGGGCTTGAATCTGAAGATGCCTATATCTTCATAAACAAATTTCAAAACGTCTGTGCCATGATGAAAACCACCCAGCTGTCGGACGATGCTATACGTCTACGGGTCATTCCGTTCACTCTATGCGATCTCACTGAAAAATGGCTGTATAGCACCGCTTCCCACTCAATCACCAGCTGGGACGAGTTTGTTAAAGCGTTTCTGAAAAAATTCTACCCAAATCATAAGACCGCAAGAATTCGAAATGAGATCAACCAATTCTCCCAGCTTCCTTCTGAACCCTTCTGGAAGTGCTTTGACCGATACAAAGACCTTCTTGTTCAGTGTCCTCACCACGGTATAGAGAAATGGCAACTCTGCCAAACCTTATACGAGGGACTGAACCCAGCAACGAAGCAGTTGCTGGAAACCATCTGTCAGGGCCACTTCCTATCCAAATCTGACGAGGAAGCGTGGCAGTTCTTTGACGATCTTGCGGAGCAAACGCTACAGTGGGAGAGCACTAGACCGACTTCTTCTTCTTCTACCTCCACTCCTACCGGTCAGTCTAGGGTAGGAATCCACCAACTCGATGTCTCTATTGCGATGAAAGCTGAAATGGCTGCTATAACAAGAAAGCTTGAAGCGATAGAAAGCAAATTTTCTGCTCCTACCCCTGCCCCTGTTCTCCCCCTTCGTACCATCTGCGCTTGTTGTTCCGATCCGTCCCACTTGACCGAAGAGTGTCCTTACAATCCACCCCCGCAAGGACAGGATCAGGTTAATGCTGCCTTCCAGCAAAGACCGAGGAATGATCCATACTCTTCCACCTATAATCCCGGTTGGAGGAACCACCCCAATTTTGCCTGGAATCAGAATCAGAATCAGTTCCAGGGCAACAATTTCCAAAGGGCCCCTCCGCCGCAACAACAAGCGCAGCAACAAACTCAACACCAATATCAGCAGCCCTTCCAACCCCAACCTTTCCAGAACCAGACGAACAACTTTGCACCGAACAACTCTTTTCCACCAAACAATTTTGTTCCGTCAAACACTGATAAGGTTTCCTCGCTCGAGCGAAGTCTGGAGGCGTTCGTTAAACAGTCGACCCAATCCACCGCCAACATCCAGTCTTCGATTCAATCCTTAGTGCAACACACTGCCGCACACGGGCAAAGCATCAAGACCATCGAGGCCCAGATTGCACAGCTGAACGCGGCCTTGAGCGAGCGAGAGAAGGGGAAGCTCCCGTCCCAGCCACTTCCAAATCCCGGCCACCCACATAATGCACATGTTGCTCTTGAACAACAAAACCATAATGTGAGTGCCGTGACCACACTGAGATCAGGGAGGGTGCTGCAAAACAACATTGGCAAACGGATCAACGATGACACCCCGGCCGCTGCTGCTTCTTCTTCTTCTTCTTCTTCTTCTCCTGCTTCTTCTTCTCCGTATTTTGAGCCTATTCTCCATTCTTCACAAGGCTCCCCTTCCTCTTCTTCTCTGAACGGACCCACTTCTCACTCCACGAAGACACCTATTCTGGGATCCGTTCCAACTCCACAATCTCCTCCTCCAGCTTTAGACTCAACCAATTTTCAAAATGTTCCATTTCCAAACCGGTTGAGGTCTAACAAACAAAATCCACAAATGGAGAAGATTTTGGAGTTATTCAAGCAAGTTAACATTAACATTCCTCTTTTAGATGCTGTCCAACAAGTCCCATCTTACGCAAAAATCTTAAAGGACTTGTGCACAAAAAAGAGGAAGTCTCAGGTACCCAAGAAAGTTTTCTTGGCTAGTGCTGTGAGTGATGCCCTTACCCAATCTTTACCACAAAAACGGAAGGACCCTGGCTGTCCTACGATTTCAATTACTATTGGGGATAAGAACATCAACCGCGCACTATTAGATCTTGGTGCCAGTGTTAACTTGCTTCCGTATTCAGTATACGAGCAATTAGGCGTCGGAGAGTTGAAACCCACACACTGCACTCTCCAGATGGCCGACCGATCGATCACCCATCCTAGGGGTGAGTTAGAGGATGTGTTAATAAGAGTCGGGGACTTCATATTCCCCGTCGACTTCATTGTCTTAGATACACAGCCTGTAGCTAACCCCCGGAATCAAATTCCGGTGATACTCGGTCGCCCATTTCTCGCAACCTCAAATGCTGTGATCAATTGTCGCAATGGTTCAATGAACCTCTCTTTTGGAAATATGACAATTGAACTCAACATTTTTAGGTTGGGGAATCAGCCCGCCGAACCTAATGCTCATATACTGGATGTTTGCTCGATCCAGGAGATCACACCAGAAGAGTGTGAATTCGAGGAGTTTCTGTTTGAACACGATAATCTTGACGCCACTAGTGCGTTTCTCTTCGAACCTGCTGCTGCTTCTGCGTCCGACAACGAATACGAGTGTTTCACGTTCTTGAATGATCTTAGCCGCGCACAACCCGAGTTTGAATCTTTCGACTTTCCGGATGAGTTACCTGAACCATCCAACTCGGTTGCCTACACTCGCTTTGAACCTTTGCTGGAGTCCTTTGAGTTCGAGACCTTTGCACCAGTCTTGCCTTCCATCATTTCACCTCCAACGCTCGAACTCAAGCCGTTGCCGTCTCACCTTAAGTATGCTTACTTAGGTGAGAACGAGACCCTCCCTGTCATCATTTCGGCTTCTCTAGCTCCAGAGCAAGAGAAAGCCCTTCTCGCGGTCTTGCACAGCAACAGGCAAGCTTTTGGCTGGTCCATGGCGGACATCAAGGGGATTAGTCCCCTCATCGTTGAGCATCACATTCATCTGATGGATGATGCCAAACCAGCCCGGGATCCACAAAGACGTCTTAATCCAGTCATGAAGGAGGCTGTGAAGAAGGAGATCGTCAAATGTCTAGATAGTGGTATCATTTACCCTATCTCTGATAGCCAGTGGGTTAGCCCCATTCATGTTGTCCCCAAGAAGTCGGGCATCACGGTCATAACCAACGAGGCGAATGAGTTAATCCCTACTCGCACCCAAACTGGGTGGCGAGTTTGCATTGATTACAGAAAACTCAACGCCGCAACGCGGAAAGACCACTTTCCGCTACCTTTCATTGACCAGATGCTGGAACGATTGGCCGGACATGAGTATTATTGTTTTCTTGATGGCTACTCTGGCTATAATCAAATTCCCATCGCCGAAAAAGACCAGGACAAGACCACTTTCACTTGTCCTTTCGGCACATTTGCATATCGATGCATGCCCTTTGGGTTATGCAATGCGCCCGCTACCTTCCAGCGGTGTATGATGGGAATTTTCTCGGACATGGTGGAAAAATTTCTGGAGATTTTCATGGATGACTTCTCCATCTTCGGCGATTCCTTCAACGAGTGTTTGCTGCATCTTGACGCTGTCCTTACCCGATGTAAGGACAAGAATCTCACTTTGAACTGGGAGAAATGCCACTTCATGGTGCGCGAAGGTATTGTCTTAGGACATATCATCTCGCAAAATGGCATAGAGGTTGACAAAGCAAAGATTGAGGTCATTTCCAATCTTCCTCCTCCCCGTTGCATCAGAGATATCCGAGCCTTCCTTGGCCATGCCGGTTTCTATAGACGGTTTATCAAGGACTTTAGCAAGATTGCTAGGCCCTTGACTCTTTTGCTGGCCAAGGATACACCATTTGACTTCAACTCGAGCTGTGTGACTGCCTTCGAGTCACTGAAACGCTCACTCACTTCTGCTCCCGTTCTTTCTTCTCCTGACTGGACGCACCCATTCGAGATTATGTGCGATGCATCCGACTTTGCCATCGGTGCTGTCCTTGGACAGCACATCAACAAGATGCCGCATGTAATCTATTACGCGAGCCGAACCCTGAACGACGCCCAACTCAATTATACAACGACTGAGAAGGAATTCTTAGCTGTTGTATTTGCTCTAGAAAAGTTCAGGCCCTACCTCATCGGCTCTCCAGTCATTGTCTACACGGACCATTCAGCTTTGCGCCATCTTTTTGCGAAGAAAGATGCAAAATCTCGGTTAATCCGTTGGATCCTCTTGCTTCAAGAGTTTGACCTTGTCATTAAGGACAAACGAGGATGTGAAAACGTGGTTGCCGACCATCTCTCACGACTTCCTTCTTCGCCTTCGCTTCCAATTCCGATCAATGACGTTTTCCCGGATGAACAGCTCTTGACAGTATCTTGCGAACCCTGGTTTGCAGATATTGTGAACTATTTGGCCACGGGATTACTACCGACCGAATGGTCGAGTCAGGACAGACTTCGCTTCTTATCCCAAGTAAAACACTTTTACTGGGACGAACCCTACTTGTTCAAGTACTGTCCCGACCAGATTATTCGTCGGTGTGTCCCTGATGAGGAATTCAAGAGTGTGCTGTCATTTTGCCACGATCAAGCGTGCGGCGGGCATTTTGGGCCCAGAAAGACAGCTGAGAAGATCTTGCAATGTGGTTTCTACTGGCCACAACTTTTCAAAGACGCTCACGACTATTGCAAGACTTGCTCCCGGTGCCAACACATGGGCCGGATATCCCGGAGGAACGAGATGCCGCTCCAACCGATCTTGGTTGTGGAGATTTTCGATGTTTGGGGGATAGACTTCATGGGGCCGTTTCCCAGCTCTTTTGGGAACTTGTACATTCTTCTAGCTGTTGATTACGTCTCTAAATGGGTCGAGGCTGTGCCCAGCCGGACTAACGACAACAAGGTTGTCGTTAGGTTCCTTAAAGAAAACATTTTCTCACGGTTTGGGCACCCCCGAGCGATCATTAGCGACAATGGAAGTCATTTCTGCAATAAAACTATCGAAGCCTTGATGCGGAAATACTCCATAAATCATAAGCTCTCTATGCCCTACCACCCCCAAACCTGCGGGCAGGCCGAAGTTTCAAATCGGCAAATCAAGCAGATATTGGAGAAGACGGTTTCCAAGAACCGTAAGGATTGGTCTCTGAAACTCACTGATGCCCTTTGGGCATTTAGAACCGCTTATAAGACCGACCTTGGCATGTCTCCCTATCGGCTTGTGTACGGAAAAGCCTGCCACCTACCTGTTGAAATCGAGCATCGCGCATTTTGGGTGATAAAGGAGCTGAATCTGTCTCTTGAGGACGCGGGCAGCCATCGGAAGCTGCAGCTGAACGAACTATGCGAGCTTAGGGATGAGGCTTATGACAACGCGGTTGTCGTTAAGAATCGAACGAAGGTGTTTCACGATAAACACCTTTTGCGCAAAACCTTCGTACCTGGTCAGCAGGTACTGCTTTACGACACCCGACTTCACTTCCATCCTGGAAAGCTCAGATCTCGCTGGAAAGGGCCGTATTTTGTGCGGAATGTGTATCCGCAGGGCGCTGTGGATTTGGAGAATCCAAAGGACGATTCACTCTTCAAGGTAAATGGACACCGATGCAAACCGTACCTTAGCGCCGAACCAACAGAGGAGCTCCTGTTCTTACAGGAGCCGGTTTACCCTGAATGATCTTCCTCTGCCTACCTCCAAACTTCGGTTATCCAGCCAAGAACAGTGGACACTGTTCCAAATAAGTTTGGGGGTATGTACAAACCATTTTTGTATATATTTGTGTATATTCTTTTTTCTCTTTTTTTTTTAAAAAAAAAACAAAAACAAATAAAAATTTGTGTATCACTAACCGACAATTTTGAACCTTCCAACTGCTCTCTTCATGCTACGACAGTGAGGACACTGTCCAGTTTAAGTTTGGGGGTACGCTCGGTACGCATTTCTTACCTTCGCATTCATATGTATATTTTGCATCTGCATATTAAAATCCATAAAAATTTGAAAATTTTCTAAAAAATATAAAAACTTTTTTGTCAAGTTAGCTTGTGGAAGAACTCTGATTCAACATTCGACGGTTTTTGTTTGAAAAAATAGGAATAACGAGATCTTATGTTTGGATTTTGAAAACCTGAAAGATAACTCTCCTTTGATGTTAACTATAGCTGTTATACGTCTTTACATCACACTACACGTGTCGTGAATTTTGGGAATTAGATGACAAGTCTTTCATGTTTAAACTTTTAAACAGATAAATGATTTTCTGAGGATCAAATAGGTTTGTTCTGAAATAAGTAATGTCAAGAATAGTTTATGAAGTAAAGCGAATATGAAGGAATGTTATTGATGCCGTAATTGGAGCTAAGTCTGAAAAATAACCCATCTGAAACTTGATTGGAATGATTACACACCAAACCTACTAAACACGTCTTTTATCCAAAAAAATAATTGAACTGCCGGTTATATCTCCGTTCGTATTAAATCATCTGATTTTCACGCCAAACTGTCTTTTGTTTTTGGACCTAGGTAACTTGAGTAATTAAGTCCGCTGGGGTGTTTCTACACCTAATGCCCTAAAACCAACTGGTTTGGGTGCATTGGCCCAAAGCTCGCTAAGAAGCCTAGAAAGTCCAGTTTTAAAACAAAGTCAAGCAAGTGTTCTCTCCGAGTTAAAATTCCTAACGGTTCTTTGTGTGAGAATAATCTTGATAAAAGACAGGCTTTTATAAAAATTTTAACGGAGATATGAAGGTTTTATTCTATGATAAAGACTATTGCACGTTCACAGAGGTGTGTATGAAATGAAAACAAGAAAAAGGTGGAGTGAAAAATACGACTTAGTTTCCTGTTAAGGAAGATAGAAATTCTGAAGTTGAAACCTTACTGGAAAACGAAACTTGAAAAATGCTTAACTCTCTATAAAACTTATGTGATCCTTTTAAAATTGTTATCTGGGCTTTATTGTACGACATGATGACTTTATTCGACCTTTCGGGAACTTAACGACACTATTTGCACTGCACGTAAAGACATGTAAAATCTGTAGTTAAATAAGAAGCGAGGTGTGAAAAATAAAGGTTCGATGGTCTAGACTTAGGATTATAGAATTGTTATTTTCAAAAACAAAACTTTAGGGTTTGAATCTTAGTTATTTTGCAAAACCAACTTGACTGGATTTTGTGGGTAGTATCCGCTGAAAACCCTCAGGAGACAACACTCCTCCTACTAGGGACACCTAGAGGTTTAACGGCTTGTTGCACATGCTCAGTGCAATCGCGTTCCCTGCAAAAGTGAGGTTAGGAAATTTTTTGTGAATAAATGGGCTTTGCTCGGGATGAGCAAATGATAAGTTTGGGGGTATTTGTTCATATCAGATTTTTGCATTTTCATACCGCCCAATTTTTATCACATTTGCATATCCGTAGATACTCTTGAGCCGTGTTTGCTAGTCAATTGCAGGATACAGGTTCTCGGTTCTAAAACGGTGAAATTCATGGAAAACACGGAAAAATCCGGGTTCCTGCCAACCACAGATAAAAACACGGTCTATGCTCTTCATCCGTATGTTGCCAGATATCAATAGGAAGACAAAAGATCAAATCAATGTCATTCTCATGCACAAGGCTCAATGGTAGCACAAAATCCAAGAGATCTACGCAGAGCTCGAGGCAATCATGACAAAATCTTGACAAAAAGTCCACCTTTCCCTCAACAGAAATTCTGGAAGAAATATGGAAGTATTTTCAGAAAATATATGAACCAGAATGAAGCACACAGCAGATCAGGCCACCACAAAAAAGCACGAAGCCCAATTCCTCTAATGGGCCGCGGATCCGCGGCCAAAGGTGGGTCCAGGCCGCGGATCCGCGGCCATTATGGCGCCAAAGACAGAAATGTTTCAGGGGTGTTTTTGTCTTTTCATATGGGTTCTGGTGGTTGCCCTAGGTTTTCAGTTTTTGGCCTATAAATAGCCCAGAAGTTTGTGAAGGAAAGGGTCCAATTTTTTGTATTCTCATTTTGCCTAGTTTTAGTGTTGTTCTTCTTCCTCTTCTCTCCTCTTCTCCATTAAACTTGTAGTGAGCTTTTGAGTGAAGAGTGATGAATAAAGAAGACCATTTTTATTATCATGCTTGTCTCTTTCTTTACTTGTTATAATTGTTGTAACTTTAAATTCGTTAAGTAGTTGTTATTATTTCTTTGTTGTTTCTTTCTTCTCTTTTTTTCTTTATCCTTACATACGACAATGATACTTACGCTCGATCCTCGCCAAGGTGAGGTCGCAAATAGTTAGTCGTATTCTTCTAATCTCCTTCTTTCTATCTTCCTCTTTGTTTTGTTTTGTTTTTCCTTATCATGAAGTGTGAGTAGTTTTATACTTGTTAGGGTAGGATAAGGGAAGTTTGAGAGAAGGAAATCTCTCTCACTCTTTCCTTGCCCAACAACTTAAATCGACTCCCGTTAATTGAACCACAATCCGCTCCTTACGGCACCCTATCCTACATGATAGCGGTGATTCCGTAGTGAGACCGGTTGTGGTTGAATTAACCGGAGGTTATGGATAAGAGCCAAGAACGGACGGACAAGCACCAAAAGGAAGACTTATGCGTTGGAAAGCCTAGCTTATACTCGCAAAGTCCTTCCTAGTCGTGCTAATCCCCGTTGTTGCCGATTACCGTAACACCGATATTAAGAGGGGCAACGAAAGATGTGGAGACTCCTAACTCAAACTAACCTAATCCTAACCCTAACAAGCTCTCTTTAAATATCAACTTAACACTTAGATAACCACAACAAAATCTGAACAACCGGACTTAACTCGTCGAAAAACACATCGAAAAAGATTCCCATCTCCCTGCGGACGACCCGTACTCAACCGGCTAGCTACATGCGAAACCGTCTTGATTGCGGTATTTAAACTTAAACTTGAACACGCTCGTATCCTAACAATCAGGTAGCGACCATATCACGCCTTAATCAAGATAATAATACGGATTATTGACCGAACCCGCTTGTTATACTGAGCTGGGGAACGTTGGTCCCGCTCCAACTTATAATTGTTATAAGACCGAGCAGGAAATTAGGGATTACCAGAATTCCTATGCCGCCCAAACGAAGAGAGTGCATGCTGATGCATCATCTTCGGGTATGTTCATTATACAGAACTGTTTCTCAGTATCCTTTACGTCCTGGGTATGTGATACCAGATCAGGATCCCAGATATGTAATATGTTACATAGGGCTACAGAAAGGTAGAGAACTGAGAACGGGTGATAAGTTTCATGAGGCAGAAAACGGGGCAAGAGTTGCAGCCAAGTCTGTTGGTCACTGTCACCCTGTATTACCGATACATTGATTCTGAACGAATGTTATTAGATACCGAACCTGATATACAAAATCATATCAGTCTCTTTATTAGTAAAGAAATGATAAAATTTTGTATTGTTGGATAATGTTTTGAACATTTCCTATATCAAAAGTTGATCGGTTCAGGCACGTTATCTAAAAGCATTAATGTTCTAAATCAAACTACAGTTCTTAGTATACGGAACACACAAAAGAGGAAGAGTTCAGAATTGAACGATTCCTTCTTGAGGTATTGTAGACTAGGTCAGATCAATGTGACCCAACTAGCTAGAGTTACATAAATATGCATATTTAAATTAGTTTGAATTTACATCTTGTGAAACTCGCCAGTCATGTCACAAAGATAAGATGACCATAGCCCTGTTTACTGGAAACAGAGAAAGAGTTGATGAACTCTTGGGATGATACATGTTGATGTATGTAGGTCCTCTGTCTACACATGCCAAGACCGGTTCTTTGTACTTCATTACATTCTCTGATAATCTCTCAAGATTCAGACATATGTTCCTGTTGAAACACAAGTCCGAACCTTTTGAGATATTCATAGAATATAAGTTAGAAGTAGAGAACCAATAAGGGTATAAGTATTATGTCCTTTGATGTGATCGAGGAGGAGAATACTTGAGCACGGAAATCCTGGACTTTTCTAAAGGAGAATGAGATTCTCTCTCAGCATTACTCCTCCGCATACACCATAGCACGATGGTATATCGGGGTGGAGCTATTACACCCTATGTGATAAGGTGTGCTCTATGATGAGTAATACTGAGCTACCTATTTCCTTTTGGGTGTTATGCACTTGAGAAGCTGCATACCTATTGAATAGGGTTCTAATCAAATCAGTTGCCTACCGCTTCATATGTGATATGGAATGGGAAGAACCCATGTCTTAAGTTAGTTAAGATTTGGAGTTGTCCGGCCTATGTCTGAAAGCAAAATCCGGACAAGCTCGAGGCAAGGTCTGTAATGTAGAACTGGAAAGGTTCCAGCTATACAAACTGCAGCTGATGATTTGAAAGAACCAAAGGATTCGATAGTTACCAACGAACCTCAGCCTCTCCGCCGATCTAGTAGGGTTCCTCACCCACCTGAGAGATACTTCTGTTTCTCTATGACAGTGGGAGCGAGGATTGCATCATGAGATGATGACCCAACTAGTTTCGAGCTGGCCATCAGGAGTAAGACTCTGTAAGAATGGCTGGATGCTTAGTGATCTGAGATGGAATCCATATACACCAACAAAGTATGGACTTTAGTTGCTATATCTGAAGGGTTAAATCCCCATCAGGAGCAAGTATATCTTGAGAAGATTACTTGGTGTACATGGAAGAGTTGAGACTTTCAAAGCTAGACTTGTTAAAGGTCTACATCATTGACCAGGTATGGATGATGATGAAACCTTTTCTAAGTAGCTATGCTTAAGTCCATCCAGATCCTACTTGCCATGGCTACATACCATGACTACGATATCTGGTGGTTGGGTGTCATGACTGCTTTTCTAAATAATGATTTGGAAGAGAGCGTTTATAAGTACACATCCAGAGGGCTTCGTAGACAGTGGGAGCAGCGGAAACGTGTGCAAGATGTTTTATGTGATAAAGCAGGCATCGCGGAGTTGGAACATCTATTTTGATGAAGTAGTCAAAGAGTTTGACATCATCAAAATGGTAGATGAACCTTGTATATACAAAAAGGTAGTAGGGAGTATGGTAGTGATCCTCTTAGAGTACGTGGATGACATACTCTTGATAGGGAAGGAGTTTCCTATGCTACGCTCGGCCAATCTCCGCTTATCACAATGATTCTCCATAAAGGATCAAAGTGATACCTCCTAAATCCTGGATTTCCATCTATGAGATAGATCTAATTGGATGTTAGGATTCTCACTAGTTGTAGTGAGATGGTATCAATCGATCCTGGGGAGAATCACTGGAAGGGTTCCAGGGTGATAAAGACGACTGAATGTCAGTCACAGGCATTGTCTTTACCCTAAGTAAAGGGACGGTATGATGGAAGAGTTCCAAGCTAGATACCGTGGCATACTAGACGATAAAGGCTGGATACATCGCTACTTAAGATGCTACCAAAGAGGCAGTCTCGGTGTATATTGGTTCATGAGATGAACTTAGTTCCTACCATTGTGTGACAATGCAGTTGTGGCTTATGCCAAGGAACGCCGGTCCCATCAGTGATCCAGACATATTCTGAGGCAGCATCACCTGATCATGGAGATAGTTGATCTCCAGGGTGATCGAGGTTAGGAGAGTAGACTCAGAGGACAACACAGCGGATCCACTCACAAAGGCCTGTTCCCAGAGAGAGATTTTTATGGGATGGTTGAGTATGAGATACTACAACCACTGCTATCAGATGGCCCTAGTGCAAGTGGGAGATTGTTAGTTATATGTATGCCCTAGAGGCCATTACTGTACATAAGATGTATATTGTAGTGGATGCTGGGACATATATAGGGAGGACTTTCTTGCTCGACATGATAGTATGCTATCTGGTTGCTCTTTACCTTAACGTGTATACTAATTGTCTCTCTGTTACATGTTGGTAAAGCCCTTAGGATGTGTACTTGACTACCTGGACTATGATGCGGATCATACTAGTGGGGACATGGTAGTCCATAAGTACATCCTTCAAAGTCCCTAGTCGTGGGTGTATCGAGACGGGGCATCGATATACCAGAGTAGACTAGCGTATACCTTCTCGACCCATACAGATGGGCGATGGATGATCCCATATCCATTGGTGTTTGACATCAGAGATGATATACGGGTGCTCAGTAGAGACTGGGTACACTGGACGGACTCGCCGAGAACTCCCAGATGGTATTATACCTCACGTCAGATGGCAGTTCTCTGGTGACACTGGTACAGAGTAGTCTGTTGACCCGAGATCGTCATAGAGTCTTGTGTGGTTCCCACTGTGCTTTGATTTCCATCTTACCACGTCCAAGAGGGCGTGCAAAACGGTGGTTTTTGGGTACAGTCCCGAGTCACATGGAGGCAATGAACGATAGGAGGGGATTCGTCTCTCCCGGTATAGGGGGTTGATGTTGCGCTGTGTTCGATTGGCTATAACAGGAAATCCCTGGCCAGGGTTGCTGAGATTTACTGGTAAGTGTTACCAGTAGTTTCTCGAATTGTTATAGACCTCATATCGACACGACTTATCGAGCTATTAGGGTCTGACGTTTACCACCCCTAGGCGAGATATGCGACATATCAGACGATCAGACCGGACTGTACGGTAGTGTTACTGGTTGGATTCACTGGAGTGTGAGCGGGCTTGCTCGTCGATCTTCAGATCGCTCAATACCCGGGTGGCCGTTACGTTTAGCAGACCGCTTGCGGCTTGTGGGTGCTTGATATGATCATCATCTACTGCCGGTGTATTGACGAGTCTTTAGAGTCCTACACAGAGGTTTCCTGGCTCAAGCGAAACGAAATAGGAGCGCATATGAGATATGTGCGGGACCGAGAATAATGCATGTATGTGATACCGTATTCCATTCTCGCGATGAATGTATCGATTAGGTTATATGTGATATACTCTAGTTATCGAATCAAAGGTTGATTCGATAAGCCGATACATAGGATACTAGTCGGTTATATGCGATATGACCGGATCGTTAAATCAAGTGTTGATTTACTAATTTAATATATAATTATATATTTGATATATTACTTTGCATTAACTGGTATCGGTTCACTTAAAATGGATTTTCTCGCTCGGATGTGCGCATTGAATATGCGATATGATTTTGTGCACATGTTTGTATCATGTTTGATGATACATGGTTTTTGGTTAAGTGTATAGAATTAAACAATGGTTAAGATGATGATTAGGGTTATGTTTATTCTTTTAGTTATTTGCTTATTCATTTATTCTTTTATTCTTTTAGAAAAAGAAAAAGAAATGAGATAAATGGTGGCATTCTTTTCATTCATGAAGCTTCATGAATACTTTGACCAAGTCACCATTTTTGTCTTCTTTTTAACCCTAACCATTCTCATTAACTCAAGTTAGCTCTCTACACTTTACCATGGTCATTATTATGATAAGAATTCATTATTCTAATATATTCATTATTCTTATCATAACAATTTCCTTCTTCTTCTTCATTTTTCAAGTGAAGAAAACCAAGCTCCATCAATGGCGAATTGATGAAATGAGTGAGAAATCCAATTCTAAAGTGAACCCAACTCCTATTTCTTCATCCTCTACCTCTTGCCAAGTAGTAGAGTGTGTGTCCTTCACAAGTTTTCATGGCAAGGTGAAGGTGGAGCTTGATTTAGCGATGCCTCGACGTAGATCATCTTCGGCATGGACATCGACGACCTAGCTCGCCTATTCTCCGACGAAGCCGACGCTAGAGCCCGGATTCTTTATAGACAGCGGAGAGGACTTCATCACGGAGCCGTGGAGGTGGAGGACCGGATCTACAAAGGTTGTATTTCCGTACTCTTAGTTAAGTGTTAACTAGTTTGCTTTTCGCCTAGACATCTAGCCAACGATCCGTATTCTAGGGTTTCTCGGCACCGTAATTTTTCAAATTGGCATGGTTGATGCCCTGTGAGACCTCACTAGGATGCCTAGGAACCCTATATGCGCATCATCGGTAATAGTGCTGGTGTCCTAACAGGTAAAGTTTATACTGATTATAGCAACATATAAAAGAACATGCACCATGATGATTACAGTATGAATGCAAGACAGATGTGCATTATCCACTCCTCTGCGATATACGAGTACGACTACCACTATATGACTCAAACCTAAACTAGTGTCTATCTAACCTTCTAATGAACTAAACCTAAGAAACTAGTCAATAAGAAACAAGAGTCTACCTAAGGTCTGAATCAATATCTCTAATAGTCGGCGATCCAGCCTCAATAGCGTCACGTACGTAGTACGGCTTCCTCGAATCAAGAGTGCGGATCAATCATTATATCTATGCCTTGTACGGTAAAATCCATCGTACGGCATCCCAATATCGGGGTACGGGTCAAGTATCTCCTAGGTGCCTCATTATTCGTATAATGTCATCACCAACACATCTCATGATCAAGGTGCTAAACTGTAATCGCCTATATCAATCATATATCATTGCCATCATAATAAGCATCATTAGTTTATCCTAAGAAATATCATGTCATATGTATCATATTGTGATTAAGTCATACTGATATTATATCGTCCTCAAGCCACACCTCTATGATATCGACATCAGGTCACACCTATATGATGTCGTAATCAAGTCATACATATCCCATATCGTGATCAGTCACAAGTTACAGTTCGGGATCTATTTTAGAGTTCCATGTACCTCAATATCATCACTACCCATTATAATTTATGTATACCTGTTCATTATCTCATTCTCTAATGATCCGCTAACACTTTAATACGACTGTATAGTCAAGAATCACGGCATCAAGCCCAGTTATGCCGTTTCATTCCCGTCTATCATATCACATCAATCAATCCCATATACGTGTTGTATATACATGTATATACCTATACCTAGTTCTATATATATATACACATACCCGTATACACCATGTCGAGTTTCAGTGCGTGCGTGTGTGTTTCTACCTGAAACTTACGAACCTCTTCCAAGATATTCATCTGCTGGTATGGTCTTCCTAAATCAGTCTAGTCCAGCCTAGGGTCATTACTAGGGTCCCGCTCATTTAGAATCTAGGGTTACATCTGGTTTCCTAATGAAAATAAGTAATATTCCTATGCTACGTTGCGGGGGTGCTAAACGCCATCCACCCGACTTCCCCCCGTAGATATACATCTACTCACCTGGTCCATGTCTGCCGAAGTCAGTATCGCCATCCTCCTCTTCATCGCCCGCAGTCCACATGAGGGTACCTAAACGCAAACATATAAATAGTATCGTAAACTGAATCACATACAAAAGTCAAAACGACGCAAGGAACCAGCATAGGTTAAAACCTATGTCCCGTTCACGCAAAAGAACCGAATATCGCTCGATATCGGCGTACAAATTCCGATGGATCGAGATAAACATCAACAATTAACTCGTAGTTTTAAAACACCTTACTTATATTATAAAACATGATTAAATCCATCAAAACCCTAAAATCAATCAAATCGTCCGATTTCGAAAAACCCGAAAACGCCAATTTACCGTTTTTCTTCAAAACTTGACATTTAAATGAAACCAATGGTTATAAAACTCATTAAATAGCATAACTAGACTTTACAAACCATTACTATATTTTTATTACACAAATTTATATAAATTTGAAATTTCTAGTTTGCAACCTTTAGTAATTTTTAACATTTTTCAAGCAAAATACCACAATTCCACAACAAAACATGATTTTGCATGAATTAATGTATTAAACTACAATTCATGATGATAATGATATAATTAAACCATGATTATATTTTTAATTTCATTTATTTAGGAATTTCCAAAATCTAGTTTACAAAATACTAGCACTTTATTACTATTTTCCAATTATCACAAGAAACTAGTGATCAAACTAAGTTTTTCATTCCTTTAATATGCTCATATTCTCATTAAAACTACCATCTAATGATAACCACCTTAATAAGAATTTTATTTTACCCACAAACACATTTTAGAAAAATCTAGTTAGCTAAATAGTTTAATTAAAACAATTTGAATAAATAATTTATTATACAACAACCATGCAAGATTTTTCCACTTCTAAAAATGGTAGACTAGTTATTATAACCCTAATTAATTAATAAAAATCATAACTTGAATTTACAAACCCTAACTTGAATTTTAAAATTTGCAACTAGAATTAATTTAACAAATCTAATTATACTTTAAAAGAAACATCTAATAGAAATAAAACAAAAGAAGGAAATTTATACCTTCAAAATATGAAATCCAAATATGAAAATGAGCCTCCAAAATGCATGCTTTCCCACTCCAAAATCCATGTAAAGAAGAGCAAAGAACAAAGGGTAGGAATTTATTAGGATTTTGTGCAATTTTTATTGAATTTTGGAGGATTTTTGATGATTTTTGAACAAAAAATGAAGTGGAAATGGGGGGGCGCTACCATGGGGGTGTTGAGGCCAGCCACAATTAGGAGGAGGGGGTGGAGAATGACAAAAGTTAAGAAAGATGTAGAAAGTTCCCCAAAAATATCATATCATTATGTCTTTTCATGCTTTTATTAAATTTTCTTTTAATTCTTTACTATAGCAACTCAAGAAAACTGTAGAAAATTGGAAAAATTTGCAAATGAATTTTACATGATACTCACTAAATTATAATATGCCATGGCTCACTTTTACAAATTAAAACCATTCAAATTTGTAATTTACACTAATTTAGTGTAAAAATAAAGCTTATGTTAATATTTAAAATAATTAATTTAGGAAAAATATTTAATTAAACTAAAAATTTATAAGTGGCTAAATAAACACCATTTACTAGTAATTACATAATTAAAATAGGTATTTTTGAAATTATAATGAAAAACAATCACGGTTTAGTTTTACGAAAAATACATTTTACTTTACCGAAAATCATAAAATTCACTTAAACAATTTTATTCATTTAATTATTTATTTAATTATTTTTAAAACGTTACAATATTGATTCTGCGTAACTGTTTGTATGTACCAGGTGCGACTTGTAATATCATATCTGTATCCTTACTTTCTAAGGAAGGATATGATTTTGCTTTTGTAAGCGATGTAGTAAACATCCACCTAAATCAAGTACTGATTGGGTCAGGTACATTAAATAATGGTATATACGTATTGAATCAAGCTCAGATATTCAGTGTCTAGAACACACTTAAAAGAAAGTCTCCAGAATTAAATCAGGCTTTCTTATGGCATTGTAGACTGGGTCACATCAATGAGACACGGTTGACTAAGTTACATAAAGAAGGATACTTGGATCCGTTCGAGTACCAGTCTTATGCCACTTGTGAATCTTGTCTCATGGGAAAGATGACAAAGATTCCGTTCACTGGACACGGAGTAAGAGCGAGCGAGCTCTTGGGACTCATACACAGTGACGTGTGTGGTCCAATGTCTACACATGCGTGAAGTGGTTATTCATACTTCATTACTTTCACAGATGATTTCTCTAGGTATGGACATGTCTTCTTAATGAAGCACAAATCCGAGGCCTTTGGGAAATTTCAAGAATACAAGAATGAAATTGAAAAACAAACCGGCAAAATTATCAATATTCTAAGATCGGATCGAGGTAGAGAATACTTGAGTGCCGAGTTTCTGGGCTACTTAAAAGAGAATGGAATTCTCTCTCAACTTACTCCTCCATACACACCACAACACAACGGTGTATCGAAAAGGAGGAATCGAACCCTATTAGATATAGTTCGTTCCATGATGAGTAAGGCTGAGTTACCGCGATCTTTCTGGGGTTATGCACTAGAAACAGCTGCACATCTCTTGAACCAAGTTCCTACTAAAACAGTGCCTACCACACCATATCAGATGTGGAGTGGGAAGAAACCCTGTCTTAAATCCTTTAAGACATGGGGATGTCCAGCTTTTGTAAAAAAGCAGTATGCGGACAAGCTCGAGGCACGCTCAGTACAGTGCAAGTTTGTGGGATACCCAAAGAACTCCAAGGGGTATCTTTTCTATTACGCAGAGGAGCAAAAAGTCCTTGTTTCTCGTCATGCCCGCTTCTTGGAAACTGAGTTTTTAGAAAATCAGATAAGTGGGAGCGCAATAGAACTGGAAGAAATTCCAGAACCACAAACTATTACTGAAACCTTAGTAGAAACAGAAGGTTCAAAGGAACCGGACATTCCTACGCCACTCCGCAAGAGTAGTAGGCAGTCTCATCCGCCCGAGAGATACTACGGTTTTCTCATAGACGGGGATAGAGAGGATTGCACCATGGATTATAGTGAGCCTACTAGCTTCCAGCAAGCCATTCAGAGCGGTGACTCGGTAAAATGGCTGGATGCAATGCGGACCGAGATGGAGTCCATGTACACCAACAAAGTATGGACTTTGGACTTTGCTTCAGAAGGGGTAAAACCCGTAGGCTGCAAATGGATCTTCAGAAAGAAGATTGGTGTAGATGGGCAGGTTGAAACCTATAAAGCTAGGCTCGTTGCAAAGGGTTTTCGTCAAAGACTTGGTTTGGACTATGACGAGACCTTTTCTCCGGTGGCCATGCTTAAATCCATTCGGATCCTTCTTGCCATTGCTGCCTTCCACGATTATGAAATCTGGCAGAAGGACGTAAAGACGGCTTTTCTAAATGGAAATTTGGAAGAGTGCGTCTATATGGATCAGCCAGAGGGATTCAATCAGAGTGGGAGCAGCGGTAAAGTGTTCAAATTTCTCAAGTCTATCTATGGACTCAAGCAGGCATCGCGGAGTTGGAACATCTGCTTTGATGATACTGTCAAAGAATTCGACTTTGTCAAAAACCCAGATGAACCATGCATTTACAGTAAGATTGTAGGGAGAAATGTGGTATTCCTCGTCTTGTACGTCGATGACATTCTCCTAATAGGAAATGATATTCCTATGCTACAGTCAGTCAAAGGATTCTTGTCGCAGAGGTTCTCCATGAAGGACCTGGGCGATGCCAACTACATTCTGGGGATCCAGATCTATCGTGATAGATCCAAGAGGATGTTGGGACTTTCACAGTCAAGGTACATCGACACCATACTGAAATGATTCAGTATGGAAGATTCCAAGTGTGGTAATCTACCGGCTTGTCACGGAATCACCCTCTCCAAAGAGATGTCTCCCAAGACTGATTTGGAAAGGGCTCGCATGTCATCAATACCCTACGCATCTGCGGTAGGCTCTATTATGTATGCGATGTTGTGTACCAGACCAGATGTAGCATACGCATTGAGCGTTGTAAGCCGGTATCAGTCGAACCCAGGGGAGAAACACTGGATAGCAGTAAAGAACATTCTCAAGTACCTGAGAAGGACTAAGGAGATGTTCTTGCTGTATGGCGGAAAAGACCTCCAGATTGAGGCCTTTGCTGACTCCAGCTTCCAGAGTGATAAGGATGACTCCAAGTCCATGTCGGGTTATGTCTTTACCCTCAATGGAGGGGCGGTTTGCTGGAAGAGTTCCAAGCAGGAAACCGTTGCTGACTCAACTATGGAAGCGGAGTACATAGCTGCTTGCGATGCCGCAAAGGAAGCTGTCTGGATGAAGAAGTTCCTCACGGAACTTCAGGTGGTTCCTACCAGTGTTGATCCAATACCGCTGTATTATGACAACAACGGCGCTATAGCTTTAGCGAAGGAACCCATGTCCCATCAGAAGTCCAGGCATATTTTGAGGCGGTACCACCTGATCAGGAAGATCGTTGATCGCCGGGAGATCGAGGTGAAGAGAGTAAATACGGAAGATAACACTGCTGATCCACTCACGAAGGCCTTACCCCAGACTCAGTTCGAGCGGCTGATCGAGATGATAGGTCTTCGATACGCCAGTACATGGCCTTAGTGCAAGTAGGAGATTGTTAGTGTATATGCCCTAGAGGCCATTACTGTATCATACTAGTATGTATATTACTTAATGGAAGCTTGGGATATTCACCTTGTATTGACAATCTTGCTCAAAATGGTAGTATGCTACTTGGTTTGTTTCTACTTCAATGTGTACATGTGTTTATTTTAGTATATCACCTATACACATTAGTGGAGCCCTTAGGATCTTTGCTTGATTACCAGCGTTGTGATGGCGGTCACACTAGTAGGGCTGGGTAATCTATAAGCACATCCTTATGCAGGTCCCTGGTCGCAGGACTATCGAGACAGGGTATCGATACTCCGGAGTAGACTAGCGCATACGCTTCTCATCCCAGTGTGGGAGACGGTCTGTCCCACAGCCGTCGGTACGTCGTACTTGAGATAGTATGCGGGTGCTCGTTGGGTTACGAGTACACTGGACAGGACTCGTCGGGAACTGACTAGTTGGTATTATGCCTATCGTCAGTTATCAGTTCCCAGGTGACATGAGTACAGCTTAGTCCGCTGACTTGACACTGTCACTTCGCCTCGAGTATGTTCCCACTGTACTTTGATTACTACCCTACCACGGCTCAAAGGAGTCGTGCAAACAGGTGGTAGTTGGGTGCAGTCCCGAAGCACTTGGAGGCAGTGACGGTTAGACAGGATTCGTCTCTCCCGGTATTGGGGGTTGACATCGCGCTGTGTCTAGGAGAGCCATTACACGAGTAGTCCCTAGCCAGGGCAATCGAGATATACTGGTAGGCTTCCAGTGTTATCTCAGGGTGTTTTGGGCTTCACTCCGACACGACTTGTACCGCTATTGGGGGACTGACGTTTACCACCCCCTAGGCCCGCCATGCGATGTATCAGACGAACAGACCGGACTGTATGGAGAATGTCACATTCAGGCTCAGTAGGAGTTCAGATGGGTTTCACCTCGTCAGTCTTCTTGTCGGCATCTACCTGGGGACCGTTACGCACAGCTAGTGCCGCTTGCGGTCTGTGGTTAAACCCACTGCCAGCGTAGTGTCGAGTCTTTAGAGTCCCACACAGAAAGCTATTCGCCTTTAGGCAAAAGAGTAGAGGTCGCATGGTTTTGCGACAGGTCGCATGGTTTTGCGACAGGGTTCAGTCACATCCGTGCACTTGTGCACGTTTAGTGTCCGGACAGTTTACACTAGCGGGCTTTGGTTTAAGCCAGATCCTAGTGTACGTATTGGGATTGGTTTTATCCAGTTTGCATCTGTGTTCCTCGGAACGCGGATACAAGTGTGTATGCACAGTTGACAGAAAGACAGAGGCAGAGAATTCTCATTAGGGTTGTTGACCGTTGACTGTTGACTATTGACTTTTTGCTCAACCCTAATGAGAATATGATATATATATATATATATATATTTAGCAATAATATTAATTAAGTATTATAGTGACATGGTTGTTGGAGGGTTGACTTTGTTGACTTGTTGACTTTGTTGACCGGTTGACTAGGTTGGACTAGTTGACCATCATCATCACAATGGTTGTCATTTTCATGCAAAGACTTTTGCTTGCTTGTTGTAGTTTGCAAAATGAGTGCATGGAAATGATATTGCTTGTCATGATATGAACCATCACATAATACTTGGTTGACATTATGGCTAATGATGCTTTTGGATTATGAGAGGGTGAAAGGCAAAAGAGAGGCTCATTCTTGCTTGACCTTTCTCTCTCTTGGTTTTGAGCTCTCATGCTCTTGCTCTCACCCTCTTCCTCTTGCTCTCTATCTTTAGTCTATGGTTCACTTGTCTCATGTGTTGAGAAGCAAGAACCATAGAGCAAAATCCCAACATACTCTTCTCTACTCATTCTAGCTCACAAGGCCTAGCAAGCCAAGTGATCTAGTTTCTTTAAAGTCCGAAGAATAAGCCAAAGGTAGAAGCTTTCGGGTGGATTCATCTTCGACGCAAGGAGACGATGAGGTGAGGCCGATCCGAACTCCGAGACGAGTTGAAGACGAAGGAGTTCAAGAAAGGTATAGCCCCGTAACCGAGTAGGTAAACTCTTGTTAGGTTGTTAGTTAGCAGTCTAACAAAGATCCGGGTTTTGAGTCCATGTTACCGCCTCTAAGAAAATTGTTTTTCACCAAATTCCGCATGCCCGAAAGTACCGGGAGAGGTAGCATGGACTTACAGATATCATATATATATAGTATATATATAGTATACTATACATCGAACTGCGGGGGTGCTATACGCCATCCACCCGACTTCCCCCATAGATATACATCTACTCACCTGATCTTTCTTGCCGATGTCGATGTCGCTTTCATCTTCTTCATCGTCTCGAATTATCGTGGGGGTACCTACATGTCACACGTATCGTATCGCATTAAAACTAAATCGAAACCAACACGACACGCGGAACTCACATAGGCCAAAACCTATCGCTTCGCATGCAAAACAAGACCAATCCTCCCTAGTCGTTGATGTACAAACATCCAACAACTAAACGCAAATCCAAATATCAAAACTTATCATTTAAAAATACGGAAAACATGTCCAAAAAGCATACTAAAGTTCTTCCAGATTTTGATTAAGGTGCCAACAAAGTTTCCAAACAACACTAGGGTGATATATAGGGTGTATATGACCTCCTGAAGCAACCTGGACACCTACCCCCACCAAGTGGCCGAGCCCTCTCCCATGCCAATCCGAGCTCGCCGGCCCTGGGGGCTCCTCTGTGGTTCGTCTTGCTACAGGGGGTTCCTAGGGTCAATTCTTGTCCTCTGGTATTGTTTGCTTAACTCGTACTTAACCCATGTCATTCCAGATTTCCCTGCACACTCTAAGTTCTCACAAACCGACATGAAAAGTTCTGAAATCTCTTATTTTGGGTTTCAGTTGGGTTTGGTCTGGGTTTCTATCATCTATGGGGGTTTAAGGTCATCTCTAAAGCCCAATTACACCATCTCTAATCAAACCAAACCCTAATTCTCAACTCGAGATTCCAAAGTTCACTAAACACCACAAAATCGATTTTAAATTTAAATAGAGGCTTAAGAAAATGAAATATTACATTATATGTGAAGGGATTACCTCATTTGGGACCCAAGAATCCCCTACAGCACCAAAATATGATTTTTCTTTCTCCAAAGTATAGCTTGAGAGCTTGTGCACATTTTTTGTGAAGTGGGAGTGGGGTTTTGGGTTTGTTTTGGATATGAAGTGGGGTGATTTGTGGAGGAGGGAGGAGAAGGGCAGCAGCACAAGAGCAAATGGGGGAGAAAATGATGAAGTAAGAAGAAGGGAACAAGTGGGCATGGCTCTCTCTTGACCCCTCACTTTCTCTCACTTGCCCATACCTCATTATAATATCATTCCTGTTCTTTTTCTTTTCTTTTCTTTTCTCCTCAATTCATTCCAAAACAAACCATGCTAGAAGAAGAAGAAAACCATGTAGGAAAATATAACAAGTGTTAGAAATGACATGTGCATGTCATGTGCACAAAACACGCTTAAAGCCCGATTAGCGATTTTTAATCGCGATTAACACAAAATTAGTGTATAATAAATCATAAACTTTCAGAATTTGCATGAATCAAATAAAGTACTCTCTTTTTAGTAATTTCCATAATTTTCCAAATTTTTCCCAATTTATCGGTATTTAATTATACTGCCTTATTAAAATATTCAATATTTTATTATTTAATTACAAAAATTCCCAAAATAATATTTTATATATATTTTTTTGAAATGTTACACCTTCACTACGAGACCGCAAATTTATTCGCTCTGGCCGCAATTCGCTCTGGCCGCAAATTGCGGCCAGAGTAGGGAGTTAGGGTTTGATTCTTGGTCGTGGGTTCTCTGCAACTATGTCTAGGCCTATGGCATGTGCAACTTTCCCTAATTCCTTGTGTAGGAAATCCGGGACTGATTTTCTATCTTTTAAGTATTTCGATAATGTGCGATGCAGATTTATCCGACTCTCATTTGGGTGTTTAGTGCGATTAGCAGACATATGGGTTATCTAGGATATCGCTGCACACGTTTAGCCCGCTAAGTTAACACTTGATAGTTTGTGGGAGTTAGTTCGTTAGTTATGTGTTTTTGTCCGTATCTTGTCGGAAGTTTATTAACCTCACTCGTTTATAGTTTTGTGCGATACTAGGATCACTTGCGGGAACTTCGGACACTGCTAGGAAAAGGAAAGAAGTGGTCGGATTCACTTAGCTTGAGATTGTCCGGTGAGTAGATTTAACATGTATGGGGGAATCTCATGTATGGCGTTATGCGTTGATGTCTAGATTCAAGTGACAATACCTTGTGCTATATGTTTATATGTTGTGACTTGTACATGCGTATCATATTGTGCATCCTATTACCAATTATACATTGACATATTATTAATAGGGCACTACACCATTACTAATGGTTCATATTGCACGAGTACTTATTCATGTGCTCACACACCGTTGGTAATTGCCATATCACGCACACTATAGAATTTGCCATGAATAACTACATTGTATTACATTCATAAATGGTAGTTATACTCTCATTATTGTACTAGTACACATCATGTCAAGATCATATATACATTGCTATTAGCACCATGTTCTCATATGATGTTTTCATGAGATTTGCAGTTTTCTTGACATGATATTTCATGTCCACCATGGGTTTCTCGGTTCTGAGTGATGAGTATACCCGATTCGAGGAGTGAGGAGAAACTGTCTGCGGGTATATGGTGGGCCCGGTAAGGTATCCCGGGGAAAGAAGATCGTGGAGTAGACGATGAGCCTGGCAGGGGAGCACAACCTACCGGTGATTGTATGGAAACTCGGCGGATACCGTTCGGAGTTATATGATGAGATGGATATGAGGGCCGATCAGAATGACGGCGCCTAAGATATTAGGATTTGAGTGTCATTGATTGACACTGGATTTGATGATGATTTATTGATGGTACCGCTGTTTATCCCACATTCAGGACATCTTATGACATGTTCTGTTATATTGATATTGTGCCTTGATTATGATTATGTTGCTTTCCACGCTGTTATACATATACCATCGTGAATGCATACATAGGTTTGTCGCTTTTTCGTGCATGCTTGCGATTACCCGTATGATGTTATTTACTATTCATGAGCTGGCAACTCACTCCCGTTATGGCACAGTATCTTGCAGGACGGATCTTCAGTGTAGTCGTGGCAGGGCACTCTATTGCATCTATTTCTGTGGATACCACTATTTTTGGGCGTGAGATATTTTGTAGGTTGGTTTTTGTGCTTAGAAACGAGACTGAGAGATTCAATATTTGTATTATATGTGACTCTGGTTGTCGCGCTCGTGTGAGCCGGCTTTTGTATTATGTTGCGATGTTGTTTTACTTCTTATTTGCTTATGTTTTCGCCTACGGCGTCGTATATATATGCTGTGGTTGTGTTCCGCTTTTAGGTGTGAGATTGCCCCCAATTAGGGATGCCTTTTATATACTATGTTTTGTATCCGTTTTGGACCAGTTTTTACAAAGGAGATGCTGCCAAAATTTTCGTTTAAACTTGAGATTTTAAAAGAGATGTGATATTTTGAAACAAATGTTTTACCACTCTACTCCTTTTCATGGTTTAGATTTCTGGGTTTTGGCTTACTTGAATTACGTTACGCGTTTAGACGTTGCGTGATTTAAGTGCCGGTCGCGTTATTAAATTGGGTCGTGACAGTGGAAGAAGAAGATAAGGGTAAAATGATCATTTTAAATGGAATTTGGATTGAAAACTAACCATGGGGACCAATTTAGACAACTTAAATGATTTGAAGGTCTTATTTAGAAATATGAAGTTTTAGGGGTTTTATTTATAAATACGAAAGTTTTGAGGGTTGAATATAGAAAAAAAAACCTTGATTATTTTATTTTCAGCCGTCATTACAGTGGAGATGCCAGTAACTGGAGAGGAAATTGGAGGGTTCATAGAGAAATAAGGGGAATTGGGAGAATTGGATCAAAAATTAGGAATTTAAAAGAGAAGATGCAAAAATTAGAAACAGATATAGGAAAATCGGAGGGATTGGATTGGAGACGAGGGGTTTGAAAATGGAGATGCAAATTTTGGGAGAGGAGATTGGGACGAGAAAAAGAGGGAATAAGAAGATAACCATGGTAGTCGCAAGAGTAAAGCATACAGATATTCTTTTTGAGAAAAATATCATATGTATTTGATTAAAAAAGATTGGGGTTAAATCTGGAATTTTTGCAAAAATATACTAATTATAATAAACAAATCTATTTTTGGTTTGAAGCCGGAATTAAACTCGCAGTTTTTCTACCTCCATGTCCAAATGGAGCTTTAAAAGACAATATTTCTATGAATGAGCTATAACTCAGTTGGTGTGGACACTTCGCCTTTTGGGAGAGATTGCGGGATTCGAACCCCAGAAAGGAAAGTGACCATAAATTAATGCTTTCAGGGCATCATTGGTCCCGTGTGTGCGTGTATTGTGTGCATGGATGTGTTATGTATTGTATACATATGTTAGAGCTCGTATAATACTTCTTAATCTCGCATAGCATTCGTTGACCTTCCCTTCCCAATCTTCACTTCCACTCCTAATTTCATATGCCAAACAGAATTAACATGCAGTCTTGGTAGTCAGAACACTTGCATTAATTCTCTTAATAACCAAACAAGAAACTTGTACTGGTCTCTAGAACACCATCAAGCACACTGCACTTATCTGACACTAGTCTACTAATTATGAGAAAAGAAGTCTTCTTTTTCTTCTTTATATTTTTTTTCATGTGTCGTGGTTGATGGGTACGGCTCTTCTTTCTGATTAATGCTCACCGTTTTTCTTCTGTACTTTTCTTGTGACATCCAATCTAAATTATAATTAAAATAAATTTCTTTCTTATATATATATAAATATATAATGCAACACAATATAAATTCTTCAGACCCATTTTTACTTTTGAAGGGTCTCGTGACAGGTGATAAATACAATCGGCGCCCTCACGGCATTGCAATTAATACTAACCTCACAAGCATGCAAAGGCCCCCCCTTAAGATTCATCTTCTCTAATTTCTCTCTTGGCTGTGCGTTCCATTTTCGAAACAATGGGGTGGCTGAAATCAGTGAAAAATGCGTTCAA
This sequence comes from Agapanthus africanus, assembly GCA_030015575.1. Taxonomy (NCBI): domain Eukaryota; kingdom Viridiplantae; phylum Streptophyta; class Magnoliopsida; order Asparagales; family Amaryllidaceae; genus Agapanthus; species Agapanthus africanus. Next base: position 129,703,835 of record JASDDO010000018.1, read on the forward strand.
GTCTTCATCCAAAGACTCGCACAAGCTAAGGGAGTCATGGTCTGTGGATTTGGAGGATGAGGAAGTGATGCCGGAGATTGTGTCTGTGGAGCATTTTCCCGCAGACACGTCGGTGGACGGGGATGAGGATACAGAACATGCTATGGCTGTGGCGGCAGCGACCGCAGCGGCCGCAGAGGCAGCAGCGGCCGCAGCGCAGGCTGCGGCGAAGGTGGTGAGGCTGGCAGGGTATGGACGGATGTCCATGGAGAACAAGGCTGCCGTGCTCATTCAGTCTTACTATAGAGGACATCTGGTATTGTTTTTTTTTTTTTTTCTTTTTCAAGGGAAATTATATATTTGCATTGTGCTGTGATAAGAATCATCTTTTTGGATCAAATTTATAACCATTATATCATGTATATCTGAGTACCACTTATCACAGCTCAACTAAGTTTACAAGTATACAACTTTCCTAAATTTCCTCAACTATATATAGGATCAAATTTATTTTTTGAGTCATTTCAAGACAGATTGTCATCTCTTAACTAGTCGATTAGCACACATGATGTTGAGTTTGCCTCTTCTTCCCGATCCCTATTGGTTTCCCTATTGAATTCGCCGTATCAAGAATTGCTGAGCCGGCTCAAATTGATCATGAGTCGTCTCAAGTGAACAAAAAAGAAATCGTTATTCTGAAGAACTCGTGAGCCGTCTCATACATTTATGAGCCGTCTCAAACAACCAGAGACGTCTCTCGACGTTTTGGGCTGAATTCTGGGCTGTTTGGGGAAATCCTATTTTTACTCTATTTGCCTCATATTATAAATAGCGGTTTGTAATCCTAATTGGGTAACTCTTTGTTAATTTGAATTAAGAAAGAGGAGACTAAGGTTTTGAGAGGGATTTATTTGTAAGAATTCATCCACCATTATAATCCTCTTAATTTGTTCGATTAGTAAAATGCTTCTCTGATGGAGCTCATTTCCAAGCCTCCGTCAGATGTTGTCTTCTGTTGATCTCAAGGTGAACTGGGTTGATTATCCTTCGTTGCGTGTGGGTCTCAATTGGTTTTGAGAGGACAAAGTGGGATGAGAAGGCTGCCGCCGTGTACCTGCAAAGAAGTCCCGGAGTGGTTTGGTACCACCGAGGACCCTCCGACGCTCAAGTCAGTGATAATATCCGAGCAGAGTAACGGCGTAAATGTAAAGAATGGCTTACTTGACCCCTCTGTGATGGGGGTTTATATAGCGGCGGCAGCGCGCAGCAGCAGGCGCGAGAATCTCGCCGGCAGTTACGCTCCCGACGTCACACCCGCGGAAAGAGCGGATCGCCCGTTAATGGGGATCGTGATGGCGTGGAACGTGGGACGTTGTCGGCGGAGAATCTGCGCATAGCGAGACTTGCGGAGCGGCGGTTACACCTATGAGTGGTGGAGTTGGTCGGTCGGAGGGACCGAGGAAGATGGCCTCGGCAGGGGAGCACGGGAACGAGCGGGAGGGCCGAGGAGTCTCGATCTTGTGGCAGCTCGGGGCGAGCTGAGAGGCCGAGGAGGCCAATTTGCAGGGGTCCCGAGGAGAGCCAGCTTGTGCTTGCAGGCCGGGTACAGGGGTGGCCTGGTCGGCCCCTGTGGGCCATTTCTTTTGAGTTCAGGGACACGTCATCTGCCACGTGTCCTGATCTTGGAGGTCGCCAATATCGAGTGTCATCATTAGCCCCCCACTTTTGCCCCGTCCAGCTAGCAGGTCGGGTCAGGAGTGGACTGCCGGGCCCCCCTAGGTGAGCTCCTTCTCAGGGTTATGCCGGGTTGAGTCCTCGAGCCGTCGGTTGTCTTTTCCGCTAGCGGATCGATGCGAGATCTTTGCATTTAAGGAGGGCGTGCCGGTTCTTGCACTCTGCAGTCGAAGCGACGGTCCACATGTCGAGCGCCAACTGGCTGATGTGACGTGCGCAGGTCTGCAGCGTCTGACGGGACGCGGCCAAACGCTGGTCTGCCACGTGGAGCGATCGGAGCCGCTGGGCGCAAGGGGCCGCTTCGGCGGGAGACGATGGGCGCCATTGGATGAGGCCGTATGTAGTAATAAATACGGGTGGGGCCCGTCCTAGGGCCCTTAATCTCTCATATTCCTCATTCTCAAGCCCCAGCTGCTCGGTGCTCGTCTCCCCTCTCTCGTTCCCCACCTTTGAAGAGTTTCTTTCCCAGGTTAGATGTCTTCCCCTGTAGAATCAGTACACGTCGTAGGAGTAGATGATAGGGTTCCTTTAGATGTGTCTGAGTCCCCTCGGGGAGCAGGGGCTGGGCCCTCTCCCCAAGGCCGTGAGGCGGGGGCCGCCTCCAGGGAGGAGGAGGCAGATGTAGCCCCCAGACCCCGTGCTGGGTGAGGCATGAGGAAGAGCTCGCCAGTGCTCGAGCTCGCTTCCACATTCCCCCGTGCTACACGCTTCGTCTGGCCGAGGAAGGAGAGAGGGCAGACCAGGTACAGGGCAGGAAGATTGCCCTGTATCTGGAAGCTTTTTGGGGCGGATTGCGCTTGCCCTTCTCTCCTGAAGTCGTCGCCGCTCTGAATTTCTCGGCTTGGCTCCAGGCCAGTTAGTTCCGAACGCGTGGAGGATCCTCCTTCGGTTCCTGATCCTCCTGATGCTGCAGGCGATTCCTTTCAGCCTTTCCCTTCTCGATTCCTCCCTTGCTTTTAAGAGTCATCCCGGCGGTCGAGCTGGCGACCCGAGGTGGGTTTATTTTACTTTTAGGAAGCCGTCCGGGGTCGCCGCCGGGGTTGGGGTCGTGGCCTTGCCCTCCTCCATTCACGACTGGAAGAAGAAGTTTTTCTTCGCCTCCCCTCCCGAGGGCGAGGTCTGGCCGGTGCCCACCAAGTGGTTGAGGGAGAAGAGTCTGCCGGGGAACCTGTCCGACGACCCTGTCACGGTGAGAGTGGCGTCGTGGGAACCCATCCCTCGATACGACGTGCTGCTGTCCGAGAGGGTTTTGAGCTGGGCCGGGCTTAGCCCCGTCGAGTTCGTTGGTAAGTTAGGCTTGCTTTTTGGGTTTATGTTTTACTCGCGTTGCTGATAAGCGGGGTGTTTGTTTTGTGCAGAATCCATGGACTTCGGCGTTCTCCGAGACGCTATGCGCCAACCGAGGCAGCCGGCTAGGGCTAGGGCGCCAGCTCTTCCCGGACGCAGGCTGCCCCCGCTCCCACCGCCCCGAGGACACTTGGTGGCGGATCCCGCCCCGGGCCCCAGTAGAGTGTCGGGCCGGAAGCGGGCCCTGATTGTGGAGGACACGACCTCGGAAGAGGAGATCCCCCCCGGAGACGCTCAAGAGGAGTTCCCGGAGACCTTCCCGGGGCCGGTCTTCGCCGACCGAGGTGGAGGAAGGAGGCTCCGGTTCACGATGCCGTCCGGGCTGTCGGTCGCGGACAGCCTCCTACACGAGATAGAGACCTCGGCCGGAGGTCGGGTTCCCAGGGGAACCCTCAAGGCTCAGCTGGCGTCGATAGCCTTGGAAGCCGTGCAGGTAAGCCCCCAGTGCGCAGTGAGATTTAGTGTTTTCCTTCATACTTTCTGATCCTTCTCCTTTTTATGCCTTTCCAGACTCTCCAGCACTTGGCCCTCGCCCTTCGCATGGAGACCGAGGTGGTAGCACCGGCGGTGGAGGCCGCGGGCCAGCTCGCCGCGTTGCAAGAGAGCTCCAGACGGGAGCAGGAGGCGATGTCGGCGAGGATCGCCGCCCTGGAGGGCGAGGTGAATGCCGGGAAGAGGGAGGTCGCTCGGCATCGCGAGGCTGCCGCAATCGCCGAGGGAAAGTTCGAGGACTCCCAGGTGCTCGCCAGCAAGCTCAAGAAGACGGTGAAGACCCTCCGGAAGGAGCTGGGGGCGGCGGCCGAGGCCTATAAGTCGGCGGAATCGAGGGCCGTGGCGAGCTACAAGGGGTCGAGGGGCTTTTACGACGATCTGGCCGTGGCCACGACTCGCATTTGGCACGACGCCCTTGATGCCGTCAGGTCTCGGATGCCGGAGTTCGACGACGCGAATATGCGGGCCGAGTTCCCCCTCGTGGGCGTCGACGAGCAAGGGGGAGAGGCTGCCGGCGGGGAGGGGTCCGAGGACCCAGCGCCCCCAGTGGTAGAGGTTGAGGATCTCGAGGTCGTGCCCGGGCCCGAGGTGTAGAGCCCCCACTCTCCTATCTTCATTTTGTTTTCCTTTGAATTTTGTAAGGCTGAGGAGCCAAAAAATACCTCTTGTAAAAAAACTTATGTTTGGCAGTAGTAATAAAGTTTTTTCTTCTTCAGCTGTGATAAAGTTTTCCTTTCTGCCATCTGTTTGTGATGAATACTCGCTTTGGGATATTTTTACTTGCGCCGTTGAGCTTTCGTGTCAGGTTGGCTCTCTGCCCAACAATCATCCGTCGAGCTGACTGCAGTTGTTTGCCGACGAGCGTCTCCGAGGAGGTATCTCCTGAGGCCCCGAGGTCGAGTGGGAGATTGTTTAGGCTTGGGAAGACCCGACGTCTGTTTCTGATTCAGAGAATCGCTGTCATCTAGGGGTGACCGGGCAGGGTAGCTGCGCCATCATTTCCCGCTGAGGCTTCACGTGTCTGTTGCGGCGTTAGGGGGGTTACCCGTCAGTGGTGGCCAAGCAGGGTAGCTGCTCGGTCGTCTATTTCGAAGGCTTGGTTCGTTAGAGTTGTGTGTAGGTGACTACCAGCCTTAGGGGGTTGAGCGGGGTAGCCGCTCCGACGCTCCTTGTGAGGGATCTTGATTCCTGGCGTAGAGGGTAGGAGCCGGTGTTTGACCGAGCAGGGTAGCTGCTCTGGTTCCTCTGTATGAGGGCTTTTTCTGATCCCCGGCGTTGTGGCAGGGAAGCTGCCCGCCAGGGATAGCCGAGCGAGGGAACCTCAGGCCTCGACTGCCTCTGGGAAGGCTTTTTGATCCTTAAGGATGGGGACCGAGTAGGGTTACTGCCCAGTGCCTCTTGGCGAGGACTTTGATCCTTGTCGGTTGTGGTAGGAAGCTACCAGCCGGGGATAGCCGGGCAAGGACCCGACTGCCTCTGGGAGGACTTTGGCCCTTGGCGCGAGGAAAGCTATAAAGCTCTAGGAATCCCACCAAGGGCCCTTGGCCGGGCAGGGTTACTACCCGGTGCCTCTTGGCGAGGGCTTTTGTCCTGAAAGATAGCCGAGGGAGGGAACCTCTGGCCTCGACTGCCTATGAGAGGGCTTTTTCTGATCCCCGACGTTATGGCAGGGAAGCTGCCCGCGGGGGATAGCCGAGCGAGGGAACCTCTGGCCTTGACTGCCTCTGGGAGGGCTTTTCTGATCCCCGGCGTTGCGGCAGGGTAACTGCTTGCGTGGGATAGCCGAGCGAGGGAACCTCGGGCCTCGACTGCCTTTGGGAGGGCTTTTTGATCCCCGGCATTGCGGCAGAGAAGCTGCCCGCGAGGGATAGCCGAGCGAGGGAACCTCTGGCTTCGACTGCCTCTGGGAGGGCTTTTTGGATCCCCGGCGTTGTGGCAGGGGAGCTGCCAGCCGGAGATGGTTGAGCGGGGCGGCTGCTGAGTTGAATCTTTGACGAGACGCGGCCTGGTCGTTCGGCTGTAGGTGCGGGGAATGGGAACGGTCCGGGCAACGGCGTGTGCATCTAGTGCATTGAATGCCGGGGGAGGCGAAGCGACAAGGACGCGTCGTTTCGTTTCCACCGAGTAACGGTCGATGGACGCCATGTAGCGGCCGTTGGGCTGCACAGCGGGCTATATAAAGGCCACCGGTTCTTCCCCTTCGCAGATAGGCCATCGAAAATGGAGGATTTTCCATTCACTATCCCCGAAATCATTAGTTCTACAGATGTGTACCTCTATGACCGCGACCGCACCGAAGACACGGTGCAGTTGGTGGTTTCTCGTATTGAGGAGCACTTCGATCGGCTGCTCCCAAGGCGCTCCTCCTTGCTGCAGCTACTGATGTACTCCATCTGGAGGGCATCGTCGGGGCTTTACAACCCTCTGTCGGAGTAGCTCTTCGACGAGGCCGTGGGCAAGCTACGGTCCTTGAGGTGCTTCGGATTGATCTCCGCAAACCGGCCGGCGCGCTCGGAGGCGCTCGTCCGAGAATGCTACGAGCTGAGGCTCGGGGTCGACGCCCGCGGTGGAAACCGGGAACAAAGGCTGGAACTCATACGGCCCCGGTTGGCGGAGATCTTTGCCGAGTACCACGAGCAGTGCTCGCTGCACCCCTTGCCCCCGCTATTGTATCTTTCCTTTTTTTTCCGCATGTATGGCTGAGGAGCCCATAATACCCTTTGAATGAACAAAGATTTCCCTTCTTTTTCGCAATGTTCCATTGATCTTTATTTAGTCAACAGTAGATCCTAGGAAGAATTTACATTGCTTTCAGAAAAAAGAAAGAAAAAGGACAGGTACAGGTTAAAGGATGACTTGGTCGGCTTGGACCGGGCTCCCTGAAGGGCTGTCGGTCCCCGTGGTTAGCATAAGGCATGGGGCTCCCTGAGCCCCGGGCCAACTGTCTGCTGAAACAAGCATGATCTGGTCGATGGTCAGGTCGGTGGGAGGGCGAGGCTGCTCTTGCTCGCGGTCTGCCTGTCGTTTGTCCCTTAGGTAGGTGGCGAGGTGCCCAGACCGGATGAGTTCCTCAACATAGTCCTCAATTGTTTGCAGTCCTCCGTGGCCTGGCCCAGTACCCGGTGAAAAGCACAGTAGGGGCCCCGGGTTCGCTTAGCGGCCTGACGCGGGACCGGGGGGAACTTGAAGAACCCCTCACTCTGGGCCTCCTCCAGCAACACCGCGAGGGAGACGTTGAGGGGGGTATACTCTTGGAACTTCGGGTAGTAGGGCTGCTGACGATCCGGCCTGTCCTCCCGAGTCCTTTTCTTCTGGTCGGGCCGATCCGCCCGGGGAAGGTTGGCATTCACTTCGGATTCCAGCCGGACCTCGCGCTCGGTCCACGCCTTGACTTCGGCCATGGTCTTAGGTTGAGCCAGCGCGAAGGAACACAACCATTCTTTGTGCCTCAAACCAGATCTGAGTGCCGTTATGACGGTCTCGTCCCGGTGCTCGGGCACCTCAAGGAGGGCGTTGTAGAAGCGGGTAATGTAGGCATTGAACGTTTCCTTGTCCCCGCTTTTAACCGTGAAGAGGTAGTCGACCGTACGCTTCTGCCAACGGTTCCCCACGAAATGACCGAGGAACTGGGTGGCCAGCTCGTTGAAGGTTGAAATTGAGCGAGGCTCGAGCCCCCGGAACCAGTCCCGACCCGCGCGGATGAGGGTGGCCGGGAAGGCCCTGCACTGGGCGGCATCGAAGTGATCTTGGAAGCTCATTCCCACGGTGAAAGTGTCCAATTGGTCCTTCGGGTCGGTTTTCCCGTCGAACAGAGAGACCTTCGGGGGCTTATTACACGAGGAGACGTGCACGACGAGCAGTTCCTCGGTGAATGGCTTCGTGAGCGAGTCGGAGGCGTACTTAGCCCCGTCGCTCGAGAGCTGAGCTTCTCGGCGCATGCCCTTGATCTTATTCTTGAGGGCGTCGAGCCGACCGTGGTATCTCAAGGAATCAGCGCCTCGGGTTTCTCGGGCCTCCGCGCGGATGGACTGCGTCTGGGAGCGGCCCCGGTTTCTCTCGATAAGGTGCCTCAGGTCCCGGGATGGGGTAGTTCTTGAGTCGCCGGGGTGGGCCCCTTCTGTGCGTTCCCGCTGACCATGGTAGGGTCGGCCACGCTCGTGTATAGGGGAGGTGACTGACATTTCTTCAGGGGGTATAGGTCGCGAGGAGGCTCGGGGCGAGGCTCCCCGGCGGCGGATCTCGGCGTGGAGCCCTGGGGCGCCCAGCGGGCCTCGAGAAGCGCCGGTTCGAGGGACCGGTGGCGAGGGGATCCAGTCTGCTGGTAGTTGGCCGTCCAGACAGGGACAAAGTCTTCTGGAGGCGGAGGACCAACGATTTGGGGCCCGGGCGCGGTCGTTTGGACGCGGACGAGGGCCTCCACGAGGGATTGCAGGAGATCTATCCGGCCTGCGAGGGCGTTGATGACGGTCATGGGGGGAGGTTCATCCCCGCCTTCGGTGAGCGGGAAGCGGCGGCTGGTACTGGGATCCCCATGAAGGTCGTCTGCCATGAGAGAGGAGATAGGAAGGTCAACTTTGTATTTTGTGGAACTTGTTTCCCACAGACGGCGCCAACTGATGGAGCTCCTTTCCAGGCCTCCGTCAGATGTTGTCTTCCGTTGATCTCAAGGTGAACTGGGTTGATTATCCTTCGTTGCGTGTGGGTCTCAATGGGTTTTGAGAGGACAAAGTGGGATGAGAAGGCTGCCGCCGTGTACCTGCAAAGAAGTCCCGGGGTGGTTTGGTACCACCGAGGACCCTCCGACGCTCAAGTCAGTGATAATATCCGAGCAGAGTAACGGCGTAAGTGTAAAGAATGGCTTACTTGACCCCTCTATGATGGGGGTTTATATAGCGGCGGCAGCGCGCGGCAGCAGGCGCGAGAATCTCGCCGGCAGTTACACTCCCGACGTCACGCCCGCGGAAAGAGCGGATCGCCCGTTAATGGGGATCGTGATGGCGTGGAACGTGGGATGTTGTCGGCGGAGAATCTGCGCATAGCGAGACTTGCGGAGCGGCGGTTATGCTTGTGAGTGGTGGAGTTGGTCGGTCGGAGGGACCGAGGAAGATGGCCTCGGCAGGGGAGCACGGGAACGAGCGGGGAGGGGCGAGGAGTCTCGATCTTGTGGCAGCTCGGGGCGAGCTGAGAGACCGAGGAGGCCAATTTGCAGGGGTCCCGAGGAGAGCCAGCTTGTGCTTGCAGGCCGGGTACAGGGGTGGCCTGGTCGGCCCCTGTGGGCCCTTTCTTCTGAGTTCAGGGACACGTCATCTGCCACGTGTCCTGATCTTGGAGGTCGCCAATATCGAGTGTCATCATTCTCCTTCGCCCGTGGTTTTTCCCGTAAGGATTTTCCACGTAAATCTTGTGTCTCTTCTGGTTTGTACTATATTTCTATTGTTTTGTTTTTTTGTTACTTCTTTTTAACGTTTTTTTTTATTGCTTTGTGGTCGTATTTGGCGCAACAAATTGGTGTCAAAGCTTCATATTGGTTCTTCGGGAGATTTGGTGCACACAAGGTATTTGGGGATTTATTTGCTTGAACCATTTGGGTTTCGATCTTATGATTTAGGTTTACGGTGACGCTTGTGACTTCTCCATGTCTTCTTAGATTGTGATTTTGAAGTCTTTGATTTGTAACCACTTAACGTGTTTGTGGAAATTCTCAAGTGAATTTCAACTAGTTCTTTTGATCCTGCATCATATCTCTAACGATTATGAAGTTCGATATTGAGAAGTTCGATGGGAATATGATCTTTACTCTATGATAAGTTCGTATGATTGTTATATTGATATAGAATGGTTTGAAGAAGGCGATTCTTAGGAAGGATTTAAGACCTTCCACTATGACGGAGGAAGTATGGGAGGAGTTGAATGAAAAATGTCTCAAGGATATCCAATTGAGTTTGACAAACGAAATTTTGCAAGAATTTCTAGTGGAGAAAATGGCCGCTAGCTCATGGTTAAAGTTAGAGGGGTTATATTTGAAAAAGTCTCTCACAAATCGACTCCTATTGAAGCAGCGTCTCTACACATTTCGTATGTTAGAAGACTTTCCTATCAAATCTCACATTGGTGAGTTTAATTCAATCATTATAGATCTAACTAAGATCGATATTAAGATTGATAATAAAGACCAAGAATTTCTATTGTTATGTTCTTTGCCACTCTCTTATAAGCACTTTCGTGACACCATGGTCTATGAACGAGATACTATCTCGATCAACGATGGCAAAGAAAATTTGATGAATAAGAAGAAGATCGACAAGGAGTTAACTTCTAGCTAAAGTGATAGTCAATCTTCACGCCTATTTGTTCGAGAGCGAGTGGAGAAGAGAGATCCAGAAGGTATCAAGAAAAAATCATGGTCGAAGTCCAAGCATAAGAACTTGACCTGCAAGTATTGTAAGAAGAAGGGGCATTTCAAAATCGATTGTGTTAGGGATATATATGCCCTAGAGGCCATTATTGTATATTTATGTATATTATAGTGGATGCTTGAACATATATATGGAGGAATTTCTTGCTCGATATGATAGTATGCTATCTGATTGCTCTTTATCTTAACATGTACACTTGTATTATTATACTGTCTCTCTGATACATGTTGATAAACCCCTTAGGGTGTTTTCTTGACTACCAGAACTATGATGCAGATCATACTATTAGGACTTATGTAGTCTACAAACACATTCTTTAACAGTTCCTAGTCGAGAAAGTATCGAAACAGGGTATCGATATTCCAGAGTAGACTAGTGGGTACGTTTCTTGACCCTGTATAGGGCGATGGTTTATCCCATATCCATTGGTGTTTGACTTTAAAGATTGTACACATGTGCTCATTAAAGAATGGGTACACAGAACAGAACTCGCCGGGAACTCCTAGATGGTACTATACCTATCGTCAGATAGCAGTTCTCTGGTGACACCGGTACAGCTTAGTCTGTAAACCCGAGATCGTCATAGAGTCTTGTGTGGTTCCCACTGTGCTTTGATTTCCTCTCTACCACGGCTCAAAGGAGTCGTGCAAACATGTGGATTTTAGGTATAGTCTCGAGTCACATGGCGGCAATGAGCGATAGGAGGGGTTTCATCTCTCCCGGTATAGGGAGTTGATGTTGCGCTATGCTCGATTGGCTATAACAGGAAGTCCCTGGTCAGGGCTGTTGATAAGATTTACTGGTAAGAGTTATCAGTAATTTCTCGTACCGTTATAAGTCAGACATCGATATGACTTATCAAGTTATTGTGGTCTGATGATTCCACCCCCAGACTCGATATGAAACATATCAGACGAAGAGACCGGACTGTACGGTAAGTGTTACCTATAGGATTCATGGGAGTTTAGACAAGCTTTCTTGTTGATCTTCTAATCGTTCAATACCTGGGTAGCCGTTACATCCAGCTAGTACCGCTGACGGCTTGTGGGTGACTGATGTGATCATCATCTACTGCTGGCGCATTGACGGGTCTTTAAAATCCCACATAGAAGTTTCCTGGTTCAAGTGAAACGAAGTAGGGCATATATGCTGATATGTGCGGGGGCCTGATTGAATACGGGTATGAGATACCGTATTCTAATCTGGCGGTTATTTGTTATCGGTTAGGTTATACGTGATATAACCAGATTACTGAATCAAGTGTTGATTTGATAATGTGATATATAGATAAATGATATTAGTCGGTTATATGTGATATAGCCCGATTATTAAATCAAGTGTTGATTTAATAATTTGATATATTTATATTTGATATAATTATATGTTAACTAATATTATGCTCACTAATTATTCTTCATAATATATATATTAATATATATATATATATATATATATATGAGAATAATGGAGGAAAGAGGCCATAAGAGGGAATTTCCTCCTATGGCGTCGAAAAAATACACCCTCCCTCATTTTTTCCGACGATCGGCACCCACCATCTTCATCGTTATCATCTACGTTGTGGGTACACCAAATTTCATGTGATTCTACAACTTTTTCACCGTTGATTTAGTGGGTTGAAAATTAACGATTTACCGACAATAGAACTTTTTACAATGCTAAATCAACGGTGAAAAAATTGTAGAACCATATGAAATTTGGTGTACCCACGTCTTAGATGATAACGATGAAGATGGTGGGTGCCGATCGTAGGAAAAAATGAGGGAGGGGGTATTTTTTCGACGCCAGAGGAGGAAATTCCATCCTATGGAATCTTTCCTCCATTATTCTCCCCCCCCTCTCTCTCTCTATATATATATATTATATGAAGCATAGCATGGATTTTCTATTTTTGGAAAATAGAAAATGAGATGGAAAATGGGGAGACATTTTATGGAATGGGTGAAGCATGGCTTTGATGATTATTATATTGGTCTTGACTCACTATTGAAGCATGGTTCCATTTTATTATAGTTTTAAATGGATGCTTCAATTATTGAAAAAAAGATAAGTCATTCTTCACTTCATTTTTCATTGGATGCTTGAACACTTGTTCATTTTTTTGAAATAAGACTTGAGCTCATGTGATGAGTTCTTGCTCTCTAGCTCTCTCCATCTTCTTCACCTCCACCTCTAAACTCAATCCCTTATATGAGTTGTGAACCCTTGAGCTTGTGAGAACCCTAGTGAGCAAACAACACCCCTAATTCACCATCCTACACTAGATTAGCACTTTGGTTTAGTGTGTTTACTTCACTAAAGAGTTTAGTGAAGAGATAGCTTGGATTAGCGGAGTTTCGGGTGGATCATTTTCGGCACGAAGATCGCAAAAGAAGCTCGATCCAATTTCAAGTATAGCCTAGCGGAGTCGCGTGGACTACTACACGGAGCTTGAGAAGAGAAGGACACGGTCTACAAAGGTTGTAGCATCCTTCACTTAGTTTAAGTTTTTGTTATATCATAGTTAAACCCTAATCATCTAGTTTCGATTCTTATTTAGTGTTAATTAGGACCCCAAAAATTTCAAAATGGCATGCTTGATGCTAGTAAAAGCCAGTGGTGGTGCTAACAAACACTTTCATGGTATCGGAGTCAAAGCTAGAAGATTGTACGATGTAGTTAGAATTGCGAAACCGAAACGACTCCGAAAACCGTATTCTAAAACCCTATTCTCTATCGATTTTTAAATGGTCTCTAAATTTTTTTTAAATAAGTATAGAGTGTATTTATGGTGTATCTATAACACCAGAAAAATTCGAGGCAAAATGGAAAAAAATTGGCCGGCCACATTTTTTCTCCCGATGTCACCCGTTTTACATAGCATCATGCCTTGAAATTTTTGTGGTGTTCTGATCTCGGGGTTTAGGGTTTCATGTTATTGTTTGATTAGCCCAAAATTGCATGTGATGTTAATTTTGTTAAGGGGCTAATACAGAGTGTTTCGTAGTCGTAATTTTTATTTCGTTTCGGGTTTAAGTTTGATATGTGATACAGTGGTTGGAATCTACATTAAATTAGTTTTGTGAAAACTAGTTAGTTTGAAAATCTAGCATGTTAGTCTCTATTGATCGATTGCCACGAAGTTTCGATTCGGATCGAAACTCCGTCGCAATCGCGTATCGTACGTGAATACTCGCCGGATAACTTTACTAGGTAGTTACGCCCCATAGCCTCGACCAAGTGACTTTAGGAGAACCCCGTTGCCAAAAGCATCCACTCGGATGCTCGCGACCACGGTGTTCTGGCTAAGTGCACTTGGTCGACGACATCGAAGGTACGGCCATCTACTAAAGTTCCCGACGAGTATTCGATTGGGTAGTCGGGAATCTTGTTGAATTACCCGACTAATGTTGGGGTAAAAATTTGTACACCGGTTGACCGAGTCAAAGTCAAGGTTTACCCCCAAGCCAGGTGGGCCCAAGCCCAGGTCAAACGGGCCCATGCCCAAGTCGAGCCCGCGGCCAGCCTCCTCCATGCCAAAATATAGATCATGTAATAAATAATTTTTATGTAATTTTTTTTATGCATGAATGTATACAAAATGGGCATAAAGCTAAATTTTTTGTAAGCCCATGGCTTATGTGCAAAAGAAATGGCATATGAGCCATGGGATAGGCAAAATGCCATTTTGTAAAGCCCAAGGGGCTATATGTAAATATGTAAGCCTATAGAAGGCAACATGATGAAAATATCTAAGACACTTTTTATTCCCCAAAAAAATTAGGGCTTGTGCCTCTTTCTCCTTCCTCAAGGTTCTAAAACCTTCTTCTTTCTTTTGAATTAAATCAAGAGTTTTACTCTTCCTTTTTCAAAACTAAATAGTTTTTCACCACAAAACCCACAAAGGGGAACTTGGATCTACCATCAGATCTTTAAAAGAAGAGAATTTTAAAATCTCACATCTCTTGATCTTCAAGATCCGGCCAAACGACAGGAAGAAGAAGGAGACCCATCTCCAGAAACCTCATTTTGGGAAAGAACTAGGGCTCAAACTAGAGCTCAAGAGGATAAGCCCCTTCATCAGCTTCAAAATATCCTAGGAGTTTAACTCCTCATATATATATATATATATATATATATATATAGAGAGAGAGAGAGAGAATAATAAGTGCTCATTTCTGGGAGTACAACTCCCATTGCAGGGACCAAGTCCCTTTTTGCGCCCGAGCACCCGCGTGCTGACATGTGGAGCGCTAGCGCCCAAAGCGCTAGCGCCCGAGCGCCCATGTGCTGACACGTGGGGCGCTAGCGCTCAAAGCGCTAGCGTTCTTGCGCGCAGAGCGTTAGCGCCCGAGCGCCCACGTGCTGACACGTGGAGCGCTAACGCTCAAAGCGCTAGCGTTTTTGCGCCCAAAGCGCTAGCGTCCGAGCGCCCACGTGCTAACACGTAGAGCACTAGCACTCAAAGCACTAGCGCTTTTGCGCTCAGAGCGCTAGCGCCCGAGCACCCACGTGTTGACACGTGGAGCGCTAGCGCTCAAAGCGCTAGCACCCAAAGCGCTGGCGCTTTTCCCCACGCATCCTCTAGATGCCCTTTCCCTTTCCTTTTTTGTATATATGTATATATACACACACAGTCCCTCTCAAAAAAAATTTGGGCTGGGGCGCTGCCCCGCACCCCGTAAGGGGGCTGCTAGCCCCCTTGACCCCCAGCCCGCTATCCGGGTAGCAGGACCCCCATAAAAACTCTGCGTGGCTCCCGATATATCCAAACCCCCCTCCAAAACAAAACACACGTACACTGCATATTGAGTTCGCATGACCAGTTTAACCCGTTAATCGGAGGTTCCCTCGCTCCAAAGGCGATGGGTAATTAACGGCAGCTTAGTCCGCGGCTGCCGGAGATTCGGATCCCCACAATAAATAAATCCCAGCCTACCCTAGGAAGGGGGAATCTGTAGTACGCCTGACAAGCGTGCGCGTATTCCCATCTCAATGGGGTGACGAAAAACACCCTACAGATTCTGACACGCCCGCTGGGACCATCTCTGCTCCCATATTTCGGGTTAAATATTCATGCGAACTCAATCAATATACATATCGATTGCCTATACTGAAATAATGTTTCTATTTGCAGGTGCCATATTCGAATGCAAGTCGGTATTTGAACGATTTTTCTTGGCCCCAGCTGGGGAAAGGCCATCAACACCGACAAAGTAATAAGGCATCTCGGGCAAGCTCCAGCGGTGCCCCTTACAGCTGCTCAATCAGGTATCTTCTCTAATCTCCTCGTCACATGACCTCTACGTCGTTAAACTGGAAACAGATGACCTCTACGTCATTAAACTGGAAACAGATGACCACCATGTCGTTAAAATGGGAATGATAGGACCACCACGTCATTAAACTGGGAACAGTCGACCACTACGTCATTAAACTGGGAATAATCGACCTCTAAGTCGTTAAACTGGGAATGTAAAAAAAAATATATGTAAATAAACAAAAAATGTGTAAATAAAAGGAAAATAAAGAAAAGCCGAAATGATGGGGCAACTCGCAATAAAAATCAGCGAGTAAAATAAAGATGAAAATAAAAGCCGAAATGATAGGGCAATCGCGATCTTCGCGATAAGAAAAGCTGAAATGATATAGCAATCGCGGTAAAAAAAATACAAAAAAATACAAAAAAAACAATGGCGAATGATGAGTCGCTCCTGGTACCATATTCCAGTGCAGCGATGCAGACGCCAACAAAAATCCAGTTTCCAAAAATTCTTCCAGCCCTAGGCCAGTCCCCAAATTGACTACCGTATACAATCCATGGGCTCAAATAATTCTCAGCATACCCATGCCCCACCGCAGTCACCAGTCCAGCTGCCGGTCTCTGCCCTTGGAATTATGCTCCACTGGGAAGACCCACTCATGTGTCCTCACGATACATGAGGAGAACAAATCTTCGTGGGATCCTTACGACTCACGAAGGAAAAACACACTTAGGAGTCCTCACGACTCCTAAGGAGAAAATACATCTGCGGGATCCTTACGACTTGTAGGGAGAAAATGCTTTTGTGGGATCCTCATGGCCCATAAAATTGAAAAGCCTTAGGTGATAGGGATCTAAACCTGTCTCCTAAGCCATCGCTTCCCTATACCCCAATGGCGAATGATGAGTCGCTCCTGGTACCATATTCCAGTGCAGCGATGCAGATGCCAGCCAAATTCCAAATCCAAATCCCTAAGTGGCGAATGATGAGTCACTCCTGGTACCATATTCCAGTGCAGCGATGCAGACGCCAACAAAGTCCCAAAATTTTTATGGCCCTACGGTCTGGATCATACATCCTGCAAAACCGTATACAATCCACGGGCGTAAAACGGTCCCAATCTCTCCCAAGTCCTACCGGCGAGACCACATTCAAAGTCCCACCGGCAGGGAAGATTCAAAAAAAAAAGGAAAAAGAAAAAAAAAGAGAAGAAGAAAAAAAACGAAGGTATGTCCACAAGCAAAATGGGCACGAATGAAAACCCGAAAGGGCTCCGTGAGTAAAAACAGCAGGACTGCCGGCGAGTTTGTGAAAACCAGAAAGGGCGTAAACTCGTGAAAAAGAGATAAAATGCACACGCAAAGTCCTATCGACTTTGTGAGGAGAAAATTCCCGCGTGAGATCTTTACGACTCACAAACGAGCAACACACTTAGGAGTCCCCATGACTCCTAAGGAGAAAATACACCTACGGGATCCTTACGACTCGTAGGGAGAAAATACTTTGTGAGACCTTTACGGCTCACAAAATTGAAAAGTCTTAGGTGATAGGCACCTAAAACCTGTCTCCTAAGCCATCGTTTCCTAATAAGAAAACGCAAATGATGATTCGCTCCTGGTTCCATATTCCAGTGTAGCGATGCTGATGCCAAACAAAAAAAACAATTCCCAAGTCCTCACGGGGCAAATGATGAGTTGCTCCTGGCATTATTCCAGTGCAGTAATGCAGATGCCGACAAAAACAAAATCCCCAAATCCTCTCATGGCAAATGATGGTTTGCTCCTGGTACCATATTCCAGTGTAGCGATGCTGATGTCAACCCAAATCAAATCAAACCAACAACTTCTGCGGTGGAATCATGCCCCGTCCCAGAATTTACCCCGTGTCGAAATCATGCTTCGCCTCGGGATATCTTCCTTCCCTGTCGGAATTATGCTTCGGCTCGGAATCAACCAGCGACCTCCTGTCGAAATTATGCTTCGTCTCGGAATCAAGTCATCCAACAAGCTCTGCGTCAGAATCATGTTCCGTCTCAGAATGTGCACCCCGTGTCGAAATCAAGCTTCGCCTCGGATTATCTGCTTTCCCCATCGGAATTATGCTTCGCCTGGGAATCAACCTCTGCATCGAAATTATGCTTTGGTCAGAATGTATGCCGCTCTTCGGAATGATGCTCCGAATCCTGGAATTATGCTCCGCTCTTCGGAATGATGCTCCGAATCCTGGAATCATGCTCCGCTCTTCGGAATGATGCTCCGATCCTTAGAATCATGCTCCGCTCATCGGAATGATGCTCCGATCCCCTGGAATCATGCTCCGCCCTTCGGAATGATGCTCTGATCCCCTGGAATCATGCTCCGCCCTTCGGAATGATGCTCCGATCCTGGAATTATGCTCCGCCCTTCGGAATGATGCTCCGATCCTGGAATTATGCTCCGCTCTTCGGAATGATGCTCCGAATCCTGGAATCATGCTCCGCCCTTCGGAATGATGTTCCGATCCTTGGAATCATGCTCCGCCCTTCGGAATGATGCTCCGATCCCTGGAATCATGCTCCGCTCTTCGGAATGATGCTCCGATCATTGGAATCATGCTCCGCCCTTTGGAATGATGCTCCGATCCCTGGAATCATGCTCCGCGCTTCGGAATGATGCTCCGATCCTTGGAATCATGCTCTGCCCTTCGGAATGATGCTCCGAATCCTGGAATAATGCTCCGCTCTTCGGAATGATGCTCCGAATCCTGGAATCATGCTCCGCTCTTCGGAATGATGCTCCGATCCTTGGAATCATGCTCCGCTCATCGGAATGATGCTCCGAATCCTAGAATCATGCTCCGCTCATCGGAATGATGCTCCGATCCCCTGGAATCATGCTCCGCTCATCGGAATGATGCTCCGATCTCTGGAATCATGCTCCGCTCATCGGAATGATGCTTCGATCCCTGGTATCATGCTCCGCTCATCGGAATGATGCTCCGCTCTTCGGAATGATGCTCCGAATCCTGGAATCATGCTCCGCTCATCGGAATGATACTCCGATCCCTTGGAATCATGCTCCGCTCTTCGGAATGATGCTCCGCTCTTCGGAATGATGCTCCGAATCCTGGAATCATGCTCCGCTCTTCGTAATGATGCTCCGATCCTTGGAATCATGCTCTGCTCATCGGAATGATGCTCCGAACCCTGGAATCATGCTCCGCTCATCGGAATGATGCTCCGATCCCGGGAATCATGCTCCCTGAGGGATACTCCGACCCTAGAATTAAGCTCCGCGAATCAGAATGATGCTCCGATCCCCGGGAATCATGCTCCCCGGGATGATGCTCCGCCCCCGGAATGATGTTCCACTTTGAAGTTCAGCTTCAAGATCCATCAATTTCATGCACACAACTCAAATATGCTGTGTGCATTTATTGATGGGGGGCAATTTGTTGGGGTAAAAATTTGCACACCGGTTGACCGAGTCAAAGTCAAGGTCAACCCCCAAGCCAGGTAGGCCCAAGCCCAGGTCAAACGGGCCCATGCCCAAGTCGAGCCCGCGGCCAGCCTCCTCCATCCCAAAATATAGATCATGTAATAAATAATTTTTATGTAATTTTTTTATGCATGAATGTATACAAAATGGGCATAAAGCTAAATTTTTTGTAAGCCCATGGCTTATGTGTAAAAGAAATGGCATATGAGCCATGGGATGGGCGAAATGCCATTTTGTAAAGCCCAAGAGGCTATATGTAAATATGTAAGCCTATACAAAGGCAACATGATGAAAATATCTAAGACACTTTTTATTCCCCAAAAAAATTAGGGCTTGTGCCTCTTTCTCCTTCCTCAAGGTTCTAAACCTTCTTCTTTCTTTTGAATTAAATCAAGAATTTTACTCTTCCTTTTTCGAAACTAAATAGTTTTTCACCACAAAACCCACAAAGGGGAACTTGGATCTACCATCAGATCTCAAAAGGAAGAGATTTTTAAAATCCCACATCTCTTGATCTTCAAGATCCGGCCAAACGACAGGAAGAAGAAGGAGACCCATCTCCAGAAACCCCACTTTGGGGAAGAACTAGGGCTCAAGGGGAGAAGCCCCTTCATCAGCTTCAAAATATCCTAGGAGTTTAACTCCTCATATATATATATATATACACACACAGAATAATAAGTGCTCCTTTCTGGGAGTACAACTCCCATTGCAAGGACCAAGTCCCTTTTTGCGCCCGAGCGCCCACGTGCTGACACGTGGAGCGCCAGCGCTCAAAACGCCAGCGCCCAAAGTGCTAGCGCCCGAGCGCCTACGTGCTGACACGTGGGGCGCTAGCGCTCAAAGCGCTAGCGTTCTTGCGCTCAGAGCGCTAGCGCCCGAGCGTCCACGTGCTGACACGTGGAGCGCTAGCGCTCTTACGCTCAGAGTGCTAGCGCCCAAAGCGCTAGCGCCCGAGCGCCTACGTGCTGACACGTGGAGTGCTAGCGCTCTTGCGCTCAGAGCGCTAGCGCTCTTGCGCTTAGAGCGCTAGTGCCCGAGCGCCCACGTGCTGACACGTAGAGCGCTAGCGCTCTTGCGCTCAAAGCGCTAACACCCAAAGCGCTGGCGCTTTTCCCCACGCATCCTATGGATGCCCTTTCCTTTTCCTTTTTTATATATATGTATATATACACACACAGTCCCTCTCAAAAAAAATTTGGGCCGGGGCGCTGCCTCGCACCCCGCAAGGGGGCTGCTAGCCCCCTTGACCCCCAGCCCGCTATCCAGGTAGCGGGACCCCCGTAAAAACTCTGCATGACTCCCGATATATCCAAACCCCCTTCCAAAACAAAACACACGTACACTGCATATTGAGTTCGCATGACCAGTTTAACCCGTTAATCGGAGGTTCTCTCGCTCCAAAGGCGAGGGGTAATTAACGGCAGTTTAGTCTGCGGCTGCCGGAGATTCGGATCCCCACAATCAATAAACCCTAGCCTACCCGAGCCAGGGGGAATCTGTAGTACGCCTGACAAGCGTGCGCGTATTCCCATCTCAATGGGGTGACGAAAAACACCCTACAACTAAGTTATTGAAAAGTATTTTTGAATTGAGACTAAAATGCAAGGTTTATATGTTAGGTATGAAATTCGGAATATGGAATATTCCGGGTCTAAGGAAATGCAGATTCTAATTATTATAGTTTTTCATTTCTTTTCTGCGACCGTAATTGTAATATGTGGTGTATCCCCGATCTCGTTGCTATATGTCTACGGAATTTGTGATACGCATATTTACTTACATTGATGACATGTGATGTTATGTGTTGCTGTGATATGTTATATTGGATCGTCGTGATTGAATAGCTGGGGTTTTTTTTATGTGAGATAAGAGTTTTTCAATTTTCATTCATGTAAAAATTTGTATGTAATATTATTTTATTGGGACACTTCCGAGTTGAGAGTGTTGTCACCATTGATATATATTATTTACTTTTCCGCATTAGGATAGACCCAAGGCGGGGAGCATAAGTAACCGGGTTCTAGAGTTCAGTGGTTGACCATCTCAAGGAGTCAAGACCGGATCTCCTAACTCTAGAATTGGCAGGGTTGCTTGCCGCTCTCGTAGGGGTCTAGGGATATGGGTTTAGCTATTCATCACAACCGTGGAATCCGTGTTTTTCATTACTGGCTGAATTTAAAACACGGACCTCCTAGTATATCCAATATTTCATATGTTGATTTCTGCTGCTTGAGTTCTATGATGTGATCATATAACTGCGTGAGACGAATGCTATATATATATGATATATATAATAAACGTTTCTTATATTTTGCACCCGCGCTAGTCCAGCCCCCGCTCTGTCGTTAATTAAGTAACCTAACGGTGCATGACGGAGCCCTGTGGCGAATGCAGATGGCATAAGCATGCGTTCTATTTTCGTTTCTTTTTTGTGATTTTTAGGGAAACATAAATGATGGGACTTTATTAATGAGATTAATGGAAAGAAAATAAATCTAAAGATGTTGTAGAATCAAAATTTTCAAAAAGGTAGCTATGGTTATTGCTTTGCATAGTGGTATTCCTTGATGAATATCCACCACCTCATTCGATGAGGAAAGAGCCGAGATCCCTTCACCGGGAGTGACCTCTTTAGCAAAACTACCAAATGCTACAACCCACTCAATTTGGTTTTGATAGCTTCTCTAGTTCTTGCTTTGCATAGTAGTATTCCTTGATGAATATCCAACACCTCATTCGATGAGGAAAGAGCCGAGATCCCTTCACCGGAAGTGACCTCTTTAGCGAAACTAGCAAAAGCTACAAAAACACTTCTTTTCAGATCACTAGATTCTACAACGATATCAAGTTCATTACGTTAAAGGTTTTCTTAAAAACCAGCCGTAGCCATCTGATTGTATGAGATTCTCGGTTCGTGTAAGTAAATCAAATGATCCCGCCTGTCACGCGGGTGACCCGGGTTCGATCTCCGGCAACGGCGCCATTTGATTGTATGATTTTTTGTTGTGTTGTATGAAAATTGTAAAGAAATCACAACCAAAAATATTTTGACCGCAATCAACTACCGTGTCGGATGTAGATTGTAAGTGAGTGCGGATCGTCTACAGGGACAGTGTAATAGTTCGTCTTTTGAATTAGATGAATTGAAAATTTAAAGAAAACAAAACAAAACAATTCATGATTTAAAGAATTGACGTTCAAGAAGTAGAAAAATCTAGATCTAATAAAAGTAAAAGATAGAATCAAGAATTGATAATTTGTGATGATTTTTCCAAACCAAATATTAAGAATCTAAATGTGACTCGTAGGAATCGATCGGATCTATAAATGTAATGCAATCTTACAATGACGTATTCTTATCCTTCGATGAATTGATACTAGATCGATGATGATCGATCGAGAATTAGGGAATTCTTATGAAACTAGGGTTTCATCTTATCCCTTGTTCTTTCGTCGATATCATTCACATTCTAGCCTCTAGTAAATTCAAGAAACGATCGTAGATCCCTAATTTCGAGCGATCACAATCAAGAAAGCATCGCTACGAAACTAGGTCATCGATTCTTGAACTTGCTAGGGTTTACAAAGCTCGTAGGACTCAAGAATCGTATTAAGATTTGTTACATCATCATTCTATTGATCGTCTCGACTCCTTTACGAGCGGAGTTTTACTCAAACATCACAACAAGAACTACAATTACAAATTGAGATCTAATCATGATGCAAGAAATTAAAGAAAGCAAGATTAAAGAATTTCACCTTTTATTTATATCAACAATTTCATTACATTCGCTCAAGAACTACAAGAGGAAGAACTCGATCGTCGATTTGGCTTCGCTCATCCCCGTGAGTCGCGGATCGGCTGGGATCACTTGCTCGATTGGAGATCGGCTCCGCTCCTAAAAGGTTGAAGGGCTTCTCGCTTGATTGGTACTCAAGATCTTGAATTTGGAGTGTAATTAGGGTTAGGGTTTCGCACAAGCCTTGTCACTAGACTTGTGGAAGAAGATGATATAAGAGGGAATAGAATGAACTAGCTAACTAAAAGATTAACAACTAATGATGAACCAAAGAATTGATTCTAATGATGAACAACCTCAACCCTTAGATCTAGGCTCCTATTTATAGATCTCAAAACCCTAGATCTAGGAATTTAAATTTGAATTTCCCTCCAAAAGTTTGTTAGCAAGATTTGAATTTTCCTCCAAAAGGTTGTTGAGGAGAAGCTTCTAGATGTGATTAGTTAGAAGCTTAATCAAGATTAGCATGCTTAATGATCTTTGCTGATCTGGCAGAAGTTTCGAGAGAATTGTGGAATTTGACATATCATTCTGAGCTGTGGCCACTGAGATAAGAATAACGCACTAAAAATGGCATGATGATCTGATTAAACCGCCGCGGAACCGCGGCGCAAGCCGGTTCCCGCCGCGGTTCCGCGGCGCTTTAGAGGCTTTAAGGCTTGCAACTTTTGGTGATGATTTGGGCTGACTTGTGGGCCTTTCTTTGATATGTTGATTTGTATATTTTCTTCTGAATTGCTACCAGATCTGAAAACATGGAGTTGGTGTATTTTTGATCAGCTTCTTTTGACTTTGCTCCTGCAATTTCCTGCACAAATCTCGACACAAGTGTTGCGCAAATACAGAGGTGATGCGATGCCATGAAATGCGGTCAATTTCCCTTAAAGTGCCGGTTTAAAGGTCTAACACATGAAATCTGATATTTAACGACTGATTTGCTAATATGTGAAATATGAATACCGAACACTTCTAAATGAGTGCAAATGATAGGGAAATTGCCGGTTAAAAGATGCAATATTTTCGACCGATCAAATTCCCCCAAACTTATTTTCGATCGTCTCGAGCGAATTGTTTTATTAAAAAGAGAAGGAGAAAATAAAGAAAGAGAAAAACTAACTAGCACACTTTCGTAGGCAACACGATTGCACTGAGCACGTGCAACAAGCCTTTAAACCTCTAGGTGTCCCTAGTAGGAGAAGTGTTGTCTCCTGAGGGTTTTCAGCGGATTGCACCCACAAAATCCAATAATAAAAGGAAGATCATGAATATTACATTTAAAGACAAGAATCGTAAAAGAAAAGCCTTGAAAATTAGGGTTTCCAACTAAGCTAGCTTTTCGGTTGTCATGAGCCTTATCTTAATGGTCATGAAAAGATGTTAGAAATCACGTCCTCCCTCAATACAACATCGTCTTATTCTTCATTCCTATCTTTCTTCCAAACACCGATCAGATCACCCTGCGTGTGTGTAAAGGACATCTCTACACCCGGAGAATTCAATTCAAGCTATCATACTCTTGCCCATCAGCCTCAGTACTTTTTAATTAATGAATATTTAGATGAGATTGCTCACACACTTTCATGCGACCGTTAATACTTCTTGAGGTACTAACCGACCGATTACTCATGTGCTTGCTTATTTGGTGTATTTTCCTCGTCTTGCACCACCTCAGGCATAGCAGTGACTCCCAGACCAGTTGGCCTTAGGGCACTAGGTGAAAAGACACCCTCGCTATATATTTTTTATTGCCCTCGGTGATAACAAAACCAGTGTTCATTTTTCTCACCATTTTATATATATATTTTTTTATTCACTTTTTTTTTTATATTTCCTTCATACATCAGCTTTAAGACAAGAGCATTTCAAGGTATTCTCTACTATCCCAGGCTTTAAGACGTGTGTAAGTGCGAATAGCAGGGTAGCAACGTTCAAAATGTTTGGCTTCCAGAATAAAAACTATTTTTCAGACTTAGTTTTATCCTCAGATTAGTGACGTCCTTCATCTTACTAACCCTTGGGATAACGGCTCATAACTACTTATTACTAGTTCGTATAAGAAAACTTCTAATTTTCTTAGTTTTCTTAAATTTTTCTAATCTCATGGATGTAATTTTTCACTATCTAAACTTTTATTATCTTATTTATGTATAAAAATATTTTTATATTTTTGAAATTTTTTAAATTTTTATAGGTTTTCAAAAAATGTTTTGTGCTTATGCAAATGATGTGAATGATGCAAAAATAAGCACAAACCTCCCCCAAACTTGTTTTCAACAGTGTCCTCACTGTTGCCATCTGCTAAATCTCGAAAAAACCTGTAAAGCTTGGGAGGAATTTATTAGTGGGGGCAAAATATTTAAGTGAAGAACCTCCCCCAAACTTATTTTTGGCTCATCATTTTGTAAAATTTTCTTTCCAAGAGCCGGAAAAAATGCCCCCCCCCAAAACTTGAGTTATGCAATGTTAAGCTTTGAAAATCATATGAGGGGGTCAAAAATCATTGGTCGGTGCCAAGCTTTGCAAAGACCAAACGTTAATACCAACCATTCAAAAATTTTATCAATGCAGTGCTCTGGTTGGTGGAAGAAGAAGTGGGGAAAGGGTAAGTGGTGGACTAGAATGTGTGTGCGTCTCGTATTGGAGAGACGATGCAGTGAATATGATGGATTACTCGCATTCTTTTTACAATTCAGAAGAAGGGATGGAGGTTCAATTTCATTGAGTGGGACATGATTCATCTCAACACCCGTATCATTTAAAAATGCGAGTTCATCAGCAAAGATTTCCTCAAATGTTCCATCAATACCCCGATGAATAATGTCATCACAAAGTGCGGGGTGATCTTCAGACTCTAAAAGCAGTTCATAATCCGTGTTAATTGTTGACCCGGACATCTCGGTGGAAGAGTCCGTATGTGTATGATACATAGTTGGGTCAAACAACAACACATGAAAAGAGTCAAGATCGGTATCATGAGGATCATCAAATTCGCTGCTGTCGACATCCATTAAGTCGACAGAACATACCTGAGCAATAGATTCGGAGGGTACACTTCCCAACTTGTAAATGTTCAGCTCTATTGACCTATTCCCGAAAGATAGGGTCATAGAACCATTATGACAGTTGATTATTGCATTGGAAGTGGCCAAAAAGGGGCGACCTAAAATCACCGGAATTTGATTCCGTGGGTTCGCTACAGGCTGTGTATCAATTACAATAAAGTCCACAGGGAATATGAATTCCCCGATTTTTATTAACACATCCTCCAGTTCACCCCTAGGTTTGGTGATTGATCGGTCAGCCATCTGGAGAGTGCAATGGGTTGGCTTCAACTCTCCGATACCTAGTTGCTCATAGACTGAGTATGGAAGCAAGTTAACACTAGCGCCAAGGTCTAGTAGAGTACGGTTGATGTGTTTTTCCCCAATAGAAATAGAAATCGTAGGATATCCAGGATCCTTACGTTTCCTCGGTAATTGCTGGGGGAAAGCCGTGTCCATTGTTTTTTCCATGAAAATCTTCTTGGGCACTTGAGTCTTCCTCTTCCTAGTGCACAAGTTCTTTAGAGTTTTCGCATAGGACGGAACTTTTTGGATGGCATCTAGGAGAGGGATGTTGATATTAACTTGCTTAAAAATGTCCCTAATCTTCTCCATATGTGGACTCGATATGTTAGCCCTTAACCGATTAGGATAAGGTGCTTTAGCAATAAGCGCTGGGTCCATCATAGGAGAAGGAAGTGGGGGTAGACATGATCCCAAAAGAGGAGTAGGGATCGTCTGTGGAGAACTAGAAGAGATGGGCTGAGGTGGCGAGCCTTGTGGGAAACGAAGAATAGGCTCGCAGAAAGGTGGTAGGGTAAAAGAACTAGGGTCAGAATTAGAAGTGTGTATGTGAGGAAAGGTCTCAGCCGGGGTGTTATTGATTGATTTATCAGTATCATCAAACTCTTCCCCAACGTGATTGTCAAGCACTCTCCCAGATCTCAACGTGATTGCATCCACATGATGTGAATAGCCAGGATTGGGTAAAGGTTGAGCTGGAAGTTTCCCTTTCTCTCTTGCACTCATTTCGGCTTTTAATCGAGCAATTTCTTCTTCCATCGATTTAATACTCTCGTTTTGGGACGCTGAGTTTTTCTCAATTTTATCGACAGAAGACTTCATTTCAGCCGAAACTTGCATGATATTTGTTAAGACCAAATTCATGCATTGTGCAAATGAATAGGTTTCATTAGTACCAGTCAACTGCAAAGGACTAGACAGTGCAGGTGTGTTGACCAGATTTTGAAAATTTTGTGCTTGAAAGGGGTGCTGACACAATTGTGGTTGCTGTTGTGGTGGAGGAGCCCTTTGGAAATTGTGTTGGGTTGGAACCGTGTTTTGAAATTGGGATTGGTTCCAAGCAAAGTTAGGGTGATTCCTCCAACCCTGATTATATGTGGAGGAAGATGGATCGTTTCTAGGTCGTTGAAATGCGGCATTGGTATGCTCATGACCTTGAAACGGACATTCTTCCTTCAAGTGAGACGGATCAGAACAACAGCCACATACAGTTTTGGAGAGTGACATTTGATTTAGGGTGGCGGCTAAAAATTTGTTTTCCATAGCGTCAAATTTCTTGTGTAAAGCTGAAATTTCAGCTCTAATTCCTATGGAAATATCATTGCCATCCCTAGACGATTGACTTACACCCTCCCACTGTAAAGATTTTTCAGCGAAATTTTCTAGAAAATTCCAGGCTTCCCCATCATCTTTAGTCATGAAGTTGCCTTGACACATGGATTCAAGGGTCTGTCTTGTGTTAGGATTAATGCCCTCATAAATGATTCGGCACAATTCCCATCTCGGGATGCCGTGATGTGGAAATTGGACTAACAGATCCTTGAAACGTTCAAGACATTTTGAAAATGTTTCATTTGGAAGCTGGGTGAATTAATAGATTTCGCTACGGACTCGAGCTGTCTTTTGATGTGGGTAGAATTTCTTAAGGAATGCTTTAACGAATTCTTCCCAATTTGAAATGGAATGTGCGGTAGTGTTATACAGCCACTTCTCGGCTAAATCGCACAAGGTAAATGGGAGAAGACGAAGACGCAAAGCATCCACAGACAACTGTGAGGTACCCATCATTGCGCATACATTTTCAAATTTCGTGATAAACACGTATGCGTCTTCAGACTCGAGACCGTGGAATTTTGGTAGAAGGTTGATGTATTGGGGTTTTATTTGAAAATTTTTCCCGTTGGCTGGTGGAATGGAAAGACAGGTGGAAAGGGGACCTCGTGTAGGATAGCACCTCTCTTGGAGAGAGATGCGAGGTGGATTCTGCGCACCAACGGACGGCGGCAGAGTAGTAGTAAAGAAGTTCGATGGAGAAGGATCCATCGATGTGGGTGTGGTGGTGGGTAAAGAAAGGGTAAATGTAGAAATACTGACTTTAGGGTCGATCAAGGAAACGCGGACTAAACAGGCACTAGAATCCTGTTGTCCAGCCTATCTTGCACTAAAAGGGTTAGTACAAGTGGCAGCGTGAATTTATAATTAGGGGAAATGATGTATGCGGTGTTTGCTTTGAAAAAGGGACGGATTTTTTTTTATAAAAATGATGCGACACAACAAATGCAACACAAAACCCTAAAATCTAGTGGTCACCTAGGTCCGGCTCTAGACCGCTCCTAACTGCCAAAAGACAAGTCACGGGATAGAATCCTCCACTGCCTCTTTGTCCCCCTGTGGCCAGGTAAGTGCCAGGTAAGTGGGAAGGTACTCCACTACGTAAGTAGTGGGCCTAATTAATAACCACTAGCCTTCGACACACTTGCCTTAGACACCATAAGAAAACGCGGATAAGCAATGAATTATCCACGGCCTTCTCTTGTCCTAAGTGAGCGCGATGGTCCTTAGAGTCATCTCTAGATATTTTTTAATTAATGAGGATAAATGCGGATGCAAGTTTGTGGTTTTTGGGGCTTAGGAAGGGTAATGAACTCCCCACCTAATCTGGATTTGGTCTTGCCCCTTAATTTTCCGTATTAATTATGCAAACAACCAAGAATCAAAACACGCACAAATTTACTTTTGCAATTTGCGAGCTGCGATTATTTGCAAAGAATCCTACACAAAATGTTAATTGGAGCAGATTAGGGGAGAGATAAGAAAGAGTAGAAGTATACCTGAAATTTTTATGCAGATATGAAGTTAAACTGCGGCGGAACCGCCGCGGAAGACGCTTATTGCCGCGGAATCGCGGTCTTTTCAAGGGATCACTGCACTGAAATTTATGGTAATGTTCCTGTTCACCTCAGGAGCTCTCTGGAATATTCACAAAAATTTTATCCAAGCTCCAATGATTCCAGATTTCCTCGCACAAATCACAACAACTCGTATTAGTGTTTGCGCGAATTTTGATCTAAAAATTATAATGGAATAAATTTTTCAACTCAAATTTCAAAATATGAATAATTAGCGCACTATCCCCGGCAACGGCGCCATTTGATTGAAATAATTTCTTGATTGGATGTAAAAGTATCAATTCAAATGATCCCGCCTGTCACGCGGGTGACCCGGGTTCGATCCCCGGCAACGGCGCCATTTGATTGTATGATTTTTTGTTGTGTTGTATGAAAATTGTAAAGAAATCACAACCAAAAATATTTTGACCGCAATCAACTACCGTGTCGGATGTAGATTGTAAGTGAGTGCGGATCGTCCACAGGGATAGTGTAATAGTTCGTCTTTTGAATTGAAAATTTAAAGAAAACAAAACAAAACAATTCATGATTTAAAGAATTGACATTCAAGAAGTAGAAAAATCTAGATCTAATAAAAGTAAAAGATAGAATCAAGAATTGATAATTTGTGATGATTTTTCCAAACCAAATATCAAGAATCTAAATGTGGCTCGTAGGAATCGATCGGATCTATAGATGTGATGCAATCTTACAATGACGTATTCTTATCCTTCGATGAATTGATACTAGATCGATGATGATCGATCGAGAATTAGGGATTTCTTATGAAACTAGGGTTTCATCTTATCCCTTGTTCTTTCGTCGATATCATTCACATTCTAGCCTCTAGTAAATTCAAGAAACGATCGTAGATCCCTAATTTCGAGCGATCACAATCAAGAAAGTATCGCTACGAAACTAGGTCATCGATTCTTGAACTTGCTAGGGTTTACAAAGCTCGTAGGACTCAAGAATCGTATTAAGATTTGTTACATCATCATTCTATTGATCGTCTCGACTCCTTTACGAGCGGAGTTTTACTCAAACATCACAACAAGAACTACAATTACAAATTGAGATCTAATCATGATGCAAGAAATTAAAGAAAGCAAGATTAAAGAATTTCACCTTTTATTTATATCAACAATTTCATTACATTCGCTCAAGAACTACAAGAGGAAGAACTCGATCGTCGATTTGGCTTCGCTCGTCCCCGTGAGTCGCGGATCGGCTGGGATCACTTGCTCGATTGGAGATCGGCTCCGCTCCTAAAAGGTTGAAGGGCTTCTCGCTTGATTGGTACTCAAGATCTTGAATTTGGAGTGGAATTAGGGTTAGGGTTTCGCACAAGCCTTGTCACTAGACTTGTGGAAGAAGATGATGTAAGAGGGAATAGAATGAACTAGCTAACTAAAAGATTAACAACTAATGATGAACCAAAGAATTGATTCTAATGATGAACAACCTCAACCCTTAGATCTAGGCTCCTATTTATAGATCTCAAAACCCTAGATCTAGGAATTTAAATTTGAATTTCCCTCCAAAAGTTTGTTAGCAAGATTTGAATTTTCCTCCAAAAGGTTGTTGAGGAGAAGCTTCTAGATGTGATTAGTTAGGAGCTTAATCAAGATTAGCATGCTTAATGATTTTTGCTGATCTGGCAGAAGTTTCGAGAGAATTCTGGAATTTGACATATCATTTTGAGCTGTGGCCACTGAGATAAGAATAACGCACTAAAAATGGCATGATGATCTGACTAAACCGCCGCGGAACCGCGGCGCAAGCCGGCTCCCGCCGCTGTTCCGCGGCGCTTTAGAGGCTTTAAGGCTTGCAACTTTTGGTGATGATTTGGGCTGACTTGTGGGCCTTTCTTTGATATGTTGATTTGTATATTTCCTTCTGAATTGCTACCAGATCTGAAAACATGGAGTTGGTGTATTTTTTATCAGCTTCTTTTGACTTTGCTCCTGCAATTTCCTGCACAAATCTCGACACAAGTGTTGCGCAAATACAGAGATGATGCGATGCCATGAAATGCGATCAATTTCCCTTAAAGTGCCGGTTTAAAGGTCTAACATATGAAATCCGATATTTAACGACTGATTTGCTAATATGTGAAATATGAATACCGAACACTTCTAAATAAGTGCAAATGATAGGGAAATTGCCGGTTAAAAGATGCAATATTTTCGACTGATCACCCTCCGTCATTTCAGAGAAGTACTATTTAGTATTTGTTGATGGTTAGGTAAGGTGCATTCAACAACAGTGTAATTCTTCTTAACTATCCTACAATTTTCAACCTACGACGCACAGGGTTTGAGTTATTAAACTCAGTGGACTTATACAGAGTGATGTATGTTGTCCGGTGTCCGTTAGGACAAAGGGGTTGGTACTTGTACTATATTCTGTTTACTCATGAATTCTCTAGTTTTAGACAAGTGTTTCGTTGAAATACAAGGTCCATGTTTTGAGGAGTTATAGGTACAAGAATAAAGTAGAGAACTATATGTTGCAAAGTATCAGGATTCTTCAAGGTGATCGAAGATGTAGATACTTGTGCTAGGTATTCCGTTGATAGTAATGGTTTTGAGAACTTACTTCCCTTTCAGGTTACTCATATGTGGATGCATTCCTTAATGAGTAATACTGATTGGCCTCCTTGAATTTAGTTGATATGCACTGGAGAAAACTGCATGATTTTGAATCTGGTTCCAATTAAATTAGTGTCTTTGTTTCTCTATGGATATAGAATGGATTCATATCTTAACGATGTTAAGGTATATGGAGTTGTTCGGCTGATGCTTAAAACTAGAATCCAGACAAACTCTAGGCATGTTTCAGTAATGGCAGTTTGTGAGTTATCCCGAGCTTTGACGAGGGTTAACATTCTACCATCAGGAAGATCAATAGTTATATTGTTCTTGACTCGCCACCAGTTTTTGTAAAAATGGATTCTTTTCAGAAAACATTAGTAGGGGTACGGTAGAACTGAAAGTTATTCCAGAACCACAAACGATTACTGAAAATTTAGTAGAACCTAAAGATTCAATTGGATTCGACATTCCATTAGCCACTCCGCAGATTTGGTGGGTAACCACAGGCACCCGAGAGGTACTTCGGTTTTCTCAGAGACGGTGATAGGGAGGTTCTTGTTTACCCAGACTTGCCATTGCTGCTGTTCTAGACTATGAGACCTGGCAGGAGGATGATTATAACGTCGTTCTAAACTAGCTTTAGAAGTGCACGTGTATATGATTTTGCCAGAAAGTTATTGTAGTCAGTGGGAGCAGCGGAAGTATAGTGGGCAAGTAGCTTATGTCTATTTATAGACTAAAGCAGATATAGTGGAGATAGATCGTCTATTTTTGATGTGACAGTCATAGAGTTTGACTTCATCAGAATAACAGATGGATCTGGTAAGAAGGTAGTAGGGAGTAATGTTCTGAGATTTGGATGACATGCTCTTGATAGAATGTGATATTCCTATACTAGATCGGTTATACTGTGGTTGTCACAAGGTGTTTCTCCATATAGGATCTGGATAAAATATCAGGGTTTCAGGTCACTAGATCTATGGTTTTAGATCTAGATTTGGGAAGTTTCCCAATTTGGGTACTTGACACTATTCTAAAGTGTTTTAGAATGGACGACTCCTGGCGTGGTGGTGTACCCGCAGGTGATAGAGTCACCCTCTGTAAAAAGATGTCTTTCAGACTGATGAGGAGAGGGATCTGCATGATTAGCATATCACTTGCTTAGGCAATTGAGTTAATCATGAAATGTCAAGTACCATACCAGATATTATTTTTCACTGGCTGCAATAAACATATATTAATCCAATCCTGGAGAAAAGTTGGGAAGCAGTTATGAACATAAGTGGATGTTCTTGGTATATGGTAACGGCAGCCTCCTTCAGGAGGCGGTTATCATTTTAGGCTTCCAAGGTGACCTGAATGACAGAGTGACTGTCAGAGTTATAGTTTTCCCTATTTTGAGGGGCAGCATGTTGGACAGGTGGTCCAAGCGGATACTGTGGAAGGCATGATGCAAGATACTGATTAAATTCAGAAGATAATACAGTCTAAGAAGTTTGTTGGATTTGGAGTTCATTTGTGAACTGGGTCCCATCAGATATCTAGACAAATTCTAATACAGGTATTGCTCATTTCGGAAGATAGTATTTCTCCGCGAAGTTGAGATATATAGAGATAAATATAGAAACACTAGAACAGATCCACTCACTGAGGCTATTTCTCGAAAGCAATAGTTTCGCAAACGGGTTTTGCGAGACTGATTAGTAGAGAAGTTGGGTGTTCTGTATCACACGGGCTGTGAGTATGCGTCACCACAATAATTAGCCTTAAGTGCAAGTGGGAGATTGTTGGCTATAGTGCCCTCAAGTCAATTATTGAATCGCAGGCACGCGATTGTGATGATTGAGGGAGGAGCTATACCGATAGAATAGTCTTACTCGAGATGATAGTATGCTATCTGGTTTGTCTTTATCATCATGTACGGTATTATATGGCATTACATTTACTATTACATGTTGATAGAGCCCGCAGGATTCTTGCTTGACTACCAGCATTATGATGGCGATCATATAAGTGGGAGCTGGGTGGTCTATAAGCATATCCTTAAATGTCCCTAGTCGTGGGAGTATCGAGACTGGGCATCGATATTCCAGAGTAGACTAGTGTATACTTATCGAGACCCCGATAAGGGACGGTGGCCGGTCTCACAAGCCATTGGTTTTAGTTAGTCACCTAAGATTGTATACAGGTGCTCATTGGGTTATGAGTACACTGGATGGACTCGCTGGGAACCTGCTATATGGTATTATACCTATTGTCAGATTGCAGTTCCCAGGTGACATGAGTACAGGTTAGTCTGTCGACCTGAGATCGTCATTTGTCTCGTGTGAGTTCCCACTGTGCTTTGATTACTACCCTACCACGGCTCAAAGGAGTCATGCAAACAAGTTTTAGTTGGGTACAGTCCGAGCCACATGGAGGTATCGTCGGGAAATCGTCTCCCCCGGTATTGGGGGTTGATGTCGCGCAGTGCACGGGTGGCCATCACCAGAAATCCTTGGCCAAGGTAGTCGGGAATTACTGATCTAGGATCAGTAGTTTCTCAGGTGGTGATGGGTTTCATACCGACACGAAATGTCGCGTTATTAGGGGTCTGACTTTATCTACCCTCTTAGACTCAATATGCGATACTCTTAGACGAACAGACAGGACTGTATGGAGATTGTCACGGACAGGCTCAGTAGGGGTTTGGATGAGTTTGCTCGTCGGCCTTCCTTTCGCTCAATACCTGGGTAGCCGTTACGTACAGTTAATGTCGCTGACGTGCTTGTAGTTAAACCCACTGCCAAGATATTGATGAGTCTTTAGAGTCCCACACAGAGGGTTTTCATGGTTCAGACGATATGGTGTAGATGACGTATGTTGGTACATACAGGTGTCTGATTAAATATTTTTACAGGCTATACAGATTTTAATCGAACGGTTGATAATACTAGCGGCTTAGGGTTAAGCCGGATTATGAAATCAGGTTTTAATGTAATAATTTATATATATATATATATATATTATATATATATGTATTCTAGTATTATTGTTCACTATTCATTTTCTCTCTTGGCTATTCATATTTTTGTATGAATACGCGTATATGTATTTCGATACGTATACCAGGTTGTATTCCGTATTTATACGGAATAGCTTCTAAAAGTTGGACACCTCATTTAGATGATTTTCTTTTTAGAAAATTATTTTTTTTAAATGAGGTGGAGGGTGAGTTGGCATGAGCATGTTGAGGCATGTAGAGAGGTATGGCTATGTTTTGTTTATTGTAAAATGAGGAGATATTTTTCCATGGTTGAAATTATTGTTCCCATTCTTTCTTCATGCTAGCCTCTTGATCATTCAACACTTGCTTGACACTCTCACACTCTCTTGGAAAGACTTAGCCATTTTTCCATGGTTGCTCATGCCACTTGTTTTCCTCACCTCCTCCTTCTTCTTCTTGAGTTGCTCATTTGAGCATTTGATATGAGAAAAAAAGAAAATGAGACATTCCTACACCTCCACTCTTCATTGCTAGCAACCATGGAGGGTCGGTTGGTTCGCTAGGCGAACCTGGAGCTTGCATTGTTCACCTCAGGTGGATCATCTTCGATGGAGGGAGACCGGAGGCCAAACTCAATTCATGAC
Source organism: Agapanthus africanus (assembly GCA_030015575.1). Taxonomy (NCBI): domain Eukaryota; kingdom Viridiplantae; phylum Streptophyta; class Magnoliopsida; order Asparagales; family Amaryllidaceae; genus Agapanthus; species Agapanthus africanus. The sequence goes on from JASDDO010000018.1 coordinate 129,738,802, forward strand.
GCTTCAAGGAGCTTGGGAGATGGTAGAAGACCGAAGAACTTAATTCATTCTGTTAGTTATATGTATGCCCTAGAGGCCATTATTGTACATATGATGTATATTATAGTAGATGCTTGGACATATATAGAGATGCCTTTCTTGCTCGACATGATAGTATGCTATCTGGTTGCACTTTGTCTTAACATGTAGACTTATATTGGGATACTGTCTTACTCTCACATGTTGATAAAGCCCTTAGGATGTGTACTTGACTACCAGGACTATGACGGAGATCATACTAGTGGGGCCAGGGTAGTCCATAAGTACATCCTTTAATATTTCCTAGTCGAGGGTGTATCGAGACAGGGCATCGATATTTCAAAGTAGACTAGCGTATACGTTTCTTGACCTATATGATGGGTGATGGATGATCCCACTTCCATTGGTGTTTGACATCAAAGATGGTATACGGGTGCTCTGTGGAGAATGGGTACACTGAACGGACTCGCCGAGAACTCCTAGTTGGTATTATACCTATCGTCAGATAGCAGTTCTGTCACGACCCGAAAAGTACGGAACATGACCGGCACTTAAACTACGAAACGTCTCGAGGCGTACGTAATCTAAGTAAGCCAAAACCTAGAAATCCAAACCATGTAAAGTAGTAGAGTGAAGGAAAACCAATTTAAAGCAAGAACTTTAACAACATACACCGAAGTATGTATTTTTAAAATTCTCAAGTCTTTTCTAAAAATTTCGGCAGAGTTCCCTTTGTAAAACTGACCCCAAACGGGTACAAACCTGATAAAGCATATATAATGAATAAAGATATCCCCAAGTGGGAGCTAGCTCTTCGTCAATCGACGGACAAAACCACACATTGCAATATAATATACAACGCCGAAAGACGAGAATCAAACTCAGGATAAAAATCCAACATCATCAAGAAAACCAGAGGAAAACCATAATAATACAATGCGCGACTCTAAGATCGAAGTAATATACACTGGTCTTCTATGTCTATCAAATATACAAGTCTGGTTGATGGAGTTTTACTAGATACAACTGAAATAACAAATATATAATAGTGGTCCTGATGCAAAGAACCCACCTACCAAAGTAATCACCCGGAAGGAACAGTGTGCCAGCAAAACCGCAACGAAATCTGTACAGCAAAACCTGCAAGAAATGTGGCACAACGGGGGTGAGTTGCCAACTCGTGAGTAGAAAATATCTACGAGTAGAAATCGCATGCATGACGCTATCCTAGGTCATATCATGTAATATCCTCAAATATTATCCGGGTCCATCTATGTATAAGTGTAATACTACATGCTCGTGTCAGTACCTCAGATAGCAACATATCAGATATATGATGTATGAATGCATTACAAATGAAACAGAATATATCGTGAATGAGACAACTGTTTTTTTTATTTAATGATATTTCTGTATGTATATAAATCGTGTATCATCAATGAAATCGACAGATAAAACAGTGTCCAGTATCGACACAAAACATAAATCTCAGTATCTCAATACCTCAGGCTCCGACTATCCGGACTGGCCTGTATCATCAAATCTCAAAATCTCAGTGTCTCAAGTCTCAATATCTCAATACCTCAGGCTCCGTCAGTCCGAATCGGCCCATATCATCAATCATACGACTACGGACGGTATCCTCCGGATATCCGCCGCGCCAGGTAAAATCACCGGTAGGCAGTCTACCCCTGCCAGGCTTATCGTCTACACCTCGAGTTTCTTGTCCCGGGGTACCTTACCGGGTCCACCATGTACCCGCAGACGGTTCATCCAACTCCTTGAATCGGGTCTCGAAATCCATCTCATAACCGAGAAAACATCATGGTGGATGACTCATACATCACGAGAAAACCGCACTTTTCATTTTAAAAAGAGAGAGAGAGAAAGAAATTTATATATATTCTTGCGGTTTTCACCCAAATCCAGGAATCTCATAAAAATCCGAAATCCAAGAATCGACAGTAAATAAACAGTGAATATCGGCATAAAACTCCATAATACTGCATAACAGTGAATAATAATATGCATGAATTTGCAAGTAATAAGTGAAATGTCTAACCTGACATATAAAGCAAGTACACTAATATCATGTCGAAACTATCAGCTAACAAGCTATGTCAATGAAATAATATTCTCCAAAGTGTACGTGACATGGTAATTACCGATGATGATGTGTGTGAGCCGGCAAGTAAGTGTATGTGGAACATACGCATCATCGGTAATGGTGCTGGTGTCCTGACCGCATGATTTCAATATTAACATATGAAAACATAATATAAGCATGCGGTGCGATGCGAACAGCAAGAATATGCGGGAGCTGAATAATAAACACAATGATAACTAATCTGCATTTATATAAATATAAGTCATGCAGGTTTGTCATTTGAAATAACATGAATCGTGGTGTTTTGAAAATAAGGGCTACGGTGTTTTTAAGAAAAGATACATCCTTTGAAATATCCGTAGAACCCCTTGGTCTGTCTTTAAAATACTCACGATTCGTTAGTTTTGAAATAGGTATGACTCGAGTCTAATCTATCAAGTACATGTAAACTACCGGACTAAACTAAACCGCTGATCGAATGGTAAGAAAACTGCCTAACATCTGAGTCGGTACATACATACATACGTACATATATATATATATATATATAATAGTTGGTGATCCCGCCTCAATAGTATCCCATACGATACCCTAATACAATATGACATCCTCGAGTCAAGAGTGCTGATCTATCATCAATATAGCTTGTACGGTAAATCCATCGTACAGCATCCCAAATCTGGGTATGGGTCAATGTCACATCAATCACACTATTCATCTGGTATCCTCTTTATCAATTATCATGATCGGGGGTACTGATCCACGTCTAGTACAATACTGATACCACATATGTATATGCATGCATGTGTCTGAAAACACCACGTCGAAAGGACCCGCTAAAACATCACGTCGTATCTCAAATACGAACCATATCATATCACCAATCTCACGGCCTCAAGCCCAATCTCATTGACTCATCTCCAATCCCAAGTACTATCCTCATAATCCGTGTATATGTATATGTATATATATATATATACATAGTCTCATACCCACATGTGTGTGTGTATACATATCCCCATATACACACAGGTAATAGAATGAATGCAGGTGTGTGCGTGTGGGTGTAAATCTATTCTAGGTTTCGCGCCTAAGAAGCTATGCTAGTTCACTTCTAATAACCCCAAACTAACCATGAACACATAATCATATCCTGATAATCTTCCACGTATCATAAACCACATCTATATCCAGTTATATATCATAAATATACTACAAACTGCGGGGGTGCTATACGCCATCCACCCGACTTCTCCCCATAGATATAAATCTACTCATCTTAACCTTCGCTTGCCGATGCCGATGTCGCCACGCGCTCGCTTTTCGTCTCGAAGTGTTCGCGAGGGTACCAATATATAGTAACGTATCGTATCGCATTAAAATCCAAATCGAAACCAAAAAGACACGCGGAACTCACATAGGTCCAAACCTATAGTTTGCCTTCGCAACATAACCAAATAACACTCGATAGAGACATACAAACGTCATGTGATCGATACTAAACACAAATACCAAAACTTAAATCCATAAACATCACGAAACGTAAAGCAGCAACTAAGAAAACATGCTCCAGATTTTGTCTTAGGTGAAAATAAGGTAAGCAAACAAATCTGGGGTGATGTATAGGGTACATATGAGCTACTGGAATAACCTGGACACATCCCATCACCAAGTGGCCGGCCACTCCCTTGCCAAATCCGGCCTCCTCGGTTTTGGGGATGAGTTGGGGCCTCAAACTTGCAGGGGGTCTCCTATGGTCTCAAATTGGTCCCTGGAGTTGTTTAGTTTTCTTGAAAATAACCCAGGTTATCCTAGATTTCCCTGCACACTCATATACCTCACAAACCGACATCAAATGTTTCTGTTTTTCCATATTTTTGTTTTCAGGTTTGGTCAGGTCTGGGTTTAAGACAACTGGGGGGTTTAAGGTCACCTCTAGAGTTCAATTACACTAACACAACTCAATTTAACCCTAACCCTCTCAAGAGAACTTCAAGGTTCACTAAACTTCGCCAAAACAAAAACAAACTTGAAAAGAGGCTAAAGAACTTGAAATACTACACTAATTGTGAAAGAGTTACCTCATTTGGCACTCATGAATCCCCCTACAACACCAAAACACAAACTTTCTTGGTCCAAAGGGTAGCTTGAGAGCTTGTGCACATTTTTTGTGAAGTGGGAGTGGGGTTTTGATGGAGATTTGATGATGAAGTGAGGGTTTTGAAGAGGAGGGAAAAGAGGGTGCTGCCATGAGAGAGGAGGAGGCAAGGATGATGAAGAAAATGAGAAGAGAAGGAATGGCCAAGACCTAGTTTTGACCCCTCACCCTCTCTCTCTCTCATGCCCATGCTTCATATAATAATGTTTTCCCTTTTTCTTTTCTTTTCTTTTCTTCTCTTTGCAATAGTAAACCCAAAACAAATAACCATACACCCAAAAATCATGTAGGAAAAATATAACAAGTGTTAAAATGACATGTGCATGCCATGTGCACAAAACACGCTTAAAACCCGATTAGCGATTTTTAATCGCGATTAGCACAAAATTAGTGTATAATAAATCGTAATATTTCATAATTTGCATAAATCACATAAAGCATCCTCTTTTTAGTAATTTCCATAATTTTCCAAATTTTTCCCAATTTATCGGTATTTAATTATACCGCCTTATTAAAATATTCAATATTTTATTATTAAATTACAAAATTCCCAAAATAATATTTTATTTTTTTGAAATGTTACAATCTTCCCCCCTTAAAGAAATTCGGTCCCCGAATTTAAATTTAAACCCCTCGAATACTAAAACATTTCAGTAAAAAGTCTAAGCCGTCGGGGTCCCGAAACCATCAATACATAAGGCACAGTGGCGCAATGCATGCGCCTGAACAATGAGCAGATAGCTCAAAAGTAAAACTCCGTCAAGCATCCCGCAATCATCGGAGTCATGGTGAAGACACCAGGGTCAAATCCAAAACGAAATCAACATGATATACATCAACATTATACATATAAACACCTGAAGAAAATGCATGCCAAACCATTTTAAGTCGCTGTGCGATGCGCATAACACTGTACAGTGGCGGACGTCTCTAGTAAGAAAATAACTCTATATATATATATATATATATATATCCTTTGTTTACATACACGTACTGCCATTTTGAAAACAATTTAGAAGGGTTTCTTGTTTTAAACGTTTCGTGTCATCTTAGACACGTAGATAAATACTGAGACTATAGCTCCCTTTTTGGAAATCCATTCGATAACTATCAATGCATGCAAAATATATCCAGGTACTGTCCTCTGACTAGTCCTGCCCAGCTACTATATCAATAGTAAATATCATAAAAACGTACTGCTCCATAAGAAATCAATCCCAAAATGTGCATATGAATGCTGCGTGTGTTCGGTACGCACGGAAATCAAAATCCATGAATATGCCATACATGTGCACAGAAACAGCATCTAAGTGCAACGGGTACGCACGAAACATCTGTCAGAGGCAACAGGTATGCCTGACAGCAATATCAGGTGCATCTGATATGAACGAAGAATCCCGATTTAGTGCATCTGGTGTGCACCAAAATCGCATCTCAAATCATGCGCCCAACATGCGTGAAAATCCAAATCAGGTGCATCCATCATGCACGAATAAAAATCTAAATCCTGTGCGTCCAACATGCTCGAAATCACGAAATCCAATATCAAGCTCCGAACATGCGCAAAATCCATTCCAAGCGCGTCAAATATGCGCAATAATCCAATCAGGTGCACAAGCTGAACAAAAAAAATATCGAGTATCACAATCGAAATCGACGGTATACAACACATCTCAAATCCAAATCAGGTATACCGTAGTATCAAATCTCACAACCATGTGCATCAGCGTGCACAAAATCTAATCAAAACACTAAAAGTGCATGAAAACTATGCCGTAAGCATAAGTCAAATCATATGCATGCCCTAGGCATGAAGTCAAAATCAATACCTCAAATAACATTAAATCGAAGTCCTGTGCAACTGTAGTGCACAAAATATGTATCACTGCACTGCAAGCATATGTGAACTATACCAAGTGCAAAAATTAAATCAGGTGCGTACCATATGCACAAAATCTACCCAACTGTATGAAATCTATGAAATCATAAGCATGTGCAGCCAAGGCACCAAAAACGATATCAAGTGCAATAACTGTGCACAAATCATAAATCAACACAACGGTGTATAAAGCATATCTCAAGTGCAATAACTATGCACAAAATACAAATACCGAGTAGGTGCAACCATGGTGCACGAAAACAAATATCATGAAACTCGGTCATCAAAACTCAATCATGCGAATAAATCGCCCAAAATACCGAAATCAAGTATGGCGGAATAGTCCCGCTCAAGCACTCCTCTAAGAATCTCTGGCCAACTGTCATGATCACTCATAACATGTCTCGTCAACGATGCCGAACTCTGGCCTGCTTGTGTGCGTAAAATGACCACTCCTGTGTCCAAGTCTTCTCGTGCATTATTCCAGAAAGGTCCTGTCGAGGTCTCTCCCAAATCTCATTTCTACCGAACTGTCCGGAAGTTATCACCCTTCACTAAATCCGTTTCTTGTTTCGGAACGGCTGCATACTCATCGCGACTCCTTCTAGAAGATATATCCATATACAACGCCTCTGCATGCGTATTACATCTCTGATGTCGGCGGAGTGGAACGCCGTCTCATCAAGGTCATGTACGAACCTCTTACTCCACTTTTCTCTAATGTCGACTGCTTCGGACTCGTCTCATCGTGGCTGCATGGACTGTACTCCAACGACTATACTCGTATCTGGAGTCTCCCAAGCAATGCATCTCATCGCATAGCATCCGAATGAAGTCGAACCATTCGATCGATTCGTTAAAACCTCATAATCCCGCAAGAGCTCAACATCTTGGGTACGGTTTAATAGTATCGAGTACATACCACATCATCGGTGGACCAGCCGTAGAAGGGCAAACCCAAGCCTCACTAATGGCACCGCGGAACTGTCGCAAACCCTAAGGTTCAAAGGATTTCACACGGTCATTATGTTGAGTTAGGGTTTCATTCTTCTAGAGGGTCCATAGAATTGCTTTCATGTCTTTCCGAATACTTTAAACTTGGAATATGGGTTTCTGACATTCGATCGCCTCTATCGACTCTCAATGTATCTGCGTAAAGTCTCCTCAAGCTGGAATCAATCTATCTGATGACCTCGCATCGGGATAAGCGAATGAACCACATGTCCTAGTCATTCATCCTCAGGTGACTAGCGATCTTCTATCATATCTCTAAGTACAACTCGTACTGAAATAGCTCCAACATCTGGGGCGATATCTCGTCGTTCGCAGCAACTACTAGCTCATCCTTCTGCACGCTGAACAATGCCTCAATTATCATTAATAGGCGATACATCAATGGTCATCACATTCTGGCTGGCCTCTATCAGCGGCTCAATCCTTTGGTGCAAATCTGCATGCCCGAGAAATCTCATAACAGCGATCCATCAAATGCTCATGGCACGAAAACACAATAACACGGCACATCTATGCAAATCGTATGTCCCTGGAATCACGCCCTGGTCAGTCCTCGTCCGTGACGAGCTCGTGCTGACCGCAACTCTAGCCGTAGCTCTCTCTGCCCGTGATCGTGGCAGCAAAACCATAAACTGGTACCGATGAGGATAGATCATAGGAATGAATATAATACTGTGCAAAGAAATATACATCCTAAGGTTTCTCAAGCTGAGTATTGTATCGTAAATACGCCGCGGAACATACGTACGGTATGTCACTCTACTCAAGCTACCTACTCCATCAACCAAGGGTCATCCTACACTCCGAAAGTAAAACCTAACACTCTGATATCAACTTTGTCACGACTCGAAAAGTACGGAACATGACCGGCACTTAAACTACGAAACGTCTCTAGGCGTACGTAATCTAAGTAAGCCAAAACCTAGAAATCCAAACCAAGTAAAGCAGTAGAGTGAAGGAAAACCAATTTAAAGCAAGAAGTTTAACAACATACGTCGAAGTATGTATTTTTAAAATTCTCAAGTCTTTTCTAAAAATTTTGGCAGTTCCCTTTGTAAAATTGACCCCAAACTGGAACAAACATGATAAAGCATATATAATGAATAAAGGCATCCCCAAGCGAGAGCTAGCTCTTCGTCAATCGACGGAAAAAACCACACACTGTAATATAATATACAACGCCGAAAGGCGAGGATCAAACTCAGGATAAAAATCCAACATCATCAAGAAAAACAGAGGAAAACCATAATAATACAATGCGCGACTCTAAGGTCGAAGTAATATACACTGGTCTTCTATGTCTATCAAATATACAAGTCTGGTTGATGGAGTTTTACTAGATACAACTGAAATAACAAATATACAATAATGGTCCTGATGCAAAGAACCTACCTACCAAAGCAATCACCCGGAAGGAACAGTGTGCCAGCAAAACCGCAACGAAATATGTACGGCAAAACCTGCAAGAACTGTGGCACAACAGGGGTGAGTTGCCAACTCGTGAGTAGAAAACATCTACGAGTAGAAATCACATGCATGACGCTATCCTAGGTCATATCAAGTAATATCCTCAAATAATTATCCGGGTCCATCTATGTATAAGTGTAATACTACATGCTCGTGTCAGTACCTCAGATAGCAACATATCAGATATATGATGTATGAATGCATTACAAATGAAACAGAATATATCGTGAATGAGACAACTGTTTTCTTTATTTAATAAGATTTCTGTATGTATATAAATCGCGTATCATCAATGAAATCGACAGATAAAACAGTGTCCAGTATCGACACAAAACATAAATCTCAGTATCTCAATACCTCAGGCTCCGGCTATCCGGACTGGCCTGTATCATCAAATCTCAAAATCTCAGTGTCTCAAGTCTCAATATCTCAATACCCCGGGCTCCGTCAGTCCGAATCGGCCCATATCATCAATCATACGACCACGGACGGTATCCTCCGGATATCCGCCGCGCCAGGTAAAATCACCGGCAGGCGGTCTGTCCCTACTAGGCTTATCGTCTACACCTCGGGCTTCTTGCCCCAGGATACCTAACCGGGTCCACCATGTACCTGCAGACGGTTCATCCAACTCCTAGAACCGGGTCTCGAAATCCATCTCATAACCGAGAAAACATCATGCAGGATGACTCATACATCACAAGAAAACCATACTTTTCATTTTAAAAAGAGAGAGAGAGAGAGATAAAGAAGTTTATATATATTCTTGCGGTTTTCTCCCAAATCCAGGAATCTTATAAAAATCCGAAATCCAAGAATCGACAGTAAATAAACATTGAATATCGGCATAAAACTCCATAATACTGCATAACAGTGGATAATAATATGCACGAATTTGCAAGTAATAAGTGAAATGTCTAACCTGACATATAAAGCAAGTACACTAATATCATGTCGAAACTATCAGCTAACAAGCTATGTCAATGAAATAATATTCTTTAAAGTGTACGTGACACGGAAATTACCGATGATGATGTGTGTGAGCCGGCAAGTAAGTGTATGTGGAACATACGCATCATCGGTAATGGTGCTGGTGTCCTGACCGCATGATTTCAATATTAACATATGAAAACACAATATAAGCATGCGGTGCGATGCGAACAGCAAGAATATGCGGGAGCTAATTAATAAACACAATGATAACTAATATGCATTTATATAAATATGAGTCATACAGATTTGTCATTTGAAATAACACGAATCGTGGTGTTTTGAAAATAAGGGCTACGGTGCTTTTAAGAAAAGATACATTCTTTGAAATATCCATAGAACCCCTTGGCCTGTCTTTAAAATACTCACGATTGGTTAGTTTTGAAATAGGTATGATTCGAGTCTAATATATCATGTACATGTAAACTACCGGACTAAACTAAACCGGCTGATCGAAATGTAAGAAAACCGCCTAACATCTGAGTCGATACATACATATATATATATATAATAGTCGGTGATCCCGCCTTAATAGTATCCCATACGATACCCTAATACAATATGACATTCTCGAGTCAAGAGTGTGGATCTATCATCAATATAGCTCGTACGGTAAATCCGTCGTACGACATCCCAAATCTGGGTACGGGTCAATGTCACATCAATTACACCATTCATTTGGTATCCTCTTTATCAATTATCATGATCGGGGGAACTGATCCACGTCTAGTGCAATACTGATACCACATATGTATATGCATGCGTGTGTCTGAAAACACCACGTCGAAAGGACCCGCTAAAACATCGCGTCATATCTCAAATACGAACCATATCACATCACCAATCTCACGGCCTCAAGCCCAATCTCATCGACTCATCTCCAATCCCAAGTACTATCCTCATAATCCGTGTATATGTATACGTATATATATGTATATACATAGTCCCAAACCCATGTGTGTATGTGTGTGTGTGTGTGTATCCCCATATACGCACAGGTAATAGAATGAATGCAGGTGTGTGCGTGTGGGTGTAAATCTATTCTAGGTTTCGCGACTAAGAAGCTATGCTAGTTCACTTCTAATAACCCCAAACTAACCATGAACACATAATCATATCCTGATAATCATCCACGTATCATAAACCACATATATATCCAGTTATATATCATAAATATACTACGAACTGCGGGGGTGCTATACGCCATCCACCCGACTTCTCCCCGTAGATATAAATCTACTCACCTTTACCTTCGCTTGCCGATGCCGATGTCGCCACGCGCTCGCATTTTGTCTCGAAGTCTTCGCGAGGGTACCTATATATAGTAACGTATCGTATCGCATTAAAATCCAAATCGAAACCAAAACGACACGCGGAACTCACATAGGTCCAAACCTATGGTTTGCTCTCGCAACATAACCAAATAACAGCCAATAGAGACGTACGAACGTCAAGTGATCGATGCTAAACACAAATACCAAAACTTAAATCCATAAACATCACGAAACGTAAAGCAGCAACTAAGAAAACATGCTCCAGATTTTGTCTCAGGTGAAAACAAGGTAAGCAAACAACTCTGGGGTGATTTATAGGGTACATATGAGCTACTGGAATAACCTGGACACATCCTATCACCAAGTGGCCGGCCACTCCCTTGCCAAATCCGGCCTCCTCGGTTTCTAGGATGAGTTGTGGCCTCGAACTTGTAAGGGGGTCTCATATGGTCTCAAATTGGTCTCTGGAGTTGTTTATTTTTCTTGAAAATAACCCAGGTTATCCCAGATTTCCCTGCACACTCAAATACCTCACAAACCGACATCAAATGTTTCTGTTTTTCCGTATTTTCGTTTCAGGTTTGGTCAGGTCTGGGTTTAAGACAACTGGAGGGTTTAAGGTCACCTCTAAAGTTCAATTACACCAACACAACTAAATTTAACCCTAACCCTCGCAAGAGAACTTCAAGGTTCACTAAACTTCGCCAAAACGAAAACAAACTTGAAAAGAGGCTAAAGCACTTGAAATACTACACTAATTGTGAAAGGGTTACCTTATTTGGCACTCATGAATCCCCCTACAGCACTAAAACATAAACTTTCTTAGTCCAAAGGGTAGCTTGAGAGCTTGTGCATATTTTTTGTGAAGTGGGAGTGAGGTTTTGATGGAGATTTGATGATGAAGTGAGGGTTTTGAAGTGGAGGGAAAAGGGGGTGCTTCCATGAGAGAGGAGGAGGCAAGGATGATGAAGAAAATGAGAAGAGAAGGAATGGCCAAGACCTAACTTTGACCCCTCACCCTCTCTCTCTCTCTCATGCTCATGCTTCATATAATAATGTTTTCCCTTTTTCTTTACTTTTCTTTTCTTTTCTTCTCTTTGCAATAGTAAACCCAAGACAAATAACCATACACCCAAAAATCATATAGGAAAAATGTAACAAGTGTTAAAATGACATGTGCATGCCATGTGCACAAAACACGCTTAAAGCCCGATTAGCGATTTTTAATCGCGATTTGCACAAAATTAGTGTATAATAAATCGTAAAATTTCATAATTTGCATAAATCACATAAAGCACCCTCTTTTTAGTAATTTCCATAATTTTCCAAATTTTTCCCAATTTATCGGTATTTAATTATACCGTCTTATTAAAATATTCAATATTTTATTATTAAATTACAAAATTCCCAAAGTAATAGTTTATTTTTTTAAATGTTACAATTTCTCTGGTGACACTGGTACAGGTTAGTATGTAGACCCGAGATCGTTATAGAGTCTTGTGTGATTCCCACTGTGCTTTGATTTCCACCTTACCACGTTCAAGAGAACGTGCAAAACGGTGGTTTTTGGATACTGTCCCGAGTCACATGGAGGCAATGAGCGATAGGAGGGGATTCGTCTCTCCCGGTATTGGGGGTTTATGTTGCGCTGTGCTCGATTGGCTATAACAGGAAGTCCCTGGCCATGGATGATACGGAGATTTACTGGTAAGTGTTATCAGTAGTTTCTCGACCCGTTATGAGCCTCACATCGACATGACTTATCGGTTACTGGGGTCTGACCTTTACCACCCCTAAACTTGATATGCGACATATCAGACGAAGAGACCGGACTGTACGGTAGTGTTACTGACAGGCTTTGCAGGAGTATAGACAAGCTTGCTTGTTGATATTCTGATCGCTCAATACCCGCATAGCCGTTTCCAGCTAGTACCGCTGATGGATTGTGGGTGACTGATTTGATCATCACCCACTGTCAGCGTATTGACGAGTGTTTAGAGTCCTACACAGAGGTTTCCTGGCTCAAGAGAAACGAAGTAAGAGCACATATGTGATATGTGCTGGGCCGAGATTAATATATGTATGTGATACCGTATTCTATTCTCACGATATATGATATCGGTCGGTTATATGTGATATAGCCGAGTTATCGAATCAAGTGTTAATTCGATAAGTTGATACAAATTATATTAGTCGGTTGTATGTGATATAGCCGGATTATTAAATCAAGTGTTGATTTAATAATTTAATGTATAATTGTATATTTGATATATTAATTTACATTAAATAATATTAGCTTACTTAAGCATTTCTTTATCTCACTTATGCATTTAATATATGTGTGATATATATTAATTGTGTTTCATTTTGTGTCATGCTTGATGCCACATGTTACATGGGTGTATGAGACTCACACTATGCTTATGATAATGTAGGGTTTATTTATTTCAAGTAAATCCAAATTAGTTGGAAATTAGTCACATGGTTGGAGCTTGGTAGAAGCTTGTGGAACCATTGACTTAGTCCACTAGTTTTGTTTTACATTAGATATTTATTAACCCAACCATTATCGAAACCCATGGTCAAGTCTCTACATAAGTTATATGAGATATTTCTCACCCATGGTTGGCATAATTCTATTTGCTTCATCTTCTTCATCAACAAGAGTGAGCTTTCTAAATTTTGAGGAGGTGATAAAAATTAGTGAGAAAAATATTTCTAAAGTGAGCAAAATTCCTACTTCATCATCCTCTACTAGACTAGTCATTTAGTTTAGGGTGTTAGCTTCACTAATCCCTAATTAGTGAAGAGGTAGCCTGGGTTGGTGTCTCCTCGACGTAGATCATCTTCGGCCTCGAAGACTTCGTGCAAGCTTGTTCCTTTCATCTTGTGGGGCCATTCTAGAGTCCGGAAGATCACTACTTGGAGCGAATGGACTACTACACGGAGCTATTGAAGTGAATGACCGGTCTACAAAGGTTGTATTCCATGTTCACTTTGTATGTAAAGTTGTTTACAATCATGTTTCGTCTAAATCTTTAGTTAAGATTCTAGGTTTAGGTTGTTTAGCATGACAATTTTTTGAAAATGGTATGGACGATACCTCCCAAAACCTTGCTGTCGTGCTAGGTAATCCTACACATTCGGTATAACATTCTAACCTAGTAGTTTATCTCTCATTGTATTTGCTAGTATAGCTTTATGGTTTCGATCTTGGAACGGGTTTTGTTTGCGCCAAAATTTTTGAACGCCAGTTTTTGTTGCGCATCAGCCACGGTAGATGGCCAGGACACCGGCAAAATCCAGCATGGTATCAGAGCCACCCATAAACCAATACTAGATAGTTTGCACAAAGTTAAAATATCGATCGACCAATTTTTCCGAATCAAAATTCCATTTTCTCATGCTTCCTGTCGATTTTGAAAAGTGTTCAAAAAATCTTTTTGTGTATCTTAAAAATACATGCAGACAATTGTAGGGGACCACAAGAAAATTGGGCAAGTGAACCATCAAAATGGCCGCGGAAGCACTGCAATAGGTGCCTATCTGCTGAGGTTCCGTGGCCGTCTTGTAGCCACATTGCTCCAAACTTCTTATGGCACTCTCTGACATGGAAATTTGATTTTTGGTATATATGGTTTTGGCCCAGATTTGTTTAAGTGCTGGATTTGCATTTGAGGCCAATTTGAAAATGTTTAATCGATCGAAATTTTAAGTGTGTGATTATCAGTACATGTGATGATATCTGTGACCGTGAATGTCATTAGAGCGGTATAACCCGTCTAACTGCTATATGTTCTTTTAGACGGGTTTGCGAACATAATGTTCACGTTGATATTCTGTGTTGTGCTGATATTGTGGTTGGATTGTCATGGTGGATAGCCAGTGGTGTAATGATAGTTAGTACAATTCAGATTCATTTGTATATTTGTTATTGTGGGGCGAGCGTCCGACATGTGGACTGCCGTCTCTGCCCGTTTGTATATTATTTGTTTGGGGCACGACCGGATTAAGGTCGGTGTCGCCATTGTATATATTTTTCTTTTTCTGTAAGTGGAGTGCACGAATAGCCGGATTCTAGAGGGCAACGGGTCCGCATCTCATGGCGTTGAGACAGAGGGGACCTTACTCTAGAATTGGCGGGCTATTCGCCGCACTCGTAGGGGGTATAAGTTGACCCCACGGAGGGGTCCCAAGTTACTGAATTCTGTGAAGTGCTGGGTGGCCCATTCACATTGTTGATTGAGGTTTCCTCACTTCTGGGATTAGAAGGTAACTTGCTGCACTCGTAAGGTTCTAGGTTTTCATAGCACAGGCTATCCATACGACCGGGAACGTCAGGTCTCATTTGCGGCTCAAATAAAACCCGGGGCTCCAAGATTATGCACCACTCTGTGTTACTTGCTGAGATTCGGTGATGTTTCTTATATCATGCCTGGGACGAATGTTATATATATATTTATATATATACTAATAGATGTTGTATATGGTTTGCACCCGCGCTAGTCCAGCCCCCGCTCTGTCGCTAGTTAACTAACCTAATGGGTGATGACGGGGCCCAGTGGCGAATGCGGATGGCATATACGTACATTTTATTTTCGTTCCTTTTCTATGGTGTGATATGGATTAATTGATGGGACTGCATTAATTCTGATTAATGCAAGGAAAACAAACCTATATGATGTTGTTGGAACCAAATTTTCAAAAACTGTTATTACAAGATATTTCCTTTTGCTTTGCACAGTGGTATTCGGTTATGAATATCCAGTACCTCATTCGACGAGGCAAGAGCCGAGATCTCTTCATCGGGAGTAACCTCTTGAGCGAAAGTTCGCGTCATTGTAATAACTTCACTACAGTCGATTCTTTTGATTTGCATCGTGGTATTTAGTTTGGAATATCATGCATCTCATTCGACAAGGAAAGAGCCGAGATCTCTTCATAGGGAGTGATCTCTTTAGCAAAAGTTTGCGCCATTATATATTTGTAAAATCACTCGGTTCCTTTAACGATATCAAGTTCATTATGTTAAAGGTTTTTCGCCAAAAACCAGCCGTAGCCCTCCATCGTTTTGAATAAGTAGCATATAGTATTCATGCGGTGTTTGTTGGCTAAAGTAAAGGCATCGTGAATGGTAGCTGTGTGTTGCTTATCCGTAGCATTGGTAAATGCATTGGTTTAGGACAGTCGTACCACTTTGTTAGCCAAAATCAAGGGTGCGTGCGGGTGGGTCTAAATCTATTTGGATAATGACGGGCAGAACTTGACTTGCGTGTTATGATTTGTTGGCCAAAGTCAAGGTCATAAGCGCTTGGGGCAAAAACCACATCAAGAGTTTCAAACATACAGGAAACTTTCCAGGCATGCGCATACCTTCTGGAGTGTGGTGACTTGAGTGGCTTCCATCAAGTTATCATGCGATGATAGTTGGATCTCGATTCCCATTGACGAGTAGGTCCTACTCCTCGGGTGATTTTAGATGATACTGACTAATTCTCCTTTTGGGTTTGGAGGAGAATTCGAGGATACAATGGGAGACATCCTGATTAGATAAAGTGATTAACCATTCTGATTTAGGTTAGAGTGCACATTGAGTATTTCTTTTCTCTCTCTCTCTTTGGCAGTGACCATGGCCCGACCTAAACTAAAACTCATGAACCAAGTTAACCGAACCT
The DNA here is from genome assembly GCA_030015575.1 of Agapanthus africanus. NCBI lineage: Eukaryota > Viridiplantae > Streptophyta > Magnoliopsida > Asparagales > Amaryllidaceae > Agapanthus > Agapanthus africanus. Next base: position 129,755,384 of record JASDDO010000018.1, read on the forward strand.
TCTTAAAACACTTTGGCTTTTGGATTGTCACATAGTCGCATATATTATTGCCGCTCCTATATCACCTTTACATTTCTCTGGAACATTCCGTATCACTACGAAGATCCACATTTATTGGATAAACTATCGTATAGTTACATATGAACTCGAAGAAACTTTTTTTAGGTCGAAGATGGTTTCCGATTCTGGAAAAATAGAATAGGAATATTCAGTTGTCTTTTCCCTTTACCTTCTTTCAGGTTGCGAGGGCTCCTGGTATTTAGGAGAGTACACCTATTGCGCTTATAGTCTTCTTCTAAACCTCAGGCTGGTGCCAAAAGGTAGGGAAGGATGAAAACCAATTAGTCTAAGTGTGGTGTACATAAGGTAATAAGTAAAGACATATAAAGGGATTAGAAAGAGGGCAAAGGAAACTGCGACTGCTATCATTCACGACGAAGCCGCATATATCATCGCCGCTCCTACTTCATCTTTGCATTTATCCGGAACATTCCATATCACTACAAAGATCCATATTGCTTGGATATGACCATCGTATAGTTACATATGAACTCGAAGGAACTTGTTCCAGTTCGAGGATGGTTTCCGGTTCAGGAGAAATCGAATAGGATTATTCGGGTTGTCTTTTATTTTTACCTTCTCTTAGATTGCGAGAGCTCCTAGGATTAGGAGAGTACACCTATTATGCTTATTGGATAGTCTTCTTTCAAACCATAGGCTAGTGCCGAAAGGTAGGAAGGAAGAAAACCATTTAACCTAAGGGTGGTGTACATAAGGTAATAAGTAAGGACAAATAAAGGGATTGGATAGATGGCAAGGAAATATATGGTTACAGTCATAAATCTGGATAGTGGAAGATGCATTACTAGGAATACCCGGCTACCCCTTCGAAACATTTTCTTGTTCCACTTTGACTGTGCAATGTTAATTGAAAACCGTTTCCCAATTGGATTCTGACTCCAGGGTATGTATTTACCAGATTTGATTCTCACATCTGTATGGCGTTACAGATGCTGCGTGGGAGTAAGATATTGGGAATTGGGTGATTATATCCTCTATATATCGGGATTCTTTGTAATTGGTGATATTTGAGGAAATCACCTGGGTTTTGCCTGTTAGAAAATATTTGGTTTTGAATATCCGTCGTTATGCACCAATTTCAAACTGATATATCTGTACGTTTATTTTATAAAGTGAGATATAACTTTTTGAAATTATGTCTATGACATTTACCTATATCAGTTGATGGTTAGGTAAGATGCATTCAACAATGGTGTAATTCTTCTTAACTACAGTACAGTTTTCAACCTACGACGCACAGGGTTTGAGTTATTAAACTCAGTGAACTTATACAGAGTGTTGTATGTTGTCCGGTGTCCGTTAATACAAATGGGTTGGTACTCGTACTATATTTTGTTTACTCATGACTTCTCTAGTTTTAGACAAGTATTTCGTTGAAATACAAGATCCAAGTTTTGAAAAGTTATAGGTATAAGAATAAAGTAGAGAACCATATGTTGCAAAGTATCAGGATTCTTCAAGGTGATCGAAGATGTAGATACTTATGCTAGGTATTCCGTTGATAGTAATAGTTTTGAGAACTTGCTTCTCTTTCAGATTACTCATATGTGGATGCATTCCTTGATGAGTAATCCTGATTGGCCTCCTTCCATTTAGTTGATATGCACTGGAGACAGCTGCATGATTTTGAATCTGGTTACAATTAAATTATTGCATTTGTTTCTATATGAATATAGAATGGATTCATATCTTAACGATGTTCAGGTATATGGAGTTGTCCGGCTGATACTTAAAACCAGAATCTGGACAAACTCTAGGCACGTTTCAGTAATGGCAGTTTGTGGGTAATCCCGGGCTTTGACGAGGGTTAATATTATACCATCAGAAAGATCAATAGGTATATTGTTCTTAACTCACCACCAGTTTTTGTAAAAATGGATTCCTTTCAGAAAACATTAGTGGGAGTATGGTAGAACTGGAAGTTGTTCCAGAACCATAAACGATTACAGAAAATTTAGTAGAACCTAAACATTCAATTGGATTCGACATTCCATTAGCCACTCCACAGATTTGGTGCGTAACCTCATGCACCCGAGAGGTATTTCGGTCTTCTCAGAGACAATGATAGGGAAGTTCTTGTTTACCCAGACTTGCCATTGCTGCTGTTCTATACTATGAGACCTGGCAGGAGGATGATTATAACGTCGTTCTAAACTAGCTTTAAAAGTGCACGTGTATATGATTCTGCCAGAGAGTTGTTGTAGTCAGTGGGAGCAGCGGAAGCATAGTGGGCAAGTAGCTTATGTCTATTTATAAACTAAAGCAGATATAGTGGAGATAGATCGTCTATTTTTGATGTGACAGTCATAGAGTTTGACTTTATCAGAATAATAAATGGATCTGGTAAGAAGGTAGTAGGGAGTAATGTCCTGGGATTTAGATGGCATGCTCTTGATAGGAAGTGATATTCCTATACTAGATCGGTTATACTGTGGTTGTCACAAGATGTTTCTCCATATAGGATCTGGATAAAATATCAGGGTATCTTGTCGCTAGATCTATGGTTTTAGATATAGATTTAGGAAGTGTCCCAATTTGGGTACTTGACACTATTCTAATGTGTTTTAGAATGGACAACTCCTGGCGTGGTGGTGTATCCGCAGGTGATGGAGTCACCCTCTCTAAAGAGATTTCTTTCATACTAATGAGGAGAGGGGTCTGCATGATTAGTATATCACTTGCATAGTCAATTGAGTTAATCATGAAATGTCAAGTACTACACCAGATATTGTTTTTGCACTGGATGCAATAAACATATATTAATCCAATCCTGGAAAAACGTTGGGAAGCAGTTATGAACATAAGTGGATGTTCTTGGTATATGGTAACCACAGCCTCCTTCAGAAGGCGGTTATTATTTTAGGCTTCTAAGGTGACCTGGGTGACAGAGTGACTATCAGAGTTATAGTTTCCCTCTTTTGAGGGGAAGTATGTTGGACAGGGGGTCCAAGCGGATATTGTGGAAGGTATGGTGCATGATACCGATTAAATTCAGTAGATGATACAGTCTAAGAAGTTTATTGGATTTGGAGTTCATTTGTGAACTGGGTCCTACCAGATATCCAGACAAATTCTAAGACAACGCTCATTTCGGGAGATAGTCTTTCTCCGCAAAGTTGAGATATAGAGAGATAACGATAGAAACACTGGAGCGGATCCACTCACTAAGGCTATTTCTCGAACGCAATAGTTTCGCAAACGGGTTTTTCGAGACTGATTAGTAGAGATGTTGGGTGTTCGGTATCACACGGGCTGTGAGTATGCGACACCGCAATAATTAGCCTTAAGTGCAAATGGGAGATTGTTGGCTATAATGCATTCAGATCAATTATTGAATCGCAGGCACATGATTGTGATGATTGATGGAGTACCTATACCGGTAGAACAGTCTTAGTCGAGATGATAATATGCTATCTGGTTTGTCTTTATCATCATGTACAGTATTAGGTGGCATTACAGATCACTATTACATGTTGATAGAGCCCATATGATTCTTTCTTGATTACCAGCATTATGATGGCGATCATATAAGTAGGAGCTGGGTGGTCTATAAGCACATCCTTAAATGTCCCTAGTCGTGAGAGTATCGAGACCGGACATCGATACTCCAGAGTAGACTAGTGTATACTTATCGAGACCCCGACGAGGGGCGGTGGCCGGTCTCACAAGCCATTGGTGTCAGTCAGTCACCTAAAATAGTATAAATGTGCTCATTGGGTTATGAGTACACTGGACGGATTCGCCGGGAACCTGCTAGATGGTATTATACGTATTGTCAAATTGCAGTTCCCTGATGACATGAGTACAGGTTAGTCTGTCAACCTGAGATCGTCATTTGTCTCATGTGAGTTCCCACTGTGCTTTGATTACTATCCTACCATGGCTCAAAGGAGTCATGCAAACAGGTTTTAGTTGGGTATAGTCCCGAGCCACATGGAGGCAGTGAGCAGATCTTCGGGGATTCTTCTCTCCCGGTATTGGGGATTGATGTCGCTCAGTGCACGAGTGGCCATCACCAGAAATCCTTGGCCAAGATAGTCAAGAATTACTGATATAGAATTAGTAGTTTCTCAGGTGGTGATGGGTTTCATACCGACACGAAATGTCGCGTTATTAGGGGTCTGACTTTATCCACCCCCTAGACTTGATATGTGATACTCTTAGACGAACAAAATGGACTGTATGGAGATTGTCACGGACCGACTCAGTATGGGATTGGATGTGTTTGCTCGTCGGCCTTCCTTTCGCTCAATACCTAGGTAGCCGTTACGTACAGCCAGTGTCGCTAACGTGCTTGTGGTTAAACCTACTGCCAGCGTATTGACGAGTCTTTAGAGTCTCATATAGAGGGTTTTCACGGTTCAGGCGATACGGTGTAGATGACGTATGTTGGTACATATAGGTGTCCGATTAAATATGTATACATGCTACACAGACTTTAATCGGACGGTTGATAATACTAGCTGCTTAGGGTTAAGCCAGATTATTAAATCAGGTTTTGATTTATTAATTTATATATATATATATATATATATATATATATTATACATGTATTCTAGTATTATTGTTCACTATTCATTTTCTCTCTTGGCTATTCATATTTTTGTACGAATACGCGTATATGTATTTCGATACGTATACCGGGTTGTATTCCGTATTTATACGGAACAGCTTCTAGAAGTTGGACACTTTATTTAGATGATTTTCTTTTTAGAAAATCATTTGTTTTTTAAATTAAGTGGAGGGTGAGTTGGCATGAGCATGTTGAGGCATGTAGAGAGGTATGGTTATGATTTGTTTATTGCAAAATGAGGAGATATTTTTCCATGGTTGAAATTATTGCAGCCATTCTTTCTCCATGCTAGCCTCTTGATCATTCATCACTTGCTTGACACTCTCACACTCTCTTGGAGAGACTTATCCATTTTTCCATGCTTGCTCATGCCACTTGTTTTCCTCACCTCCTCCTTCTTCTTCTTGAGTTGCTCATTTGAGCATTTGATATGAGAAAAAAAGAAAGTGAGACATTGCTACACCTCCACTCTTCATTGCTAGCAACCATGGAGGGTCAATTGGTTCGCTAGGCGAACCTGGAGCTTGCATTGTTCCCCTCGGGTGGATCATCTTCGATGGAGGGAGACCGGAGGCCAAACTCGATCCATGACGCTTCAAGGAGCTTAGGAGATGGTAGAGGACCGAAGGACTTGGTTCATTCGGTATAACATTCTAACCTAGTAGTTTAGCTCTCTTTGTATTTGATAGTATAGATTTATGGTTTCGATCTTCGAACGGGTTTTGTTTACGCCAAAATTTTTGAACGCCAGCTTTTGTTCCGTATCGGCCGCGGTAGATGGTCAGGGCGCCGGAAAAACCCAGCAGTTCCATCCATTGAGCATCCAATATCTGTGTATTGTGATAACAAAGGAGTCATGGCTTTGGACAAGGAACCCCAGTCCCATCAGAGATCCAGACATATTCTTAGGCGGTATCACCTGATCCGGAAGATAGTTGATCGCCGGGAGATCGAGGTCAGGAGAGTTGACACGGAGGATAACACTGCGGATCGACTCATGAAGGCCCTCCCCCAGACGCAATTCGAGAGACTATTTAGGTTGTTGGGTATGAGATACTACAACAACTGGCCTTAGTGCAAACGGGAGATTGTTAGGGATATGTATGCCCTAGAGGCCAATATTGTACATTGATATATATTATAGTGGATGCTTGGACATATATATATAGGACTTTCTTGCTCGACATGATAGAATTATATCTGGTTGCTCCTTATCTTAACATGTACACTTGTATTATTATACTGTCTCTCTGATGCATGTTGATAAAGCACTTAGGATGTTTGCTTGACTACCAGGACTATGATGCAGATTATACTACTTATACTTGTGTAGTCTACAAGTACATCCTCTAGCAGTTCCTAGTCGAGGAGTATCAATACAGGGCATCGATATTCAAGAGTAGACTAGTGTGTGCGTTTCTTGACCCTGTATGGGGCGATGGTTGATCCCATATCCATTGATGTTTAACAACAAAGATTGTACACAGGTGCTTATTAGAGAATGGGTACACCGAACAGGACTCGCCAAGAACTCTTAGATGGTACTATACCTATCGTCAGATAGCAGTTCTCTGGTGATACTGGTACATGTTAGTCTGTAGATCCGAGATCGTCATAGAGTCTTGCATGGTTCCCACTGTGCTTTGATTCCTCCTTACCCCGGCTCAAAGAAGTCATGCAAATAGGTGGATTTTGGGTATAGTCCTGAATCACATGGAGGCAATGAGCGATAGGAGGGGTTTCGTTTCTCCTGGTATAGGGAGTTGATGTTGCGCTATGCTCGATTGGTTATAACAGGAAGTCCCTGGCGAGGGCTGTTGATGAGATTTACTAGTAAAAGTTATCAGTAGTTTCTTATACCGTTATAGGCCACACATCGACATGACTTATCAAGTTATTGGGGTCTGACGATTCCACCCCCAGACTTGATATGCGACATATCAGACGAAGAGACCGGACTGCACGGTAAGTGTTACCTATAGGCTTCATGGGAGTTTAGACAAGCTTGCTTGTTGATCTTCTTATCGCTCAATACCTGAGTAACCGTTACGTCCAGCTAGTACCGCTAACGGCTTTTGGATGACTGATGTGATCATCACCTACTGCTGGCGTATTGACGAGTCTTTAGAGTTCTACATATAAGTTTCCTGGTTCAAGCGAAACGAAGTAGGGAACATATGCTGATATATGCGGGGGCTTGATTGAATATGAGTATGAATATTATATGAAGCATGTCATGGATTTTCTATTTTTGGAAAATAGAAAATGAGGTGGAAAATGGGGAGACTTTTTATGGAATGGGTGAAACATGGCTTTGATGATTATTATATTGGTCTTGACACACTTTTGAAGAATGGTTCCATTTGATTATAGTTTTAAATGGATGCTTAAATTATTGAAAAAAGAGATAAGTCATTCTTCACTTCATTTTTCATTGGATGCTTGAACACTTGTTCATTTTTTTTGATATGAGACTTGAGCTCATGGGATGAGTTCTTGCTCTCTAGCTCTCTCCATCTTCTTCACTTCCACCTCCAAGCTCAATCCCTCACATGAGTTATGAACCCTTGAGCTTGTGAGAACATAGTGAGCAAACAACACCCCTACTTCACCATCCTATACTAGATTAACACTTTGGTGTAGTGTGTTTACTTCACTAAAGAGTTTAGTGAAGAGGTGGATTCGATTAGCGGAGCTTCGGGTGGATCATCTTCGGCATCAAAATCGCAAAGGAAGCTCGATCCAACTTCAAGTGGAGTCTAGTGGAGTCGTGTGGACTACTACACAGATCTTGAGAAGAGAAGGAACTGTCTACAAAGGTTGTAGTATCCTTCACTTAGTTAATGTTTTTTTATATCATAGTTAAACCCTAATCGTCTAGTTTCGATTCTTCTTTAGTGTTAATTAGCACTCCAAAAATTTAAAAATGGCATGCTTGATGCTTGTAAAACCCAGTGGTGGTGCTAACAAACACTTTCAGATTACTATAAATTGCAAAACAAGCAGAAGCTGGAAGAAAAACAAGAGTTTTCGGCTGAAACTAGTATTGCCGAAAGAGAAGGATATCTACTTGTGGTTCTTGACAACACATATCGATCTAAGGATGAATGGATTATGGATTCAAATTACTCTCGCTATATGTGTCCTAATAGGGATATGTTCTCCACCTATGAGTCTTTTGATGGTGGAGTGGTTTGATGGGCAACAATAGTTCGTATCGAGCTATTTGTAAGGGGACGATTCAAATCAAGATGTTTGATGGTGTTGTAAGAAAATTAGTGGAAGTTAGGCATGTCCCTGACTTGAAGAAGAATCTCATCTCATTGGGTGCACTCGATATTAAGCGTTATAAGTTATCCGCCGAAGGTAGAGTTTTGAAAGTCAGTAAAGGTGCATTCGTCATTATGAAAGGCTTGAAAATGGGATCCTTATATGTGTTGCAGGGTTCTACAACTACAAGTTCGGCGGAAATTTCATCTAAATCCATGTCAGATTCAGATGTGACTAGATTATGGCACATGAAACTCGAGCATATAAGTGAGAGAGGTATGGCCGAATTATCGAGTCGGGGTCTACTATGTGTTAAAGTATATCGAAAATGGAATTTTGTAAGCTGTGCATTTTCGAGAACCAGAAACGAGTTAGTTTCGGTACTGCGGTGCACAACACAAAAGGTGAACTTAACTATATCCATTCGGATCTTTGGGGACCCTCTCAAGTTGCTTCTGAAAGAAGCGGTGCAAAATATTTGCTTAGTTTCATCGACGATTATTCGAGAAATATTTAGGTCTACTTTTTGAAGTAAAAGAGTGATGTGTTTAATACATTCAAGTAATGGAAGACAATGATTAAGAAACAGACAGGAAAGCAGATCAAGGGGCTAAGAATGGACAACAGATTAGAATTTTATGGTGGAGATTTCAATGAATTCTGCAAAAACGACGATATCGTTCGGTATCATACCGTTGTCCATACACCGTAGCAAAATGAAGTCGTGGAGTGCATGAATCGGACTCTTTTAGAGAAAGCTCGGTGTATGTTATCTAATGCAGGACTCAACAAAGAGTTTTGGGTAGAGGCGGTGAACACGACATGCTTCGTTGTGAAAAGATCATCTTATATAGCACTTGGTAGTAAAATACCGGAGCAGCTTTGATCTGGGAAGCACGCCGATTATTCTACATTTAGAGTGTTTGGTTGTCCCGCATATGCGCTTAGTCGTGAAGGTAAGTTATATTCTCAAATGAAGAAATGCATTTTTCTTGGTTATGCTACAGGGGTCAAAGGTTATAGCTTGTGGTGTATAAATTCTAAGTCACCAAAGTTTATGATTAGCAGAAATGCCAATTTTGACGAGTTTTCTATGTTGAAACCGAAGAACGCGGAATCTCCAATTCAAGACGATACAAGGAGGGACAAGTCGAGCATTGAATTTGAGGTCGGTGAAAGCTCGTGTTCGCAGGAGATCTCTCCTTCACCATTGTCTGACGAAACTCAGTCCCAAAATGAGCAGTGTCTACTAACTCGAGACCGATAATGAAAGGACATTAGACTGCTAAAGAGATATGGTTACGATGATATAATGGCGTATGCACTTTCCGTTACAGAGACAGTTGATATTAGCGAGCTTACGAGTTGCCAAGAAGCTATATCATCTGATGAGTCGGCTCATTGGTTAGTCGCTATAAATGAAGAGATTGAGTCTCTTCATAAGAACCAAATATGGAAGCTGGTTAAGCCCGAAGGAGGAAAGAAAGTAGTTGGCTGTAAGTGGGTTTTTAAAAAGAAGGAAGATTAAGGGGTTGCAGATATTCGATACAAGGCATGGCTTGTAGCTAAAAATTATTCACAGGTTAAGCGAGTGGACTTCAATAAAGTATTTTATCCAGTTGTAAAACACGCCTTTATTCGTGTCTTGCTCGGTTCGGTGGTTATGCAGGATTTGGAGCTCGAGTAGCTCGATATTAAGACCGCTTTTCTGCATGGTGATGTGGTAGAAAATATTTGCATGCAACCCGAGGGTTTCGAAATTGAATGCAAGGAAGACCATATTTGTTTGGTAGAGAAGTCTCTCTATGCTTTAAAGCAGTCGTCTAGACATTGGTAAAAGAAATTTGATTCCTTCATGAGAGATATTGGATTTATTACAAACAAGGGTGACAATTGTGTTTATTGCAAGAAACTCGCCGATGGTACTTTCATATATTTGTTATTTTATAGTGATGATATGTTGATAGAAGCAAAGTATATGGTGGATATTTAGAAGCTTAAGGAATAGTTGAAAAGCATGTTCGAGACAATATTTAGGAGCGGCCAAGAAAATTCTCGGTTTGGAAATTAGACACGATTGCAAGGGAGAAAACCTTTATTTGTCTCAATAATGATACGTTGAGAAAGTTTTGGAGCATGTTGGTATGACAGACGATAAACCAGTAAGTATCCATTTGGCAGCTGATTTTAAACCTTCAGCTCGTTTATCACCGCAAACTAAGAAAGAAATTCAGTATATGTGTCATTTTTCTTATTCGAGCGCGGGAGAAGGTGATTACCGGCTATGTATTCTCTTTAGGAAGATGTGCCATTAGTTGGCGTGCTTCGTTATAGCTTACGGTAGCGTTATCTACGACGGAGGCAGAGTATATGACCATTGTTGAGACCGTTAAGGAAACAATCTGGTTGAAGAGACTATTTTCGGAACGTGGTATCTAAGAAGACATCATAATAGTTTGTTGTAATTGCCAAAGCACGATTCATTTAACAAAAGACCAAATGCATCATGACAGAATGGAGCATATTGACGTTCGCTATTGGTTTCTTCGGATGTCATTGAAGAGGAAGAGATAATCGTAAAGAAGATTAGCACAACGGATAATCCGACCAACATGTTGACTAAGTCTCTTTCGTTTGTTAAGTATTACTTGAACATAATTGTAGTGCGTTGAACTCATTGAACCCTTTAAGGATTTTGTAGAAAAGGTGGAGGTATTACTAATATTATGGAGGAGTTTTGTGAGAATACGAGGTATGGAGATTTGTTGAGTTTGCCTCTTCTTTCCGATCCCTATTGGTTTCTTAATTGAATTCGCCGTCTCAAGAATAGTTGAGCCGACTCAAATTGATCATGAGCCGTCTCAAGTGAACAGAGAAGAAATCGTTATTCTGAAGGACTCGTAAGCCGGCTCATACATTTTTGAGCCGTCTCAAACAACCAGAGACGTCTCTCGACGTTTTGCGTTGAATTCTAAGCCGTTTTAGGAAATCCTAGTTTAACTCTTTTCTTCATACTATAAATAGCAGTTTGTAACCCTAATTGGGAAACTCTTTGTTAATCTGAATTAAAAGAGAGGAGGCTAGGGATTTGAGAGGGATTTGTTTGTGAGAATTCATCCACCATTGTAATCCTCCGAATTTGTTCGATTAGTAAAGTGCTTTTTCTTCGCCCGTGGTTTTTCCCGTAAGAGTTTTCCATGTAAATCTTGTGTCACTTCTCATTTGTGCCCTATTTCTATTTCTTTGTTTAGTCGTTGCTTTTCTTTATCGTTTGTTTATTATTTTGTGATCGTATTTATAGTAACATGGCACCTTTACATTAGTCAACAATCGGACCAAATTTTCTTTTCTAACAATAAGTGTTGTGCGCTAATAAACTAGTTTAGGGGCAATAATTGCTAAACGAGATATACATGAGGGCTAGCATTTGAAAAAATGGAACAAATTTTTAAAAAAGCATTGAAAATGAAGAGCATGGTGCCCGATTTTGTTGTGTAGGCCAGGAGAGCTCTCCGTGCGCTGAGGGGCCTGGTTAGGCTTCAGGCTCTAGTAAGGGGACACAATGTTCGGAAGCAAGCTCTGACAACCATGCGGTACATGCAATCTCTTGTGCGTGTCCAGGCCCGAGTGCGTGCCCGACGCCTCAATCTCATTCGCAACCACACCAACAGTTTCCCAATTGCACATGATCACTTCTACCACAAGATGGAACCTTACCCTATCAAAGAATCTGATGAAGATGAAGACTATGATGATGATACTACTCATGGAGTAACTCATTCAATTGGTAGCGACAAGAAGGCTAATTACAGGGTATTACAAAGCCCGCAGAGACATGATACAGTCATCGACCGTGAGCGAGCCCTCGCTTATGCATTTTCCTGTCAGGTGCCATTCGTTTCTTAATAATTTCTTTTTCTCTGGGAAATTTTTTTTTAATGTAATTCCGATAATATATGTTTGTCATTAAGCTTAAAAGGAAAATAAAAATAGCAGTTAGCTAATCTTTTTTCCTTTTTGAGGCCACGAGAAATAAAATCTGTCAAACTTGGGAATTTCAGGAGCGTCCGCAATGGGGATGGAACTGGCTAGAGCGATGGATGGCAACACAACAATCACACTCGACCGATCAAGCGTTTCCTGCAGAAACCTCTTTCATCACCACCGCAGACACCCTCTCCGAAAAGACGGTGGAAATAGACACCGGCCCTAGTATTACTTCTAATCTGACAAATCAACACTTTAAAAACCAGTTTCAAAGTGGACATGAAGAAGAACAGAAATCTACATTAAGGGGCAATCATGCAGTTCCGAGCTACATGGCCGCGACCCTATCGGCCAAAGCTAAAGCCCGTGGACACGTTAAAGTGCACATGCGAACGCAGAGCAGATCACAACAGTCAGGGTATAGTCCCGATTCAAGTTATTACGGTGATGATCAGACACCACCGTTTGTTAGAGGACGGACGGGGAGAAAGGATCATGCCCGGGTAATGAACTAATTAAATAAATGGAACGTGTTTATGATTTAGTCTTCTTTTTTATATTTTTTGAATGGGGAATCAGATATACTAATTGGTGAAGTAAATATGTGGTGAGTATTGAAATTTGTCATCAAGATAATAAAGCACTGCAACTTACATTTGTTTGCTTGAAATTTACTTTTGTTTTCTTTATTTCCCTCTTTTTATGTTTCGATGGGGTCCTAATTAATCAAAAACATAGAAGTTAGAATTATTTTTTGTTATGACCTTGCACCCCCTTTCTTAGACACTTTACATCAGAATTTAATTTAACCAAGGAATAATTACCTTTTATCCCAATTGAATATCAATTTTTCTTTGTTCTTTCATAGGTTTCCAATCTTTCAAGAATTAAATTATTCTTGTCGTTTGTAGCTTCTTCATTAAGAACCTGTCTAAATCCTGAACACTGCCTGCCTACTAATTTTTCATTAAAATTTTTGGATTGTTGATGATTGTTCGAAATAAACATCAAATTGTGACTGTAATTGTTATAATATTACAACAAGCATCTTACATAGGTTACTTCTTTGTCCTGAAATGGTATAATTAACTTGAGGTTTTGTATATATTATTGTTCACATGATTTGCAAAATTCGTGGTCAGCAAGAACAGACAATTATTTACTAAACAAATACCAAATTAAGCATTTGGAAAAGAAATCAACAAGTATTAAACTAAAAGAATTAAGTGGGCCACATTGACTATTTCTTTCCTGGTACAGGACTAGATCAATTTTGCACTATAATATAGTAATTAACTTAGATGCCACCTTGCATTCTATTGTTATATATGAGATAAGGCTTGTCACTTGCGATTATCATTGAAGATCAAATTATATCTCAATAATTGGCGATACGAGATCAGGACACGTGGCGGATGACGTGCCCTAAGACCCGGAAGGATGGGCCCACAGAGGCCGACCAGGCCACCCTTGTCCCGACCTGCAAGCACGAGCTGGCCCTCCTCGGGCCCCCCCCGCAAATTTGCCTCCTCGGCCCCTTAGCTCGTCCCGGGCTGTCAGGACCAAGACTCCTCAACCCTCTAGCTTGGTTCCGTGCTCCCCAGCCGAGGCCATCTTCTTCGGCCCCTCCGACTGATCAACTCCACCACTCGCAGGCGTAACTGCCGCTCCGCAAATCTCGCCACGCGCAGATCCTCCGCCAGCAATGTCCCACGTTCTACGCCATCACGATCCCCATTAATGGGCGATCCACTCTTCACGCAGGCATGACGTCGGGAGCGTAACGGCCGGCGGGATTCTCGCGCCTGCCCGCCTACTGCCATCACTATATAAACCTCCATCACAGAGGGGCCAAGTAAGCCATTTCTATTCCACTTAGCCGTTACTCTGCTCGGATCTAGCACTAACTTGATCGTCGGAGGGTTCCCGGTGGTACCAAACCACCCCGGGACTTCTTTGCAGGTACTCGGCGCTAAACTCCTCAAATCACCATTCTCACCAAAACCCATTGAGACCCACACGCTGCAGAAGATCGCCACTAAGATCCACCGGGAGATCAACGGAAGACAACATCTGACGGAGACCTGAAAAGGATCTCCATCAGTTGGCGCCGTCTGTGGGAAACCAAACTCCACAAAAACAAAGTTGGCCTTCCGATCTCCGTCCGCATAACGAGCAACCATCCTGAAGATCCCGATACCAGACGCCGCCTTCCACTCACCGAAGGCGTGGATGAGCCTCCTCCAGCGACCATCATCACGCCCTCGCCAGCCAGATAGATCGGCTACAGTCCCTCGTGGAGGCGCTCGTCTGCGTCCAAGCGGCCGGGCATGGGCCCCAGATCGGCCCTCCACCGCCTCCAGAAGGCTTTGCCCCCGTCGGGACGGCTGACCACCAGCAGGCTACGACTCCTGGCTACAGATCTCTCGCTCCGGTACTCCCTGAGACCTGCTGGGCGCCCCACGGCTCCACACCATGGTCCGCCGCCAGAACTCCTCGCCTCGAGCCTCCTCGCGACCCTTATCCCCCTGAGGAGATGTCAGTCACCTCGCCTGTCCACAGGCATGGTCGAGACCACCCCTCTCGGCGGGGCCGCACTGAAGGGGTTCACGTCGGCGGCTCGAGAGCCACCTCGCCCAGGGATCTCAGGCACCTCATTGAGAGGAATCGGGGCCGCTCCCAGACGCAGGTCACCCGTAGCGGAGGCCAGGGATCCCAAGGCGCCGATTCCTTGGGATACCACGGTCGGCTCGACGCCCTCGAGAAGAAGATCGAGGGCATGCGCCGGGAGGCTCACCTCTCGAGCGACGGGGCTAATTATGCCTCCGATTCGCTCACAAAGCCGTTCACCGTGGAATTGCTCGCCGTCCACGTCTCCTCGCGCAACAAGCCCCCAAAGGTCTCTCTGTTCGACGGGAAAACCGACCCGAAGGACCATTTGGACGCTTTCACCGTGGGGATGAGCTTCCAGGACCACTCCGACGCCGCCCAGTGCAGGGCCTTCCCGGCCACCCTCATTCGCTCAGGTCGGGACTGGTTCCGGGGGTTCGAGCCCCGCTCAATCTTGACCTTCGACGAGCTGGCTACTCAGTTCCTCGGCCATTTCGTCGGGAACCGTCGACAGAAGCGCACGGTCGACTACCTCCTCACGGTTAAGAGTGGGGACAAGGAAACATTCAAGGCCTACATTACCCATTTCTACAATGCCCTTCTCGAGGTCCCCGAGCACCGGGATGAGACCGTCATCACGGCACTCAGATCTGGTCTGAGGCACAAGGAATGGTTATGCTCCTTTGCGTTGGCGCAACCTAAGACCATGGCCGAGGTCAAGACGTGGACCGAGCGCGAGGTTCAGCTGGAATCTGAGGTGAACGCGAACCTCCCCCGAGCAGAACGATCCGACCAGAAGAAGAGGGCTCGAGAGGAGAGGCCGGAGCGTCAGCAGCCCTACCACCCGAAGTTCCAGGAGTATACCCCCCTCGACGTCTCCTTCGCAGTATTGCTAGAGGAGGCCCAGAACGAGAGGTTCTTCAAGTTCCCTCCGATCCCGCGTCAGGCCGCGAAGCGAACCCGGGGCCCTTACTGCGCTTTCCACCGGACACTGGGCCACGCTACGGAGGATAGCAAGCAACTCAGGGACTACATCGAAGAGCTCATCCGATCGGGACACCTCGCCGCATACTTGAGGGACAAACGGCAGGCCGACCGCGAGCAGGAGCAGCATCGCCCTCCCGCTAACCTGACCATCGGTCAGATCAAGCTCGTTTCGGCGGACGGCCAGCACGGAACTCGGGGAGCCCCATACCCTATGCCAAGCACGAAGGCCAACAGTCCTCCAGGGAGCTCGGGCCGAGCCAATAAAATCATCTACTAGCCTGTACTTTTCTTTTAGGGAAATGTAAACTCTTCCTAGGATCTATTGTTAATTTAATAAAGATCAATGGAACATTTCAAAAAAAAGAAAAACCGTGTTTATTCAAAAGGTATTATGGGCTCCTCAGCCATACATGCAAAAAGGAAAAGGAAATTACAACAGTAGGGGAAAGGGGTGCAGCGAGCTCTGCTCGTGATACTCGGTAAAGATCTCCGCCAGCCGGGGCCTCGCGAGGTCTAACCTCTGCCCCTGGTTCCCCCTGCGCGCATCGATCCCGAGCCTCACCTCGTAGCACTCGCGGATGAGCGCCTCTGAGCGAGCTAGCCGGTTCGCGGAGATCAGGCCGAAGCGCCTCAGAGACCGCAGCTTGCCTACAGCCTCGTCATAGAGCTGCTCGGACAGGGGGTTGTGAAGCCCCGGCGATGCCCTCCAGATGGAGTACATCAGCAGCTACAGCAGGGAAGAGCGTCGGAGGAGCTGCCGGCCGAAGTGGTCTTCGATGCTCCCGTAGACCAACTGCACCGTGTCCTCGGTGCAGTTCTGGTCATAGAGGTATACGTCTTCGAAATGGATGATATCGGGGATAGTAAAGGGGAAGTCTTGCATCCTCAACGATTTGTTTATGAAGAAAAGAAGGACTAGTGCTCCTTCAGCCTTATATAGCCCGCTGCGCCCCAACAGAACTCAACAGTCGCCCGCCTTCGCCCCAAAAATTTGCTGCCACGCAGCGATCAACGAGCCTTCTCTGGCGGAATTGAAACGACGCGACCCTGGCGCTTCGCCTTCCCCCGCATTCAATGCGCATGCTGCGCGCGCAATTGTCGCGACCGTCCCTGTTCCCCATACATACGACTGGATGGTCGGGCGAAACCTCATGAAGAATCAGCCGAGCAGCTGCCCTGCTCGGCTATCCCTGGCATGTAGCTTCCCTACCGCAACGCCAGGGACCAGAAAGTCCTCTTTAGAGGCAGCTCAGCAGCTTCCCTGCTCGGCTATCCCTGCAGGGTAGCTTCCCTACCGCAACGCCAGGGATCAGAAAGCCTTCCCAGAGGCAGTCGAGCCTGAGGATCCCTCGCTCGGCTATCCTTCAGGACACAAGCCCTCGCCCAGAGGCACCAGGCAGTAACCCTTCCCGGCCAAGGGTCCTTGGTCGGCTTCTTACAGCCCCTCCCGCGCCAAGGACCAAAGTCCTCCCAGAGGCAGTCGGGTCCTTGCCCGGCTATCCCCGGCTGGTAGCTTCCTACCATAACTGATAGGGATCAAAGTCCTCGCCAAGAGGCACTGGGCGGTAACCCCGCTCGGTCCCCGTCCTGAAGGATCAAAGCCCTCGCAAGAGGCAACCGAGCAGCTACCCTGCTCGGTCAACTCCGGCTGGTAGCTCTCTACCCACGACGCCAGGGATCAAAGCCCTCACAAGAAGCACCTGAGCGGCTGCCCTGCTCGTTCATCCCAGGATGGTAGTTGCCTACCCACGACGCCAGAGGTCAAAGCCCTCGCCAAGAGGCAACCGCGCAGCTTCACTGCCCGGTCTTCCTTAGTGGGCTTCTTACAGCCTCTCCAACACTAAGGATCAAAGCTCTCGCAAGAGGCAACCGAGAAGCTACCCTGCTCGGTTTTCCCTGGCGGGTAGCTTCCCTACCGCAACGCCAGGGATCAAAAAGCCCTCCCAGAGGCAGTCGAGCCTGAGGATCCCTGGCTCGGCTATCCATCAGGACAAAAGCCCTCCCAGAGGCAGTCGAGCCTGAGGATCCCTCGCTCGGCTATCCATCAGGACAAAAGCCCTCGCTAAGAGGGACCGAGCATAAAACCTGCCCGGCCAAGGGTCCTTGGCAGGCTTCCTACAGCCCCTCCTGCGCTAAGGACCGGAGTCCTCGCTAAGAGGCGCCTGGCAGTAACCCGCTCGATCCCCGTCCTGAAGGATCAAAGCCCTCGCAAGAGGCAACCGAGCAGCTACCTTGCTCGGTCATCCCCGGCGGGTGGTCGATGCTCGCATTGCCAGAAGTCAAAAGATAGCACCCCCCATAGGGCCAGTGGGCAGCCTCCCACTCACGCTCAGCACAAATACGGCGAACAGCGCTCTGCCCGTCACCCGCGGAGGATCCGAGACCCTAATGAGGGGCATCAAGTCTATCCAGGTCTAAACGATCTCCCTTCGACTTCGGGGCCCATGGGGATACCTCCTCGGCAGGGCTTGTCATGCTCGTAGGCATGTGATCGAAATCAACTCGACGGACGATCGCTAGACAGATGGCCAACCTGACATGAAAACACAACGGTGCAAGCGGAGATATCTTACGAGCATTCTTCAAAAACAGATGGTAGAGCGCGATTCGATGAACCCAAGGAAAAATTTTATTACTACCAAAGACAAAAGCTTTACAAAAGGTATTTTTTAGGGCTCTCCAGCCTTACAAAATTCCGTAAACAAAGAAATAAAAGGAGGAAGACGGGGGCTCTAGACCTCGGGGCCAGGTGCAACCTCGAGGTCCTCGACACCCACCACATGACGCGCGGGGTCTTCGGCGGTTTCTTCGCCAGGAACCTCTTCCCCCTGCTCATTAGCGTCCGCGAGGGGGAACTCGGCCCGGAGATCTCCGTCATCAAACTCCGGCATCCGGGCCTTAACAGCATCGAGGGAGTCATGCCAGATGCGGGTCGTAGCCACGACCATGTCATCATAGAAGTCCTTCGACTTCTTATAGCTCTCCACCGCCTTCAGTTCGGCCGACTTGGCCGCTTCGGCCGCCGCCCCAAGCTCCTTCCGGAGGGTCTTCACCGTCTTCTTCAGGTTGACAGCAAGTGTAAGTGCACGGCGGCGCCCCGGCCGTCAATCCGACTGCCAAATGCGGAAGCGGTGATAAACTTTAATTTTTCATGAACTGGCAAACCGCCACGCACTAATACCCGGATCGAACCATTAACTAGTCCTAGCTAACTACAAGATAGGGAATAGAGATATACCGACTGATCCGAGTCCTCCGGTCTTCTCATCGTCGTCCCGATCTCCTGCGGAAGCTCCGGTCTCCACCTCGTCGCCGGAAGTGCACCACATCGCCTACTTCTTTTACGGGCTCCCACCTCAATGCCGAGGCAACTCGGGCACGAAGCTGGCTAGTCGACGTGCCCAAGGTTTGCTGTAGAATATCTAGTGAGCAAGTCTCATTTGGGGTTCATGGAGATGCCATTTTGGTGGAGGGATGATACAAATAATTTTTGTGGAGCTATAGGATTTTTACAATGCCAAAAGAGATAAAATCCCTCATGCAAAAAAATGGGACAGCCCCCACACATATGTGGCCGGCCAATGCAAGTGAGTGGAGAGAATGGAGAGTCCCCCAAAAAAGAAAGAGGATAGCCACAACCATAATGCAAGGGAGAGAGAGAAAGGTCATGATAACAAGAGATGATTACTAACCCAAACCCACACTCCACCAACCTCATCATCAACAACCATGATGAGCCAAAAGTCAAGCCATCATGAACAAATCAAGAAGTCAAGGTCAATGGAATGGTGCAACCATCATGACACAAGAATATGCAAAGACCCCCTCCACAAATGCTTATTTGCAACAATGCAAATAAGCCCTCCTCCACCAATCTTCGGCCAATGAATGATACAAAGGAAATTGGCCGAAACGGAAAGCAAACTGGCAACTCCAGAAAACTGGTCTCGTAATAAATTACAGGAAACCCCGATACTGTGCATACACACCCGCATTTGTATTCCGACCGAAATACAAATGCAATGAGACAAAATCTACACTGTACTATACTAGGATCCGGCTTAAACCAAAGCCGGCTAGTAATATCCGTTCGATCCTGATCCATGCAATACCGCACGTATCTGATCGAACCCTGCCATATATCCACACGGCCTGTAGTACTAACTGTCCGATCCTGATCCGTGCAATACCGCATGTATCTGATCGGACCCTGCCATATCTCCATACGGCCTCTACAACTTTTCGCCCGAAAGCTGAGTAACTGAATGTGGGGGACTCTAAAGACTCGTCAACACCTTGGTTGTGGATTTAACCACTAGCACGTCAGAGGTATAAGCCAATACGTAACGGGCTACCAGGTATTGACTAAAAGGGACGTCAGTGAGCGAACTCAGCCTGACAGCCCTACTGAGCCTGTCAGTGACAATATCCGTACAGTCCGGTCCGTTCGTCTATGAGTATCGCATGGCGGGCCTAGGGGGTTGGTAAAAGTCAGACCCCCAAAAGCGGTACAAGTCGTGTCGGAGTGTAGCCCAGAACACCCTGAGATACTACTGGAATACCTACCAGTAAATCTCCTTGCCTCGGCCGAGGGCTTCGTGTAATGGCTCTCCTAGACACAGCACGACCTCACCCCCAATACCGGGAGAGACGAACCCCTGAAGATACGCTCACTGCCTCCATGTGGCTCGGGACTGTACCCAACTAAAACCTGTTTGCACGACTCCTTTGAGCCGTGGTAGGGTAGTAATCAAAGTACAGTGGGAACTCACACAAGACAAATGATGATCCCCAGGTCGATGAACTAACCTGTACACATGTCACCAGGGAACTGCCATCTGACGTCTGGTATATGACCAACTAGCATGTTCCCGGCGAGTCATGTCCGGTGTACTCATAACCCAATGAGCACCTGTATACATCTTAGGTGATCCAACTGACACCAGTAGCTTGTAAGACCGGCCACCGCCCCTCGTCGGGGTCTCGACTGTATACACTAGTCTACTCTGGAGTATCGATGCCCTGTCTCGAAACTCACACGACTAGGGACCGTTTAAGGATATGCTTATAGACTTCCAGCTCCCACGTATATGATCGCCCTCATACTGCTGGTGGTCAAGCAAGAATCCTAGGGGCTCTACCAACGTGTAATAGCGACCTGTAAGGTCACCTAAAGCAGTACACGATGATAAAGATAAACCAGATAGCATACTATCATCTCGAGTAAGACTGTCCTAGCGGGATAGGTCCTCCCTCAATCATTGCAATCACGTGCTTGTGATCTAATAATTGACTCTGAGGGCACTATCTCCAACAATCTCCCACTTGCACTCAAGGCTAATTATTGCGATGTCGCATACTCACAGCCCGTGTGATACCCAACACCCAACTCCTCTACCAGTCAGTCTCACAAAACTCGTTTGCGAAACTATTGCGTTTGAGGAATAGCCTCAGTGAGTGGATCCGCCTTGATGTTTCTTTCTATGTCTCTCTATATCTCAAGTTCGCGGAGAAAGCCATCTCCCGAAATGAGCAATACCTGTCTTAGAATGTGTCTGGATGTCTGATGGGACCTAGCTCATAAATGAACTCCAAATCCAAAACTTCTTAGACTGTATCGTCAACTGAACTTAATCAGTATCCTGCGCCATGCCTCCCTCAGTATTGCCTTGGACCACCTGTCCAAAATACTGCCCCTCGTCAGAAGGAAAACTATAACTCTGACAACCTCCTTGTCGTCCATGTCACCTTGGAAGCCTGGAATGATAACTGTCTCCCGAATAAGGCTGTCGTTATCATATCCCTAGAACATCCACTTATGTTCTAAAACTGCTTCCGACTGTTTCTCCAGGATAGGATCAATATCAGCTTATTGCATCTAGTGCAAGAACAATGTCTGGTGTGGTACTTGACATCTCATGATTGACTCAATTGCCTAAGCAAGTGATCTGCCAATCATGCACATCCCTCTCTACTTTAGTCTATAAGACACCTTTAGAGAGGGTGACTCCATTACCTGCAGGTATACTACCGTGCCAGGAGTCGTCCATTCTAAATACTCTTAGGATGCTGTCTAAGTACCCCGATTGGGAAACCACCCAAATCTAGATCTAAAACCACAGATCCAGTAACCAGTATGTCTGATATAAAATCCATTTCCTTTGTGGAGAAACCACTGTGTGACGACCCAAGTATAACCGATCGTAGTATAGGAGTTTCTTTTCCTACTATGTGTATGTCATCCAAATACCATGACATCACACCCTACTACCTTCTCAACAAATCCATCCCCTATTCTGATGAAGTCAAACCCATGACTGTCATGTCAGAAATAGATGATCTATCTCCGCTACATCTGCTTTAGTCTATAAATAGACATAAGCTACCTGTCTACCAATGCTTCCGCTGCTCCCACTGACCACGAAAACCCTCTGGCAGAGTCATATAAACGTACACTTCTAAAGCTAGTTTAGAATGACGCTATACTCATCCTCCCGCCGGGTCTCGCAATCTGGAACAACAGCAATGGCAAGTGTGGGTAAACAAGAACTTCCCTGTCACCGTCCTTGAGGCTACCGGAGTACCTCTCGGGTGCCTGAAGTTACCCACCTTATCTGCGGAGTGGCCAATGGAATGTCAAACCAGATTGAATCTTTAGGTTCCTATCAAATCTTCAGTAATCGTTTGTGGTTCTGGAATCACTTCCAGTTCTACCATACTCCCACTACTGTTTTCGGAAAAAATCCATTTTTATTAAAACTGTGGCGAGTCCAGAACAATATCGCTATTGTTCATCCAGATGGTAGAAAGTCAACCCGCGTCATAGCCTGGGTCAACCCACAAACTGCCATTACAGAAACATGCCTTGAGTTATCCAGAGTCTGGTTTTAAGCATAAGCCAGACAACTCCCCGTACCTTAACAACGTTAAGATATGAACTGTTCTATATCCAATATAGAAACAGAGGCACTGATTTAATTGAACCAGATCCAAAACATGCAACTGTCTCCAGTGCATGTCAACTAAATGGAAGGAGGCCGATCAGTGTTACTCAACTTAGGAATACTTCCAATTATGAATAACCTGAAAGAGAAGCAAGATCTCTTTATCATTACTATCAACTGAATACCATGCACAAGTGTCTACATCTTCGATTGCTTTGAAGAATCCCGATACTTGCTATACCTGGTTCTCTACTCTATTCAAATACCTATAACTTCTCAAAATTCGGACCCTGTGTTTCCACGAAACACCTGTCTAAAAACTAGAGAAGTCATAAGTAAACCGAATATAGTACGAGGACCAACCCCTCTGTCCTGATGGACCCTGGACAACATACAATACTCTGTATAAGTCCCTTGAGTCTGATAACTCATTCACTGTGTGTCGTAGGTTGAAAACTGTACTTATGGTTAAGAAGAATTACACCGCTGTTTAATGCTCCTTACCTAACCATCCACTGATATAGGTAAATGTCGTAGACATAATTTCAAAAAGGTATATCTCACTCTATGAAAATAGACGTACAGATATATCAATTTGAAATTGGTGCATGACAGCGGATATTCAAAACCAAATATTTGCCGACCGGCAAACAGCCCAGGTGATTTCCTCAAATATCACCGATTACAACGAATCCCGATATAATGAGGATGATCACCCAATTCCCAATAACTTACTCCCACTCATCATCTGTAAAACCATACAGATGTGAGAATCGTACCTGGTAAATACATACCCTGGAGCAAGTGTCTAACTGGGAAATCAGTTTTCCTTTAACAGTACACAGTGAAACTGAAACATTGAAATGTTTCAATGGGGTATCCGGGTATTCCTAGTAATGCCTCTTCCAGATTCACGACTGTAACCGTATAATTCTTTGCCACTTCTCCAAATCCCTTTATATGTCTTTAGTCATTACCTTCTGCACACCCCTTAAGCCAAATGGTTTTCTTCCTTCCCTACCGTTCGGCACCAGCCTATGGTTTGGAAGAAGACTATCCAATAAGCATAATGGGTGTACTGTCCTAATCCTAGGAGTACTCGCAATGCGAGAGAAGGTGAGGATAAAAGACACCTGAACAAACCTTATTCTTATTTCTCCTGAACCAGAATCCATCCCCGAACTGGAACAAGTTCCTTTCGAGTTCGTATATAACCATACGATGGAGTATCCAATAAACTGTGGATCTTCGTAGTGATACGGAGTGTTCTGGAGAAATACAAAGGTGATTTGGGAGTGGTAATGAAATACCTGGTTTGGTCGTGAATATCAGTCGCAATTTACTTTGCCCTCTTACTAATCCCTTGCTTTGTCTTAACTTAATACCTTCTGTACACCATCGTTATGCTAATTGGTTTTCTTCATTCCCTACCTGTCGGCACCAGCCTAAGGTTTGGAAGAAGACTATCCAATTTGCGTAATAGGTGTACTATCTCTTAAACCAAGGAGTACTCGCATCCTGAGAGAAGGTAAAAGGAAAAGACAACTGAATAGTCCTATCCGTTTTCTCCAGGACCTGAAACCATCCTCGAATTCCTTCGAGTTCGTATATAACCATACGATGGTTTTGTCCAATGGAAATGGACGTTCGTAGTAATACGGGGTGTCCTGGAGAAAAGGGTAAAAGTAGGAGTGGCAATGAGGTTCGCAACTCTGACAATCCAAAAGCCGGTGTTAAGAAGGTTCGGTCAACTTGGTCACTGAGTCATAGTCTTAGGGTCGGGTCAATGGTCGCTGCCAGAGAGAGAGAAAAGAAACACTCAGCGTGCACTCTAACCTAGATCAGAATGGTTACCAATTTATCTAATCTGGAAACCTCCCACTGTACCGTCAAATTCTCCTCCAAACCTGAAAGAAGAATTAGTCGGGGTCACCCGAGGAGTAAACTAACTCATCAGTAGGAATCGGGATCCAACTATCATCGCATGATAACGTGACGGAATCCGCTCACGGTGTCACACTCCAGAAGCTATGCGCATATCTGGCAAGTTTCAGTTCTTTTGAAACTCCCGATGTGATTTTTACCCCATGCTCTTATGACCTTGACTTTGGCCAACAAATCATAAGTCACATGTCAAGTTCTACCCGTCATTCTCCAGGTTGTTTTGAATCCACCCGTACCTACTCTTGACTTTGGCCAACAAGGCAGTACGACTGTTCCAAACCAACGCATCTATCTATGCTGCATATGAATAACCAACAGCTACCAAACACTGTGCCTTGACTTTGGCCAACAAACACAGCTTGAATACTATTGACTACCCATATGAAACGACGGAGGGCTACGAATGGTTTCTGGCGAAAACCTTTAACGTAATGAACTTGATATCGTTGAAGGAACGGATAGCTTTTTGAAAATATAGTGACGAAAACCATTGCTAAAGAGGTCACTCCCGGTGAAGGGATCTCGGCTCTTTCCCCGTAGAAGTAATCGGTTATAGTGAAGCTATTGCCCTGACGCAAACTTTTGTCTAAGGGGTCACTCCCGGTGAAGGGATCTCGGCCCTTGCCTCGTCGACTGAGGAGCAGGATATTCCAACTGAATACCACGATGCAAAACAAAAGTGAACGTCCTTGCAATAACAGCTTTTTGAAAAGTGTTCCAACAACATCAGATTAGGTTTGTTTTTAACTTGCATTGATCCGAATCAACGCAGTCCCATCAATTGATCACACCACAAAGAACGAAAATATACTGATGTACGTATATGCCATCCGCATTCGCCACTGGGTCCCGTCATTACCCGTTAGGTTAGCTAACTAACGACAGAGCGGGGACTGGACTAGCGCGGATGCAAAACATATACAACATCTACTAATATATATACCAATATATTATATTCGCTCAAGGCGTGATAGAAAATGCAACATGACAGAAATGTACTGCATCACAGAAACAATACAGATATCTGGGATCCCCGGGTTTCACAGAGCCACTGAAACCCGACGTTCCCCTGGTCGTGTGGATAGCCTGTGCAATGAAATCCTAGACCCCTACGGGCGCGGCAAGTTACCCGCCAAAACCTGAAGCGAGGCAGCCCCCTTCAGCACCGTGAATGGACCACCCAGCACTTCACGGAATCCGGTAACTTGGGCACCCCTCCTGGGTCAACCTGTACCCCCTACGAGTGCGGCGAATAGCCCGCCAATCCTAGAGTAAAGCCCCTTTCGTCTCAATGCCATGAGATGCGGGCTTGTTGCCCTCTAGAACCCGGCTATCCGTGCACCCCTCCGCGGGGTAATCCTAGTACAGAAAGTAAAATATACATACAACGGGTACATCGACCGCAACCAGGTCGTGCCCCAAAATAATAATACAAACAGGCAGTGACGGCAGTCCACATGTCGGACGCTTGCCCCGCAATATCAAATGTACATAATACAACCACAACTGTACTAGCATTGCATCCAGGCTATCCCCCACGACCGATCCGCAACATCACAGCAAAAACAGAACATCAATGTGAAAGTCACGTTCGCAAATCCGTCTAACCGGGCTATAGCAGTTAGACAGGATTTACCGATCAAGTGACATTCACGGTCGCAGATATAATGTAAATACTGTGAAATAATGTGTTAAAAATATCCGATCAGTCAAATTTTAACAAGTGGGCCCCAAAGCATTACTGTAGCAGATCAAGAAATTCTGGGCCCAATGTTATTATTCCAAAAACCCAATTTTCACCCCAGAAAGATACTGTAGAAATTTGGTGCAGGGAACACAACAGTGTGCGGCGGAACCGCGGCCCAAAGGGGTGTTTGGCCGCGGTTCAGCGCTCCAACAGTGGACTTAGTGCATCGAATTTTCATAGAATTCTTATTTTTTCTAGTAGATCACTTTTCTGTAACCTGAAAAAATTTTCGACACCAAAAATTTTCAACAGAAAACTGATGCAAGCAAAAAGGCGGATTTTGGAATTTTGGTCGATCGGAAATGCAAAACACATTAAACCAAGCTAGACTAAGTTAATGGCGAGGCTCTGATACCACTGTAAGTGCACGGCGGTGCCCCGGCCGTCAATCCGACGGCCAAATGCGGAAGCGGTGATAAACTTTAATTTTTCATGAACTGGCAAACCGCCGCGCACTAATACCCGGATCGAACCATTAACTAGTCCTAGCTAACTACAAGATAGGGAATAGAGATATACCGACTGATCCGAGTCCTCCGGTCTTCTCATCGTCGTCCCGATCTCCTGCGGAAGCTCCGGTCTCCACCTCGTCGCCGGAAGTGCACCACATCGCCTACTTCTTTTACGGGCTCCCACCTCAATGCCGAGGCAACTCGGGCACGAAGCTGGCTAGTCGACGTGCCCAAGGTTTGCTGTAGAATATCTAGTGAGCAAGTCTCATTTGGGGTTCATGGAGATGCCATTTTGGTGGAGGGATGGTACAAATAATTTTTGTGGAGCTATAGGATTTTTACAATGCCAAAAGAGATAAAATCCCTCATGCAAAAAAATGGGACAGCCCCCACACATATGTGGCCGGCCAATGCAAGTGAGTGGAGAGAATGGAGAGTCCCCCAAAAAAGAAAGAGGATAGCCACAACCATAATGCAAGGGAGAGAGAGAAAGGTCATGATAACAAGAGATGATTACTAACCCAAACCCACACTCCACCAACCTCATCATCAACAACCATGATGAGCCAAAAGTCAAGCCATCATGAACAAATCAAGAAGTCAAGGTCAATGGAATGGTGCAACCATCATGACACAAGAATATGCAAAGACCCCCTCCACAAATGCTTATTTGCAACAATGCAAATAAGCCCTCCTCCACCAATCTTCGGCCAATGAACGATACAAAGGAAATTGGCCGAAACGGAAAGCAAACTGGCAACTCCAGAAAACTGGTCCCGTAATAAATTACAGGAAACCCCGATACTGTGCATACACACCCGCATTTGTATTCCGACCGAAATACAAATGCAATGAGACAAAATCTACACTGTACTATACTAGGATCCGGCTTAAACCAAAGCCGGCTAGTAATATCCGTTCGATCCTGATCCGTGCAATACCGCACGTATCTGATCGAACCCTGCCATATATCCACACGGCCTGTAGTACTAACTATCCGATCCTGATCCGTGCAATACCGCATGTATCTGATCGGACCCTGCCATATCTCCATACGGCCTCTACAACTTTTCGCCCGAAAGCTGAGTAACTGAATGTGGGGGACTCTAAAGACTCGTCAACACCTTGGTTGTGGATTTAACCACTAGCACGTCAGAGGTATAAGCCAATACGTAACGGACTACCAGGTATTGACTAAAAGGGACGTCAGTGAGCGAACTCAGCCTGACAGCCCTACTGAGCCTGTCAGTGACAATATCCGTACAGTCCGGTCCGTTCTTCTATGAGTATCGCATGGCGGGCCTAGGGGGTTGGTAAAAGTCAGACCCCCAAAAGCGGTACAAGTCGTGTCGGAGTGTAGCCCAGAACACCCTGAGATACTATTGGAATACCTACCAGTAAATCTCCTTGCCTCGGCCGAGGGCTTCGTGTAATGGCTCTCCTAGACACAGCACGACCTCACCCCCAATACCGGGAGAGACGAACCCCTGAAGATACGCTCACTGCCTCCATGTGGCTCGGGACTGTACCCAACTAAAACCTGTTTGCACGACTCCTTTGAGCCGTGGTAGGGTAGTAATCAAAGTACAGTGGGAACTCACACAAGACAAATGACGATCCCCAGGTCGATGAACTAACCTGTACACATGTCACCAGGGAACTGCCATCTGACGTCTGGTGTATGACCAACTAGCATGTTCCCGGCGAGTCCTGTCCGGTGTACTCATAACCCAATGAGCACCTGTATACATCTTAGGTGATCCAACTGACACCAGTGGCTTGTGAGACCGGCCACCGCCCCTCGTCGGGGTCTCGACTGTATACACTAGTCTACTCTGGAGTATCGATGCCCTGTCTCGAAACTCACACGACTAGGGACCATTTAAGGATATGCTTATAGACTGCCAGCTCCCACGTATATGATCGCCCTCATACTGCTGGTAGTCAAGCAAGAATCCTAGGGGCTCTACCAACGTGTAATAGCGACCTGTAAGGTCACCTAAAGCAGTACACGATGATAAAGATAAACCAGATAGCATACTATCATCTCGAGTAAGACTGTCCTAGCGGGATAGGTCCCCCCTCAATCTTTGCAATCACGTGCTTGTGATCTAATAATTGACTCTGAGGGCACTATCTCCAACAGCAAGCACCTGGGCATCCTCGAGCTTGACCTCGGCAATCACGGCGGCCTCGCGGTGCCGGGCTACCTCCCGTTTCCCGGCCTCCACCTTGCCTTCCAAGGCGGCAACCCTCGCCGTCACCGCCTCCTGCTCCCGCCTGGAGCTCTCTTCCAGCGAGGCGAGCCGACCCGCAGCCTCCAGCGCCGGGGCTACCACCTCGGCTTCCATACGAAAGGCGAGGGCAACGTGCTGGAGAACCTGGGAAATACGAAAAGAGATCAGAAAGACGAAGTAGGCACCGAATCTCACAATGAACCAAACACTTACCTGCACGGACTCCTGGGCGATGGACGCCTGCTGAGCCCTGAAGGTTCCCCTGGGAACTCTCCCCCCGGCCGAGGCCTCTATCTCATGCAGAAGGCTATCCGCAATGGATAGCCCCGATGGCACCCCGAACCGGAGGCCCCTTTCCTCCACCACGATCGGCGAGGATCGACCCCGGGAAGATCTCTGGGAGCTCCTCTTGAGCAGCTCCGAGGGAGAGCCGATCTCCTCCTCCAAGTCCGGGTCCTCCATAGCCAGGGCCCGCTTCCAGCCCGACACTCTGCTGGAACCCGGGGCGGGATCCGCCCTCGAACGCCCACGGGACGCCACCACCGGAGCAGTAGGAGCCGGGGCGGGCTTCACTGTAACACCTGAGTTCGTGTTTAGTGGTAATTGTGTGTTAATATGGGGTTTTTGGTAAAAAGTTTACCAAAACAGGTTTCTAATAATTTATCTGGTTTTACGGATATTTTATTAGAATTTTATCTCGACCGCACACACTTGTGCATGTTAACTAGGGTAAAGTCTAGGGTTACCAAGTTTAGGCGTGCATGGTGGGTTAACCTTGTTTAGGCAACCATGGTGGTCTAACCCTTTTTGTTAAGCTAATTAGTTTTAATTAAGGGTTTAGTTTTGTATAAGGGTGATTAGGGTTAAGGTTGACTTGTGTTGAGGTGAGAAAGAATTTGATGGTTGTCATGCAAGCATTTAATGAGAGAGAGAGAGAGTGGTGGCTATGGTTATGTCACCCTCCATTTCTTTTCAAAACTTTTATACATCTCTCTCACACTCTCTTTCACACTCTGATATCTCTCACATCTTTCCCTCACACACACACACACACACTTCAGCCTAACATCAGCTGCCTCAGCAGCAACACCATCATAACAACAGCCACACCAGCCCCAATATCATCTACAACAGCTACATGACCCTTAGCATCAACAACACAACACTCCACCATCAAAAACAACACCACACCACAACAATACTACAGCAGTAGCAGCTGAAACACCAGCCTAAACACAACGACAACACAAAAAATATAACAAGCAGCAATAACAACAGCCAGAACAGCATCAGCAAACAGAAACAGCAGCAACAGCACATTTCAGCCACAGAATTGAAGCACTTGGAGCTGTAGCAGCAGCACTTCAGCAGCACTACACACTTCTCCTTCTCCTCTTCTCCTTCATCTAGGATCTCCAGAGGTATAACCCCTTAACCCGACTTCTTTTTGCTAGAGTTATGGTTATCTAGTTTAGTTTAGTGTTTACTATGTAGATTAGTGCTAGTTTTAGGTAAATTTGAGTGAGAATGGCAAAGTGATGTTTGGATTGTTAGTATAACTTTAGTAAGTGCTGTTAAGACTAGTGAAACCAAGATTTATCCCAGATTTCACTGGAATACCAGATTTGTTCGAGTTGGCGTAATTTAGAAATTTTAGCGACTTTTTAGCCTCTGTAAAATCTGCTTTTGACCCGGGGCTCTCTGGTAAAAATTGAGAAGATTGTAGCACAGTGACCACGTCAGACACACACACACAAAACACGGGGACCCCTCCCCCCTTCTTGGCCGCAGATTTAATATATCTGGCCGCAAATTGTGGCCAGAACGGGGGTGGGGGTGTTGGGTTTTGGGTGTGTGGGGGTGTTTTGGGTAGCTTAGGGTGTTGGTACATGTAACTTTTTGTGTTCGGCCCAGAGGCAAAATCTGGAGCTTTAAACGATTTATCGACGTTTTTAAAACTTGTGCGACACGCGCGTGATCCACGTAGTTCTGTGGCGCGCTGCACGACACAGCGCGTCGGAGTAGGTTCTGGTGAGTTTGCGCGCATCGCGACGCATCGTGTGCACGAGCGTTTAGTTTCATGCACGCGTTATCCTTTTTAGCGATATATCGCGTTTTTGCAGGATTTGCCTTATGTGTGACATTTGTAAATTCTAGGTTCACCAGCAGAGACTTCGAGCGTAGCGGAGAAAGGAAAGCAGGTGGTCGGACATACCTAGCGCGGGATCACGGGTGAGTAGATTTAACATCTACGGGGACGATCGTTTGGATGGCGCAAGTCGCCCGATAGATGTAGTAAACTTAAAAATTGCTAGTGACATTAGAAATCATAATACTTGCATGATATTTGCTACGATCATGATCTATATGTTGTACCTACATGTGCGAACTCATTCGGTAGGACACATGCACCATTACCAGGGTTTTTATATGCAGCACGAGCACTATTCATGTGTACACCCCCCTAGTAATTGCCATGTCACGACACTGTAGGGTTACTAGGCACACTAACAAGGGTTAATGAAGCATCGACCATGCCCGATTAAAATTTTAGTCGTGTCTAACAACCCTAAACAAGATCTTTGCTAGAAAATTAGGGTTTCTCATGCAATTATATAGCATCTATGTCTAAGTGAATACGAAATACAACCTTTGTAGATCGGTCCTTCACTTATTTAGCTCCTTGTTGAAGTCCCTTCGCTGCGATCGTGGTTCTCCCGGACTCTTGCATGGCTTCACGAGGCTAAAGGAGCGTCCTTGCTTGAAGTCTTCGAGGACGAAGATGATCTACGTCGAGGGGATGCCAACTCAAGCTTCTACTTCACTAACTAGAGAATTAGTGAAGCAAACACCCTAAACTAAAGTGCTAGTCTAGTAGAGGATGGAGAAATAGGAAGTGGGTTCACTTTAGAATTTAGTTTCTCATAATGTTTCTCACTTTGGATCAAACCCTAGAGTGCTTTTTAGCTCAAGGAAGAAGATGAAGAAAATAATATAAGAAGAGATAATGATCAAGTGAGTAAGCTAACCATGGTGAGTGAGTATCATATACTAACTCATGTAGAGACATAACCATGGCTAATCCTTATGGTTGGGTTAACAAATATCCATAGTAAAAACAAACTTAGTGGACTTGTCAATGCATCCACAAGCTTCCACAAGCTTCATGCATTTTGCTAATCCTCCACTAATTTTGTAATTACTTTAAATATTAAAACCCAACATAATAAATAGAATGGTGTAAGTCTCATACACCCAAGTCATGTGTATCATCAACCATGATACAAAAAGAAAACACATTTTTAATATATATCACATATATATTAAAGTTGTGCACATGTGAGATAAATCCTTAAGTGAACAAGTGTTAGTTAATGTAAACTAGTATATCTAATATACAATTATACATTAAATTATTAAATCAACACTTGACTTAATAATCGGGTCATATTTCATATAACCGACTAACATCCATTGTATCGACTTATCGAATCAACACTTGATTCGATAACCCGGCTATATCATATATAACCGACCGATACAAAAAGTCGCGAGAATAGAATACGGTATCACATACATTCATTATTCTCGGTACCACACATATCACATATGTGCTCCTATTTCGTTTTGCCTGAGCCAGTAAAATCTCTCTGTAGGACTCTAAAGACTCGTCAATACGCCGGCAGTAGGTGATGATCACATCAAGCACCCACAAGCCGTCAGCGGTACTACCTGGACGTAACGGCCACCCGGGTATTGAGCGATCAGAAGATCAGCAAGCAAGCCCGCTCCAACTCCTGTAAAAGCCTGCCGGTAACACTTCCCGTACAGTCCAGTCTCCTCGTCTGATATGTCGCATATCAAGTCTAGGAGTGGTAATCGTCAGACCCCAATAATCGATAAGTCGTGCTGATGTGAGGCTCATAACGGGTCGAGAAACTACTGGTAACACTTACCAGTAAATCTCTATATCAGCCCTGGCCAGGGACTTCCCTGTTATGGCTAATCGAGCACAGCGCAACATCAACCCCCAATACCGGGAGAGACGAAACCCTTCCTATCGCTCATTGCCTCCATGTGACTCGGAACTGTACCTAAAAACCACCGTTTTGCACGCCCTCATGGACGTGGTAAGGTGGAAATCAAAGCACAGTGGGAATCACACAAGACTCTATGACGATCTCGGGTCTACAGACTAACTTGCACAAGTGTCACCAGAGAACTGCCATCTGACGTGAGGTATAATACCATCTGGGAGTTCTCGGCGAGTCCGTCCAGTGTACCCAGTCTCCACTGAGCACCCGTATACCATCTCTGATGTCAAACACCAATGGATATGGGATCATCCATCGCCCATCTCATGGGTCGAGAAGCGTATACGCTAGTCTACTCTAGTATATCGATGCCCTGTCTCGATACACCTACGACTAGGAACATTAAAGGATGCACTTATGGACTACCATGGCCCCACCAGTATGATCTGCATCATAGTCCAGGTAGTCAAGTACACATCCTAAGGTCTTTACCAACATGTAACTATAAGACATTATCAAGAGACAAGTATACATGTTAAGATAAAGAGCAACCAGATAGCATACTATCATATCGAGCAAGAAAGTCCTCTCTATATATGTCCAAGCATCCAATAAAATATACATGATCTGTACAATACTGGCCTCTAGGGCATACATACAACTAATAATCTCCCACTTGCACTAGGGCCAGCTGCTGTAGTATCGCAAACCAAGCATCCCGAAGAGTCTCTCAAACTGTATCTGTGGAATAGCCTTCATAAGTGGATCCGCTGTGTTCTTCGTGTCAACCCTCCTGACCTCGATCTCCCGGCGATCAACTATCTCCCGGATCAGGTGATACCGCCTCAGAATATGCCTGTATCGCTGATGGGACCTGGGTTCCTTGGCCAAAGCCACCGCTCCATTGTTATCGCAATACAAAGGTATTGGATGCTCAATGGATGGAACCACACCAAGTTCAGTAATGAACTTCTTGATCCAGACAGCATCTTTGGCAGCATCGTTGGCAGCGATGTATTCAGCCTCCATCGTCGAGTGTGCCACGGTTTCCTGCTTGGAACTCTTCCAGCTAACCGCCCCTCCGTAAAGGGTAAAGACAAATCCCGAGTGCGACTTAGAGTCGTCCTTATCCCTCTGGAAGCTCGAATCGGTAAAGGAATCCACTTGGAGTTTTCCGTTACCATACACCAAGAGCATCTCTTTAGTCCTTCGCAAGTACTTGAGAATGCACTTCACAGCTGTCCAGTGACTCTCTCCAGGATCAGCTTGATACCTACTCACTACACTTAGTGAGTATGCTACATCGGGTCTGGTACATAGCATCGCCTACATGATAGAGCCTACAGCCGAAGCATAGGGTATCCTTTGCATGCGAGCTCTCTCCAAATCAGTCTTGGGAGACATCTCTTTGGAGAGAGTGAGCCCTGAGATCGTTGGTAAAAACCCACGTTTGGACTCTTCCATACTAAACCTCTTTAGTATGGTGTCAATGTACCTGGATTGGGAAAATCCCAATATCCTTTTAGATCTATCTCTATAGATCATAATTCCCAGTATGCAGGAGGCATCACCTAGATCTTTCATTTAGAATCTTTGTGATAAGAAGAGCTTGACCGATTGCAGCATAGGAATGTCATTTCCTATCAAGAGTATGTCGTCGACGTACAATACGAGGAAGACAGCCTTACTTTCTGCCACCTTCTTGTAGATACAAGGTTCATCTACGTTTTTGACGAAATCAAACTCTTTGATAACGACGTCAAAGCAGATGTTCCAACTCCGCGATGCTTGCTTTAATCCATAAATGGATTTAAGCAGCTTGCACACCTTCCTACTGCTCCCACTATCTACGAATCCCTCTGGCTGAGTCATGTACACGCACTCTTCTAAATCACCGTTTAGAAAAGCGGTCTTAACATCCATTTGCCAGATTTCGTAGTCATGATATGCAGCAATGGCAAGCATGATCCAGATGGATTTAAGCATAGCCACTGGAGAAAAGGTTTCGTCATAGTCCACACCTGGTCTTTGACGAAAACCTTTTGCAACAAGTCTAGCTTTGAAAGTCTCCACTTTCCCATCTACACCAAGTTTTTTCTTGAAGATCCACTTGCTCCTAATGGGTTTTACCCCTTCAGGAGCATCTTCCAAAGTCCATACTTTGTTGGTGTACATGGATTCCATCTCGGACCACATTGCATCCAGCCATTTCACTGAGTCCCCACTCTTGATGGCCTGTTCGAAGCTAGTTGGGTCATCATCAACCATGATGCAATCCCCGCTCCCACCATCCATGAGAAAACCGTAGTATCTCTCAGGTGGGTGAGGAACCCTACTAGATCTGCGGAGTGGCTGGGGTTCATCGGGAACTACCGAATCCTCTGGTTCCACTAAATCTTCTATTGTGGTTTGTACAGCTAGAATCTCTTCCAGTTCTACCTCAGAGCCACTAATCTCTTTTGCAAGAAATTCCTTTTCTAAAAAGGTGGCGTGTTGAGCAACAAACACCCTTTGTTCCTCACTGTGGTAGAAGATATACCCTCGCGAATGCTTAGGATATCCAACAAACTTACACAAAACAGACCTTGCCTCGAGTTTGTCCGGTTTTTGTCTTTTGACATAAGCCGGGCAACCCCATATCTTAATAAAATTAAGATATGGTCTCTTCCCCTCCCATATCTCATATGGGGTGGTTGGCATAGATTTGGTAGGAACCCTATTCAGTAGGTATGCTGCTGTCTCCAGTGCATATCCCCAGAAGGAAATAGGTAACTCAGCTATACTCATCATAGAGCGCACCATATCCAATAGGGTGCGGTTCCTCCGTTCCGATACACCGTTGTGCTGTGGTGTATATGGAGGAGTTAGCTGAGAGAGAATCCCATTCTCTTTTAGGAAGTCCAGGAATTCATTGCTCAAGTATTCACCTCCTCGATCAGATCGAAGGATTTTAATACTTTTCCCGGTTTGGTTCTCGACTTCTTGTTTATATTCTCTAAATTTCTCAAAAGCTTCTGATTTGTGTTTCATCAGGAACACATATCCGAATCTAGAGAGATCGTCAGTGAAGTAATGAAGTATGAAGAACCATCCCTGGCATGTGTAGACATGGGACCGCATACATCACTATGTATCAGTCCCAAGAGTTCGGTAACTCTTTCTCCGTGTCCCGTAAACAGAGTTTTGGTCATCTTGCCTTTGAGACATAACTGGCGAGTGTCATAAGATGAAAATTCAAACGGATTCAAATATCCATCCTTATGCAACTTAGCTAGTCGTGTCGCATTGATGTGACCCAGTCTACAATGCCACAAAAAAGATTCGTTCATTTCTGAACTCTTCCTCTTGTGTGTGTTTGTTATGCTCAGAACTGTTGATTGATTTAGAACATAAATGCCATTGCAAAACGTGCCTGATCCAACCAACTTTTGGTTTAAAAAAATGTTCATAACATTGTCCTGTAATACAAAATTATATCCTTCTTTACTCAACAAAGAAACCGATATAATGTTGCATATCAGGTTCGGCATGTAATAGCATTCGTTTAGAATCAATGTATTACCAGTTGGCAATACAAGGTGATATTCCCCGATGGTTTTAGCTGCAACAATTGCACCATTTCCAACCCTTATGTCTTTATCACCTCCTCCAAGTTCTCTACCTTTCCTAAGCCCATGTAACTGATTACATATATGGGATCCTGACCCGGTATCTAATACCCAAGACGTAGAGCAAATGGAGAAACAGTTCTCTGTAACGAACATACCCGAAGAAAATGCATCAACATGTACTTTCTTCATTCGGGTGGCATGGGAATCCTGTTATTCCCCTATATCCTGTTCAGTCTTTTAACTTTTATAAGAAAGAACGGAACCAACGTTCCCCAGCACAGTATAACATGCGGGTTCGGTCAATACATCCATATTATTATCTTTATTAAGGCATGATATGGTCGCTACCTGGAGAGAGAGAGAAGAAAACACTTTAGCATATGCTCTTGCAAGATCAGATTGGTTATTATTTTATCTAATCAGGATGGCTCCTACTGTTTTTCTCAAATCTTCCTTCAAACCCTAAAAGGAAAGACTAGCCCGGATTAATTACGCCCTATAACTTCGCCAATCTTTCAGCCAGGCCAGTGTCGGTACTTTGAGGGAGGTTCCCCGTGCTTTCGCACGGACCTAATTAAAGTAAACCTCGTTTTCCCAGAGGCGTAACCCCGTTGACATCTTTCTAGACACCTACTTGATCGGCTAATTGTCCTGTGTAAAACTCCCCCAGGAGTAACAATTACTCGCAGTGGGTATCGGGATCCAACTATCTCATAGAAGGTATACAATCTCATTGCAAATTTCAACACTTGAAATTCCCGACAATATTTTGCCCCAAGCATCCCATGACCTTGACGGAGGTCAACAAACCACAGGGTGCAAGTCAAGTTTAACCCGTCATTTCTTGATTGAATCAAACCCACCCGCATGACCCTTGACGGAGGTCAACAAGGTCGTACGACTACCCTAATCTAATCTGCATCATATGCATAAGCAGATAAATACTAGTTAGCTACCGCACACTACGCCTTGACGGAGGTCAAATGAATACTAAGTAGGACTTATCTGAAATGACGGAGGGCTACGACATGTTTTTCTAAAAAACCTATTGCGTAATGAACTTGATATCGTCGTAGAATCATGTGAATTTTGAAATGGAGTGATTTTGCGACTTTTATTAGTTTTGCTAAAGAGGTCACTCCCGGTGAAGGGATCTCGGCTCTTTCCTTATGGAATAAGGTGCAGGATATATCATATATATCGCTATGCAAAGCAAAAACTCCAAAAGTAATCAAAAACAAACCGAGTGTTGTAGCATGTGCCAGTTTTGCTAAAGAGGTCACTCCCGGTGAAGGGATCTCGGCTCTTTCCTCATCGAATAAGGTACAAGATATATCATATATATCACTATGCAAAGCAAAAACTGTAGCTACCCTTTTTGAAAATTTGATTCTACAACATCTTTTAGGTTTCTTTTCTTTCATTAATCATATTAATGAAGTCCCATCATTTAAAACACCTAAACATCACAGATAAATACGACGTACACTTATGCCATCCGAATTCGCCTCGATGTCCCCTCGTGCACCGTTAGGTTAGGTAACTAACGGCAGAGCGGGGCAGGGCTAACACGGGTGTAAAACATAAGTAACGTCTATATAATATATCATATATACTATATACAGTATCTATCATCACATATCAAATGATCACATCACAGATATCGCAGCAGAAGAAACATATGAAACATTGGATATACTAGGACGTCCGTGTTTTATTTTGAGCCTCTATAAAACACGGATTCCACGGTCGCGATGAATAGCCAAACCCACAGCCCTAGACCCCTACGAGAGCGGCAAGCAACCCTTCCAATTCTAGAGTTAGGAGACCCGGACTCGACTCCTCGAGTTGGTCTCCCACTGGACTCTAGAACCCGGTTACTTGTGCTCTCCTCCTTGGGTCTATCATAGTGCGGAAAAGTAAATAATATACAAATGGTGACATCAACCTCATCCCGGAAGTGCCCCAATAAAAGAATATTACATACATTTAATTTTACATGAATGAAAATAAAAACCCCCATCTCACATAAAAAACCCCGGCTATTCATAACACGACGATCCAATATAACATATCCAGCAACACATAACATCACATGTCATCAACGTAAGTAAATATGCGCATCCCAATTGTCGTTGACATATAGCAACGAAACAAGCGATAACACATATTACACTTACGGTCGCAGAAAATAAAGTGTAAAACTACAACATTTGGAATCCACAATCTCTTTAGACATCGTAAATCCGAAATATCACATACTTTGCATTTCATGCCTAACTATATGAATTCCACATATTGTATCACATTCTAGATAAATAGACAGTATTAAACTTTCCGATCGAATAATCAAATACCCAAGATTTCCTAAATAGCTCAACACTTGAGCGGAGTTCAAAAATTCCAGAATACGTCACAGTAGCAACGGTCCAGCCGTAGAAGGGTCAAGCCAACGCCTCACATGTGGCACGCCGTACTGCCCCAAACCCTAAGGTTCAAATGGCAGTTCAAGACGGTCACATAATCGAGTTAAGGTTTGTTGTCTTCTAGAGGGTCCATCGCGTTACAAGCACGTTTTTCCGAAAGATTTAAACTCAAGAAAAAATTCAACACTTGAAAGTTTTTCGTGCCGGGAAATAATGAGTTAATGATATCCGTTCGAACATTTTAATAGTTTCTAAATATCTGGAAAACATAACGAAATTAAATATTCCGATCGAATCAACGAATAAAAAATAATCCCCAGAACACTCAACGCTTGAGTCAAAATAAAAATACCCAGAAAATATAAATCACAGAAATAGAAATTACTGTGCAAAACTGAGTGCATGATTCCCCCTTACTGCCGCGGATCCGCGGCCCAAGAGCGGTACGACCGCGGTTCCGCGGCGGCTTGTACGGATCATCGTCTCGTTTTTCACTGCAATTCTTAGAAAACCCTGCTGAATTTTTTAGGTATTTTTAATTCAGAAAAAACACAGTTTTTAAAATTTGTCCAGAGAGGGGGTTAAATTTGCGTTTCGGGTTTCGATCGGGGTTTTAACTCCGTATACAAGTCGCCTAATGCTCTAGCTAGGCTCTGATACTACTGTAGGGTTACTAGGCACACTAACAAGGGTTAATAAAGCATCGACCATGCCCGATTAAAATTTTAGCCGTGCCTAATAACCCTAAACAAGATCTTTGCTAGAAAATTAGGGTTTCTCATGCAAGTATATAGCATCTATGTCTAAGTGAATACGAAATACAACCTTTGTAGATCGGTCCTTCATTTCTTTAGCTCCTTGTTGAAGTCTCTTCACTGCGATCGTGGTTCTCCCAAACTCTTGCATGGCTTCACGAGGCGAAAGGAGCGTCCTTGCTTGAAGTCTTCGAGGTCGAAGATGACCTACGTCGAGGGGATGCCAACTCAAGTTTCTACTTCACTAACTAGAGAATTAGTGAAGCAAACACCCTAAACTAAAGTGCTAGTCTAGTAGAGAATGGAGAAATAGGAAGTGGGTTCACTTTAGAATTTAGTTTCTCATAATGTTTCTCACTTTGGATCAAACCCTAGAGAGCTTTTTAGCTCAAGGAAAAAGATGAAGAAAATAATATGAGAAGAGATAATGATCAAGTGAGTAAGCTAACCATGGTAAGTGAGTATCATATACTAACTCATGTAGAGACATAACCATGGCTAATCCTTATGGTTGGGTTAACAAATATCCATAGTAAAAACAAACTTAAAGGACTTGTCAATGCATCCACAAGCTTCCACAAGCTTCATGCATTTTGCTAATCCTCCACTAATTTTGTAATTACTTTAAATATTAAAACCCAACATAATAAATAGCATGGTGTAAGTCTCACACACCCAAGTCATGTGTATCATCAACCATGATACAAAAAGAAAACACATTTTTAATATATATCACATATATATTAAAGTTGTGCACATGTGAGAAAAATCCTTAAGTGAACAAGTGTTAGTTAATGTAAACTAGTATATCTAATATACAATTACACATTAAATTATTAAATCAACACTTGACTTAATAATCCGGTTATATCTCATATAACCGACTAACATCCATTGCATCGACTTATCGAATCAACACTTGATTCGATAACCCGGCTATATCATATATAACCGACCGATACTAAAAGTCGCGAGAATAGAATACGGTATCACATACACGCATTATTCTCGGTCCCGCACATATCATATACGTGCTCCTATTTCTTTTTTCTTGAGCCAGTAAAACCTATATGTAGGACTCTAAAGACTCGTCAATACGCCGGCAGTAGGTGATGATCACATCAAGCACCCACAAGCCGTCAGCGGTACTACCTGGACGTAACGGCCACCCGGATATTGAGCGATCAGAAGATTAGCAAGCAAGCCCGCTCCAACTCCTGTAAAAGCCTGCCGGTAACACTTCCCGTACAGTCCGGTCTCCTCGTCTGATATGTCGCATATCAAGTCTAGGGGTGGTAATCGTCAGACCCCAATAACCGATAAGTCGTGCTGATGTGAGGCTCATAACGGGTCGAGAAACTACTGGTAACACTTACCAGTAAATCTCTATATCAGCCCTGGCCAGGGACTTCCCTGTTATGGCCAATCGAGCACAGCGCAACATCAACCCCCAATACCGGGAGAGACGAAACCCCTCCTATCGCTCATTGCCTCCATGTGACTCGGGACTGTACCCAAAAACCACCGTTTTGCACGCCCTCATGGACGTGGTAAGGTGAAAATCAAAGCACAGTGGGAATCACACAAGACTCTATGACGATCTCGGGTCTACAGATTAACCTGCACAAGTGTCACCAGAGAACTGCCATCTGACGTGAGGTATAATACCAGCTGGGAGTTCTCGGCGAGTCCGTCCAGTGTACCCAGTCTCCACTGAGCACCCGTATACCATCTTTGATGTCAAACACCAATGGATATAGGATCATCCATCGCCCATCTCATGGGTCGAGAAGCGTATACGCTAGTCTACTCTGGTATATCGATGCCCTGTCTCGATACACCTACGACTAGGAACATTAAAGGATGCACTTATGGACTACCATGGCCCCACTAGTATGATCTGCATCATAGTCCAGGTAGTCAAGTACACATCCTAAGGGCTTTACCAACATGTAACTATAAGACAGTATCAAGAGACAAGTATACATGTTAAGATAAAGAGCAACCAGATAGCATACTATCATATCGAGCAAGAAAATCCTCTCTATATATGTCCAAGCATCCAATATAATATACATGATCTGTACAATACTGGTCTCTAGGGCATACATACAACTAACAGACACTAGATAACTTATAATCTGAAACATGTTAATAATTGATGCTTAGACCTGTGCTATTGCAATAAATCTTTAAAATGA
Source organism: Agapanthus africanus (assembly GCA_030015575.1). Taxonomy (NCBI): domain Eukaryota; kingdom Viridiplantae; phylum Streptophyta; class Magnoliopsida; order Asparagales; family Amaryllidaceae; genus Agapanthus; species Agapanthus africanus. The sequence goes on from JASDDO010000018.1 coordinate 129,797,243, forward strand.
AATCATAGAATTTCTATTCTCGTGCATATACATCATTATATCACTTGTTCATGCCTAGTTATAAATCATAATTGCAACTTTAACATTGATACCATATGCATTCATTATCATTGACATATGCACCCATGATGATTTCTTGAGATTTTATGATATTTCTGGATTTCGGGGGAAGCCGCAAGATATACAAACTTATTATCTTTTAAAAATATGAAAAGTTTCGGTTTTCTAGTGATGTAAAGTGTTGTCCACCATGAGTTTGCTGTGGTTTTCGAGACCCGTTTCGAGGAGGTGGATGAACCGTCTCGGGTACATGGTAGGCCCGGTAAGGTACCCCGGGGCAAGAAGATCACAGGAGATGGCGTTGAGCCTGGCAGGAAATGGATTAACCACCGGTGACTTCATTTGGCACGGCGGATATCCAGAGGATACCGACCGGGGCCGCGAGATGATTGAGATATGGATATTTGAGATGGGTCAGCCGGACGGCTGAGGCCAGAGATACTATGACATAGATATATGAGATTTGAGACAGTTTTGAGGTGTCGTTGCTGGACACAGATTTTTGTTGATTCTATGGATATTATGCTGATATTTAAAAAGAGTTTCAAAAACAAAAGAAAGGATGGTTATTATACCTACATGTTGAGATCTTGAGTTGATTCATATGGCATACATACATGCTAGTACATTTATGTGGCATACATACCTGCTAGTACACTGATGTTGCATACATACCTGCTAGTACATCCAGCCATACCTATTTTAGAGATGCCAGGATACTTGTGTGCATGCATGCGATAGCCTTTGTAGATGTTATTTATTACTCACGAGCTGGAAACTCACCCCCGTTGTGCTACAGCTTTTCTGCAGGTCTGCTCCGTCAGTACTGTAGCGGCGGACACTTTAGCTCATTTTGCCCTTCTTGCTTGGACTCGAGGCTTTTGCTCATAGGCAGGTTATGTTATCATTTTGTACCACCTTATATATGTCCATTGTATCTAGAGTACTCCATCTACTATTCCAGCTGTACCAGTTTTATTTGGATTATTGTATATTGACCTAGAGATGAGGTTGTGAGACTTGTGGATTTTATGTTATTTGGGGTCGAGCTCACTTGAGTCGACATGTTAGTTTACTTGTGCTTTCATGCTTATTTATGCACATTGTTATTTCACATTGCGTGGGATTTGTGACCGCCTTGAGGCGAAGAGCTAGCTCCCGCTTGGGGATGCCATATTCTTGTTATCATTGATATTCCTGTTTTGTACCCGTTGGGGGCTTGTTTTACAAAGTAGACTCTGCCGGAATTTTTGGAAACAGGGATGTTGCTTTAAAAATATTTGATGTGGTTTAATGGAAATAAGTGCTTTGAATAATTTGGTTTTTCTTTCACTTTATTTCTAAATCAGGTTTTGATTTCTGGGCTTCGGCTTACTTATTTTACGGACGCCTTGAGACGTTTCGTAACTTAAGTGCCGGTCACGTTCAGTACTCTGCGGGTCGTGACAAAGTTGGTATCAGAGCGATAGGTTTTACCTTTTTGAGTGTAGGATGACCCTTGGTAGATGAAGTGACTTAAGCAGGGTAGCGTAGCGTACGTATGTCCACGGCATACTTGCGATACGGTACTCCGCCTAGGTGAATTTAGGATATACTTGCTCGAAATTCCATCTTTAATTCCGTGTATCCTATGATTTCTATTGCACCGTTCTTATTGTCATGTTTCCTGCACCAGTCACTATGCAGCAGAGGGCTATAAGAGCGCAGAGGGCTGCCGCCCGAGATGAGATTCGAGCAGGCTCGTCCGAGACTAGGACCGAGCAGGGTGGTATGCCTACGCCACAGGGACAGACTGATCCGCCTTCCCCAGGCTGTATGGATAGGCTTGAGTCTGGTATGGAGGAGCTGCGACAGATGATAGGAGGTATGCAGGAGCTACGACAGATGGTGGGATCCTTAGTAGCGGCCAGTCGTGCACCGAGGCCGGAGGACGTACCTACTACATCACAGATGACCATGATACCTGCTGCCCAGACAGTGGCTACTACTACCACCACCGTGGCCATCTCGGTTTCGCTACAGGATTTCATGAGGCTGAGACCTCCAGTCTTCACGGGCACCGATGTAGCAGAGGACCCACAGACATTCCTTGATAGTTTAGCCAGGATTTGCCGTTCACTTAGATGTTCTGACGATCGATGGGTGGAGCTTGCGAGTTTCCGACTAGAGGGTCTCGCACAGACATGGTGGGAGTCAGTCTTGAGGGGTCGAGCTGCAGGTCTACCGCCTATGTTTTGGACCGAGTTCACAGCGGTATTTTTAGCCCGTTTTCTTCCGGAGAGCATTCGTGACGCCAGAGCTCGTAGTTTTGAGGCCTTGATCAAGAACCCAGGGATGACGGTGTCTGAGTATGACGTCCAGTTCACGCAGTTATCCAGATATGCTCCGTATTTGGTGGATACCGAAGAGAAGAGAGTGAAGAGGTTCGTGCAAGGACTTGATGCCCAGCTATTTCTTGCCATTGGCGCCCTGCACTTCGACACCTATTCAGCTGATATGGATACGGCGTTGCGGATGGAGGCACGTATTTCAGTGACTTCGACCGTTCCCGGGCCGAAGAGGATTCATACCAGTATGCCAGATCAGAGGCAGCATGCCAGATTCTTTCCAAGAGATAGGGCCGGCAGAGGGTTTGGACGAGGTCAGCTGTATGGTTCGTATCACCAGGGACAGCAGCCGTCGCCAGGATGTTATGGGTGCGGGAGGCTGCACCATCGTGTCAGAGACTGTCCAGCGAGACGACAGGGAGCGGCCACAGTTCCGCATGTGACCCTACCACCATCATCACCCCCTCTTCAGAGAGCTCTACTTCCTGCCACAGGCGATACTCTACGCCAGTTAGGTGCGCCCAGAGGCCGTGGACGCGGCGGACCTATCCAGAGAGGACGAGGATGCAGAGGCCGAGGCCGAGGTCAGCCCGCTATTGGTGGAGGTCTGGCTCGAGTATTTGCGTTGACACCGCAGGATGCGCAGGCATCCAACGCCGTTATGACAGGTACCCTATCAGTATGTTCTGTTGATGCACACGTGTTGTTTGATCCCGGATCCACGCATTCGTATATTTCTACACACTTCGTGCCGAGTTTGGGTAGAGAGTCCGGTTTGCTTGATCAGCCGCTTGTTGTGACTACTCCTATGGGAGAGTCATTTGTTGCTAGGCACGTGTTCCGATCCTGTATTGTCTGTATGGGCGAGAGAGAGCTGCCTGTCGACTTGATCCTTCTTGAGATGTTGGACTTCGACGTTCTTTTGGGCATGGATTGGTTAGCCACGTGCTATGCGTCTGTGGACTGCCGGGAGAAGACGATTAGATTTTGTTTTCCCGGCGAGCCAGCTTTTGTTGTGCAGGGGGACCGTGGTGCCGCCCCTCACATACTGATTTCGTCTCTTCGCGCTGGTCAGCTGTTGAGGAAGGGATGTCGGGGATTTCTAGCCTATGTTTGCGATACTAGAGCTACAGATGTTCCATTGGACCAGGTTCCGATTGTATGCGAGTTTCCCGATGTTTTCCCTGATGAGCTGCCAGGATTGCCGCCTAAGCGTGATGTTGAGTTCTGTATTGATTTGATTCCCAGCTCGGGGCTTATTTCTATACCGCCTTATCGGATGGCCCCGACGGAGCTTAGAGAGTTGAAGGTTCAGCCGCAAGATTTGTTAGATAAGGGGCTTATTCGACCCAGTATTTCTCTTTGGGGTGCTCCGGTCCTGTTTGTCAAGAAGAAGGACAGAAGTTTGCGTCTGTGTATCGACTACCGTCAGCTGAACAAAGTTACCGTGCGGAACAGATATCCGTTGCCATGCATTGATGATTTGTTCGACCAGCTTCAGGGGGCAGGATATTTTTCGAGGATCGACTTACGATCAGGATACCATCAGCTGCGAGTTTGACAGGAGGATATACCGAAGACAGCTTTCCGTACGCGCTATGGCCACTATGAGTTTCTGGTGATGTCGTTCGGACTCACCAATGCCCCAGCTGCATTCATGGATTTGATGAATCGTACATTCAGGTCGTATCTCGACTTATTCATCATAGTGTTCATTGATGATATTTTAGTGTATTCCCGGAGCCGAGAGAAGCACGAGCAGCACTTGCGGATTACTTTGCAGACTTTGAGGGAGCACCAGCTTTTCGCAAAATTTTCCAAGTGTGCATTCTGGTTAGACAGCGTTGGTTTCTTGGGTCACGTGATTACGAGAGATGGCATATGTGTGGACCCGAAGAAGATCGAGGCTGTTCAGCAGTGGCCCAGACCGACATCGGTTACGGAGAACCATAGTTTTCTAGGCCTGGCTGGCTACTACAGGCGATTTGTACAGGATTTCTCCCGTATTGTTGCACCTTTGACCGGATTGACCCGGAAGGGAGTTCCTTTCGTTTGGACGGAGGAGTGCGAGCACAGTTTTCAGCAGCTACGGACGTGTTTGACTACGGCGCCGGTATTATCTTTGCCTTCAGGATCAGGCGGATTTGTGGTCTATTGTGACGCTTCACGGGTGGGGCTAGGATGCGTATTGATGCAGCATGAAAGGGTGATCGCGTATGCTTCACGGCAATTGAACAAACATGAACAGAACTACCCCACTCATGATTTGGAGATGGCTGCAGTGGTCTTTGCACTTAAGATCTGGCGACATTACCTATATGGCGAGTCGTGCCAGATATTCCCTGATCACAAGAGCTTAAAGTATATATTTCAGCAGTAAGACCTGAACCTCAGACAGCGTCGTTGGATGGAGCTGGTGAAAGACTACGATTGTGAGATCTTGTATCACCCGGGCAAGGCCAATGTAGTGGCGGATGCTTTGAGCAGGAGGCCCGGGGGTAGTCTATCTTGTTTGTGCGCAGTGCAGAGGCAGTCGTTAGTAGATTGGAAGATTTTATGTGACAGCCGAGTTGAGTTCGAGTTCACCCCGACAGGGGGACAACTTGCGCATGTTCGTGCACGTCTGCAGTTACTTGACCGTATTCGAGAGGCACAGCCCAGTGATGACCGTCTTTCAGAGATCATGGAGCAGATTAGGCAGGGCAGAGACTCCGAGTTCGTGATCGATAATCAGGGAGTACTACAATTTAGGACTCGACTGTGCGTACTAGATTCTGAGGGACTGCGACGTGAGATTCTTGAGGAGGCGCACAGATCGACATACAGGTTCATCCAGGTTCCACCAAGATGTACCGCAATTTGAGAGATGTTTATTGGTGGGACGGGATGAAGAGGGACGTCACACATTTCGTATCGAGATGCCTGACTTGTCAGCAAGTCAAGGCCGAGCACCAGAGGCCAGCAGGAGAGTTGCATCCTTTGCCCATTCCGGAGTGGAAATGGGAGCAGATTTCGATGGACTTCGTTGTGGGTCTACCCAGGACCAGTCGAGGGTACGACTCCATTTGGGTGATCATGGATCGATTGACGAAAGCGGCTTACTTCCTTCCATTGAAGACCACATTCAGTTTTGCTCAGTATGCCCAGATTTACATCGACGGGATCGTGTCAGATCGAGGCACCCAGTTTACCAGCCGGCTATGGCAGAGACTTCAGGAGGCATTGGGCACCCGTTTGAGTTTCAGCACTACATTTCATCCGCAGACTGACGGCCAGTCAGAGCGGACTATTCAGACTCTCGAGGACATGCTCAGAGCGTGCGTTTTGGACTTTGGTGGTAGCTGGATCGTCATTTACCTTTGGTAGAGTTCTCCTACAACAACAGCTTCCAGGATACTATTCAGATGGCACCTTTTGAGGCTTTGTATGGGAGGAGATGTAGATCGCCCGTCTGTTCGACTGAGCTGAGCGAGAGCAGTATTTTGGGGCCGCAGATCGTGCAGGAGACGACCGAGAAAGTACAGTTGATTCGAGATCGGATGAGAGCGGATCAGAGCAGGCAAAAATCGTATGCAGACAGGCGCCGTTGCAGATTAGAGTTCGCAGTTGGCGATCATGTTTTTCTGAGGGTCTCTCCAATGAAGGGCATAATGCGATTTGGGCGAAAGGGAAAGCTTAGCCCCAGATTTGTGGGTCCCTTCGAGATCCTTGAGCGTGTCGGCGTAGTCGCATATCGTTTGGCTCTTCCACCCAGCTTTTCTGATGTTCACCCCGTCTTCCACCTGTCGATGCTACGCAGATATCTTCATGACCCTTCCCACACGATTCAGCATCAGACCGTTCAGCTTGAGCCCGACCTTTCGTTCACCGTGCAGCCAGTAGAGATATTGGATCGGCAGGTGAAGAAACTTCGATCGAAGGTCCTGCCGTCGGTGAAGGTTCTTTGGCGCAGCCCGAATGGTAAGGAGATCACTTGGGAGGCCGAGGGAGAGATGCGGAAGAAATTCCCTCATCTTTTTGAAGGTATGCGTAATTATATATTTTAAAATTCGGGGACGAATTTTCTTAAGGGGGGAAGACTGTAAAACCTAAGCTTGTGTTTAGTGGTAATTGTGTGTTAATGTGGGGTTTTTGGTAAAAAGTTTACCAAAACAGGTTTCTAATAATTTATCTGGTTTTACGAATATTTTATTAGAATTTTATCTCGACCGCACACACTTATGCATGTTAACTAGGGTTAAGTCTAGGGTTACCAAGTTTAGGTGTTCATGGTGGGTTAACCATGTTTAGGAAACCATGGTGGTCTAACCCTTTTTGTTAAGCTAATTAGTTTTAATTAAGGTTTTAGTTTTGTTTAAGGGTGATTAGGGTTAAGGTTGACTTGTGTTGAGGTGAGAGAGGATTTGATGGTTGTCATGCAAGCATTTAATGAGAGAGAGAGAGTGGTGGCTATGGTTATGTCACCCTCCATTTCTTTTCAAAACTTTCACACATCTCTCTCACACTCTCTTTCACATTCTCATATCTCTCACATCCTTCCCTCACACACACACACACATACACACACACACACTGCAGCCCAACATCAGCTGCCTCAGCAGCAACACCATCATAACAACAGCCACACCAGCCCCAATATCATCTACAACAGCTACATGACCCTTAGCATCAGCAACACAACATTCCACCATCAAAAACAACACCACTCCACAACAATACTACAGCAGTAGCAGCTGCAACAGCAGCCCAAACACAACAACAACACAAAAAATATAACAAGCAGCAATAACAACAGCCAGAACAGCATCAACAAACAGAAACAGCAGCAACAACACATTTCAGCCAAAGAATTGAAGCACTTGGTGCTGTAGCAGCAGCACTTCAACAGCACTACACACTTCTTCTTCTCATCTTCTCCTTCATCTAGGATCTCCAGAGGTATAACCCCTTAACCCGACTTCTTTTTGCTAGAGTTATGGTTATCTAGTTTAGTTTAGTGTTTACTATGTAGATTAGTGCTAGTTTTAGGTAAATTTGAGTGAGAATGGCAAAGTGATGGTTTGGATTGTTAGTATAACCTTAGTAAGTGCTGTTAAGACTAGTGAAACCAAGATTTATCCCAGATTTCACCGGAATACCAGATTTGTTCGAGTTGGTGTAATTTAGCAATTTTAGCGACTTTTTAGCCTTTGTAAAATCTTCTTTTGACCTGGGGCTCTCTGGTAAAAATTGAGAAGACTGTAGCACAGTGACTACGTCAGACACACACACACAAAACACAGGGACCCCTCCCCCCTTCTTGGCCGCAGATTTAATATATCTGGCCGCAAATTGCGGCCAGAACGGGGGTGGGGGTGTTGGCTTTTGGGTGTGTGGGGGTGTTTTGGGTAGCTTAGGGTGTTGGTTCCTGTAACTTTTTGTGTTTGGCCCAGAGGCAAAATCTGGAGCTTTAAACGATTTATCGACGTTTTTAAAACTTGTGCGACACGCGCGTGATCCGCGTGGTTCTGTGGCGCGCTGCGCGACACAGCGCGTCGGAGTAGGTTCTGGTGAGTTTGCGCGCGTCACGACGCATCGTGTGCACGCACGTTTAGTTTCACGCACGCGTTATCCTTTTTAGCGATATATCGCGTTTTTGCAGGATTTGCCTTATGTGTGACTTTTGTAAATTCTAGGTTCACCAGCGGAGACTTTGAGCACAGCAGAGAAAGGAAAGCAGGTGGTCAGACACACCTAGCGCGGGATCACGGGTGAGTAGATTTAACATTTACAGGGGACGATCGTTTAGATGGCGCAAGTCGCCCGATAGATGTAGTAAATTTAAAAATTGCTTGTGACATTAGAAATCATAATACTTGCATGATATTTGCTACGATCAGGATCTATATGTTGTACCTACATGTGCGAACTCATTCGGTAGGACACATGCACCATTACCAGGGTTTTTATATGCAGCACGGGCACTATTCATGTGTACACACACCCCCTGGTAATTGCTATGTCACGACACTAGATAACTTATAATCTGAAACATGTTAATAATTGATGCTTAGACCTGTGCTATTGCAATAAATCTTTAAAATGAAATCATAGAATTGCTATTCTCGTGCATATACATCATTATATCATTTGTTCATGCCTAGTTATGAATCATACATTGCAACTTTAACATTGATACCATATGCATTCATTATCATTGACATATGCATCCATGATGATTTCTTGAGATTTTATGATATTTCTGGATTTCGGGGGAAGTCGCAAGATTTACAAACTTATTATCTTTTAAAAATATGAAAAGTTGCGGTGTTCTAGTGATGTAAAGTGCCGTCCACCATAAGTTTGCTGTGGTTTTCGAGACTCGTTTCGAGGAGGTGGATGAACCGTCTCGGGTACATGGTGGGCCCGGTAAGGTACCCCGGGGCAAGAAGATCGCAGGAGATGGCGTTGAGCCTGGCAGGGGATGGATTAACCACCGGTGACTTCATTTGGCACGGCGGATATCCAGAGGATACCGACCGGGGCCGCGAGATGATTGAGATATGGATATTTGAGATGGGTCAGCCGAACGGCTGAGGCCAGAGATACTATGACATGGATATATGAGATTTGAGACAGTTTTGAGGTGTCGTTGCTGGACACAGATTTTTTGTTGATTCTATGGATATTATGCTGATATTTAAAAAGAGTTTCAAAAACAAAAGAAAGGATGGTTATTATACCTACATGTTGAGATCTTGAGTTGATTCATATGGCATACATACATGCTAGTGCATTTATGTGGCATACATACCTTCTAGTACACTGATGTTGCATACATACCTGCTAGTACATCCAGCCATACCTATTTTAGAGATGCCAGGATACTTGTGTGCATGCATGAGATAGCCTTTGTAGATGTTATTTATTACTCACGAGCTGGCAACTCAGCCCCGTTGTGCCACAGCTTTTCTGCAGGTCCGCTCCGTCAGTATTGTAGCGGCGGACACTTTAGCTCATTTTGCCCTTCTTGCTTGGACTCGAGGCTTTTGCTCATAGGTGGGTTATGTTATCATTTTGTACCACCTTATATATGTCCATTGTATCTAGAGTACTCCATCTACTATTTCAGTTGTACCAGTTTTATTTGGATTATTGTATATTGACCTAGAGACGAGGTTGTGAGACTTGTGGATTTTATGTTATTTGGGGTCGAGCTCACTTGAGCCGACATGTTAGTTTACTTGTGCTTTCATGCTTATTTATGCACATTGTTATTTCACATTGCGTGGGATTTGTGACCGCCTTGAGGCGAAGAGCTAGCTCCCGCTTGGGGATGCCATATTCATGTTATTCATTGATATTCCTGTTTTGTACCTGTTGGGGGCTTGTTTTTACAAAGGAGACTCTGCCGGAATTTTTGGAAACAGGGATGTTGCTTTAAAAAGATTTGATGTTGTTTAATGGAAATAAGTGCTTTGAATAATTTGGTTTTTCCTTCACTTTATTTCTAAATCAGTTTTTGATTTCTGGGCTTCGGCATACTTATTTTACGGACGCCTTGAGATGTTTCGTAACTTAAGTGTCGGTCACGTTCCGTACTCTGCGGGTCGTGACATTCGCACGAGAAGAGCTGGCGCCCCCAGCCTTCGTAGCCGTCCTCTGCTGGTGCATGGAGGCTTTAAGCGAGTTGATGTCCATGGATCCGGCACAAAGCAAATACCCAACAAGTCAGCAACACGAGCGAAACACAAGCCAAAAAGCTAGCCTAACTTACCGACGAACTCAACGGGGATGAGCCCGGCCCAGCTCCGAACCCTCTCAAACTGCAGCATGTTAGGTCGGGGGATGGGCTCCCATGACGCCACTCTCACCGCGACGTGGTCATTAGACTGGTTCCCCGGCAAACATTTCTCCCTCGAACACTTGGTAGGCACGGCCCAGTCCTCGCCCTCGGGAGGGGAAACGAAGAAAAATTTCTTCTTCCAATCATGAATAGAAGAGGGCAAGGCCATAACCCTGGTCCCAGCAGTGCCCCCCGGCCGCTTTCTGAAAGAGAGATAGACCCATCTCGGGTCGCCCGCTCGACCACCAGTGTGACTTTTGAAGAGGAGAGAAGAACCGAGAAGGGAGAGGCTGAAGGGAACCGCCTGTAAATTCAGGCGGATCAAGAACCCGAGAAGGATCCTCCACGAGTTCGGCACTAACTGGCCGGGGACAAGACCGAAAAAATTCAGTGCGGCGACGACCTCGGGAGAGAAGGGCAGGCGCATTCCGCCCCAAAAAGCTTCCAAGTATAGGGCGTTTTCCCTGCCCCGTACTTGATCCACCCTCTCTCCCTCCTTGGCCAGTCGGAGCGTGTAACCCGAGGGGATGTGGAAGCGAGACCGAGCATTGGCGAGCTCGTCCTCATGCCTCACCTAACACGAGGAGCCGGGGGCCGCATCTGCCGCCTCCTTCCTGGGGGCTGCCCCCGCCTCACGATCCTGGGGAGAGGATCCACCCCCTGCTCCCCGGAGGGGCTCAGACACAACTAAAGGATCCCTAGAACCTACTCCTACAAAATCTACTGACTCTACAAAGGAAGACATCTATCCTTGAAAAAGGGAATCTTCAGGGGCCGAAAGCGGGAGAAAGGAGACAAGCGCCGAGCAACCAGGACTTAAGAGAGGGAAATATGAAGGAGTAGGGGCCCAAGGGCGGAACCCACCCTCATTCATTGCTGCAAGAGGCCTCATCCAATGACGCCCGTCATCTCCCACCGAAACGACTCCTTGCTTCCAGCCGCTCCGATCGCTCCACGTATCGATCCAGCGCTGGACCGCATCCCATAAGACGCCGCAAGCCTGCATACATCGCGTCATCCTATCAACGCTTGACGCGTGGATCGTCGCTTCAGTGGCAGAGTGCACGAACCGGCACACCTTCTTTAAATGCAGAGATCTCGCCCTGATTCGCTAGCGGAAAAGACAACTGACAACCCGAGGACTCGTCCCGACAAAGCCTTAGGAAGGAGCCCACCTCAGGAGGCCTGGCAGTCCACTCCTGACCTGACCCGCTAGCTGGTCGGGACAAGAGTAGGGGGCTAATGATGATGCTCAATAATTAGCAATACGAGATCAGGACACATGGCGGATGACGTGCCCCAAGACCCGAAAGGAAGGGCCCACAGAGGCCGACCAGGCCACCCTTGTCTCGACCTGCAAGCACGAGCTGGCCCTCCTCGGGGCTCCCCGCAAATTTGCCTCCTCGGCCCCTCAGCTCGTCCCGGGCTGTCACAGGACCAAGACTCCTCAACACTCTTGCTCGGTTCCGTGCTCCCCAGCCGAGGCCATCTTCCTCGACCCCTCCGTCCGACCAACTCCACCACTCGCAGGCGTAACCGCCGCTCCGCAAATATCGCCACGTGTAGATTCTCCGCCAGTAATGACCCACGTTCCACGCCATCACGATCCCCATTAATGGGTGATCCGCTCTTCACGCAGGCATGACGTCGGGAGCGTAACGGCCGGCGGGATTCTTGCGCCTTCCCTGCCTGCTGCCATCGCTATATAAACCCCCATCACAGAAGGGCCAAGTAAGCCATTTCTATTCCACTTAGCCGTTACTTTGCTCGGATCTAGCACTAACTTGATCGTCGGAGGGTCCTCGGTGGTACCAAACCACGCCGGGACTTCTTTGCAGGTACTCGGCGCTAAACTCCTCAAATCACCATTCTCACCAAAACCCATTGAGACCCACATGCTGCAGAAGATTGCCACCAAGATCCACCGGGAGATCAATGGAAGACAACATCTGACGGAGACCTGAAAAGGACCTCCATCAATCTCCTTTGATGAAGTGAGATCATTGGTTGATTTTCAATTACATTAAATAGTAAAACATACATTTTGAATCTGCCTCCAGTCTTAAAGAAAATTTAAATTTTTAAGAAAATATTAAATTTCGATTTGGAACTTGTTAAAGATTAAATTCTAAAAGTACTTACCAGGTTAGGTCTAGCCGCTCTTATGAAACCCTCTGTTGGTCTTATCTCTTAGACTAGATAATAGCAAGGAAATAATGGCCGACGGTTGAAGGAGTTGGTAGGACATAACAATATTGAATTTGCTACTAGGAGGTTGATAGAACCTAAGAATTATGAAGCCCTCCATACGTGATCGTGTAGTCTTAGAGGATGAGAGAATTGATAGGACATGAAAATTGTAACAGAAAACTCTTGTAGGTTCGAAACATGCAACCAACACAAAGATAAGGCCAACTGAATGGTGAGTGAATTAACAAGTCCAATGTTAATACTCAAACTAAAAGAAAAATATATAGTTGATCCTTTTTCCGAAAAAATGACAACACTACCGACCATACAACGTACTTATTACTGGAGAACAATTTGATCCTATAGCGTGTTCCTCCTCAGATTGAAACATCGACGATGATGACACATCACCATCAGCACCACCACCACCACCACCGTTGCCGATATCATCGGTGTTAATACCCAAAATATCAACGATAACCATTTCAGTCTCCGGCGGCAGTTCAATCCCTATCCTCCCCTCCAACATATCCATAATCCCTAGCCATACTTGGCCTAAACCTAGCCTCGTCTTGCACACACCACAATGACACTTTCACCAGATTCAAAACCTGCAAATAACCATCCATTTCTTGAATCTCCTCTACTATTCTCTTCTCCATCACCTCCCCTCTCTTCACCTTTTCTGCGACAATCCTCGGGAAATACGACCATTTCCATCTTTGTCCATCATCAACCACCTGCATGTTTCTCCGCCCTCCAACGAGCTCGAAGAGCACCAGTCCATAGCTGTACACACCGGATTTCTCCCTGACCCCGTGATCCCGAAGCCATTCCGGTGCCAGATAACCACGGGACCAATGAACCATCATCAAGATCCTACCCACTTCTCTCTTCATCAATTTTGATAGCCCGAAATCCGATACAATCCCACGGAAGCTATCACTTAATAAAATGTTTTTAGGCTTGACGTCGAGATGAGGGACTCTAGCGCGACAGTCATGGTGCAGGTACGCCAGTGCCTTGGCCACATCGATCGTGACCTGATATCTCGATTTCCATGACAGGCATTTGTTGTGCACGTAATTGGTTGGAAAAATCCATTTGTCAAGGGACCCGTTCTCAAAGAACTCATAGACGAGGTAGCGGGGCCTACCGTAAGGAAGGAGGCAATGCCTGAAAAATATTGATCAGAGAACCATGATCTGTTTCTATTACTGATGATGCTCAATATTGGTGATCTCCCAGATCATGACACGTGGCAGATGACGTGTCCCAAAGCTCACAAGAAAGGACCTACAGTGGCCGACCAGGACACTCCTGTACCCGTCCCACAAACAAACGCTGGCTCACCTCCGAGCCCCCTGCACAATTGGCGTCCTCGGTCTCCGAGCTCGTCTCCGGCCTACCGCAGAACCAAGATATCTCGGCTCTCCCGCTCGTCTGCGAGCTCTCCCGCCGAGGTCATCATCCTCGGTCTCATCGACCGATCAACAGTACCGCTCACAGGCGCAACCGCCATCCTGCGAATCTCGCCATGCGCGAGATATCCGCCGGCCACATCCCACGTTCCGCGTGTAACATTTCAGAAAAAATAAAATATTATTTTTGGGAATTTTTATAATTAAATAATAAATATTACGAATATTTTAATAATACGGTAAAATTATATACCGATAAATTGGGAAATATTTGGAAATTACGTAAATTATTGAATTTGAAAGAGATTATAAGATTTGAGCATTCATAGATTGTTATATAATTAATTATATTCCATTTTAGTGCTAAATTCGATTAATAATCGCATTAAGCATGTTTAGGCTTCATGACATGCACCATGTCACATTTGTTTTAACACTTGTTACATTTTATCCTCCATGAATTCTTTTATCATGCATGGCTTTGTTTTCTTTAAAAAGAAAATAGAAAAAAAAGAAAAGAAAAAGAATAAACAATAAAGCAAGGGAAAGAGAGAGAGAGAGGTGAGGGGTTTAATTTGACCTTGGTCATTTGTTTCATTCATCATCCTCATCATTTCTTCTTCCTTCCTCCCTCATGGCTGCCCCTTGTCCACCATCTCCTCCTACACCTTACTTCACCCCCAAAAACAACTCAAAACCATACACCCTCTTCACTAAAAACATGCACAAGCTCACTACAAGTATTTTGGACCAAGAAAAATCGGATTTTGACGACTTGGGGCAACTCAAGAAATTTTCTTGAGTTGCCAAATGAGGTATATTCTTCATCATTAGTATAGTTTTTCATTCACTTTTGTATCCATGCATGTTTAGAAGTGTGTTAGTTTTATTTAGTGAGGTTTGAAATTTCCAAGTTAGGGTGACTATAAGCCCCCCTTAGTGTCTAAAACCCATTTCAACTTAAAACAGAACCCATGATTTAAAATCTGAAACATTCCGTGTCGGTTTGTGAGTTATTAGTGGGTGCAGGGAATCTGGGATTACCTGAGAACTTTTCTGGAAATGCAAACAATACCACTAACCTATATGGACCACTAGAAAGACACCCCGCCAGTATGAACCCATTCTGGGAAGTCCAAACCGAGCTCGCCGGATCTGGAGGGAATGTGGCCGGCCATCTTGTGGTTTTTGGTGTCCAATTTGGTTCTGTAAGTCATATACCCTATATACATCACCCCAATATTGTTTGTTGACCCTAATTTTATCTGAACTAAAATCTGGAACAAGTTTTGTGAGTCGCTGCTTTGAATTCTTTGATGTTTATGAATTGGAGTTATGATATTTGTGTTTTGTATCGGGCACTTGACGTTTGTACGTCGATATCGGGTGCTTTTGGGCTCTTTTGTATGAGTAGACCATAGGTTTTGACCTATGTGAGATTCGTGTGTCGTTTTGGTTTTGAATTGGATTTTAATGCGGCATGATACGTTATAATATGTAGGTACCGTCATGAGGACTTCGTGACGACAAGCAAGCGCGTGGCAACATCGGCATCGGCAAGCGAAGATCAAGGTGAGTAGATATATATCTACGGGGAAAGTCGGGTGGATGGTGTTAGGTTTACCTAGCACCTCATGAAGGGTTTGGAAGCATCGCATGTCTCAAAATCAAATTTTTAAGGTGCTAAGTGAACATACAAAGAATCATCACTAGAAAATTAGGGTTTCAATACAAAGACAACATCACAAGTAATAAAGGCTAGGGTTTTGAGAGTATAACCTTTGTAGCTCTCTATGCTAGACTCCTTGGCTACTTGAGGGTTGGAAAAAGGTTCGCTTGAGGTCTTCTAAGTCCACGACGATCCACTCGAAGCTCCTTTACCCAAAGCTCCTTACTTTACTCGATATGTGATTGAAGTAGAGCAAACACCCTACACAAATGGGCTAGATGTGTGTAGTATGATGATGTGGTTTGTTTTCTATAATCAAAACTCTTTCTTTTATCAACCTCACTTAAAGGAAATTATCAAGAGAGGAAGAAGAAGATGATGGCTAAGTTTTTTCTGACAAAAGGAAAAGGAAATGAGAGTGAATGATAATTGAAATGAGAAAAGAATAATATATATATATTTAATCCTTTCTCACTTCAACCATGGTTAGAATCATCAAGATCTTTTTCAAAATGAGTTAAAAGGTAAAAGGATAATTAACTAAAGGTTAATAAGTGGTTGAAGCATGGTCAAAGATGATAAACATTAACCTATTGTGAATTATCCTTTCCTTTTTATAAAATGAAAAATAAATAGATAATTCTACAATGTAAGTCTTGCATTGCCACCAAACTTGTATCAACAACCATGCTACTATGTATGTATGTATGTATCCATGCACATCATCATGTGCATACATGCATGCATACAAAAATAGAAAAAGAGTTTGATTAAATAATTAATCTAAAAGTCATTTGTTAAATCAACACTTGATTTTGCAAACCGGTCATATCACATACGACCCGACCAATAGAAAATGCCCGATTAATATACGGTATCACATAACCGTATTTAATCGGGTCCCCGCGCATATCTCATATGCACACCACATCTTTTCGCCTGAGCCAGGAAACTTCATTGTGGGACTCTAAGACAAGTCAATACGCCGGCAGTAGGTAATGATCATATCAAATACCTACAAGCCGCAAGCGGTCAGCTAAACGTAACGGCCACCCGGGTATTGAGCGATCAGAAGAAAGCAGGCGAACCTGTTACAACTCCCGTCGAGCCAACCGGCAACACTACCGTACAGTCCGGTCTCTTTGTCAGATATGCTGCATATCGAGTCTAGGGATGGTAACGTCGACCCCAATAACTTAATAAGTCGTGCCGATGCATGGTCTATAACAGATCGAGAAACTACTGATAACACTTATCAGCAAATCTCAACAGCCCTGGCCAGGGACTTACTGATATAGCCAATCGAGCACAGCACAGCATCAACTCCCAATACCGGGAGAGACGAAACCCCTCCTATCGCTCATCGCCTTCGTGTGTCTCGGGACTGTACCCAACGACCACCTGTTTGCACGACTCAGTAGAGTCGTGGTAGGGTGGTAATCAAAGTACAGTGGGAGAACACACAAGACTCTATGACGATCTCGGGTCTACAGACTAACCTGTACCAGTGTCACCTGAGAACTGCTATCCGACGATAGATATAATTCCATATAAGAGTTCTCGGTGAGTCCGTCCAGTGTACCCAGTCACCACTGAGCACCCGTATACGATCTCGATGTCAAACATCGATGAATGTGGGAACATCCATCGCCCATCATATGGGTCTAGTATCATATACGCTAGTCTACACTGGTATTCGATGCCCCGTCTCGATACACCTTCGACTAGGGACATTCTAGGATATGCTTATAAACTACTGATGTCCTGCTAGTATGATCTCCATCATTATCACAGTAGTCAAGCCTATATCCTCAGGGCTATATCAACATGTATGAATGAATAAAAGCATGATCAAATCAACATGTCAGATAAAGAAGAACCAGATAGCATACTATCATGTCGAGCAAGAATGTACACTGAATATATATATATATACATGTATAAATACATCCACTATCATATAATGGCCTCTAGGGCATACATATATCCAACAATCTCCCACTTGCACTAAGGCCAGTTATTGGCGTATCTCATACCCAACATCTCGAAAAGTCGCTCATGCTGCGGCTGAGGGAGGGCCTTGGTGAGTGGATCCACGGCGTTATTCTTTATGTCTACTCTCTTAATCTCGATCTTGCGGAGATCTACAATCTCCCGGGTCAAATGAAAGCGCCTCAGGATGTGTCTGAATCGCTGATGGGACCTTGGCTCCTTGGCTAACGCCATAGCCCCATTATTATCACAATACAGTAGTATTGGATCAATAATGGTTGGAACTACTCCTAGCTCCGAGACGAACTTCCTTATCCAGACGGCTTCCTTGGCGGCATCATTTGCAGTAATGTACTCAGCCTCCATCGTAGAGTCTGCAACGGTATCCTGTTTGGAACTCTTCCAACTTATCGCCCCTCCATTGAGGGTAAATACAAACCCTGAGATAGATTTGCTGTCGTCCTTATCGCTCTGGAAGCTCGAATCGGTAATGGCCTCCATTTGGAGATCTCCATTACCATACACCAAGAACAATTCTTTAGTCCTTCGCAAGTACTTAAGAATGTTTTTCACAGCTATCCAGTGATTCTCCCTTGGGTTGGATTGATACCTGCTTACAACACTAAGTGCATAAGCTACATCTGGGCGTGTACATAACATCGCATACATTATAGATCCTATTGCCGAAGCATAGGGTATAATGCTCATGCGAGCTCTCTCTTCATCGGTCTTTGGGCAAGAGTCCTTAGAGAGAGTGATCCCATGGCAAGTGGGTAAGGCACCCCGCTTGGAGTCTTCCATACTAAACCTTTTTAGGATGGTGTTAATGTACCTGGTTTGGGACAATCCCAATAACCTTTTGGATCTATCCCTATAGATCCTAATGCCCAGAATGTATGTGGCATCACCCAGGTCCTTTATGGAGAACCTTAGTGATAAGAAAGATTTGACCGACTGTAGCATAGGAATGTCATTTCCTATCAGAAGAATGTCATCCACGTACAATACGAGGAATGTGACAGCTCTTCCTACAGCCTTCTTATAAACACAAGGTTCATCTGGATTTTTGATGAAATCAAACTCTTTGATAACATCATCGAAACAGATGTTCCAACTCCGTGATGCCTGCTTTAACCCATATATGGATTTAAGCAATCTACATGCTTTTCCACTGCTCCTACTGTCAATGAAGCCCTCTGGCTGATCCATATAAACGCATTCTTCTAAATCTCCATTTGGAAATGTTGTTTTAACGTCCATCTGCCAGATTTCATAGTCGTAGTGAGCAGCAATAGCAAGTAGGATCCGAATGGATTTAAGCATGGATACGGGCGAAAAAGTCTCGTCATAGTCCAAACCCGGTCTTTGACGAAAACCCTTCGCCACAAGTCTTGCTTTATAGGTCTCTACCTGCCCATCTACACCAATCTTTCTTTTAAAGATCCATTTTCACCCCACAGGTTTTACCCCAGGGGGTACAATGTCCAAAGTCCATACTTTGTTGGTGTACATAGACTCCATTTCGGATCTCATGGCATCCAGCCACTTCACAGAGTCTCCACTCGTGATAGCTTGCTGAAAACTGGTAGGATCATCATCCTCCATGATGCAATCTTCTCTGTCACCATTAATGAGGAAACCGTAGTACCTCTCCGGTGGGCGAGAAGTCCTACCAGACCTGCGGAGTGGCCGAGGTTCCTCAGTTTCTATTGCAACAGTCGGTTCAACCAAGTCGTCATTTGTAGTTTGTGTCTCTAGAACCTCTTCTAGATCCACCACCTTGCCATCATCTTTATCTGTGAAAAACTCTTTTTCTAAGAATGTGGCATACTGAGAAACAAACACCTTTTGTTCCTCCTTGTGGTAGAATAGATATCCATAAGAGTTCCTTGGATATCCCACAAAGTTACACATGACCGACCGTGTCTCGAGTTTGTCCAGATTCTGCTTTTTAACATAGGCTGGGCAACCCCAAATCTTAATTCTCTTAAGAGATGGTCTCTTCCCATGCCATATCTCATATGGCGTGGTAGACACGGTTTTGGTTGGAACCCTGTTCAGTAGAAATGCTGCAGTCTCCAATGCATGCCCCCAAAATGAGACAGGTAACTCAGCATCACTCATCATGGATCGGACCATATCTAATAGGATCATATTCCGTCATTCAGACACACCGTTGTGCTGTGGTGTGTAAGGAGGAGTGAGCTGAGAGAGAATCCCATTCTCTTTTAGGAAGTTTGCAAATTCTGTACTGAGGTACTCCCCACCTCGATCTGATCGAAGCATCTTGATACTCAAGCCGGTTTGTTTTTCTACTTCTTGTTTATATTCAGTGAATTTCTCGAAAGCTTCGGACTTGTGCTTTAATAAAAATATATGACCGAATCTAGAGAAATCGTCAGCGAAAGTAATGAAGTAAGAAAAACCGCCTCTAGCCTGTGTAGACATTGGTCCACATACATCGCTATGTATGAGTCCTAGGAGCTCTGAAGCTCTTTCTCCGTGTCCGGTAAATGGAGTTTTGGTCATTTTTCCCTTGATACAAGACTGGCAAGTCGCATAAGATTTATATTCAAAAGGGTTTAAATATCCATCTTTGTGTAACTTTTTTAGTCTTGTTTCGTTAATATGACCAAGTCTACAGTGCCAAAGAAAACCTTCATTTATTTCTGAAAGTTTTCTTTTATTAGTGTGTTGTATGCTGAAAACTGTGTGTTGATTTAGGACGTATATCCCGTTATTAAGCGTACCATACCCAACCAACATTTGATTCAGGTGAATGTTCATAACATTGTTCTGTAATACAAAATTATATCCTTCATTGTCTAACAAAGAAACGGATATTATATTACAAAGCATACTTGGTACAAAATAACATGGGTTCAAAACCAATATACACCCAGATGGCAACCCCAAGTGATACTTTCCCACTGCGACTGTATGTACATTGGAACCATTTCCAACGCGGAGAGTATGGTCACCTGTCTTCAAAACCTTGCTATTTCTCAGCCCCTGCATAGAATTGCAAATGTGAGAACCTGAACCGGTATCTAATACCCAGGAAGCAGAGTTTATTGAAAAACAGTTTTCTGTCACAAACACACCTGAAGCGGAAGCATCCCCATGCTTCTTCTTGAGATTTAAGTACTCGGTACAGTTGCGCTTCCAATGTTCTGTTTTGTGGCAATGAAAACATTTCCCTTTCCCCGATTCTCCAGGTTTGGACTTTTCCTTCCCCTTAACCTTTTTAACTCCACCCTTAGGATTGGTGGGCTTCTTCTTTTTCTTTCCCTTGGCCTTAGCCTTTGGGCGAGAAGAAGAAGATTGCCCAACACTCAAAACGGGAGTTTTCACTGATTTCAGTGTGCTCTCTGCACTCC
The DNA here is from genome assembly GCA_030015575.1 of Agapanthus africanus. Taxonomy (NCBI): domain Eukaryota; kingdom Viridiplantae; phylum Streptophyta; class Magnoliopsida; order Asparagales; family Amaryllidaceae; genus Agapanthus; species Agapanthus africanus. The sequence goes on from JASDDO010000018.1 coordinate 129,818,107, forward strand.
TTAACATATTAAGGAGTTCAGGTAGTTCCCTCTCCATGTTATGCATGTTGAAGTTAACTATGAATTGAGCAAAGGTGGAGGGGAGGGACTGCAGAATAATATCCGTATATTGTTCATTGTCCATCGTCCATCCAAGGTCCTCAAGCTCTTCTATGAGAGCTATCATCTTCAGAACATGGTCTCCTACTGGTGTGCCGGGGGCCATTCGCATCTGAAACAATTTCTTTGATGGTTCGTATCGTAATACGCGGGATTGCTCTCCATACAACTCCTTTGTATGGAGGAATATGGCTTGAATGTCCATATTCTCGTGCTGCTTTTGATGTGTGTTGTCCATCGATGTGAGCACGAGGTATTTGGCCGTGGCACAGTCAGCGTCCCATGTCTTGCGGACTTCTTTGTCCGCAACTGAGGATTTTAGACCTGGGATGGGCGGGGCTGAAGCCGTGAAGACATGATACTTTATCATAAGTCAAGGAAATTTTCAGATTCCTCAGCCAGTCTTTATAATTGGTTTCATTCAGTTTATTTTTATCTAGTAGAAGCTTGAGTCCAGTCATTGGTATCTGCCGTTAAGAGAGAGAAAAGAATACACTCAGTGAAAGCTCTTGCAAAGATCAGATTGGTTATTATCTTGTCTAATCGATGTCTCCCACTGCTTTAATCAAGTTTTTCTTTCAAACCTTAAAAAAAAAACTAGCCAGGATTAATTACAGTCTACAACTTCGCTAACCGTTCAGCCAGGCCAGTGTCGGTACTTGAGGGAGGTTCCCCGTGCTTTCGCACGGACCTAATTAAAGTAAACCTCGTTTTCCCAGAGGCGTAGCCCCGTTAACACCTTTCTAGACACCTAATGAGTTAGCTAATTGTAAACTGCAAAACTCTCCTGGGAGCAACTATTGCCCACAGTGGGATCGGGATCCAACCATCATATGGAAGGTATGCAATCTCATTGCAAATCTCAACACTTGAAATTCCCGATGCGGTTTTTACCCCTAGTACTTATGACCTTAACTATGGTCAACAAATCACAAGTACCAGTCAAGTTCTACCTGTCATTTCTTGATTAATTAGACCCACCCATATGACCCTTAATTATGGTCAACAAAGTCGCATGATTGTCCTAATTAATCTGCATCATATGCAGTGTAGGAAGACGTCACTTGGCTACCGTACACTACGCCTTAACTAAAGTCAACAAACGTAGCACGAATACTAAGTACTCTACTTCCTAAAATGACGGAGGGTTGCAGATGATTTTTAAGAAGATCTTTAACGCTTTGAACTTGATATCGTCGTAGAATTAAATGGTTTTCAAAAGGAGTGGCTTGTGCTCCGCAGTTTTGAAATATAGCTTTTTCATAAAGAGCCGAGTGGTTTTCAAATCCGATTCTACAACATCTTTTTAGGTTTATTTTCTTTACATTAATCATATTAATGTGGTCCCATCATTTAAGTCCTTAAGCCAATCACAGAAAAGAAACGAAAATACAACGTACGCTTATGCCATCCGCATTCGCCGCAATATTCCGTTATGCACCGTTAGGTTACTTAACTAACGGCATACCGGGACGGGACTAGCGCGGGTGTAAAACATAAGCAACGTCTACTATATATCTCATATATAATATATCATTCGTCTCAGATATCACAGAACATAGGCAGCAGAAACACAGATATAATGTGGAATATAGTAGGACGTCCGTATTTAGTATTTAGCCAACAATAGAAAATACGGATTCCACAGTCGCGATGAATAACCAAGCCCACACCCCTAGACCCCTACGAGAGAGGCAAGCGACCCTACCAATCCTGGAGTTTAGGAGACCCGGTCTCGACTCCTCGAGATGGCCTCCCACTGAACCCCAGAACCCGGTCACTTGTGTTCCCCTCCTTGGGTCTATCCTAATGCGGAAAAGTAAATAATATACAACACTGGTGACATCAACCTCAACCAGGAAGTGCCCCAAATAAAATAATACTACATTACATTTGAATTTGTCACGACCCGAAATTGGCACGTGACGGCCCTAATACTACGCAACGTCTACAGGCGTAACGTAGTAAAAGAAAGCCAAAACTCAGAAATCTAAACCATTAAAAGACAAGAAAAGATAAGAAACATTGTTTAAACCTTTAAAAAAAATCTCAAGTATAAATTCTTTAAGTCCAATTTTCTTTCTTGAAAATTTCGGCAGCACCTCCTTTATAAAAACTAACCCCAAAAATGGGTACAACATAAATATAATGTAAAGCATCCCCAACGGAAGCAAATCCATGCCCAAAGGCGGAAAACAACCACCACAACAAATATACGACGCCGTAGCGAAGAAAAAGAAGACGATAGAAAGGAAACTGTATAAAAGACAACAAATCCACAATTTATACAATATCGTCCTCATCAAGTCTCTAAGTCAACAACATAATTGTAGATGGAGAGTACAAGATACAAAGAATATACAATACAAATACAGATAACCACCAAAAGCCACCTGAACAAAACAGCACACTGTGAGCCGATGCGGTATCTGTAGCAAAAGATGATAGATGAATAGCCAGCCTCGACTACTCTGAGGAACACTCTGTAACACCTGTGGCACAACGGGGATGAGTTGCCAACTCGTGAATAGTAAATAACATATGCAGGTAATCGCAGGAATGTACGTACAGCATGAATCTAAGATATGCAATTTACAGTAATAACAGGTCATATGAATGTAGAATAATGGAAAGTACACTAACAAGTACAACCAATATATATAAAGCAATAATGATATGACACATTATGCAATAATCATGCAATGGGGGTATGAGAATGTAAATGTGCAACACTCATGAAAGGTACACTAACAGGTACTCCTAATACATGACACAGTGCACAAATAGATAAAGGTGAGGTATGGAGTGAAATATGTCATTTCCACGGAATCCTGACATCGTGGTTGGATCACAATCCATCAAGACGAATCAAATCCCAATTCCTCAAATCAGCCCCCAAATTGGCTCTCATATCATCTAAGTATCGCATTCTCCTCAATTTCACAATATTAAGTATATCTCGTATATCCCGAATGTACAACATCAAGTATATCTCACATATATCGAATGTACAACAACATGTATATATCACATATATCGAATGTACAACATCAAGTATATATCACATATATCGAATGTACAACATCAAGTGGATCTCACATATCTCGTATGTACCATATCAAGTATATCTCACATATCTCGAATGTACAACAGCAAGTGGATCTCACATATCTCGTATGTACCATATCAGGTATATCTTACATATATCTCCAGTATCCAATCTCAAATGAATCTCTTATATCCCGAATCAAATCTCCAGCAAAATTCTAACATCCTAAATATAATGGCATAATAAATATGATAAGGTCAATACACATATATTAGCGTCCCATTCCCCTAATATTGGTGTAAGGGTATATATAACAGCGGCTCAATCCCCTGTTATATATACAAATGAGTAATTGGAAATATCATGAAACCAATGTGCCAAGCATCGACACAGAAATGCTGATCCATCAGGTGCTGTCTCCATGACTGGCCCCCCTGATGGGTACGTATCATACGCTATCCCGAGAGCTCAAGTGCCTAGCTCTGACCCTCGCCTCTCGACGTATCCATACGCACATGACTCCCGTCGGTATCCACTCTATAGCCGATCAGTCATTGGTCCTGTCACCGGATGGTATGGTTCCCCTAAGCCTCATCGCCTAGCACTGCGAAATCGTTTTTGCTTCGGGGTACCCCCGGGCCCCACCATGTACCCACAGACGGTGCCTCCTCACTCCTCGAATCGGGTTATATCAGAACCGATAAATCTCATGGTGGCTGCGGAAATATCAATATCAAGGAAACCGGGTCTTTCAAATAATGCATAATTTCATAAACTACCATGGTGTAACCCTTCGAAAATCGTTTAGGCAGTTTTTCGGTAATCGGCTAATTTTTCGGCTTTTTCCGTAAAAAGTCAAAATAGGTATTTTTCATTGTAGACCTAATTACACAAAATTTAGATAAGATATTACCATAATTTTGTCACTAAAATGTCACTTATAATTATCTAGTTAAATAATTTTTTTTTCGTAATTAATTATTTTTTTTTATTACTTTAAGCCTTTTTAAATACATTAAATTAGTGATAAATACAAATTTAATTAGGTAAATTTCATAATTAGGAGTCTTTATAAGCTAAAATATGGTGTTAATAAAATTATAACATGGCTTGCAAACTTTTAGCTTTTTGGTGGGAAAATTATGAAAAAAATGATGAAAAAAGGGTTTTTTTTGTAAAAAGGTTGATATGAAAGCATGAAATGATATCATATGATGTTGTAATGAGCTAGAAACTTCTCCAAAATTCCCTCATCTCCCTTCCTTGCTGCAGCCGACCCCCATTCCAGCAGCTCTCCCCATTTCTTCACTTCATTTTGCTTCTTTTTCTTGCTAAAAATCAATAAAAATCCACAATTTCTTTCTCCATTCAAAGCCTAACCCTAATCCCTTCTCTCTTCAACCCAAATTTGTTCAAAAACATGATGAAAGGAGGCTTCTTGGTGACTTGATCAAGCTAGGGTTCAAGCTTGAGAGGTGAAAATTTTAATCTTTTTGTTAACTTGTGGTTTAATTATGCTAGAATTGAAATTCTAAGTACTAATTTAGTGTAAATCCTTGTTCATGAAAAATCAAGAGAAGGTTTTGATTTTTAAAAATTAGGGTTTGTATCATAATGGTTGGATTATGTTAGGGATGGTTATCTAATTGATTAGAATGGTTAATGGTGTAATGATATGCTTGCTAAATCGATAAATTTCGATGTTTGTAACGAATCGGTAAGAAAATCGCTTACTAGATTTTTGTAGAAAATAGAATGCGTTCAATTTGCGTTAGGTTAGCAATATTATTAGCTTCGTATAGGATTATTAGAATGCACGAATGCGGGGTTTCGTCTAGACGGGTTGTAGTTTAGTCGATTTCCCCGAAATGACGATTTTAGTCAAAGGTTAGCGATTTTCGTGCGTTTTTCCGCGCACCGAGTGCATGCTATGATTAATACGAGAGCGTGGATAATTGTATGTTGTGACTTGCATTGTGTTAGGTTTTGTAATCTTATGCTTGATATTGTGCAAATATAGGATCGGTCGGGGAAACTTCGGATACTGCACGAAAAGGCAAAGCGGTGGCCGGATCAAATTAGCGGGGATTTCAGGTGAGTAGACATATTCATCTATGGGGGAATCGTCTGGATGGCGCGAGGCGCCCCCCTAGTTAGGATTTCCTTATCCCTTGCAAGATTCATATTGTTAGTTAGCTTATCCATTCATGTACACTGCATACCCTTATAGCGAACAGTATATTAGATTGCATGGACATTCATCCATACTTATGCGATATCACTTTGTAGGACACGAACACCATTACCATTGGCATCTGTAGCACGCGCACTATTCATGTGACACACACGCCTTTGGTAATTGACATGCCACGTGCACGATAGAACCTGTTTATCTTAATATCGTCACCTGCATTCATACTTGATATATGAAACTGCATCGCATGCACATATCTCGCATCATCATCATATTTACATAGAACTCTAGCCAAAATTCACATCATACACATTGATATCATAGACATTTATCATATATAACATGTGGACATTATGATTTTCTTGATGATTTCAGTATTGCTGCGATTTCTGGATTTTTGGGGAAAACCGCAAGAATTTAACAAAACCTTATATTTATCATTTTCAAAACAAAGTTGCAGTTTCCTCATGATGTATGTGTCGTCCACCATGAGTTTTCATGTTTTCTGTTGGATTTCGAGACCCGATTCGAGGAGTGGATGAACCGTCTCGGGTACATGGTGGGCCCGGTATGGTACCCCGGGGCAAGAAGATCGAGTTGTAGACGATGAGCCTGGCAGGGGAAGACTACCTACCGGTGATGTCTGGCGCGGCGGATATCCGGAGGATACCGACCGTTGTCGTGAGATTTATGATATGGGCCGATCCGGACTAACGGAGCCCGATATTGAGACAGATATGATTCCTATTTGGTGTCGATGCTTGACACGGGTTTTCAGATGATTTCTTGATGATACTTAGCTATTGTACAGATATTCATTTTCTAAAAGTTAAGAATGCAGTAACCTTAACATTTAAAACACTTAAAGACTTAATAATTACATTGCATACCTGTGCATGCATATTAGAGATATTATATCACATATGGACATGCATGTTGTGGTGCATTGCGTGCATTCTTACGATTGCCTTATTAGATGTTATATTTACTCACGAGCTGGCAACTCACCCCCGTTGTGCCACAGTGTCTTGCAGGTCGGACCCGTCACTCTTGTAGCGGCGGCTATCTTATCATCAGCTCCTTTTGTGCAGACTCGCGACATCGCCCGTAGGTGGGTTGCGAGCATATTTTATATCTTTTGCTTTATTATTGTATCTAGTATTCTCCATCTACCACTTTATATATTGTATATGCGACATAGTGATGAGACTGAGAGATTTGTATATTGGTGGTTTCTTTTGGGTCGAGCTCACTTGAGCCGGCGTTGCGTTTTCTGATATTTTGGGTTTCTTCTATGCTCTTTTCTTGGTATTGCTTATATATTGCATGTGGTTGTGATCCGCCTTGAGCGAAGAGCTAGCTCCCGCTTGGGGATGCCTTTTTTTTGATTTCATATGTATTATCTTGTTGTATCCATTTTGGGGGATAGAAAATACAGGGGAGACTCTGCCGAAATTTTGGGGAATTTTTGATGTTTCTTTTTAAAGGGATTTTATGCAACTTGAATGATTTAAAAACCATTTTTATTAAAGGTTTTCCTTCACTCTCCTTTGATTTTGGTTTAGATTCTTTTGGGCTTTGGCTGACTTAGGTTACGGTACGCCTTTAGACGTCTCGTAATCTAAGTGCCAGTCGCGTCCCGTACTTTCGGGTCGTGACAAAGTTGGTATCAGAGCGTAGGTTTTACCTTTCTGAGTGTAGGACGACCTTGGTAGATGGAGTAGGTGACTTAAGCAGAATGGCGTAGCGTGGGTATGATCCGCGACATACTTACGATACGGTACTCCGTCTAAGTGACCTTAGGACATAATTGCTTGTATTTCCTTTCTTGATTCCTTGCATTCCTTGATTCAATTGCAATGATCTTATCAGTCCTGTTTCTTATTCCAGTTTCGATGCCGCCAAAGACTACGAGAGCTCAGTGGGCTGCCGCTAGGGATGAGATTCGGGCGGGCCCGTCTGAGGCGAGGATCGAGCGGGATGATACGCCTGTCCCTCAGGGTCCTACTGATCCGCCTTATCCTGACCGTATTTCCAGATTAGAGGCCGGCATGCAAGAGTTGCGACAGATGATGGGATCTTTTGTTGAGTCCAGCCGGGCACAGAGATCCGAGGATGTTCCTTCCACCGCACAGACCACGATCGTACCTGCTGCACAGATGGTCACTCCTGCTGCTACTACGGAGACTATCCCTGTTTCACTACAGGAGTTCATGAGATTGAGACCTCCAGCTTTTACCGGTACAGATGCGACAGAGGACCCACAGGCATTTCTCGATAGGATGGCTTGGATTTGCCGTTCGTTGAGGTGTTCTGATGATAGATTGGTGGAGTTTGCGAGCTTTCGTCTGGAGGGTCTTGCCCAGACATGGTATGACTCAGTAGAGAGAGGCCGAGCTGCAGGTCTGCCTTCTATGACCTGGGATGAGTTTACATCTGCATTTCTTGCCCGTTTTCTTCCGGAGAGTGTCCGAGATGCTCGAGCCCATAGTTTTGAGTCTTTGCGCGAGACTCCTGGGATGACAGTGTCGGAGTATGATATACAGTTTACCCAGTTGTCTCGATATGCTCCGCACCTAGTCGACACAGAAGAGAAGAGAATAAAGAGGTTTGTACGAGGGCTTGATACACAGCTATTCCTTGCCATCGGCACCCAGCACTTTGATACATACGCAGCCGCGATGGATGCAGCCTTACTTTTGGAGGAGCGTATTTCTGAGACTCCGGTCGTTTCAGGGCCGAAGAGGATCCGTACTGATACGCCAGCTCAGCGGAAGATGGGCAGACATCGTGATAGATTATTTCCGGGAGATGGTGGAGGCAGAGGATTGAGACGAGGTCAGTTATTTGGTTCATATCCACAGACCCAGCAGCCGTCTCCAGGATGTTTTCGGTGCGGGAGTCAGTACCACCGTGTCAGAGACTGTACCATGGGACGCCAGGGCGCGGCGACAGTCCCGCATGTGACTTTACCACCCTCACCACCTTCTCAGAGAGCTTTACTCCTTCCTCCTGATGATGTTCCACGCCAGCCAGATGCTTCTAGAGGCCGTGGGCATGGCAGTCCGGTTCAGAGAGGACGAGGCGACAGAGGCAGAGGCAGAGGCCGAGGTAGAGGCAGAGCACAGCCAGCTATTAGTGGTGGACAGGCCCGAGTGTTCGCGTTGACTCCTCAGGATGCACAGGCATCCAATGCCATCGTGACAGGTACTCTGCCAGTATGTTCTTTTGATGCACGGGTATTATTTGATCCAGGCTCCACACATTCCTATGTATCCACGTACTTTGCACCGAGGTTGGGCCGAGAGTCTTCTCCGTTAGATCAGCCGCTTGTCGTTATTACCCCGGTAGGCGAGTCTTTTATTGCCCGTTTTGTGTACAAATCGTGTTCCGTTCGTATCGGGGAGAGAGATTCTTCAGTAGATTTGATTCTCCTCGATATACTAGACTTTGACGTTCTTCTTGGTATGGACTGGCTAGCCACCTGTTATGCATCCGTGGACTGCCGTGAAAAAGCAGTCAGATTCAGTTTTCCTGGTGAGCCGGTACTTATTATTCAGGGAGATCGTAGCGCTACCCTTCCCAGCTTGATTTCTTCTCTTCGCGCTGGTCAGCTCTTAAGGAAAGGGTGTCAGGGATTCTTAGCCTATGTTTGTGATACTAGCTCCACAGAGGTTCCTTTGGACCAGGTCCCTATTGTGAGAGAGTTCCCTGATGTATTCCCTGACGAGCTGCCTGGTCTGCCACCAGAGCGCGAGATTGAGTTCTGTATTGACTTGATCCCTGGCACGGGGCCTATCTCTATACCGCCCTATCGGATGGCCCCGGCGGAGCTGAGAGAGCTAAAGGATCAGTTACAGGACTTGCTGGACAAAGGGCTTATCCGACCGAGTGTGTCACCTTGGGGTGCTCCCGTCTTGTTTGTTAAGAAGAAAGACGGAAGTATGCGCTTATGCATTGATTATCGTCAGCTGAACCGGGTTACTGTGCGGAACAGATATCCCCTACCCCGTATTGATGAATTATTCGATCAGCTCCAGGGTGCAGGGTTCTTCTCGAAGGTTGATTTACGGTCAGGTTATCACCAGTTGCGGGTTCGGAAGGAGGATATTCCGAAGACCGCTTTCCGTACTCGATATGGTCATTACGAGTTCTTGGTGATGTCGTTCGGGCTCACCAATGCCCCGGCAGCATTTATGGATTTGATGAATCGCGTATTCAGGCCGTATCTCGATCAGTTCATCATTGTGTTCATTGACGACATCTTGGTTTATTCTCGGAGCCGGGAGGAACATGAGCAGCACTTACGTATCACATTGCAGACTTTGAGGGAGCATCAGCTGTTCGCCAAATTCTCCAAGTGCGCATTCTGGCTAGACAGTATCGATTTCTTGGGTCATGTGGTGACGAGAGATGGTATTTGCGTGGACCCGAAGAAGATCGAGGTAGTTCAGCGTTGGCCTAGACCAGTATCAGTTACAGAGGTTCGCAGCTTTCTAGGTCTGGCCGGCTACTATCGACGTTTTGTCCAGGATTTCTCCCGCATTGCTGCACGTTGACCGGGTTGACCCAGAAGGGTGTTCCTTTTGATTGGACCCAGGCATGTGAGGATAGCTTCCAGCAGTTGAAGACTCGTCTGACTACTGCTCCAGTGTTAGCATTGCCTTCAGGATCAGGCGGGTTCGTGGTTTATTGTGATGCTTCTCGAGTGGGGCTGGGATGTGTATTGATGCAGCACGACAGAGTTATCGCGTATGCTTCTCGGCAGCTGAGGAAACACGAGCAGAACTACCCCACCCATGATTTAGAGATGGCTGCAGTGGTGTTTGCACTCAAGATCTGGAGACATTACCTATATGGTGAGTCGTGCCGGATATTCACTGACCATAAGAGTTTGAAGTATATCTTCCAGCAGCGAGATCTGAACCTGAGACAGCGCCGTTGGATGGAGTTGGTGAAGGATTATGACTGCGAGATTCTATACCATCCGGGCAAAGCGAATGTGGTGGCAGATGCTTTGAGTAGGAGGCCTGGAGGTAGCTTATCTTGTTTGAGCGCAGTGCAGATGCAGTCGACGGCGGATTGGCAGGTGTTATGTGATAGCAGAGTGCAGTTCGAGTTTACTCCTACAGGGGGACAGCTGGCCCATTTCAGAGCACGCCCACAGTTACTTGACCGTATCCGCGAGGCACAGTCCGGCGATGCCCGTATCTTAGAGATTATTGAGCAGATTCGGCAGGGCAGAGTTTCTGAGTTCGTGATTGATGATCAGGGGATACTTCGATTTGGGACTCGACTGTGTGTGCCAAATTCAGAGGGACTGAGGCGTGATATTCTCGAGGAGGCACATAGATCAGTATTCAATGTTCACCCAGGTTCCACCAAGATGTACCGTGATTTGAGAGAGGTTTACTGGTGGGACGGGATGAAAAAGGATATTACAGACTTTGTGTCCAGATGCCTGACTTGTCAGCAAGTCAAGGTCGAGTACCAGAGGCCAGCCGGCGAGTTACAGCCTTTGCCCATCCCTGAGTGGAAGTGGGAGCAGGTCTCCATGGACTTCATTGTGGGTCTACCCAGGACCAGTCGAGGGTATGACTCTATTTGGGTGATTGTGGATCGACTGACGAAAGCGGCTCACTTTCTGCCAGTGAAGACCACTTTTGGATTTTCTCAGTACGCCCAGGTTTATATTGATGAGATAGTGCGACTGCATGGCGTTCCGACTTGCATCGTGTCCGACCATGGCACCCAGTTTACCAGCCGATTGTGGCAGAAACTTCAGGAAGCTTTGGGCACCCGATTGAGTTTTAGCACAGCCTTTCATCCTCAGACTGACGGTCAGTCGGAGCGTACGATTCAGACTCTTGAGGACATGCTCAGAGCTTGTGTTTTGGATTTCGGTGGTAGCTGGGATCGTCATTTGCCTTTGATCGAGTTTTCCTACAATAATAGCTTCCAGGAGACGATTCAGATGGCACCTTTTGAGGCTTTATATGGGAGGAGATGTCGATCGCCTGTATGTTGGACAGAGCTCAGGGAGAGCTGTATTTTGGGGCCTCAGATCGTACAGGAGACGACCGAGAAGATACAGCTGATTCGGGACAGGATGAGAGCGGCACAGAGCAGGCAGAAATCATATGCTGACAGGCGTCGTCGCCGACTCGAGTTCGCTGTTGGCGATCATATTTTCCTGAAGGTCTCTCCGATGAAAGGTGTGATGAGATTTGGGCGGAAAGGGAAGCTGAGTCCTAGATATGTTGGTCCTTTCGAGATCCTAAAGCGTGTTGGTCCAGTCGCTTATCGGTTAGCTCTTCCGCCCAGCTTCCCCGATGTTCACCCCGTATTCCATGTCTCGATGCTCCGCAAGTACCTTCATGATCCTTCCCAGGCGATTCAGCACTAAACGATCCAGCTAGAGCATGATCTTTCTTTCACCGAGCAGCCGGTGGTCATTTTGGATCGACAGGTGAAGAAATTAAGGTCGAAGGTCATACCGTCCGTCAAGGTCCTTTGGCGTGGCCCGAACAGCGAGGAGGTCACCTGGGAGACCGAGGTCGAGATGAGGAAGAGATATCCCCATCTTTTTGAAGGTACGCGTAGTTAAATTCTAAATTCGGGGACCGAATTTCTTTAAGGGGGGAAGATTGTAACCCTTCGAAAATCGTTTAGGCAGTTTTTCGCTAATCGGCTAATTTTTCGGCTTTTTCCGTAAAAAGTCAAAATAGGTATTTTTCATTGTAGACCTAATTATACAAAATTTAGATAAGATATTACCATAATTTTGTCACTAAAATGTCACTTATAATTATCTAGTTAAATAAAAAAAATTTCGTAATTAATTATTTTTTTATTACTTTAAGCCTTTTTAAATACATTAAATTAGTGATAAATACAAATTTAATTAGGTAAATTTCATAATTAGGAGTCTTTATAAGCTAAAATATGGTGTTAATAAAATTATAACATGGCTTGCAAACTTTTAGCTTTTTGGTGGGAAAATTATGAAAAAAATGATGAAAAAAGGGTTTTTTTGTATAAAGGTTGATATGAAAGCATGAAATGATATCATATGATGTTGTAATGAGATAGAAACTTCTCCAAAATTCCCTCATCTCCCTTCCTTGCTGCAGCCGACCCCCATTCCAGCAGCTCTCCCCATTTCTTCACTTCATTTTGCTTCTTTTTCTTGCTAAAAATCAATAAAAATCCACAATTTCTTTCTCCATTCAAAGCCTAACCCTAATCCCTTCTCTCTTCAACCCAAATTTGTTCAAAAACATGATGAAAGGAGGCTTCTTGGTGACTTGATCAAGCTAGGGTTCAAGCTTGAGAGGTGAAAATTTTAATCTTTTTGTTAACTTGTGGTTTAATTATGCTAGAATTGAAATTCTAAGTATTAATTTAGTGTAAATCCTTGTTCATGAAAAATCAAGAGAAGGTTTTGATTTTTAAAAATTAGGGTTTGTAGCATAATGGTTGGATTATGTTAGGGATGGTTATCTAATTGATTAGAATGGTTAATGGTGTAATGATATGCTTGCTAAATCGATAAATTTCGATGTTTGTAACGAATCGGTAAGAAAATCGCTTACTAGATTTTTGTAGAAAATAGAATGCGTTCAATTTGCGTTAGGTTAGCAATATTATTAGCTTCGTATAGGATTATTAGAATGCGCGAATGCGGGGTTTCGTCTAGACGGGTTGTAGTTTAGTCGATTTCCCCGAAATGACGATTTTAGTCAAAGGTTAGCGATTTTCGTGCGTTTTTCCGCGCACCGAGTGCATGCTATGATTAATACGAGAGCGTGGATAATTGTATGTTGTGACTTGCATTGTGTTAGGTTTTGTAATCTTATGCTTGATATTGTGCAAATATAGGATCGGTCGGGGAAACTTCGGATACTGCGCGAAAAGGCAAAGCGGTGGCCGGATCAGATTAGCGGGGATTTCAGGTGAGTAGATATATTCATCTATGGGGGAATCGTCTGGATGGAGCGAGGCGCCCCCCTAGTTAGGATTTCCTTATCCCTTGCAAGATTCATATTGTTAGTTAGCTTATCCATTCATGTACACTGCATACCCTTATAGCGAACAGTATATTAGATTGCATGGACATTCATCCATACTTATGCGATATCACTTTGTAGGACACGAACACCATTACCATTGGCATCTGTAGCATGCGCACTATTCATGTGACACACACGCCTTTGGTAATTGACATGCCACGTGCACGATAGAACCTGTTTATCTTAATATCGTCACCTGCATTCATACTTGATATATGAAACTGCATCGCATGCACATATCTCGCATCATCATCATATTTACATAGAACTCTAGCCAAAATTCACATCATACACATTGATATCATAGACATTTATCATATATAACATGTGGACATTATGATTTTCTTGATGATTTCAGTATTGCTGCGATTTCTGGATTTTTGGGGAAAACCGCAAGAATTTAACAAAACCTTATATTTATCATTTTCAAAACAAAGTTGCGGTTTCCTCGTGATGTATGTGTCGTCCACCATGAGTTTTCATGTTTTCTGTTGGATTTCGAGACCCGATTCGAGGAGTGGATGAACCGTCTCGGGTACATGGTGGGCTCGGTATGGTACCCCGGGGCAAGAAGATCGAGTTGTAGACGATGAGCCTGGCAGGGGAAGACTACCTACCGGTGATGTCTGGCGCGGCGGATATCCGGAGGATACCGACCGTTGTCGTGAGATTTATGATATGGGCCGATCCGGACTGACGGAGCCCGATATTGAGACAGATATGATTCCTATTTAGTGTCGATGCTTGACACGGGTTTTCAGATGATTTCTTGATGATACTTAGCTATTGTACAGATATTCATTTTCTAAAAGTTAAGAATGCAGTAACCTTAACATTTAAAACACTTAAAGACTTAATAATTACATTGCATACCTGTGCATGCATATTAGAGATATTATATCACATATGGACATGCATGTTGTGGTGCATTGCGTGCATTCTTACGATTGCCTTATTAGATGTTATATTTACTCACGAGCTGGCAACTCACCCCCGTTGTGCCACAGTGTCTTGCAGGTCGGACCCGTCACTCTTGTAGCGGCGGCTATCTTATCATCAGCTCTTTTTGTGCAGACTCGCGACATCGCCCGTAGGTGGGTTGCGAGCATATTTTATATCTTTTGCTTTATCATTGTATCTAGTATTCTCCATCTACCACTTTATATATTGTATATGCGACATAGTGATGAGACTGAGAGATTTGTATATTGGTGGTTTCTTTTGGGTCGAGCTCACTTGAGCCGGCGTTGCGTTTTCTGATATTTTGGGTTTCTTCTATGCTCTTTTCTTGGTATTGCTTATATATTGCATGTGGTTGTGATCCGCCTTGAGCGAAGAGCTAGCTCCCGCTTGGGGATGCCTTTTTTTTGATTTCATATGTATTATCTTATTGTACCCATTTTGGGGGATAGAAAATACAGGGGAGACTCTGCCGAAATTTTGGGGAATTTTTGATGTTTCTTTTTAAAGGGATTTTATGCAACTTGAATGATTTAAAAACCATTTTTATTAAAGGTTTTCCTTCACTCTCCTTTGATTTTGGTTTAGATTCTTTTGGGCTTTGGCTGACTTAGGTTACGGTACGCCTTTAGACGTCTCGTAATCTAAGTGCCAGTCGCGTCCCGTACTTTCGGGTCGTGACACATGGTCCCCAAATCCAGAAAACATCATGAAAAATCCATATAACAATGCGAAAATCCATGAATATAATATGTGCGCCATATCTGAAATGCAAGCATATAAAGGAAAAACTGCTAATTAACTGCATCAAGTTAATACAAATATCATGCGGTTCCTATTTATCCACTTCTAAATAACATCAAGTGAAGGTAAACATGTAGCTAAAACCAGATGTATGTGAAATCAATAAGGTATAGCAAGATAATGTGTCTACCTATAAGCAATGATATAGTATACCCCCTGGGTATAAGAACAGTATGTGCAAGGTATACCTGTAGCTATGACAGGGAAGGTGTATGTACCTATCACTAATGGTACAATACTCTATAGGAATACAGGTATGCTAAATGCAATATATGATAAGCAGTATGAATCAATGTCACAATATCCCTAACCAAGCAATATAACATCTATAAGTGGTTTGTGTGTGACATGGCAATTATTGATGGTGTGTGTAGCATATAATCAGTGCTCGTGCAGCATGAATCGTCAATAATATGGGCAGTGTCCTACTACTACTAGTCCAGACACAACTACATCTAAGTAATAGGGTAAAGGCACAATTCTAACAATAACGTAGAATATGCGACAAGTAATAAAATCTCTAGCCCTGACGCATAACGCCATGCGGGCGATTCCCCTGTAGATGTTAAATCTACTCACCAACGCTCCAAGCTAGGTGAAGCCTACCATCTGTTTTCCCCTTGTCGTAGCGTCCGAAGTCCCCGCTTGCGAACCTAAAATTTCACAAACACAACACATAAGCAAATATCCTGCATCGACGAAAAGACAACGAAACGCGATGAAAACGCCCGGAAAATTACACTGCGCGCTTAGCGCATCTATCGCGCACGATACCGGCCAAAAACCCTAATTGGGGTCGCTAAACTACAAAACACCAAGACTGGACCCCGATCGTCCCGATCGCGCAACACAACATAAGAATTACGAGGAATACAATAGATATAACATCGCAACGACCAATCGAACTCACGTCGGAAAAATCCCGAAATCTAGTAAGCAACCTATCGCAAAATTCCGCACTAGTTTCAAACTAATGCATATCTAGCGATAACAAATACCTTAAAATAGCTTAACTAAGCTACCTAAACCATTCCTATATTTTTAACACTCGCTAATTATGTTTTAGCAAAAACCTAGTAAGCTAATTGCATAATTAAACAAAGTGATCATTAACAAAAATTAACATTTTCTACTAGGTTAATCTTCTCCAAAACACAAATTAATACTTCAAAAGAACACTAAACACATAAACAAAATTTAACCCTACCATGAATTTCTTAAACCAAAAATAAATGAATTAATCATAATATAAAAACTAAACTAAACACATAATTAGCTAACTAAACTAGCTAGAATAAGATTAAAGCAAATATAAAAGGATTAAGGTAAGAATTATACCTCCCCAAGAACACAAAATGAAACTTAATCCAACATCTTAGCATCAAAAACCAAGCTTTAATGAAGATCCATGAAGGATTAGTGGAGGAAATGAAGGAAAAATGATTATATTTGAATTTGTATGAATTAAATTGGATTTTTCATGATTTTTTTGATGAAAAATGAGTTGAAAATGGGTGGAAATGATGGAGGGTAGCAAAGGGAAGGGAAGGGCCAGCCAAGGGGAGAATAGGGGGTTTTTTGGTGAAGTGTGTGGAATTTTCTAGTAAAAGAAAACAATTAATGCACATTTAATGCAAAAATGCCACCTTTTATTCATTTTCTTTTCTTTTTTAAAAAAAAACAATTCCCTTTGACCAAAAAAATATCTAGATATTTAAAAAGAAGGTTCTAAAATAATTTTAGTGATGATTCCCAAAAATTTTCATTTAGAATATTTTTCCCGATTTACGCACATATTTTACCGGCTAAAATAGTATTTTATTTAGGAAAAAATCTATCTGAACCAAAACCTCCCAAATACCCCTAAAGTTCGCGCACAAGATTTATTTTAGCTAAACTAGGTGCCGGTAAGCTTATACGGACGTTTGATCGAAATCGGGTTAAAACGGGAAAAACCGATAATTTTGCCCTAAAACGGAAAAATCCGTAAAACAATTTCTGAAAAGTTACAATCTTCCCCCCTTAAAGAAATTCGTTCCCCGAATTAAAATTCATCTACGCATACCTTCAAGAAGATGAGTACAAAACTCCCAAATCTCGCTCGCAACCTCCCAAGTGATCACTTTACAAAACGGCTACGTCCAAGAAAAACCCTCCACAGATAGCAAGACCCTTGACCGAAGTTTCCCCACCTGCCGAACCATTTACACCAATGGCTGCCGGTGAATGAAAAGATCGCGTCAAAACTAAATGGTCTGATGCTGAATCATGTGGGAAGTCATGAAGGTAATTGTAAAAATCAACACAAAGAATACGGGGTGAATAATCAAAATCTGGGCGGAAGTGCCAAATTAAAGGCAACGAACTAACTCGCTTAAAGGATCTCAAAAGGACCTAAAATTCTGGGATAAGCTTCCCAAAACCCAACACGTCATTCATCGGAAAAATCCGTAGGACTACATGATCTCCCCACTGCAAACTCAAGTTTACGACCAACACGGTCGACATAAGACCTCTGTCTTCACTGGGCTACTCATCCTGACCTGAACCAACTGGATCATCTCCGAAGTCTAGAGACTAGCTGAGGTCCCATAATCCTACTACGCAGAGTCAGAAAACAGATTGGTGATCGACACGACCTAACTAAACCTAAAGGTTGCCAATTGGAGTGTCTCCTGATAATAACTATCAAAAGAGAACCCTAACAATGGCTAGTGACGATCCCCAACTACCGACAACAACTAACACAAACACACAACAAGACAAACACCTTGAAACGAAATCTGAAATTTCTCTTTACATTCCTGTCCACCCGTAACTATCTCACAAGTCAGGTCAATGTTGGCGGAACCTGAATGAACATAGAGAATTGACTGATGTGCTTGCTCTAGGATTCCACGTTCCTACCCGATAAAATCAGGTACACAAACGCATTCCTAACTTAGCACACCCTTGTCACAATCAAAGACTCCGAATTATTACCTAGCTGAGTATACTCAAGTATCTCTAACGAGCGAGCGTCGGCGGGCAGTGTCACAACCACACAAAATCGAGCCACTCTCGTGAAACGTTACAGTTAAATCACAAAGTCGCCCGAACCAAAAGCAAGAACTGATGCAGTTGCTAACCAAATCTCTAACTGCCAAAAACTTCGTACACATGCCTCAGTCCAAAGAAAAGAAACCTCCATTTCGGTCATTCCAGTCAACGGTGCAGCAATACGCTAATAATACTGCACGAAACGGCGGCAAAAACCTTCTAAGCCCAAAATCAGCGGACCTCCGTCCTGCACACAAGTCTGGGCCTAAGCGGTACGGTCACGACCTCCCTCAGAACCATACAAAACCGTCTCCCGTAACTATAAGACCTAGGAGTCAATACAAACAAGCCTGAAGGAACACTCCGAGAACCTAGCAAACAGCTGGGGCTCTACCAATGTCTGCAAAACAAATCCTCAAGTGCTGCTCCTGTTCCTCAAGACACACTAGAAAAGACCAAAATGTCGTCAATAACACAACAAAACTGGTCGAAGAACGGCCTGAAGAAATCTAGTGCATCTTATCCACGAATGTTGCTAGGGCACTGGCGAGTCCAAAGACACCACCAAAACACACAAAGCCATAGCACGCACAAGAACAGTATTCGGAATGCCATCACTCCGAACCCGCAACGACGATGACCTGATCCCAACAACTTAGAAAAAGTCCCGCACTCTGGAGCTGATCGGAGAAATCGTCAATACGAGGTAAATGATACCTATCCGCACCGTAAGCTGGTTCAATTGACGATCCATCAATCCACAACCGCACTCTGTCGTCTTTCTCCTTGACGAACAAAAAAAAATAGGAGCTTCCAAAAGCGAAACACTCGGACACACAAACCTCCCTAACAACAACTCTACAGCAGATCCTTAAGCTCCCTAAGCTTCTCCAGCTTATCTGGAACGTCGGAAAACTCTTGTATGAAAGGAACCCGGTCCAACAATCCCACTGTGGCTCCGGTATCTCGAATAAACGCCAAGAATTCA
The DNA here is from genome assembly GCA_030015575.1 of Agapanthus africanus. Taxonomy (NCBI): domain Eukaryota; kingdom Viridiplantae; phylum Streptophyta; class Magnoliopsida; order Asparagales; family Amaryllidaceae; genus Agapanthus; species Agapanthus africanus. The sequence continues at coordinate 129,837,312 of JASDDO010000018.1, forward strand.
CGACATCTCCTCCAAAAGCTAACTAGCGAAAAAGGCTGAATTCAAGCTGTGAGAGGCGGCACAACTATCCACCTGCACAACAGGAACTGACTCGCCGGGAAAACAATTTCTGACTGTTTCCTCACGGTAGTCCACAGACGCCTAACACGTAGCTAACCAATCCATGCCCAGGAGAACGTCAAATCCAACCTCTCTAGAAAGATCAAGTGACGGATGAATCTCCTAACCGATTGGCATACGACTGAAATACGTGCCGCGCAATAAAAGAATCGCTGACAGAAGTTAACACAACAAACGGCTGATCTAGCTAACACGATCCTCATCCCAACCACAGCACAAAGTGTGAAAACCAACAAGTACTTCAAACGAACATGTGAATAAAGGATACCTGAAAACTCTGCATTGGACGCCTGAGCGTCCCGATGAGTAGAAGCAAACTCCTGTGTCTGCCTCCTACCCGCAGCTGTCAGAACCCTTCCTCTGCCAGACTGACCCTTCAGAGCAAACCTTCCGCGTCCATGACCTCTTAGAACACGACTCTGACGCGGTGCTAAGGAACAGTCCCTGATGAAGTGATGAAGGCTCCCGCATCGAAAACATCCATATGACGGCTGCTGGCCCTCCAAGAGATGAGAGCTGAACGACTGACCTCATCCTAAGCCTCTGCCACTCCCATGACGGTCATGAAATTTGTCTCGATGACTAGGCCTTTTTCCCTAGACTGGCACACCGGTACTGGTCCTCCACTGTCCTGGAACTCGCAAAGTCTCTGGAATACGTGTCTCGTCAACTAGGGCTACATCCACTGGTGCTATGTAACTGACGGAAAGCTGTGTGCTGATCGCAAGGAACAACTGGGTAACAGGGGTGACAACCTCCTGTCGCTGCGCTCGAATGGTCTCCACCAAAGAACTCATCGTCTGGCGCAAGTCCTGCATCTCTGCCACAAGCCTAGCGATACTATCTGTCGAAGGCGGATCCGTCTGCACCTGTGCAATGAGCGTGCCATCCTGGTCAGTCCTCGCTTTCCCCGAGTCAATACTGACCTCGGCCCTCGCTGCACCTCACTGAGTCCCCATAGTCGTCGTCGGCAAAGGCTATAAATAGGAATAGGATTCGATATGAACACGGAAATCGAATCACAAGGATATGAATCATCAAGGAAGGAATTTCAAGTAATTGTACTTAGGTCACTTTAGACGGAGTACTGCATCGTGAGTATGCTGCAGACATACACACACTACGTTACTCTGCTTAAACTACCTACTCCATCATATAAAGGTCATCCTACACTCCGTAAGGTAAAAACCTAGCGCTCTGATACCAACTTTGTCACGACCCGAAATTGGCACGTGACGGCCCTAATACTACGCAACGTCTACAGGCGTAACGTAGTAAAAGAAAGCCAAAACCCAGAAATCTAAACCATTAAAAGATAAGAAAAGATAAGAAACATTGTTTAAACCTTTAAAAAAAAATCTCAAGTATAAATTCTTTAAGTCCAATTTTCTTTCTTGAAAATTTCGGCAGCACCTCCTTTATAAAAACCAACCCCAAAAATGGGTAAAACATTAATATAATGTAAAGCATCCCCAACGGGAGCAAATTCACGCCCAAAGGCGGAAAACAACCACCACAACAAATATACGACGCCGTAGCGAAGAAAAAGAAGACGATAGAAAGGAAACTGTATAAAAGACAACAAATCCACAATTTATACAATATCGTCCTCACCAAGTCTCTAAGTCAACAACATAATAGTAGATGGAGAGTACAAGATACAACGAATATACAATGCAAATACAGATAACCACCAAAACCCACCTGAACAAAACAGCACACTGTGAGCCGATGCGGTATCTGTAGCAAAAGATGATAGATGAATAGCCAGCCTCGACTACTCTGAGGAACACTCTGTAACACCTGTGGCACAACGGGGGTGAGTTGCCAACTCGTGAATAGTAAATAACATATGCAGGTAATCGCAGGAATGTACGTACAGCATGAATCTAAGATATGCAATTTACAGTAATAACAGGTCATATGAATGTAGAATAATGGAAAGTACACTAACAAGTACAACCAATATATATAAAGCAATAATGATATGACACAGTATGCAATAATCATGCAATGGGGGTATGAGAATGTAAATGTGCAACACTCATGAAAGGTACACTAACAGGTACTCCTAATACATGACACAGTGCACAAATAGATAAAGGCGAGGTATGGAGTGAAATATGTCATTTCCACGGAATCCTGACATCGTGGTTAGATCAAAATCCATCAAGACGAATCAAATCCCAATTCCTCAAATCATCCCCCAAATTGGCTCTCATATCATCTAAGTATCGCATTCTCCTCAATTTCACAATATTAAGTATATCTCGTATATCCCGAATGTACAACATCAAGTATATCTCACATATATCGAATGTACAACATCATGTATATATCACATATATCGAATGTACAACATCAAGTATATATCACATATATCGAATGTACAACATCAAGTGGATCTCACATATCTCGTATGTACCATATCAAGTATATCTCACATATCTCGAATGTACAACAGCAAGTGGATCTCACATATCTCGTATGTACCATATCAGGTATATCTCATATATATCTCCAGTATCCAATCTCAAATGAATCTCTTATATCCCGAATCAAATCTCCAGCAAAATTCTAACATCCTAAATATAATGGCATAATAAATATGATGAGGTCAATACACATATATTAGCGTCTCATTCCCCTAATATTGGTGTAAGGGTATATATAACAGCGGCTCAATCCCCGGCTATATATACAAATGATTAATTGGAAATATCATGAAACCAATGTGCCAAGCATCGACACAGAAATGCTGATCCATCAGGTGCTGTCTCCATGACTGACCCCCTGATGGTTACGTATCATACGCTATCCCGAGAGCTCGAGTGCCTAGCTCTGACCCTCACCTCTCGACGTATCCATACGCACATGACTCCCGTCGGTATCCACTCTATAGCCGATGAGTCATTGGTCCTGTCACCGGATGGTATGGTTCCCCTAAGCCTCATCGCCTAGCACCGCGAAATCGTTCTTGCTTTGGGGTACCCCCGAGCCCCACCATCTACCCACAGATGGTGCCTCCTCACTCCTCGAATCGGGCATTTATCAGAACCGATAAATCTCATGGTGGCTGCGGAAATATCAATATCAAGGAAACCGGGTCTTTCAAATAATGCATAATTTCATGAACTACCATGGTCCCCAAATCCAGAAAACATCATGAAAAATCCATATAACAATGCGAAAATCCATGAATATAATATGTGCGCCATATCTGAAATGCAAGCATATAAAGGAAAAACCGCTAATTAACTGCATCAAGTTAATACAAATATCATGCGGTTCCTATTTATCCACTTCTAAATAACATCAAGTGAAGGTAAACATGTAGCTAAAACCAGATGTATGTGAAATCAATAAGGTATAGCAAGATAATGTGTCTACCTATAAGCAATGATATAGTATACTCCCTGGGTATAAGAACAGTATGTGCAAGGTATACCTCTAGCTATGACAGGGAGGGTGTATGTACCTATCACTAATGGTACAATACTCTATAGGAATACAGGTATGCTAAATGCCATATATGATAAGCAGTATGAATCAATGTCACAATATCCCTAACCAAGCAATATAACATCTATAAGTGGTTTGTGTGTGACATGGCAATTATTGACGGTGTGTGTAGCATATAATCAGTGCTCGTGCAACATGAATCATCAATAATATGGGCAGTGTCCTACTACTACTAGTCCAGGCACAACTACATCTAAGTAATAGGGTAAAGGCACAATTCTAACAATAACGTAGAATATGCGACAAGTAATAAAATCTCTAGCCCTGACGCATAACGCCATGCGGGCGATTCCCCTGTAGATGTTAAATCTACTCACCAACGCTCCAAGCTTGGTGAAGCCTACCACCTGTTTTTCCCTTGTCGTAGCGTCCGAAGTCCCCGCTTGCAAACCTAAAATTTCACAAACACAACACATAAGCAAATATCCTGCATCGACGAAAAGACAACGAAACGCGATGAAAACGCCCGGAAAATTACACTGCGCGCTTAGCGCATCTATCGCGCACGATACCGGCCAAAAACCCTAATTGGGGTCGCTAAACTACAAAACACCAAGACTGGACCCCAATCGTCCCGATCGCGCAACACAACACAAGAATTACGAGGAATATAATAGATATAATATCGCAACGACCAATCGAACCCATGTCGGAAAAATCCCGAAATCTAGTAAGCAACCTATCGCAAAATTCCGCACTAGTTTCAAGCTAATGCATATCTAGCGATAACAAACACCTTAAAATTGCTTAACTAAGCTACCTAAACCATTCCTATATTTTTAACACTCGCTAATTATGTTTTAGTAAAAACCTAATAAGCTAATTGCATAATTAAACAAAGTGATCATTAACAAAAATTAACATTTTCTACTAGGTTAATCTTCTCAAAAACACAAATTAACACTTCAAAAGAACACTAAACACATAAACAAAATTTAACCCTACCATGAATTTCTTAAACCAAAAATAAATGAATTAATCATAATATAAAAACTAAACTAAACACATAATTAGCTAACTAAACTAGCTAGAATAAGATTAAAGCAAATATAAAAGGATTAAGGTAAGAATTATACCTCCCCAAGAACACAAAATGAAACTTAATCCAACATCTTAGCATCAAAAACCAAGCTTTAATGAAGATCCATGAAGGATTAGTGGAGGAAATGAAGGAAAAATGATTATATTTGAATTTGTATGAATTAAATTGGATTTTTCATTATTTATTTGATGAAAAATGAGTTGAAAATGGGTGGAAATGATGGAGGGCAGCAAGGGGAAGGGAAGGGCCGGCCAAGGGGAGAATGGGGGGATTTTTGGTGAAGTGTGTGGAATTTTCTAGCAAAAGAAAATAATTAATGCACATTTAATGCAAAAATGTCACCTTTTATTCATTTTCTTTTCTTTTTAAAAAAAAATAATTCCCTTTGACCAAAAATATATCTAGATATTTAAAAAGAAGGTTCTAAAATAATTTTAGTGATGATTCCCAAAAATTTTCATTTAGAAAAAATTTCCCGATTTACGCGCATATTTTACCGGCTAAAATAATATTTTATTTGGGAAAAATTCTATCTGAACCAAAACCTCCCAAATACCCCTAAAGTTCGCGCACAAGCTTTATTTTAGCTAAAATAGGTGCCGGTAAGTTTATAAGGACGTTTGATCGAAATCGGGTTAAAACGGGAAAAACCGACAATTTTACCCTAAAACGGAAAAATCCGCAAAATGATTTCTGAAACGTTATAGAATTTTACATGAATGAAAATAAAACTCTCATCTCACATAAAACCCCCCGGCTATTCAATCACGACAATCCTGCACATCATATCTCAGCAACACATAATATCATATATCATCAACGTAAGTAAGTATGCGTACCCCGATTGTCGTTGATGTATAGCAACGAAACCGGCGATAAGCGACATACTACACTTACAGTCACAGAAAAGAAAGTGTAAAACTACAATATTTAGAATCCACATTCTCTTTAGATATCGTAAATCCGAAATATCACATACTTCGCATTTCATGTCTAACTATATGAATTCCACATATTGTATCACATTCCAGATAAATAGACAGTATTAAACATTTCGATCGAATAATCAAATACCCAAAATTTTCTAAAGCTCAACACTTGAGCGGAGTTCAAAAAACCCGGAATGTGTCACAGTAGTAGCGGTCTAGCCGTAGAAGGGTCAAGCCAATGCCTCACATGTGGCACGCCGTACTGCCCCAAACCCTAAGGTTCAAAAGGCAGTTCAAGACGGTCACATAATCGAGTTAAGGTTTGTTGTCTTCTAGAGGGTCCACCACAAAACTTGCACGTATTTCCGAAAGATTTAAACTCGAGAAAAAATTCAACACTTGAAAAATTTTTTGTGCCGGGAAAAAGTGAGTTAATGATATCCGTTTGAACTTTTTAATACTTTCTAAATTATCCGAAAAAGGCATGAAATTAAAATTCCGATAGAATCACCGAATCCAAAACCAACCCCAGAACATTCAACACATGAATCAGATTAAACATACCCAAAAAAGTATACAAGCAGGTCAAGACATTATTGTATAAATACGAAGCTATAAAGCCTCTGTACGGCCGCGGAGCCACGGCCCAAGCAAGGTATGGCCGCGGTTCCGCGGCGGCTTGTACGGCTTATGGCTTCATATTTCACATAATTTCTTAGAATTCCCTGCTGAATTTTTTACGTATTTTTAATTCTGAAAAAACACAGTTTTGAAAAAATGTCCAGAGAAGGCTCAAAAAACCGTATTTTTGGTTCGATCGGAGTTTTAACTTCGTTAAAGCATCGCCTAAAGTTCTAGGTCGGCTCTGATACCAATGTTAGATTTACCTAGCACCTCATGAAGGGATTGGAAGCATCACATGTCTCAAAATCAAATTTTTAAGGTCCTAAGTGAACATACAAAGAATCATCACTAGAAAATTAGGGTTTCAATACAAAGACAACATCACAAGTAATAAAGGCTAGGGTTTTGAGAATACAACCTTTGTAGCTCCCTACGCTAGACTCCTTGGCTACTTGAGGGTTGGAAAAATATTCGCTTGAGGTCTTCTAAGTCCACGACGATCCACCCGAAGCTCGTTTGCCCAAACCTCCTTGCTTTACTCGATATGTGATTGAAGTAAAGCAAACACCCTACACAAATGGGCTAGATGTGTGTAGTATGATGATGTGGTTTGTTTTCTATAATCAAAACTCTTTCTTTTATCAACTTCACTTAAAGGAAATTATCAAGAGAGGAAGAAGAAGATGATGGCTAAGTTTTTTCTCACAAAAGGAAAAGGAAATGAGAGTGAATGATAATTGAAATGAGAAAAGAATAATATATATATTTAATCCTTTCTCACTTCAACCATGGTTAGAATCATCTAGATCTTTTTCAAAATGAGTTAAAAGGTAAAAGGATAATTAACTAAAGGTTAATAAGTGGTTGAAGCATGGTCAAAGATGATAAACATTAACCTCTTGTGAATTATCCTTTCCTTTTTACAAAATGAAAAATAAATAGATAATTCTACAATGTAAGTCTTGCATTGCCACCAAACTTGTATCAACAACCATGATACTATGTATGTATGTATGTATCCATGCACATCATCATGTGCATACATGCATGCATACAAAAATAGAAAAAGAGTTTGATTAAAGAATTAATCTAAAAGTCATTTGTTAAATCAACACTTGATTTTGCAAACCGGTCATATCACATACGACCGGACCAATAGAAAATGCCTGATTAATATACGGTATCACATATCCGTATTTAATCGGGTCCCCGTGCATATCTCATATGCACACCACATCTTTTCGCCTGAGCCAGGAAACTTCATTGTGGGACTCTATGACTCGTCAATACGCCGGCAGTAGGTAATGATCATATCAAATACCTACAAGCCGCAAGCGGTCAGCTAAACGTAACGGCCACCCAGGTATTGAGCGATCAGAAGAAAACAACCGAACCTGTTACAACTCCCGTCGAGCCAACCGGCAACACTACCGTACAGTCCGGTCTCTTCGTCAGATATGCTGTATATCGAGTCTAAGGATGGTAACGTCGACCCCAATAACTTAATAAGTTGTGCCGATGAATGGTCTATAACAGATCGAGAAACTACTGATAACACTTATCAGCAAATCTCAACAGCCCTGGCCAGGGACTTACTGATATAACCAATCGAGCACAGCACAGCATCAACTCCCAATACCGGGAGAGACGAAACCCCTCCTATCGCTCATCGCCTTCGTGTGTCTCGGTACTGTACCCAACGACCACCTGTTTGCACGACTCAGTAGAGCCGTGGTAGGGTGGTAATCAAAGTACAGTGGGAGAACACACAAGACTCTATGACGATCTCGGGTCTACAGACTAACCTGTACCAGTGTCACCTGAGAACTGCTATCCGACGATAGATATAATTCCATATAGGAGTTCTCAGTGAGTTCGTCCAGTGTACCCAGTCACTACTGAGCACCCGTGTACGATCTCGATGTTAAACATCGATGAATGTGGGAACATCCATCGCCCATCATATGGGTCTAGTATCATATACGCTAGTCTACACTGGTATATCGATGCCCCGTCTCGATACACCTACGACTAGGGACATTCCAGGATATGCTTATAAATTACTGATGTCCCACTAGTATGATCTCCATCATAATCACAGTAGTCAAGCCTATATCCTCAGGGCTTTATCAACATGTATGAATGAATAAAAGCATGATCAAATCAACATGTCAGATAAAGAAGAACCAGATAGCATACTATCATGTCGAGCAAGAATGTACACTGAATATATATATATATATACATGTATAAATACATCCACTATCATATAATGGCCTCTAGGGCATACATATATCCAACAGATGGCGTATAGCACCCCCGCAGTTCGTAGTGTGGTATACGAATACATACACACAAACACACATATATAATTATGTGTATTGGGAGATTAATGATTATCGAGATAGTTTTAAGATGTTCTTGGGTTAGTTTTAGTGTGTTAGAAGTAACTTAGTTTAGCTTCATAGTCGCGAAACCCTAGAGTAAAGATTTGCATACACGCACACATACACGCTTGCATACTTTTATTACTTGTGCGTATATGGGGATATGTATACACACACACATAGGTATGGGACTATGTATATGTATGTGTGTGTGTGTGTGTATATATATACATACATGGATGATGAGAATAGTATATGGTATTTGGAGATGAGTCGATGAGTTTGGGAATGGTGCCATGAGATCGGTGATATGATGTGGTTCGTATTATGAGATACGACATGATATTATAGCGGGTCTTTAGGCGATGTGTTTCATACACACACACACACACACACACACACACACACATATATATATATATATATGGTATAAGTATTGTACTAGACTTAGATCAGTACCCCCAGTTCACGATATGTGATGATAAGGGTACCAGATGAATAACGAGATAAATGTGATATTTGACCCGTACCTAGATTTAGGATGTCGTACGATGGATTTACCGTACGAGATGAATATTGATGATTGATCCGCACTCTTAACTCGAGGATGTCATATTATATATTGTATCGTATGGGTTACTGAGGCGGGATCACCGACTATTATATATATATATATATATATATATATATATATCGACTCAGACTTAGGTGGTTTTTCTTACCCTCTTAATCTGTATGTTAGTTTAGTCCAGTAGTTTACTTGTAGATGTTAGACTAGACTCGGGTCATACTTATTTCAAAACTAACGAATCGTGAGTATTTTAAAGACAGACCAATGTATTCTACGGATATTTCAAAGGACGTACCTTTTCTTAAAAACACCGTAGCCCTATTTTCAAAACACCACGATTCGTGTTATTTCAAACGGCAAAACTGTATGACCCATATATATTAATGTAGATTCCTTATTGTTTCATTTACTATTCATTTCTGTATATTCGGTATTGTTGCGTTTATTATTCATTCTCCGTTTATTCATGTTGTTATCATCGCATTGCATGTTTATTGTGTACTTTAGTGATTATGAAACCATGCTATCGGGACACCAGCACCATTACCGATGATGCGTATGCTCCACGTACACTTGCTTGCCGGCTCACACACATCATCATCGGTAATTACCATGTTACGTACACTTTAGAGAATATTACTTTTGACATCGTTTTGCGAGCTGATAGTTCCGATATATCATTACTGTGCTAGTTTAGATATTGCATTTATTATTGTGATATTCATGCATATTTATATATTCATTTGTCATGCAATATTAAGGGTCAGTCCGGATTGCAGGAGCCCAGTATTCATTATTATTGACTATTCAGTTTTGGATTTTGGATTTCCATGAGATTTCTGGATTTGGAGAAACTGCAAGGATTTTATAAACTGATTATCATTTTAAAATGAAAGTTGCGGTTTTCTCATGATATGATTTGAGATATGTCCACCATCAGTTTTCTCGGTTCTTGAGCGATATCATGTTAGTTGTATGTATGCCCTAGAGACCAGTATTGTACAGATGATGTAGGGTTCCTAGGCATCCTAATGAGGTCTCACAAGGCATCGAACATGCCATTATAAAATTTTACGGGTGCCGAGAGACCCGACTACGGATCGTTTGCTAGAAAACTAGGCGAAAAAGCTAACTAGTTAACACTTAACTATAAGAATCGGAAATACAACCTTTGTAGATCCGGTCCTCCACCTCCACGGCTCCGAGATGAGGTCGTCTCCGCTGTCCAAATCAAATCCGGGCTCTAGCGTCGGCTTCATCGGAGAATGGGCAAGCTAGGTCGTCGATGTCCATGCCGAAGATGATCTACGTCGAAGCATCGCAAGATCAAGCTCTCACTTCACCAAGTCATGAAACTTGTGAAGAAAACACACTCTACTACTTGGCAAGAGTTATAGGATGAAGAAATAGGAAGTGGGTAGACTTTAGTTTTGGATTTCTCACTCAAATTCATCACTTGCCATTGATGGAGGCAAGCTTTCTTCACTTGAAGCAAGGAAGAAGAAGAAGAATAATATGATAAGATTAATTAGAAAAGAAAAGAAAAACCAATCCTTATCATATAATGAACCATGGTTAGATGTAGAGAGTTAACTAAGGTTTAAGTGAGTGGTTAGGGTTAAGCATGAGACAAAATGGTCATTTGGTCAAAGTCTTCATGAAGGTTCATGAATGAACAAAAGAAAGCAACCATTTTCCTCATTTTGCCTTTTCTTTTTCCAAAAAGATAAATGAATAAAATGAAATCAAAAACTCTAATCACCCACTTAACTATAGTTTAATTCTTAACACTTAACCATAAGGCATGTATCATAAAACATGATACAAGCAAGTGCACAAAACTATATCGAATTTACAATGTGCACACCCGAGCGAGAAAATCCATTTAAAGTGAACCGATACTAGTTAATGCAAAGTAATATATCAAATATATTATTATGCATTAAATCATTAAATCAACACTTGATTTAACGATCCGGTCATATCGCATATAACCGACTAGTATCATCAGTAACAACTTATCGAATCAACACTTGATCCGATAACCCGGCTATATCGCATATAACCGATCAATGTTACATCGCGAGAATCGAGTACAGTATCACATACTGGTATCATTCTCGGTCCCGCACATATCTCATATGCACTCCTATTTCGTTTCGCTTGATCCAGTAAACCTCTGTGTAGGACTCTAAAGACTCGTCAATACGCCGGCAGCGGATGATGATCATATCAAACATCCACAAGCCGCAAGCGGTCTGCTAAACGTAACGGCCACCCGGGTATTGAGCGATCAGAAGATCGACGAGCAAGCCCGCTCACACTCCTGTGAATCCAACCAGTAACACTACCGTACAGTCCGGTCTGATCGTCTGATATGTCGCATATCTCGCCTAGGGGTGGTAAACGTCAGACCCCAATAGCTCGATAAGTCGTGTCGATATGAGGTCTATAACTGTTCGAGAAACTACTGGTAACACTTACCAGTAAATCTCAGCAACCCTGGCCAGGGATTTCCTGTTATAGCCAATCGAACACAGCGCAACATCAACCCCCTATACCGGGAGAGACGAATCCCCTCCTATCGCTCATTGCCTCCATGTGACTCGGGACTGTACCCAAAAACCACCGTTTTGCACGCCCTCTTGGACGTGGTAAGATGGAAATCAAAGCACAGTGGGAACCACACAAGACTCTATGACGATCTCGGGTCAACAGACTACTCTGTACCAGTGTCACCAGAGAACTGCCATCTGACGTGAGGTATAATACCATCTGGGAGTTCTCGGCGAGTCCGTCCAGTGTACCCAGTCTCTACTGAGCACCCGTATATCATCTCTGATGTCAAACACCAATGGATATGGGATCATCCATCGCCCATCTGTATGGGTCGAGAAGGTATGCGCTAGTCTACACTGGTATATCGATGCCCCGTCTCGATACACCCACGACTAGGGACTTTGAAGGATGTACTTATGGACTACCATGTCCCCACTAGTATGATCCGCATCATAGTCCAGGTAGTCAAGTACAGATCCTAAGGGCTTTACCAACATGTAACAGAGAGACAATCAGCATACACGTTAAGGTAAAGGGTAACCAGATAGCATACTATCATGTCGAGCAAGAAAGTCCTCCCTATATATGTCCCAGCATCCACTACAATATACATCCTATGTACAGTAATGGCCTCTAGGGCATACATATAACTAACAATCTCCCACTTGCACTAGGGCCATCTGTAGCAGTGGTTGCAGTATCTCATACTCAACCATCCCATAAAAATCTCTCTCTGGGAACAGGCCTTTGTGAGTGGATCCGCTGTGTTGTCCTCTTAGTCTACTCTCCAAACCTCGATCACCCTGGAGATCAACTATCTCCATGATCAGGCGACACTGCCTTAGAATATGTCTGGATCACTGATGGGACCTGCGTTCCTTGGCATAAGCCACAACTCCATTGTCACACAATGGGAGGAACATAGTTCATCTCATGAACCAATATACACCCAAACAGCCTCTTTGGTAGCATCTTAAGTAGCGATGTATCTAGCCTTTATCGTCTAGTATGTCACGGTATCTAGCTTGGAACTCTTCCAACATACCGTCCCTTTACTGAGGGTAAAGACAATGCCTGCGACTGACATTCAGTCGTCTTTATCACCCTGGAACCCTTCCAGTGATTCTCCCCAGGATCGGTTGATACCGTCTCACTACAACTAGTGAGAATCCTAACATCCAATTAGATCTATCTCATAGATCCAAAAACCCAGGATTTAGGAGGTATCATTTTGATCCTATGTGGAGAATCATTGTGATAAGCGGAGATTGATCGAGCGTAGCATAGGAAATTCCTTCCCTATCAAGAGTATGTCATCCACGTACTCTACGAGGATCACTACCATACTCCCTACTACCTTTTTGTTTATACAAGGTTCATCTACCATTTTGATGATGTCAACTTCTTTGACTAATCCATCAAAACAGATGTTCCAACTCCGCGATGCCTGCTTTATCCTATAAAGCATCTTGCACACGTTTCCGCTGCTCCCACTGTCTACGAAGCCCTCTGGCTGTGTACTTATAGACGCACTCTTCTAAAACATCATTTAGAAAAGCAGTCATGACACCCAACCACCAGATATCGTAGTCAGGGTATGTAGCCGTGACAAGTAGGATCTGGATGGACTTAAGCATAGCTACTTGAAAAAAGGTTTCATCATTATCCATACCTGGTCAATGATGCACACTTTTAACAAGTCTAGCTTTGAAAGTCTCAACTTTTCGATGTACACCAAGTAATCTTCTCAAGATATACTTGCTCCTGATGGGGATTTAACCCTTCAGATATAGCAACCAAAGTCCATACTTTGTTGGTGTATAAGGATTCCATCTCAGATCGCTAAACATCCAGCCATTCTTACAGAGTCTTACTCTCGATGGCCTGTTCGAAACTAGTTGGGTCATCATCTCATGATGCAATCCTCGCTCCCACTGTCATAGAGAAAACGAAGTATCTCTCAGGTGGGTGAGGAACCCTACTAGATCGGCGGAGAGGCTGAGGTTCATTGGTAACTATTGAATCCTTTGGTTCTTTCAAATCATCAGCTGCAGTTTGTATAGCTGGAACATTTCCAGTTCTACATAACAGTCCTTGCCTCGAGCTTGTCCGGATTTTGCTTTTTGGACATAGCCCGGACAACCCTAAATCTTAACCAACTTAAGATATGGGCTCTTCGTATTCCATATCACATATGAAACGGTAGGCAACTGATTTGATTGGAACCTTATTCAATAGGTATGCAGCTTCTCAAGTGCATAACCCCTTGAGGAAAAAGGTAACTCAGTAGTACTCATCATAGAGCACACCTTATCATATAGGGTGTGATTGCTCCGCCCCGATATACCATCGTGCTATGGTGTATACGGAGGAGTAATGCTGAGAGAGAATCTCATTCTCCTTTGGAATAATCCAGGATTTTCGTGCTCAAGTATTCTCCTCCTCGATCACATCAAAGGACATAATACTTATACCCGTATTCTGGTTCTCTACTTCTCGCTTATATTCTGTGAATATCTCAAAAGGTTCGGATTTGTGTTTCAACAGGAACATAGGTCTGAATCTAAAGAGATCATCAGAGAACGTAATGAAGTATAAAGAACCAGTCTTGGCATTTGTAGACAGGGGACCTAAATACATCAACATGTATCATCCCAAGAGTTTATTAACTCTTTCTCTGTTTCCAGTAAACGGAGCTACGGTCATCTTATCTTTGTGACATGACTGGCGAGTTTCACAAGATGTAAATTCAAACTGATTTAAATATGCATCTATATGTAACTCTGGCTAGTCGGGTCGCATTGATATGACCTAGTCTACAATGCCTCAAGAAGAATTCGTTCATTTCTGAACTCATCCTCTTGTGTGTGTTCCGTATACTAAAGAACTGTAGTTTGATTTAGAACATCAATGCTTTTAGATAACGTGCCTGATCCGATCAACTTTTGATATAGGAAATGTTCAAAACATTATCCAACTATACAAAATTTTATCATTTCTTTACTAATAAAGAGATAGATATGATTTTGCATAACAGGTTCGGTATCTAATAACATTCGTTCAGAATCAATGTATTTGTAATACAGGGTGACAGTGACCAACAGACTTGGCTGCAACACTTGCCCCGTTTTCTGCCTCATGAAACTTATCACCCGTTCTCAGTTCTCTACCTATCTGTAGCCCTATGTAACAGATTACATATCTGGGATCCTGATCCGGTATTACATACCCAGGACGTAAAGGACACTGAGAAACAGTTCTATATAATGAACACACCCGAAGATGATGCATCATCATCCACTCTCCTCGTTTGGGCGGCACGGGAAATCTGGTATTCCCCAATTTCCTGCTCTGTCTTATAACAATTATAAGTTGGAGCGGGACCAACGTTCCCCAGCTCAGTATAACAAGCGGGTTCGGTCAATATTCCGTTTTATTAACTTGATTAAGGCGTGATATGGTCGCTACCAGGAGAGAGAGAAGAAAACACTCAGCGTGCGCTCTGTCAAGAATAGATCGGTTATTATTTTATCTAATCAGGATGGCTCCCACTGCTTTTTATCAAATCTTCCTTCAAACCCTAAAAGGAAAGACTAGCCGGGATTAATTACACACTACAAGTTCGCCAATCTTTCAGCCAGGCCAGTGTCGGTACTTTGAGGGAGGTCCCCCGTGCTTTCGCACGAACCTAATTAATGTAAACCTCGTTTTCCCAGAGGCGTAACCTCGTTAACACCTTTCTAGACACCTACTTGATCGGCTAATTGTAATGTATAAAACTCTCCCAGGAGTAACACTTACTCGCAGCGGGTATCGGGATCCAACTATCTCATAGAAGGTATGCAATCTCATTGCAAATTTCAACACTTGAAATTCCCGATAATATTTTGCCCCTAGCTCGCTATGACCTTGACGAATGCCAAACAACCCATAGTCCACTAGTCAAGTTCAACCCGTACATTTCTTGATCGAATTAAACCCACCCGCACGACCCTTGACGAATGCCAAACAACGCCGTACGAATACCCTAATCCAATCGCATCATATGCTCAAGCAGATAAATACTAGTTAGCTACCGTACACTACGCCTTGACGAATGCCAAACTACCGCAGCACGAATACTAACTAGTACATATCTGAAATGACGGAGGGCTACGACAGGTTTTTCTGAAAACCTATTGCGTAATGAACTTGATATCGTTGTAGAATCAAATGATTTTAAAAATGGAGTGCTTTTGAGGCTTTTCTAGTTTTGCTAAAGGAGTCACTCCCGGTGAAGGGATCGTCGGTCCTTTCCTCGTCGAATGAGGTGCGGGATATATCATATATATCGCTGTGCAAAGCAAAAACACTTAAAAGCATTCAAAAGACAAACCGAGTGTGTAGCATCTGCCAGTTATTGCTAAAGGAGTCACTCCCGGTGAAGGGATCTCGGTCCTTTCCTCATCGAATAAGGTGCAGGATATATCATATATACCGCTGTGCAAAGCAAGAACTGTAGCTACCTGTTTTATTTTGAAATTCGATTCTACAACATCTTAGGTTTCTTTTAATTCATTAATCACATTAATGAAGTCCCATCATGTAAATACCTAAACATCACAGATAAATACGACGTACACTTATGCCATCCGCATTCGCCTCGATGTCCCCTCGTGCACCGTTAGGTTAGGTAACTAACGGCAGAGCAGGGCAGGGCTAGTGCGGTTGTAAAACATAAGTAACGTCTATATAATATATCATATATACTATATACTGTATCTATCAAAGAACATCACATGATCACATCACAGATATCGCAGCAGAAGAATCATATGAAATATTGGATATACTAGGACGTCCGTGTTTTCAATACGAGCCAGTATAAAACACGGATTCCACGGTCGCGATGAATAGCCAAACCCACACCCCTAGACCCCTACGAGAGCGGCAAGCAACCCTACCAATTCTGGAGTTAGGAGACCCGGACTCGACTCCTCGAGTTGGTCTCCCACTGGACTCCAGAACCCGGTTACTTGTGCTCCCCTTCTTGGGTCTATCCTAGTGCGGAAAAGTAAATAATATACAAAGGGTGACAACTTCCGCAACCTGGAAGCGCCCCAATAAAAGAATATTACATACAAGTTTTTACATGAATGAAAATGAAAAACACTCATCTCATATAAAAACCCCCGGCTATTCAAACACGACGATCCAATATAACATATCCAGCAACACATAACATCACGTTTCATCAACGTAAGTAAATATATCCATCCCAATTGTCGTTGACATATAGCAACGAAACCGGCGATATCACATATTACACTTACGGTCACAGAAAAGAAAGTGTAAAACTACAACAGTTGGAATCCGCAACCTGCATAGACATCGCATGCCTAATCAAATGAATTCCTTAGACATCGCATGCCTAACAATTATAAACCCCGCATTTTAGTCTCAACATCGAAAACACTTTTCAATACCAAGTCGGGCAATTCAACAAGATTCCCGACATCCTGATCGAATGCTCGTCGCAAACTTCAGTAGACGGCCGCACCCCCGATACCGTCGACGAAGTGCACCAAGGCGGAACACCGCTGCCGGGAGCACCTGAACGGATGCTTTTGGCGACGGGGTTCTCCTACAGTCACTTGGTCGGGGCTATGGGGTGAGGCTGTCTATTAAGTTTACCCGGCGAGTATCCGCGTACGCTACGTGATTGCGACGGACTTTTGATCACATCAAAATTCCGTGGCAACCGATCAAGTGAGACTAAAGTGCTATGTTTATAACATTCATTCAGTTATCTCATAACTTATTGTGAATTCCAATTATTGTATCCCATTCCGGATAAATAGAAAATGTCAAACTTTCCGATCGAACAATCGAACACCCAAGTTTTCCCGATACAGATCAACACATGAAATAAGTCTAACAACATTCAGTTCGTGCCTCAGTACCGACGGTCCAGCCGTAGAAGGGTCAAGCCAACGCCTCACATGTGGCACGCCGTACCGCCCCAAACCCGAAGGTTCAAAGGGCAGTTCAAGACGGTCACATAATCGAGTTAAGGTTTGTTGTCTTCTAGAGGGACCATCGCGTTACTTGCACTACTTAGAACGTCGTTAAACTAGGGAAAAATCCAATACTTGGAAATTTCCCGACAGGGGAAAAATTGGGTATTTATATCCGGTCGAACTTTTTAACATATTCTAAAATTTATCCAGAAAGCCACACAGACAAAATTTGATACCCCGATCGAAACACCGAATCCCCAAAACAACTGCAGAAAATTCAACTCTTGAAAAAATATCAAAAATACCCAGGAAAACCAGCACAGCATATTATGAATAACTGTACAAATTTGGATGCCACAAACGACAAAACGGCCGCGGTTCCGCCGCACGAGCCATGCTCGTGCCGCGGAAACGCGGCGCTTTGGTGGAATCAGGCATACGAATTTTGCAGTATCCCTTAGAATTTCCTGCTGATTTTACTGAATATTTTTAATATGGAAAAATGCACTGTTTTGAAAAAAGTAAAGAGAGCAAGTTTAGTTTGGGGTTCCGGGTTCGTTCGGACTTCAAATTCCGTCTGGACTTCGCCTAAGGCTCTAGCTAGGCTCTGATACCACTGTAGGGTTCCTAGGCACCCTAATGAGGTCTCACAAGGCATCGAACATGCCATTATAAAATTTTACGGGTGCCGAGAGACCCGACTACGGATCGTTTGCTAGAAAACTAGGCGAAAAAGCTAACTAGTTAACACTTAACTATAAGAATCGGAAATACAACCTTTGTAGATCCGGTCCTCCACCTCCACGGCTCCGAGATGAGGTCGTCTCCGCTGTCCAAATCAAATCCGGGCTCTAGCGTCGGCTTCATCGGAGAATGGGCAAGCTAGGTCGTCGATGTCCATGCCGAAGATGATCTACGTCGAAGCATCGCAAGATCAAGCTCTCACTTCACCAAGTCATGAAACTTGTGAAGAAAACACACTCTACTACTTGGCAAGAGGTAGAGGATGAAGAAATAGGAAGTGGGTAGACTTTAGTTTTGGATTTCTCACTCAAATTCATCACTTGCCATTGATGGAGGCAAGCTTTCTTCACTTGAAGCAAGGAAGAAGAAGAAGAATAATATGATAAGATTAATTAGAAAAGAAAAGAAAAACCAATCCTTATCATATAATGAACCATGGTTAGATGTAGAGAGTTAACTAAGGTTTAAGTGAGTGGTTAGGGTTAAGCATGAGACAAAATGGTCATTTGGTCAAAGTCTTCATGAAGGTTCATGAATGAACAAAAGAAAGCAACCATTTTCCTCATTTTGCCTTTTCTTTTTCCAAAAAGATAAATGAATAAAATGAAATCAAAAACCCTAATCACCCACTTAACTATAGTTTAATTCTTAACACTTAACCATAAGGCATGTATCATAAAACATGATACAAGCAAGTGCACAAAACTATATCGAATATACAATGTGCACACCCGAGCGAGAAAATCCATTTAAAGTGAACCGATACTAGTTAATGCAAAGTAATATATCAAATATATTATTATGCATTAAATCATTAAATCAACACTTGATTTAACGATCCGGTCATATCGCATATAACCGACTAGTATCATCAGTAACAACTTATCGAATCAACACTTGATCCGATAACCCGGCTATATCGCATATAACCGATCAATGTTACATCGCGAGAATCGAATACAGTATCACATACTGGTATCATTCTCGGTCCCGCACATATCTCATATGCACTCCTATTTCGTTTCGCTTGATCCAGTAAACCTCTGTGTAGGACTCTAAAGACTCGTCAATACGCCGGCAGCGGATGATGATCATATCAAACATCCACAAGCCGCAAGCGGTCTGCTAAACGTAACGGCCACCCGGGTATTAAGCGATCAGAAGATCGACGAGCAAGCCCGCTCACACTCCTGTGAATCCAACCAGTAACACTACCGTACAGTCCGGTCTGATCGTCTGATATGTCGCATATCTCGCCTAGGGGTGGTAAACGTCAGACCCCAATAGCTCGATAAGTCGTGTCGATATGAGGTCTATAACTGTTCGAGAAACTACTGGTAACACTTACCAGTAAATCTCAGCAACCCTGGCCAGGGATTTCCTGTTATAGCCAATCGAACACAGTGCAACATCAACCCCCTATACCGGGAGAGACGAATCCCCTCCTATCGCTCATTGCCTCCATGTGACTCGGGACTGTACCCAAAAACCACCGTTTTGCACGCCCTCTTGGACGTGGTAAGATGGAAATCAAAGAACAGTGGGAACCACACAAGACTCTATGACGATCTCGGGTCAACAGACTACTCTGTACCAGTGTCACCAGAGAACTGCCATCTGACGTGAGGTATAATACCATCTGGGAGTTCTCGGCGAGTCCGTCCAGTGTACCCAGTCTCTACTGAGCACCCGTATATCATCTCTGATGTCAAACACCAATGGATATGGGATCATCCATCGCCCATCTGTATGGGTCGAGAAGGTATGCGCTAGTCTACACTGGTATATCGATGCCCCGTCTCGATACACCCACGACTAGGGACTTTGAAGGATGTACTTATGGACTACCATGTCCCCACTAGTATGATCCGCATCATAGTCCAGGTAGTCAAGTATAGATCCTAAGGGCTTTACCAACATGTAACAGAGAGACAATCAGCATACACGTTAAGGTAAAGGGTAACCAGATAGCATACTATCATGTCGAGCAAGAAAGTCCTCCCTATATATGTCCCAGCATCCACTACAATATACATCCTATGTACAGTAATGGCCTCTAGGGCATACATATAACTAACAGATGATGTATATTATATTGGATGCTTGGACATATATAGAGAGGACTTTCTTGCTCGATATGATAGTATGCTATTTGGTTGCTCTTTATCTTAACATGTATACTTGTCTCTTTATACTGTCTTATAGTTACATGTTGGTAAAGCCCTTAGGATGTGTACTTGACTACCTGGACTATGATGCGGATCATACTAGTGGGGACATGGTAGTCCATAAGTACATCTTTCAAGGTCCCTAGTCGTGGGTGTATCGAGATGGGGCATCGATATACCAGAGTAGACTAGCGTATACGCTTCTCGACCCTTGAGATGGGCGATAGATGATCCCATATCCATTGGTGTTTGACATCAGAGATGGTATACGGGTGCTCAGTGGAGACTGGGTACACTGGACGGACTCGCCGAGAACTCCCAGATGGTATTATACCTAACGTCAGATGGCAGTTCTCTGGTGACACTTGTGCAGGTTAGTCTGTAGACCCGAGATCGTCTTAGAGTCTTGTGTGATTCCCACTGTGCTTTGATTTCCACCTTACCACGTCTATGAGGGCATGCAAAACGGTGGTTTTTGGGTACAGTCCCGAGTCACATGGTGGCAATGAGCGATAGGAGGGGTTTCGTCTCTCCCGGTATTGGGGGTTGATGTTGCGCTGTGCTCGATTGGCCATAACCGGGAAGTCCCTGGCCAGGGATGATTTAAAGATTTACTGGTAAGTGTTTCCAGTAGTTTCTTGACCCGTTATGAGCCTCACATCGGCATGACTTATCGGTTATTTGGGTCTGACGTTTACCACCCCTAGACTTGATATGCGACATATCAGACGACGAGACCGGACTGTACGGGAAGTGTTACCGGCAGGCTTTTACAGGAGTTGAAGCGGGCTTGCTTGCTGATCTTTTGATCGCTCAATACCCGGGTAGCCGTTACGTCCAGCTAGTACCGCTGACGGCTTGTGGGTGCGTGATGTGATCATCACCTACTGCCGGTGTATTGACGAGTCTTTAGAGTCCTACATAGAGATTTTACTGGCTCAGGAAAAACGAAATAGGGGCGCATATGTGATATGTGCGGGACCGAGAATAATGCGTGTATGTGATACCGTATTCTATTCTCGCGACTTTCTGTATCGGTCGGTTATATATGATATAGCCGGGTTATCGAATCAAGTGTTGATTCGATAAGTCGTTACATTGGATGTTAGTCGGTTATATGTGATATGACCGGATTATTAAGTCAAGTGTTGATTTAATAATTTATTGTATAATTGTATATTTGATATACTAGTTTACATTAACTAACACATGTTCACTTAGGGTTTTTTCTCACATGTACACAACTTTACTATATATATGATATATGTTAAAATGTGTTATCATTTTGTATCATGGTTGATGATACATCATCCATGGGTGTGTGAGACTTACACTAAGCTAATTTTTAGTTTGGGTTTTAATATTTAAAGTAAATACAAAATCAAGTGGAGGATTAGAAAATGCATGAAGCTTGTGGAAGCTTATGGATACATTGACTAATTCAACTTGAGTTTGTATTTTACTATGGATATTTATTAACCCAACCATAACAATTAGCCTAGAGTTAAGTCTCTACAAGAGTTAGTATATGATACTCACTCACCATGGTTAGCTCACTCACTTGATCATTATCCTCTTCTCTTTCTTTTGTCCATCTTCTTCTTGGTTCAAAAGAAAATGCTTGCTAGGGTTTGATCAAAAGTGAGAATCATTGTGAGAAATAAAATTCCAAAGAGAACCCACTTCCTATTTCTTCATCCTCTACTAGACTAGCACTTTAGTTTAGGGTGTTTGCTTCACTAATTCTCTAGTTAGTGAAGTAGTAGCTTGAGTCGGAATTCTCTCGACGTAGATCATCTTCGGCCCCGGAGACTTCAAGCAAGGTCGCATCTTTCACCTCGTGAAGCCATGCAAGAACCCGGGAGAACCTTGATCGCAGCGAAGGGACTTCAACAAGGAGAAAATGAAGTGAAGGACCGATCTACAAAGGTTGTATTTCGTGTTCCCTTAGAAGTAAAGTTGTTTACTTGCTATTTGTTTCGCCTAAACTCTAGTATACGATCTTGCTTAGGGTTGTTCGGTATATAAAAATTTAATTTTGGCATGGTCGATGCCTTGTAGAGCTTTGTTAGTGTGCCTAGTAACCCTACAGTGGTATCAGAGCCTAGCTAGAGCATTAGGCGATGTGTTAACGAAGTTAAAACCCCGATCGAACACGAAAACGGCAAATTTAACCCCCTCTCTGGACATTTTTTCAAAACTGTGTTTTTTCTGAATTAAAAATACCTAAAAAATTCAGCAGGGTTTTCTAAGCATTAGTGTGCAAAACGAGCGCCTGAATCGTACGGACCACCGCGGTTCCGCGGCAAATCCCTGCTTGTGCCGCGGAACCGCGGCAGTAGAGTGACAATGGGCCTTTTTGTTTGTACAGCAATGTTCAATTCTGCTGTTGGATGTTTATGGGTATTTTTAAATTTGACTCAAGTGTTGAGTATTCAGGGGTTTATTTTGTAATCGTTGATTCGATCGAGAATTTTAAATTCGTTATGGTTATTCCGGATAATTTAGAAAGTGTTAAAATGTTCGAACGGATATCATTAACTCAATTTTTCCCGGCACGAAAAACATTCAAGTGTTGAATTTTTCTCGGGTTTAAATCTTTCGGAAAAACATGCATGTGACGCAATGGACCCTCTAGAAGACAACAAACCTTAACTCGATTATGTGACCATCTTGAACTGCCTTTTGAATCTTAGGGTTTGGGGCAGTACGGCGTGCCACATGTGAGGCGTTGGCTTGACCCTTCTACGGATGGACCGTTGCTACTGTGACGTATTCTGGAATTTTTGAACTCCGCTCAAGTGTTGAGCTATTAAAGAAATCTTGGGTATTTGATTATTCGATCGAAAAGTTTAATACTGTCTATTTAACTGGAATGTGATACAATATGTGGAATTCATAAAGTTAGGCATGAAATGCGAAATATGTGATATTTCGGATTTACGATATCTAAAGAGATTGTGGATTCCAAATGTTGTAGTTTTACACTTTCTTTTTTGTGACCGTAAGTGTAATATGTGATATCGCCGGTTTCGTTGCTATATGTCAACGACAATTGGGATGCGCATATTTACTTACGTTGATGACATGTGATGTTATGTGTTGCTGGATATGTTATATTGGATCGTCACGTTCTGAATAGCCGGGGAGAATTTTTATTTTCATTCATGTAAAATAAAATGTATGTAATATTCTTTTATTGGGGCACTTCCGGGATGAGGTTGATGTCACCATTTGTATACTATTTACTTTTCCGCACTAGGATAGACCCAAGGAGGAGAGCACAAGTAACCGGGTTATGGAGTCCAGTGGGAGACCAACTCGAGGAGTCGAGTCCGGGTCTCCAAAATCTAGAATTGGTAGGGTTGCTTACCGCTCTCGTAGGGGTCTAGGGGTGTGGGCTTGGCTATTCGTCGCGGCCGTGGAATCCGTGTTTTATAGAGGCTCCAAATAAAACACGGACGTCCTAGTATATCCAATGTTCATATGTTTCTTCTGCTGCGATATCTGTGTTGTGATCATTTGATATGTAATGATAGATACTATATATAGTATATATGATATATTATATAGACGTTACTTATGTTTTACACCCGCGCTAACCCTGCCCCGCTCTGCCGTTAGTTACCTAACCTAACGGTGCACGAGGGGACATCGAGGCGAATGCGGATGGCATAAGTGTACGTCGTATTTATCTATGATGTTTAGGTGACTTAAATGATGGGACTTCATTAATGTGATTAATGAAAGAAAAGAAACCTAAAAGATGTTGTAGAATCATTTTTTTCAAAAAGGGTAGCTACAGTTTTTGCTTTGCACAGCGATATATATGATATATCCCGCACCTTATTCGATGGGGAAAGAGCCGAGATCCCTTCACCGGGAGTGACCTCTTTAGCAAAACTAATAAAAGCCTCAAAATCACTCCATTTCAAAATTCACATGATTCTACAACGATATCAAGTTCATTACGCAATAGGTTTTCAGAAAAACCTGTCGTAGCCCTCCGTCATTTCAGATAAGTTGTATATAGTATTCGTGCTGCATTTGTTGGCTTTCGTCAAGGTGTAGTGTGTGGTAGCTATATGCTGCTTATCTGCTGCATATGATGCGACTGGATTAGGGTAGTCGTACGGCTTTGTTGGCTTTCGTCAAGGGTCGTGCGGGTGGGTTTAATTCAGTCAAGAAATGTATGGGTTGAACTTGACTAGCGGGCTATGGTTTGTTGGCTTTCGTCAAGGTCATAGCACGTTAGGGGAAAAATATTATCGGGAATTTCAAGTGTTGAAATTTGCAATGAGATTGCATACCTTCTATGAGATAGTTGGATCCCGATACCCACTGTGAGTAATTGTTACTCCTGGGAGAGTTTTGCACAGGACAATTAGCCGATCAAGTAGGTGTCTAGAAAGGTGTTAACGGGGTTATGCCTCTGGGAAAACGAGGTTTACTTTAATTAGGTCCGTGCGAAAGCACGGGGAACCTCCCTCAAAGTACCGACACTGGCCTGGCTGAAAAATTGGCGAAATTGTAGGGTGTAATTAATCCCGGCTAGTCTTTCCTTTTAGGGTTTGAAGGAAGATTTGATAAAAACAGTGGGAGCCATCCTGATTAGATAAAATAATAACCAATCTGATCTTGCAAGAGCATACGCTAAAGTGTTTTCTTCTCTCTCTCTCCAGGTAGCGACCATATCATGCCTTAATCAAGATAATAATATGGATGTATTGACCGAACCCGCATGTTATACTGTGCTGGGGAACGTTGGTTTCATTCTTTCTTATAAAAGTTATAAGACTGAACAGGATATAGGGGAATACCAGGATTCCCATGCCACCCGAATGAAGAAAGTACATGCTGATGCATTTTCTTCGGGTGTGTTCGTTACAGAGAACTGTTTCTCCATTTGCTCTACGTCCTGGGTATTAGATACCGGGTCAGGATCCCATATATGTAATCAGTTACATGGGCTTAGGAAAGGTAGAGAACTTGGAGAAGGTGATAAAGACATAAGGGTTGGAAATGGTGCAATTGTTGCAGCTAAAACCGTCGGGGAATATCACCTTACGTTGCCAACTGGTAATACATTGATTCTGAACGGATGCTATTACATGCCGAACCTGATATGCAACATTATATCAGTTTCTTTGTTGAGTAAAGAGAGATATAATTTTGTATTACAGGATAATGTTATGAACATTTTCCTTAACCAAAAGTTGGTTGGATCAGGCACGTTGTGCAATGGCATTTATGTTCTAAATCAATCAACAGTTCTGAGCATAACAAACACACACAAGAGGAAGAGTTCAGAAATTAACGAATCCTTCTTGTGGCATTATAGACTCGGTTATATAAATGCGACACGGCTAGCTAAGTTGCATAAGGATGGATACTTGAAATCGTTCGAATTTTCATCTTATGACACTTGCCAGTCATGTCTCAAAGGCAAGATGACCAAAACTCCGTTTACGGGACACGGAGAAAGAGTTACCGAACTCTTGGGACTGATACATAGTGATGTATGTGGTCCCATGTCTACACATGCCAGTGATGGTTCTTCGTACTTCATTACATTCACTAACGATCTCTCAAGATACAGACATGTGTTCTTAATAAGACACAAGTTTGAAACTTTTGAGAAATTTAGAGAATATAAACAAGAAGTCGAGAACCAAACCGGGAAAAGTATTAAAATCCTTCGATCTGATCGAGGAGGTGAATACTTGAGCAATGAATTCCTGGACTTCCTAAAAGAGAATGGGATTCTCTCTCAGCTGACTCCTCCATATACACCACAGCACAACGGTGTATCGGAACGGAGGAACCGCACCCTATTAGATATGGTGCGCTCTATGATGAGCACAGCTGAGTTACCTATTTCCTTCTGGGGGTATGCACTGGAAACAGCTGCACATCTATTGAATATGGCCCCCACCAAATCTATGCCCACCACTCCATATGAGATATGGAAAGGGAAGAGACCATGTCTTAACTATGTTAAGATATGGGGTTGTCCAGCCTATGTCAAACGACAAAATCCGGACAAACTCGAGGCACGGTCTGTTCTATGCAAATTTGTAGGATATCCTAAGAATTCACAAGGATATATCTTCTACCACACTGAGGAACAAAGGGTGTTTGTTTCTCGGCATGCCACCTTTTTAGAAAAGGAATTTCTTGCAAAAGAGATTAGTGGTCATGATGTAGAACTGGAGGAGGTTCTAGCTACAAAAGCTACAACAGAAGATTTGGTGGAACCAGAGGATTCGGTAGTTCCCAATGAACCCCAGCCACTCCGCCGATCTAGTAGGGTTCCTCATCCACCTGAGAGATACTACGGTTTTCTCATGGATGGTAGGAGCGAGGATTGCATCATGGAGGATGATGACCCAACTAACTTCGAGCAGGCCATCACGGGTGGAGACTCAGTGAAATGGCTGGATGCAATGCGGTCCGAGATGTAATCCATGTACACCAACAAAGTATGGACTTTAGAAGATGCTCCTGAAGGGGTAAAACCCATTGGGAGCAAGTGGATCTTCAAGAAAAAACTTGGTGTAGATGGGAAAGTGGAGATTTTCAAAGCTAGACTTGTTGCAAAGGGTTTTCGTCAAAGACCAGGTGTGGACTATGACGAAACCTTTTCTCCAGTAGCTATACTTAAATCCATCCGGATCATGCTTGCTATCGCTGCATATCATGACTACGAAATCTGGCAAATGGATGTTAAGACAGCCTTTCTAAACGGTGATTTAGAAGAGTGCGTGTACATGACTCAGCCATAGGGCTTCGTAGATAGTGAGAGCAGCGGGAAGGTGTGCAAGCTGCTTAAATCCATTTATGGATTACAGCAAGCATCGCGGAGTTGGAACATCTGCTTTGACGTCGTTATCAAAGAGTTTGATTTCGTCAAAAACGTAGATGAACCTTGTATCTACAAGAAGATGGCAGAGAGTAAGTTTGTCTTCCTCGTATTGTACGTGGATGACATACTCTTGATAGGAAATGACATTCCTATGCTGCAATTGGCTAAGCTTTTCTTCTCACAAAGATTCTCAATGAAAGATCTAGGTGATGCCTCCTGCATATTGGGAATTATGATCTATAGAGATAGATCTAAAAGGATATTAGGATTGTCCCAATCCAGGTACATTGACACCATACTAAAGAGGTTTAGTATGGAAGAGTCCAAACGTGGGATTTTACCCATGATCTCAGGGCTCACTCTCTCCAAATAGATGTCTCCCAAGACTGATTTGGAGAGAGCTCGCATGCAAGGGATACCCTATGCTTCGGCTGTAGGCTCTATCATGTATGCGATGCTATGTACCAGACCCGATGTAGCATACTCACTAAGTGTAGTGAGTAGGTATCAAGCTGATCCTGAAGAGAGTCACTGGACAGCTGTGAAGAGCATTCTCAAGTACTTACGAAGGACTAAGGAGATGCTCTTGGTGTATGGTAATGGAGAACTCCAAGTGGAGTCCTTTACCGATTCAAGCTTCCAGAGTGATAAGGACAACTCTAAGTCGTAGTCGGGATTTGTCTTTACCCTTTACGGAGGGGCGGTTAGCTGGAAGAGTTCCAAGCAGGAAACCGTGGCAGACTCGACGATGGAGGCTGAATACATCGCTGCCAATGATGCTGCCAAAGAGGCTGTCTGGATCAAGAAGTTTATTTCTGAACTTGGAGTGGTTCCATCCATTGAGCATCCAATACCTTTGTATTGCGATAACAATGGAGCGGCCAAGGAACCATGTCCCTTCAGCGATCCAGGCATATTCTGAGACGGTATCACCTGATCCGGGAGATAGTTGATCGCCGGGAGATCGAGGTCCGGAGGGTTGATACGAAGAACAACACAGCGGATCCACTCACGAAGGACATTCCCCAGATACAGTTTGAGAGACTCTTCGGGATGCTCGGTATGCGATACTACAGCAGCTGGCCCTAGTGCAAGTGGGAGATTGTTAGTTGTATGTATGCCCTAGAGGCCAGTATTGTACAGATGATGTATATTATATTGGATGCTTGGACATATATAGAGAGGACTTTCTTGCTCGATATGATAGTATGCTATCTGGTTGCTTTTTATCTTAACATGTATACTTGTCTCTTTATACTGTCTTATAGTTACATGTTGGTAAAGCCCTTAGGATGTGTACTTGACTACCTGGACTATGATGCGGATCATACTAGTGGGGACATGGTAGTCCATAAGTACATCTTTCAAGGTCCCTAGTCGTAGGTGTATCGAGACGGGGCATCGATATACCAGAGTAGACTAGCGTATATGCTTCTCGACCCATGAGATGGGCGATGGATGATCCCATATCCATTGGCGTTTGACATCAGAGATGGTATACGGATGCTCAGTGGAGACTGGGTACACTGGACGGACTCACCGAGAACTCCCAGATGGTATTATACATTACGTCAGATGGCAGTTCTCTGGTGACACTTGTGCAGGTTAGTCTGTAGACCCGAGATCGTCATAGAGTCTTGTGTGATTCCCACTGTGCTTTGATTTCCACCTTACCACGTCCATGAGGGCGTGCAAAAAGGTGGTTTTTGGGTACAGTCCCGAGTCACATGGAGGCAATGAGCGATAGGAGGGGTTTCGTCTCTCCCGGTATTGGGGGTTGATGTTGCGCTGTGCTCGATTGGCCATAACAGGGAAGTCCCTAGCCAGGGCTGATTTAGAGATTTACTGGTAAGTGTTACGAGTAGTTTCTCGACCCGTTGTGAGCCTCACATCGGCACGACTTATCGGTTATTGGGGTCTGACGTTTACCACCCCTAGACTTGATATGCGACATATCAGATGAGCAGACCGGACTGTACGGGAAGTGTTACCGGCAGGCTTTTACAGGAGTTGGAGCGGGCTTTCTTGCTGATCTTCTGATCGCTCAATACCCGGGTAGCCGTTACGTCCAGCTAGTACCGCTGACGGCTTGTGGGTGCGTGATGTGGTCATCACCTACTGCCGGCGTATTGAGGAGTCCTTAGAGTCCTACATAGAGGTTTTACTGGCTCAGGCAAAACGAAATAGGGGCGCATATGTGATATGTGCGGGACCGAGAATAATGCGTGTATGTGATACCGTATTCTATTCTCGTGACTTTCTGTATCGGTCGGTTATATATGATATAGCCGGGTTATCGAATCAAGTGTTGATTCGATAAGTCGATACATTGGATGTTAGTCGGTTATATGTGATATGATCGGATTATTAAGTCCAGTGTTGATTTAATAATTTATTGTATAATTGTATATTTGATATACTAGTTTACATTAACTAACACATGTTCGCTTAGGGTTTTTTCTCACATGTACACAACTTTACTATATATATGATATATGTTAAAATGTGTTATCATTTTGTATCATGGTTGATGATACATCATCCATGGGTGTGTGAGACTTACACTAAGCTAATTTTTAGTTTAGGTTTTAATATTTAAAGTAAATACAAAATCAAGTGGAGGATTAGAAAATGCATGAAGCTTGTGGAAGCTTGTGGATGCATTGACTAATTCAACTTGAGTTTGTATTTTACTATGGATATTTATTAACCCAACCATAACAATTAGCCTAGGGTTAAATCTCTACAAGAGTTAGTATATAATACTCACTCACCATGGTTAGCTTACTCACTTGATCATTATCCTCTTCTCTTTCTTTTGTTCATCTTCTTCTTGGTTCAAAAGAAAATGCTTGCTAGGGTTTGATCAAAAGTGAGAATCATTGTGAGAAATAAAATTCCAAAGAGAACCCACTTCCTATTTCTCCATCTTCTACTAGACTAGCACTTTAGTTTAGGGTGTTTGCTTCACTAATTCTCTAGTTAGTGAAGTAGTAGCTTGAGTCGGAATTCCCTCGACGTAGATCATCTTCGGCCGCGGAGACTTCAAGCAAGGTCGCATCTTTCGCCTCGTGAAGCCATGCAAGAGCCCGGGAAAACCTTGATCGCAGCGAAGGGACTTCAACAAGGAGCAAATGAAGTGAAGGACCGATATACAAAGGTTGTATTTCGTGTTCCCTTAGAAGTAAAGTTGTTTACTTGTTATTTGTTTCGCCTAAACTCTAGTATACGATCTTGCTTAGGGTTGTTCGGCACATAAAAATTTAATTTTGGCATGGTCGATGCCTTGTAGAGCCTTGTTAGTGTGCCTAGTAACCCTACATATCATACACCCGATTCGAAGTGGAGGAGGAACCGTCTGTGGGTGCATGATAGACCCGGTGCAGTACCCCGGGACGAGAAGGTCGCGGATGATGGCGTTGAGCCTGAGACAGGGGAGAACTACTGACCGGTGATTTTATTATGACACGCCGGATATCCGGAGGATACCGACGTGGTCTTTTATTTGAGGATTTGGGCCAGTCCGGATGGCCGGAGCCCTAGATATTGATATTTGATGATACAGGCCTGTCCGGATAGCCGGAGCCTGAGATATTGAGATTTGATGATATAGGCCAGTCCGGATAGCCGGAGCCTGAGATATCGAGATTTGAGATTTATATTTTGTGTCGATGATTGACACTAGTTTTCTGCATGATTTCATTGATGATACTCGATTTTATAATGAAATCTCACTATATTATGAAAACAGTTTCCACATTTAGATGCATTCTGTTTTCATGCATTCATACATCATATTTATGATATATTGCTACATGAGGCACTGACACGAGCACATGGGATTACACTTATGCATAGATGTTACCCTTGCTATTATTATATGTTTCAGGCCATATTATTATTTGATGATATTACTGATCGTATGACCTAGGATTGAGTCATACATGCGATTTCTGCTCTATGATGTTTTCTACTGACGAGTTGGCAACTCATCCCCGTTGTGCCACAGTTTCTTGCAGGTTTTTCCGTACAGGTTCGTTGCGGCTTTGCTGGCACACTGCTCCTTTTCGGGTGATTGCTTTGGTAGGTGGGTTCACCTGCATCATGACCACCATTGTACCTTTTATTTATATTCAGTTGTATCTAGAAACTCCATCAAGCAGACTGTATTATTTGATAACCTTAGAAGACCAGTTGTATATTATTTCGACCTTAGAGTCGTTCTTGTATTATTATAGTTTTCTTGATGATTTGGGTTTCCTGTTGAGTTTTGATCCTCTCCCTTCAGCGTTGTATATTATATTGCTTGCGTGGTTGTGACCGTCAATTGACGAAGAGCTAGCTCCTGCTTGGGGATGACTTTATTCATATTATGCATGTTGTACCCTTTTGGGGCTAGTATTTACAAAGGAAACTCTGCCGAAATTTTCGGAAAAGATATGATGTTTTAAAAATGTATAATTCGGCTTATGTTATTAAAACCACTTGCTTTAAAATAAATTTTCTTCACTTCTTCTTTAAAATGGCTTAGATTTCTGGGATTTTTGGCTTACTTGAATTAGATGCGGTTCTATAGACTTCATATGATTCAAGTGCCAGTCATGTGCCATTTCGGGTCATGACAAAGTTGGTATCAAAACGTCAGGTTAACCTTGGTTCGAGTCTATGTTTGACTATGCGGAGTCTAGGGCGTATATTATATTCGGATCCTAGGCTTGACCTTACGGAACTTAGACTTGGTCGAGGGGGTATTAGACCCGAACTTTCGTCGCGTAGGTTGACCTTGGTTGATGGAGTAGATGACTTAAGGAGAGTGACGTACCGTGTGTATGTTCCGTGGCATACTTATGATACACTACTCCGCTTAAGAAGCCTTAGGATGTACATTTCCTTGCACAGCATTATATTCATTCCTGTGATCTATCTTCATCGATATCGGTTTATGGTTTTGCTGCCACGATCACCCGGCAGAGAGAGCTACGACTAAAGTTGTGGTCAGCCCGAGCTCGTCATGGACGAGGACTGACCATGGCATTATTCCAGAGACATACGATTTGCATAGATGCGTCGTTCTAGCGTGTTTTCACGCTATGAGCGTTTGATGGATCACTTTTACAAGATTTCTCGGACGTGCAGATAAGCACCAGAGAATTGGGCCACTGCTAGAGGCCAGCCAGAATGTGATGACCGTTAATGCACCGATTATTCTTGATGATTGAGGCACTGTTCAGCGTGCGGACGGATGAGCCAGTTGTTGCT
The DNA here is from genome assembly GCA_030015575.1 of Agapanthus africanus. Classification (NCBI taxonomy): domain Eukaryota; kingdom Viridiplantae; phylum Streptophyta; class Magnoliopsida; order Asparagales; family Amaryllidaceae; genus Agapanthus; species Agapanthus africanus. Next base: position 129,870,101 of record JASDDO010000018.1, read on the forward strand.
GTGAATGACAAGATATCGTCCCAGGTGATTGGAGCTAATACAGCACGAGTTATACTTAGAAGTATGATAGAAGATCACTAGTCACCCAGGGAGGAATGACTAGGACATATGATTCATTGCCCAACCCGATGCGAGGTCATCAGATTGATTGATTCCAGCTAGAGACGATTTCACGCAGGTACGTTGAGAGTCGATAGAAGACGATCGAATGTCAGAAACCCATTTTTCCAAGTTTAAAGTATTCGGAGAAACATGCAAGTAATTCTGTGGACCCTCTAGAAGAATGAAACCCTAACTCGATATAATGACCATGGGAACGCTCTTGAACCTTAGGGTTTGCAGCAGTTCCGCGGTGCCATTAGTGAGGCTTGGGTTTGCCCTTCCACGGCTGGTCCATAGGTATTGTGGCATGTACTGGAATACTATTAAACTGTGCTCAAGATGTTGAGCTCTTGGGGGATTATGGAACTTTGATTAATCGATCGAAAGGTTCGACATCGTTTGGATATCATGTGATGGGATATATTGCTTGGGAGACTCCAGATACGAGTATAGCCTTTGGAGCGCAGTTCATCCAGCCACGAAGAGACGAGTCTGAATCAGTCGACATTAGAGAAAAGTGGAGTAAGAGGTTCGTACGAGATCTTGATGAGATGACGTTCCACTCCGCTGACATCAGAGATGTGATACACATGCAGAGGCGTTGTATATGGAAATACCGTCCAGAAGGAGTCACGATGAGTATGCAGCCGTTCCGGAACAAGAAATAGATTTAGTAAAGGATGATAACTTCCGGGCAGTTCAGCAGAAACGAGATTTGGGAGAGACCTCGACAGAATCTTTCTGGAATACAATACAAGAAGACTTAGACCCAGGATCGGTCATATTACGTACACCCAGTAGGCCAGAGTTCGGTATCGTCGACGAGACATATTATGAGTGACCATAACAGTTGGCCATAGATCTTTAGAGGATGTGCTAAAACGGGACTATTTCCGCCATCTTTGATTTCGGTATTTTGAGCGATTTATTTGCATGATTGAGATTTTGTGCACTACAGTTGCACTTGACTTCGATTTGATGTCATTCGAGATGTTGATTTTGATTTCATGCCTATGGTACGCATGTGATTTGACTTGTGCTTCGGCATAGTTTTCATACACTTTTAGTATTGTGATTCGATTTGTGCACACTGATGTACATGGTTGTGAGATTATATACCACGATATAAGTGATTTGGATTTGGATTGAAATGTGTTGTATACCGTCGCTTTCGATTGTGATACTCGATATTTATTTTCGTGCACCTTGTGCACTTGATTTGGATTCTTGCGCATACTTGGGCGCTTGATGCGATTTTAGTGCACGCCAGATGCACTAAATCGAGATTCTTCGTGCATATCAGATGCACCTGATATTGTTGTCAGTGTTGGAGATAGCGCCTTCAGAGTCAATTATTGGATCATAGGCACGTGATTGAAATGATTGAGGGAGGACCTATACCGGCAGGACAGTCTTACTTAAGATGATAGTATGCTATCTGGTTTATCTTTATCATCCTGTACTGCTTTAGGTGACCTGACAGGTCGATATTACACGTTGATAGAGCCCCTAGGATTCTTGCTTGACTGCCAGCAGTATGAAGGCGATCATATACGTGGGAGCTGGTAGTCTATAAGCACATCCTTAAAAGGTCCTTAGTCGTGGGAGTTTCGAGATAGGGCATCGATACTCCAGAGTAGACTAATGTATACAGTTGAGACCCCGGCGAGAGGCGGTGGCCGGTCTTAAAAGCCATTGGTGTCAGTTGGTTCACCTAAGATGTATACAGGTGCTCATTGGGTTATGAGTACACCGGACAGGACTCGCCGGGAACATGCTAGTTGGTCTTATACCTGACGTCAGATAGCAGTTCCCTGGTGACATGTGTACAGGTTAGTTCATCGACCTGAGATCGTCATTTGTCTCGTGTGAGCTCCCACTGTACTTTGATTACTACCCCACCACGTTCAAAGGAGACGTGCAAACAGGTTTTAGTTGGGTACAGTCCCGAGCCACATGGAGGCAGTGAGCGGATCTGCAGGGGTTCGTCTCTCCCGGTATTGGGGGTGAGGTCGCGCTGTGTCTAGGAGAGCCATTACACGAAGTCCTTGGCCAAGGCAGGAGATTTACTGGTAGATATTCCAGTAGTATCTCAGGGTGTTCTGAGCTACACTCCGACACGACTTGTACCGCTTTTGGGGGTCTGACTTTTACCAACCCCCTAGGCCCGCCATGCGATGCTCATAGACGAACGGACCGGACTGTATGAATATTGTCACTGACAGGCTCAGTAGGGTGTCAGGATGAGTTCGCTCATCGACGTCCCTTTTGGTCAATACCTGGTAGCTCATTACGTATGGCTAATACCTCTAACGTGCTAGTGGTTAAATCCACAACCAAAGAATTGACGAGTCTTTAGAGTCCCCCACAGACCGTTTCTTAAGTTTCGGGCGAAACGCTGTAGAGGCCGTATGGAGATATGGCAGGGTTCGATCATATACGTGCGGTATTGCACGGATCATGATCGGACGGATAATACTAGCGGGCTTTGGTTTAAGCCGGATCCTAGTATTGTACAGTGTAGATTTTGTCTCATTGCATTTGTATTCGGTCGGAATACAAATGCGGGTATGTATATACAGTCGCGGGGTTTTTCTGTAATTTATTACCGGATCACTTTTTGAAGTTGCAAGTTTGCTTTCCGTTTCGGCCATTTTCCTTTGTATCTTTCTTTGGCTGAAAATTGGTGGAGAAGGGATTATTTGCAAGCATGCAAATTTGAATAGTGGAGGGTGTTATTTGCAAGTAGTAGCTTCATGATGGTTCAACCATCATTTGACTTCTTAGCTCATGATTGCTTGACTTTTGCTTGATGAGGATTGGACTTTGTTGTGATGATGATTCTTAATCATCACCATTCTCTCTTTTTCTTGTATGATTGCTAACCCCCCCTCTTTTTGACTTCACTCCCAATTTCTCATTCATGAAAATGTGGCCGGCCATTCCTTGATATGGGGCTGTCCAAAAATTTTGTGGGGGGTTCTCATCTCTTTTGGCTTGCAAAAAATCATATAGCTCCACAAAAAGCTTGCAACTCCTTCTCCACTCAATAAATGGCAACTTCATAACCCTTTAGAGACATGGTGATCTACGTATATGTTGGAGATAGTGCCCTCAGAGTCAATTATTGGATCACAGGCACGCAATTGCAATGATTGAGGGATGACCTATTCTGGTAGGACAGTCTTACTCAAGATGATAGTATGCTATCTGGTTTATCTTTATCATCATGTACTGCTTTAGGTGACCTGACAGGTTGCTATTACACGTTGATAGAGCCCATAGGATTCTTGCTTGACTGCCAGCAGTATGAAGACGATCATATATGTGGGAGCTAGTAGTCTATAAGCACATCCTTAAAAGGTCCTTAGTCGTGGGAGTTTCGAGACAGGGCATCGTGTAACGTTTTAAAAATAATTAAATAAATAATTAATTAAATAAAATCGTTTAAGTGAATTTTATGATTTTCGGTAAAGTAAAACGTATTTTTCGTAAAACAAAACCGTAATTATTTTTCACTATAAATTTAAAAATAACTATTTTAATTAAGTTATTACTAGTAAATGGTGTTTATTTAGTCACTTATAAATTTTTAGTTTAATTAAATATTTTTCCTAAATTAATTATTTTAAATATTAACATAAGCTTTATTTATGCACTAAATTAGTGTAAATTACAAATTTGAAGGGGTTTAATTTGTAAAAATGAACCATTGCATATTAGAATTTAGTGTTTATCATGTAAAATTTAGTTGCAAATTTTAACCATGTTTCTAGATTTTTCTTGAGTTGTTTCGAAAAGAAATAAAAGAAAATTAAATAAAAGGTTGAAAAGACATTAAAAGGTGATATTTTGGGGGAAACTTCTACATCATTCTTCACTCTTTTCTTTCTCTCCCTCACTTCCCTAATGTGGCCGGCCTCCTTCCCATGGCAGCCCCTCCATTTCCCCACTTGGTTTTATTACAAAAATCCATCAAAAATACATCAAAAATTCAATAAAAATCCACAAAATCCTAATTATTTCCTACCCTTTATTCTTTGCTCAGTTTTACATGGATTTTAGAGATGGAAAGCATGCATTTTGGAGGATTATTTTCATGTTTGGATTTCTTGTGTGAAGGTAAAAATCTTGTTCTTTTGAATTATTGTTATTTAATGTTTCATTCTAGCATAAATTGATTTAATAAATTAATTCTATTTACAAATTTTAAAATTCAAGTTAGGGTTTGTAAAATCAAATTATGGTTTTATTAATTAATTAGGGTTATAATAACTAGTTTAACACTTTTAGAAATGGAAAATCATGCATGGTTGATATATTGTAAATTGTTATCCAAAATTATTTAAATTAAACCATTTTTTTTACAAACTAGATTTCTATATATTATATATATTTGTGAGATAAATTCCAATTAATGTTTGTAAACTTTGATTGTTGTTGTAATGAGGATATTGACATGTTTAAGGAATGAAAAACTTAGTTTGGTTATTAGTTTCTTTTGATAATTAAAAAAATACTAATAAAAATGCTATTTTTGCTAACTAGTTTTTGGAAATTCTTAGATAAATGAGATTTAAAATATAATTTATGGTTTTATTATATCATTATCATCATGAATTGTAGTTTAATACAATAATTCATGCAAAATCAAGTTTTGTTGTGGAATTGTGGAATTTTGCTTGTAAGATGTGGAAAATTGATAAAAATTTCAAACTAGGAATTTTGTTTTAATGCAAATTAGTGTGAGAAAAATATGGTAATGGTTTCTATAATCTAGTCAGGTTATTTAATGAATATTATGACCATTAGTTTCTTTTAAACATCAAGTTTTGAAGTAAAACGGTAAATTGGCGTTTTCGGGTTTTACGAAATCGGACGATTTGATCAATTTTAGAGTTTCGATGAATTAAATCGTGTTTTATATTATAAATAATGAATTTAGAAACTACAAGTTGTTTGTTGGTGTTTTATCTCGATCAATCGGCGTTTGTACGCCGATATCGAGCGATATTTGGTTCTTTTGCATGAGCGGGACATAGGTTTTAACCTATGCGCGTTTCGTGCGTCGTTTTGACTTTTGTCCGTGATTCAGTTTACGATACTATATATGTTTATGTATAGGTACCCCTCACGTGGACTGCGGGCTATGAAGAAGAGGATGGCGACACCGTCTTCGGCAGACAAGGACCAGGTAAGTAGATGTATATCTACGGGGGAAAGTCGGGTGGATGGCGTTTAGCACCCCGGCAAACGTAGAATAGGGATAGTACTTATTGCCATTAGGAAGCCATACGTGACCATAGAATTTCGGTGAGTAGGACCCTAGTAGTGACCCTAGGTTGGACTTGACTGATTTAGAAAGACCATAGCAGAGGATGAATACCTTGGAAGAGATTCGTAGGTTTTAGGTAGATACACACACACGCACACACTGAGACTAGACGTGGTGTATACGTGTATGTGTATATATATATATAGGACTAGGGTAGGTATATATACACACACACACACACACACACACACACACACACACAATACGTATATGTGATACAAGGATGTGATATGATACACGGGAACGAAACAATATAACTGGGCTTGATGCCGTGATTCTTGGCTATACAGTCGTGTTATGATATTAGCGGATCATTAGGAAATGAGATAATGTATTTGTATACATGAACAATAATAAAGGATGGTGATGATATTGAAGTATATAGGACTCTAAATAGAACCCGGACCGTAACCTATGGCTGAAAGTCTGATATGAGATATGTGTAACTTGATCACGATATGATAAATACATATATAAGACTTAATCACGACTTGACATATTTGACTTGATCAAGATATGATATATGTGACATGACATTTCTGAGGATAATTAACGATGTATATTTATGCTGGCAATGATATATGATTGATGTATGCGATTACAGTGTAGCACCTTGATCTTGACATAAGTTGATGATGATGTTATACGAATGATGAGACACGTAGGTGATACTTGACCCGTACCCCGATATTGGGATGCCGTACGATGGATTTTACCGTACGAGGCATAAATATGATGATTGATCCGCACTCTTGATTCGAGGACGACGTACTACGTACGTGACGCTATTGAGGCTGGATCGCCGACTATTAGAGATATGGATTCAGACCTTAGGTGGACTCTTGTTTCTTATTGACTAGTTTCTTAGGTTTAGTTCCTTAGGAGGTTAGATGGACACTAGTTTAGGTTCGAGTCATTAAGTGGTAGTTGTACTTGTATATCGCAGATGAGTGTTTATTACACATCAGTCTTTACATTCATACCGTAATCATAATGTGCATGTTCATACATATGTTTCTATAATCAGCATAAAACTTTGCCTGTTAGGACACCAGCACCATTACCGATGATGCGCATATTCCACGCACACTTATTTGCCGGCTCACACATATCATTATCGGTAATTGCTATGTCACGTACACTTTAGATCATATTATCTTTTATTGATAGAATCAGCAAACAGCTAGATCGATATAATATTGTGATTACTCTCTGGCGTTAGTGTAGACATGGTATTTATTATTTAGACAATTCATGCATTCACATTCTCATGTTATCATGCAGTATTATGGGGCATATGCCGACACCTATCATATACTTACTCATGATTTTGGGATTTTGGATTTCTATGAGATTTCTGGATTTTGGGGAAAACCACAAGAAAATATAAAAACTTCTCTCTCTCTCCTCCTCTCTTTTTAAAATATAAGATGCGGTTTTCTCGTGATGTATGTGTCGTCCACCATGAGATTTCATGTTTTCTGTTGAATTTCGAGACCCGATTTGAGGAGTGGATGAACCATCTCGGGTACATGGTGGGCCCGATATGGTACCCGGGGTAAGAAGATCGAGTTGTAGACGATGAGCCTGGCAGGGGAAGGCTACCTACCGGTGATGTCTGGCGCGGCGGATATCCGGAGGATACCGACCGTTGTCGTGAGATTTGATGATATGGGCCGATCCGGACTGACGGAGCCCGAGATATTGAGACTATGAGATATTGAGACTTGAGATTTACATGTTTTGTGTCGATGCTTGACACGGATTTCCATGGATTTCATCGTTGATATTTCAGTTTTCTATACACATTTTACCAGGATAAAAGCTAAAGATTTCTTATACAGATATATCTAGATTTCAGGATTGGTTACTTTACATTCATGGTGCATGCATACTCATTCATATGACATAGTACTATATAAGGCACTGACACGAGCACGGAGTATTTGTATTTACACGTAGCTTATTATCCTGTCTTACTTGATGACTAGTATATCAGTATATTATTATGACCTAGGATAGCGTCGTGCATTCGATTTCTTTTCGCAGATATCTTCTACTCACGAGTTGGCAACTCACCCCCGTTGTGCCAAATTTTATTACAGGTTGATGTACAGGGTTCTTTGGCAGTTTGCTGGCACATCATTTCATTCCGGGTGATTTGCACGGTAGGTTGGTTCACTTGTATCTGGATCGCCATTGTACTTTTATTATTTCATCTGGATCTAGAAATCTCCATCAACCAAACTTGTATTATTTAATAGATTACTGGACCATTTATTTATTTCGACCTTAGAGTCGCGCATGTATTATTCTGATTTGGTGGATTTGTTTTCTTTTGAGTTTTGAGCCTCGCCCATTGGCGTTGTATATTATTGTGCTTGTTGTGGTTGTTTCCGCCTGTTGGCGTTGAGCTAGCTCCCGTTTGGGGATGCTTTTTATTGTTTATGTATATTATACTTGTTGTACCCGTTTGGGGCCAGTTTTTACAGAGGAGACTCTGCCGAAATTTTTGGGAAAATTTGCTGATGCTTTTAAACTTGTTTTCTTCATGTTTTCTTTTACTTCTTCTTCTTTTATATGGTTTAGATTTCTGGGTTTCGGCTTACTTAGGTTACGTTGCGCCTCTAGACGTTTCGTAATCTAAGTGCCGGTCATGTTCCGTCCTTTCGGGTCGTGACAAAGTTGGTATCAGAGCGCAAGGTTTAACCCTGTATAAGTCTAGGTGGCCCTTGGTTGATGGAGTAGGCGATTTAGGTAGAGTAACGTACCGTGGGTATGGTCCGCGGCATACTTACGATACGCTACTCTGCTTAAGGAGCGTTAGGATGTACATTTGTGTGCACCGTATTTCATTCGTTCCTTTGATCTATCTTCGTCGATGTCGGAGGGTGGTTTCTGTTACCATGGGCGCACGGGCAGAGGGAGCTGCGGCTCGAATGCGATAACCATTAGGGTATTGGTTATTCTTGAGGATTGAAGCATTGCTTAGCGTGCGGACGAAGGGTATTCACATACCGTCCATACGAAGTTAAAGGGGTCGAACGATTATCAGAAAACCATTTTCCCAAGTTTAAGGTATTCGGAAGAACATGCAGGTATTTTGATGGACCCTCTAGAAGAATGAAACCCTAACTCGACATAATGACCACGAGAATGCCCTTGAACCTTAGGGTTTACGGCAGTTCCGCGGTGCCATTAGTGAGGCTTGGGTTTGCCCTTCTACGGCTGGACCATCGATGGTGGGGTATGTATCGGATATTCTTAAACTGTACTTGAGTGTTGAGCTCTCGGGGAATTATGGGATTTTGATGGATCGATCGAAAGGTTTAATGTAGTCCGGATATCAGGTGAAGGGATCGACTACGTGGGAGGCTCTAGATATGAGTATTGCCGTTGGTAGCGCAGTCAGCACAGCTACGAAGAGACGAGTTCGAAGCAATCGACATCAGAGGAAAGAGGTGCACATTGACGATAGTGTTTACGATTGTGATTTGGTGATTTGAATTTCATATTTCTGTTGTTGGATTTTGGTATTTTGAGGATTTTGTTTTACGATTGGTATTTCTTATGTGTACCTTCATTACATTCTATTTGTGTTTCATATATCAGTTGTGTTGATGTTGTTTAGTACATACCCAGTGCACTTGAATTGGTTTTAATACATTTTGAGATTTTGATCTGATTTCGTGCATATGGGTTACACATGATTTTGACATATGCTTTGACCTAGTTTCCATGCATTTTCGTACTGTGGTTTCGATTTTGATATTCGATGTATGTTTTCGTGCACTATGTGCACCTGATTAGGATTCTTGCGCATACTTGGCGCACTTGATGCGATTTTGTGCACACCAGATGCACTAAATCGGGGTTTTGTGCAGATTAGATGCACCTGATATTGAGTCGTGCACGCCCGTTGCACTTAACAGATGTTTTTGGTGCACACCTGTTGCACTTAGTTTTGTTTTTGTGTGTATTCGTGGTATCTGTATTTGGTTTCGATTTCAGCGCGCACCGGACGCACATGATATTTTTATGATGTGATTGGGATTGATTTCAGTTTGAGCAGTATGTTTTCATAATCATTATTATTTGATTTAGTAACCAGGCGGGACGTGTATGTTAAATAAACGATATTTATATATATAGCTATTTTTTTAAATAAACGTCCGCTAATTATGCCGTGACACGTGCATCACACGGCGATTTTCAAAAGGGGTTTTTGCATATTTCTTTATCCAGATATTTGGACGGTTTTACTATGATGCGCACTATATATAAGTTATAGATTGATGTATATTATGATAGTTTTCATATTGGGTTTTGATATTTTATTCTCACCATAACTCCGATGATTGCGTTATGCTTGACGGGGTTGATTTTAGTTTTGTATTGATGATTTCGGAGCCCCGACGATTTGAGTGTTTTGCTAAAACGTTTTAGTATTTGGAGGGGGAGTTTTGATTTAAATTTGGGGACCGAATTTCTTAAAGGGCGGAAGATTTTAACGTTTTAAAAATAATTAAATAAATAATTAAATAAATAAAATCGTTTAAGTGAATTTTATGATTTTCGGTAAAGTAAAACGCATTTTTCGTAAAACAAAACCGTAATTATTTTTCACTATAAATTTAAAAATATCTATTTTAATTAAGTTATTACTAGTAAATGGTGTTTATTTAGTCACTTATAAATTTTTAGTTTAATTAAATATTTTTCCTAAATTAATTATTTTAAATATTAACATAAGCTTTATTTATGGACTAAATTAGTGTAAATTACAAATTTGAGGGGTTTAATTTGTAAAAATGAACCATTGCATATTATAATTTAGTGTTTATCATGAAAAATTTAGTTGCAAATTTTAACCATGTTTCTAGATTTTTCTTGAGTTGTTTAGAAAAGAAATAAAAGAAAATTAAATAAAAGGTTGAAAAGATATTAAAAGGTGATATTTTGGGGGAAACTTCTACATCATTCTTCACTCTTTTATTTCTCTCCCTCACTTCCCTAATGTGGCCGGCCTCCTTCCCATGGCAGCCCCTCCATTTCCCCACTTGGTTTTATTACAAAAATCCATCAAAAATACATCAAAAATTCAATAAAAATCCACAAAATCCTAATTATTTCCTACCATTTATTCTTTGCTCATTTTTACATGGATTTTGGAGATGGAAAACATGCATTTTGGAGGCTTATTTTCATGTTTGTATTTCTTGTGTGAAGGTAAAAATCTTGTTCTTTTGAATTATTGTTATTTAATGTTTCATTCTAGCATAAATTGATTTAATAAATTAATTTTATTTACAAATTTTAAAATTCAAGTTAGGGTTTGTAAAATCAAATTATGGTTTTATTAATTAATTAAGGTTATAATAACTAGTTTAACACTTTTAGAAATGGAAAATCATGCATGGTTGATATATTGTAAATTGTTATCCAAAATTGTTTAAATTAAACCATTTTTTTTACAAACTAGATTTCTATATATTATATATATTTGTGAGATAAATTCCAATTAATGTTTGTAAACTTTGATTGTTGTTGTAATGAGGATATTGACATGTTTAAGGAATGAAAAACTTAGTTTGGTTATTAGTTTCTTTTGATAATTAAAAAAATACTAATAAAAATGCTATTTTTGCTAACTAGTTTTAGGAAATTCTTAGATAAATGAGATTTAAAATATAATTTATGGTTTCATTACATCATTATCATCATTAATTGTAGTTTAATACAATAATTCATGCAAAATCAAGTTTTGTTGTGGAATTGTGGAATTTTGCTTGTAAGATGTGGAAAATTGATAAAAATTTCAAACTATGAATTTTGTTTTAATGCAAATTAGTGTGACAAAAATATGGTAATGGTTTCTATAATCTAGTCAGGTTATTTAATGAATATTATGACCATTAGTTTCTATTAAACATCAAGTTTTGAAGTAAAATGGTAAATTGGCGTTTTCGGGTTTTACGAAATCGGACGATTTGATCAATTTTAGAGTTTCGATGAATTAAATCGTGTTTTATATTATAAATAATGAATTTTGAAACTACAAGTTGTTTTTTGGTGTTTTATCTCGATCAATCGGCGTTTTTACGCCGATATCGAGCGATATTTGGTTCTTTTGCATGAGCGGGACATAGGTTTTAACCCATGCGCGTTTCGTGCGTCGTTTTGACTTTTGTCCGTGATTCAGTTTACGATACTATATATGCTTGCGTATAGGTACCCCTCACGTGGACTGCGGGCGATGAAGAAGAGGATGGCGACACCGTCTTCGGCAGACAAGGACCAGGTGAGTAGATGTATATCTACGGGGGAAAGTCGGGTGGATGGCGTTTAGCACCCCCGCAAACGTAGAATAGGGATAGTACTTATTGCCATTAGGAAGCCAGACGTGACCATAGAATTTCGGTGAGGAGGACCCTAGTAGTGACCCTAGGTTGGACTTGACTGATTTAGAAAGACCATAGCAGAGGATGAATACCTTGGAAGAGATTCGTAAGTTTTAGGTAGATACACACACGCACACACTGAGACTAGACGTGGTGTATACGTGTATGTGTATATATATATATAGGACTAGGGTAGGTATATATATATATACACAATACGTATATGTGATACAAGGATGTGATATGATACACGGGAACGAAACAATATAACTGGGCTTGATGCCGTGATTCTTGGCTATACAGTCTTGTTATGATATTAGCGGATCATTAGGAAATGAGATAATGAATTTGTATACATGAACAATAATAAAGGATGGTGATGATATTGAAGTATATGGGACTCTAAATAGAACCCGACCGTAACCTATGCCTGAAAGTCTGATATGAGATATGTGTAACTTGATCACGATATTATAATTACATATATGTGACTTAATCACGACTTGACATATGTGACTTGATCAAGATATGATATATGTGACATGACATTTCTGAGGATAATTAACGATGTATATTTATGCTGGCAATGATATATGATTGATGTATGCGATTACAGTGTAGCACCTTGATCTTGACATGTGTTGATGATGATGTTATACGAATGATGAGACACGTAGGTGATACTTGACCCATACCCCGATATTGGGATGCCGTACGATGGATTTTACCGTACGACGCATAGATATGATGATTGATCCGCACTCTTGATTCGAGGACGCCGTACTACGTACGTGACGCTATTGAGGCTGGATCGCCGACTATTAGAGATATGGATTCAGACCTTAGGTGGACTGTTGTTTCTTATTGACTAGTTTCTTAGGTTTAGTTTCTTAGGAGGTTAGATGGAAACTAGTTTATGTTCGAGTCATTAAGTGGTAGTTGTACTTGTATATCGCAGATGAGTGGTTATTACACATCCGTCTTTACATTCATACCGTAATCATAATGTGCATGTTCATACATATGTTTCTATAATCAGCATAAAACTTTGCCTGTTAGGACACCAGCACCATTACCGATGATGCGCATATTCCACGCACACTTATTTTCCGGCTCACACACATCATTATCGGTAATTGATATGTCACGTACACTTTAGATCATATTATCTTTTATTGATAGAATCAGCAAACAGCTAGATCGATATAATATTGTGATTACTCTCTGGCGTTAGTGTAGACATGGTATTTATTATTTAGACAATTCATGCATTCACATTCTCATGTTATCATGCAGTATTATGGGGCATATGCCGACACTTATCATATACTTACTCATGATTTTCGGATTTTGGATTTCTATGAGATTTCTGGATTTTGGGGGAAACCGCAAGAAAATATAAAAACTTCTCTCTCTCTCCTCCTCTCTTTTTAAAATATAAGATGCAGTTTTCTCGTGATGTATGTGTCGTCCACCATGAGATTTCATGTTTTCTGTTGGATTTCGAGACCCGATTCGAGGAGTGGATGAACCGTCTCGGATCCATGGTTGGCCCGGTATGGTACCCCGGGGCAAGAAGATCGAGTTGTAGACGATGAGCCTGGCAGGGGAAGGCTACCTACCGGTGATGTCTGGCGCGGCGGATATCCGGAGGATACCGACCGTTGTCGTGAGATTTGATGATATGGGCCGATCCGGACTGACGGAGCCCGAGATATTGAGACTATGAGATATTGAGACTTGAGATTTACATGTTTTGTGTCGATGCTTGACACGGATTTCCATGGATTTCATCGTTGATATTTCAGTTTTCTATACACATTTTACCAGGATAAAAGCTAAAGATTTCTTATACAGATATATCTAGATTTCAGGATTGGTTACTTTACATTCATGGTGCATGCATACTCATTCATATGACATAGTACTATATAAGGCACTGACACGAGCACGGAGTATTTGTATTTACACGTAGCTTATTATCCTGTCTTACTTGATGACTAGTATATCAGTATATTATTATGACCTAGGATAGCGTCGTGCATTCGATTTCTTTTCGCAGATATCTTCTACTCACGAGTTGGCAACTCACCCCCGTTGTGCCAAATTTTATTACAGGTTGATGTACAGGGTTCTTTGGCAGTTTGCTGGCACATCGTTTCATTCCGGGTGATTTGCACGGTAGGTTGGTTCACTTGTATCTGGACCGCCATTGTACTTTTATTATTTCATCTGGATCTAGAAAGCTCCATCAAGCAAACTTGTATTATTTGATAGATTACTGGACCATTTATTTATTTCGACCTTAGAGTCGCGCATGTATTATTCTGATTTGGTGGATTTGTTTTCTTTTGAGTTTTGAGCCTCGCCCATTGGCATTGTATATTATTGTGCTTATTGTGGTTGTTTCCGCCTGTTGGCATTGAGCTAGCTCCCGTTTGGGGATGCTTTTTATTGTTTATGTATATTATACTTGTTGTACCTGTTTGGGGCCAGTGTTTACAGAGGAGACTCTGCCGAAATTTTTGGGAAAATTTGCTGATGCTTTTAAACTTGTTTTCTTCATGTTTTCTTTTACTTCTTCTTCTATTATATGGTTTAGATTTCTGGGTTTCGGCTTACTTAGGTTACGTTGCGCCTCTAGACGTTTCGTAATCTAAGTGCCGGTCACGTTCTGTACTTTCGGGTCGTGACACATTGATACTCCAGAGTAGACTAGTGTATACAGTCGAGACCCCGACGAGGGGCGGTGGCCGGTCTCACAAGCCACTGGTGTCAGTTGGTTCACCTAAGATGTATACAGGTGGTCATTGGGTTATGAGTACACCGGACAGGACTCGCCGGGAACATGCTAGTTGGTCTTATACCTGACGTCAGATAGCAGTTCCCTGATGACATGTGTACAGGTTAGTTCATCGACCTGAGATCTTCATTTGTCTCGTGTGAGTTCCCACTGTACTTTGATTACTACCCTACCACGCTCAAAAGAGACGTGCAAACAGGTTTTAGTTGGGTACAGTCCCGAGCCACATGGAGGCAGTGAGCGGATCTGCAGGGGTTCGTCTCTCCCAGTATTGGGGGTGAGGTCGCGCTGTGTCTAGGAGTGCCCTTACACGAAGTCCTTGGCCAAGGTAGGAGATTTACTGGTAGGTATTCCAGTAGTATCTCAGGGTGTTCTGGGCTACACTCCGACACGACTTGTACCGCTTTTTGGGGTCTGACATTTTCCAACCCCCTAGGCCCGCCATGCGATGCTCATAGACGAACGGACCGGACTGTACGGATATTGTCACTGACAGGCTCAGTAGGGTGTCAGGATAAGTTCGCTCACAGACGTCCCTTTTGGTTAATACCTGGTAGCCCATTACGTATAGGCTAATACCTCTGACGTGCTAGTGGTTAAATCCACAACCATGGTGTTGACGAGTCTTTAGAGTCCCCCACAGACAGTTGCTCAAGTTTCGGACGAGACGCTGTAGAGGCCGTATGGAGATATGGCAGGGTTCGATCAGATACGTGCGGTATTGCACGGATCATGATCGGACGGATAATACTAGCGGGCTTTGGTTTAAGCCGGATCCTAGTATTGTGCAGTGTAGATTTTGTCTCATTGCATTTGTATTCGGTTGGAATACAAATGCGGGTATGTATATACAGTAGCGGGGTTTTCCTGTAATTTATTACGGGATCAGTTTTTTGGAGTTGCCAGTTTGCTTTCCGTTTCGGCCATTTTCCTTTGTATCTTTCCTTGGCTGAAAGTTGGTGGAGGAGGGCTTATTTGCAAGCATGCAAGTTTGTTTTGTGGAGGGTGTTATTTGCATGTTGTAGCTTCATAATGATTCTACCACCATTTGACTTCTTGGTTCATGATTATTCTTGATGGCTTGACTTTTGTGATGGGAGTGATTAGGTGATGGAGTGGTGTTTTGTTTATGATCATTGTTTTCATCATCATTGCCCCACCTTTTCTTATGGTCACCTTGCCTACCTTGTGCTCACCCCCCTTGGCTTTTCTGTTCTCCTTTTCTTGTATTGGCCGGCCACAACATGGAGGGGCTGCCAATTTTTTGTAGGAGATTTTTGGGCTCTCATTTGGCTTGGAAAATTATTTTAGTTCATCACAAAATTCCACATCTCATTCCTCCACCAATGGCAACTTCCTCAAACCCCATGAGACATATAGCCGTCTACACTTATTCTACAGCAATTCTTGGGCACGTCGACTCGCCGACTTCATGCCCGAGTTGCCTCGGTCCAGAGGTGGGAGCCCGTAAAAGAAGCCGGCGATGTGGTGCCCTTCCGGCGAGGAGGTGAAGACCGGAGATTTCGCGGGGAGATCGGGACGACGACGAGAAGACCGAAGGACACGGATCGCTCGGTATATCTCTCTACCCCTTCTCTAGTTAGCTAGGATTAGATTAATGGCCCGATCCGGGATAAATGTGCGCGGTGGTGCCGGTTATAAAAGTTAAAGTAAATTATCGTTTCCGCATTTTGGCCTCGTTCCGACGGCCGGGGCGCCGCCGTGCACTTACACTGGTATCAGAGCCACGCCATTAACCTAGTCTAGCTTGGTCTAATGTGTTTACATTTTCGATCGAACAAAATTCCAAAAAACCACAATTTCATTGTATCAGTTCTCTGTCGAAATTTTTTTGGCTCCAAAAATTTTTCAGGTTGTTGCAGAATAATGTTCAGGAAATTCTAAGACATCTGTGAAAAAATGGTAGCGTGATACTGTAGACCCACCGCGGAACGGCGGCCAAAACCCCCTCGGTGCCACGGTTCCGCCGCAGTACAGTGCTTTCACTGCACCGTTTTTGCACAGTGATCTTTTTACAGGGAAATTGGGGTTTTGGAATATTCTGTTTGGGCCCAGAATTTCTTTATGTGTTACAGTAGTGCTTGGGGGCCCACTTGGGTAAATTTGATCGATCGAAAATTTTAAACATGTTAGTTCACAGTATTTACATTATATCTGCGACCGTGAATGTCATTTGATCGGTAAATCCTGTCTAACTGCTATAGCCCTTTTAGACGGATTTGCGAACGTGACATTCACGTTGATGTTTTGTGTTGTGCTGTGATGTTGCGGATTGGTCATGGGGGATAGCCTGGATGCAATGTTAGTACAGTTTTTGATGTATTATGTACATTTGATATTGCGGGGGGAGCGTCCGACATGTGGACTGCCGTCACTGCCTGTTTGTATATTATTCTTTTGGGGCACGACCGGGGTGAGGTCGATGTACCCGTTGTATGTATATTTTACTTTCTGTACTAGGATTACCTCGCGGAGGGGTGCACGGATAGCCGGGTTCTAGAGGGCAACAAGCCCGCATCTCATGGCGTAGAGACGGAGGGGGCTTCACTCTAGAATTGGCGGGCTATTCGCCGCACCCGTAAGGGGTACAGGTTGACCCAGGATGGGTGCCCAAGTTACCGGATTCCGTGAACCTCGCTTCACTCATTCGACTTAAGTGATAGATAGCAAGAGGATGCCAAGCAGTCAATACAGCCTACTCAGGAAGAGCATTCGGTATGGGAAAGCTCACTCAGAAAGGCCCCTTGGCCTTCTTCGTTTTCGATGAAAAAAAATCGACATCTCGATCTCCGAAAGCGTTTTCCTTACCCCGCCGCATCTCCCTCCCTTCGTCGAGCCTTTCCTTTAGTGGTTTGGGCTTAACAGCGCCTTATCTGAACTTCGGCAGGCATTCTGGAATTCCCTTTTGGGGGCCCCGGGGTTGTTTTGGTTCATCTCGTCTTGCTTGCTGGGAGAGAGGAAGCTTCCGGACCACCTTTTCCAGCCAGATAGCGAGCGATCACTCAGCAATGCTTACTTCTCTTCGCATCTCGAAGCAAAAGATCTGTTATTAGCTTATTCAAGCAGTCGAAGGTCCTTAAAAGCCTGTCTTTTTGGCCTACTTGCCTTTTTCCTTACAGCCTATGTAGACTGAGGGAATATCAATATCATGGTTTTTTCCGGCCTCGGGTTCCGGTTCCGGCAAGAGAGCGAAGCGAACGGTTCTTTGACGGACAAGCCTGGCTAAACACAAATAGCGGGCATTAAGCCGCCGAATCAAACAGGTAATGGTGATCGAATCGCTTGGGGAACCATCCAAGAAAGCCAGTTTGAATCATTTCTGAGGAATCACGAGCCTCTAATTACTGAAACAACTAAACAAAGGAAAGTCAAGAAATAGAGTAAAGGGAGGGAGGACCTAAAGTGAACAGAAAAAACGAGTGAGCGAAGCGAACGAGAGGGAGCGAAGTGAACAGCATACGAGGGTACTAATACTTTCTCAACTGAGTGAAGCTCGGGACCCCGGCACGAGCTGAACGGAGCAAGTTAACAAGCACTTCTTAATCATAGGTAACAAGTCAATCGCGTGTATGTGCATTTTGACCAAAAAGAGTGCTGTAATAATGGGAATATATCCAGGATACATATCAGCGGATTGCTGTGGTACAGCAATGTGAGTATCTCTCTGCCGTTCTGGATTGTTAGACGAAAGTATTTTTTCAAGATAGTCAACCACACCCGATTTCCTCCATAAATTCTCCGATCCAAATGGCAGAGAAGTTTCCATATTTCTACCTCCTTCTACCAGCGTCAATCCCCTCCTCCGATAAGCATTTGTCTTCGCAGGAAAGTCAAAAAGAAATCCCTGAATTGCAGCTGAGCCCGAATCCAGATGAATTGAACCGATGGCAATGAGTCAAGTCCTTGTCTTTATACCTCTTTTGAATGAACCCGATCCTATCAATGGAATGCGCTGAGCGAAATCATATCGACTACTCCGAGGTTGCAAAAGAAGCCCCCGCCCATGGGACGATTCTGCGCAAAGACCGGAGAACAACCGCACCAAGTAGATATAAATCCTCTAAGGGTGCTGAAACTGTTTCAACGACGGTTGACTGGAAGCTGTCTGTGGATTAGAAGGATACGCAACTTCACGCTATCCCATCCTCTTTCGCGGGGTTCTTAATGGTCGAGCTAAGCTTTGCCTTTTGAAGCACCTGCCTCTCAAATCCCTTTTGATGAAATTAATAGAATTTCGTAAAAGAATGAATGAAATGGAAAAAGTAGATTCCGCAACTGGGTAATGCATTCGATATGATTCCACTGAGATGGAGAAATCAATGATGTCTGACGTGATCGATTATCTCGGGCGAGTCAACAATTCGGATGAAACTATGTACCCGGGTAAATATGATTTGTCTCCAAGATCTTCTGCTCATCCGATTGATCGGTAATTCGACCGACGTAAGCGCATTAGCGCTGGCCTTCCACTACATTGAATTGAACCATTTGCTTATGAAACATATCATCGCTTCGTGCTCTTCCCTTATGCATTGATGATTACTGAAGACGCGAGCTCCACCTACTTACTGCTTGGGCCGACACCGCTCCTATCAATTGGATGAATCTGCCAAGTCAAGGTCAACGTACGTAGCATAGCAGACCGATCATCTGCCTCTTTCTTGTTCAAGGTCTGCGAGTTGTCGAAAAAGTGGTTGTTGCCCTTTTGAGTTTCCGAATATCGCATCGTTGCCCTTTTGAGTTTTTTCTTCCGGACAAGAGAAACCATTTTCTCGGAGATAACGGGCGAAGGAGATTCATGTTCGACTGTACATTCTGTTCATTCGCTCTATTCGCAGAGCGGCATACCGAAAAAAGGTAGTTCGGTATCAGCTGTCTCATTTGGTCAATCTCATCCCGCACAAACAAGAAGGAGATTTATATCTGGTGTTTGATTTGGTTAAGTCAGTGATTGAAGTCAAAGCAAGGTCCGTGAAGTCAATGAAGTAAAATAAGCAAAAAAAAAGTAAAGTCTTCTTCTAATATCCCGCGAACTTCTGCTTTAGGATGCAGACGTGGATTCCTGCCCCATTGTCAACCATTCTTCGTCAAAACAAAAGAAGCTTACAACTCTCTCTTTCCTGGAGGTCAGTCAACTCTTCTCGTCGGGCAATCAATCCATCGAAGGAATAACCGAATCCCGCCAGCCAGCTTAACCGTTCCAAAACCTCTACCCTGAACTTCTACCTTCTCCGGTGTGATTAAACAAATCTCGGGTCTTTACTCCGAATCTTGTTCTCCCGGTGCGAAAGAAGTTGGTTTCGTAGTTTGAGAATTCTGCTGATCCCAAGTACTCCATCCGGAGAGGAGAAGCAAAAGATTGGGCCGTCGGGAGGTTTCCGTTTTGAGTAGGATATTGCGGCAACCTTGCTCTGTCTCGCTTAACCGAGGGCGGAGCGCTTTTTGGGCCAGCTCAGTTCTTTTATCCATCGGTCCAATGCACTGGGCTCATCTCATGGAGGGAAAAACAAAATGTAGTTGTGTTGTTGTTGTTCGCCGCCTAAACGCATTCCCCTATGAAAGTGAACCGGGCGTAGCGAACAGATCTTTCTCTTCCTATGAATGTGCTGAGGAAGAAGAAGTAGCGATATGCCGCAAATCGTCTGCTGTCAAAAGCTATTGGGGATCCCTGCTATTACTCAGACTTAAAGAGGACCATAATAGGGTCGTGGGCAGCAATCACCTCAGGCAAATTGCGCCGAAACTCCTTGTTTGTAGCACCTCTACAATTCCACACACTTTGCTTTCACTTCGTTTAATACGTCAATTCGAAACGGTATCAAATCACCAGTGTAGCATATTCTGCGCTCCCTATTCAAACCTCTCTCCAGGAGGTTGGCCGCCTATCCTAGATCTTCCCATTTCCAAGAAAATCCCGGGCTCGATCTGGTAAGCCGAGCCCAAACATGCGCCGTTCCGCTTCGCTCCTTTAACAAAGCCAACTGCCCGTGACTACCGAAAGAAGGATTTCAAAAGAGTACCAGTCCCATAACGGGACTTCAAGCTTCATGGAGCCTTCCGAGCCTGGGAAGTTCCATGACGAGCGGAAAGCGGTCCCAGTGATGGAAGTCGTCCAGCAAGCACTCTTTCGCGGTCTAGTCGAAAGAAAAGTGTGGTCTTACCTCCTGGCTTCTCATTTGTAAGGATGACTTTGTTTTGTGTTGTACCGCCTAGCTCGAAAGCTAACCCTAAAAGCCAATAAGTGGGACCTAAAAAGGAAACGTTAGCCCCTCTCTGGGATCAAGTCCAAAACGAATTGCCTCTTCAGACTCTGTGTTGGAACGTCGATTTTGAATCTATTGAATTTCACCCCCTTCATTTGTTGTGGGTCGCGTCTCACCGCAGGCACTTAATGAATGAGTGGGATGGATGGTAAATCATTTGCATGCAGTCTTTTTCGGCAGGACCTAGACACGGAGGTTCGGGAAGTAGCGCGTGCTAGCATTCACTGGTGGAAGGACTGGCAGCAGCGAGAGCATCATAGCCGGCGAGTTCCTCTAGAATTGGCGGTCAATTGAAGGAGCAGAGCGACCTTTCTCTCAGGGATAAGTAAAACATCTCCCCTCTCCGTTCGGTTTGAACGAGTGGAACGGAGACCAAGTCAAGTGAACGAAGTGAACGATTGAGTCAAGATGAAAAAGAGAGAGCTCCGTCTATCCGCTGTTCATCGATAGACTACGCTCTTGGCATTGCTTTGTTTTTCTCTCCTTTCCTATCAGCGAGTTCCGATCCTTTTGTTCGAAATTTCTTCGTTCGTACCGAACCGCTGGCAGAATCAAATCCTGTCCAGAATGCCTATGTTATAATGCGCGTCAAGCTTCGCCAGAAGCAAGCAAGACGAGGAAGCGAAGCTTGGTAGACAAGGCTCGTTCCTGGCTTCTGAGTCGACTTCGGTAGAATCTGGTCGATTCCGCAGAAGTTTTGCCTTCGGACACAGTCGAAGCATCGTCAGATCTCAGCGTAAGAGCGCGCTTCCTAGGTTGCGTGAAGGCGCGTATGGCCTTCCTTCGTCGGCAGCGAATTTCTGCCTCTGGGTAGAGGTTCCGGAAAATCAAGATTTTAAAGTTCCTACCACCAGCCAATAGACCAAACAGCTCCTCTTCCGTCTATCGGAGGTATGTGTACCTCCAGCAACAACAAGAATGAAGGAGTTAGCTTGCAGGCTCATTTGCAGGCCGACGTAGGATCACTTGAGTTTTATGGTTTCGATTCAAAAGTCGAGATTGACTTGTTGTAAGCTGGATAGGCTCAGAGCGCCCAGTTACAACATGTTTGTTGAGATTCAACCGGAAGCAAGGGTCTCTTGATCCTATCTTGTCATCACGTGAAGCGCAAACTCCTCCTAATCCGCTTCTGATCGATGATGAGAGCCTTTATCTTCTGTGTCTCTACTTGTTGACGGCCAAGAACTCAAGTGAGATTGAGCTGCTTCGGAAAGCGGTATCCATCTGAATGAGACTGACGCAACCTAGGGTGACAAAGATAGATAGGGTGTGCTGGGTGGTCCATTCACATTGTTGAAGGGGGCTGCCTCGCTTCAGGTTTTGGCGGGTAACTTGCCGCGCCCGTAGGGGTCTAGGATTTCATTGCACAGGCTATCCACACGACCAGGGGAACGTCGGGTTTCAGTAGCGGCTCTATGAAACCTGGGGATCCCAGATATCTGTATTGTTCTGTAATGCTTATTACATTTCTGTGATGTTGTATTTTATCACGCCTTGAGCGAAATATTGTATATTGATATTTATACTAGTAGATGTTGTATATGTTTTGCATCCGCGCTAGTCCAGTCCCCGCTCTGTCGTTAGTTAACTAACCTAACGGGTAATGACGGGACCCAGTGGCGAATGCGGATGGCATATACGTACGTCATTATTTTCGTTCTTTATTGGTGTGATCAATTGATGGGACTACGTTGATTCGGATCAATGCAAGTTAAACAAACCTATTCTGATGTTGTTGGAAATTTTTTTCAAAAAGCTGTTATTGCAAGGGCGTTCTCTTTTATTTTGCACAGTGGTATTCGGTTATGAATATCCAGCACCTCAGTCGACGAGGCAAGGGCCGAGATCCCTTCACCGGGAGTGACCCCTTGGACAGAAGTTTGCGTCAGGGTAATAATTTCACTACAGCCGATTACTTTTGCTTTGCATCGTGGTATTCAGTTGGAATATCCTGCACCTCATTCTACGGAGAAAGAGCCGAGATCCCTTCACCGGGAGTGACCTCTTTAGCAAAGGTTTTCGTTACTATATTTTTTATAAAAGCTATCCGGTTCCTTCAACGATATCAAGTTCATTACGTTAAAGGTTTTCGCCAGAAACCATTCGTAGCCCTCCGTCATTTCAGAAAGATAGCACTTAGTATTCATGCTATGTATGTTGGCCTTCGTCAAGGCATAGTGTATGGTAGCTACTTGTTACTTTTCTGCAGCATAGATAGATGCGTTGGTTTGGGACAGTCGTACTATTATTTTGGCCTTCGTCAAGCGTATGTACGGGTGGGTTCAAATTAACCTGGATAATGACGGGTAGAACTTGACATGTGACTTATGATATGTTGGCCTTCGTCAAGGTCATAAGAGCATGGGGCAAAAATCACATCGGGAGTTTCTAAAGAAACTGAAACTTGCCAGATATGCGCATACCTTCTGGAGTGTGATAACGTGAGCGGATTCCGTCACGTTATCATGCGATGATAGTTGGATCCCGATTCCCACTGATGAGTTGGTTTACTCCTCGGGTGATCCCGACTAATTCTTCTTTCAGGTTTGGAGGAGAATTTGACGGTACAGTGGGAGGTTTCCAGATTAGATAAATTGGTAACCATTCTGATCTAGGTTAGAGTGCACGCTGAGTGTTTCTTTTCTCTCTCTCTTTGGTAGCGACCATTGACCCGACCCTAGACTATGACTCAGTGACCAAAATTAACCGAACCTTCTTAAACACTGGCTTTTTGGATTGTCAGAGTTGCAAACCTCATTGCCACTCCTACTTTTACCCTTTTCTCTAGGACACCCCGTATTACTACGAACGTCCACTTCCATTGGACAAAACCATCGTATGGTTATATACGAACTCGAAGGAATTTATTCGAGGATGGTTTCCGGTTCTGGAGAAAACGAATAGGACTATTCAGTTGTCTTTTCCTTTTACCTTCTCTCAGGTTGCGAGTACTCCTTGGTTTAGGAGATAGTACACCTATTACGCAAATTGGATAGTCTTCTTCCAAACCTTAGGCTGGTACCGAATGGTGGGGAATGAAGAAACCAATTAGCATAACGATGGTGTACAGAAGGTATTAATTAAAGACATATCAAGGGATTAGTAAGAGAGCAAAGTAAATTGCGACTGATATTCACGACCAAAACTAGTATTTCATCGCCACTCCCACATAACCTTTGTATTTCTCCGGGACACTCCGTATCACTACGAAGATCCACAGTTTATTGGATACTCCATCGTATGGTTATATACGAACTCGAAAGGAACTTGTTCCAGTTCGGGGATGGATTCTGGTTTAGGAGAAATAGGAATAAGGTTTATTCGGTTGTCTTTTATCTTCACATTCTCTCGCATTGCGAGTGTTCCTAGGATTAGGACAGTACACCCATTATGCTTATTGGATAGTCTTCTTCCAAACCATAGGCTGGTGCCGAACGGTAGGGAAGGAAGAAAACCATTTGGCCTAAAGGGGTGTGCAGAAGGTAATGACTAAAGATATATGAAGGGATGTGGAGAGATGGCATAGAAATATACGGTTACAGTTGTGAATCTGGATAATGGAAGAGGCATTACTAGGAATACCCGGATACCCCATCGAAACATTTCAATATTTCAGTTTTACTGTGTACTGTTAAAAGAAAACTGATTTCCCAATTAATTCTTGCTCCAGGGTATGTATTTACCAGGTATGATTCTCACATCTGTATGGTTTTACAGATGATGAGTGGGAGTAAGTTATTGGGAATTAGGTGATCATCCTCATTATATCGGAATTCGTTGTAATTGGTGATATTTGAGGAAATCGCCTGGGCTGTTTGCCGGTCGGCAAATATTTTGTTTTGAATATCCGTTGTTATGCACCAATTTCAAATTGATATATCTGTACGTCTATTTTCATAGAGTGAGATATACTTTTTTGAAATTATGTCTATGACATTTACCTATATCAGTGGATGGTTAGGTAAGGAGCATTAAACAGCGGTGTAATTCTTCATAACCATAGCACAGTTTTCAACCTACGACACGCAGGGATTGAGTTATTAGACTCAAGGGGCTTATACAGAGTATTGTATGTTGTCCAGCGTCCATGAGGACAAAGGGGTTGGTCCTCGTACTATATTTGATTTACTTATGACTTCTCTAGTTTTTAGACAAGTGTTTCGTAGAAACGCAAGGTCCAAATTTTAAGAAGTTATAGGTATATTAATAAAGTAGAAAACCAGGCGTTGCAAGTATCAGGATTCTTCAAGGTGATCGAAGATGTAGATACTTGTGTCGGGTATTCAGTTGATAGTAATGATTAAGAGAACTTGCTTCTCTTTCTGGTTACTCATAATTGGAAGCATTCCTAAGTTGAGTAACGCTGATCGGCCTCTTTCCATTTAGTTGACATGCACTGGGGATAGCTGCATGATTTGAATCTGGTTCAATTAAATCAGTGCCTCTGTTTCTGTATTGGATATAGAACAGTTCGTATCTTAACGATGTTAAGGTACGGGGAGTTATCCGGCTTATGCTTAAAACCAGATTCTGGATAACTCAAGGCACGTTTCTGTAATGGCTGTTTGTGGGTTGACCCAGGCTATGACGAGGGTTGACTTTCTGCCATCTGGAAGATCAATAGTGATATTGTTCTTGACTCGCCACAGTTTTAAAAGAAATGGATTTTTTCAGAAAACAGTAGTGGGAGTATGGTAGAACTGGAAGTGATTCCAGAACCACAAACGATTACTGAAAATTTGATAAGAACCTAAGAATTCAATCTGGTTTGACATTCCATTGGCCACTCCACAGATATGGTGGGTAACCTCAGGCATCCGAGAGATACTCCGGTAGCCTCAAGGACGGTGACATGGAGGTTCTTGTTTACCCAGACTTTCCATTGCTGTTGTTCCAGGCTGTGAGACCCGGTAGGAGGATGAGTATAGCGTCATTCTGAACTGGTTTCAGAAGTGTACGTGTATATGACTCTGCCAGAGGGTTGTCGTAGTCAGTGGGAGAACCGGAAGCATGGTGGACAAGTGGCTTATGTCTATTTATAGACTAAAGCAGATATAGCGGAGATAGATCATCTATTTCTGATGTGACAGTCATAGGTTTGACTTCATCAGAATAGGAGATGGATCTGTTAAGAAGGTAGTAGCGTGTGATGTCCTGGTATTTGGATGACATACACAGAGTAGGAAAAGAAACTCCTATACTACGGTCGGTTATACTTTGGTTGTCACACAGTGGTTTCTCCACAAGGGACTTGGATATTATATCAGACATTCTGGTTACTGGATCTATGGTTTTAGATCTAGATTTGGGTGGTTTCCCAATCAGGGTACTTAGACAGCATTCTAAGCGTTTTTAGAATGGACGACTCCTGGCACAGTAGTGTACCTGCAGGTGATGGAGTCAACCTCTCTAAAGGTGTCTTACAGACTAAAGGGGGGAGAGATATGCATGATTGGCAGATCACTTGCTTAGGCAATTGAGTCAATCATGAGATGTCAAGTACCACACCAGATGTTGTTTTTGCACAAGATGCAGTAAGTTGATATTAATCCAATCCTGGAGAAATAATCGGAAGCAGTTTTAGAACATAATTGGATGTTCTTGGGATATGATAACGACAGCCTCTTTTGGGAGACAGTTATCGTTCCAGGCTTCCAAGGTGACCTGGATGACAGAGTGGTTGTCAGAGATATAGTTTTCCCTCTGACGAGGGGCAGTATTTTGGACAGGTGATCCAGGCGGATACTGAGGGAGCCATGGCGCAGGATACTGATTAAGTTCAGTTGACGATACAGTCTATGAAGTTTGGATTTGGAGTTCATTTATGAGCTAGGTCCCATCAGACATCCAGACACATTCTAAGACAGGTATTGCTCATTTCGGGAGATGGCTTTCTCCGCGAACTTGAGATATAGAGAGACATAGAAAGAAACATCAAGGCGGATCCACTCACTGAGGCTATTCCTCGAACGCAATAGTTTCGCAAACGGGTTTTGTGAGACTGACTAGTAGAGGAGTTGGGTGTTCGGTATCACACGGGCTGTGAGTATGCGACATCGCAATAATTAGCCTTGAGTGCAAGTGGGAGATTGTTGGAGATAGTGCCCTCAGAGTCAATTATTGGATCACAGGCACGTGATTGCAATGATTGAGAGAGGACCTATTTCGGTAGGACAGTCTTACTCAAGATGATAGTATGCTATCTGGTTTATCTTTATCATCATGTACTGCTTTAGGTGACCTGACAGGTCGATATTACACGTTGATAGAGCCCCTAAGATTCTTGCTTGACTGCCAGCAGTATGAAGGTGATCATATACGTGGGAGATGGTAGTCTATAAGCACATCCTTAAAAGGTCCTTAGTCGTGGGAGTTTCGAGATAAGGCATCGATACTCCAGAGTAGACTAGTGTATACAGTCGAGACCCCGACGAGGGGCGGTGGCCGGTCTCACAAGCCACTGGTGTCTGTTGGTTCACCTAAGATGTATACAGGTGCTCATTAGGTTATGAGTACACCGGACAGGACTCGCCGGGAACATGCTAGTTGGTCTTATACCTGACGTCAGATAGCAGTTCCCTGGTGACATGTGTACAGGTTAGTTCATCGACCTGAGATCTTCATTTGTCTCGTGTGAGTTCCCACTGTACTTTGATTACTACCCTACCACGCTCAAAGGAGACGTGCAAACAGGTTTTAGTTGGGTACAGTCCCGAGCCACATGGAGGCAGTGAGCGGATCTGCAGGGGTTCGTCTCTCCCGGTATTGGGGGTGAGGTCGCGCTGTGTCTAGGAGAGCCCTTACACGAAGTCCTTGGCCAAGGCAGGAGATTTACTGGTAGGTATTACAGTAGTATCTCAGGGTGTTCCGGGCTACACTCCGACACGACTTGTACCGCTTTTGGGGGTCTGACTTTTACCAACCCCCTAGGCCCGCCATGCGATGCTCATAGACGAACGGACCGGACTGTACGGATATTGTCACTGACAGGCTCAGTAGGGTGTCAAATGAGTTCGCTCACAGACGTCCCTTTTGGTCAATACCTGGTAGCCCGTTACGTATAGGCTAATACCTCTGACGTGCTAGTGGTTAAATCCACAACCAAGGTGTTGACGAGTCTTTAGAGTCCCCCACAGACAGTTGCTCAAGTTTCGGGCGAGACGCTGTAGAGGCCGTATGGAGATATGGCAGGGTTCGATTAGATACGTGCGGTATTGCACGGATCATGATCGGACGGATAATACTAGCGGGCTTTGGTTTAAGCCGGATCCTAGTATTGTGCAGTGTAGATTTTGTCTCATTGCATTTGTATTCGGTTGGAATACAAATGCGGGTATGTATATACAGTAGCGGGGTTTTCCTGTAATTTATTACGAGATCAGTTTTTTGGAGTTGCCAGTTTGCTTTCCGTTTCGGCCATTTTCCTTTGTATCTTTCCTTGGCTGAAAGTTGGTGGAGGAGGGCTTATTTGCAAGCATGCAAGTTTGTTTTGTGGAGGGTGTTATTTGCATGTTGTAGCTTCATGATGATTCTACCACCATTTGACTTCTTGGTTCATGATTATTCTTGATGGCTTGACTTTTGTGATGGGAGTGATTAGGTGATGGAGTGGTGTTTTGTTTATAATCATTGTTTTCATCATCATTGCCCACCTTTTCTTATGGTCACCTTGCCTAACTTGTGCTCACCCCCTTGGCTTTTCTCTTCTCCTTTTCTTGTATTGGCCGGCCACAACATGGAGGGGCTGGCAATTTTTTGTAGGAGATTTTTGGGCTCTCATTTGGCTTGGAAAATTATTTTAGTTCATCACAAAATTCCACATCTCATTCCTCCACCAATGGCAACTTCCTCAAACCCCATGAGACATATAGCCGTCTACACTTATTCTACAACAATTCTTGGGCACGTCGACTCGCCGACTTCGTGCCCGAGTTGCCTCGGTCCAGAGGTGGGAGCCCGTAAAAGAAGCCGGCGATGTGGTGCCCTTCCGGCGAGGTGGTGAAGACCGGAGATTCCGCGGGGATATCGGGACGACGACGAGAAGACCGAAGGACACGGATCGCTCGGTATATCTCTCTACCCCTTCTCTAGTTAGCTAGGATTAGATTAATGGCCGGGTCCGGGATAAATGTGCGCGGTGGTGCCGGTTATAAAAGTTAAAGTAAATTATCGTTTCCGCATTTTGGCCTCGTTCCGATGGCCGGGGCGCCGCCGTGCACTTACAGTATAGCCTACAGTATTCTTGGACACGTCGACTCGCCAACTTCGTGCCCGAGTTGCCTCTGTCCAGAGGTGGGAGCCCGTAAAAGAACCCGGCGATGTGGTGACCTTCCGACGAGGATATGAAGACGGGAGATTCCGCGGGGAGATCGGGATGACGACGAGAAGACCGAAGGACACGGATCGCTCGGTATATCTCTACCCCTTCTCTAGTTTGCTAGGATTAGGTTAATGGCCCGATCCGGGTTTATAGTGCGCGGTAGTGCCGGTTTAAAAGTTTTGTAAAAGTATCGTTTCCGCATTTTGGCCTCGTTCAGACGGCCGGGACGCTGCCGTGCACTTACACTGGTATCAGAGCCACGCCATTAACCTAGTCTAGCTTGCTCTAACGTGTTTACAAGTTCGATCGAATGGATTTTCCAAAAACGGCGTTTCCATGTCATGTTTCTGTCGGATTTTTACAGTGCTCTAAAAATTATTTGGTATATTGTAAAAATACGTGCAGGGTTTTTTATGCATTCTGTGAAAATTTGGTAGGCTGAAGTTACTTTAGCGCGGAGGATCAGCGGCCAAAACCACGTTTTGGCCGCGGATCCGCCGCCGAAATTTGGCTTCACTGCATAAAATTTTTTACAGTGGCTCTCTGACATGGAAATAGGGTTTCTGTTATATTCTTTTTGGGCCCAGATGTTTTTGAATACTACAATTGTGCTTGGGGCCCGCTTCGGGAAAATTTAGTCGATCGAAAATTTTAAACATGTTAGTTCACAGTATTTACATTATATCTGCGACCGTGAATGTCATTTGATTGGTAAATCCTATCTAACTGCTATAGCCCTTTTAGATGGATTTGCTAACGTGACATTCACGTTGATGTTCTGTGTTGTGCTGTGATGTTGCGGATTGTCGTGGTGGATAGCCTAGATGCAATGGTAGTACAGTTTGGCTGTTTATGTACATTTGATATTGCGAGATGAGCATCCGACATGTGGACTGCCGTCACTGCCTGTTTGTATATTATTCTTTTGGGGCACGACCGGGCTGAGGTCGATGTACCCGTTGTATGTATATTTTACTTTCTGTATTAGGATTACCCCGCGGAGGGTTGCACGGATAGCCGGGTTCTAGAGGGCAACGGGCCCGCATCTCATGGCGTTGAGACGGAGGGGGCTTCACTCTAAAATTGGCGGGCTATTCGCCGCACTCGTAGGGAGTATAGGTTGACCCAAGGAGGGGTGCCTAAGTTACCGGATTCCGTGAAGTGTTGGGTGGTTCATTCACGTTGCTGAAGGGGCTGCCTTGCTTCAGGTTTTGGCGGGTAACTTGCCGCGCCCGTAGGGGTCTAGGATTTCATTGCACAGGCTATCCACACGACCAGGGGAACGTCGGGTTTCAGTAGCGGCTCTATGAAACCCGGGGATCCCAGATATCTGTATTGTTCTGTGATGCTTATTACATTTCTGTGATGTTGCATTTTATCACGCCTTGAGCGAATATTATATATTGATATATATACTAGTAGATGTTGTATATGTTTTGCATCCGCGCTAGTCCAGTCCCCGCTCTGTCGTTAGTTAAGTAACCTAACGGGTGATGACGGGACCCAGTGGCGAATGCGAATGGCATATATGTACATCATTATTTTTGTTCTTTATATGTGTGATCAATTGATGGGACTGCGTTGATTCGGATCAATGCAGGCTAAACAAACCTAATATGATGTTGTTGGAACATTTTTCAAAAAGCTGTTATTGCAAGGACGCTCTCTTTTGTTTTGCACAGTAGTATTCAGTTGGAATATCCAGCACCTCAGTCGACGAGGCAAGGGCCGAGATCCCTTCACCGGGAGTGACCCCTTGGACAGAAGTTTGCGTCAGGGCAATAACTTCACTATAGTCGATTACTTTTGCTTTGCATCGTGGTTTTCAGATGGAATATCCTGCACCTCATTCTACGGGGAAAGAGCCGAGATCCCTTCACTAGGAGTGACCTCTTTAGCAAAAGTTTTCGTCACTATATTTTTATAAAAGCTATCCGGTTCCTTCAACGATATCAAGTTCATTACGTTAAAGGTTTTTCGCCAAAAACCATTCGTAGCCCTCCGTCATTTCATATGGATAGTCAATAGTATTCAAGCTGTGTTTGTTAGCCAAAGTCAAGGCACAGTGATTGGTAGCTATTGGATATTCATATGCAGCATAGATAGATGCGTTAGTTTGGGACAGTCGTACTTCCTTATTGGCCAAAGTCAAGGGTAGGTACGGGTGGGTTCAAATTAACCTGGAGAATGACGGGTAGAACTTGACATGTGACTTATGATTTGTTGACCAAAGTCAAGGTCATAAGTGCATGGGGTAAAAATCACATCGGGAGTTTCTAAAGAAACTGAAACTTGCCAGATATGCGCATACCTTCTGGAGTGTGATAACGTGAGCGGATTCCATCATGTTATCATGCGATGATAGTTGGATCCCGATTCCCACTGATGAGTTGGTTTACTCCTCGGGTGATCCCGACTAATTCTTCTTTCAGGTTTGGAGGAGAATTTGACGGTACAGTGGGAGGTTTCCTGATTAGATAAATTGATAATCATTCTGATCTAGGTTAGAGTGCACGCTGAGTATTTCTTTTCTCTCTCTCTTTGGCAGCGACCATGACCCGACCCTAAGATTATGACTCAGCGACCAAAATTGACCGAACCTTCTTAAACACTGGCTTTTGGATTGTCAGAGTTGCATACCTTATTGCCACTTCTACTTTTACCCTTTTCTCCAGGACACCCCGTATTACTACGAACGTCCACTTCCATTGGATAAAACCATCGTATGGTTATATACGAACTCGAAGGAATTTATTCGAGGATGGTTTCCGGTTCTGGAGAAAACGGATAGGACTATTCAGTTGTCTCTTGCTTTTACCTTCTCTCAGGTTGCGAGTGTTCCTTGGATTAGGACGGTACAACTATTACGCTTATTGGATAGTCTTCTTCCAAACCATAGGCTGGTGCCGAACGGTAGGGAATGAAGAAAACCATTTAGCCTAAAAGGTGTACAGAAGGTATTAAGTAAAGACAAATAAAGGGATTAGTAAGAGGGCAAAGTAAATTGCGACTGCTATTCACAACCAAACCAAGTATTTCATTACCACTCCCATTTCACCTTTGTATTTCTCCAGGACACTCCGTATCACTACGAAGATCCACAGTTATTTGGATATTCCATCGTATGGTTATATACGAACTCGAAAGGAACTTGTTCCAGTTCGGGGATGGATTCTGGTTCGGGAGAAATAGGAATAAGGTTTATTTGGTTGTCTTTTATCTTCACCTTCCCTCGCATTGCGAGTGCTCCTAGGATTAGGACAGTACACCCATTATGCTTATTGGATAGTCTTCTTCCAAACCATAGGCTGGTGCCGAAAGATAGGAAAGGAAGAAAACCATTTAGCCTAAGAGGGTGTACAGAAGGTAATGACTAAAGACATATAAAGGGATTCGGGAGATGGCAAAGAAATATACTGTTACAGTTGTGAATCTGGATAATGGAAGAGGCATTACTAGGAATACCAGGATACCCCTACGAAACATTTCAATGTTTCAGTTTCACTGTGTACTGTTAAAAGAAAACTGATTTCCCAATTAGCCCTTGCTCCTGGGTATGTATTTACCAGGTATGATTCTCACATCTGTATGGTTTTACAGATGATGAGTGGGAGTAAGTTATTGGGAATTGGGTGATTGTCCTCATTATATCGGAATTCGTTGTAATTGGTGATATTTGAGGAAGTCACCTAGGTTGTTTGCCGGACGGCAAATATTTGGTTTTGAATATCCGTTTTTATGCACCAATTTCAAATTGATATATCTGTACGTCTATTTTTATAGAGTGAGATATACACTTTTTGAAATTATGTCTATGACATTTACCTATATCAGTGGATGGTTAGGTAAGGAGCATTAAACAGCGGTGTAATTCTTCTTAACCATAAGTACAGTTTTCAACCCGCGACACACAGCGAATGGGTTATTAGACTCAGGGGACTTATACAGAGTGTTGTATGTTGTCCAGTGTCCATTAGGACAGAGGGGTTGGTCCTCGTACTATATTCGGTTTACTTATGACTTCTCTAGTTTTTAGACAAGTGTTTCGTAGAAACACAAGGTCCAAGTTTTGAGAAGTTATAGGTATATGAATAAAGTAGAGAACCAGGTATTGCAAGTATCAGGATTCTTCAAGGTGATTGAAGATGTGGATACTTGTGTATGTTATTCAGTTAATAGTAATGATTTTGAGAAACTTGTTTCTCTTTCAGGTCACTCATAATTGGAAGCATTCCTAAGTTGAGTAACACTGATAGGCCTCCTTCCATTTAGTTGACATGCACTGGAGACAGTTACAAGATTTGAACCTGGTTCAATTAAATCAGTTCCTCTGTTTCTGTATTGGATATAGAACAGTTCATATCTTAACATTGTTAAGGTACGGGGAGTTGTCCGGCTTATGATTAAAACCAGACTCTGGATAACTCAAGGCACGTTTCTGTAATGGCTGTTTGTGGGTTGACCCAGGCTATGACGAGGGTTGACTTTCTACCATCTGGAAGATCAATAGTGATATTGTTCTTGACTCGCCACAGTTTTAACAAAAATGGATTTTTTTTCAGAAAACAGTAGTGGGAGTATGGCAGAACTGGAAGTGATTCCAGAACCGCAAATGATTACTGAAAATTTGATAAGAACCTAAAGATTCAATATGGTTTGACATTCCATTGGCCACTCCACAGATAAGGTGGGTAACCTCAGGCACCCGAGAGGTACTCCGGTAGCCTCAAGGACGGTGACAGGGAGGTTCTTGTTTACCCAGACTTGCCATTGCTGTTGTTCCAGACTATGAGACCCGGCAGGAGGATGAGTATAGCGTCGTTCTGAACTAGCTTTAGAAGCGTACGAGTATATGACTCTGCCAGAGGGTTGTCGTAGTCAGTGGGAGCAGCGGAAGCATTGGTGGACAAGTGGCTTATGTCTATTTATAGACTAAAGCAGATATAGCAGAGATAGATCATCTATGATGTGACAGTCATAGGTTTGACTTCATCAGAATAGGGGATGGATCTGTTAAGAAGGTAGTAGGGTGTGATGTCCTGGTATTTGGATGACATACACAGAGTAGGAAGTGATATTCCTATACTACGATCGGTTATACTTTGGTTGTCATACAATAGTTTCTCCACACAGGAATTGGGTATTATATCAGACATTATGGTTACTAGATCTATGGTTTTAGATCTAGATTTGGGAAGTGTCCCAATCATGGTACATAGACAGCATTCTAAAGGTGTTTTAGAATGGACGACTCCTAGCACGGTAGTGTACCTGCAGGTGATGGAGTCACCCCCTCTAAAGGTGTCTTACAGACTAAAGGGGAGAGGGATGTGCATGATTGGCAGATCACTTGCTTAGGTAATTGAGTCAATCATGAGATGTCAAGTACCACACCAGATGTTGTTTTTACAGTAGATGCAATAAGTTGATATTAATCCAATCCTGGAGAAACATTAGGAAGCAGTTTTAGAACACAAGTGGATGTTCTAGGGATATGATAACAACAGCCTCATTCAGGAGACGGTTATCATTCCTGGCTTCCAAGGTGACCTGGACGGCAGAGTGACTGTTAGAGTTATAGTTTTCCCTCTGACGAGGGGCAGTACTATGGACAGGTGGTCCAGGAGGATACTGAGGGAGGCATGGCACATGATACTGATTAAGTTCAGTTGACGATACAGTCTAATAAGTTTGGATTTGGAGTTCATTTATGATCTAGGTCCCATCAGATATCCAGACACATTCTAAGACAGGTATTGCTCATTTCGGGAGATGGGTTTCTCCGCAAACTTGAGATTAAGAGAGACATAGAAAGAAACATTAGAGCGGATCCACTCACTGAGGCTATTCCTCGAACGCATTAGTTTCGCAAGCGGGTTTTGTTAGACTGATTAGTAGAGAAGTTGGGTGTTCAGTATCACACGGGCTGTGAGTATGCGACATTGCAATAATTAGCCTTGAGTGGAAGTGGGAGATTGTTGGAGATAGTGCCCTCAGAGTCAATTATTGGATCATAGGCATGTGATTGCAATGATTGAGGGAGGACCTATGCCGGTAGGACAGTCTTACTCAAGATGATAGTATGCTATCTGGTTTATCTTTATCATCGTGTACTGCTTTAGATGACCTTACAAGTCACTATTGCGCGTTGATAGAGCCCTTAGGATTCTTGCTTGACGGCCAGCAGTATGATGGCGATCATATACGTGGGAGCTGGGGTCTATAAGCACATCCTTAAAAGGTCCCTAGTCATGGGAGTTTCGAGACAAGGTATCGATACTCCAGAGTAGACTAGTATATACAGTCGAGACCCCGACGAGGGGCGGTGGCCGGTCTCACAAGCCATTGGTGTCAGTTGGTTCACCTAAGATGTATACAGGTGCTCATTGGGTTATGAGTACACCGGACAGGACTCGCCGGGAACATGCTAGTTGGTATTATACCTGACGTCAGATAGCAGTTCCCTGGTGACATGTGTATAGGTTAGTTCATCGACCTAAGATCGTCATTTGTCTCGTGTGAGTTCCCACTGTACTTTGATTACTACCCTACCACGCTCAAAGGAGACGTGCAAACAGGTTTTAGTTGGGTACAGTCCCGAGCCACATGAAGGTAGTGAGCGGATCTACAGAGGTTCGTCTCTCCCGGTATTGGGGGTGAGGTCGCGCTGTGTCTAGGAGAGCCCTTACACGAAGTCCTTGGCCAAGGCAGGAGATTTACTGGTAGGTATTCCAGTAGTATCTCAGGGTGTTCTGGGCTACACTCCGACACGACTTGTACCGCTTTTGGGGGTCTGACTTTTACCAACCCCCTAGGCCCGCCATGCGATGCTCATAGACGAACGGACCAGACTATACGGATATTGTCACTGACAGGCTCAGTAGGGTGTCAGGATGAGTTCGCTCATCGACGTCCCTTTTGGTCAATACCTGGTAGCCCGTTACGTATGGCTAATACCTTTGACGTGCTAGTGGTTAAATCCACAACCTAAATATTGACGAGTCTTTAGAGTCCTCTACAGACCGTTTCTCAAGTTTCGGGCGAAACGCTGTAGAAGCCGTATGGAGATATGGCAGGGTTCGATCATATACGTGTGGCATTGCACGGATCATGATCGGATGGATAATACTAGTGGGCTTTGGTTTAAGCCGGATCCTAGTATTGTACAGTGTAGATTTTGTCTCATTGCATTTGTATTCGGTCGGAATACAAATGCGGGTATGTATATATAGTCCCGGGGTTTTCCTGTAATTTATTACCGGATCACTTTTTGAAGTTGCCAGTTTGCTTTCTGTTTCGTCCATTTTCCTTTGTATCTTTCTTTGGCTGAAAATTGGTGGAGAAGGGGTTATTTGCAAGCATGCAAATTTGAATAGTGGAGGGTGTTATTTGCAAGTAGTAGCTTCATGATGGTTCAACCATCATTTGACTTCTTAGCTCATGATTGCTTGACTTTTGCTTGATGAGGATTGGACTTTGTTGTGATGATGATTCTTAATCATCACATTTCTCTCTCTTTCTTGTATGATTGCTAACCCCCCCTTTTTTGACATCACTCCCAATTTCTCATTCATGAAAATGTGGCCGGCCATTCCTTGATATTGGGCTGTCCAAAAATTTAGTGGGGGGTTCTCATCTCTTTTGGCTTGCAAAAATTCATATAGCTCCACAAAAAGCTTGCAACTCCTTCTCCACTCAATAAATGGCAACTTCATAACCCTTTAGAGACATGGTGATCTACGTATAGCCTACAACATTCTTGGACACGTCGACTCGCCAACTTCGTGCCCTAGTTGCCTCGGTCCAGAGGTGGAAGCCCGTAAAAGAACCCGGCGATGTGGTGCCCTTCCGACGAGGATATGAAGACCGGAGATTCCGCGGGGAGATCGGGATGACGACGAGAAGACCGAAGGACACGGATCGCTCGGTATATCTCTCTACCCCTTCTCTAATTTGCTAGGATTAGGTTAATGGCCCGATCCGGGTTTATAGTGCGCGGTAGTGCCGGTTTAAAAGTTTTGTAAAAGTATCGTTTCCGCATTTTGGCCTCGTTCAGACGGCCGGGGCGCTGCCGTGCACTTACAGTCAGGCACACCTGTTACCCTTGACAGGTGTTTTCGTGCATACCCGTTGCACTTAGATTTGTTTCTGTGCACATGTATGGCACATTTATTGATTTCGATTTCCGTGAGCACCAGACGCACGTGGCATTCTTATATTCATTCTGAGATTGATTTTCCCATTGAGCTGATGCTTTATGATATTTACTATTCGGTATGGTAGCTGAGCAGGACTAGTCAAAGGACAGTACCCGATTATATTTTTGCATGCATTGATAGTTATCGAAGGGATTTCTAAAAAGGAGTTATAGTCTCAGTATTTATCTACGTGTCCGAGATGACACGAAACATTTTACAAAGGAAACCCTTCTAAATTATTTTCAAATGGTGGGACATATGTTAAACAAAAGATATACATATGTATATAGAATTATTTTCTTACAATAGACGTCCGCCACTGTGCAGTGATACGCACATCGCACAGCGATTTGAAAGGGGTTTGGCATGCATTTCTTTCGGATGTTTTAACGATGTTTACATATATAGTTTTGATGTATATCATGTTAGTTTTCGTATTGGATTTCGACATTGGTGTCTTCGTCATAACTCCGATGATTGCGGGATGCTTGACGGAGTTTTTATTTTGGTTTATATACTCGTTTTTCATGCGCGTGCATTGCGCTACGATACGTTTTATGTATTGATGATTTCGGAGCCCCGACGACTGGATCGTTTTATTGAAATGTTTTAGTATTTGAGGGGTTTAAATTTTAAATTCGGGAACCGAATTTCTTTAAGGGGGAAAGACTGTAACATTTCAGAAAAAATAAAATATTATTTTTGGGAATTTTTATAATTAAATAATAAATATTACGAATATTTTAATAATGCGGTAAAATTATATACCGATAAATTGGGAAATGTTTGGAAATTATATAAATTATTGAATTTGAAAGAGATTATAAGATTTGAGCATTCATAGATTGTTATTTAATTAATTATATTCCATTTAGTGCTAAATTTGATTAATAATCGCTAATTATGCATTAAGCGTGTTTAGGCTTCATGACATGCACCATGTCACATTTGTTTTAACACTTGTTACATTTTATCCTCCATGAATTCTTTTATCATGCATGGCTTTGTTTTCTTTAAAAAGAAAATAGCAAAAAAAGAAAAGAAAAAGAATAAACAATAAAGCATGGGCAAGAGAGAGAGAGAGAGGTGAAGGGTTTAGTTTGACCTTGGTCATTTGTTTCATTCATCATCCTCATCATTTCTTCTTCCTTCCTCCCCTAAGGTTGCCCCCTCTCCTCCACCTCCTCCTATACCTCACTTTACCTCCAAAAACAACTTAAAACCATACACTCTCTTCACTAATAACATGCACAAGCTCACTACAAGCATTTTGGACTAAGAAAAATCGGATTTTGACGACTTGGGGCAACTCAAGAAATTTTCTTGAGTTGCCAAATGAGGTATATTCTTCATCATTAGTATAGTTTTTCATTCACTTTTGTATCCATGCATGTTTAGAAGTGTGTTAGTTTTATTTAGTGAGGTTTGAAATTTCCAAGTTAGGGTTTGGAGGAGTTATTGAATTGAGATGGTGTAATTGAGCTTAGTGGTGACTATAAGCCCCCCTTAGTGTCTAAAACCCAGATCAACTTAAAACAGAACCCAAGATTTAAAATCTGAAACATTCCGTGTCGGTTTGTAAGTTATTAGTGGGTGTAGGGAATCTGGGATGACCTAAGAAATTTTCTGGAAATGCAAACAATACCACTAACCTATATGGACCACTAGGAAGACACCCCGCCAGTACAAACCCATTCTGGGAAGTCCAAATCGAGCTTGCCGGATCTGGAGGGAATGTGGCCGGCCATCTTGTGGTTTTTGGTGTCCAATTTGGTTTTGTAGGTCATATACCCTATATACATCACCCCAGTATTATTTGTTGACACTAATTTTATCTGAACTAAAATCTAGAACAAGTTTTGTGAGTTGCTGCTTTGAATTCTTCGATGTTTATGAATTGGAGTTATGACATTTGTGTTTTATATCCGACACTTGACGTTTGTACGTCGATATCGGGTGTTTTTGGGCTCTTTTGTGTGAGTAGACCATAGGTTTTGACCTATGTGAGATTTGTGTGTCGTTTTGGTTTTGAATTGGATTTTAATGCGGTACGATAGGTTATAATATGTAGGTACCGTCACGAAAACTTCGAGACGACAAGCAAGCGCGTGGCGACATCAGCATCGACAAGCGAAGATCAAGGTGAGTAGATATATATCTACGGGGGAAGTTGGGTGGATGACGTATAGCACCCCCACAGTTCGTAGTGTGGTATACGAATACGTATACATACATACATACATACATACATATATATATATATAATTATGTGTATTGGGAGATTAATGATTATCGAGATAGTTTTTAGATGTTCTTGGGTTAGTTTTAGTGTGTTAGAAGTAACTTAGTTTAGTTTCTTAGTCGCGAAAACCTGGAGTAAAGATTTGCATACACGCACACACTCACACTTGCATACTTTTATTAATTGTGCGCATATGGTGATATGTATATATATATACACATAGGTATGGGACTATGTGTGTGTGTGTCTACACACACACACACACATATACATATACATGGATGATGAGGATATTATATGGTATTTGGAGATTAGTCGATGAGTTTGGGCATGGTGCCATGAGATCGGTGATATGATGTGGTTCGTATTATGAGATACAACAAGATATTATAACGAGTCTTTAGGCGATGTGTTTCATACACACGCATATATATATGTAGATGGTATCAGTATTGTATTAGACTTAGATCAGTACCCCCAGTTCACGATATGTGATGATAAGGG
This sequence comes from Agapanthus africanus, assembly GCA_030015575.1. Taxonomy (NCBI): domain Eukaryota; kingdom Viridiplantae; phylum Streptophyta; class Magnoliopsida; order Asparagales; family Amaryllidaceae; genus Agapanthus; species Agapanthus africanus. The sequence continues at coordinate 129,910,290 of JASDDO010000018.1, forward strand.
TACCAGATGAATAACGAGATAACTGTGATATTTGACCCGTATCTAGATTTGGGATGCCGTACGATGGATTTACCGTACGTGATGAATATTGATGATTGATCCGCACTCTTGACTCGAGGATATCATATTATATATTATATCGTATGGGATACTATTGAGGCGGGATCACCAACTATTATATATATATATATATATCGACTCAGACTTAGGTGGTTTTCCTTACCCTCTTGATCTGTATGTTAGTTTAGTCCAGTAGTCTACTTGTAGATGTTAGACTAGACTCGAGTCATACTTATTTCAAAACTAACGGATCGTGAGTAATTTAAAGACAGGCTAAAGGATTCTACAGATATTTCAAAGGATGTACCTTTTCTTAAAAACACTGTAGCTCTATTTTCTAAACACCACGATTCGTGTTATTTCAAACGGCAAAACTGTATGGCCCATATATATTAATGTAGATTCCTTATTGTCGCATTTACTATTCATTTCTATATATTCAGTATTGCTGCGTTTATTATTCATTCTCCGTTTATTCATGTTGTTATCATCGCATTGCATGTTTATTGTGTACTTTAGTGATTATGAAACCATGCTGTCAGGACACCAGCACCATTACCGATGATGCGTATGCTTCACGTACACATCTTGCCGGCTCACACACATCATCATCGGCAATTCCCATGTCACGTACAATTTAGAGAATATTACTTTTGACATCGTTTTGCGAGCTGATAGTTCCGATATATCATTACTGTGCTAGTTTAGATATTGCATTTATTATTGTGATATTCATGCATATTTATATATTCATTTGTCATGCAATATTAAGGGCCAGTCCGGATTGCCGAAGCCCAGTATTCATTATTATTGACTATTCAGTTTTGGATTTTGGATTTCCGTGAGATTTCTGGATTTGGAGAAACCGCAAGGATTTTATAAACTGATTATCATTTTAAAATGAAAGTTGCGATTTTCTCATGATATGATTTGAGATATGTCCACCATCAGTTTTCTCGGCTCTTGAGCGATATCATACACCCGATTCGAGGAGGAGGAGGAACCGTCTGTTGGTACATGGTGGACCCGGTGTGGTACCCCGGGGCGAGAAGGTCACGGATGATGGCGTTGAGCCTGAGATAGTAGAGCACTACTGACCGGTGATTTTATTGTGACGCGCCGGATATCCGGAGGATACCGACGTGGTCTTTTATTTGAGGATTTGGGCCAGTCCGGATAGCCGGAGCCCTAGATATTGATATTTAATGATACAGGCCAGTCCGGATAGCCGGAGCCTGAGATATTGAGATTTGATGATATAGGCCAGTCCGGATAGTCGGAGCCTGAGATATCGAGATTTGAGATTTATATTTTGTGTCAATGATTGTCACTGATTTTCTGCATGATTTCATTGATGATACTCAATTTTATACAGAAATCTCACTATATTATGAAACAATTTCCACATTTAGATGCATTCTGTTTTCATGCATTCATACATCATATTTATGATATATTGCTACCCGAGGCACTGACACGAGCACATGGGATTACACTTATGCATAGATGTTACCCTTTCCGTTATTATATAACTTCAGGCCATATTATTATTTGATGATATTACTGATCGTATGACCTAGGATTGAGTCATACATGCGATTTTTGCTGTGTGATGTTTTCTACTCAAGAGTCGGCAACTCACCCCCGTTGTGCCACAGTTTCTTGCAGGTTTTTCCGTACAGGTTCGTTGCGGCTTTGCTGGCACACTGCTTCTTTTCAGGTGATTGCTTTGGTAGGTGGGTTCACTTGCATCGTGACCACCATTGAACCTTTTATTTATATTCATTTGTATCTAGAAACTCCATCAACCAGACTGTATTATTTGATAACCTTAGAAGACCAATTGTATATTAGTTCGATCTTAGAGTCGCGCTTGTATTATTATGGTTTTCTTGATGATTTGAGTTTCCTGTTGAGTTTTGATCCTCGCCCTTCGGCGTTGTATATTATATTGCTTGCGTGGTTGTGACCGTCAATTGACGAAGAGTTAGCTCCCGCTGGGGATTTCTTTATTCATATTATGCATGTTGTACCCTTTTGGGGCCAGTATTTACAAAGGAAATTTCACGACCCACCCCCAAACACAGATGGTATTGTCCGCTCTGGCCGAAACCGCACGGTTTTGTCCCTTTGAATGAACCCGGGGCTACTTCCCAGTAGGTCACCCATCCCAGAATTTCTCTGGCTTAAGCACGCTTAACTACGGAGTTTTTCAAACACCGGAGTTCTGATTCATCCAAAAGGCGCCTCTGTGTTATAAGAGTGGTATCATTCCATTTATAGTTCAGATCGTGCCCTCTTTCGGAATGGAATTCGATACTCCCCATTGTTCTGGTGGGTCCCCGTGTGCATCCGTACCCTCTTTCGGAATGGAATTCGATACTCCCCATTGTTCTGGTGGGTCCCCGTGTGCATCCGTACCTGTATCGGTTACATCCCCACCTCGATACCGGATAACATCACACTTCTCACGGGGTAGGTGGTATTCAGCCCCAACTCCACCTGGGTATTACATTCCCCCCACTTAGAACAATGGTTCGTCCTCGAACCACAGACCTACTTTTGAGGGACCGGCTCTGATACCATATTTGTCACGACCCACCCCTAAACACAGATGGTATTGTCCGCTCTGGCCGAAACCGCACGGTTTTGACCCTTTGAATGAACCTGGGGCTACTTCCCAGTAGGTCACCCATCCCAGAATTTCTCTGGCTTAATCACGCTTAACTACGGAGTTTTTCAAACTCCGGAGTTCCGATTCATCCAAAAGGCGCCTCTGTGTTATAAGAGTGGTATCATTCCATTTATAGTTCAGATCATGCCCTCTTTCGGAATGGAATTCGATACTCCCCATTGTTTTGGTGGGTCCCCGTGTGCATCCGTATCGGTTACATCCCCACCTCGATACCGGATAACATCACACTTCTCATGGGGTAGGTGGTATTCAGCCCCAACTCCACCTGGGGTATTACATTCCCCCGACTTAAAACAATGGTTCGTCCTCGAACCACAAACCTACTTTTGAGGGACCGACTCTGATACCAACTTTGTCATGACCCGAAAGTACGGAACGTGACCGGCACTTAGATTACGAGACGTCTAAAGGCATAACGTAAACTAAGTCATCCAAAGCCCAGAAAATCTAAACCAAAACCAAAAGGGGTATAGGAAACCTTTCATGAAACGACTTGAAATCAATTTAGTTGCATTGAACCCCTTTTTTAAAAATATCAAAAATTTCTGAAAATTTCGGCAGAGTCTCCTCTGTAAATACTATCCCCCAAAATGGGTACAACAATATATATAAACCTGTAATCACAAAATGGCATCCCCAATCGGGAGCTAGCTCTTCGCCCAAGGCGGATCACAACCACACGTAATATATATATGTAGTATCAAGAAAAAGAGCATAAAGAAATGCAAAATATGAGAAAACACAACGTCGGCTCAAGTGAGCTCGACCCAAAAGAAACCACATATACACAAATCTCTCAGTCTCATCACTAGGTCGTATATACAAATAAGAAGTGGTAGATGGAGAATAATAGGTACAAAAATAGTATAAAAAGAGATAAAAGTGCCCTCGCAACCCATCTACGAGCAATGTCGCGAGTCTGAGCAAAAGAAGTCAATAATAAGATAAACCGCCGCTACAAGGCTGATGAGTCCTACCTGCAAGACACTATGGCACAACGGGGGTGAGTTGCCAGCTCGTGAGTAGAATATAACATCTAGTAAGGCTATCGTAAGGATGCACGCAAATGCATCACAACATGTATGTCCAGATGTGGTGTAATACCTCTAGTATGCATGCACATGTATGCAATATCAATACTAAATCTTTAAGTGTTTTAAATGCTATGAATTCTGCATTCTTTACTTTAGAAAAAAATCTGTGCAATAGCTAAGTACCATCATGAAATCATCTGAAAACCGTTTCAAGCAGCGACACTAAATATGGAAGTATATCTGTCTCAATGTCTCACTGTATCAATGTCTCAATACATCGGGCTCCGTCAGTCTGGATCGGCCCATATCATCAAATCTCACGACAACGGTCGGTATCCTCTGGATATCCGCCGCGCCAGACATCACCGGTAGGTAGTCTTCCTCCAGGCTCATCGTCTACAACTCGATCTTCTTGCCCCGGGGTACCATACCGGGCCCACCATGTACCCGAGACGGTTCATCCACTCCTCGAATCGGGTCTCGAAATTCGACAGAAAACATGAAAACTCATGGTGGACGACACATACATCACGAGAAAACCGCAACTTTGTTTTAAAAAATGATAATAATAAGCTTTTGTTAAATTCTTGCGGTTTTCCCCAAAATCCAGAAATCCCAGCAATACTGAAATCCTCAAGAAAATCATAATACCCAACATGTTGTATATGATAAATGTCTATGATATCAAGTTATGTGATGTGATTTGTCGCTAGAAATCTATGTAAGTATGATGATGATGCGAGATATGCACATGCTATGCGATTTCATATATCGTGTATAATGCAAGTGGTGATACTAAACTAAACAGGTTCTACAGTGCTCGTGGCATGGCAATTACCAAAGGTGTGTATGTCACATGAACAGTGCGTGTGCAACAGGAGCCAATGGTAATGGTGTACGTGTTCTACGAAGTGATATCACACATGTGTATATGGATATCTATGCAATTCTAGTAGACGAATAGCTATAAAGGTATGCAATGTGAATGGGGGGGTTAGCTAAGTAACAATGCATATGTTGCAAGAAATAAAGTAATCCTAACTAGGGGGCGCCTCGCTCCATCCAGACGATCCCCCCCATAGATGAATACATCTACTCACCTGAATGCCTCGCTAATCCGATCCAACCACCGCTTTGCCTTTGCGCGCCGCGTCAGATGTTTCCGCGACCGATCCTAGAATTGCATGGCACACAATATAAGATTACATATTCCTAAAATGACGCAAGTCACAATATAAAATGATCGACGCTCTTGAATTAATCACAACGTGCACTCGGTGCGCGGAAAACACAAAAAAATCGCTAAAACCTTAACTAAAGTCGTCATTTCGGGGCAACCGCCAAAACTGAAACCCGATTAGACAAAACTCCTCATTCGCACACACTAAGTGTCGTATGACATGCTAATTGTATCGCCAAAATATCACAATTATATCACTTCCTAATTTTTAGGAAAATCTAGTAAACATTGACATAGCATTTTCGATGCAAATAACGCGATTTAACGATATAGCGATCGCTACATCGCACAAATAATCAATCTAACCAACTAGATGGCCAAAAAACTAACTTTAACCCATCCACCTTGCTACAAACCCTAATTAGAACATCAACACCTCTCTTGAAAATCACAAACAAGCAAAATTAACCAAATTTCACACTTTCAATATCTAATTTAACATATTAAAACTACCAATTGAACATTAGATAAGAATTATACCTTACAAGTTGAACCCTAGCTTGCACTTGACATAGAAAGATGCCTCCTTTCACCTTGTTTTAAACAATTTAGGGTTTGGAAAGAGGTAGATTAAGGATAGGGTTTGAATTTGTGAAGAAATTTGTTGATTTCGGGGGATTTTTTAGTGAATTTTGGAGCAAAGGAATTGGGGAAATATGAAGTGTTGCTGTGTAGGGGGGGGCTCGGCCTGAGAAAAAGGAAGAGGGGAATGAGAGAAAGTGTAGAAAATTCCATGAAGAAAATATCATCTAAGGTCAATTAATGCTTTCACATCAATACTTTTCAAAAAAAAAACCCTTTTTCTTTTCATTTTTCCAACCCCTTTTACCATAAACAACCAAACATGAAATGGTTTGTCAAAATTTTTGTTACACTAAATTTTAGTTTATAATGGTTCCTAATTATGTAATTTACCCAATTAAATTTGTATTTATCACTAATTAAATGTATTTTTAAAAGCTTAAAATAATATTAAAACTAATTAATTAAGGATTTTTTTTAATTAACTAGAAATTTTTAAGTGACATTTTAGTTACCAATTTATAGTAATATCTTATCTAAATTTTGTATAATTAGGTCTATAATGAAAAATACCTATTTTGACTTTTTACGGAAAAGACTGCTAATTTTGCCGATTACCGAAAAACTGCCTAAACGATTTTCGAAGCGTTACAGGAAACTTTGCCGAAATTTTCGGAAAAGATATGATGTTTTAAAAATGTATAATTTGGCTTATGTTATTAAAACCACTTGCTTTGAAATAAGTTTTGTTCATTTCTTCTTTAAAATGGTTTAGATTTCTGGGATTTTTGGCTTACTTGAATTAGATGGGGTCCTATAGACTTCATATGATTCAAGTGCCAGTCACGTGCCATTTCGGGTCATGACACCACGCCATCACGATCCCCCATTAACGAGCTTGTCTCGCCATTAATGGGAGGTCCCGCTCATCACACGGGCATGACGTCGGGAGCGTAACGGCCGGCGTGATTCTCGCGCCTGCCCTGCCTGCTGCCACCGCTATATAAACCCCTTCTTCAGATGGTTCACGTAAGCCATTTTTACTCCACTAAGCCGTTACTCAGCTTGGATTTCCTCTCTAACTTGACCGTCGGAGGGTCCTCGGTGGTACAACTACCCCGGGACTTCCTTGCGGCAACAACAACCTCAAACCCATTGAGATCCACATGCTTCAGGAGCCTGCCTCCAGATCCAATCTCAGCCGTCCATCATCGCCGTCAGCAGATCAATGGAAGGTAACATCTTGGCGTGATCCAGGTCGCGTCAGCTGGCGCCGTCTGTGGGAAAACCTTGATTCCACAAAAACAAAAGTTCATCTTCCGATCTCAATCTAATGGCGAGCGATCATCACGACGATCCAAGCACTAGCCGCCGCCTCTCCCTCAACGGAGGCACGGACGAACCTCCTCCGCCGAATGCCATCAACGCCCTTGCCGGCCTGATAGACCGACTCGCGTCCGACGTGGAGGCGCTCATCCGTGTCAAAACGACAGGGCAAGATCCCCAGACCACCGGTCCCTCCGCGGGACCAGGACCCCTATAGGGAGACAGAAGACTCCGCACGTGTCGGCACTGCCGACCACCGCCTCGCTACCTCTCACGGCCGCAGATCTCCCGGGCCAATACCTTTTGCGACTCGCTGGGTGCCCCACAGTTCAACACCGAGGTCCATCACCAGAGCGCCTCGCCCCGAGCCTCTTCGTGACCCTTTCCCTCCCGAGGAGATGTCGGTCAGCTCGCCTGTTCCTAGGCATGACCAACACCCCCTCCCTCGATGGGGTCGCATGGACGGGACTCGCCACGACGGCTAGAAGACTACCTCGCCAGGGCATCTGAGGAACCTCATTGAGAGGAACCGGGGCCGTGCCCAGACGCAGGTCTCCAACAGCAGAGGCCAGGGATCAGAATGTGCCGAATCGTTGGAATAACACGGCCGACTCACTGCCCTCGAGAAGAAGATTGAAGGTATACGTCGGGAAGGTCACCACTCGAGCGACGGGGCTAAGTACGCCGCCGACTCACTCACCAAGCCATTCATCGAGGAGCTGCTCGCCGTCCATGTCTCCTCCCACAACAAGCCCCCAAAGGTCTCTCTCTTCGACGGTAAATATGACCCGAAGGACCATTTGGATGCGTTCACCGCGGGAATGAGCTTCCAAGATTACTCCGACGCCGCCCAATGCCGAGCTTTCCCGGCCACTCTCATCCGCTCCGGACGAGACTGGTTCCGAGGACTCGAGCCACGCTCGATCTTTACTTTCGACGAGCTGGCCACCCAATTCCTCGGCCACTTCTTCGGGAACAGGCGGCAAAAACGCACAATTGACCATCTCTTCATGTTCAAGAGTGGGGACAAGGAGACGTTCAAGGCATACGTCACCCGCTTCTACAATGCCCTTCTCGAGGTCCTAGAACATAAGGACGAGACGATCATCATAGCCCTGAGGTCTGGTCTTAGGCATAAAGAGTGGTTACGCTCCTTTGCATTAGCGCAATCTAATACCATGGCCGAGGTAAAGGCCTGGAGCGAGCGCGAGGTCCAGCTCGAATCCGAGGTGAACGCAAATCTCCCCCGGGCGGAGCAAGCCGACCAAAAGAAAAGGGCAAGGGGAGAGAGAAGGGGACCTGAGCGGTCAAAGCCCTATCTCCTGAAGTTTCAGGAGTACACCCCGCTCAACATGTCACAGACAGTGCTACTAGAGGAGGCTAAGGGCGAGGGGTTCTTCAAGCTCCCCCCGATCTCGCGAATGGCCTCAAAGAGAACTCGGGGCCCCTACTACGGTTTCCACAGGTCGCTAGGCCACTCCACGGAGAGCTGTAAGCAGCTCCGAGACTACATCGAGGAGCTCATCCATTCGGGACACCTCGCGGTGTACTTGAGGGACAAGCGGCAAGCTGACTGCGAGCAGGAGCAGCGTCCCCCTCCCGCCGAGCCGACCATCGGCCAAATCATGGTCATGTCAGCAGAGGATACGTCTGGTACCCACGAAGCTCAATACCCTATGCCGGGCATAGAGGCCAGCAGACATCCGAGGGGCTCAAGCTGCACGAATAAGAACATCTACTAGCATATATTTCCTTTTAAAGAGATTGATACCTTTCTTGATATCTTTTTGTTTATATAATAAAATGGATCAATAAAGCATTGCAATGAAAGAAAAAGAATCTTGTTCATTCAAAGGGTACTATAGGCTCCTCAACCATATATCGAAAAAGAAAAATTACAATAGCGGGGGAAGGAAGTGCAGAGAACATTGCTCGTGGTACTCTGAGGATATCTCCGCCAGCCGAGCCCTCACGGCATCTATCCTCTGCCCTCAATGCCCCCTGCGAATGTCGGCATCATGCCTCAATTGGTTGCACTCAAGGACGAGCGCCACCGAGCGGTTTAGCCGACTCGCATAGATCAGGCCGAAGCGCCTCGGAGACCTTAGCTTGCCAACGGCCTCGTCTTTCAGCTGTTTGAACAAGGGGTTGTAGAGCCCCGGCGATGCCCACCAGATGGAATACATCAGCAGTTGAAGTAGGGGGAGCACCGGGGGAGCAATCGGCCTAAATGATCCTCGATGTGACCTATCACCAACTGCACCGTGTCCTCAGTACAGTACTGATCGTAGAGGTACACGTCCTCAAAGTTTATGATCTCGGGGATGGTGAAAGGGAAGTCCTCCATTCTTAAGTTTCGGGTGTGAGGAAGGGAGTAATCAACACTCCCTCCATTTTATATCCCACAATGCCCCCCCAAGTTCAACAGTCGCCCGTTTCACCCGTAACTGTACTCGGTCCATCCTTAGCAGGCCTCCCACGGCCCCTCCAGCGCTAAGGATCGAAGCCCTCATCAAGAGGGAGCCGAGCGGCTACCCTGTTCGGCTATCCCTGGCTGGTAGCTCCATACCCTACAACGCCAGGGATCAAAGCCCTCTCCAAGAAGCAATTGAGCAGCTTCACTGCTCGGTCCATCCTTAGCAGGCCTCCCACGGCCCCTCCAGCGCTAAGGATCGAAGCCCTCACTAAGAGGTAGCCGAGCAGTTACCACGCTCGGCTATCCCTGTTTGGTAGCTCCCCTACCCCACAACGCCATGGATCAAAGCCCTCACCAAGAGGCAATCGAGCAGCTTCACTGCTCGGTCTATCCTTAGCAAGCTCGGTCCATCCTTAGCGGCCCTCCCATGGCCCCTCCACCGCTAAGGATTGAAGCCCTCACTGAGAGGCAGCGGAGCGGCTACCCTACTCGGCTATCCCTGGCTGGTAGCTCCATAACCCACAATGCCAGGGATCAAATCCCTCACCAAGAGGCAACTGAGCAGCTTCACTGCTCAGTCCATCCTTAGCAGGCCTCCCACGGCCCCTCCAGCGCTAAGGATCGAAGCCCTCACCAAGAGGCAGCCGAGCGGCTACCCTGCTCGACTATCCCTAGCTGGTAGCTCCCTACACTACAACGTCAGGGATCAAAGCCCTTTCCAAGAGGCAACAGAGTAGCTTCACTGCTCGGTCCTTCCTTAGCAGGCCTCCCACGGCCCCTCCAGCGCTAAGGATCAAAGCCCTCACCAAGAGGCAGCTGAGCGGCTACCCTGCTCGGTTATCCCTGGCTGGTAGCTCCCTACTCCACAACGCCAGGGATCAAAGCCCTCGCCAAGAGGCAACTGAGCAGTTTCACTGCTCGGTCCATCCTTAGCAGGCCTCCCACGGTCCCTCCAGTGCTAAGGATCGAAGCCTTCACTGGCGCGGCAGCCGAGCGACAACCGTGCTCGGCAATCCCTGGCTGGTAGCTCCCCTACCCCACAATGCCAGGGATCAAAGCCCTCGCCAAGAGGCAACTGAACAGCTTCACTACTCGGTCCATCCTTGGCAGGCCTCCCACGACCCCTCCATCGCCAAGGATCTAAGCCCTCACTAAGAGGCAGCCGAGCGGCTACCCCGCTCGGCTATCCCTGGATGGTAGTTCCCCTACCCCACAATACCAAGGATCAAAGCCCTCACCAAGAGGCAGGCTATCCCTGGCTACTAGCTACCTACTCCACAACGCCAGGGCTCGAAGCCATCGCCAAGGGCACCGGGCAGCAACCCTGTCCGGCCATCCTTAAGGATCAAAGCACTCGCCAAGAGGCACCGGGAAGCAACCCTGCTTGGCTCGTCCTTAGTAGGCCTCTTACGGCCCCTCCCGCGGTAAGGATCAAAAGCCCTCGCAAGAGGCAATCGGGCCAGCTCTTGCTCGGTTATCCCTGGCTAGTAGCTCCCTACCCCAACACACCAGAGATCAAATCCCTCGCCAAGAGGCACCGGGCAGCAACCCTGCCCGGCCCGTCCTTAAGGATCAAAAGCCCTAACAAGAGGCAACCGGGCCCACCCTTGCTCGGTTATCCCTGGCTGGTAGCTCCCTACCCCAACACACCAGGGATCAAAAGCCCTCGCCAAGAGGTACCGAGCAGCTACCCTGCTTGGCCCCGTCCTTAGTAGGCCCCTTACGGCCCCTCCTGCGCTAAGGATCAAAAGCCCTCACATGAGGCAACCGGGCCCGCCCTTACTCGGTTATCCCTGGCTGGTAGTTCCCTATCCCAACACACCAGGGATCAAAGCCCTCGCTAAGAGGCACCGAGAAGCTACCTTGCTCGGCCTCGTTCTTAGTAGGCCCCTTACGTCCCCTCCCGTGCTAAGGATCTTAGCCCTCGCCAAGAGGTAACTGAGCAGCTTCACTGCTAGGTCCATCCCTAACAGGCCTTGTACAACCCTTACAATGCCAGGGATCGAAACCCTCGCCTAAAGGCATCGGGCAGCTACCATGCCCGGTCCATCCTTAGCATGCCTCCCTGAGCCATCCATGTAAGGTTACTAGGCACTGTCACAAGGGTCTATAAGGCATCAACCATGCCCGATTTAAATTTTAGACGTGCCGAACAACCCTAACCAAGATCTTAGACTAGAAATTATGTGAAACAAGAAGCAAGTAAACAACTTTACTTCTAAGAGTTTGGGATTATGATCAGTCGAAAATATTGTATATTTTAACCGGCAATTTCCTTATCATCTGCATACATATAGAAGAGTACGGTATTCATAATTCACATATTAGCTAATCGGTCGCAAAATATCAAATTACATGTATTCGACCTTAAAACCATCATTTCTAGGGAAATTGACTGCATTGCATTACATAGCATATTTTCTATATCTTGCAACCCGTGTTTCGAAGTCTATGCAGGAAAAGAGAAGCTTGCTCGATCATTACAGTGCTCGACCATTACAATTGCTCGTAAACTCACTGAACTCAAATCTGGTATCAACACAGAAGGGAAACTGCAATTATAAACATCAAAGAAAGCCACAAATAGAAGCCCAAGACCACTGAAGAAAGTCCAAGCCCCAAGGCCATTAATGAGCCGCGGAAGGGCGGCCAATTCCTAGTTATTGCGGCGGAAGCGCGGCCATATGGTGACGTCAGCTCCTCAATTTCAGTGCACAACTCCTCTTTCAGTGGCCCCAGCTCAATAATGCATACAAACTTCCAGAATATTTCAGATACTTCCTCCAGATCAGCAAACACCTAAACTAGCCTAATACTTCTAGAACTTTCCCTAAACCCTAGCTTAAACCCTAAGCTAACTCCTAACAAACTCCTTCTAGAAACTCTTCAACAAACTTTGGGAGGGAAAGTTCTTATTCAAATCTAACCTAGGGTTTGGGAGTCTATAAATATGACCCTAGGCTCATCATTTGATGATTATTCAACCTTGGGAAAGCTTAGAAAAATCAATCCCATTCTTCATCTTCCTCTTCCTCAAGTTTAGTGAGAGAGCTTGTAGGAAACCCTAACCCTAAATCCAACAACAATTCAAGATCTTGAGTGCAAGCCAAGCAAGATGCCTTCAACCCTTTTATGAGCCGAGCCGATCTTCAATCGGGCAAGAGATCAAAGTAGATCCACGATCCACGGAGACGAGCGAAGCCGAGTCAACGATCGATTTCTTCTTCTTGTAGATTCTTGAAAGAATGTATTGAAATTGTTGATTAAATAAAAGGTGATATTCTTTTATCTTGTTTTCTTTAAATTCCGCATCATGTTATCATTACTATTCTTGAATATTGTCTTTGTGGTGATGTGTGAATAAAACTCCGCTCGTCGGGGAGTCGAAACGATCTTTAGTATGATGATGTAACAAATTTGTAATCGATTCTTGAATCCCACGAGTTTGTAAACCCTAGCAAGTTCAAGAATCGACGACCCAATTCGTTGCGATGCTTTCTTGATCGATATCGCTCGAGATTGGGGAGTTCCGATCGTTTCTTGGAATTGCTAGAGGCTAGAATATAAATGGTATCCTCGAAAGAACAAGGGTTAAGAGATGAAACCCTAATTTCATCAAGAAAACCCTAACTCTCGTCGATCACCATTGATCTAGTATCAATTCTTCGAAGGACAAGAACACGAAACCCTTTAGATTACATCACGTCTAAAGATCCGATCGATTCCTACGAGCCTCTCTTATATTCTTGATTGTTGATTGGAAATATTATCAAAACAACCGATTCTTGATTGTTTATAGTTTCTTGATTCTTGAGTAAAGAATAGTGACACTCGAATACAAATCACATCTTGAATCATGTTTTCGTTTATTGTTGTTTAACATTTCATTTCAAACATATCAAAATACAATTGAATTGCACAATCCCTGTGGACGATCCGCACTCATTCATTAACTACATCCGACACCGTGGTTTGATTGCGGTCAATATAATTTTTTGATTGTCGTTACTTTTTACATATACACATCAGAAAATGAACCAATCAAAATGGCGCCGTTGCCGGGGACTCGCGCTAATTCATTTGCATTTTTAGATTGAAGTGAAAGAATTATTACGTTTTACTTCTTGAAATCAAAATTCGTACAAACTCTTACACGTGTGTTGTGATTTGATTGCAAGGTGATCTGGAGCATTCTGTTCTGTGGAAAAATTTGTTTGAATATACCAGAGAGCTGGAGATAGGAACAGGAAGCAGCTGAAGAAGTTTGGTACAGTGAACCCATCAACAGACCGCGGAAGAGCGGCAAATACGTGCCTATTGCGGCGGAAGCGCCGCAGTCTTGAGGGATCACTGAAATATTTTCAGTGCAGGTATTTTCTGTCTCTCTCCCCTCTCTCTTTTTAGCTCCAATTAACCCTTTGCTGCAGGATTCTTTGCAAATAAATCGCAGCGCCGCAAAGCAAAATTAAAATTGTGCGTGTTTTTGATTTCTTGGTTGTTTGCATTCTAATACGGAAATTTAAGGGGCACGGCCAAATCCAAATTAGGTGGGGATTTCATTACCCTTCCTAGGCCCCGAAAATCGTCAAACTTGCATCCACATTACCTCCATTAACTAAAAGAAATCTAGAGAAGACTCTAAGGACTGTCGCGCTCAATAGGACAAGAGAAGGTCGTGGGTAATTCATTGCTTATCCGCGTTTTCTTGTGGTGCCTAAGGCGAGTGTGTCTAAGGCTAGTGGTTATTAATTAGGTCCACTGTAGTGGTGGTTCTTTCCCACTTACCTGGCACTTATCCGGCCACAGGGGGACAAAGAGGCAGTGGAGGATTCTATCCTGCGGCTTGTCTTTTGGCAGTTAGGAGTGGTCTAGAGATCGGACCTAGGTGACCATTAGATTCTAGGGTTTGTGTGCTGCATTTGTTTTGTCGCATCATTTTTTCAAAATCCGCCCCTTTTTCAAAGCAAGCACCGCATTCATTCATCCCTAATTATAAGTCAACGCTGCCACTTGTACTAACCCTTTTTAGTACAAGATAGGCTGGACACGGGATTCTAGTGCCCGTTTAGTCCGCGTACCTTTTATCGACTCCGAAGTCGATAATTCTCCATTTACCTTTTCTTTACCCACTACCACACCCACACCGATGGATCCGAATCCATCAAATTTCTTTAACCCTAATCTGCCACCGTCCGTTGGTGCGCAGAATCCTACTCCACCCCACATTTCTCTCCAGGAAAGATGCTATCCACATAGAGGTCCTCTTTCGACCTGCTTATCCACACCACCAGCCAATGGGGATAACTTTGAGATTAAGCCCCAGTATATCAATCTTTTACCCAAATACCACGGACTCGAGACCGAGGACGCTTACGTTTTCATTACCAAATTTGAAAACGTTTGCGCAATGATGGGTACGTCTCAACTTTCAGTGGATGTGATGCGTCTACGACTTCTTCCATTTACTTTGTGCGATATAGCCGAGAAGTGGCTATATAACACCACCGCACATTCTATTACGAATTGGGAAGAATTCGTCGCTGCATTCCTTAAGAAATTTTACCCAGTCCAAAAGACGGCTCGAATCCGTAGCGAACTGAACCAATTTGCCCAGCTCCCTGCCGAACCATTCTCAAAATACTTTGAACGTTTCAAGGATCTATTGGTTCAATGTCCTCACCACGGCATCCCGAGATGGGAGCTTTGCCGAATCATATATGAGGGCAGTAACCCTAACACTAAACAGAGCCTTGAAAACATGTGTCAAGGTACATTTATGACCAAAGATGATGGGGAAGCTTGGCGATACTTAGAAGAGTTCGCTGAAAAGTCACTAATTTGGGAGAGTGGAACACAACCATTGAATAGGGGTGGCGTACACCAAATAGATGTGTCCATAGGTGTTCGAGCTGAAATGGCAGCAATGCAAAAGAAGCTCGACGCTATGGAACACAAATTTGCAGCAGCCTCCCTAAACCCAATGTCGCTCCCCAAAACTGTTTGTGGGTGCTGTTCTGATCCGTCACATTTAACGGAAGAATGTCCATTAAACTCTGCGTTTCAAGGTCACGAGCATTCTAATGCCGCATTTCAAAGACCTCGAAACGATCCATATTCTTCCAGTTACAATCAGGGTTGGAGGAACCACCCGAATTTTGCTTGGAACCAAAACCAATCTCAAAACACGGTTCCAAACACGAATCAATTTCAACGGGCTCTTCCTCCACCACAACAGCAACCCCTACAACTCACTCAGCACCCCTACCCGTCACAAAATTTCCAAAATCAGGGCAACACTCCTGCACAGTCTAATCCTATGCAGCCCTGTTCTGACGAGTTCTCTCAATTCACTCAAACCATGAAATCACTTTTATCAAACTTCATGGATGTTTCGACTGAAGTTAGATCTTCCGTCAGTGAAATAAAGAAAAACTCAGCGTCCCAAGCTGAGAGTATTCGCACGATGGAAGCTGAAATCGCACGCTTAAAAGCCGAAATGAGTGCGAGAGAAAAAGGGAAACTTCCCTCTCAACCCCTACAGAATCCTGGGCATTACAATGTAAATGCCATTACAACGTTGAGATCGGGAAGAGTGCTGAACAATCATGTCGGGGAAGATATTGATAATACTGAAAATCATATCAACACCCCGGCTGAGTCTTTCCCACATACACACACTTCACCTTCTGATCCTTCTTCTTCTACCAAACCACCTTCGCACGAGCCTATTCTCCATTTCCCTTTAGGCTCAACACCTTCACCCAACCCTTATAGTTCTCCACAGACGGTCCCCACACCTCCTTTGGGACCTCGTCTACCCCCCTTTCCTTCTTCTATGATGGACCCCGCGCTTATTGCGAAAGCACCTTACCCGAATCGGCTAAGGGCTAATAAAACGAGTCCTCATATGGAGAAAATTTTAGAGATGTTCAAACAGGTTAACATCAATATCCCTCTCCTAGATGCGATTCAGCAAGTCCCCGCTTATGCGAAAATTCTAAAGGACTTGTGCACTAGGAAGAGGAAGACCCAAGTGCCGAAGAAGGTCTTTATGTCTAATAACATCAGCACTGCTTTTATACCCTAGCTTCCAAAGAAAAGAAAGGACCCAGGTTGTCCTACAATTTCGATTTCGATTGGGGGTAAAAACATAAATCGTGCTCTTTTAGACCTTGGCGCGAGTGTTAACCTGTTACCTTATTCTGTCTATGAGCAATTAGGGATTGGAGAGCTGAAACCTGCTCATTGCACTCTCCAGATGGCAGACCGATCTATCACCAAACCAAGGGGTGAATTAGAGGATGTGTTAATAAAGGTCGGGGAATTTGTTTTCCCTGTAGACTTCATTGTGCTCGACACACATCCTGTAGCAAACCCCCGGGGCCAAATTCCGGTGATTCTAGGTCGTCCTTTCCTTGCCACTTCCAACGCTGTTATAAACTGTAGAAATGGTTCAATGAATTTATCATTTGGAAATATGACCATTGAACTAAATATCTATAAAGTTGGAAGTCAGCCGTCAGAACCCTCTGCTCATATTTTAGATGTGTGCTCTGTCCATGAGATCGCTCCCGATAGTTGTGGAGCTGAGGATATTTGCTTTACTGATCTCGATGACATTAGCACATCTCTGTTTGACTTAGCACAAGATCTTAGTGAGGACACTTTAGCTACACATGAGTCCTGCACTTCTGACTTTTCTCCACCCGAGTCTGTATCTTTCACAGGCTCTGAGCTTCTTTGTAGATCCAAAAATCAATCTATGACCCTTCCTTCTATCATTTCTCCGCCTGAGTTAGATCTCAAAATTTTACCTTCTCACCTAAAATATGCTTATCTTGGTGAGAACGAGTCATTACCGGTTATCATTTCTGCTTCTCTTGCATCAGAGCAAGAGAATGCCCTTTTATCGGTATTGAGATCTAACAAAGAGGCGTTTGGTTGGAGTATGGCGGACATCAAAGGGATTAGTCCCTTGATAGTTGAACATCATATACATGTGATGGATGATGCCAGACCAACCCGAGAACCACAGAGACGGATGAATCCCGTCATGAAGGAAGCTGTCATGAAAGAAATCGTCAAGTGTTTAGATAGTGGTATCATATACCCCATCTCCGATAGCCAGTGGGTGAGTCCTATACATGTCGTTCCTAAGAAATCCGGCATCACAGTGATCACAAATGAGGCGAATGAGTTGATTCAGACACGCGCCCAAACTGGGTGGCGTGTATGCATCGATTATAGAAAACTCAACGCTGCTACGAGGAAAGACCATTTTCCTCTACCATTTATTGATCAAATGCTGGAACGCTTAGCGGGACGAGAGTTTTATTGTTTTATGGACGGATACTCAGGCTACAATCAGGTCCCCATCGCCAAAAAGGATCAAGATAAAACCACTTTTACTTGTCCTTTTGGTACCTTTGCTTACAGTCGCATGCCCTTTGGGCTATGCAATGCTCCCGCTACCTTTCAGCGGTGTATGATGGGGATATTCTCTGATATGGTAGAGAATTTTTTGGAGATCTTTATGGACGACTTCTCGATTTTTGGAGACTCTTTTTCTGATTGCCTAGCGAATCTTGACGCTGTTCTTACTCGTTGCAAAGAGAAGAACTTGACTTTGAACTGGGAAAAATGCCACTTTATGGTCCAAGAAGGAATAGTCCTTGGACATGTCATTTCACAGAAAGGCATTGAGGTTGACAGAGCTAAAGTAGATGTCATTCAAAACCTGCCTCATCCCAAAAGCGTCAAAGATATTCGCTCTTTCCTTGGCCATGCGGGCTTTTATAGGAGATTCATAAAGGACTTTAGCAAAATTGCTAGACCTTTAACACTACTCCTGGCCAAGGATACGACCTTCCATTTTGACTCGGATTGCGAGACAGCTTTCGACTCACTTAAACACTCACTCACCACAGCCCCCATTTTATCATCACCAAATTGGGACTACCCCTTTGAGCTGATGTGTGACGCATCTGATTTTGCAGTAGGTGCAGTCTTAGGACAGCACATCGATAAGATGCCACACGTGATTTACTATGCCAGTAAGACCCTGAATGATGCGCAAATCAATTATACAACCACCGAGAAAGAGCTTTTAGCGGTTGTATTTGCATTAGAAAAATTCAGGCCTTACTTAATCGGCTCACCTATAGTTGTATATACTGACCATTCCGCTTTAAAACATCTTCTGGCGAAGAAAGATGCAAAAGATCGACTAATACGTTGGATCCTTCTTTTACAAGAATTCGATCTTGTTATCAAAGATAAGAAAGGATGTGAAAACGTAGTAGCTGACCACCTTTCACGCATCGTTTCTTCCCCTGTGACCCTGCCGATCAATGACTCATTCCCTGATGAACAACTCTTGAGCATATCCGCTGAACCATGGTTCAGGGATATTGTGAACTATCATGCCACGGGACTTATACCGAGCGATTGGTCAAAACAGGACAAATATCGTTTTCTTTCCCAAGTAAAACACTATTACTGGGACGAGCCCTATTTGTTTAAATATTGTCCTGATCAGATCATTCGCCGGTGCGTCCCAAATGAAGAGTTCAAGAGTGTTCTTTCATTTTGTCATGATCAGGCTTGTGGGGGTCACTTTGGTCCTAGAAAGACAGCGGAAAAGGTTTTGCAATGTGGATTTTACTGGCCGGCCTTATTCAAGGACGCATTTGAGTATTGCAAAACCTGTACACAATGTCAGTATACGGGTAGAATATCCCAGAGGAATGAGATGCCTCAGCAACCCATTCTGGTTGTTGAAATGTTTGATGTTTGGGGCACTGATTTTATGGGTCCTTTTCCCAACTCCTTTGGGAATCTGTACATTTTGCTGGCGGTTGATTATGTCTCAAAGTGGGTAGAAGCCATTCCATGTCGCACTAATGACAGGAAAGTTGTCATTAAGTTCTTGAAAGAGAATATATTTTCGCGATTTGGACACCCACGCGCTATCATTAGCGATAATGGGACACACTTCTGCAACAGATCTTTCGAGACTCTGATGCGAAAATACTCAATCAACCACCGTCTTTCTACACCCTATCATCCCCAAACAAGCGGGCAGGCTGAGATCTCAAACAGACAAATCAAACTTATCCTGGAGAAAACTGTTGCTAAGAATAGAAAAGACTGGTCGACCAAATTGACGGATGCTCTTTGGGCATTCAGGACTGCATATAAGACCGACCTAGGAATGTCTCCATATAGGATAGTTTTTGGTAAAGCATGTCATCTACCTGTTGAGATAGAACATAAAGCATTGTGGGCTATAAAGGAAATAAATTTTGATCTAAACCTTGCTTGCAACTTTCGGAAGCTGCAACTTAACGAGCTAAGCGAACTCCGCGATGAAGCTTATGATAATGCTGTAATCACAAAGAATAGGACTAAGGTTTTTCACGATAAAAGCATTTTAAGGAAAACATTTTTACCTGGTCAACAAGTCCTTCTTTATGATTCACGATTACACCTTCATGCGGGTAAGCTCCGATCTCGTTGGAAGGGACCTTTTGTTGTGCGGTCTGTATTCCCGCACGGGGCAGTAGAAGTAGAAAATGTTAAAAACGGCACTGTTTTCAAAGTAAATGGACATAGACTAAAGCCGTATTTTTCCACTGACCCCACGGAGGAGCTCTTGTTCTTACAAGAGCCAGTTTATTTGGATTAAAATTCCTCCGTCTCACCTTCATATCCTGTATATCATTGCATCATCTTTTGAATGAAGGTGAGTGAAAAACAAGTTTGGGGGAAGTTCTTCACTTATATATTTTGCCCCCACTAATAATTCCCCCCAGATTTACAGGTTTTTGTAGGTATAGCTGTCGGCAACAGTGAGGACACTGTTGAAAACAAGTTTGGGGGAGGTTTGTGCTTATTTTCGCATCATTTGCATATCATCTGCATAAGCATAAAACATTTTTTTAAAAATCTATAAAAATTGAAAAATTTTCAAAACCCATAAAAATTTAAAAATTTTCAAATATAAAAATAATTTTAATATTTACACTTTTTTGTATATAAATAAGATAATGAAAGTTTAGATAGTGAAAAATTACATCCATGAGATTGGAAAAATTTTAGAAAACTAAGAAAATTAGATGTTTTCTTATACGAACTAGTAATAAGTAGTTATGAGCCGTTGTCCCAAGGGTTAGTAAGATGAAGGACGTCACTAATCTGAGGATAAAAATAAGTCTGAAAAATAGTTTCTATTCTGGAAGCCAAACATTTTGAACGTGGCTACCCTGCTATTCGCACTTACACACGTCTTGAAGCCTGGGATAGTAGAGGATACCTTGAAATGCTCTTGTCTTAAAGCCAAAAGTATGAAAAAAAAAAGTATGAAAAAAAAAATATGTGTTTTAAAGTGGTGAGAAAAATGGATACTGGTTTTGTTATCACCGAGGGCAATAAAAATATATAGCAAAAGGGTGCTTCTTCACCTAGTGCCCTAAGGTCAACTGGTCTGGGAGTCACTGCTATGCCTGAGGTGGTGCAAGACGAGGAAAATACACCAAGCATGCAAGCACATTAGTAATCGGTCGGTTAGTACCTCAAGAAGTATTGACGGTCGCATGAAAGTGTGTAAGCAATCTCGTTTGCCAAGAAGTACTGAGGCCGATGGGCAAGGGTATGATAGCTTGAATTGAATTCTCCGGGTGTAGGGATGTCTTTACACACACGCAGGGTGATATGATCGATGTTTGGAATAAAGATAGGAATGAAAAATAAGACGATGTTTTATTGAGGGAGGACGTGATTTCTGACATCTTTTCATGACCATTAAGATAGGGCTCATGACAACCGAAAAGCTAGCTTAGTTGGAAACCCTAATTTTCAAAGCTTTTCTTTTACAATTCTCTTCTTTAAATGTAATATTCATGATCTTGCTTTTATTATTGGATTTTGTGGGTGCAATCCGCTGAAAACCCTCAGGAGACAACACTCCTCCTACTAGGGACACCTAGAGGTTTAAAGGCTTGTTGCACGTGCTCAGTGCAATCGTGTTGCCTACGAAAGTGTGCTAGTTAGTTTTTCTCTTTCTTTATTTTCTCCTTCTCTCTTTTTAATAAAACATTCGCTCGAGACGATCGAAATTAAGTTTGGGGGTATTTGATCAGTCGAAAATATTGCATATTTTAACCGGCAATTTCCTTATCATCTGCATACATATAGAAGAGTACGGTATTCATAATTCACATATTAGCTAATCGGTCGCAAAATATCAAATTACATGTATTCGACCTTAAAACCATCATTTCTAGGGAAATTGACTGCATTGCCTTACATAGCATATTTTCTATATCTTGCAACCCGTGTTTCGAAGTCTATGCAGGAAAAGAGAAGCTTGCTCGATCATTACAGTGCTCGACCATTACAATTGCTCGTAAACTCACTGAACTCAAATCTGGTATCAACACAGAAGGGAAACTGCAATTATAAACATCAAAGAAAGCCACAAATAGAAGCCCAAGACCACTGAAGAAAGTCCAAGCCCCAAGGCCATTAATGAGCCGCGGAAGGGCGGCCAATTCCTAGTTATTGCGGCGGAAGCGCGGCCATATGGTGACGTCAGCTCCTCAATTTCAGTGCACAACTCCTCTTTCAGTGGCCCCAGCTCAATAATGCATACAAACTTCCAGAATATTTCAGATACTTCCTCCAGATCAGCAAACACCTAAACTAGCCTAATACTTCTAGAACTTTCCCTAAACCCTAGCTTAAACCCTAAGCTAACTCCTAACAAACTCCTTCTAGAAACTCTTCAACAAACTTTGGGAGGGAAAGTTCTAATTCAAATCTAACCTAGGGTTTGGGAGTCTATAAATATGACCCTAGGCTCATCATTTGATGATTATTCAACCTTGGGAAAGCTTAGAAAAATCAATCCCATTCTTCATCTTCCTCTTCCTCAAGTTTAGTGAGAGAGCTTGTAGGAAACCCTAACCCTAAATCCAACAACAATTCAAGATCTTGAGTGTAAGCCAAGCAAGATGCCTTCAACCCTTTTATGAGCCGAGCCGATCTTCAATCGGGCAAGAGATCAAAGTAGATCCACGATCCACGGAGACGAGCGAAGCCGAGTCAACGATCGATTTCTTCTTCTTGTAGATTCTTGAAAGAATGTATTGAAATTGTTGATTAAATAAAAGGTGATATTCTTTTATCTTGTTTTCTTTAAATTCCGCATCATGTTATCATTACTATTCTTGAATATTGTCTTTGTGGTGATGTGTGAATAAAACTCCGCTCGTCGGGGAGTCGAAACGATCTTTAGTATGATGATGTAACAAATTTGTAATCGATTCTTGAATCCCACGAGTTTGTAAACCCTAGCAAGTTCAAGAATCGACGACCCAATTCGTTGCGATGCTTTCTTGATCGATATCGCTCGAGATTGGGGAGTTCCGATCGTTTCTTGGAATTGCTAGAGGCTAGAATATAAATGGTATCCTCGAAAGAACAAGGGTTAAGAGATGAAACCCTAATTTCATCAAGAAAACCCTAACTCTCGTCGATCACCAATGATCTAGTATCAATTCTTCGAAGGACAAGAACACGAAACCCTTTAGATTACATCACGTCTAAAGATCCGATCGATTCCTACGAGCCTTTCTTATATTCTTGATTGTTGATTGGAAATATTATCAAAACAACCGATTCTTGATTGTTTATAGTTTCTTGATTCTTGAGTAAAGAATAGTGACACTCGAATACAAATCACATCTTGAATCATGTTTTCGTTTATTGTTGTTTAACATTTCATTTCAAACATATCAAAATACAATTGAATTGCACAATCCCTGTGGACGATCCGCACTCATTCATTAACTACATCCGACACCGTGGTTTGATTGCGGTCAATATAATTTTTTGATTGTCGTTACTTTTTACATATACACATCAGAAAATGAACCAATCAGATTACAACCTTTGTAGTCTGTTCCTTCACTTCAAAAGCTCCGTGTTGAGGTCCCTTCACCGCGATCATCATGTACCCAGACTCTAGAGAGGCTCCATGAAGAGAAAGATGCAAGCTTGCTTCCGATCTTCTATAACAAAGATGATCTACCTTGAAGAAACTCAAGCCCAAGCTTTTGCTTTGCTAATCAAGTATTAGCAAAGCAAACACCCTAATCTAAGCGGCTAGAATAGATGAGAATGATGAAATAGGAATTTAGCACTCTTTTGTTTTCTTTATCTCACTCAAAATCATCACACATGAAAAAGCCAAGGAAAAAAAAGAAGAAGATGATCAAATCCTTTTGTGATGAATAATGAAAAACTCAAGTGAGGTTAGAAATGCAACCATGGGTTAAGAATGAAGACTTAACACATGTAGAGAATTAACTATGGTGAAGGGTTGGGTTAAGCAAATATCTACACAAAATATCCAAAGTCAAAGTCAAAACTTTAAGAAGCTTCTTGAAAGCTTCATGAAAGTTTAACCCTAATCCAAACCCTAACCATATTTAAACTCCATAAATCATGTTGCATTTATAACCATAACATGTTACAATATTATATATCACATATACAATATTTACTGTAACAAAATAAAATAATACAATTAACATATATCACATATATATCAATGTATTACCCGAGTGAGAAAAAGAATCTTTAAGTGAGCTAATATTAGTTAATCTAATTTAATATATCAAATATATAATTATACATTAAATTATCGAATCAACACTTGATTCGATAATTCAGCTATTTCATAAATAACCGACTAATATAATATGTATCAGTTCATCGAATCAACACTTGATCCGATGACCCGGCTATATCACATATACTCGGCCGATATCTCATATCGTGAGAATCTAATACGGTATCGCATACACGTATTATTCTCGGTCCCGCACATATCACATATGTGCTCCTACTCCATTGTGCCTGAGCCAGGAAACCTCTGTGTAGGACTCTAAAGAATCATCAATACGCCGGCAGTAGGTGATGATCATATCAAACACCGACAAGCTGCAAGCGGTCAGCTAAACGTAACAGCCACCCAGGTATTGAGCGATCAGAAGATCAACAAGCAAACCTGTACATTCTCCTGCGAATCCAATCAGTAACACTCCCGTACAGTCCGAACTCTTCGCCTGATATGTCGCATATCTCGCCTAGGGGTGGTAAACGTCAGACCCTAGTAGCTCGATAAGTCGTGTCGATATGAGGTCCATAACAGTCCGAGAAACTACTGATAACACTTACCAGTAAATCTCAGCAACCCTAGCCAGGGATTTCCGGTTATAGCCAATCGAACACAGCGCAACATCAACTCCCTATACCGGGAGAGACGAAACCCCTCCTATCGCTCATTGCCTCCATGTGATTCGGGACTGTACCCAAAAGCCACCGTTTTGTACGCCCTCTTGGACGTGGTATGATGGAAATCAAAGCACAGTGGGAATCACACAAGACTCTATGACGATTTCGGGTCTACAGACTAACCTGTACCAATATCACCAGAGAACTGTCATCTGACGTGAGGTATAATACCATCTGGGAGTTCTCGGCGAGTCCGTCCAGTGTACCCAGTCCCCATTGAGCACCCGTATACCTTCTTTGATGTCAAACACCAATGGATATGGGATCATCCATTGCCCATCATATGGGTCAAGAAGCGCATACGCTAATCTACTCTGGTATATCGATGCCCTGTCTCGATACACCTACGACTGGGAACATTTGAAGGATGTACTTGGCGACTACACTGTCCCTACTAGTATGATCCGCATCATAGTCCTGGTAGTCAAGTACTCATCTTAAGGGCTTTATCAACATGTTACATAGAGACAATCAGAGTATATGTTAAGATAAAGAGTAACCAGATAGCATACTATCATGTCGAGCAAGAAAGTCCTCCATATATATGTCCCAGCATCCACTACAATATACAACGCATGTACAGTAATGGCCTCTAGGGCATACATATAACTAACAATCCATGCTAAGGAAGATGACCTCACCACGAGGCATCCGGTCTGTCTACGTCTGAGCGATCTGCACCTCGACTTCGGGGCCATGGAGATACCGTCTTCCCACCAGTCTTTACACACTTGGCAAGTGAACGGATTCAACTCGACGCATAATCGCTAGACGAAGAATCGACATAACACGAAGGCAGTACTATGCAAATACAAGTGTTTACCGACAAAGAAAAATACACGTACAAATACGACTGCAAAAAGTTTTTATTCACAAAGCCAAAAGACTTTATAAGGGTATTGTGGGCTCCCCAGCCTTACAAAATGCTCGGAGGCCTACAAAATTCCTGACGCAACAAAAGAAAAGAAAAAAGAAGACAAGGGGTTTCAGGCCTCGGGGCCAGGCACAACCTTAGGAAGCTCAGCATCTACTATGGCTCGGGTAGCGTCTGGGGGCTCAGCGCCCATCACATCAGCCATGGTGTCGCCCTCGTCGGGAATCTCTTCCCCGGCTTCGCCCTCGGGGTCGTCTCCCGGCTCATCATCCCTGTGAGGATATTCAGCTCGGAGCTCTTCGTCAGCGAACTCCGGAATCCAATCCTTGACGGTGTCGAGGGCCTCGTGCCAGATGGCGGTAGTGGCCGAGGCTAGGACGGTGTAAATATCTTCCGACTTCTTGTAGTTCTTCACCACCTTCGCCCCTCTGAGATCGGCTCGCTTCGTCCCCTCTACCGCCGCCTCCAGCTCCTTCCGGAGGGTGCTCGCCGACTTCTTCATGGTGCCGATGAGCACCTTGGAGTCCTGAAGCTTGGCCTCGGCGGCCTGAGCGGCCTCGCGGTACCGGGCAACCTCCCGCTTCACGGCCGCCACCTCCTGCTTCCCGGCCGCCACCTCGCCCTTCAAGGCAGTGACCCTCTCCATCGCCGCCTCCAACTCCAGCTTTGAGTTCTCCTCCAGCGAGGAGAGCTCGCCCACAGCTAGTATTGCCGGGGCAATTTCCTCTTCCTCCATATGGACGACGAGGGCGACGTGCTGGAGGACCTGAAGAAATTAGAAGGGGGTCAGGAAGGAAAGGGGGGCACCAAATCTTGCGAATGATGAAACGCTGAGTGAAAAATCGAGCCAGGTGCCAGCACTAACCTGCACGGCCTCTTGGGCGATGGCCGCTATTTGCGCCTTGGGAGTCCCCCGAGGGACCTTGCCCCCGGCCGACCTCTCCATGTCGGACAGCAAGCTATCAGCAACGGAGAACTCCGAGGGAACCTCAAAGCGGAGACCCCCCTTGTCCACAAAGATCGGGGAAGCCGGGGTCCGCGGAACCGTTCGGAGGAACCTCTTGAGAGACGACGGCGGAGAGCCGGTCTCCACCTCCGAAGCCTGGGCCTCCTGTCCCCGAACCCTCTTTCGGCTCGGCGCCTAGCTAGGCTCTGGGTGACGGCCCGCACTCGAACGCTGGGGTGGGACGGCCGCCGGAGGAACCGGGACAGACGTCGAACGAGAAGAGCTGGCACCTCCATCTTTCGATCCCTTCTTCGGCTTGCGCATGGCCTCTCGGAGGTGGTTCAAGTCCATGGGTTCTGCACAAGACAAGATACAATGGAATCGGCAACACAAACAAAAATGAAAACAAACGCAAGCTTGTAACGTTTTAAAAATAATTAAATAAATAAAATCGTTTAAGTGAATTTTATGATTTTCGGTAAAGTAAAACGTATTTTTCGTAAAACTAAACCGTAATTATTTTTCACTATAAATTTAAAAATACCTATTTTAATTATGTAATTACTAGTAAATAGTGTTTATTTAGCCACTTATAAAATTTTAGTTTAATTAAATATTTTTCCTAAATTAATTATTTTAAAAACGTCACAATAAGCTTTATTTATACACTAAATTAGTGTAAATTACAAATTTGAATGGGTTTAAATTGCAAAAATGAATCATTGCATATTAGAATCTAGTGTGTATCATGCAAAATTTATTTACAAATTTTTCCATGATTCTAGAATTTTCTTGAGTTGTTTTAGAAAGGAAATAAAAGAAAACTTAATAAATCATGAAAAGACATAAAGAAGTTGATATTTTGGGTGAAGTTTCTACACTTTTCTTCACTTTTCTCACTCTCCTCTCCCTCCTCCATGGTGTGGCCGGCATCAACCCTCCATGGCAGCCCCCCATCTTCAAAATTTAATTTACCTCCGAAAATCATCAAAAATCCTACAAAAATCCAAATAAAAATCCACAAAATCCTAATTAATTCCTACCCTCTATTCTTTGCTCATCTTTACATGGATTTTGGAGATGGAAAGCATTCATTTTGGAGGCTTATTTTCATGTTTGGATTTCATGTTGCGGAGGTATAAATCTTATTCTTTTGATTTATTGTTATTAGATGTTTCATTTAAGCATAATTAGATTTAATAAATAAATTCTATCTACAAGTTTTAAAATTCAAGTTAGGGTTTTTAAAATCAAGTTATAGTTTTTACTAATTAAGTGGGGTTATTATAACTAGTTTAACATTTTTAGAAATGGGAAAAATCATGCATGATTGATATATTGTAATTTGTTCATTCAAATTGTTTAAATTAAGTAAATTTGCAAACTAGATTTATGTATATTATATTTATTGGTGAAATAAAATTCCAATTAATGTTTATAACACTAGAGTGTGGTTTTAAAGAGAATATTAACTTGTTGGTGGAATGAAAAACTCAATCTGATTACTATTTTTTATTGATAATTGTTAAATTGTGAGAAAAATGCTATTTTGTTAACTAGATTTTAGAAATTCTTAAATAAATGAGATTTAAAATCTAATTTATGGTTTCATTATACTATTATCATCATGAGTTGTAGTTTGATAAGTTAATTTAGGCAAAATCAAGTTTAGTCGTGAAATTATGGAAATTTTGCTTGCAAGGTGTTGAAATTGATAAAATTGCAAACTAGAAATTTATTTTTAATACAAATTAGTGTAATAAAAATATGGTAATGGTTTCTATAACTTAGTTATGTTATTTAATGAATATTATGACCATTAGTTTCATTAAACGTCAAGTTTTGAAGTAAAACGGTGAATTGACATTTTCAAGGTTTTCGGAATTGGATGATTTGATCGATTTTAGGGTTCTGATGATTTGAACCAAGTTTTATATTATAAGTAATGGGTTTTGAAACTACGGGTTTTTTATTGGTTTTTATCTCGATCAATCGGCGTTTATATGTCGATATCGAGCGATATTTGGTTCTTTTGGGTGAACGTGTGGTTGTTTCCGCCTGTTGGCGTAGAGCTTGCTCCCGTTTGGGGATGCTTTTTATTGTTATTATGTATTTATACTTGTTTGTACCTGTTTGGGGCCAGTTTTTACAAAGGAGACTCTGCCGAAACTTTTGAGAAAATTTGATCTTTTTTTTAAACTTGTTTTCTACATGTTTTCCTTCTTCTTCTTCTTTTATGGTTTAGATTTCTGGGCTTCGGCTTACTTAGGTTACGTTGTGCCTCTAGACGCTTCGTAATCTAAGTGCCGGTCACGTTCCGTACTTTCGGGTCGTGACAAAGCTCCTAACTTACCGACGAACTGGGCGGGGCTGATCCCAGCCCAACTAAGGGCCCGCTCAGAAAGCAACACGTCAGCCCGAGGAATGGGCTCCCATTCCGCTACTCTCACTGCGTCGAGATCATTGGACGGACTCCCCCGCCAGCACCTATCCCTAGACCACTGGGTGGGCACGGGCCAGTCCTCACCCTCTGGCGGCCCAATAAAAAAAAACTTCTTCTTCCAATCGTGGATGGAAGAAGGCAAGACGACGACTCCTGACCCGGCTACACTCCCTCGTTGTTTCCTAAAGGAGAGGTAAACCCACCTCGGGTTGCCCGCGCGAGTGCAGGGTTAACCTTTGTAAATGAGAGAGGAGGCAAGGATGGACAGACTGAAGGGGATCATCTGCAACTTAAAATGGACCAAAAACCCAAGGAGAATCCTCCAGGAGTTCGGCACTAGCTGGCCTGGGGCTAGCCCAAAGTAATTTAGCGCTCTAACAACCTCGGGAGAGAAAGCCAGGCGCATTCCGGCCCAAAAGGCTTCCAGGTACAAGGCAATCTATTTACCCCGTACCAGATCTGCCCTCTCTCCTTCCTCGGCCAAACGTAGCGTATAGCCGGAAGGGATATAGAAACGAGCCCGAGCGGTGGCAAGCTCGTCCTCATACCTTACCAAGGACGGCACACCAGGGGCCTCCGCCGCCTCCGCTCTGGAAACCGCCCTAGTCGTGCGACCCCGGGAAGAGGATCTGACCCCAACTCGCCGGGAACACTCCGACTCAGTGGAAGATTCCGTAGAATCTATCCCGACGACATCTATAGACTCCTCAAAAGAAGACATCTAACCCGGTGGAAAGAAATCCTCGGGAACACAGAGATCCGACCTAAAGAAAAGAGCGCAGAGCTAACAAAACTCAGAATGAGGAAAATATAAAGAGATATGGGCCCTAAAGCGGACCCCACCTCTATTTATAGCTGTCGGCGTCCTCATCCAACGGCTACAGTCAACTCCCGCCAAAACTTCTCCCGGCATTCGATGGCCACGATCACTCCAGCTGTCGCACGCGCATTGGCCGTATCCCATCAGACGTTAGAGGTCTGCGGCCCGTCGCGTCAGCCAACCAGCGCCCGACACATGGATTGTCGCTTTAGCGGAAGTACACACGATCCGGCGCACCCTCTTTAAAGCAGAGATCACATCCCTAATTCGCGGGCGTCATCCAGAAAATACAACAGGTTGCCCGGGAACACGCTCCGACGATATCTTCGAAAGGAGCTCACCTCGGATGACCCGGCAGACCACTCTCGACCCGACCCGTTAGCTGGTCAGGACGAGAGTGGGGGGCTAATGATGATGCTCGATATCGGTGATCTCCCAGATCATGACACGTGGCAGATGACGTGTCCCAAAGCTCACAAGAAAGGACCTACAGTGGCCGACCAGGCCACTCCTGTGCCCGTCCCATAAACAAACGCTGGCTCGCCTCCGAGCTCCCTGCACAATTAGCCTCCCCGGCCTCCCAGCTCGTCTCTGGGCTACCGCAGAACCAAGATACCTCGGCTTACCAGCTCGTCCGCGAGCTCTCCCTCCGAGGTCATCTTCTTCGGTCTCATCGACCGATCAACAACACCACTCACAGGCGCAACCCGCCATCCCGCGAATCTCGCCATGCGCGAGATATCCGCCGGCCACACCCACGTTCCACGCCATCACGATCCCCCATTAACGAGCCTGTCTCGCCATTAATGGAAGATCTCGCTCATTACGCGAGCGTGACGTTGGAAGCGTAACGGCCGGCGTGATTCTCGCACCGGCCCTGCCTGCTGCCACCGCTATATAAACCCCTTCTTCAGACGGTTCAAGTAAGCCATTTTTACTCCACTAAGCCGTTACTCTGCTTGGATTTCCTTTCTAACTTGACCGTCGGAGGGTCCTCGGTGGTACAACCACCCCAGGACTTCCTTATAGGTATCTTGGCAACAACAACCTTAAACCCATTGAGATCCACACGCTTCAGGAGCCTGCCTCTAGATCCAATCTCAGTCGTCCATCGCCGCCGTCAGTAGATCAACGGAAGGTAACAGCTTGGCATGATCCAGGTCGCTTCAGCTACAGTACTGATTATATACATTGCCTAATCTAGATTGTGATTTAACTTGAGCTAATAATTTGGGATTAACTGCTAATGTAGATTTTAAGCATATAACCTGACCCTAACAGTACCCGAGGAGACGGACGAGGTTCACATGCTGCACACTGGCAGTGGCTGAGATCTCAGACTGGAACTCCTTGTCGCCTTGCTCTTCGACTTTGTTGATTATTATTTTCACGGAAACATCGGTTCCATCTTTGAGAATACCTTTGAAAACAGAACCTGACGTGCGTCGTATCACATCAAGATGTTACCTTCCGCAGATCTACTGTCGAGCGAAGATAGACGGCTGAGATTGGTTTGGAGGTTGACTCCTGAAGCGTGTGGATTCTCAATGGGTTTTAGGTTGTGGTGGCCGAGCTACCTGCAAGGAAATCCCGGAGTGGTTGTACCACCGAGGACCCTCTGACGATCAAGTTAGACCGGATATTTGAGCAGAGTAACGGCCTAGTGAGGAGAGAATTGCGTACCTTGATCGTCTGAGAGAGGGGTTTATATAGCGGCAGCGATGGGCGGGCAGGCGTGAGAATCACGCCGGCCGTTATGCTCCCGACATCACGCCCTCGTGATAAGCGGGATCCCGCATTAATGGCGAGACAAGCTCGTTAATGGGGGATCGTGATGGCGTGGAACGTGAGATCGTGGGCGGCGGATATCTCGCGCCTGGCGAGATTCGCGGAAGTGAGGCGGTTGCGCCTGCGATAGGTGCCGTCGGTCGGTCGATGTGACCGAGGAATATGAGCTCGGCAGGAGGCTCCGGGACGAGCGGGAGGCCGAGGTATCTAGGTTCTGCGGTAGCCCGGAGACGAGCTGAGGGGACCGAGGAGGCCAATTGTGCGGGGGTTCGGAGGTGAGCCAACAGTTGTTTGTAAGGCGGGCACAGGAGTTGTATGGTCGGTCACAGAGGGTTGGCTACGTCCAAGGGTCGCAGACCTGGGTGTTCTTTCGACGTGATGTTCTTGGTCCTTCCTTGCGGGCTTCGGGACACGTCATCTGCCACGTGTCACAATCTGGGAGATCACCGATATCAAGCATCATCAGAACCAGAGGAGTTGCGATCGATGAGAGCTTGGAAATTGTCGGTCGCGGCCTTAAGAGTTTTGTACTGGAATTTAGTTGGTAACCCCACTACTTTTCTCAGGAAACTGTATTCTAATTGGAGTTCTTCAGCAGATTGACTTAGATTTAGCGTGGCTTTGTGATCGATCGAGATGTGCATGGCTAGTTTCCATAGGAGGTGAGCGAGTATAACGGCAGAAGAAACGCCTGTGAAGATGAAGAATATTTTGGAGCGGCCGAGGAATCGCCATATGATTGGGAGGAGGATGAGGAGAGACGAAATCGTCGCGATAGCTGCGATGAGCTTCGCTGTTTTAAGCTCCATTGATGGAGGTTGAGTTGAGCATGTGCACTCCTGAGTGTTGCAGGAAGTCTTGTGTTTTTGTTTATAAAGCAAGGGAAGTTGTCTGTTTGTTCTGGTGAATTTTTTAAACAAAAACATATAGGGTTAATGGTTTAAGGACGGAGAGAACAATTCAGTGCGAAAGTTTCAAACTCCATGTTTTTCAACACGTTTGCTTGATACTGGTGAAAATGTTGTACCAAAATAAGCCATTATGTAATCTTTTGGCGTCATCTACATGAATTTCGTTATAGACTTTTTTTTTGCCAAAGTTGTAGACTTCACTATATCTTAATAATATATCTTATTCGCTAGGTCTATCACATTGATGAGGGAAAATCCAGGACAATAGGAGGGCAAGTCCCACCCCTTATTCTTGTTGCACGACAGGACATGATTTTCCCCCAAAGAGGGCCACTGATGAGCCTGCCTTGAGCGGAAAGATCACCTGGCCAAGAGGGGAATGCCCAAGATGGAAATAAGGATAATAGGCTCGTTATAAGACTAGCGACCCAAGTGGTAGACTAAATTTCTGGTCATGGTCAGGGAGATGCAGGGATGAAATATCCCACTTCGGCTGTAGACAACAATTAACACCTCCAACTTGTATAGGGGTAGAATGGTAATCATGCACAAAGCCGTATAAATAGATGAGAGGTAAGCTCTCTCAGGTATGTCCATTCATATCCTAAAAGCCCAAATCATTCTTGTGTAGTTATTGACAAGGGTATCGGAGGGACGACACCGGAGCGAGACTTCGACGCTGTCTTTGTTTGCAGGTTATCTTGGGGGTCAGTAGCGTATTTCTTAATGCTTCTCCCATTCGTCATGGCTAGCTCAACAGATATTGACAACTACAGCTGGTGCTAACATTTAGAGCAGTTCCAAATGCATGGCGGGAACAAGGTCCGGCCTCCTCACCACACCGAAGACAATGAATCAAGAAACCCAAGAACCCAATCTAGGCAATGATGACCCTGTTCCCATGACAAGGGGTCAAAACGAGAATCAATGTTAGTCCACGGCTCGCTATTTTGCGCTATATAACGCAGCTTCACCTAATATCTATGTAGCATCCGAAAATAACTTAAATACAAAGTAGCTTGCGCTTTTTGTCAAATAGCCAACATTTTTTTTACAAATATCTTATGTTACGCTACGCGTATACTATTTTTCCATAAAATTTTCTATTAAAGTGTTTAATTAATTTGGATTTAGAAACCTGATAGATCTATTGAACATCTTATTTTTCTAATATTCTTAATTCTTAATTCTTAATTTTAAAAAATTCAAAAATGAAAGTATCTAATTCATGTTTTCGACTTTAATTCTATTATTTTTAAATTTCATTTGACTCAACACTAACTCTCATAGAGCGCAACATAGATTCTTTATCTTTCTTATAGATTTCAGTATTTAATCATAAATTATGTGTTGGATATAGTGCCCTCAAGGCAATTATTGTGATTGCAAGTGAGTGATTATCATAATTGAAGGAGGATTTATACAGGTATAACAGTCTTATTCGAAATGATAGTATGATATCTAGTTTGTCTTCATCATTGATGAAGCCCAAAGGATTCTTCCTTGATGACCAGCATTATGATGGCGACCATATATGTGAGAGCTGTGTTGTCCATAGGCACATCCTTAAAGCTTCCTAATCGTCGGAGTATCGAGGCTGGGCATCGTTATTCCGGAGTAGACTAGTGTATACGCTTCGAGAACCAGACGAGGGGCGGTGGCCGGTCTCACAAACCACTGGTGTTGTGTTGTAAGTCGATGCAAACCACCCCGTGGGTTCTCGGGGAGGCGGAATGTGTAAAAAACGATAATAAAATACTTCGTAACATCGACTAAACACCAAGATCGAAACTAAACCTTTAACTAACTACAAGACTGTGAGGTTTTAACTACAAGTGAAAAAGTTATACCTCAAGTAACCGGTTCTTCTTATGCTTGCTGTCCTCCTCTCCTGCGCGAGCTCCTTGGAGTAGTACGGATAGCGCCTCCTTGTCGGCCTTCTTGAATCGAAGACGATCCACCCGAGAGTTTGTATATCAAGCTCCTACCTCAATACCGAAGTAACTAAGGCACCTAGTTCGCTACACTAGATGACCTAGGTGATGCAGAGAATAGAGATAGATAAATAAGTCTCTTTTAGCTTTATAATTCTCAACACATGAGACAAGAAAAGCTTAGAGGAAGAAGAAGAGCTATATGAAGAAAAGCTAGTGAGAACATAGCATAAAATTGAGGATAAACTCCTTGGTGTAAACTGAACTCTCTCTCCTTTCTCATAGAATAAACCTATATGCAAAATGAGAAAGGTTCAATAATCACCTTAGTGAGTCATGGGATGAAAATGCTCGACGCGTCACTAAGAGCCATGCTCAAAATAATGCATAATTTCACCTCATTTCCTCCACCTCATAAATCAATAACCATTTAACATAAAATGATAAATAGATAATACGAGGATTAATCTTCTAGAAATATCTTTGAGTAAATTACAAAAAAGCCCCTCTAGTATACATGCATACCTGTATCCGTATTCCGAAAAATACGAATACAAAAGAGACAAAAATAATCCATCAGTACAATACTAGGATCCGACTTAAACCAAAGCCCACTGGTAGTATCTGTCCGAATCATCATGCGTGCACAAGTACACGCACGTGATCGAACCCCTGTCGTAAAACCGTACGACCACTACATCTTTTGCCCGATGCAGGGAAACCCTCTGTGTGGGACTCTAAAGACTCGACACTACGGTGGCAGTGGGTTTAACTATAGGCCGCAAGCAGTACTAGCTGCACGTAACAGCCCCTAGGTGTATGTCGATAAGAAGGCCGATGAGAATAACTCATTTGAACTGCTACTGAGCCTATCTGTGACTATCTCCATACAGTCCGGTCTGTTCGTTTAAGAGTATCACATATCGGGCCTAGAGAGCGGTAGCCGTCAGACCCCTAATAGCGCAATAAGTCGTGCCGGGATAGAGCCCAAAACACCCTGAAAAACTACTGGAATGCCTACCAGTAAATCTCACTTGCCCTGGCCAGGGGCTTGTGTAATGGCTCTCCGAACACAGCGCGATATCGACCCCCAATACCGGAAGATATGAATCCTATCTAACCGCCACTCCTCCAAGTGCTTCGGGACTGCACCCAACTACTACCTGTTTGCACGACTCAATACAGCCGTGGTAAGGTAGTAATCTAAGAACAGTGGAAACACACTCGAGGAGAAGCAGCAGTGTCAAGTCAACGGACTATGTTGCACTCATGTCACGTGGGAACTGCTACCTGACGATAGGTATATTACCGAACAATAGTTCCCCACGATTCTGTCCAGTATAACTCATAACCTAATGAGCATCTGCATACTATCTTCAGTACGACGTACTAATGGCTGTGGGACAGACCATTTCCCCTGCTAGGATGAGAAGCGTATGTAAGTCGATGTACAACACCCCAATACTTGTGGGGAGGCGGAATTTTCAAAAACGAACTTGTTTAGTGAACAAACATCGACTAACCGCTTGAATCGAAGCTAAACGATAACTAACTTAAAACATAGAGTTTCTATGCTACTATGTTTAGGGATTATACCTAACGAATCGTGTCCTTCGTCTTTGTGAACTCCTCCTCCTCCTCGGCCTTCTCGAAGTAGTAGACGATCCACCCGAGAGCTTTACTCCAAGCTTAGCCTCTAAACTTGAGGCAACTAAACTTCTTTAAGTGCTAATCAAAGAAGCTAGGTGAAATATAGAGAGGGTTATGGATTAAGTAGTCTTACTAATCCTTGTACTCAACTCATGAGAGGGGAGGATTAGTGTTTGAAGAGGGAGAGCTTGAGGAGAGAGAAGATGATAAAGATAATGATATGAGAATAGTGAGATAACATGATATATATCAAGCATTTCTTTTTATCAAGAAAAGAATAAGAAATGAATTTAGCAACCATGCTTGATAATATCTAGTGATGATTCACTCCATGAGTCATTAAGCATTTATCATGCATTAATGACATGGATGAATCATCCATATGACCCACTAATCACATTCATTGCATATGCCACCTAAACCTCCTTAGTCACCATCTTCTAGAAGCTTCTCGCGCAATTACGAGAACGCCCCTCCTTTCCGCAAAAATACGAAAAAACTTTAGACTGTATAAATCCAATAACCGGATACCAGTAACTGGCTTAAACCAAAGCCGACTGGTAAAAACTGTCCGAAAGTCGTACGCGCGTAAACGCACGTATGCGTCCGAACCCTTGTCGTAAAACCATACGACCTCTATATCGTTTCGCCTGGAGTAGGGAAACTCTATGTGTGGGACTCTAGAGACTCGACTACTACGCTGGCAGTGGGTTTAACCACAGACCGCAAGCGACACTAGCTGTACGTAACGGTCCCCAGGTAGATGTCGATAAGAAGGCCGATGAGGGAACCCATCCGAACTCCTACTGAGTCTGATGTGACAATCTCCATACAGTCCGGTCCGTTCGTCCAAGACTATCGCATATCGGGCCTAGGGGGCGGCAAGCGTCAGTCCCCTAATAGCGGTATAAGTCGTGTCGGAGGGAAGCCCATTACACCCTGAGAAACTACTGGAACCTACCAGCAAATCTCGCTTGCCCTGGCCAGGGACTTTGCGTAATGGCTCTCTGACACAGCGCGATATCAACTCCCAATACCGGGAGAGACGAATCCTGTCTAACCGCCACTGCCTCCAAGTGCTCGGGACTGCACCCAACTGCTACCTGTTTGCACGACTCCTTTGAGTCGTGGTAGGGTAGCAATCTAAGAACAGTGGGACACACTCGAGGCGAAGTAGCAGTGTCAAGTCTGCGGACTATGCTGTACTCATGTCACCTGGGAACTGTTCACTGACGACTGGTATAAAACCAACCAACAGTTCCCTGTGAGTCCTGTCCGGTGTACCCGTAACCTAACGAGCACCTGCATACTATCTCCAGTACGACGTACTGACGGCTGTGGGACAAACCATCTCCCCAACTGGGATGAGAAGCGTACACACTAGTCTACTCCGGAGTATCGATGCTCTGTCTCGATAATCCAACGACCAGGGACCTGAATAAGGATGTGCTTGTAGACTACCCAGCCCCCACTAGTGTGACTGCCATCACAACGCTGGTAGTCAAGCAAGATCCTAAGAGCTCTATCAATACGTATACTCACATATTAAGATAGAAAAACCAAGTAGCATACTACCATGTTTAGCAAGACTGTTATATACATGTGAATATCCCAAGCTTCCATTAAGTAATATACAAACTAGTATGATACAGTAATGGCCTTCTAGGGCATAAACACTAACAGCGTATACACTAGTCTACTCTGGAGTATCGATGCCCTGTCTCGATAATCCTACGACTAGGAACCATAATAAGGATGTGCTTATAGACTACCCAGCCCCTACTAGTGTGACTGCCATCACAACGCTGGTAATCAAGCAAAGATTCTAAGGGCTCTATCAATATGTATAAGCGATATGCAAAAACTCATGCACATATTGAGATAGAAACCAATCAGGTAGCATACTACCATTTCGAGTAAGACTGTTACTATATCCGTGTATATCCCAAGCTTCCATTAAGTAATATATAAACCAGTATGATACAATAATGACCTCTAGGGCATATATCACTAACAATCTCCCACTTGCACTAAGGCCATATATTGGCGTATCGCAGATCTATGATCTCGAATAGCCACTCGAACAGTGTCTGAGGGATGGCTTTAGTGAGTGGATCTGCAGTGTTGTTCTCCATATCTACTCTCCTCACCTCGATCTCCCGGATCAGGTGGTACCGCCTCAAGATATGTCTGGATCTCTGATGGGACATGGATTCCTTCCCTAAAGCTATAGTGTCGTTTGTTGTCAATACTAAAGTATTGGATCAATAATAGAAGGAACCACTTGAAGTTCAGTTACGAACTTCTACATCCAGAATGCCTCTTTTGCGGCATCTTAAGCAATAAAATACTCCATTTCCATCGTCGAGTCGGCAACGGTGTCCTGCTTGGAGCTCTTCCAACAGACCGTCCTTCCATTGAGGGTAAAGACATAACCCGACATGGGCTTGGAGTCATCCTTATCACTCTGGAAGCTGGAGTCAGGAAAGGTCTCGATCTGGAGATCTTTTCCGCCATACACCAAGAACATCTCTTTAGTCCATCTCAAGTACTTGAGAATGTTCTTTACTACTATCCAGTGCTTCTCCTCTGGGTTTGACTGATACCGGCTTACGACGCTTAGTACGTAAGTGTAGGGTTCCTAAGCACGACAGCAAGGTTTCGGGTGGTATCATCCATGCCAAATAAAATTTTTTCCATGCTTAAACAACTCTAAACAAGATCTTTAACTAGAGATTCATGCGGAAACATAAAGAAAATATCCTTACATCTAAGTGATAGGGATTACAATCTTTGTAGTCCATTCCTTCTCTTCATAAGCTCCAAGTTGTGGTCCCTTCGCTGCGATCATCAAGCTCCCGGACTCTAGAGAGGATCATGAGGTGAATGATCCATGCTAACTTGAAGTCTTCACAATCCAAGATGATCTACCTTGAGGAAACACAAACCCAAGCTATCACTTCACTAATTAGAGATTAGTGAGGCTAACACACTAATCTATATGACTAGTATAGAAGAGGATGATGAAGTAGGAATTTTGCTCTCTTTTGTTTTCTATTTCTCACAATTTTTCATCACAAGATTAAAAGCTAGAAAGCTTTTTCAATGAGGAAGAAGAAGAAGAAGCAAGTGATGAATGAATTATATTGAGGTTAGAAATGCAACCATAGGTTAAGAATGTGTCATGGCTAACTCATGTAGAGAATAAATCATGGGCTAGGGTTAAAGGTTGGGTTAATAAAAATCCTAGTAAATATCTAAAGAGTGGACTGAGTCAAGAGAAAGAAATATCTCAAGATTAATCCATAATTTAGAATTAACTAAAATAAATAAATCTAACCCTAATCCTAGCCATGGTAAGAATCTCATAAACTTTAGTTGCATGTGTAACCCTAGATTGTTACAATATCACATATCACATATATAATATTTTGTAACAAAAGAAAAGAATAAATTAAATACATATCACATATATGTTAAATGTATCCAAATGTGAGAAAATGAAATACTTAAGTGAGCAATATATTAGTTAAGGTAATTTAATATATCACATATATAATTATATATTAAATTATTAAATCAACAATTGATTTAATAATCCGGCTATATTACATATAACCGACTAATATAATATGTATCATTTTATCGAATCAACACTTGATCCGATAACTTGGCTATATCACATATAACCGGCCGATATCACATATCGCGAGAATAGAATACGGTATCACATATCGTATTAATCTCGGTCCCGCACATATCACATATGTACTCCTACTCCGTTTCTCCTGAGCCAGGAAACCTCTGTGTAGGATTCTAAAGACTCGTCAATACGCCGGCAGTAGGTGATGATCATATCAAACAACCACAAGCTGCAAGCGGTCAGCTAAACGTAACAGCCACCCGGGTATTGAGCGATCATAAGATCAATAAGCAAGCCTGTACACACTCCTGTGAATTCAATCAGTAACACTACCGTACAGTCCGGTCTCTTTGTCTGATATGTCGCATATCCAGTCTAGGGGTGGTAAACGTCAGACCCCAGTAACCGATAAGCCGTGTCGATGTGAGGTTCATAACGGGTCGAGAAACTACTGATAACACTTACCAGTATATCTCCATATCATCCCTGACCAGGGACTTCCAGTTATAGCCAATCGAACACAGCGCAACATCAACCCCCTCCTATCGCTCATTGCCTCCCTATGATTCGGGACTGTACCCAAGCCACCATTTTGCACGTTCTCATAAACGTGGTAAGGTGGAAATCAAAGCACAGTCGTAATTACACAAGACTCTATGACGATCTCGGGTCTGCAGACTAACCTGTACCAATGTCACCAGAGAACTGCTATGCTATCTGACGATAGGTATAATACCATCTAGGAGTTCTCGACGAGTGAGTTCAGTGTACCCAGTCTCCACTGAGCACCCGTACACCATCTTTGATGTCAAACACCAATGGATGTGGGATCATCCATCGCCATCATATGGGTCAAGATGCGTATACGCTAGTCTACTCTGGAGTATCGATGCCCTGTCTCGATACACCCTCGACTAGGAACAGTTAAAGGATGTACTCTTGGACTACCTTGGCCCTATTAGTATGATCTGCATCATAGTCCTAGTAGTCATGTACATATCCTAAGGGCTTTATTAACATGTGAGAGCAAGACAGTAAACCAATACAAGTCAACATGTTAAGACAAAGTGAAACCAGATAGCATACTATCATGTCGAGCAAGAAATTCCTCTCTATATATATCCAAGCATCCACTATAATAGACATCATATGTATAACAATGGCCTCTAGGGTATATACATAACTAACAATCTCCCATTTCAACTAAGGCCAGCTATTGTAGTATCTCATACCCAATATTTCGAAGAGTCTCTCAAATTGTATCTGGGGTATGGCCTTCGTGAGTGGATCTGCGGTGTTGTTCTTCGTGTCAACTCTCCTGACCTCGATCTCGCAGCGATCAACTATCTCCAGGATCATGTGATACCGCCTCAGAATATGTCTGGATCTCTGATGGGACCTGGGTTCCTTGGCTAGGGCCACAGCTCCATTGTTATCACAATACAAAGGTATTGGATGCTCAATGGACAGAACCACACCAAGTTCAGTGATGAACTTCTTCATCCAGACAGCCTCTTTGGCAGCATCGTTGGCAGCTATGTATTCAGCCTCCATCGTCGAGTCTGCCACGGTTTCCTGTTTGGAACTCTTCTAACAAACCGCCCCTCCATTGAGGGTAAAGACAAAACCTGAGTGCGACTTAGAGTCGTCCTTATCACTTTGGAATCTCGAATCGGTAAAGGACTCCACTTGGAGTTCACCGTTACCATACACCAAGAACATCTCCTTAGTCCTTCTCAAGTACTTGAGAATGTTCTTCACAGCTGTTCAGTGACTCTCTCCAAGATCTGTTTGATACCTACTCACTATACTTAGTGAGTATGCTACATCGGGTCTGGTACATAGTATCGCGTACATGATAGAGCATACTGCCGAAGCATAGGGTATCCCTTGCATGCGAGCTCTCTCCAAATCAGTCTTGGGAGACATCTCTTTGGAGAGAGTGAGTCCAGAGATTGTGGGAAATTTCCACGCTTGGATTCTTCTATACTAAACCACTTTAGTATGGTGTCAATGTACCTGGATTGGGACAATCCCGGTATCCGCTTAGATCTATCTCTATAGACCTTAATTCCCAAAATGCAGGAGGCATCACCTAGATCTTTCATTGAGAATCTATGTGATAAGAAGATCTTGACCGAGTGCAGCATAGGTTCATCATTTTCTATCAAGAGTATGTCATCCACGTACAATACGAGGAAGACAACCTTACTCTCTGCCATCTTCTTGTAAATACAAGGTTCATCTACATTCTTGATGAAGTCAAACTCTTTGAATACAACATCAAAACAGATGTTCCAACTCCGCGATGCCTGCATTAACCCGTAGATGGATTTAAGTAGCTTACACACCTTTCCGCTGCTCCCATTGTCTACGAAGCCCTCTGGCTGAGTCATGTACACGCACTCCTCTAAATCTGTAAGTCTACGGTAGCGCCCTGGCCATCTTTCCGAGACCAAAATGCGGAAACGAAACTTTTTCAAACTAGAAACCGGCGCTATCGTATGCTTAAAACCCGGATCGAACCATTAACCTACAACTAGCAACTAGAGAAAGGGTTGGAAAGCTATACTGATCGATCCGTGTCCTTCGGTCTTTGGCCACCATCCCAAGCTCCTCGCGGCGTCTCCGGTCTCGATCTCCTCGTCGGAAAGGGCACCACATCATCGATTACTTTTACGGGCTCCCGCTTCATCCGAAGCAACTCGGGCACGAAGTGTGCTAGCCGACGTGTCCAAGGTGATGTAGAGAATGTTTGTGATCACTTTGTCTCTTGCATCCATGAGATGGATGGAGGTTGAAGGTGTTGCCATTGATGGAGATTATGAGCTAGAGAAGAAAGAGGAAGAAGAAGAAGTTTTTCTCTTTCTTTTCTTTTGTGATGGAATGATAAAATGAGAGTGTTAGAACAATAATATGAGAGCTAACCACCCTATCATGGCTGCCCCTCTCTCTCCTCTTATCAATTCCACACACAAAACAAACACTAATGTGACATTTTACACAAAAAAGAGACCATGAGTCACTATATATGTCCATGTCACATTTAATGGATCTCATGATGAAATCTAGCTCATTATTTCCATATGCAAACATTAATCCAAATGTTTGCAACAATAAAAAGATACAACAACATCTAAAGTAAACTCGTGACGGATCACAAGGATACCCCTCACCTGTATATACATACCTGCACCCGCATTCCGACTGAATGCGAATGCGATGCGACTAAAGTAATCCAACAAATCTAATACTAGGATCCGGATTAAACCAAAGCCCACTAGTATGATCCGCCCGATCATGATCCGTGTACTACTGCACGTATATGATCGGACCCTGCCATATGTCAAACGGCCTCTACATCGTTTCGCTCGAAACTTAAGAAACTGTCTGTGGGGGACTCTAAAGACTCGTCAATACTTTGGCTTAGGATTTAACCACTAGCACGTCAGAGGTACTAGCCGTACATAACGGGCTACCAGGTATTGACCAAAAGGAAGGTCGATGAACGAACTCATCCTGACACCCTACTGAGCCTGTCAGTGACAATATCCGTACAGTCCGGTCCGTTCGTCTATGAGCATCGCATGGCGGGCCTAGGAGGTTGGTAAAAGTCAGACCCCCAAAAGCGGTACAAGTTGTGTCGGAGTGTAGCCCAGAACACCCTGAGATACTACTGGAATAGCTACCAGTAAATCTCCTGCCTTGGCCAAGGACTTCGTGTAATAGCACTCCTAGACACAGCGCGATCTCACCCCCAATACCGGGAGAGACAAAACCCCTGCCGATCCGCTCACTGCCTCCATGTGGCTCGGGACTGTACCCGACTAAAACCTATTTGCACGACTCCATTGAGCCGTGGTAGGGTAGTAATCAAAGCACAGTGGGAACTCGCACGAGACAAATGACGATCTCAGGTCGATGAACTAACCTGTACACATGTCACCAGGGAACTGCTATCTGACGTCAGGTATAATACCAACTAGCATGTTCCGGGCGAGTCCTGTCCGGTGTACTCATAACCCAATGAGCACCTGTATACATCTTAGGTGAACCAACTGACACCAATGGCTTGTGAGACCAGCCACTGCCCCTCGTCGGGGTCTCGACTATATACACTAGTCTACTAATGGAGTATCGATGCCCAGTCTCGAAAC
Source organism: Agapanthus africanus (assembly GCA_030015575.1). Classification (NCBI taxonomy): domain Eukaryota; kingdom Viridiplantae; phylum Streptophyta; class Magnoliopsida; order Asparagales; family Amaryllidaceae; genus Agapanthus; species Agapanthus africanus. The sequence continues at coordinate 129,954,109 of JASDDO010000018.1, forward strand.
TCCCACGACTAGGGACCACTTTAAGGATGTGCTAATAGACCCCAGCTCCCACGTATATGATCGCCATCATACTGCTGGCAGTCAAGTAAGAATCCTAAGGGCTCTATTAACCTGTAATAGCGACCTGTAAGGTCACCTAAAGCAGTACACGATGATAAAGACAAACCATGCTAGCATACTATGCTCTATCAACGTGTAATAGTGAACTACAATGTTACCTAAAGCATGTACACGATCTTAAAGATAAACCAGATAGTATACAAACCTCTCGAGTAAGACTGTCCTACCGGTATAGGTTCTCCCTCAATCATTGCAATCACGTGCCTGCGATCCAATAATTGATTCTGAGGGCACTATATCCAATAATCTCCTACTTGCACTCAAGGCTAATTATTGTGATGTCGTATACTCACAGCCCGTGTGATACCGAACACCCAACTACTCTACTAATCAGTCTCATAAAGACCGTTTGTGAAACTATTGCGTTCGAGGAATAGCCTCAGTGAGTGGATCAGCCCTGATGTTTCTTTCTATGTCTCTCTTTATCTCAAGTTCGCGGAGAAAGCCATCTCCCGAAATGAGCAATACCTGTCTTAGAATATGTCTGGATATCTGATGGGACCTAATTCATAAATGAACTCCAAATCCAAACTTCTTAGACTGTATCGTCAACTGAACTTAATCAGTATCCTGCACCATGCCTCCCTCAGTATCCGCTTGGACCACCAATCCAAAGTACTACCCCTCGTCAGAGGGAAAACTATAACTCTGACAGTCACTCTGTCATCTAGGTCACCTTAGAAGCCCGGAATGATAACCGTCTCCCGAAGGAGGCTGCCGTTATCAGATCCCTAGAACATTCACTTATGTTCTAAAACTGCTTCCGATCGTTTCTCCAGGATTGAATTAATATCAATTTATTGCATCTACTGCAAAAATAATATTTGGTGTGGTACTTGACATCTCATGATTGACTCAATTGCCCAAGCAAGTGATTTGTCAATCATGCACATCCTTCTCCTCTTTAGTCTGTAAGATACCTTTAGAGAGGGTGACTCCATCATCTGCAGGTACACTACCGTGCCAGGAGTCGTCCATTCTAAAACACCTGTAGAATGCTGTCTAAGTACCCAGATTGGGAAACTACCCAAATCTAGATCTAAAACCATAGATCTAGTAACCAGAATGTCTGATATAATGTCCAATTCTTATGTGGAGAAACCACTGTGTGACAACCAAAGTATAACCGATTGTAGTATAGGAATTTCACTTCCTACTCTGTGTATGTCAGCCAAATATCAGGACATCACACCCTACTACCTTCTTAACAGATCCATCCCCTATTCTGATGAAGTCAAACCTATGACTGTCACATCAGAAATAGATGATCTATCTCCGCTATATCTGCTTCAGTCCATAGACATAAGCTACTTGTCCACTATGCTTTCGCTGCTCCCACTGACTACTACAACCCTCTGGCAGAGTCATATACACGTACACTTCTAAAGCTAGTTTAGAACGTTGCTATACTCATCCTCCTGACGGGTCTCACAGTCTGGAACAACAGCAATGGCAAGTCTGGGTAAACAAGAACCTCCTTGTCACCGTCTTTGAGACCGAAATATCTCTCGAGTGCTTGAGGTTACCCACCATATCTTCGGAGTGGCCAATGGAATGTCAAACTAGATTAAATCTTTAGATTCTTATCAAATTTTCAGTAATCGTTTGCGGTTCTGGAATCACTTCTAGTTCTAACATACTCCCATTACTGTTTTCTGAAAAAATCCATTTTACTAAAACCGTGGCGAGTCAAGAACAATATCACTATTGATCTTCCAGATGGTAGAAAATCAACCCTCGTCATAGCCCGGGTCAACCCACAAACTGCCATTACAGAAACGTGCCTTGAGTTATCCAGAGTCTGGTTTTAAGAATAAGCCGGACAACTCCCCGTACCTTAACATCGTTAAGATATGAACTATTCTATATCCAATATAGAAACAGAGGCACTGATTTAATTGGAACCAGATTCAAATTATACCGCTGTCTCCAGTGCATGTTAACTAAATGGAAGGAGGCCTATCAGCGTTACTCAACTTAGGAATGTATCCAGATGTGAGTAACCTAAAAGAGAAACAAGTTTCTCAAGAACCATTACTATCAACTGAATACCATACACAAGTATCTACATCTTCGATTGCCTTGAAGAATCCTGATACTTGGAACACCTGGTTCTCTGCTTTATTCTTATACCTATAACTTCTCAAAACTTGGATCTTGTATTTCTACGAAACACATGTCTAGGAACTAGAGAAGTCACAAGTAAATAGAATATAGTACGAGTACCAACCTCTCTGTCCTAATGGACACTGGACAACATACAATACTCTGTATAAGTCCCTTGAGTCTAATAACTCATTCCTCGTGCGTCATAGGTTGAAAACTGTACTATGGTTATGAAGAATTTCACCGCTGTTTAATGCTCCTTACCTAACTATCCACTGATATAGGTAAATGTCACAGACATAATTTCAAAAAGTTATAGCTCACTTTATAAAAATAAACGTACAGATATATCAATTTGAAATTGGTGCATTACAACGGATATTCAAAACCGAATATTTGTCGTCCGGCAAACAACCCAGGTGATTTCCTCAAATATCACCAATTACAACGAATCCCGATATAATGAGGATGATCACCCAACTCCAAATAACTTACTCCCACTCATCATCTGTAAAACCATACAGATGTGAGAATCAAACCTGGTAAATACATACCCTGGAGCAAGTGCTAATTGGGAAATCAGTTTTCCTTTAACAATACACAGTGAAACTGAAACATGTAAATGTTTTGAAGGGGTATCCGGGTAATCTTAGTAATGCATCTTCCATTATTAGATTCACAACTGTAACCGTATATTTCTTTGCCATTTCTCCAAATCCCTTTATATGTCTTTAGTCAATACCTTTTGTACACCCACTTAGGCTAAATGGTTTTCTTCTTTCCCTACCGTTCGGCACCAGCCTTTGGTTTGGAAGAAGACTATCCAATAAGCGTAATAGGTGTACTATTCTAATCCTAGGAGCACTCGCAACCCGAGAGAAGGTAAAGATAAAAGACAATTGAATAAAACCTTATTCCTATTTCTCCTGAACTAGAATCCATCCCCGAACTGGAACAAGTTCCTTCGAGTTCGTATATAACCATACGATGGAGTATCCAATAAACTGTGGATCTTCGTAGTGATACAGAGTGTTCTGGAGAAATACAAAGGTGAAATAGGAGTGGCGATAAAATACTTTCTTTGGTCGTGAATAGCAGTCGCAATTTACTTTGCCCTCTTACTAATCCCTTTATTTGTCTTTACTTAATACCTTTTGTACACATTTTAGGCTAAATGGTTTTCTTCATTCCCTACCGTTCGGCACCTGCCAATGGTTAGGATGAAGACTATCCAATAAGCGTAATAGGTGTGCTGTCCTAATCCAAGGAACACTCGCAACCTGAGAGAAGGTAAAAGGAAAAGACAACCGAATAGTCCTATTCGTTTTCTCCAGAACCGGAAACTATCCTCGAATAAGTTCCTTCGAGTTCGTATATAACCATACGATGGTTTTATCCAAAGGAAGTGGATGTTCGTAGTAATACGGGGTGTTCTGGAGAAAAAGGGTAAAAGTAGGAGTGGCAATGAGGTATACAACTCTGACAATCCAAAAGCCAGTGTTTAAGAAGGTTCGGTCAACTTGGTCACTGAGTCATAGTCAAGGGTCGGGCCGTGGTCGCTGCCAAAGAGAGAGAGAAAAGAAACATTCTGCGTGCACTCTAACCTAGATCAGAATGGTTATCACTTTATCTGATCAGGAAACCTCCCACTGTATCGTCAAATTCTCCTCCAAACCTGAAAGAAGAATTAGTCGAGATCACCCGAGGAGTAAACTAACTCATCAGTAGGAATCAGGATCCAACTATCATCGCATGATAACGTGATGGAATCCACTCACGTTATCACACTCCAGAAGGTATGCACATGCCTGGCAAGTTTCAGTTTCTTTAGAAACTCCCGATGTGATTTTTACCCCTAAGACCCAAGCGACCTTGACTGAGCCAACATATCAAAGGATCCTAGCCAAGTTCAACCCGTCATTATCTTGATTGCATTAGAGCCACCCGCACGAGTCTTTGACTGAGCCAAAATGACCGTACGACTGTCCTAACCAATCACATATCCATAAGACAGAAAAGCATTACAGAGATACCGCACACTACGCCTCGGCTGAGCACGACATACGTAGCATGAATACTAAGCAATACTAATCTGAAATGACGGAGGGCTACGGTTGGTTTTTGGCGAAAAACCTTTAACGTAATGAACTTGATATCGTTGAAGGAACCAGATAACTTTTTATAAATATAGTGGCGAAAACCTTTGCTAAAGAGGTCACTCCCGGTGAAGGGATCTCGGCTCTTTTCCCGTAGAATGAGGTGCAGGATATTCCAACTGAAAACCACAATGCAAAGCAAAAAGTAATCGACTATAGTGAATTTATTACCCTGACGCAAACTTCTGTCCAAGGGGTCACTCCCGGTGAAGGGATCTCGGCCCTTGCCTCGTCGACTGAGGTGCTGAATATTCATAACCGAATACCACTGTGCAAAACAAAAGAGAACGTCCTTGCAATAACAGCTTTTAGAAAAATATTCCAACAACATCAGAATAGGTTTGTTTAGCTTGCATTGATCCGAATCAATGCAGTCCCATCAATTAATCACACCACAAAAGAACGAAAATATTATGTACGTATATGCCATCCGCATTCGCCACTGGGTCCCGTCATCACCCATTAGGTTACTTAACTAACGACAGAGCGGGGATTGGACTAGCGCGGGTGTAAAACATATACAACATCTACTAGTATATATATAGCAATATATAATAATCGCTCCAGGCGTGATAAAATGCAACATCACAGAAATGTAATAAGCATCACAGGACAATACAGATAATCTGGAAGCCCCGGGTTTCACAGAGCCGCAACTGAAACACGACGTTCCCCTGGTCGTATGGATAGCCTGTGCAATGAAATCCCAGACCCCTACGGGCGCGGCAAGTTACCCGCCAAAACCTGAACCGAAGCAGCCCCCTTCAACAAAGTGAATGGACCACCCAGCACTTCATGGAATCCGGTAACTTGAGCATCCCTCCTTGGGTCAACCTGTACCCCCTACGAGTGCGGCGAATAGCCCGCTAATTCTAGAGTGAAGCCCCCTCCGTCTCAAAGCCATGAGATGCGGGCCCGTTGCCCTCTAAAACCCGGCTATCCGTGCACCCCACTTCGGGGTAAACCTAGTACAGAAAGTAAAATATACAACGGGTACATCGACCTCAGCCCGGTCATGCCCCAAAAGAATAATATACAAACAGGCAGTGACGGCAGTCCACATGTCGGACGCTCGCCCCGCAATATCAAATGTACAAATATAACCAAACTGTACTACCATTGCATCCAGGCTATCCACTGCGACAAATCCGCAACATCACAGCACAACACAGAACATCAACGTGAATGTCACGTTCGCAAATCCGTCTAAAAGAACTATAGCAATTGGACAAGATTTACCGATCAAATGACATTCACGGTCGCAGATATAATGTAAATACTGTGAACTAACATGTTTAAAATTTTCGATCGACAAAATTTCCCGAAGTGGGCCGCAAGCATAATACCCAGTACTCAAACAAATCTGGGCCCAAACAAAAATTACCAGAAACCCCAATTCCAACTCAGAGAGCACTGTAGAAAATTTGGTGCATTGATGACATGGAATGGCGGCGGAACCGTTGCCAAAGCATGGGTAAGGCCGTGGTTCCGCGGCGCAACAGTAATAACAGGCTACCAAATTTTCACAGTAATCTTAGAAAAGCCTGCACATATTTCTGCAATACTCAAAAAAAATTTTAGAGCACAAAAAAAATTCGATAGAAACTTGATGACTTGGAATCGCGATTTCGGAATTTTCGTTCGATCGAAGTTCTAAACACGTTAGAGCAAGCTAGTAAAGGTTAATGGCATGACTTTGATACCATGTAAGTCTATGGTAGCGCCCCGGCCGTCTTTCCGAGGCAAAAATACGGAAACGAAACTTTTTCAAACTAGAAACCGACGCTATCGTATGCTTAAAATCTGGATCGAATCATTAACCTACAACTAGCAACTAGAGAATGGGTTGGAAAGCTATACCGATCGATCTATGTCTTTCGGTTTTTGGCCACCATCCCAAGCTCCTCGTGGCATCTCCGGTCTCGATCTCCTCGTCGGAAAGGGCACCACATCATCGATTCCTTTTACGGGCTCCCGCTTCATCCGAAGCAACTCAGGCACGAAGTGTGCTAGCCGACGTGTCCAAGGTGATGTAGAGAATGTTTGTGATCACTTTGTCTCTTGCATCCATGAGATGGATGGAGGTTGAAGGTGTTGCCATTGATGGAGATTATGAGCTAGAGAAGAAAGAGGAGGAAGAAGAATTTTTTCTCTTTCTTTTCTTTTGTGATGGAATGATAAAATGAGAGTGTTAGAACAATAATATGAGAGCTAACCACCCTATCATGGCTGCCCCTCTCTTTCCTCTTATCAATTCCACACACAAAACAAACACTAATGTGACATTTTACACAAAAAAAGAGACCATGAGTCACCATATATGCCCATGTCACATTTAATGGATCTCATGATGAAGTCTAGCTCATTATTTTCATATGCAAACATTAATCCAAATGTTTGCAACAATAAAAAGATACGGCAACATCTAAAGTAAACTCGTGATGGATTACAAGGATACCCCTCACCTGTATATACATACCTGCACTCGCATTCCAACTGAATGCGAATGCGATGAGACTAAAGTAATCCAACAAATCTAATACTAGGATCCGGCTTAAACCAAAGCCCACTAGTATGATCCGCCCGATCATGATCCGTGCACTACTGCACTTATATGATTGGACCCTGCCTTATGTCATACAGCCTCTACATCGTTTCGCCCAAAACTTGAGAAACTGTCTGTGGGGGACTCTAAAGACTCGTCAATACTTTGGCTGTGGATTTAGCCACTAGCACGTCAGAGGTACTAGCCGTACGTAACGGGCTACCAGGTATTGACCAAAAGGGAGGTCGATGAGTGAACTCATCCTGACACCTTACTGAGCCTGTCAGTGACAATATCCGTACAGTCCTGTCCGTTTGTCTATGAGCATCGCATGGCGGGTCTAGGGGGTTGGTAAAAGTCAGACCCCCAAAAGCGGTACAAGTCGTGTCGGAGTGTAGCCTAGAATACCCTGAGATACTACTGGAATACCTACCAGTAAATCTCCTGCCTTGGCCAAGGACTTCGTGTAATGGCTCTCCTAGACACAGCGCGATCTCACCCCCAATACCGGGAGAGACGAAAACCCTGCCGATCCGCTCACTGCCTCCATGTGGCTCGGGACTGTACCCAACTAAAACCTGTTTGCACGACTCTTTTGAGCCATGGTAGGGTAGTAATAAAAGCACAGTGGGAACTCACAGGAGACAAATGACGATCTCAGGTCGATGAACTAACCTGTACACATGTCACCAGGGAACTGCAATCTGACGTCAGGTATAATACCGACTAGCATGTTCCCGTCGAGTCCTGTCCAGTGTACTCATAACCCAATAAGCACCTGTATACTTCTTAGGTGAACCAACTGACACCAATGGCTTGTGAGACCAGCCACCGCCCCTCGTCGGGGTCTCGACTGTATACACTAGTCTACTAATGGAGTATCGATGCCCAGTCTCGAAACTCCTACGACTAGGGACCACTTTAAGGATATGCTAATAGACCCCAGCTCCCACGTATATGATCGCCATCATACTGCCGGCAGTCAAGCAAGAATCCTAACGGCTCTATCAACATGTAATAGCGACCTGTAAGGTCACCTAAAGTAGTGCACGATGATAAAGACAAACCATGCTAGCATACTATTCTCTATCAACGTGTAATAGTGAACTACAATGTCACCTAAAGTATGTACACGATGATAAAGACAAACCAGATAGTATACAAACCTCTCGAGTAAGACTTTCCTACCAGTATAGGTCCTCCCTCAATCATTCCAATCATGTGCCTGCGATCCAATAATTGACTCTGAGGGCACTATATCCAACAAAATCACTATTTAGAAAGGCGGTCTTAACATCCATTTGCCAGATTTCGTAGTCATGGTATGCAGCAATGGCAAGTAGGATCCGGATGGACTTAAGCATAGCCAATGGAGAAAAGGTTTCGTCATAATCCACACCCGGTCGTTGACAAAAACCCTTTGCAACAAGTCTAGCTTTGAATGTATCAACTTCATCTACACCAAGTTTCTTCTTAAAGATCCATTTGCTCACAATGGGTTTTACCCCTTCAGGAGCAACTTCCAAAGTCCATACTTTGTTGGTGTACATGGATTCTATCTTAGATCGCATTGCATCCAGCCATTCACAGAGTCTCCATTCGTGATAGCCTGCTCGAAGCTAGTCGGGTCATTATCTTCCATGATGCAATTCTCGCTCCCACTATCAACGATAAAACCGTAGTTCCTCTCAGGTGGATGAGGAATGATCAGTCGAAAATATTGCATTTTTAATACATCAATTTCCCTACTATTTGTAATAATCTAAAGGTGTTTGGTATAAATATAACACATATTAGCAATTTGTCTGCAAAATACCAAATAATATGTGTTATACATTATAACCAGCATTATGAGGGAAATTGTGTGTTTATTATTACACGCAAGATCTTTTGTGTATCAACATTTGTCTCGAGATTGTGTGCAGGAAATTCTCTAGATAAAAAGTCGGAACTGCTAAAATTGCTGATAAAATACACCAAGTCCAAGACTTGTGATCTGGCAGTAAACAAGAAAGTATAAAAATATTCCAGACATCAGAAAAGTGCCATTAAGCCAACTCAAATCAGCACAGAAATTTCCATGCAGTGTCTCACCAAACGGCCGCGGATCCGCTGCCGAGTCAGGCCGATCCGCCGCGGATCCACGGCCGAGTCGACTCATCGGTGGTGGGAACTTTTTCCAGAGGTCTCCTTTAAACTGCCAAGCTTCTTCAAGATGCTTCGAATTGTGTAGATTTCTCCTGAAGCTTCCTTTCTAACAGCCAAACTTCTTGTGCAAGCTTAATACCTACCAAGCTTCTCATGCAAGCTAGCTAAATACCTTAATTTAGAAACTTCTACCTAGCTTCTTATGCAAGCTTAATACCTACCAAGCTTCTCATGCAAGCTTCATAAATACCTAACTTCTAGTAGAAGATAAGCCAAGCTTCTAGGGGAAGCTAAAGGAAAAACTATAAAAATGGACCTAAGGCTTCATTACAAAGGTTGTTCATTAGTTCATGAATTGAGGGTTGAATATTGAGCCAAAATTCCGTAAGTTGAGTGAAGCAACTTGCAACTCAAAAACCTAGCCTGAATCCAATTCCAAAGCTAAATCAAGATCCATCGAGAAGCGAATCAAGCAAGCCTTTAATGAGCCATTGAAGCTGTTAGTGTATATGCCCTAGAGGCCATTACTGTATCATACTAGTTTGTATATTACTTAATGGAAGCTTAGGATATTCACCTTGTATAGACAATCTTGCTCAAAATAGTAGTATGCTACTTGGTTTATTTCTGCTTTAATGTGTACATGTGTTTATTTTAGTATATCACCTATACACATTAGTGGAGCCCTTAGGATCTTTGCTTGATTACCAGCGTTGTGATGGCAGTCACACTCGTGGGGGCTGGGTAATCCACAAGCACATCCTTATGCAGGTCCCTAGTCGTAGGACTATCGAGACAGGGCATCGATACTCCGGAGTAGACTAGCGTATGCGCTTCTCATCCCAGCAGGGGAGACGGTCTGTCCCACAGCCGTCAGTACGTCGTACTTGAGATAGTATGCGGGTGCTCGTTAGGTTACGAGTACACTGGACAAGACTCGGCGGGAACTGTTGGTTGGTACTATACCTATCGCCAGTTATCAGTTCCAGGGTGACATGAGTACAGCTTAGTCCGCTGACTTGACACTGTCACTTCGCCTCGAGTGTGTTCCCACTGTACTTAGATTACTACCCTACCACGGCTCAAAGGAGTCGTGGAAACAGGTAGTAGTTGGGTGCAGTCCCGAAGCACTTGGAGGCAGTGACGGTTAGACAAGATTCATCTCTCCCGGTATTGGGGGTTGATATCGCGTTGTGTCTAGGAGAGCCATTACACAAAGTCCCTGGCCAGGGCAAGCGAGATATGCTTGTAGGTTTCCAGTGTTATCTCAGGGTGTTCTGGGCTACACTCCGACACGACTTGTACCGCAGTTAGGGGACTGACGTTTACCGCCCCCTAGGCCCGCCATGCGATATTCTCAGACGAACAGACCGGACTATACGCAGACTGTCACATTCAGGGTCAGTAGGAGTTCAGATGGGTTTCACCTCGTCAGTCTTCTTATCGGCATCTACCTGGGGGCCGTTACACACAGCTGGTGCCGCTTGCGGTCTGTGGTTAAACCCACTGCCAGCGTAGTGTCGAGTCATTAGAGTCCTACACAGAGAGCTATTCGCCTTTAGGCAAAAGAGTAGAGGTCGCATGGTTTTGCGACAGGGTTCGGTCACATCCGTGCACTTGTGCGTGTTTAGTGTCCGGGCAGTTAACACTAGCGGGCTTTGGTTTAAGCCAGGTCCTAGTGTACGTTTTGGGATTGGTTTTATCTCGTTTGTATTCGTGTTCCTCGGAACGCGGATGCGGGTGTGTATGCACAGTTGACAGAGACACAGAGGCAGAGGATTCTCATTAGGGTTGTTGACTGTTGACTTTTGCTAAACCATAATGAGAATAAGAAATATGGTTAACAATACTATTAATTAAGTATTATTGTGACATGGTTGTTGAGGGTTGACTTTGTTGACTTGTTGACCGGTTGACTAGGTTGGACTAGTTGACCATCATCATGACAGTGGCTATCATTTCTTGGCATTGACCTTGGCTTGCTCATTTGTTCACACATTGCATTTAATGCAAGAAATGATATTTCCATTTGATATGATAACAACCATCACATAATACTCAATTATTATTACTTGTTATTATGATTTTGGATTATGAGAGCTTGGATGGCAAAGGTCTTGCTCATTCTTTCATTTCCTTTCTCTCTCATGCTTGAGCTCTCCCTCTTCCTCTTGCGCTCTCTCTAGTTCATGGTTCACTTATCTCATGTGTTGAGAAGCAAGAACCATAGAGATAAAACCCAACACACTCCTCTACTCATCCTAGTTAACAAGGTCTAGCAAGCCTAGTGTTCTAGTTTCTTCTAGTTTGAAGTGAAGCCAAAGGTAGAAGCTTTCGGGTGGATCCATCTTCAGCGCGAGGAGACGACGAGGTGAGGCCGATCCGACCACCGCAAGGAGTTCAAGTTAAGGTATAACCCCCTAACCGAGTAGGTAAAACTCTTGTTAGGATTGTTAGATAGTTGTTTAACAAAGATCCGTATTTTGAGTCCATGTTACCACCAAAAGAAAAATCATTTTTCATCATTTTCGCAAGCCCGTAAGTACCGGGAGAGGTAACGTAGACTTACAGTGGTATCAGAGCCAGGTTAAACACTATCTAACATGTTAGCAAAGTAACTAGAAGTTCGATCGGAGAAAAAGTCACGAAACACGCTCGAAAAGTATAGTTTCTGCCGATTTTTTTTCTTGTTCAAAAAATAATAAATCTTACACTAAAAATCGGCTCAGACTTTTTATAACACACTGTAGAAAATTGGTCTAGGGACTCGGTCAAACAGCCGCGGAACCGCGGCCGGAGAATGCTCCCGCCGCGGATCCGCCACCGAGTTGACTCGGTCGTGGGCGAATTTTCTTGCAGTGTGTTTAGTGGGGTGTTTTGGGATTTTTACAATATGTTTTTTGTGCCCAGATTTTCCAGAAAGCAAAATTTGTTTTTGGGGTCTAAAAATCCGTATTTTGATCGAACTTCTAAAGACTTAAGCTAACGGGTTATATTTGTGATGTGATATATGTATTGAACGTCTGCTAATCGCTATACATCGATTAGTGGGGGTTATACATATCTGTGATCTGTAATGTTGATGGTATGTGTATATGAATTCATTGGATTGTGACGGATGAATAGCCAGGGGGTTGTGAGATGAGAGTTTTCTTTTTCTTTCAATTCATGTAATTTGTAATTGATGTAATATTATTTATATGGCCACACAACCGGGATGGGGTTGTAGCCGTCATTGTATAATTTCTTTTACTGTTTTTGCTCCTAGGATAGACCCAAGGTGGGGTGCACAAACTACCGGGTATCTCGAAGTGCCGAGTGGCCTACTCACGGTGTTGAGGGAGGTTGCTTCTCTTCGGGTACTTGGCGGGTAGTTTGCCGCACCCGTAGGGGTCTAGGGTGGGGTCTTGGCTATTCATCGCGACCGTGTAATCCGCTCTTCGTTACAGGCTAGTACGGATTGCGGATTCCTAGTATATCCAATGTGTTCATCTGTGATCTGGAATGGCTATCATTGCATGTGACGAATGTGTATATATATATATATATATGATATCTATTTAGGCGTTGCTTATGTTTTGCATCCGCGCTAGTCCAGCCCCCTCTCTGTCGTTAGTTAAGTAACCTAACGGGTAATGACGGGGCCCCGTGGCGAATGCGGATAGCATAAGCGTACGTCATATTTTCGTTGTTTTCTGCAATGGTAGGATTAAATGATGGGACGCATTAAATTAATGCTAGAAAATAAACCAAAGTTGAGTCGTTGGAACACTTTCAAAACCACTCGGTTTCTTTTCAAAAACAACTTTTAAACGCGGAGCTTAAGCCACTCCTTTTAAAAGCTATCTCATTCCATCGATTATATCAAGTTCACTACGTTCACGGTTTCTCCAAAACCATTCATAGCCCTCCGTCGTTTCACATGGATAGTCAATAGTATTCAAGCTATGTTTCTTGGCCAAAGTCAAGGCATAGTGATTGGTAGCTATTGGGTATTCATGTGCAGCATAGATAGATGTGTTGGTTTGGGACAGTCGTACTACCTTGTTGGCCAAAGTCAAGGGTAGGTACGGGTGGGTTCAAATTAAACTGGAGAATGACGGGTAGAACTTGACATGTGACTTATGATTTGTTGGCCAAAGTCAAGGTCATAAGAGCATGGGGCAAAAATCCACATCGGGAGATTTAAAAGAACTGAAACTTGCTAGCGCTGCATACCATTTGGAGTGTGATGATTCTGGTAGGATTCCTTCAGTTTTGTCACGCAATGATATTTAGATCCCGATCCTACTGTGAGTATATGGTACTTCTCGGGAAATTTCTCACTTAACGATCAATGCTATAAACCAAGTAGGTGTCTAGAAAGGTGTTAGCGGGGCTACGCCCATAGGGAAAAGAGGTTATTTAATTAAGGAACTTCGCGAAAGCGTTGGAAAACCTCCCTCGAAGTACCGACACTAGCCTGGCTGAACGGTTAAGCAAGTATTGTACGGTGAGATTGATCCTGACTAATTCTTCCTTTTTGGTTTGAGGAGGGATTCGAGAGACAGTGGGAGCCATCCTGTTTAGACAAATTAAAAACCACTCTAAACTTGCAAGAGCATCATGCTAAAGTGTTTCTTCTCTCTCTCCTAATTGCAGCGACCAAACATCATGACTGGACTTAAGTTACTACTAGATAAAAACATACTGACAGGGCCAAACTACAAAGATTGGCTCAGGAATATCAAAATGGCAATCACTTATGACAGTTGGGGTATCTCCTTACCACCAAAGCTCCCCCTGTCCCAGGTCCCAAAACCAGCGTCACGGATAGGGAAATCCGTAAGACCTGGGAAATCGATTGCGCGAAGGCCAAGTGCCTCGTGCTTGCCTCTATGGACAATGAACATCAGAGGAGGCACGAGAATATGGACCTTGAATCCATATTTCTCCATACAAAAGAACTGTATGGAGAGCAATCACGTATCGCCAGATACGAAGTCTCGAAAAAACTGTTTTCAGCGAGATTGGCCGTCGGATCATCGGTAGCGGAACACGTGCTTAAGATGATTGGCTTCATTGAGGAGCTCGCGGACCTAGGGACCACGTTAGAGAACGAGCTCTACACGGACTTGATTCTCCAGTTCCTTCCTTCCACTTACACCCAGTTTATCCTGAACTTCAACTTACAAGAAAAAGAAGTTGAACTTTCAAAACTCCTCAACATGCTGAGCAGTGCAGAGGGCACCCTACAGAAAGGTAGGGAAACATCCACTTTGTTTGTAGGAGGATCTTCCTCTTCTAGGTCCAAGGCGAAAGCCAAGGGAAAGAAGAAGAAAGCCCCCGCCAAACCAAGGGGCGGTGTTAGTAAAGTGGATACGAAGGGAAAGACAAAGGCAACAAAGGTAGCGGGAAAGCTTGTAGGAAAGGAAGAATGCTTTTACTGTCATAAGAGTGGACACTGGAAAAAGGATTGCAGGGCTTGGACGGCCAGAACCCAGGATCTGAAGCAAGTTGCGGCTTCAGCTTCAGGTGTGTATGTTATTGAAAACTATCTATCAATAAACTCTACATCCAGGGTATTGGATACCGGATCAGGATCTCATATCTGTAATTCTTTATAGGCACTGAGAAGGCGTAGGTTTTTGAAGCCAGGTGATATGACCCTCAGAGTTGCAAACGGAGCTGGCATGGATGCTGAGTCCGTAGGGGACTATCACCTGGGGTTGTCAGATGGACACGTTTTGGTTTTGCGTGATTGTTATTTTGTACCCAATACAACCTGTAATATCATGTCTGTATCTTTATTATCTAAAGAAGGTTATGAATTTGCATTTATAAGTAATGTTGTAAACATTCACCTTAATCAAGTTTTGATTGGGTCAGGTACATTAAGCAATGGTATATACATACTAAACCAACCACAGATTTTCGATATCCAGAATACACACAAAAGAAAGTCTCCGGAAACAAATCAGGCTTTCTTATGGCATTGTAGACTGGGTCACATCAATGAGAGAAGGTTGACGAAGTTACATACAGAAGGATATTTGGATCCGTTCGAATATCAATCATATGCAACTTGTCAATCCTGTCTCAAAGGAAAGATGACAAAGACTCCATTCACTGGACACGGAGCAAGAGCGAGCGAGCTCTTGGGACTCGTACACAGCGACGTATGCGGTCCAATGTCTATGCATGCACGAAGCGGTTATTCTTACTTCATTACTTTTACGGATGACTTTTCAAGGTACGGATATGTATTCTTAATGAAACATAAATCCGAAGCCTTTGGAAAATTCCAGGAATATAAGAATGAAGTAGAAAAACAAACAGCCAAAAGTATCAAGACACTGAGATCTGATCGAGGTGGTGAATACTTAAGTGCCGAGTTCCTGGATTACCTAAAAGAGAATGGAATTCTCTCTCAGCTTACTCCTCTATACACTCCGCAACATAACGGTGTATCGGAGAGACGGAACCGGACCCTATTGGATATGGTACGTTCCATGATGAGTAACGCTGAGTTACCGCGATCATTCTGCGGATATGCACTAGAATCAGCTGCATACCTTTTGAACCAAGTTCCAACTGAGACTGTGCCTACCACACCATATCAGATGTGGTGTGGGAAGAAACCCTATCTTAAGCACATTAAGACATGGGGATGTCCAGCTTTTGTCAAAAAGCAGCATGCGGACAAACTCGAGGCACGCTCAGTACAGTGCAAGTTTGTGGGATATCCAAAGAACTCCAAGGGATTTTTCTTCTATTACGAAGAGCAACAAAAGGTTTTTGTTTCTCGTCATGCCCACTTCTTAGAAACTGAGTTTTTGGAAAATCAGATAAGTAGGAGCGCAATAGAATTGGAAGAAATTCCAGAACCACGAGCTATTACTGAAAGCTTAGTAGAACCAGAGGGTTCGAAAGATCAGGACATTCCTGCGCTGCTCCGCAGAAGTAGTAGGCAGTCTCATCCGCCCGAGAGATACTACGGTTTTCTCATAGACGGGGATAAAGAGGATTGCATCATTGATAGTGATGAGCCGACTAGCTTCCAGCAGGCCATTCAGAGCGTTGACTCGGTAAAATGGCTGGATGCAATGCGGACCGAAATGGAGTCCATGTACACCAACAAAGTATGGACGTTGGACGTTGCTCCAGATGGAGTAAAACCCGTAGGATGCAAGTAGATCTTCAAAAGGAAGATTGGTGTAGATGGACAGGTTGAGACCTATAAAGCTAGACTTGTTGCAAAGGGTTTTCGTCAAAGACCTGGTTTGGACTATGACGAAACCTTTTCTCCAGTGGCTATGCTGAAATCCATTCGGATCCTTATTGCCATTGCTGTCTTCCACGATTATGAGATTTGGCAGATGGACGTAAAGACCGCTTTTCTGAATTGAAATTTAGAGGAGTGTGTCTATATGGACCAGCCGGAGGGTTTCATTCAGAGTGGGAGCAGCGGAAAGGTGTGCAAGTTGCTTATATTCATCTATGGACTAAAGCAGGCATCGCGGAGTTGGAACATCTGTTTTGATGAGACGGTCAAAGAATTTGGCTTTATCAAAAATCCAGATGAACCATGCATCTATAGTAGATTTGTAGCAAGAACTGTCATATTCCTCGTATTGTACGTCGATGACATTCTTTTGATAGGAATTGACATTCCTATGCTACAATCTGTCAAGGGATTCTTGTCATACAGGTTCTCCATGAAAGACCTGGGTGATGCCTCTTACATTCTGGGGATCTGGATCTATCGTGACAGATCCAAGAGGATATTAGGACTTTCACAGTCCAGGTACATCGACACCATACTGAGAAGATTCAGTATGGAAGATTCCAAGCGCGGTAATCTACCGGCTTGTCACGGGATCACCCTCTCCAAGGAGATGTCTCCCAAGACTGATTTGGAAAGGGATCGCATGTCTATTATACCCTACGCTTCTGCGGTAGGCTCTATAATGTATGCAATGTTGTGTAAAAGACCAGATGTAGCTTATGCACTGAGTGTGGTAAGCCGGTATCAGTCAAACCCTAGGGAGAAACACTGGATAGCGGTAAAGAACATTCTCAAGTACCTGAGAAGGACTAAGGAGATGTTCTTGGTATATGGCGGAAAAGACCTCCAGATCGAGGCCTTTGCTGACTCCAGCTTCCAGAGTGACAAGGGTGATTCCAAGTCCATGTCGGGTTATGTCTTTACCCTCAATGGAGGGGCGGTGTGTTGGAAGAGTTCCAAACAGGAAACCGTTGCCGACTCGACGATGGAAGCGGAATATATCGCTGCTGCAGATGCCGCAAAAGAAGCCGTCTAGATAAGGAAGTTCTTAACAGAACTTCAGGTGGTTCCATCCATTGTTGATCCAATACCTCTGTATTGCGACAACAACGGGGCTATAGCTTTAGTGAAGGAACCCAGGTCCCATCAGAAGTCCAGACACATCTTGAGGCGGTATCACCTGATCAGGGAGATCGTGGGTCGCCAGGAGATCGAGGTTCAGAGAGTTGCCACGGAAGATAACACTGCTGATCCACTCACGAAGGCCTTACCCCAGACTCAGTTCGAGCGGCTGATCGAGATGATAGGTCTTCGATACGCCAGTACATGGCCTTAGTGCAAGTGGGAGATTGTTAGTGTATATGCCCTAGAGGCCATTACTGTATCATACTAGTTTGTATATTACTTAATGGAAGCTTGGGATATTCACCTTGTATAGACAATCTTGCTCAAAATAGTAGTATGCTACTTGGTTTGTTTCTGCTTTAATGTGTACATGTGTTTATTTTAGTATATCACCTATACACATTAGTGGAGCCCTTAGGATCTTTGCTTGATTACCAGCGTTGTGATGGCAGTCACACTCGTGGGGGTTGGGTAATCCACAAGCACATCCTTATGCAGGTCCATAGTCGTAGGACTATCAAGACAGGGCATCGATACTCCGGAGTAGACTAGCATATGTTCTTTTCATCCCAGCAGAGGAGACGGTCTGTCCCACAGCTGTCAGTACGTCGTACTTGAGTAGTATGCGGGTGCTCGTTAGGTTACGAGTACACTGGACAGGACTCTTCGGGAACTGTTGGTTGGTACTATACCTATCGTCAGTTATCAGTTCTCAGGTGACATGAGTACAGCTTAGTCCGCTGACTTGACACTGTCACTTCGCCTCGAGTGTGTTCCCACTGTACTTAGATTATTACCCTACCACGGCTCAAAGGAGTGTGCAAACAGGTAGTAGTTGGGTGCAGTCCCGAAGCACTTGGAGGCAGTGATGGTTAGACAGGATTCGTCTCTCCCGGTATTGGGGGTTGATATCGTGCTGTGTCTAGGAGAGCCATTATACAAAGTCCCTGGCCAGGGCAAGCGAGATATGCTGGTAGGTTTCCAGTGTTATCTCAGGGTGTTCTGGGCTACACTCTGACACGACTTGTACCGCTATTAGGGGACTGACGTTTACCGCCCTCCTAGGCCCGCCATGCGATATTCTCAGACGAACATACCGGACTGTACGGAGACTGTCACATTCAGGCTCAGTAGGAGTTCAGATGGGTTTCACCTCGTCAGTCTTCTTATCGGCATTTACCTGGGGGCCGTTACGCACAGCTGGTGCCGCTTGTGGTCTGTGGTTAAACCCACTGCCAGCGTAGTGTCGAGTCTTTAGAGTCCCACACAGAGAGCTATTCGCCTTTAGGCAAAAGAGTAGAGGTCGCATGGTTTTGCGACAGGGTTCGGTCACATCCATGCACTTGTGCGCGTTTAGTGTCCGGGCAGTTAACACTAGCGGGATTTGGTTTAAGCCAGGTCCTAGTGTACGTTTTGGGATTGGTTTTATCTCGTTTGTATTCATGTTCCTCGGAACGCGGATGCGGGTGTGTATGCACAGTTGACAGAGAGACAGAGGCAGAGGATTCTCATTAGGGTTGTTGACTGTTGACTTTTGCTAAACCCTAATGAGAATAAGAAGTATGATTAACAATAATATTAATTAAGTATTATTGTGACATGGTTGTTGATGGTTGACTTTGTTGACTTGTTGACTTTGTTGACCGGTTGACTAGGTTAGACTAGATGACCATCATCATGACAATGGCTATCAATTTTTGGCATTGACCTTGGCTTGGTCATTTGTTCACACATTGCATTTAATGCAAGAAATGATATTGCCATTTGATATGATAACAACCATCACATAATACTCAATTATTATTACTTGTTATCATGATTTTGGATTATGAGAGCTTGGATGGCAAAGGTCTTGCTTATTCTTTCATTTCCTTTCTCTCTCATGCTCGAGCTCTCCCTCTTCCTCTTGCTCTCTCTCTCTAGTTCATGGTTCACTTGTCTCATGTTTTGAGAAGCAAGAACCATAGAGATAAAACCCAACACACTCCTCTACTCATCCTAGTTCACAAGGTCTAGCAAGCCTAGTGTTCTAGTTTCTTCTAGTTTGAATTAAAGCCAAAGATAGAAGCTTTCGGGTGGATCCATCTTCGGCGCGAGGAGACGATGAGGTGAGGCCGATCCGACCACCGCAAGGAGTTGAAGACGAAGGAGTTCAAGTTAAGGTATAACCCCCTAACCGAGTAGGTAAAACTCTTGTTAGGATTGTTAGATAGTTGTTTAACAAAGATCCGTATTTTGAGTCCATGTCACCACCAAAAGAAAAATCGTTTTTCATCATTTCCGCAAGCCCGTAAGTACCGGGAGAGGTAACGTGGACTTACAGAAGCAACGCCGACCTTCATCCGGGCAAAAGATTCATGATGATCCAGGACTCAAGAAGATCGAGCGGAGCGAGCTTCAACGGAATCTAGTTACCTCTTCAAAAGGAGCGATCGAGAGCAACATCTTGTAACCTCGAATTGAGGGAATGTGTAATTAGTCGTCAATTCAATAAAGGTGATAATTGTACTTCTTGTTTTCTTTACACTCTTGCGTTTTGAAGCTTCTTGATCTTTGATTCATTTATTTTCATGATACTTGAGTAAATTCTCCGCTTGTGGAGGATCTGAGAGAATTGATAGATCTAATGATGATCAAATCTTAATACTAGTCTTAATTCTTATGAAATTTGTGAACCTTAGCTAAAAGAATCGTTGATGACCTAATTTGGAGCGAAATGACTTCTTGATTATTTCGTTGCAAATTAGGGATCAAACTATCGGTGATTTTCATTGCTAGAGTCTAGATCCGAATGATTATGATTGAAAAAACAAGGGATAATGAAGGAAAAACCCTAGTTTCTTCAATTGATCCCTAATCTTCAATCATAATCATCAATCTAGCTACAAATATTCAATAGATAAGATTAGGAATTATTAGATTTATCATTAGCTATTAACTCAATCAGATCCTACAAGCTACTTTTCATATCTTGATAATTCAATCGATTTGGACATTTCTTGATTCTTGATTCTAGATCTATATTCTTTATGTTTCTTGAAATGAAAACCCACAAATTTTAAATCAATTTTCTTGAATTTTCTTTTATCTTTTAATTTTCAACTCAACTAAAACGATAAGAACAAATCACACTTTCTCAGTGGACGATCCGCATTCACCGACGAAACTACAATAGACACCGTCAATTGATTGCGGTATAAATTTCTTTGGTTATGATCTTTTACACTTTTCAAAACACGACACGGAAACGATTTCAATCAAATGGCGCCGTTGCCGGGGAACGTGTGCTAATTTGTTCATTTTTGTAATTTGAGTTGGAAAATTTATTATTCCATCAGAATTTTTAGATCAAAATTCGCACAAGTGCTTAACGATTTGTTGTGAATTGTTGTGAGGAAATCTGGAATCTCTGGAGCGAGAGGAAAAATTTTTAGGACATCTCATAGAGTTCAGAGAGGCAAAAGAAGGATCTGTGGAAATTTTTGTGCAGGTATCTCCTCATCTTGCTGCTGATCCGCGGCGAAACTAGCCATATTACGGTGGTTCCGCGACATTCCTAGGGTTTCAGTGCACCAAACTTCTCAGGTATACTTCTGTCTTTCTTATCTCCTCCCTGCTCTGTCCATTAACCAATTTCTGCAGGATTCTTTGCAAAAATTCATAGCGCCGCTAAAAAGAAAATTGTTGCGTGTTTGATCTTGGTTGTTTGCATATTTTAACACGGAAATTAAGGGGCAAAGACCAAATTCAGATTAGGTGGGGAGTTCATTACCCTTCCTAAGCCCCAAAAATCACAAACTTGCATCTGCATCACCCTCATTAACTAAAAAATATCTAGACATGACTCTAAGGACCGTCACGCTCACTTAGGAAAGAAGGAGGCCATGGGTAATCTATTGCTTATCCGCATTTCTTTTGTGGTGTCTAAGGCAAGTGTGTCTAAGGCAAGTGGTTACTTAATTAGGCCCACTACTTACGTAGTGGAGAACCTCCCACTTACCTGGCCACAGAAGGGGCAAAGAGGCAGTAGATGATCTATCTTACGACTTGTCTTCTGGAAGTCTAGGAGCGGTCTAGAGACTTGACCTAGGTGACCACTAGAATGAGGGTTGCTTGTGAATTGTTTGTGTGATTTTTTCAAAAATCCGTATTTTTTTAAAAACCAAATACCAACTCATCTTTTTTTTAATTATCTTAACGCTGCCACTTGCGCTAAACCATTTAGTGCATGCTCGGCTGGACAGGGGATTCTAGTGCCCGTCTTGTCCGCGTTCCTTCTATCGACTCCGAAGTCGGTATTTCTATGTCTACTTGTTCTTTACCCATTACCACACCCACTTCGATGGACGGTTCTTCATCGAACTTCTTTAACACTACTCTTCCACCGTCCACAGGTGCGCAGAATCCACCCCGCATTCTCTCCAAGAGCGATGTTACCCTATGCGAGGTCCTCTTTCGACCTGTCTCACCATTCCACCAGCTAATGGGGACAATTTTGAAATCAAACCACAATACATTAATCTTCTACCAAAATATCACGGTCTCGAATATGAAGACGCATACGTCTTTATTACCAAATTTGAAAATGTATGCGCTATGATGGGTACTTCACAGCTTTCTGTGGATGCTATGAGATTACGTCTTCTCCCATTCACTTTGTGCGATATAGCCGAGAAGTGGCTTTATAACACAGCCGCACATTCTATTTCGAACTGGGGAGAATTCGTAACAGCTTTCCTAAAGAAATTCTACCCCAATCATAAGACAGCTCGAGTCCGTAGCGAAATAAATCAATTTACCCAGCTTCCAAATGAACCATTTTCGAAGTGTTTTGAACGCTTCAAGGATCTGTTAGTTCAATGTCCTCATCACGGAATCCCTAGATGGGATCTGTGCAGAATCATATATGAGGGCATTAATGTAAGTCTACGGTAGCGCCCCGGCCGTCTGTCCAAGGCCAAAATGTGGAAACAAAAACTTTTCTTTAACTAGAAATTGGCGCTACCGCGGACTATGAACCCGGATGGGACCATTAACCTACTGCTAGCTAACTAGAGAAAGGGTAGAGAGGCTATACTGAGCGATCCGTGTCCTTCGGTCTTCGCCCACCATCCCAAGCTCCTCGCGCCATCTCCGGTCTCGATCTCCTCGTCAGAAAAGGCACCACATCACCGAGTCTTTTTACGGGCTCCCACTACTGAACCGAGGCAACTCGGACACGAAGTTGGCAAGCCGACGTATCCATGATTGCTGTAGACTGAGTGTAGAATGCTATGTCTCGAGGGTTAATGAAGTTGCCATTTTTGGATGGAGGAATGAAAAAAAAGAGCAAGAGGAATGAGCTTGAGGAATTCTTCTTTGCAATGAGAATCCACCAAAAATTCCTCACACCAAAATGTATATTTCCCCCTTTTCAAATAGTGGCCGGCCATCATCAAAGAGAGAGAGGGAAGAGAATAATCAAGAGAAAAAAATGAGTGATTATCATGAAAAATGTCACACCAAAGTCCTTTTCAATCCCATCTCCATAAAGCAAGTAATGATGAACAAAACAAATCATAACATGCTAGAACCATCATGAACCCTCCACCACAAAAAACACCCACCATTACTAATTGCACATTTGCAAAAAGAACCCCCTCTATCAAAGGAATTTCAGCCAAGAAGGAATAAAGAAAAATGGCCGAAACGGAATGCAAACTGGCAACTTAAAAAAAACGATCCCGTAATAAATTACAGGAAAACGCCGCGACTGTATATACATACCCATATTTGTATTCCGACCGAATATAAATGCAATGAGACAAAATCTACACTATTCAATACTAGGATCCGGCTTAAACCAAAGCCCACTAGTATTATCCGTCCGAACCATGACACGTGCACAAGTGCACGCGTATGTTCGAACCCTGCCATAAATCCATACGGCCTCTACAGCGTTTCGCCCGAAACTTGAGAAAATGTCTGTGGGGGACTCTAAAGACTCGTCAATACTTTGGCTTTGGACTTAACCACTAGCACGTCAGAGGTATTAGCCGTACGTAATGGGCTACCGGGTATTGACCAAAAGGGAGGTCGATGAGCGAACTCATCCTGACACCCTACTGAGCCTGTCAGTGACAATATCCGTACAGTCCGGTCCGTTCGTCTATGAGCATCGCATGTCGGGCCTAGGGGGTTGGTCAAAGTCAGACCCCCAAAAGCGGTACAAGTCGTGTCGGAGTGTGGCCCAGAACACCCTGAGATACTACTGGAATACCTACCAGTAAATCTCCTGCCTTGGCCAAGGACTTCATGTAATGGCTCTCCTAGACACAGCGCGATCTCACCCGCAATACCGGGAGAGACGAACCCCTGCCGATCCGCTCACTGCCTTTATGTGGCTCGAGACTGTACCCAACTAAAACCTGTTTGCACGACTCCTTTGAGCCATGGTAGGGTAGTAATCAAAGTACAGTGGGAACTCACACGAGACAAATGATGATCTCAGGTCCATGAACTAACCTGTACACATGTCACCAAGGAACAGCTATCTGACGCTAGGTATAATACCAACTAGCATGTTCCCGGCGAGTCCTGTCCGGTGTACTCATAACCCAATGAGCACCTGTATACATCTTAGGTGATCCAATTGACACCAATGGCTTGTAAGACCGGCCACCGCCCCTCGTCGGGGTATCGACTGTATATACTAGTCTACTAATGGAGTATTGATGCCCAGTCTCGAAACTCCCACGATTAGGGACTACTTTAAGGATGTGCTTATAGACTACCCAACTCTCACGTATATGATCGCCATCATACTGCTGGTAGTCAAGCAAGAATCCTATGGGCTCCATCAACGTGCAATAGTGACCTGTAAGGTCACCTAAAGCAGTACACGATGATAAAGACAAACCATGTAGCATACTATTCTCCGTCAACGTGTAATAGTGAACTGCAATGTCACCTAAAGCAAGTACACGATGATTAAGACAAACCAGATAGTATACAAAGCTCTCGAGTAAGACTGTCCTACCGGTATAGGTCCTCCCTCAATCATTGCAATCACGTGCCTGTGATCCAATAATTGACTCTGAGAGCACTATATCTGACAATCTCCCACTTGCACTCAAGGCTAATTATTGCGATGTCGCATACTCACAGCCCGTGTGATACCGAACACCCAACTCCTCTACTAATCAGTCTCACAAAGCTCGTTTGCAAAACTATTGCGTTCGAGGAATAGCCTCAGCTAGTGGATCCACCCTGTTGTTTCTTACTATGTCTCTCTTTATCTCAAGTTCGCGGAGAAAGCCATCTCCCGAAATGAGCAATGCCTGCCTTAGAATATGTCTGGATATCTGATGGGACCTAGTTCACAAATGAACTCCAAATCCAAACTTCTTAGACTGTATCGTCAACTGAAATCAATCAGCATCCTCCGCCATGCCTCCCTCAGTGTCCGCTTGGACCACCTGTCCAAAATACTGCCCCTCGTCAGAGGCAAAACTATAACTCTGACAGTCACTCTGTCATCCAGGTCACCTTGGAAGCCTGGAATGATAACTGTCTCCTGATAGAGGCTGTTGTTATCATATACCTAGAAAATCCACTTATATTCTAAAACTACTTCCGAATGTTTCTCCAGGATTGGATTAATATCTGAACTTATTGCAGCTAGTGCAAAAACAACATCTGGTGTGGTACTTGACATCTCGTGATCAACTCAATTGCCTAAGCAAGTGATCTGCCAATCATGCACATCCCTCTCCCCTTTAGTCTGTAAGACACCTTTAGAGAGGGTGACTCCATCACCTGCAGGTACACTACCATGCTTGGAGTCGTCCATTCTAAAGCACCTTTAGAATGCTGTCTAAGTATCTAGATTAGGAAACTACTCAAATCTAGATCTAAAACCAGAATGTCTGATATTATATCTATATCCTTTGTGGAGAAATCACTGTGTGACAACCAAAGTATAACCGACCGTAGTATAGGAATTTCGCTTCCTACTCTGTGTATGTCATCCAAATACCAGGACATCACACCCTACTACCTTCTTAACAGATCCATCCCCTATTCTGATGAAGTCAAACCTATGACAGTCACATCAGAAATAGATGATCTATCTCCGCTATATCTGCTTTAGTCTATAAATAGACATAAGCTACTTGTCCACCAATGCTTCCGCTGCTCCCACTGACTACGACAACTCTCTGGCAGAATAATATACACGTACGCTTCTAAAGCTAGTTTAGAACGATACTATACTCATCCTTCTGCCGGGTCTCACAGTCTGGAATAACAGAAATGGCTAGTCTGGGTAAATAAGAACCTCCCTGTCACCGTCTTTGAGCATACCGAAGTACCTCTCGAGTGCCTGAGGTTACCCACCATATCTGCGGAGTGGCTAATGGAATGTCAAATCAGATTGAATCTTCAGGTTCTTATCAAATTTTCAGTAATCGTTAGTGGTTCTGGAATCACTTCCAGTTCTACCATACTCCCACTACTGTTTGTCTGAAAAAATCCATTTTTATTAAAACTGTGGCGAGTCTAGAACAATATCACTATTGATCTTCCAGATGGTAGAAAGTCAACCCTCGTCATAGCCCGGGTCAACCCACAAACAGCCATTACAGAAACGTGCCTCGAGTTATCCAGAGTCGGGTTTTAAGCATAAGCCGGACAACTCCCCGTACCTTAACATTTTTAAGATACCAACAATTCTATATCCAATATAGAAACAGAGGCACTGATTTAATTGGAACCAGATTCAAATCATGCAGCTGTGTCCAGTGTATATCAACTAAATGGATAGAGGCCGATCAGCATTACTCAACTTAGGAGGGCTTCCAATTATGAGTAACCTGAAAGAGAAGCAAGTTCTCTTAATCATTACTATCAACTGAATACCATACACAAGTATCTACATCTTCAATTACCTTGAAGAATCCCGATACTTGCAACATCTGATTCTCTACTTTACTCTTATACATATAACTTCTCAAAACTTGGACCTTGTGTTTCTACGAAACACATGTCTAAGAACTAGAGAAGTCACAAGTAAACAAAATACAGCACGAGTACCAACCCCTCTGTCCTAATGGACACTGGACAACATACAATACTCTGTATAAGTCCCCTAAGTCTAATAACTCAATCCCTGTGTGTCGTAGGTTGAAAACTGTACTTATGGTTAAGAAGAATTACACCGCTGTTTAATGCTCCTTACCTAATCATCCACTGATATAGGTAAATGTCATGGACATAATTTCAAAAAGTTATATCGCACTCTATTAAAATAGACGTACAGATATATCAATTTGAAATTGGTGCATAACAATGGATATTCAAAACCAAATATCTGCCGTCCGGCAAACAGCCCAGGCGATTTCCTCAAATATCTCCAATTACAACGAATCCCGATATAATGAGGACAATCACCTAATTCCCAATAACTTACTCCCACTCATTATCTGTAAAACCATACATATGTGAGAATCATACCTGGTAAATACATACCCTGGAGCAAGGGCTAATTGGGAAATCAGTTTTCTTTTAACAGTACACAGTGAAACTGAAACATGTAAATGTTTCGAAGGGGTATCCGGGTATTCATAGTAATGCCTCTTCCATTTTCCAGATTCACAACTGTAACCGTATATTTCTTTTCCATCACTCCAAATCCCTTCATATGTCTTTAGTCATTACTTTCGGTACACCCTCTTATGCTAAATAGTTTTCTTCCTTCCCTACCTTTCGGCACCAGCCTATGGTTTGGAAGAATACTATCCAATAAGCGTAAAGGGTGTACTGTCCTAATCCTAGGATCACCCTCAACCCGAGAGAAGGTAAAGATAAAAGACACCTGAATAAACATTATTCCTATTTCTCCTGAACCAGAATCCATCCCCGAACTGGAACAAGTTCCTTTCGAGTTCGTATATAACCATACGATGGAGTATCCAAATAACTGTGGATCTTCGTAGTGATACGGAGTGTTCTAGAGAAATTCAAAGGTGAAGTAGGAGTGGCGATGAAATACTTGGTTTGGTCGTGAATAGCAGTCGCAATTTACTTTGCCCTCTTTCTAATCCCTTTATTTGTCTTTACTTAATACCTTCTGTACACCACACTTAGGCTAATCGGCTTTCTTCATTCCTTACCATTCGGCACCAGCCTAAGGTTTGGAAGAAGACTATCCAATAAGCGTAACAGGTGTACTATCCCTAATCTAAGGAGCACTCGCAACCTGAGAGAAGGTAAAAGGAAAAGACAACTGAATAGTCCTATTCGTTTTCTCCAGAACCGGAAACCATCCTCGAATCTGGAACAAGTTCCTTCGAGTTCGTATATAACCATACGATGGTTTTATCCAATGGAAGTGGATGTTCGTAGTAATACGGGGTGTTCTGGAGAAAAGGGTAAAAGTAGGAGTGGCAATGAGGTATGCAACTCTGACAATCCAAAAGCCAGTGTTTTAAGAAGATTCGGTCAACTTGGTCATTGAGTCATAGTCAAAGTTCGGGTCATGGTCACTGCCAAAGAGAGAGAAAAGAAACACTCATCGTGCACTCTAACCTAGATCAGAATGGTTATCACTTTATCAAATCAGGAAACCTCCCACTGTAACCTCAAATTCTCCTCCAAACCTAAAAGAAGAATTAGTCAGGATCACCCGAGGAGTAAACCAACTCATCAGTGGGAATCGGGATCCAACTATCATCGCATGATAACGTGATGGATTCCACTCACGTTATCACACTTCAGAAGGTATGCGCATATCTGGCAAGTTTCAGTTTCTTTAGAAACTCCCGATGTGATTTTTACCCCTAGGACCCAAGTGATCTTGACACAGTCAACAAATCAAAGTGTCCTAGACAAGCTCAACCTGTCATTATCCTAGATTGCATTAAACCCACCCGTACGAGCCCTTGACACAGTCAACAAGGCCGCACGACTGTCCTAACCAATCCCATTAATATGCCACAAATGAACACTACTCAGCTACCGTACACTACGCCTTGACACAGTCAACAAACGCAGCACGAATACTAAGTAATGCTTGTAAGAAATGACAGAGGGCTACGTCTAGTTTTTGGCGAAAAACTTTTAACGTAATGAACTTGATATCGTTGAAGGAACTGCATAGATTTTTATAAAAATATAGTGACGAAAACCTTTGCTAAAGAGGTCACTCCCGGTGAAGGGATTTTGGCACTTTCCCCGTAGAATGAGGTGCAGGATATTCCAACTGAATACCACGATGCAAAGCAAAAGGTAATCGGCTATAGTGAAGTTATTACCCTGACGCAAAATTCTGTCCAAGGGGTCACTTCCGGTGAAGGGATCTCGCCCTTGCCTCGTCGACTGAGGTGCTGGATATTCATAACCGAATACCACTGTGCAAAACAAAAGAGATCGTCCTTGCAATAACAGCTTTTTGAAAAAATGTTCCAACAACATCAGAATGGGTAT
Source organism: Agapanthus africanus (assembly GCA_030015575.1). Lineage (NCBI taxonomy): Eukaryota > Viridiplantae > Streptophyta > Magnoliopsida > Asparagales > Amaryllidaceae > Agapanthus > Agapanthus africanus. The sequence continues at coordinate 129,983,039 of JASDDO010000018.1, forward strand.
GTTTAGCTTGCATTGATCCGAATCAATGCAGTCCCATCAATTGATCACACCACAAAAGAACGAAAATACGATGTACGTATATGCCATCCGCATTCGCCAATGGGTCCCGTCATCACCCGTTAGGTTACTTAACTAACGACAGAGCGGGGACTAGACTAGCGTGGGTGTCAAATATATACAACATCTACTAGTATATATATCAATAAATAATAATCGCTCAAGGAGTGATAAAATGCAACATCATAGAAATGTAATAAGCATCACAGAACAATACAGATATCTGGGATCCCCGGGTTTCATAGAGCCGCTACTGAAACCCGACGTTTCCCTGGTCGTGTGGATAGCCTGTGCAATGAAATCCTAATCCCCTATGGGCGCGGCAAGTTACTCGCCAAAACCGGAAGCGAGGCAGCCCCCTTTAACAACATGAATAGACCACCCAGCACTTCACGGAATCCGGTAACTTGAGCACCCCTCCTTTGGTCAACCTGTACCCCCTACGAGTGCGGCGAATTGCCCGCCAATTCTAGAGTGAAGCCCCCTCCGTCTCAAAGCCATGAGATGCGGGCCCGTTGCCCTCTAGAACCCGGCTATCCATGCACCCCACCGCGGGGTAATCCTAGTACAGAAAATAAAATATATACAACGGGTACATCGACCTCAGCCCGGTCGTGCCCCAAAAGAATAATATACAAACAGGCAATGACGGCAGTCCACATGTCGGATGCTCGCCCCGCAATATCAAATGTACATATACAACCAAACTGTACTACCTTTGCATCCAGGCTATCCACTATGACAAATCCGCAACATCACAGAACAACATAGAACATCAATGTGAATGTCACGTTCGCAAATCCGTCTAAAAGGGCTATAGCAGTTAGACAGGATTTACCGATCAAATGACATTCACGGTCGCAGATATAATGTAAATACTGTGAACTAACATGTTTAAAATTTTCGATCGACTAAATTTCCCCAAGTGGGCCCCATGCACAATACCCAGTTCTCAAAATAAATCTGGACCCAAACAGAATATACCAAAAACACCATTTCCAAGTCAGTGACAAATCTGAAAATTTTTGTGCATTGTTGCTTCAATACTGCGGCGGAACCGTGGCCAGAACGTGGGTACGGCCGCGGTTCCGCGGCGCTACAGGGATAACAGTGAACCAAATTTTTCAAGAACTCTTAAAAAACCCTGCACGAATTTCTGCAATACACTAAATGATTTTTTGACCACAGAAAAAATTCGACAGAAACTGTGACTTGAAAATGCGGTTTTTAGAAAATTCGTTCGATCGAACTTGTAAATGTTAGTTGTATGTATGCCCTAGAGGCCAGTATTGTACAGATGATGTATATTATATTGGATGCTTGGACATATATAGAGATGAATTTCTTGCTCGATATGATAGTATGCTATCTGGTTGCTCTTTATCCTAACATGTATACTTGTCTCTTTATACTGTCTTATGGTTACATGTTGGTAAAGCCCTTAGGATGTGTACTTGACTACCTGGACTATGATGCGGATCATACTAGTGGGGACATGGTAGTCCATAAGTACATCCTTCAAGGTCCCTAGTCGTGGGTGTATCGAGACAGGGCATCGATATACCAGAGTAGACTAGCGTATACGCTTCTCGACCCATGAGATGGGCGATGGATGATCCCATATCCATTGGTGTTTGACATCAGAGATGGTATACGGGTGTTCAGTGGAGACTGGGTGCACTGGACGGACTCGCCGAGAACTCCCAGATGGTATTATACCTCACGTCAGATGGCAGTTCTCAGGTGACACTTGTGCAGGTTAGTCTGTAGACCCGAGATCGTCATAGAGTCTTGTGTGATTCCCACTGTGCTTTGATTTCCACCTTACCACGTCCATGAGGGCGTGCAAAAGGTGGTTTTTGGGTACAGTCCCGAGTCACATGGAGGCAATGAGCGATAGGAGGGGTTTCGTCTCTCCCGGTATTGGGGGTTGATGTTGCGCTGTGCTCGATTGGCTGTAACAGAGAAGTCCCTGGCCAGGGCTGATTCAGAGATTTGCTGGTAAGTGTTACCAGTAGTTTCTCGACCCGTTATGAGCCTCACATCACCACGACTTATCGGTTATTGGGGTCTGACGTTTACCACCCCTAGACTTGATATGCGACATATCAGACGAGGAGACCGGACTGTACGGGTGGTGTTGCCGGTTGGCTCGACGGGAGTTGTAGCAGGTTCACTTGTTTTCTTCTGATCGCTCAATACCCGGGTGGCCGTTACGTTTAGCTGACCGCTTGCGGCTTGGGGGTGCTTGATATGATCATCACCCACTGCCGGCGTATTGACGAGTCTTAGAGTCCCACAAAGGAGTTATCTAGTCCAGGCGAAACGTTGTGGTGCGTGTATGCGATATGCGCATGGACCCGATTAAAATGCGCGTATAGGATACCGTATATTGATCGGGCGGCTTGCTTTTGGTGGGGTCATATGTGATATGGCCGGATTGATAAATCAAGTGTTGATTTATCATTTAACCATTAGTTTTCTCGCTTAAAATCTTTTCTTGTACATGATGGATGTATGCATGCATGTATGCTTTCTTTCTTTTAGTTTCATACACATATGGATGTGTATACATACATACATATATACATCATCTATCATGGTTGATTACACATAGAAAATGGTGGCAATATAAGACTCACACCATGGATTAAATATATGGATAATTATTTAATTTGTGTTAAAAACAAAATGGAAAAAGAAAGGATAATTCATGGCTAGTTCCTACATCCTTCTTAAACCTAACCATGCTCACCTACTCCTAACCATGAGTTAACCTTCTCTTTGTGTTTTAAACTCAAGTTAAGTAATATCTTTATCATCTAACCATGGTTTGAGATGAGGATAAGAAAATATATATAGATATATTTTCTTTTTCTTCACATGAGTTATCTTTTTCACTCTTGTTAAAAGTATAGCCATCATTTTCTTCCTCCTTCTTCATTTTGCTCTCTAGACTTTTGTAGTGAGCAATATACTCATCAAGTTAGGATTTTGAAGTGAGAAAAGCCACCACAACATCATTCTACACAAGTCTTGCCCACTTGTTTAGAGTGTTAGCTTCAATTTTCATTCTTGATCTTGCGAAGTTGCTAGCTTGGACAAAGCGGACTCCGGGTGGATCATCGGTGACCTAGAGGAGTTCAAGCGGACCTTTTCCAAACCCCAAGTAGCCGAGGAGTCTAGCGTAGGGAGCTACAAAGGTTGTACTCTCAAAACCCTAGCTTTTCTTTCATGAGATGATGTGAAAAATTTGAAACCCTAATTTTTCTAGGATAGATCCTTTGTATGTTTACTTAGCACCATAAAAACTTAATCTTTGGTACATGTGATGCTTCTAAACCCTTCAAGAGGTGCTAGGTAAACCCTTCATTGGTATCAGAGCCAACCTAGAACATTAGGCGACACTTTAACGAAGTTAAAACTCCGATCGAACCGAAAAATACGGATTTTTAGTGCTCTCTGGATTTTTTTTCAAAACTGTTGTTTTTCAGAATTAAAAATATGTAAAAATTACAGCAGGAAAATATAAGCATTACTGTGAAATACGAACACATGAACAGTTAATTCCGCCGCGGAAACGCGGCCAAAGCTTTCTCTGGCCGCGGTTCCGCGGCCGTACGGAGGGTTCAGTGGATAATTTTTGCACAGTAATACTTATAACTGCTTGTTGATATTTTTAGGTATTTTTAATCTGAATTGAGTACTGTAAATTCTGGAGATGGTTTTGGACTTGACGATTCGATCGGAATTTTGATTTCGTGTTTCTTTCCGGGTAATTTAGAAAGTGTTGAATTGTTTGAACAAGTATCATTTGCTCACTTATCACGGTGTTTAAATATTTTGGAGATACGTGCAAGTTTTGAGGTGGACCCTCTAGAAGACAACAAACCTTAACTCGATTATGTGACCGTCTTGAACTGCCTTTTGAACCTTAGGGTTTGGGGCAGTACGGCGTGCCACATGTGAGGCGTTGGCTTGACCCTTCTACGGCTGGACCGCTACTACTGTGTCACACTCCGGGTTTTTGAACTCCGCTCAAGTGTTGAGCTTTAGGGAATTTTGAGTATTTGATCATTCGTTCAAAAACTTTAATACCGTCTATTTATCTGGAATGTGATGCAATGTATGGAATTCATATAGCTAGATATGAAATATGAAATATGTGATATTTCGCATTTACGATGTCTAAAGTGAATGTTGATTCCAGATATTGCAGTTTTGCACTTTCTTTTCTGTGACCGTAAGTGTAGTATGTCGATATCGCTGGTTTCATTGCTATACATCAACGACAATTGGGGTACGCATACTTACTTACGTTGATGATATGTGATATTATGTGTTGCTGAGATATGATGTGCAGGATTGTCGCGATCGAATAGCCGGGGTTTTTTTTTATGTGAGATGAGAGTTTTATATTTTCATTCATGTAAATTCAAATGTAATGTAATATTCTTTTATTTGGGGCACTTCCGGGTTGAGGTCGATGCCACCAGTGTTGTATATTATTTACTTTTCCGCATTAGGATGGACCCAAGGAGGGGAGCACAGGTGACCGGGTTCTGGGGTTCAGTGGGAGGCCATCTCGAGGAGTCGAGACCAGGTCTCCTAAACTCCAGAATTGGTAGGGTCGCTTGCCGCTCTCGTAGGGGTCCAGGGTGTGGGCGTGGCTATTCATCGCGACTGTGGAATCCGTATTTTCTATTGTTGGCTAAATACTAAATACGGATGTCCTAGTATATCCCACATTATATCTATGTTTCTGCTGCGATATCTGTGATGTGATCATGTGATGTGCTGTGATAGATACAGTATATAGTATATATGATATATTATATAGACGTTACTTATGTTTTGCACCCGCACTAGCCCTGCCCTGCTCTGTCGTTAGTTACCTAACCTAACGGTGCACGAGGGGACATCGAGGCGAATGCGGATGGCATAAGTGTACGTCGTATTTATCTGTGATGTTTAGGTAACTTAAATGATGGGACTTCATTAATGTGATTAATGAAAGAAAAGAAACCTAAATGATGTTGTAGAATCAAATTTTCAAATAAAAGGGTAGCTACAGTTTTGCTTTGCATAGCGGTATATATGATATACCCTGCACCTTATTCGATGGGGAAAGAGCCGAGATCCCTTCACCGGGAGTGACCTCTTTAGCAAAACTGGCAGATGCTACAAAACTCGGTTTGGTTTTTGATTGCTTTTGGAGTTTTGCTTTGCACAGTGATATATATGATATATCCCGCACCTTATTCGATCAGGAAAGAGCCGAGATCCCTTCACCGGGAGTGACCTCTTTAGCAAAACTAATAAAAGCCTCAAAATCACTCCATTTCAAAATTTCATTTGATTCTACAACAATATCAAGTTCATTACGCAATAGGTTTTCAGAAAAACCTGTCGTAGCCCTCCGTCATTTCAGATAAATCCTACTTAGTATTCGTGCTACGTTTGTTGGCCTGCATCAAGGCGTAGTGTGCGGTAGCTAACTAGTATTTATCTGTTGAAGCATATGATGCAGATTGGATTAGGATAGTCGTGCGACTTTGTTGGCCTGCGTCAAGGGTCGTACGGGTGGGTTTAATTCAATCAAGAAATGACGGGTTGAACTTGACTAGCGCACTATGGTTTGTTGGCCTGCGTCAAGGTCATAGGACGCTAGGGGCAAAATATTATCGGGAATTTCAAGTGTTGAAATTTGCAATGAGATTGCATGCCTTCTATGAGATAGTTGGATCCCGATACCCACTGTGAGTAATTGTTACTCCCGGGAGAGTTTTACACAGGACAATTAGCTGATCAAGTAGGTGTCTAGAAAGGTGTCAACGGGGTTACGCCTCTGGGAAAACGAGGTTTACTTTAATTAGGTCCGTGCGAAAGCACGGGAAACCTTCCTCAAAGTACCGACACTGGCCTGGTTGAAAAATCGGCGAAGTTGTAGGGTGTAATTAATCCCGGCTAGTCTTTCCTTTTAGGGTTTGAAGGAAGATTTGATAAAAACAGTGGGAGCCATCCTGATTAGATAAGATAATAACCAATCTGATCTTGCAAGAGCATACGCTAAAGTATTTTCTTCTCTCTCTCTCCAGGTAGCGACCATGTCATGCCTTAATCAAGATAATAATATGGATATATTGACTGAACCCGCATGTTATACTGTGCTGGGGAACGTTGGTTCCGTTCTTTCTTATAAGAGTTATAGGACTGAGCAGGACATAGGGGAATACCAGGATTCCCATGCCACCCGAATGAAGAAAGTACATGATGATGCATTTTCTTCGGGTGTGTTCGTTACAGAGAACTGTTTCTCCATTTGCCCTACGTCCTGGGTATTAGATACCGGGTCAGGATCCCATATATGTAATCAGTTACATGGGCTTAGGAAAGGTAGAGAACTTGGAGAAGGTGATAAAGACATAAGAGTTGGAAATGGTGCAATTGTTGCAGCTAAGACTGTCGGGGAATATCACCTTGCATTACCAACTGGTAATACATTGGTTCTGAACGAATGCTATTACATGTCGAACCTGATATGCAACATTATATCGGTTTCTTTGTTGAGTAAAGAGGGATATAATTTTCTATTACAGGACGATGTTATGAACATTTTCCGTAACCAAAAGTTGGTTGGATCATGCACGTTATGCAATGGCATTTATGTTCTAAATCGATCAACAGTTCTAAGAATAACAAACACACACAAGAGGAAGAGTTCAGAACTGAACGAATCCTTCTTGTGGCATTGTAGACTGGGTCACATCAATGCGACACGACTAGCTAAGTTGGATAAAGATGGATATTTGAATCCGTTTGAATTATCATCTTATGATACTTGCCAGTCATGTCTCAAAGGCAAGATGACCAAAACTCCGTATACGGGACACGGAGAAAGAGTTACGGAACTCTTGGGACTGGTGCATAGTGATGTATGCAGTCCAATGTCTACACATGCCAGGAATGGTTCTGCGTACTTCATTACATTCACTGACGATCTCTCTAGATTCGGATATGTGTTCCTGATGAAACACAAATGGGAAGCTTTTGAGAAATTTAGAGAATATAAACAAGAAGTCGAGAACCAAACCGGGAAAAGTATTAAAATCCTTCGATCTGATCGAGGAGGTGAATACTTGAGCATTGAATTCCCGGACTTCCTAAAAGAGAATGGGATTCTCTCTCAGCTGACTCCTCCATATACACCACAGCACAATGGTGTATCAGAATGGAGGAACCGCACCCTATTAGATATGGTGCGCTCTAGGATGAGCAAAGCTGAGTTACCTATTTCTTTCTGGGGATATGCACTGGAAACAGCTGCAGACTTATTGAATATGGTTCCCACCAAATCCGTGCCAACCACTCCATATGAAATATGGAAAGGAAAGAGACCATGTCTTAATTATGTTAAGATATGGGGTTGTCCGGCATATGTAAAAACACAAAATCCGGACAAACTCGCTGCAAGGTCCATTCTGTGTAAGTTTATTGGATATCCCAAACATTCGCGCGGGTATATCTTCTACCACACCGAGGAACAAAAGGTGTTTGTTTCTCAACATGCCACCTTTTTAGAAAAGGAATTTCTTGAAAAAGAGATTGGTGGCAAGGAGGTAGAACTGGAAGAGGTTCCAGCAATACAGACTACGACAGAAGATTTGGTTGAACCAGAGGATTCGGTAGTTCCTAACGAACCTCAGCCTCTCCGCCGATCTAGTAGGGTTCCTCGCCAACCTGAGAGATACTACGGTTTTCTCATGGATGGTGGCAGCGAGGATTGCATCATGGAGGATGATGACCCGACTAGCTTCGAGCAGGCCATCACGAGTGGGGACTCAGTGAAATGGCTGGATGCTATACGGTCCGAGATGGAATCCATGTACACCAACAAAGTATGGACTTTGGAAGATGCTCCTGAAGGGGTAAAACCCATTGGGAGCAAGTGGATCTTCAAGAAAAAACTTGGTGTAGATGGGAAAGTGGAGACTTTCAAAGCTAGACTTGTTGCAAAGGGTTTTCGTCAAAGACCAGGTATGGACTATGACGAAACCTTTTCTCCAGTAGCTATGCTAAAATCCATCCGGATCATGCTTGCCATCGCTGCATCTCATGATTACGAAATCTGGCAAATGGATGTTAAGACCGCCTTTCTAAATGGTGATTTAGAAGAGTGCGTATACATGACTCAGCCAGAGGGCTTCGTAGACAGTGGGAGCAGCAGGATGGTGTGCAAGCTGCTTAAATCCATTTATGGATTAAAGCAAGCATCGCGGAGTTGGAACATCTGCTTTGAAGTCATTACCAAAGAGTTTGATTTCGTCAAAAATGTAGATGAACCTTGTATTTACAAGAAGGTAGCAGAGAGTAAGGTGGTCTTCCTCGTATTGTACGTGAACGACATACTCTTGATAGGAAATGATATTCCTATGCTGCAATCGGTCAAGCTCTTCTTATCACAAAAATTCTCAATGAAAGATCTTGGTGATGCCTCCTGCATATTGGGAATTAGGATCTATAGAGATACATCCAAATGGATATTGGGATTGTCCCAATCCAGGTACATTGACACCATACTAAAGAGGTTTAGTATGGAAGAATCCAACCGTGGGAACTTACCCACGATCTCTGGAGTCACTCTTTCCAAAGAGATGTCTCCCCAGACTGATTTGGATAGAGCTCGCATGCAAGGGATACCCTATGCTTCGGCTGTAGGCTCTATCATGTACGCGATGCTATGTACCAAACCCGATGTAGCATACTCACTAAGTGTAGTGAGCAGGTATCAAGCTAATCCTGGAGAGAGTCACTGGACAGCTGTGAAGTGCATTCTCAAGTACTTACGAAGGACTAAAGAGATTCTCTTGGTGTATGGTAACGGAGAACTTCAAGTGGAGTCCTTTACCGATTTGAGCTTCCAGAGTGATAAGGACGACTCTAAGTCACAGTCGGGATTTGTCTTTACCCTTTACGGAGGGGCGGTTAGCCGGAAGAGTTCCAAGCAGGAAACCGTGGTAGACTCGACGATGGAGGCTGAATACATCGCTGCCAACGATGCTGCCAAAGAGGCTGTCAAGATCAAGAAGTTCATTACTGAACTTGGAGTGGTTCCATACATTGAGCATCCAATACCTTTGTATTGCGATAACAATGGAGCGGTGGCTTTGGCCAAGGAACCCAGGTCCCATCAGCGATCAAGGCACATTCTGAGGCGGTATCACCTGATCCGGAAGATAGTTGATCGCCGGGAGATCGAGGTCAGGAGGGTTGACACGAAGAATAACACAGCTGATCCACTCACGAAGGCCATTCCCCAAATACAGTTTGAGAGACTCTTCGGGATGCTCGGTATGCGATACTACAGCAGCTGGCCCTAGTGCAAGTGGGAGATTGTTAGTTGTATGTATGCCCTAGAGGCCAGTATTGTACAGATGATGTATATTATATTGGATGCTTGGACATATATAGAGATGACTTTCTTGCTCGATATGATAGTATGCTATCTGGTTGCTCTTTATCTTAACATGTATACTTGTCTCTTTATACTGTCTTATGGTTACATGTTGGTAAAGCCCTTAGGATGTGTACTTGACTACCTGGACTATGATGCGGATCATACTAGTGGGGACATGGTAGTCCATAAGTACATCCTTCAAGGTCCCTAGTCGTGGGTGTATCGAGACAGGGCATCGATATACCAGAGTAGACTAGCGTATACGCTTATCGACCCATGAGATGGGCGATGGATGATCCCATATCCATTGGTGTTTGACATCAGAGATGGTATACGGGTGCTCAGTGGAGACTGGGTACACTGGACGGACTCGCCGAGAACTCCCAGATGGTATTATACCTCACGTCAGATGGCAGTTCTCAGGTGACACTTATGCAGGTTAGTCTGTAGACCCGAGATCGTCATAGAGTCTTGTGTGATTCCCACTGTACTTTGATTTGCACCTTACCACGTCCATGAGGGCATGCAAAACGGTGGTTTTTGGGTACAGTCCCGAGTCACATGGAGGCAATGAGCGATAGGAGGGGTTTCGTCTCTCCCGGTATTGGGGGTTGATGTTGCGCTGTGCTCGATTGGCCGTAACAGGGAAGTCCCTGGCCAGAGCTGATTCAGAGATTTGCTGGTAAGTGTTACCAGTAGTTTCTCGACCCGTTATGAGCCTCACATCGGCACGACTTATCGGTTATTGGGGTCTGATGTTTACCACCCCTAGACTTGATATGCGACATATCAGACGAGGAGACCGGACTGTACGGGTAGTGTTGCCGGTTGGCTTGACGGGAGTTGTAGCAGGTTCGCTTGTTTTCTTCTGATCGCTCAATACCCGGGTGGCCGTTACGTTTAGCTGACCGCTTGTGGCTTGGGGGTGCTTGATATGATCATCACCCACTGCCGGCGTATTGACAAGTCTTAGAGTCCCACAAAGGAGTTATCTAGTCCAGGCGAAACGTTGTGGTGCGTGTATGCGATATGCACATGGACCCGATTAAAATGCGCGTATAGGATACCGTCTATTGATCGGGCGGCTTGCTTTTGGTGGGGTCATATGTGATATGGCCGGATTGATAAATCAAGTGTTGATTTATCATTTAACCATTAGTTTTCTCGCTTAAAATCTTTTCTTGTACATGATGGATGTATGCATGCAAGTATGCTTTCTTTCTTTTAGTTTCATGCACATATGGATGTGTATACATACATACATACATACATCATCTATCATGGTTGATTACACATGGAAAATGGTAGCAATATAAGACTCACACCATGGATTAAATATATGGATAATTATTTAATTTGTGTCAAAAACAAAATGGAAAAAGAAAGGATAATTCATGGCTAGTTTCTACATCCTTCTTAAACCTAACCATGCTCACCTACTCCTAACCATGAGTTAACCTTCTCTTTGTGTTTTAAACTCAAGTTAAATAATATCTTTATCATCTAACCATGGTTTGAGATGAGGATAAGAAAATATATATAGACATATTTTCTTTTTCTTCACATGAGTTATCTTTTTCACTCTTGTTAAAAGTATAGCCATCATCTTCTTCCTCCTTCTTCATTTTGCTCTCCAGACTTTTGTAGTGAGCAATATACTCATCAAGTTAGGATTTTAAAGTGAGAAAAGCCACCACAACATCATTCTACACAAGTCTTGCCCACTTGTTTAGAGTGTTAGCTTCAATTTTCATTCTTGATCTTGCGAAGTTGCTAGCTTGGACAAAGCGGACTCCGGGTGGATCATCGGTGACCTAGAGGAGTTCAAGCGGACCTTTTCCAAACCCCAAGTAGCCGAGGAGTCTAGCGTAGGGAGCTATAAAGGTTTTACTCTCAAAACCCTAGCTTTTCTTTCATGAGATGATGTGAAAAATTTGAAACCCTAATTTTTCTAGGATAGATCCTTTGTATGTTTACTTAGCACCATAAAAACTTAATCTTTGGTACATGTGATGCTTCCAAACCCTTCAAGAGGTGCTAGGTAAACCCTTCAGTAAACACGTTAGAGCAAGATAGTAGAGGTTAATGGCGTGGCTCTGATACCATGTAAGTCTACGGTAGCTCCCCGGCCGTCTGTCCGAGGCCAAAATGCGGAAACAAAAACTTTTCTTTAACTAGAAACCGGCGCTACCGCGAACTATGAACCCGGATCGGACCAATAACCTACTACTAGCTAACTAGAGAAAGGGTAGAGAGGCTATACCGAGCGATCCGTGTCCTTCGGTCTTCGCCCACCATCCCAAGCTCCTCGCGGCATCTACGGTCTCGATCTCCTCGTCGGAAAGGGCACCACATCGCCGAGTCTTTTTACGGGCTCCCACCTCTGAACCGAGGCAACTCGGAGTCGATGTAGGGAAGCCGACGTGTCCAAGATTGCTGTAGACTGAGTGTAGAACGCTATGTCTCGAGGGTTAATGAAGTTGCCATTTTTGGATGGAGAAATGAAAAAAAAGAGCAAGAGGAATAAGCTTGAGGAATTTTTCTTTGTAATGAGAATCCACCAAAAATTCCTCACACCAAAATGTATATTTCCCCCTTTTCAAATAGTGGCCGGCCATCATCAAAGACAGAGTGGGAAGAGAATAATCAAGAGAAAAAAATGAGTGATCATCATGAAAAATGTCACACCAAACTCCTTTTCAATCCTATCTCCAGAAAGCAAGTAATGATGAACAAAACAAATCATAACATGCTAGAACCATCATGAACCCTCCACCACAAAAAACACCCTCCATTACTAATTGCACATTTGCAAAAAGAACCCCCTCCATCAAAGGAATTTCAGCCAAGAAGGAATAAAGAAAAATGGCCGAAACGGAATGCAAACTGGCAACTTCAAAAAAAAACGATCCAGTAATAAATTGTTAGTGTATATGCCCTAGAGGCCATTACTGTATCATACTAGTTTGTATATTACTTAATGGAAGCTTGGGATATTCACCTTGTATAAACAATCTTGCTCAATATAGTAGTATGCTACTTGGTTTGTTTCTACTTCAATGTGTACATGTGTTTATTTTGCGATATCATCTATACGCATTAGTGGAGCCCTTAGGATCTTTGCTTGATTACCAGCGTTGTGATGGCAGTCACACTAGTGGGGGCTGGGTAATCTATAAGCACATCCTTATACAGGTCCCTAGTCGCAGGATTATCGAGACAGGGCATCGATACTCCGGAGTAGACTAGCGTATGCCCTTCTCATCCCAGTGTGGGAGATGGTCTGTCCCACAGCCATCAGTACGTCGTACTGGAGATAGTATACGGGTGCTCGTTGGGTTACGAGTACACTGGACAGGACTCGTCGGGAACTGACAGGTTGGTATTATACCTATCGTCAGTTATCAGTTCCCAGGTGACATGAGTACAGCTTAGTCCGCTGACTTGACACTGGCACTTCGCCTCGAGTGTGTTCCCACTGTACTTTGACTACTACCCTACCACGGCTCAAAGGAGTCGTGCAAACAGGTGGTAGTTGGGTGCAGTCCCGAAGCACTTGGAGGCAGTGCCGGTTAGACAGGATTCGTCTCTCCCGGTATTGGGGGTTGACATCGCGCTGTGTCTAGGAGAGCCATTACACGAGTAGTCCCTGGCCAGGGCAAGCGAGATATACTGGTAGGCTTCCAGTGTTATCTCAGGGTGTTTTGGGCTTCACTCCGACACGACTTGTACCGCTATTGGGGGACTGACGTTTTACCGCCCCCTAGGCCCGACATGCGATGTATCAGACGAACAGACCGGACTGTACGGAGAATGTCACATTCAGACTCAGTAGGAGTTCAGATGGGGTTCACCTCGTCAGCCTTCTTGTCAGCATCTACCTGGGGACCGTTACGCACAGCTAGTGCCGCTTGCGGTCTGTGGTTAAACCCACTGCCAGCGTAGTGTCGAGTCTTTAGAGTCCCACACAGAGGGTATTCGCCTCTGGGCAAAACAGAGTAGAGGTCGCATGGTTTTGCGACAGGGTTCGTTCTCATCCGCGCACTTGTGCACGTTTGGAGTCCGGACGGATATTACTGGCTGGCTCTGGTTTGAGTCAGATACCGGTATATGTTTTGGGGTTGCTTTTATCTCTTGGTATTCATGTTCCTCGGAACAAGAATGCGGGTGTGTATGCACAGTTGATTGAGGCGGAGGAAGAGGTTTTTCATTAGGGTTTCGGAACGGGTGCGTATGCACAGTTGACAGTCGTCTTTTTCCAAACCCTAATGGAATTATGATATATCAATTAATAATATTAATAAAATGAAATTGTGTCATGGTTGGTTTTTTGTTGACTTGTTGACCATGGTTGACTTGTTGACCATGGTTGAAGTTTTGACCATCATCATTACAAAAGAAAGATGCTCTTTGATTCTAGCAAATTCATTTAATGTTTGAAATGATAATGGTCATTCCTAAACCTTCCATCAACTATTCCATTTTCATTATTATTATTAATTTGATAATTCTTTTTGCTTTATGTTATGGTTGCAAAAAGAAAAGAGCTCATTCTATCATTTAGCTTCTCTCTCCTCATTTCATCTTCTTCTTCCTCTAGCTCAAGGAGAACCCTTCTCATGAGTTGAGAATCTCTCTCCTTGAAAAGATAAAACCCCAAAAGACACTCTCTACTCACTCTAGGATCAAGGTTTAGCAAGCCGGAGATTCTAGTTCTCTCAAAGTTCGAGAAAGAGCCCGAAGGTTGAACCCTCAGGTGGATCCATCTTCGACGGAAGAAGGTAACGAGGAAAGAACCATCAACCTCTACAAAAGTTTGAAGAAGAAGGAGTTCAAGTTAGGTATAACCATCTATCCTAACTCTCTTTAGCATGTTAGCTAGTTTAGTTTAGAAAAGATCCCGTCTTTGTTAGTCCATGTTGCCCCATGCGCTAAAAATTTGATTTTTATACCGTTTCCGCCTCCCCGTAAGAACCGGGGGTCGCAACGTGGACTTACAGTGGTATCAGAGCCTAACTAAACTTAAACTAGCTTGGTAGCGAAGTGTATGGAAGTTCGAAACCGAAAAATCGCAAAACCGGAAAAACAAAAACCCTAAGTTTCTGTTGAATTTTTTTGTGCTCTAAAAGTAAAACTTTGTACCCCTAAAATCGGCTCAGGGTTTTGTGAGAACACCCACGAAAAACGATCCCATGAATCGTTCAAACCGCCGCGGATCCGCGGCCTCAGCTATTCTCGTCGCCGCGGATCCGCCGCCGTTTAGCCTCTTCATGTGATCGTGTTTTGTGCAGTGTTCATCTGGTAGGGTTTTGGGATTTTTCAAATATGTTATATGTGCCCAGATTTTCCAGAAAAGAAATTTACTTTTGGGGTCCTATAAATCCGTATTTTTTTTTCGAACTTCGCTACACTTTGGCTATGTTGGTTATATCTGTGATGTTTGCATGTATTGAACGTCGGCTAATCGCTATAAATCGATTAGTCGGGGTTATACATCTCTGTGATCTGTGTTTGATATTGGAATGTGGATATGAATGTGTTGGACTGTCGCGGGTGAATAGCCGGGGTGGATGTGAGATGAGCTTTTGTTTTTCTTTCATTCATTTGTAAATGTAAATTGATGTAATAATATTATTTGTATGGCCGCACAACCGGGTCGGGGTTGTAGCCGTCATTGTATAATTCTTTTTACTGTTTTTGCTCCTAGGATAGACCCATAGAGGGGTGCACAAACTACCGGGTACTTGGCGGGTAGTTTGCCGCACCCGTAGGGGTCTTGGGTGGGGTTTTGGCTATTCACCGCGACCGTGTAATCCGCTTTTCGTTGCAGGCTCGAACGGATTGCGGATTCCTAGTATATCCAATGTATTCATCTGTGATCTGTAATGTCTATCATTGCTTTATATTTAGGCGTTGCTTATATTTTACAGCCGCGCTAGCCCAGCCCCCGCTCTGTCGTTAGTTAAGTAACCTAACGAGTGATGACGGGACCCCGTGGCGAATGCGAATGGCATGAGCGTACGTCATATTTTGGTTGTTTTCTGCAATGGTAGGATTAAATGATGGGACGCATTAAAATAACTAATGCAAGAATATCACGCATTAAAAGAACTAATGCAAGATAATAAACCAAGTTAAAGTCGTTGGAACACTTTCGAAAAACCACTCAGTTCTTTTCAAAACTAACTTTTAAAATGCGGAGCTTGAGCCACTCCTTCTAAAAGCTATCTCGTTCCATCAATTATATCAAGTTCACTACGTTCACGGTTTCGCCAAAACCATTCGTAGCCCTCCGTCGTTTCGTATGAATATTCAATAGTATTCAAGCTATGTTTGTTGACCTTCGTCAAGGCATAGAGATTGGTAGCTGTTGGGTGTTCATATGTAGCATAGATAGATGCGTTGGTTTGGGACAGTCGTATTGCCTTGTTGACCTTCGTCAAGGGTATATACGGGTGGGTTCAAATTAACCTGGATAATGACGAGCAGAACTTGACATGTGACTTATGATTTGTTGACCTTCATCAAGGTCATAAGAGCATGGGGCAAAAATCCACATCGGGAGTTTCATAAGTACTGAAACTTGCTAGATTTGCATACCATTTGGAGTGTGATGATTCTGGTAGGATTCCTTCAGTTTCGTCACGCGATGATATTTGGATCCCGATCCTACTGTGAGTATATGCTACTCCTCGGGAAATTTCTCACTAAACGATCAATGCTATAAACCTAGTAGGTGCCTAGAAAGGTGTTAGCGGGGCTACGCCCCCAGGGAAAAGAGGTTCTTAAATTAAGGAACTTCGCGAAAGCGTTGGAAAACCTCCCTCGAAGTACCGACACTGGCCTGGCTGAACGGTTAAGCAAGTATTGTGCGGTGGGATTGATCCCGGCTAATTCTTCCTTTGTGGTTTGAGGAGGGATTCGAGAGACAGTGGGAGCCATCCTGTTTAGACAAATTAAAAACCATTCTAAACTTGCAAGAGCATCATGCTAAAGTGTTTCTTCTCTCCCCCTGCAGCGACCAAATCGAAATGACTGGACTTAAGTTACTTCTAGATAAAAACATACTGACAGGGCCAAACTACAAAGATTGGCTCAGGAATGTAAAATTGGCAATCACTTACGACAAGCTGGGGTATCTTCTTACCACCAAAGCTCCCCCCGTCCCAGGTCCCACCTCCAGCGTCGCGGATAAGGAAATCCGTAAGACTTGGGAGATTGATTGCACGAAGGCCAGGTGCCTCGTGCTTGCCTCTATGGACAACGAACATCAGAGGAGGCATGAGAATATGGACCTCGAGTCCATATTTCTCCATACAAAAGAACTGTATGGAGAGCAGTCTCGTATCGCAAGATACGAAGTGTCGAAGAAGTTATTTTCGACAAAGTTGGCCATCGGATCATCGGTGGCGGACCACGTGCTTAAGATGATTGGCTACACTGAGGAGCTCGCGGAACTTGGGACCACGTTGGACAGTGAACTCTATACGGATTTAATTCTCCAGTCCCTTCCATCCACTTACGCCCAGTTTATACTGAACTTCAACTTACAAGAAAAGGAAGTTGAACTTTCAGAACTCCTCAACATGCTGAGGAGTGCAGAGGGCACCCTACAGAAGGGTAGGGAAACACCCGCTTTGTTTGTAGGAGGATCTTCTTCCTCTAGGTCCAAGGCAAAAGCCAAGGGAAAGAGGAAGAAAGCCCCCGCCAAACCAAGAGGCGGTGTTAGTAAAGTGGGTACGAAGGGAAAGGAAAAGGCAACAAAGATAGCGGGGAAGCTTGTGGGTAAAGTGGAATGCTTCTATTGTCACAAGAGTGGACACTGGAAGAAAGATTGCAGGGCTTGGAAGGCCAGGACACAGGAACTGAAGCAGGTTGCGGCTTCAGCTTCAGGTGTGTATGTTATTGAAAACTGTCTTTCTATAAACTCTACTTCCTGGGTATTGGATACCGGATCAGGATCTCATATCTGTAATTCTTTGCAGGCGTTGAGAAACCGTAGGTTTTTGAAGGCAGGTGACATGACCCTCAGAGTTGCGAACGGAGCTAGCATGGATGCTAAAGCCGTGGGGGACTATCACCTGGGAATGTCAGATCGGCATGTTTTGGTTTTGCGTAATTGCTTTTTTGTACCCAACGCAACTTGTAATATCATTTCTGTATCTTTGGTTTCTAAATAAGGTTATGAATTTGCGTTTGTAAGTAATGTTGTAAACATTCACCTTAATCAAGTTCTGATTGGGTCAGGTACACTGAGCAATGGTATATACGTATTAAACCAACCACAGATTTTCAATATCCAGAATACACACAAAAGAAAGTCTCCAGATATCAATCAGGCTTTCTTATGGCATTGTACACTGGGTCACATTAATGAGACACGGTTGACTAAGTTACATAAAGAAGGATACTTGGATCCGTTCGAGTATCAGTCTTATGCCACTTGTGAATCTTGTCTCATGGGAAAGATGACAAAGACTCCGTTCACTGGACACGGAGAAAGAGCGAGCGAGCTCTTGGGACTCATACACAGTGACGTGTGTGGTCCAATGTCTACACATGCATGAAGCGGTTATTCATACTTCATTACTTTCACAGACGATTTCTCTAGGTATGGACATGTCTTCTTAATGAAGCACAAATCCGAGGCCTTTGAGAAATTTCGGGATTACAAGAATGAAGTTGAAAAACAAACAGGCAAAAGTATTAAGATTCTAAGATCGGATCGAGGTGGTGAATACTTGAGTGCCGAGTTCCTGGACTATTTAAAAGAGAATGGAATTCTCTCTCAGCGTACTCCTCCATACACTCCGCAACACAACGGTGTATCAGAAAGGAGGAATCGAACCCTATTGGATATGGTTCGTTCCATGATGAGTAAGGCTGAGTTACCGCGATCTTTCTGGGGTTATGCACTAGAAGCAGCTGCATACCTCTTGAACAAGGCTCCAACCAAGACTGTGCCTACCATCCCATATCAGATGTGGAGTGGGAAGAAAGCCTGTCTTAAGTACCTTAAGATATGGGGATGTCCAGCTTTTTTAAAAAAGCAGCATGCGGACAAGCTCGAGGCACGTTCAGTACAGTGTAAGTTTGTGGGATACCCAAAGAACTCCAGTGGGTATCTGTTCTATTCCGCTGAGGAACAAAAGGTTTTTGTTTCTCAACATGCCCGCTTCTTGGAAACTGAGTTTTTGGAAACCCAGATAAGTGGGAACGCAATAGAACTGGAAGAAATTCCAGAACCACAAGCTATTACTGAAAGCTTGGAAGAGCCAGTGAGTTCAAAAGAACAGGACATTCCTACGCCGCTCCGCAGGAGTAGTAGGCAGTCTCATCCGCCCGAGAGATACTATGGTTTTCTCATAGACGGGGATAGAGAGGATTGCATCATAGATTATGATGAGCCTACTAGCTTCCAGCAGCCCGTTCAGAGCGTTGACTCGGTAAAATGGCTGGATGCAATGCGGACCGAAATGGAGTCCATGTACACCAACAAAGTATGGACGTTGGACATTGCTCCAGACGGGGTAAAACCCGTAGGATGCAAGTGGATCTTCAAAAGGAAGATTGGTGTAGATGGACAGGTTGAGACCTATAAAGCTAGACTTGTAGCAAAGGGTTTCCGTCAAAGACCTGGCTTGGACTATGACGAAACCTTTTCTCCAGTGGCTATGCTGAAATCCATTCGGATCCTTCTTGCCATTGCTGCCTTCCACGATTATGAGATTTGGCAGATGGACGTAAAAACCGCTTTTCTAAATGGAAATTTAGAGGAGTGTGTCTATATGGATCAGCCAGAGGGTTTCATTCAGAGTGGGAGCAGCGGAAAGGTGTGCAAGTTGCTTAAGTCCATCTATGGACTAAAGCAGGCATCGCGGAGTTGGAACATCTATTTTGATGAGACGGTCAAGGAATTTGGCTTTATCAAAAATCCAGATGAACCATGCATCTATTGTAGATTTGTAGCGAGAACTGTAGTATTCCTCGTTTTATACGTGGATGACATTCTCTTAATAGGAAATGACATTCCTATGCTACAATCTGTCAAGGGGTTCTTGTCACACAGGTTCTCCATGAAAGACCTGGGTGATGCCTCATACATCCTGGGGATCCGGATCCATCGTGATAGATCCAAGAGGATATTAGGACTTTCTCAGTCCAGGTACATCGACACCGTACTGAAAAGATTCAGTATGGAAGATTCCAAGCGCGGTAACCTACCGGCTTGTCACGGGATCACCCTCTCTAAAGAGATGTCTCCCAAGACTGATTTGGAGAGGGATCGCATGTCTATTATACCCTACGCTTCTGCGGTAGGCTCTATAATGTATGCGATGTTGTGTACCAGACCGGATGTAGCTTATGCACTGAGTGTAGTAAGCCGGTATCAGTCAAACCCTGGGGAGAAACACTGGATAGCAGTAAAGAACATTCTCAAGTACCTGAGGAGGACTAAGGAGATGTTCTTGGTGTATGGCGGAGAAGACCTCCAGATCGAGGCCTTTGCTGACTCCAGCTTCCAGAGTGACAAGGATGATTCTAAGTCCATGTCGGGTTTTGTCTTTACCCTCAATGGAGGGGCGGTGTGTTGGAAGAGTTCCAAACAGGAAACCGTTGCAGACTCGACGATGGAAGCGGAATACATCGCTGCATCTGATGCCGCAAAAGAAGCTGTCTGGATGAGGAAGTTCTTGAAAGAACTTCAGGTGGTTCCGTCCATTGTTGACCCAATACCTTTGTATTGCGACAACAACGGGGCTATAGCTTTAGCGAAGGAACCCAGGTCCCATCAGAGATCCAGGCACATCTTGAGGCGGTATCACCTGATCAGGGAGATCATGGATCGCAAGGAGATCGAGGTTCGGAGGGTTGCTTCAGAAGAAAACACTGCAGATCCATTCACCAAGGCCCTACCCCAGACTCAGTTCGAGCGGCTGATCGAGATGATAGGTCTTCGATACGCCAGTACATGGCCTTAGTGCAAGTGGGAGATTGTTAGTGTATATGCCCTAGAGGCCATTACTGTATCATACTAGTTTGTATATTACTTAATAGAAGCTTGGGATATTCACCTTGTATAAACAATCTTGCTCAATATAGTAGTATGGTACTTGGTTTGTTTCTACTTCAATGTGTACATGTGTTTATTTTGCGATATCACCTATACGCATTAGTGGAGCCCTTAGGATCTTTGCTTGATTACCAGCGTTGTGATGGCAGTCACACTAGTGGGGGCTGGGTAATCTATAAGCACATCCTTATACAGGTCCCTAGTCGCAGGATTATCGAGACAGGGCATCGATACTCCGGAGTAGACTAGCGTATGCGCTTCTCATCCCAGTGTGGGAGATGGTCTGTCCCACAGCCATCAGTATGTCGTACTGGAGATAGTATACGGGTGCTCGTTGGGTTACGAGTACACTGGACAGGACTCGTCGGGAACTGACAGGTTGGTATTATACCTATCGTCAGTTATCAGTTCCCAGGTGACATGAGTACAGCTTAGTCCGCTGACTTGACACTGGCACTTCGCCTCGAGTGTGTTCCCACTGTACTTTGACTACTACCCTACCACGGCTCAAAGGAGTCGTGCAAACAGGTGGTAGTTGGGTGCAGTCCCAAAGCACTTGGAGGCAGTGCCGGTTAGACAGGATTCGTCTCTCCCGGTATTGGGGGTTGACATCGCGCTGTGTCTAGGAGAGCCATTACACGAGTAGTCCCTGGCCAGGGCAAGCGAGATATACTGGTAGGCTTCCAGTGTTATCTCAGGGTGTTTTGGGCTTCACTCCGACACGACTTGTACCGCTATTGGGGGACTGACGTTTTACCGCCCCCTAGGCCCGACATGCGATGTATCAGACGAACAGACCGGACTGTACGGAGAATGTCACATTCAGACTCAGTAGGAGTTCAGATGGGGTTCACCTCGTCAGCCTTCTTGTCAGCATCTATCTGGGGACCGTTACGCACAGCTAGTGCCGCTTGCGGTCTGTGGTTAAACCCACTGCCAGCGTAGTGTCGAGTCTTTAGAGTCCCACACAGAGGGTATTCGCCTCTGGGCAAAACAGAGTAGAGGTCGCATGGTTTTGCGACAGGGTTCGTTCTCATCCGCGCACTTGTGCACGTTTGGAGTCCGGACGGATATTACTGGCTGGCTCTGGTTTGAGTCAGATACCGGTATATGTTTTGGGGTTGCTTTTATCTCTTGGTATTCATGTTCCTCGGAACAAGAATGCGGGTGTGTATGCACAGTTGATTGAGGCGGAGGAAGAGATTTTTCATTAGGGTTTCGGAACGGGTGCGTATGCACAGTTGACAGTCGTCTTTTTCCAAACCATAATGGAATTATGATATATCAATTAATAATATTAATAAAATGAAATTGTGTCATGGTTGGTTTTTTGTTGACTTGTTGACCATGGTTGACTTGTTGACCATGGTTGAAGTTTTGACCATCATCATTACAAAAGAAAGATGCTCTTTGATTCTAGCAAATTCATTTAATGTTTGAAATGATAATGGTCATTCCTAAACCTTCCATCAACTATTCCATTTTCATTATTATTATTAATTTGATAATTCTTTTTGCTTTATGTTATGGTTGCAAAAAGAAAAGAGCTCATTCTATCATTTAGCTTCTCTCTCCTCATTTCATCTTCTTCTTCCTCTAGCTCAAGGAGAACCCTTCTCATGAGTTGATAATCTCTCTCCTTGAAAAGATAAAACCCCAAAAGACACTCTCTACTCACTCTAGGATCAAGGTTTAGCAAGCCGGAGATTCTAGTTCTCTCAAAGTTCGAGAAAGAGCCCGAAGGTTGAACCCTCAGGTGGATCCATCTTCGACGGAAGAAGGCAACGAGGAAAGAACCATCAACCTCTACAAAAGTTTGAAGAAGAAGGAGTTCAAGTTAGGTATAACCATCTATCCTAACTCTCTTTAGCATGTTAGCTAGTTTAGTTTAGAAAAGATCCCGTCTTTGTTAGTCCATGTTGCCCCATGCGCTAAAAATTGGATTTTTATACCGTTTCTGCCTCCCCGTAAGAACCGGGGGTCGCAACGTGGACTTACATAAATTACAGGAAAACCCTGCGACTGTATATACATACCCACATTTGTATTCCGACCGAATACAAATGCAATGAGACAAAATCTACACTGTTCACTACTAGGATCCGGCTTAAACCAAAGCCCGCTAGTATTATCTGTCCGAACCATGACACGTGCACAAGTGCACGCGTATGTTCGAACCCTGCCATAAATCCATATGGCTTCTACAGCGTTTCGCCTGAAACTTGAGAAACTGTCTGTGGGGGACTCTAAGACTCGTCAATACTTTGGCTGTGGATTTAACCACTAGCACGTCAGAGGTATTGGCCATACGTAACGGGCTACCAGGTATTGACCAAAAGGGAGGTCGATGAGCGAACTCATCCTGACACCCTACTGAGCCTGTCAGTGACAATATCCATAAAGTCCGGTCCATTCTTCTATGAGCATCACATGTCGGGCCTAGGGGGTTGGTAAAAGTCAGACCCCCAAAAGCGGTACAAGTCATGTCGGAGTGTGGCCCAGAACACCCTGAGATACTACTGGAATACCTACAAGTAAATCTCCTGCCTTGACCAAGGACTTCATGTAATGGCTCTCCTAGACACAGCGCGATCTCACCCCCAATACCGGGAGAGACGAACCTCTGCCGATCCGCTCACTGCCTCCATGTGGCTCGGGACTGTACCCAACTAAAACCTGTTTGCACGACTCTTTTGAGCCGTGGTAGGGTAGTAATCAAAGTACAGTGGGAACTCACACGAGACAAATGACGATCTCAGATCGATGAACTGACCTGTACACATGTCACCAGGGAACAGCTATCTGACGCTAGGTATAATACCAACTAGCATGTTCCCGGCGAGTCCTGTCCGGTGTACTCATAACCCAATGAGCACCTGTATACATCTTAGGTGATCCAACTGACACCAATGGCTTGTGAGACCGGCCACCGCCCCTCGTCAGGGTCTCGACTGTATACACTAGTCTACTAATGGAGTATCGATGCCCAGTCTCGAAACTCCCATGACTAGGGACTACTTTAAGGATGTACTTATAGACTACCCAACTCCCACGTATATGATCGCCATCATACTGCTGGTAGTCAAGCAAGAATCCTATGGGCTCCATCAACGTGCAATAGGGACATGTAAGGTCACCCAAAGCAGTACACGATGATAAAGACAAACCATGGTAGCATACTATTCTCCATCAACGTGTAATAGTGAACTACAATGTCACCTAAAGCTTGTACACGATGATAAAGACAAACCAGATAGTATACAAAGCTCTCGAGTAAGACTGTCCTACCGGTATAGGTCCTCCCTCAATCATTGCAATCACGTGCCTGTGATCCAATAATTGACTCTGAGGGCACTATATCCAACAATCTCGTACTTGCACTCAAGGCTAATTATAGCGATGTCGCATACTCACAGCCCGTGTGATACCGAACACCCAACTCCTCTACTAATCAGTCTCACAAATCTCGTTTGCGAAACTATTGCGTTCGAGGAATAGCCTCAGCTAGTGGATCCGCCCTGTTGTTTCTTTCTATGTCTCTCTTTATCTCAAGTTCGCGGATAAATCCATCTCTCGAAATGAGCAATGCCTGTCTTAGAATATGTCTGGATATCTGATGGGACCTAGTTCATAAATGAACTCCAAATCCAAACTTCTTAGACTGTATCGTCAACTGAAATCAATCAGCATCCTCCGCTATGCCTCCCTCAGTGTCCGCTTAGACCACCTGTCCAAAATACTTCCCCTCGTCAGAGGGAAAACTATAACTCTGACAGTCACTCTGTCATCCAGGTCACCTTGGAAGCCTAGAATGATAACTGTCTCCTGAAAGAGGCTGTTGTTATCATATACCTAGAAAATCCACTTATGTTATAAAAATGCTTCCGAATGTTTCTCCAGGATTGGATTAATATCTGAACTTATTGCAGCTAGTGCAAAAACAACATCTGGTGTAGTACTTAACATCTCGTGATCAACTCAATTGTCGAAGCAAGTGATCTGCCAATCATGCACATCCCTCTCCCCTTTAGTCTGTAAGACACCTTTAGAGAGGGTGACTCCATCACCTGCAGGTACACTACCATGCTTGGAGTCGTCCATTCTAAAGCACCTTTAGAATGCTGTCTAAGTACCCAGATTGGGAAACTACCCAAATCTAGATCTAAAACCAGAATGTCTAATATTATATCTATATCCTTTATGGAGAAACCACTGTGTGACAACCAAAGTATAACCGACCGTAGTATAGGAATTTCACTTCCTACTCTGTGTATTTCATCCAAATACCAGGACATCACACCCTACTACCTGCTTAACAGATCCATCCCCTATTCTGATGAAGTCAAACCTATGACTGTCACATCAGAAATAGATGATCTATCTCCGCTATATCTGGTTTAGTCTATAATTAGACATAAGCTACTTGTCCACCAATGCTTCCGCTGCTCCCACTGACTACGACAACTCTCTGGCAGAATAATATACACGTACGCTTCTAAAGCTACTTTAGAACGACGCTATACTCATCATTCTGCCGGGTCTCACAGTCTGGAACAACAGAAATGGAACGTCTGGGTAAACAAGAACCTCCCTATCACCGTCTTTGAGCATACCGAAGTACCTCTCGAGTGCCTGAGGTTACCCACCATATCTGCGGAGTGGCTAATGGAATGTCAAATCAGATTGAATCTTCAGGTTCTTATCAAATTTTCAGTAATCGTTTGCGGTTCTGGAATCACTTCCAGTTCTACCATACTCCAACTACTGTTTTTCTGAAAAAATCCATTTTTATTAAAACTGTGTCGAGTCTAGAACAATATCACTATTGATCTTCCAGATGGTAGAAAGTCAACCCTCATTATAGCCCGGGTCAACCCACAAACAGCCATTATAGAAACGTGCCTTGAGTTATCCAGAGTCTGGTTTTAAGTATAAGCCGGACAACTCCCCGTACCTTAACATTGTTAAGATACCAACTATATTATATCCAATATAGAAACAGAGGCACTGATTTAATTGGAACCAGATTCAAATCATGCAGCTGTGTCCAGTGTATGTCAACTAAATGGAGAGAGGCCGATCAGCATTACTCAACTAAGGAGGGCTTCCAATTATGAGTAAACTGAAAGAGAAGCAAGTTCTCTTAATCATTACTATCAACTGAATACCATACACAAGTATCTACATCTTCAATTACCTTGAAGAATCCCGATACTTGCAACATCTGGTTCTCTACTTTACTCTTATACCTATAACTTCTCAAAACTTGGACCTTGTGTTTCTACGAAACACATGTCTAAGAACTAGAGAAGTCACAAGTAAACAGAATACAGCACGAGTACCAACCCCTCTGTCCTAATGGACACTGGACAACATACAATACTCTGTATAAGTCCCCTGAGTCTAATAACTCAATCCCTGTGTGTCGTAGGTTGAAAACTGTACTTATGGTTAAGAAGAATTACACCGCTGTTTAATGCTCCTTACCTAATCATCCACTGATATAGGTAAATGTCATGGACATAATTTCAAAAAGTTATATCGCACTCTATTAAAATAGACGTACAGATATATCAATTTGAAATTGGTGCATAACAATGGATATTCAAAACCAAATATCTGCCGTCCGGCAAACAGCCCAGGTGATTTCTTCAAATATCACCAATTACAACGAATCCCGATATAATGAGGACAATCACCTAATTCCCAATAACTTACTCCCACTCATCATCTGTAAAACTATACAGATGTGAGAATCATACCTGGTAAATACATACCTTGGATCAAAGGCTAATTGGGAAATCAGTTTTCTTTTAACAGTACACAGTGAAACTGAAACATGTAAATGTTTCGAAGGGGTATCCGGGTATTCATAGTATTGCCTCTTCCATTATCCAGATTCACAACTGTAACCGTATATTTCTTTTCCATCTCTCCAAATCCCTTCATATGTCTTTAGTCATTATCTTCTGTACACCCTCTTAGGCTAAATAGTTTTCTTCCTTCCCTACCTTTAGGCACCAGCCTATGGTTTGGAAGAAGACTATCCAATAAGCGTAATGGGTGTACTGTCCTAATCCTAGGAGCACTCACAACCCGAGAGAAGGTAAAGATAAAAGACACCTGAATAAACCTTATTCCTATTTCTCCTGAACCAGAATCCATCCCCGAACTGGAACAAGTTCTTTTCGAGTTCGTATATAACCATACGATGGAGTATCCAAATAACTGTGGATCTTCGTAGTGGTACAGAGTGTTCTGGAGAAATTCAAAGGTGAAGTAGGAGAGGCGATGAATTACTTGGTTTGGTCGTGAATAGCAGTCGCAATTTACTTTGCCCTCTTTCTAATCACTTTATTTGTCTTTACTTAATACCTTCTGTACACCACACTTAGGCTAATCGGCTTTCTTCATTCCCTACCGTTCGGCACCAGCCTAAGGTTTGGAAGAAGACTATCCAATAAGCATAACGGGTGTACTATCTCCTAATCCAAGGAGCACTCGCAACCCGAGAGAAGGTAAAAGGAAAAGACAACTGAATAGTCCTTTTCGTTTTCTCCAGAACCGGAAACCATCCTCGAATCTGGAACAAGTTCCTTCGAGTTCGTATATAACCATATGATGGTTTTATCCAATGGAACTGGATGTTCGTAGTAATACGGGGTGTTCTGGAGAAAAGGGTAAAAGTAGGAGTGGCAATGAGGTATGCAACTCTGACAATCCAAAAGCCAGTGTTTTAAGAAGGTTCGGTCAACTTGGTCACTGAGTCATAGTCAAAGGTCGGGTCATGGTCGCTGCCAAAGAGGGAGAAAAGAAACACTCATCGTGCACTCTAACCTAGATCAGAATGGTTATCACTTTATCTAATCAGGAAACCTCCCACTGTAACCTCAAATTCTCCTCCAAACCTGAAAGAAGAATTTGTCGGGATCACCCGAGGAGTAAACCAACTCATCAGTGGGAATCAGGATCCAACTATCATCGCATGATAAAGTGATGGAATCCACTCACGTTATCACACTCCAGAAGGTATGCGCATATCTGGCAAGTTTCAGTTTCTTTAGAAACTCCCGATGTGATTTTTACCCCTACGACCCAAGTGACCTTAACACAGTCAATAAATCAAAGAGTCCTAGTCAAGTTCAACCCGTCATTATCCTGGATTGCATTAAACCCACCCATACGAGCCCTTGACACAGTCAACAAGGCCGCACGACTGTCCTAACCAATTCCATTAATATGCCACAAACGAACACTACTTAGCTACCGTACACTACGCCTTGACACAGTCAACAAACGCAGCACGAATACTAAGTAATGCTTGTAAGAAATGACAGAAGGCTACGTCTAGTTTTTGGCGAAAACCTTTTAACGTAATGAACTTGATATCGTTGAAGGAACTGCATAGCTTTTTATAAAAATATAGTGATGAAAACCTTTGCTAAAGAGGTCACTCCCGGTGAAGGGATCTCGGCTCTTTCCCCGTAGAATGAGGTGCAGGATATTCCAACTGAATACCACGATGCAAAGCAAAAAGTAATCGGCTATAGTGATGTTATTACCCTGACGCAAAATTCTGTCCAAGGGGTTACTCCCGGTGAAGGGATCTCGGCCCTTGCCTCGTCGACTGAGGTGCTGGATATTCATAACCGAACACCACTGTGCAAAACAAAAGAGATCGTCCTTGCAATAACAGCTTTTTGAAAAAATGTTCCAACAACATCAGAATAGGTATGTTTAGCTTGCATTGATCCGAATCAATGCAGTCCCATAAATTGATCACACCACAAAAGAACGAAAATACGATGTACGTATATGCCATCCGCATTCGCCACTGGGTCCCGTCATCACCCGTTAGGTTACTTAACTAACGACAGAGCGGGGACTGGACTGGCACGAGTGTCAAACATATACAACATCTACTAATATATATATCAATATATAATAATCGCTCAAGGCGTGATGAAATGCAACATCATAGATATGTAATAAGCATCACAGAACAATACAGATATCTGGGATCCCCGGGTTTCATAGAGCCGCTACTGAAACCCGACGTTCCCCTGGTCGTGTAGATAGCCTATGCAATGAAATCCTAGACCCCTACGGGCGCGGAAAGTTACTCGCCAAAACCTGAAGTGCGGCAGCCCCCTTCAACAACGTGAATGGACCACCCAGCACTTCACGGAATCCGGTATTTTGAGCTTTTAGTGGGCTTATATCAGTTAATGTAATTTAATATATCAAATATATAATTATACATTAAATTATCAAATCAACACATGATCCGATAATCCCGCTATTTTACAAATAACCGACTTATATAATCTGTATCAGTTCATCGAATCAACACTTGATCCGATGACCCGGCTATATCACATACACCCGGCCGATATCCCATATCGCGAGAATCTAGTACGGTATCACATACACGTATTGTTCTCGGTCCCGCACATATCACATATGTGCTCCTACTGCATTTTTCCTGAGCCAAGAAACCTCTGTGTAGGACTCTAAAGAATCATCAATACGCCGGCAGTAGGTGATGATCATATCAAACACCCACAAGATGCAAGCGGTCAGCTAAACGTAACAGCCACCCAGGTATTGAGCGCTCAGAAGATCAACAAGCAAGCCTGTATATTCTCCTGTGAATCCAGTCAGTAACACTCCCATACAGTCTGGTCTTTTTGTCTGATATGTCGCATATCTCGCTTAGGGGTGGTAAACGTCAGACCCCAGTAGCTTGATAAGTCGTGTCGATATGAGGTCTATAACAGTTCGAGAAACTACTGATAACACTTACCAGTAAATCTCAGTAACCCTGGCCAGGGATTTCCAGTTATAGCCAATCAAACACAGCGCAACATCAACTCCCTATACCGGGAGAGACGAATCCCCTCCTATCGCTCATTTCCTCCATATGATTCGGGACTGTACCCAAAAGCCACCTTTTTGCACACCCTCTTGGACATGGTATGATGGAAATCAAAGCACAGTGGGAATCACACAAGACTCTATGATGATCTCGGGTCTACAGACTACTCTGTACCAGTGTCACCAGAGAACTGCCATCTGACGTGAGGTATAATACTATCTGGGAGTTCTCGGCGAGTCCGTCCAGTGTACCCAGTCTCCACTGAGCACCCGTATACCTTCTCTGATGTTAAACACCAATGGATATGAGATCATCCATCGTTCATCATATGGGTCAAGAAGCGCATACGCTAGTCTACTCTGGAGTATCGATTCCCTGTCTCGGTACTACCACGACTAGGAACATTTGAAGGATGTACTTGGCGACTACACTGTTCTCACTAGTATGATCCGCATCATAATCCTGGTAGTCAAGTACTCATCCTAAGGGCTTTATCAACATGTAACATAGAGACAATCAGAGTTCATGTTAAGATAAAGAGTAACCAGATAGCGTACTATCATGTTGAGCAAGAAAGTCCTCCCTATATATGTCCAAGCATCCACTACAATATACATCGTATGTACAGTAATGGCCTCTAGGGCATACATATAACTAACAGCAACTTATGACCTTAACATAGTCAACAAATCATAATTACTAGCCAAGTTCAACCCATCATTTCTTGATTGAATTAAACCCACCCGCACGACCCTTAACATAGTCAACAAAGTCGTACGACTACCCTAATCCAATCGCATCTCATGCTTTAGCAGATAAACACTAATTAGCTACCACACACTACGTCTTAACATAGTCAACAAACGTAGCACGAATACTAAGTATGATTTATCTGAAATGACGGAGGGCTACGTCAGGTTTTTCAGAAAACTTTTGCGTAATGAACTTGATATCGTTGTAGAAAGACGTGATTTTGAAAAGGAGTGTTTTTGAGGCTTTTACTAGTTTCGCTAAAGAGGTCACTCTCGGTGATGGGATCTCGGCTCTTTCCTTATCGAATAAGGTGCAGGATATTTCATAAATACCGCTATGCAAAGCAAGAACTATAGAAGCAATCAAAAACAAAACCGAGTGAGTTTTAGCATTTGCTAGTTTCGCTAAAGAGGTCACCCCCGGTGAAGGGATCTTGGCTCTTTCCTTATCGAATAAGGTGCTGGATATTCTACAAGGAATACCGCTATGCAAAGCAAGAACTATAGCTACCCTTTTTGAAAATATGATTCTACAACATCTTTTAGGTTTCTTTTTCTTTCATTAATCTCATTAATGAATCCCATCATTTATGCTTCCTAAGCATCACAGAAGAAACGAAAATACAACGTACGCTTATGCCATCCGCATTCGCCACAGTGTCCCGTTATGCACCGTTAGGTTACTTAATAAACGGCATACCGGGGCGGGACTAGCGTGGGTGCAAAACATAAGAAACGTTTATTATATATGATATATAAAATAATAAAGTATTCGTCTCACGCATATAAAATGATCACATCATAGAATATCAGCAGCAGAAGATAACATATGAAATATTGGATATACTAGGAGGTCAGTGTTTTATTTTGAGCCTGTATAAAACACAGATTCCACGGTCACGATGAATAGCCAAACCCACATCCCTAGACCCCTACGAGAGCGGTAAGCAACCCTACCAGCTCTAGAGTTAGGAGACCTGGATTCGACTCCTCGAGCTGGTCTCCCACTGGACTCCAGAACCCGGTTACTTGTGCTCCCCACCTTGGGTCTATCCTAATGCGGAAAAGTAAATAATATACAATGGTGACATCATCCTCAACCCGGAAGTGCCCCAATAAAAGAATATTACATACAATGAATTTTACATGAATGAAAAATAAAAACTCTCATCTCACATAAAACCCCCGGCTATTCAAATCACGACGATCCAATATAATATATCACAGTAACATATAACATCACATGTCATCACGTAAGTAAATATGTGTATCACAATTGTCGTTGACATATAGCAACGAAACCGGAGATACACCACATATTACACTTACGGTCGCAGAAAAAAAAGTGATAAACTACAACATTTGGAATCCACAATCATCTTAGACATCATAAATCTGAAATATCACATACTTCGCATTTCATGTCTAACTATATGAATTCCACATATTTTATCACATTCCAGATAAAGCTAGGCGAAGTTTAAATAACTCGATCGAATCAACGAATTCCCAAATTTCCCAGAAAACTCAACACTTGAGCACTGTTAAAAGTTCCCAGAACCATACCATAGTGCCCATGGACCAGCAGCTGAAGGCCCGTCCCAAGCCTCTCAAGTGGCGCTGCGGAACCGCCGCCAAAAGCATGTTTTGACCGCGGTTTCGCGGTCACTTAGACGAGTTAGGAACTCTTTCTTCAAGTGGGTCCATATAATTACCTGCACGATTTTTAGAGTATTTGTAACAAGAAAAATTCCAACTTTTGGAAAAATTTCCAGAGAGGGGTCCAAAATTAGGCTTTTAGGGTTTGATCGGACTTCTAACTTCGTCTAGACAACGCCTAAAGCTCTAGCTTGGCTCTGATACCACTGTAGGGTTCCTAAGCACGACAGCAAGGTTTCGGGTGGCATCATCCATGCCAAATAAAATTTTCGCCATGCTTAAACAACCCTAAACAAGATCTTTAACTAGAGATTCATGCGGAAACATAAAGAAAACATCTTTACTTCTAAATGATAGGGATTACAACCTTTGTAGTTCGTTCCTTCGCTTCATAAGCTCCAAGTTGTGGTCCCTTCGCTGCGATCATCAAGCTCCCGGACTCTAGAGAGGCTCTATGAGATGAATGATCCATGCTAACTTCAAGTCTTCACAATCCAAGATGATCTATGTTGAGGAAACACAAACCCAAGTTATCACTTCACTAATTAGAGATTAGTGAAGGTAACACACTAATCTATATGGCTAGTATAGAAGAGGATGATGAAGTAGGAATATTGCTTTATTTTGTTTTCTATTTCTCACAATTTTCATCACAAGATCAAAATCTAGAAAGCTTTTGCAATGAGGAGGAAGAAGAAGAAGCAAGTGATGAATGAATTATGTTGAGGTTAGAAATGCAACCATAGGTTAAGAATATGTCATGGCTAACTCATGTAGAGAATAAACCATGGGCTAGGGTTAAAGGTTAGGTTAATAAATATCCTAGTAAATATCTAAAGAGTGCACTAAGTGAAGAGAAAGAAATATCTCAAGATTAATCCATAATTTAGAATTAACTAAAATAAATAAATCTAACCCTAATCCTAGCCATGGTAAGAATCTCATAAACTCTAGTTGCATGTGTAACCCTAGCATGTTACAATATCACATATCACATATATAATATTTTGTAACAAAAGAAAAGAATACATTAAACACATATCACATATATGTTAAATGTATCCAAATGTGAGAAAATGAAATACTTAAGCGAGCAATATATTAGTTAATTTAATTTAATATATCACATATAATTATACATTAAATTATTAAATCAACACTTGATTTAATAATCCGGCTATATTATATATAACTGACCAATATAATATGTATAGTTTCCCCAATCAGAGCAAAGCTCTGTTCAAATTCTAAGATTTGAAATGAAGCGACGCTTATGTTTCCCCCAATCAGAGCAAAGCTCTGTTTTAAAATTCAAAATTTAAAAATTGAAGCAACGCTTCAGATCTAGCGCTGGACGCGCTGTGCGCCACGTGTCAAACAAGGGTGCGCTAGCGCAGGATGCGCTGCGCTCTGCGCTGCGTGCCACGTGTTGAACGTAGGTGCGCTAGCTTAAGGTGCGCTGCGCTCTGGGCAGCGCACCACGTGCAAAGCACGGGTGCGCTAGCGCTGGAATTAAAAATTCCCCACTATTAGATCAAAAGATCTAATAATAATGATAAATCATTAATTAATCAAAATTAAAATTCTGTTATAGAAAGATCTTTCCAATCTTGTTAAAAACAAGAAGATTGCCTTCTGTAAAACAGAAGCCCTAAGATCAAAAATCCAACTGTGGGGAGACATCCCCAAATCAATCAGAGAAAAATCTCTTTAACTGATTTAACAAATCAATTTGCCCTATATAAAGGCTCCAAGACTTCAAGTCTGAGAGAGAGAAACCCCCTACAAACTTTGAGAAAACTCAATGAAAGAAGAGCAAGCTCTTAGCAAAAGAAGATTATTTCTTCAAGGTAAAGAATGATTCTTGAACAAAGAGATGAAATCATCTCATAAAAACAGAAGAATTATCTTCTTAAGAGATCATAGATCTATACATACCAAGGTCTTTCATAAAAGATCAAAAGATCTAATCATAAAAACAAAAGAAGTATTTACTTCATTCACATATCATTGATATACAAAGGCAAAGCCCTTTCTAAAATAAAAACTGCTGTTCTTGAATCTTGAGGCAAAGCCTCCTTTAAAAAAGAACATAAACTTGTTCTCTGATCATAAATTTGATCAAATGCGCTTTGCGCTACTCAAAAGTGCGTTGCACTCATGAACTGCGCTTTTGCGCTCCTTGGACCGGCGCTCAGCGCCAAAACGTGCCACGTGTCAACCACAGATACAACTTGCGCTTTGCGCTTCTGAAATAGCGCATTGCGCTCATGGGCTGGCGCTCAGCGCCAAGCGCGCGACGTGTCACTCACTGGTGCGTCACTAAACTAGCGCAACGCGATTATAAATTGAAAGCGCAATGCGCTCTTTAATTGGCGCAAAGCGCCTGGCGCGCCACGTGGCGCGCTGTCAGAACACACATTGTTCTAATGCTCAGCATTATTAAAAGGGCCAAGCCCAAGTAAAGGCTCAACAGCCCAGAACAATAAAATGTTAAACATTTTAATCTTATTGGACTTAACCCAATTCTGGCCATAAGTCCTCAACTTATATTTAATTGAGCCCATCTGCTCACGAATATTCAACAGATCTTAGTCCCAAACAGGGCTACAGATCTTCTAACCAATTCACACCGGTTCAAGGGTACATCCCTTTACTCCTCTGATACTTATCATTGTAATCTGTAAGTCGATGTTATACACCCCACATGATGCACGGAGGCGGAATAGGTAAAACAATCATTTTGTTTAAACTAACATCGACTAACTTTACGGATCTTTGCTAAACCCTAACTAACAACTATATAGAAGTGATTAGCTACTATGATAGATGATTATACCTAATGAATCAAGTCCTTCTTGTTCTTGTTGATCACCTCCTCGTCGGCCTCCTCGATGTGATAGAAGATCCACCCGAGAGCTACTTCTCCAAGCTTTAACCTCTCACTTGAGGTAACTAGGTGACTATGAGTGCTAATCAAAGCAACCCAGAGGATATAGAAGAGGATTAGGGATCTATTAGTCTTTCTAACCCTTGGATCTCAACACATGAGAGGTTAGGGTTAGTTCTTTGAAGAGAGAGAGCTTGAGGAGTGAGAAGGTTTGAGTGAGAATGATAATGAATTATATCTCATTTGTGAATATATGAAGCATGATAATTATTAAAATGAATAACATAATAATAATATCAACCATGCTTCATTAACTCTCTTTGGGTGAATCATCTTATGAGTCATTAAGCAATAAATGCTTCATTAACTCATACGGATGAATCACACCATGAGTCACTAATCCATTTAATGCAAATTCCACCTAAGCCCTCCAACTCATCAATCTTCTAGAAGCTTCTCGACTAATTACGAGAATGCCCCTCCCATCCGTGAAAACACGGAAATACTGAGACTGTATAAATCCAATAATCCAATACTAGAATCTGGCTTAAAACAAAGCCCGCTAGTAAAAACTGTCCGAACATCGTACGTGCATAAAAACACGTATGTGTCCGAACCCTGTCGTAAAACCATACGACCTCTATATCGTTTCGCCTGAAGCAGGGAAACTCTCTGTGTGGGACTCTAAAGACTCGATACTACGCTGGCAGTGGGTTTAACCACAGACCGCAAGCGGCACTAGCTGTACGTAACGGTCCCCAGGTAGATGTCGATAAGAAGGCCGATGAGGAAACCCATCCGAACTCCTACTGAGCCTGATGTGACAGTCTCCGTACAGTCTGGTTTGTTCGTCTAAGACTATCGCATATCAGGCCTAGGGGGCGGCAAGCGTCAGTCCCCTAAAAGCTGTATAAGTCGTGTCGGAGTGAAGCCCATTACACCTTGAGAAGCTACTGGAAATCCTACCACTAAATCTCGTTTGCCCACGCCAGGGACTTTGCGTAATGGCTTTCCAAACACAGCGCGATATCAACTCCTAATACCGGGAGAGACAAATCCTATCTAACCGCCACTGCCTCAAAATGCTTCGGGAATGCACCCAACTGCTATCTGTTTGCACGACTCGTTTGAGCCGTAGTAGGGTAGCAATCTAAGAACAGTGGGAACACACTCGAGACGAAGCAGCAGTGTCAAGTCTGCGGACTATGCTGTACTCATGTCACTTGGGAACTGTTAACTGACGACGGGTATAATACCAACCAACAGTTCCATGCGAGTCCTGTCCGGTATACCCGTAACCCAACGAGCACCTGTATACTATCTCCAGTACAACGTACTAATGGCTGTGGGACTGACCATTTCCCCTGCTGGGATGAGAAGCGTACACACTAGTCTACTTTGGAGTATCGATGCCCTGTCTCGATAATCCTACGAACAGAGACCTGAAAAAGGATGTGCTTGTAGACTACCCAGCCCCCACTAGTGTGACTGCCATCACAACGCTGGTAATCAAGAAAAGATCCAAAGGGCTCTACTAATATGTATAAGCGATATGTTAAAAGAAACACATGCACATATTAAAGTAGAAACAAACCAAGTAGCATACTACCATTTTTTAGCAAGACTGTTAATACAACTGTGAATATCCCAAGCTTCCATTAAGTAATATACAAACTAGTATGATACAGTAATGGCCTCTAGGGCATAATCACTAACATAATCCTTCAATGTCTTCAGAGAGGTGACGGTTCCCGACAACCACACATTTCATGGACTGTGGGGTCCTTAAACTCATAGACTACGATGTCCTTAAACTTCATAGACTACGATGTCTTTAAACTACGGACTGTGGGGTCCTTAAACTCATGGACTACGATGTCCTTAAACTTCATAGATTATAATGTCTTTAAACTATGGACTGTGGGGTCCTTAAACTCATAGACTACGATGTCCCTAACCTCGGACCGTGGGGTCCCTTTAAACCAACGGACTACGATGTCCTTAACCTGGACCGCGATGTCCTTAAACTAACATTGGACCACAATGTCCTTAAACTAACCGACCGCAATGTCCCTAAACTAAACAACAGAGGACAAATCTCTCTTGTTGGATCTAAATGATCCTGTTAAGTTGATCTTAGTCTACAAATTAGACTAACGTATCTTTAACAAACGTTTAAGTTGATCTTTATCTCAAATGGGGCTAACGTATCCTTAAACCCAAACCCCAAACCCAAATCTAAGAAGATACGGATTTGGACTAATTCACGCCCTACGGGAGACAACATAAATTAGTCTCCGTATACAATCCACGGGCAAACAAAAACAAAACAAACACCCACGATACGAAGTGACCATCTGGAGAAGAAGAAAGTTGTTACCGCGATGCGGTAGCGTAATTAACTGCAGGGGCTTGCGCCTGCAGGGAAGAGCGTCCCCACAATCAAAAACCCCTCAAATGAGGGGGAATCTGACGAAGTCTGCTACATCGGCCGCATCCGTTTAAACCTTCGATGCATGGTGCCATAAATCAACTTGGCATCTTCGGAGAGGTGGACGGATAACACCAATTAGTATCTGCCCCGAATTTCAGGCAAGACGGACCTGTGCGGCCGCGTCTCTGTGTTCGGTGGGGAACAGATTCTGCCACGCCCGGTGGGACCTTTTCCTCTTTCCACTCCACACTTCGTGTGTCGCGTTCGTGAACGAATCGCGGTTTGTTAATGGTTGCCCTTGGGTTCGAGGTACTAAGATTTGGTGTCTTGCTGGGTGCCTAAAACAATGGCGTCTACTTGCATGAAGTGTTTCAGCTGCAATTGCAACTCGCGTTCCGCCTCATTTGGAGGCATAGCTTACGGGACCCAAACGGCCTCCCTGTTCACGATGCCGGTGGAATGGGTCACTCAGGCCACCACTGATTGTTTTCGGGGCCATGCTCCCACCAACGAGCTTCAGCGCTCCTATAACAACACAAGAAGCTCCCAAGAAGTCGGTCTTTGATCGGCTTGCAACTACAGCGGCCCCTCTCAACGGGTCGTCCAGCTCCAGCGCCTCAGTCTTCGCCAGATTGGGCCAAAGTTCATGTGGGCCCATGATGAAGCCTGTAATTCCAAAACAGGTTATTCCGAAAAGGATATCCATCCCTGCTCCCGAAGTCGTCAAGGCGGCTTCTCCTGCCAAAGTGTCGGTCTTCACAAGACTGACTGTTCCGGCTTCCACTCCAGCTCCCGTTCCTGCTCACAAGTTTGTATTTGACAGGTTAGACACCGCTACTCAACGGACGTCGATCTTCAAGAGGCTGGTAC
Organism: Agapanthus africanus; assembly: GCA_030015575.1. Taxonomy (NCBI): domain Eukaryota; kingdom Viridiplantae; phylum Streptophyta; class Magnoliopsida; order Asparagales; family Amaryllidaceae; genus Agapanthus; species Agapanthus africanus. The sequence goes on from JASDDO010000018.1 coordinate 130,021,110, forward strand.
CGGCAACGCCTCACCTGAACAGGGGGCATGACGAAATCACCCCTCAAGCTGAAACAATCCCAACAGCTCGACATGCTCGACGTCGCCACAGGCGCCGAGTAAGGAAGGCTGGGGGCAACTCCCCCTCTGGGCTAACTCCACCAGCCCCAACGGTGGAAGTCAATGCTGCTGTTCCAACCTGGAAAAGCTTTGAACTGCTGAACAAGGTGCGCAGGAACTCTCCTACCGCCGTACTGAAAAGATCTCCTCCACCGATGGAGAATGTTACAGAAATAAAGCCGGATCAGCCCCCTCAATGGCTGTCCTCCAAAGTTTACAAAGTCTGGCGACGGGTCCAAAAGTCGGTGATTGATCAAGACTATCCCCGTCGATAGAAGAAGCTGAAGGTTCAGCAGGAAGAGAACCGTCCTGGCAAGCCACAAAGGACGACAACCACCTGGGTTCCCGCTGCAACGGCCCCCTCAACGTCAACTGCTCAAAAGAGAAGGAGGCCAGAGAAAGCCCCTTTGACCACGACAGACCACAAAGAGCTGAGCCCAAACGCCCCAAGTCTGGGGGCATAATGGTGCATACTGTTTATATGGCTTCCGGAAAGGAGGAAAGCCGCGCTTCGACGGGTCACCGACCGCTCACCTGATCTATGACAAAAGCCCAGGAGCAGCAATAGAATCTTTAGGAAATGCTAACACAAATGGCCGCACTCACTGGGCCAAAAGAAAATCAAGAGACATCGTAGCAGTGTCAGGAACAAGAAACTGACACCGAGTTCCTTCAAAGAATGCTCGAGAGGAAAGAAAAAGAGGCTGCGGAACAGGCAGCCAATATAAAACGAATGGCTCTCTTGTTCCAAGACATGGCTGGGATGATGTTACAGCCGGAACCTCCAGATGAAGACCCTCCGATCATCATTGAAGACGACAGAGGGGAGACATCAAACCCTCCTCCATCTCTTTCAGCAGCCAAAGAGGAAACCATTTCCAAGGTCGCTCTAGATGACTACATTGCTCAGCAAATACGAGCTCACCAGGCGAATGAAGAGGCCGGCCAAGTTGTTAAAACTGGGCGACCATATCCAGGCTGGTATGACCAAATAAAGTACCCGCCGGGATATAAGATCCCTAAATTTCATGTATACCAGGGGACGGGCAATCCCCACCAGCATGTCGCCCAGTTCAGGGCTCTATGTGGCAACACCGGAGGTGATGATAAATTGCTACTTCGCCAATTCGTCGGCAGCTTGTCAGAAATAGCGTTCGAATGGTACTCTGAACTCCCGAACGACTCCGTCAAGACTTTTGCGGAAATGGAGATACTGTTCACCCAGCGATTCGCGAGTGCTAGTGAACGCACCCCAATAACGACATTGATCAATGCCAAGGTAAAGCCAAGCGAGACGTGGGTTCAATACGCAATCCGATGGCGGAATCTGTGGTCAAAATGCGAATGGTGCATCGAAGAGGCACCGGCGGTGGGCATGTTCGTGGGCACCCTGGACCCTCAAGCAACTATTTCACAATTCATGATGTTCTTTAAGCCGACCACGTTCTAAGCCTTGATCGACAAACTGGACCAAATGGACCAGATAGGTCATAGACCGTCTCCTCCAAAGCCGGACTCTCGAAATGAGAAAGGAAAGGGGAAAGCGATCGTCGTCGCCAATGCTCAACAGCAGCCCGGTGGCCCGAGACCAGTTGATCGCCAAAATAATAGAACTCGATCTCTCGAAGATAAAATGAGACGCCCTTACTCGTTCCCCCGAGACAAGACGAAGAGGTTATTCGAGCTTGCACTGAGCAACAGGCTCATTACTCTACCAGAGCCAAGACGCCCAGCGCAACCAGGAGACATTAGCAATCCTAACTATTGCCCTTATCACCGAATGTTGGGCCATCCGATCGAGGATTGTTACATCTTCAAAAGCTGGATAGAAGATCAGTACCAGCAGGGCAAATTCGTATTATCCGAAAATTGGAAGGTGAACCCGCCTCGGCTACACACTCCCAAGAAGACGGATACACTGGGGGCATCATGCTCTTTCGTAGAAGAAGCTCCATGGGAGGTTGCTCTTTCAGCTAAGACGAAAAGAATGCTGAAGGATCTCCACACATGTCCGGCGATTAGGTGGAAGAATCCACTGGATCCTGAGATCATCGAGGGGATGCTGAAGCCGCGCCCCACTCCAAAAATCGGTGGTGATAGCCAAAGCGCTCACATCCAGCCGTCAAAGTCTTCGAAAAAGAAGAAGAAGACCAAATAGCCCGTGAAGCCTGGCGACAAGTGCACGGACCTGCAAAAACAGATTGACGCGCTGGAAGAGTATAATCAGAAGGTGCAGACTCCAATCACACTCCAAGAGTTTCTCAGCCACGTCCTTGAGGATGGAGATGATGGAGAAGACTCGTCTGAGGAATCTGAAAATTACATAGCAAGTTGCCATGTGATCTCTCACTTATCGATAGACAATGAAAAAGCTCCTTGCACCGAGAAACTGGGGGCAAAACCTGAACCGGAACTTTTAGGACCATTGGAAGAAATAATCGATGCATTCCTAAACGAGGCGCTTATGAAAAGTAAAGCTGATCGGGAGCGTGAGATGGCCATATTTGAAATGGCCAAACGCCGGCGACTGGGCGAAAGGGTTGAAACACTCTCACCAGATCAAAATACGTCCGCCGCAAATAAAAGCAGGTTCAAGGCGGGGAAAAGGTTCGCTAAAGCCATATCGATGGGAATGAAGATGCCACCCTCCGAATGAAATATTCTTGATGGTGGCAGGGATATGTTGCACACCAGCAGCATTTCAAGCGGATGAAACGCAAAACCCGTCGGGAGCGAAGAAGTACGACTGAGGAGCGTAAAAGAACCACCGGCAACTGTCGCATGGTCAACACCAGGGGATCGCAAGTTCTCACTTTCGGGAGCGAATCTGACGAAGAAATAACTCTTGGCCCTCTCTATAAAGAGCCCACCTTGGGAAAAGTGGAGGAACCGAAGGCCTGTGAAAATATTCAGCTGCGCAATCGTACGCTGCCCGAAAAGAATCTTGGGCCCTCGAACAGTGGGCCGAATAGAAAAGATAAGGGGAAAGAAAAGGTCTCTGAGGATATCGCCCTAGATGACCAAGTCATCAAAGAGTTGACAGCCAAGGACCCGCCGAAGAAGAGCAAGGTGGACTACAACGTTCTGGCACACTTGAGGAAGCTACCCTCGCAGCTCAGCATTCTCGATGCCCTTATGCTATCCAAAGAAGCGAGAGACTCATTGATCAAGGCGCTATAAGAGCCAGAGAAATTCCAAGCTTTCCTCACCAAAGAAAGGATGAAAGATGAGCTGGAAGAAGTACACACAGCCGATATCACCTTCGGCGATGAAGATCTCCTCCTTGGGATGTGCGAGCACAACCATCCCCTTTATGTCTCCGGATACTGTCACGATATCAAGATAGGCAAAATCCTGATTGATAATGGGTCTTCCGTTAATCTCCTCAATGTGCGAGTGTTGAAGGAAATCTGCATGAGCTTTCAGCACCTCGCTCATGATAAAATCACCATCTCCGGTTTCGACTCCCAGTCATCACGGACCCTCGGGTCTGTGATACTGACGATGCGCTTTGGGCTACTTATCATGGATATTAAATTTCACGTCATTGACGCCAAGACATGCTACAATGCTTTGCTCGGCAGGCCTTGGTTACACGAGTACAACATTATCCCTTCTACACAACATTAGTGTATGAAGTATTTCAAGGATGGTCTCGAGTACACTGTGATGAGGGAGTTGAACCCATTCTCCGTGAATGAAGTCCGCAAGTACAAAGATGCAAAATACTTCTTACCAGATTTTGAGGACACGGAAAGATGTCACAAACCGAAGAACAAAGCTATCACCACCATTCCGGTCTTCGGGAGTGATACCGAGGAGGAAGAAGAGATAGTTTACTCAGGACCACCCCAGTACAACAAGCCGGGACCGTCCGCTCCTATGTTGATCTTCGGCAGCGACTCGGAAGATGAGGTCAATGCCATATTCTCTGCTCGGCCATCCATACAAACCTTCGCTGATGAAGAGCAAAATTTGCAAGTTTCCATAGTTCCGCCTAAGCATCATAAAGAACTAGACGCGCTTGATACCTACAGTGTGGAAGAACTGCAGACATTCTACGTCCCTCCCATGCGAAAAGGTGAAAAGGCGATCATATTCTATCGATCCGGGGAAACCAAAGTGGGGAATGAAATATGGCATGGTGCAGATTCTACACTTGACAGGCTCCAGCCCATCCGTTTGCCCAGATATTACACAAACGGACTAAAGAGACTCTTGAGACGCCAAGGTGTATCTCTTAAGCAAACTGCGCGACAAGCACGGTTCTATAACAGGATCTGGAACGTTCCCGTAACTCAACGAAAGTTTCCCAACGGGAGAATGGAAACGACCGGGCTTGGGTATGTTCAATCCAAGAAACGGGAGCTACACCGCGACTGTTACGTCATACATGACTTTGATGAAGAAGGAGATGCCCTGTTGGAAGATGCTAACCCTGAATCAGAAAGAGCTCCCGCCGTGAAAATGCCCAGTCCGTCGTTCGAAGAACAAATGGACAAGCTTATAAGGGAAGCAGGTCAAAAGGTTCGAGACGACCATAATCGTGAAATGGCCATCTACGAGAAAGCCAGGACGCAACGCCTCTTTCAACAGGCTGTGAAAAATGAAAATGCTCCTCCTTACCAACCCGTTGTACAAAAGGCCCGACGCAGCGGCAAAAATAAACCAAAAATCGGGAAAGGCGTTCGACAGCGACAAAGAGGGTCCAAGAAGCCATGCGATCAAGAATCGAGCAGTCCGGATTCTTCTCTTATAAAAAAGATGGGTCGAGCATACTCTTTTCCCCAAAACAAGACAAAGAAGATATTTGATCTTGCTTTAAAACATCAAATGATTATCCTCCCGGAGTCCAAGCACCTCGAGCAAGCAAGCGAAGTATTTCACCCGGACTATTGCTCCTATCACAAGGCAATAGGACATCCTCTTGAAGACTGCTTCACATTTAAAGACTGGGTAGAAGACCAGTATCAGTAAGGCAGGTTCGCTCTATCCAACAGCTGGAGGGTAACCCCGCCGTAGAAGCATGAACCCAAGGCCACGAGAGTAGAACCAGATCAACACCGGTCTTGGAAATAAGCTCGTACTTGTCACGTGATAACGCTGTCAGGAGAAGTGCCCGAGAATATGGATGACCTCCCCCGGTGCTTCGATAACGATGATGACGAGGTAATCTCAGAGTTTCCACCGGTGCCAAAGGAGCTGGAAGATGGGATACATACTACTGCAGATAACCTTAGGAAAATTGATTTGGGGACGGCAAGTGACCCGCGGCCGACGTTTGTCAGTGAGCTGTTGTCTGAAGAAAGGGTGGCTACGCTAAATGACGTGCTCATGCAGCATAAAGATTGCTTCCACTACTACAAAGAAGGGTTGCCCCTACGGATTTATACGTAGGGGCAACCAACTGCCCCTATGGATATATACGTAGGGGCGAAAAAATACCCCGTAGGTGCAAAGGCCGCAGGTGCAAGTTGAGACCCTGAACTTGCCCCTACGGTCAAATTGTTGCCCCTATGGATATACGTGTAGGTCCTTGTGCCCCTACGGATAAAGCCGTAGGGTATAAGATTTTATATAATTTACGGTTTATTTTAATAAATTACTTGGACCTACGGATATATTCGTAGGGGCATGTACTAACCCCTACGGATATATGCGTAGGTACGTTTCCGTAGGGGCACAAATTCATAATTCCTGATATTTTGCCCCTACGGATAATGCTGTAGGGGAGAGTCAGTTGCCCCTACGGTTATATTCGTAGGGGCTTTCCCAACCCCCTGCAACTGTGATCTGGGGGAAATATCAGTTACTGCTGATATTTTGCCCCTACGGACATATCCGTAGGGGTAACATGTGTGCCTACGGATTAATCCGTAGGTACAGATTGTCTGTAATTTTTTTTAAAAAATGGGCTGCTTGATTTTTTCCCGCCCTGTGCACAATAATATATACATCAATCAAATCATATATTGCAGTATTCATAATCACATCTCACGCATATATATAATATACAAAAGAAACACAAAAACTGAATATGATATAAATACAAACCAATATTAATATCGTTTCAAAATGTAGTACAATGTGTATGATATAAATAAATACATGTTTCAAAAAAAAAAAGAACCAAAAATCTACCCTAGCTCGGTCCAGCTCCACCTCTGAATAACGATAGAATAACGCGCGCCTGCTCCTCGGTCAATAAACTCCGCAATTCGTCGCGAGCGGGAGTCTGAGCGGCATGTGGAGCCGGCGATGTGGTCTGCACAGCCACCGTCGAGGTAGTCGCTTGCAGAGCCGCGGCTGCGGGAGTCTGAGTGGGCGGTGGAGCTACAGGAGCTGTCTGCGGAACCGCAGCCGATGTAGTGGCTTGCGGAGCCGCAGCCGAAGGAGATGCGTGTGGAGGCTCGGCCGATCTACCCTGTCGCGTCTGGATATAACGTGTGTAAGAAGCGTGTAAGAACTGTTTATTATTCGAATTCGTATCATTATTAAGTTATTTCGAAACCCTGTTTGGATATCTAGTTTGGAAAAGCGTTGTTTATTTCAATTACATATGTATGTATGATTAATCAAACTTAAGTCTAAAACCAAATAAGCTCAAGCTACGTACTAATTATGGATATGTTGATATGTATATAATATGAAATGATATTTTACTATAAGTAGTATACATACCAGCATCTCCTTCAACTCCTGAACGCTGGCCCTTAAGCTATCCAGTTCATGATGGATATGCCGGTCACTGGAGACAGAGGAAGTAACCGCCGGGGTGGAGTCCAACCTCATATGGGCCCTGCTAGGGCCCAATCCCCGGCCTCTCCCAACCTCTGTGGTGCCCTCCGTGTGCGGCGTCCAGAACTGGGGTCAGCAGCCTCGGATCGTTCTGTCCGGTAAAATCGATCCCCGAGGCCTGGGACTGCTCAACCACCAGCTCCTACACCCACATTCGAATTCTTATCATTATCGAGTTATTTCGAAACCCCATTTGGATATCTAGTTTGGAAAACTGTAGTTTATTTTAATTAGATATGTACATGTATGATTAATAAAACATAAGTCTACAACCAAATAAGCTCAGGCTATGTACTGATATTGGATATGTTGATATCTATAATATGACATTATATTTTACTATTAAGTAGTATACATACCAGCATCTCATTCAACTCCTGAACGGTGGCCTTCAAGCTCTCCAGTTCCTGCTGGATACGTCGCTCACTGGAGACGGAGGAAGTAACCACCGGGGTGGAGTCCAACCTCATATGGGCCCTGCTAGAGCCCAGTCCTCGGCCTCTCTCCCAACCTCCGTGGTGCCGTCATTGTGCGGCGTCCAGGACTGGGGTCAGCAGCCTCAAATGCTGCCTTCCCCCTAGCAACTGTCAGAACATTATATTTAGCACATACTGGTCTATAAAATTGACAAGAAATACCAAAATCAACAAATTCAAAGCCTTACCTACAGAGATAGAAGATGTGCTCCTCTGGTATCTGCATGTATCAAAATTTGAATAATATTAATTAATTTCAGTACATACATACTAACAAGGTAAACTCGCATATAGCGCTGCTTACACATATGACAGGGAGTGAACAAGCTCTTGTAGATCATCAGGCGCAAATCTAATCTCATCAAGCAGCCCATGATAATGAGTTGGATGACTAAGAACAAAAGGAATGTGTGTATATTTATGATATAGCATTCTAAATCAATATACATGCCCTATATAATATATAAACATACCTGGAGGAACGGAAGTGGCCTCTGTCCCTGATATGGACGCATCACCAACAACTAGACAATCAAACATTGACAATATAAGTAATTTTGACATAAACAGGTATGGATATCTATAATATTACATTCAAAATGGATATTAGAGAGCGCACCAGCAGTGAGAAGTGGTAAAAGTATCACCCAACTAGGGTGTAATTTACAGAATCAGCCGAGACTCTTGAAAGTCATAGAAGAACCCGACCTGCACAAATCTGATGTATGCTTTCCATTGGACACTAAGAAGTCTCTAAAGGGAAAAGCCTATGTGAAAGCCATCATTAGTTCATATCCGAAGATTGATGCTGAAACAGAGAACGAGGAATGCCATTTTTTTCTTCTTCTGCCACATTACTGTCTTCTCCTTCTGCCACATTACTGTCTTCTCCTTCTTATTATGTGCGCGTGCAAATTCAATGACTATATTGAGAATATGGATTAATAGTGGGTAGGAAAAGTATTTCTCAAATGGCTTTTGCGTCTTAAAACCATAAACTACTAAGTAATGGCATACATAATTTTTTTAGTATAAAGGTTGTTATTTTAAGTTTTCCCTTATAGAGATATGATCTAACTGCATCTATAAACTATAAGTGTGCAGAAAATTATGATAAGAAACCATAAGAAAGGGTCGTAGCCATGCATAACCTTGAATCTACATACCAAATCATGCAAAAGCATGCACTTATTGTCACCTTGCCTTGGAATATAAAATATCTTGGAAGACTATAAGCGAGCATTTAAATCTTGATAGCTTTTGACTTCAACATATATTTTTCTTAAGTACCATGAAATATACTTCCTCCGTATAAACCGTTTTCAGGAAGATGGATTAATAATGACAAATTATCCATTGTGGCTCACTAGGTTAGCATTTTCTCTTCTATTGACCATCTTACTAATCTGCTTGGTAAATTTATTCGGAACCGGCTGCGAATCATTAAAAGACATGCAGAAGAAAAAAAGCTAAAATACAGATATATAGCATACCGATACATCGAAACTTCATAGTTGCGATGGCAATCCAGAGATATTTATTTCTACACACGTGGTGCGCGTGCGAATGCGTAAGGCATCATGGACAAATATTTCAGAACATGGAAAGTATTATTCGTATGAAGTAATTAAAACTTTTAAACACCTTGGGTAGATATTTTCTTAGTTGATGCAATCATATCATGAGGACTAAATTTAAGCTATTATACATATGCATATGTATTTTTCTAACATAATATATCACACACACACAGAGAGAGAGAGAGAGAGAACACTAGGTAGGTAGAGAAATCAGGTAGCAGGATCCTGAAGAAATGGAGTCCATAGTATTGCTCATCATCATCATCCATGATCCCTTTGATAATAAGGCATCAAAGGGATCACGGATGATGATGATGAGCAATGCTATGGACTCCATTTCTTCAGGGTCCTGCTAGCTGATTTCTCTACCAAACTGGTGTTCTCTCTCTCTCTCTGTGTGTGTGTGTGAGATATATTAGATTAGAAAAATACATATGCATATGTATAATAGCTTAAATTTAGTCCTCATGATATGATTGTATCAACTAAGAAAATATCTACCCAAGATGTTTAAAAGTTTTAATTACTTTATACGAATAATACTTTCCATGTTCTGAAATATTTGTCCATGATGCCTGACGCATTCGCACGCGCACCACGTGTGTAGAAATAAATATCTCTGGATTGCCATCGCAACTATGAAGTTTCGATGTATCGGTATGCTATATATCTGTATTTTAGCTTTCTTTCTTATGCATGTCTTTTAATGATTCGCAGCCGGTTCCGAATAAATTTACCAAGCAGATTAGTAAGATGGTCAATAGAAGAGAAAATGCTAACCTAGTGAGCCACAATGGATAATTTGTCATTATTAATCCATCTTCCTGAAAACGGTTTATACGGAGGAAGTATATTTCATGGTACTTAAGAAAAATATATGTTGAAGTCAAAAGCTATCAAGATTTAAATGCTCGCTTATAGTCTTCCAAGATATTTTATATTCCAAGGCAAGGTGACAATAAGTGCATGCTTTTGCATGATTTGGTATGTAGATTCAAGGTTATGCATGGCTACGACCCTTTCTTATGGTTTCTTATCATAATTTTCTGCACACTTATAGTTTATAGATGCAGTTAGATCATATCTCTATAAGGGAAAACTTAAAATAACAACCTTTATACTAAAAAAATTATGTATGCCATTACTTAGTAGTTTATGGTTTTAAGACGCAAAAGCCATTTGAGAAATACTTTTCCTACCCACTATTAATCCATATTCTCAATATAGTCATTGAATTTGCACGCGCACATAATAAGAAGGAGAAGACAGTAATGTGGCAGAAGGAGAAGACAGTAATGTGGCAGAAGAAGAAAAAAATGGCATTCCTCGTTCTCTGTTTCAGTATCAATCTTCTGATATGAACTAATGATGGTTTTCACATAGGCTTTTCCCTTTAGAGACTTCTTAGTGTCCAATGGAAAGCATACATCAGATTTGTGCAGGTCGGGTTCTTCTATGACTTTCAAGAGTCTCAGCTGATTCTGTAAATTACACCCTAGTTGGGTGATACTTTTACCACTTCTCACTGCAGGTGCGCTCTCTAATATCCATTTTGAATATCGAGAGCGCACCTGCAGTGAGAAGTGGTAAAAGTATCACCCAACTAGGGTGTAATTTACAGAATCAGTTGAGACTCTTGAAAGTCATAGAAGAACCCGACCTGCACAAATCTGATGTATGCTTTCCATTGGACACTAAGAAGTCTCTAAAGAGAAAAGCCTATGTGAAAGCCATCATTAGTTCATATCAGAAGATTGATGCTGAAACAGAGAACAAGGAATGTGAGTTGTATTCTATATATGTGTGTTTCGATTTATGATTTCGCTTAAGTGTAGGGTTGTTTTTACTTAAAGAAGTATCACCATCTACTATATATAAAAAAATGTAGCAAACTAGGATTGGTATTCAAATCCCAGTCCAGATTGGTATTCAAAATTTATTTAATTAGTTTGTGATCCACATCATTTGATTCGTTGCTTGAGGCATCAATGTAGGCACAAATATCACTGAAGCAGCCTAAATCACCATATGAACCGGTTATCGGTTTCAATTCCACCAGAATTAGAATTTCATCCGAACAACTTTCACACAGTAATCGGAACCTGGTCAACAAATTTGTCATGCCCGTTGTGGTTTTACTTCTGTACAGTACTTCCACAAAATACGTGTTGTCATTTCTAAATGGAAGTTTCTCAGTGCCACCATAGTAGCAGAAGATGGAATTATTTATCGCAACTAGATTATGCTAAGCCTCGGATAGATTAGGAAAGGAGAAAATAAGTTTTCGAGAGGAGAGGTGCAAGATATCATGTGCCACGAAGAAAAGGAGGGCAAAAACAGTGTTGGCATTCATAAGAGGAAAGCTAGACTAACAAGAAGAAACATTACAAATATTACTATGTTTATGAATTATCACAGAAAATCAACCCAGAATCTGCAAGAAAATCAAAAGTATGGCTCAAATATGAGACGGACAAATATCTTTTCCTCTCTTATCTTTTCTTTTTGAAAACAAATACCAGAAGATGTTGACTTTCTGGATAGATAGGAGTGGATATGATAAAAACATGTAAAGGGTGCATGGAAGTGCTAACAGAGACTCTTTGTTGCAACTTTATAGTAAACGGAACAATAACTGGCATATTCAAGTTAAAAGAATTGAAAGAATAATGAACATGGCTTACAAACTTGGGTGAGAACGATGTGACACTCAGGAAAACATCTAAAAGACAAATTCATAAATGCGGTTAGGCCAAAACCGGACTAAATCCTGCCATGCGACTGATATTCCTTGATGTAGAAGGACCCACGATTTTCTCGATCAACAATAATTATAGTAATCAAACCAGGCTAAAATTGCTGGAAATTCTTCTCAGGTTTGCCAAATTCAGCAAACCCCGACCCCAACCTAATCCTAACCCCAGCCCCAGCCCAGCCCAGCCCCACCCCAACCCCAACCCCAGCCCCAACCTAACCCTAATCCCAGACCCAGCTAAACCCCAACCCCAACCCCAGCCCCAGCCCCAGCCGATCCCCAACCCTAACCCTAACCCTAACCCTAACATAAACTGAACCCGATGCCTAACCTTAACCCTCATCCCTACCCGAACCCTGAACACTAGCCCTAACATCATCACAATTATGTTTAATTGGAGATTTACTTACCTGTAGACAGTGGAGGAGACGACGGAGACGCTTGGCGGTTGACGACGCACGCAATCGGCGACGAGGAACTCGACGAGAAGAACGAGGGCGGTGGTGGGCCGAGAACGGAAGGCGGTGGCGGGCTGAGAACGGAGGGCGCGCGGTGGCGACGAAGAGAAAATTGGAGACGCGGGAACGAGAGAAAATTTTGGGAACGAGAGGGAAAGATCGAGATCGAGGCGTAGGGCATTTCTGTGCCTTTTTTTATTAAATTCCCATTTAGATGCCCCTACGGACATAACCGTAGGTTATTGGTTTGCGGCTCCGTAGGGCCAAACAACAAATTAAGATTTAATATTTTTAAATTAAAATGTCGGGCACCGTAGGGACAACCATTTGGCCCTACGGCTTAGTCCGTAGGGGCAAGAAAAATCTGCCCCTACGGATTTCATCATCCGTAGGGGCAACACCATATTGTAGTAGTGGATGATGTGTGATGATGTAAATGCACTCAAGTCATGGTTTCATGTCAAGGAAACAAACATAAACTTCACACTGAAGGAACAAGAAAAACACCACAAGAAAAAACATGACATTGGTGTTACTACAGTAATTGTCCCCTCCATACTTACGCTCTTATTCCATGAAACAATCAACCCCTCAGTGGATTTGGATTGGAGTTGGATTTTTGGAATATCAAATCCATAAAAACTTGCCAGTTTTGTATTTGGTTTGCAAACTTGATTTTAGGATTGATTGATGCAACTAGGATATTTGGAGCCCTTTCCATTCCGTCGAAAAAAGTAAGGATTTGCAAAAAAATCCATGTCCACAATTTGGGCACAACCAAACAAAAGAATAAGAAACTCGTAAACCATCATCTTTCATTTTCATTTGGTACAAAACAAACAAAAAAGACACATAAATTCATGAATCAACCTTAAGACTTTGAGAATCCATGTGCCCAAGGACACTAATCATCCAACATATTCGATATGAGCCCAAAGAACACTTAACATACATTTTCAATATGAATCTGACTACAATTTTTTATTTTTTTTATTTTTACATATCAAATATGAACAATGCATCAATATCCAAACAACATCTACAAGAAATAAATGTGATCGGATGATATAACAATGTTTTCAAGGCTACATCAATTGACAACACCAAAGCCAGCACCAAAGCCAGTTTTCAAGGCTACATCAATTGACAACACCAAAGCCAGTTTTGCTACGAATTAGTTGGTGAAAGAATGGTTTACACAGCAGTACACAAGAACACATCTGGGCATCTTGCTATACTAACTAGAGTGTAAGGATACATACTAGAATAATTTTCCAACTCCCCACCACTTAACCACAACCCAGCCCCAGCCCCCGCCCCCAGCCCCAGCCCCACCCCAGCCCAGCCCCACCCCAGCCCAGCCCCAACCTAACCCTAAACCCAGTGCGGCCAGCTAAACCCCAACACCAACCCTAAGGCAAACCCTAACCCCAGCCCCACCTACAGCAGCCGAACACCAACCCTAACCCTACCCCGACCCCGACTGCGACCGCGACCCCTGCCCAACCCCAACTCGCGCGCCATGAACCCTAAGCCCAAAATAATCCCAAAAATCTTTAATTTACCTCACCTGAACCCTAAGCCCGAAGTAATCCAAAGATTTACTCACCTGAACCGCTGCTGCGCTGGGGCTGGGGCGACGACCTGAACCGCGGTGGCGACAAGAGCTGAGGTGGCGACGAAACCGGCTGTGGCGACGAGGAGAACGACGTTGGCGACGACGGCGTGGCGAATTGGGGAATTTTTTCGCGCGCGATCGAGAGAGAGAGAAAGTGAGCGAGCGTAGGCGATAGATCTGGGATTTTGTTAAATCGATATTTACTTGCCCCTACGGATATACCCGTAGGTCCTTTGTTTGCGGCTCCGTAGGGACAAACACCAAATTAAGAATTAATATTTTTATTCTTGGACGTCTATGCCCGTAGGGGCAACCTTTTAGCCCTACGGATTAATCCGTAGGGACAAACTTAAATTGCCCCTACGTATGTCAGTATCCGTAAGGGCAACCCCTTATTTTACTAGTGTTCGCATGGAACTATTCCGAGATGCCAAGGCTAGATCCAGAGATTGCTGTGTACAAATTGGCAATATCTCCGGACGTCAAATCGATCAAACAAGCGCCGAGAAGAATGCGTCTCGAGCTAGAGATGAGCATCAATGCCGAGGTCAAGAAACTAATCGACTCCGTCTTCATCCAAGAGGTTCAATATCCTGACTGGATCGCCAACATTGTCCCAGTGATGAAGAAAAATGGGACGGTGCGCATCTGCGTGGACTTTCGGGACCTCAATAAAGCTTGCCCGAAAGACGATTTTCCCGTACCAGTCACTGAGCTGATGATAGACAATACGTCCACTCATGAAGTTATCTCCTTCATGGATGGCTCATCTGGATACAATCAGATAAAAATGCATCCCGAGGACCAGAAGCACACCGCTTTCCGGACCCCTTTGGGCATTTTTTTGCTACAAGGTGATGCCCTTCGGTCTAAAGAACGCCGGTGCCACCTATCAGAGGGCCATGGCGAAGATCTTCGATGATTTCATACATGAAATCGTCGAATGCTATATCGAAGACCTTGTGGTGAAAAGTAAATCATACGAGAAACATTTAGAGCATCTGAAGACCGTGTTTCAGCGCCTTCGGCAATACAACTTAAAGATGAACCCTCTCAAATGCGCGTTCGGAGTTTCCTCGGGCAAATTCCTAGGATTCATCGTCCGACACTGAGGCATTGAGATAGATCCGTCAAAGATCAAGGCGATCATGGAAATGCCTCCGCCAAAGACTCTCAAGCAATTGCAGTCTCTCCAAGGAAAGCTCGCGTATATCCAGCGATTTATAGCCAACCTCTCCGGCAAGTGTCGTCCTTACAGTCACCCGATGAAGAATGGAACCCCTTTCGTCTGGGATCACAAATGCCAAAATGCACTGGACGATATCAAGCAATACCTGCAGAATCCGCCAGTACTGGCCGCTCCCGTTAAAGGAAAACCTCTCGTCCTGTACACAACAGCCCTCGAAGGTTCTTTAGGTGCGCTATGGGCACAAGAAAATGACCAAGGGAAGGAGAGAGCCCTCTACTATCTGAGTCGAGTTCTCCTGGGGGCAGAAAGAAATTACTCTCCCATTGAAAAGCACTGCCTGGCGTTGATCTTCACAATAACGAAGCTCAGACACTATGCATTGGCACATGAGGTCCATCTCATATCAAAAGTGGATCCTCTCTAATATTTTGATGTCGAAGACCATATTAACAGGACGACTCGCTAAATGGGCCCTGCTCTTGATGGAATTCTCGATAATTTATCGGCCTCTTAAAGCAGTGAAAGGCCAGGTCATCGCCGTTCGCTGAGCATCCAATACCTGCCGATTTGTAAGCGCACGGCGGCGCCCCGGCCGTCAATCCGACGCCGGAATGCGGAAATGAAACTTTTTTAAAAACTAGAAATTGGCACCACCGTGCACTAAAATCCCGGATCGGGCCATTAACCTAACTCTAGGAAACTAGAAAATGGGTAGGAAGCTATACCGAGCGATCCGTGTCCTTCGGTCTTCGGCCTCCACTCCGATCTCCTCGCGGAACCTCCGGTCTTCAATTCATCGTCGGAACGGGCACCACATCGCCGGGTTCTTTTACGGGCTCCCACCTCTGGACCGAGGCAACTCGGGCACGAAGTTGGCGAGCCGACGTGCCTAAGAATTGCTGTAGATGAAGTGTAGAAGGCTTGTTTCATGCGGGTAGTGAAGTTGCCTTTTGAAGATGGAGGAGAGAAAAGAAATTTTGGAGTGAACTAGTATTTTTGTAGCAATAAGAATGAGGGATCAATGATTTTTCCTCTCCCAAAAATAAAACCCCCACCCCTTCCTAGTAGTGGCCGGCCCTCTATGATGATTGAATTAGGAGAGAGAGAAAAAGCATATATCAATATGTGAATATAACTATCAAATTATCTCACATATAAAACTTATCAAATCCTAATCAAACCCCATCATCATTAATGCAAAGGAAGAGACTCAAAAAGAATCTCATGATGAAAGAACTATCATGAAGCCCTCATTTACAAGAAACCCCTCCACAATAACAAATTTGCAAACTTGCAAAAAAACCCTCCATCAGATAAGTCCGGCCGTGAAGGAACAAAGGAAAACTGGCCGGAACGGAATACAAACTGGCAACTTCAGAAAACTGATTCCATAATAAATTACAGGAAAACCCCGCGGCTGCATATACATGCCCGCATTTGTATTCCCACTAAATACAACTGCAAAGAGACAAAAAACTACACTGTTCAATACTAGGATCCGGCTTAAACCAAAGCCCGCTAGTATTATCCGTCCGATCATGATCCGTGCAATACCGCACGTATCTGATCGAACCCTGCCATATCTCCATACGACCTCTACAACGTTTCGCCCGAAGCTTGAGAAAACGGTCTGTGGGGGACTCTAAAGACTCGTCAATACTTTGGCTGTGGATTTAACCACAAGCACGTCAGAGATATTAGCCTATACGTGACGGGCTACCACGTATTGACCAAAAGGGACGTCGATGAGCGAACTCATCCTGACACCCTACTGAGCCTGTCAGTGACAATATCCGTACAGTCCGGTCCGTTCGTCTATGAGCATCGCATGGCCGGCCTAGGGGGTTGGTAAAAGTCAGACTCCCAAAAGCGGTACAAGTCGTGTCGGAGTGTAGCCCAGAACACCTTGAGATACTACTGGAATGCCTACCAGTAAATCTCCTGCCTTGGCCAAGGACTTCGTGTAATGGCTCTCCTAGACACAGCGCGACCTCACTCCCAATACCGGGAGAGACGAACCCCTGCAGATCCGCTCACTGCCTCCATATGGCTCGGGACTGTACCCAACTAAAACCTGTTTGCACGTCTCCTTTGAGCATGGTAGGATAGTAATCAAAGCACAGTGGAAACTCACACGAGACAAATGACGATCTCAGGTCGATGAACTAACCTGTACACATGTCATCAGGGAACTGCTATCTGATGTCAGGTATAAGACCAACTAGCATGTTCCCGGCGAGTCCTGTCCGGTGTACTCATAACCCAATGAGCACCTGTATACATCTTAGGTGAACCAACTGACACCAGTGGCTTGTGAGACCGGCCACCGCCCCTCATCGGGGCCTCGACTGTATACACTAGTCTACTCTGGAGTATTGATGCCCTGTCTCAAAACTCCCACGACTAGGGACCTTTTAAGGATGTGCTTATAGACCCCAGCTCCCACGTATATGATCGCCCTTATACTGCTGGCAGTCAAGCATGAATCCTAGGGGCTCTATCAACGCGTAATAGCGACCTGTATGGTCACCTAAAACAGTACACGATGATAAAGATAAACGAGATAGCATACTATCATCTTGAGTAAGACTGTCCTACCGGTATAGGTCCTCCCTCAATCATTGCACTCACGTGCCTGTGATCCAATAATTGACTCTGAGGGCACTATCTCCAACAATCTCCCACTTGCACTCAAGACTAATTATTGCGATGCAAGTACTCACAGCCCGTGTGTTACCGAACACCCAACTCCTCTACTAGTCAGTCTCACAAAGCTCGTTTACGAAACTATTGCGTTCGAGGAATAGCCTCAGTGAGTGGATCCGCTGTGATGTTTCTTTCTATGTCTCTCTTTATCTCAAGTTCGCGGAGAAACCCATCTCCCGAAATGAGCAATACCTATCTTAGAATATGTTTGGATGTCTGATGGGACCTAGTTCACAAGTAAACTCCAAATCCAAACTTCTTAGACTGTATCGTCAACTGAACTTAATCAGTATCCTGCGCCATGCCTCCCTCAGTATCCGTCTGGACCACCTGTCCAAAATACTGCCCCTGTTCAGAGGGAGAACTATAACTCTGACAGTCACTCTGTCATCCAAGTCACCTTGGAAGCCTGGAATGATAGCTGTCTCCCAAAGGAGGCTGCCGTTATCATATCCCTAGAACATTCACTTATGTTCTAAAACTGCTTCCGAATGTTTCTCCAGGATAGGATCAATATCAACTTATTGCATCTACTGCAAAACCAACATCTGGTGTGGTACTTGACATCTCATGATTGACTCAATTGCCTAAGCAAGTGATCTGCCAATCATGCACATCCCTCTCCACTTTAGTCTATAAGACACCTTAAGAGAGGGTGACTCCATCACCTGCAGGTATACTACCGCGCCAGGAGTCGTCCATTCTAAATACTTTTAGAATGCTGTCTAAGTACCTAGATTGGGAAACTATCCAAATCTAGATCTAAAACCATAGATCCAGTAACCAGAATGCCTGATATAATATCCAAGTCCTATGTGGAGAAACCTCTGTGTGACAACCAAAGTATAACCGACCGTAGTATAGGAATTTCACTTCCTACTCTGTGTATGTCATCCAAATACCAGGACATCATACCCTACTACCTTCTTAACAGATCCATCCCCTATTCTGATGAAGTCAAACCTATGACTGTCACATCAGAAATAGATGATCGATCTCCGCTATATCTGCTTAAGTCTATAAATAGACATAAGCCACTTGTCCACTATGCTTCCGCTGCTCCGACTGACTACGACAACCCTCTGGTAGAGTCATATACACGTGCACTTTTAAAGCTAGTTTAGAACGACGCTATACTCATCCTCCTGCCGGGTCTCGCAGCCTCGAACAACAGAAATGGCAAGTCTGGGTAAACAAGAACATCCCTGTCACCGTCCTTGAGGCTACCGGAGTACCACTCGGGTGCCTGAGGTTACCCATCATGTCTGCGGAGTGGCCAATGGAATATCAAATCAGATTGAATCTTTAGGTTCTTATCAAATTTTCAGTAATCGTTTGCGGTTCTGGAATCATTTCCAGTTCTACCATACTCCCACTACTGTTTTCTGAAAAAATCCATTTTTATTAAAACTGTGGCGAGTCAAGAACAACATCACTATTGATCTTCCAGATGGTAAAAAGTCAACCCTCATCATAGCCTGGGTCAACCCACAAACAGCCATTACAGAAACGTGCCTTGAGTTATCTAGAGTCTGGTTTTAAGCATAAGCCGGACAACTCCCCGTACCTTAATAATGTCAAGATATGAACTGTTCTATATCCAATATCGAAACAGAGGCACTGATTTAATTGAACCAGATTCAAATCATGCAGCTGTCTCCAGTGCATGTCAACTAAATGGAAGGAGGCCGATCAGCGTTACTCAACTTAGGAATGCTTCCAATTATGAGTAACCTAAAAGAGAAGCAAGTTCTCTTAATCATTACTATTAACTGAATACCACACACAAGTATCTACATCTTCGATCACCTTGAAGAATCCCGATACTTGCAACACCTGGTTCTCTACTCTATTCTTATACCTATAACTTCTCAAAACATGGACCTTGTGTTTCTACGAAACACATGTCTAAGATCCAGAGAAGTCACAAGTAAACAGAATCTAGTACGGGTACCAACCCCTCTGTCCTAATGGACACTGGACAATATACAATACTCTGTATAAGTCCCTTGAGTCTAATAACTCATTCCCTGTGTGTCGTAGGTTGAAAACTGTACTTATGGTTAAGAAGAATTACACCGCTGTTTAATGCTCCTTACCTAACCATCCACTGATATAGGTAAATGTCATAGACATAATTTCAAAAAGGTATATCTCACTCTATAAAAATAGACGTATAGATATATGAATTTGAAATTGGTGCATAGCAACGGATATTCAAAACCAAATATTTGCCGTCCGGCAAACAACCCAGGTGACTTCCTCAAATATCACCAATTACAACGAATTCCGATATAATGAGGATGATCACCTAATTCCAAATAACTTACTCCCACTCATCATCTGTAAAACCATACAGATGTGAGAATCAAAGCTGGTAAATACATACCCTGGAGCAAGTGTCTAATTGGGAAATCAGTTTTCTTTTAACAGTACACGGTGAAACTGAAACATTGAAATGTTTCAATGGGGTATCCGGGTATTCCTAATAATGCCTCTTCCATTATCAAATTCACAACTGTAACCGTATATTTCTTTGCCACCTCTCCAAATCCCTTTATATGTCTTTAGTCGTTACCTTCTGCACACCCCTCTATGCCAAATGGTTTTCTTCCTGCGCTACCGTTCGGCACCAGCCTATGGTTTAGAAGAAGACTATCCAATAAGCATAATGGGCGTACTGTCCTAATCCTAGGAGCACTCACAATGCGAGAGAAGGTGAAGATAAGAGACAACCGAATAAACCTTATTCCTATTTCTCCTGAACCAGAATCCATCCCCGAACTGGAACAAGTTCCTTTCGAGTTCGTATATAACCATACGATGGAGTATCCAATAAACTGTGGATCTTCGTAGTGATACAGAGTGTCCTGGAGAAATACCAAAGTGATTTAGGATTGGAGAAGAAATACTTGGTTTGGTCTTGAATAGCAGTCGCAATTTACTTTGCCCTCTTACTAATCCCTTGATATGTCTTTACATAATACCTTCTGTACACCATCGTTATGCTAATTGGTTTTCTTCATTCCCCACCGTTCGGCACCAGCCTAAGGTTTGGAAGATCATCCAATTTGCGTAATAGGTGTACTATCTCCTAAACCAAGGAGTACTCGCAACCTGAGAGAAGGTAAAAGGAAAAGACAACTGAATAGTCCTATTCGTTTTCTCCAGAACCGGAAACCATCCTTGAATATATTCCTTCGAGTTCGTATATAACCATACGATGGTTTTGTCCAATGGAAGTGGACGTTCGTAGTAATACGGGGTGTTCTGGAGAAAAGGGTAAAAGTAGGAGTGGCAAAGAGGTTTGCAACTCTAACAATCCAAAAGCCAGTGTTTAAGAAGGTTCGGTTAATTTTGGTCACTGAGTCATAGTCTAGGGTCGGGTCATGGTCGCTGCCAAAGAGAGAGAGGAAAGAAATACTCAGCGTGCACTCTAACCTAGATCAGAATGGTTATCACTTTATCTAATCAGGAAACTTCCCACTGTAATGTCAAATTCTTCCCCAAACCTGAAAGAAGAATTAGTCGGGATCACCCGAAGAGTAAACCAACTCATCAGTGGGAATCAGGATCCAACTATCATCGCATGATAACGTGACGGAATCCGCTCACGTTATCACACTCCAGAAGGTATGCGCATATCTGGAAAGTTTCAGTTTCTTTAGAAACTCCCGATGTGATTTTTTCCCCATGCTCTTATGACCTTGACGAAGGTCAACAAATCATAAGTCACATGTCAAGTTCTACCCGTCATTGTCCAGGTTAATTTGAACCCACCCGTACAAGCCCTTGACGAAGGTCAACAAGGCTATACGACTGTACCAAACCAACACATCTATCTATGCAGCAGAAAGGTAACAAGCAGCTACCATACACTATGCCTTGACGAAGGTCAACAAACATAGCATGAATACTACGTGCTACCCGTCTGAAATGACGGAGGGCTACGAATGGTTTCTGGCGAAAAACCTTTAACGTAATGAACTTGATATCGTTGAAGGAACCGGATAGCTTAATAAAAATATAGTGACGAAAACCATTGCTAAAGAGGTCATTCCCGGTGAAGGGATCTCGGCTCTTTCCCCGTAGAATGAGGTGCAGGATATTCCAACTGAATACCACGATGCAAAGCAAAAGTAATCGACTATAGTGAAGTTATTGCCCTGACGCAAACTTCTGTCCAAGGGGTCACTCCCGGTGAAGGGATCTCGGCCCTTGCCTCGTCAACTGAGGAGCTGGATATTCATAACCGAATACCACTGTGCAAAACAAAAGAGAACGCCATTGCAATAACAGCTTTTTGAAAAGTGTTCCAACAACATCAAAGTAGGTTTGTTTAGCTTGCATTGATCCGAATCAACGCAGTCCCATCAATTGATCACACCAATAAAGAACGAAAATAATGATGTACGTATATGCCATCCGCATTCGCCACTGGGTCCCGTCATCACCCGTTAGGTTACTTAACTAACGACAGAGCGGGGACTGGACTAGCGCGGATGCAAAACATATACAACATCTACTAGTATATATATCAATATATAATATTCGCTCAAGGCGTGATAAAATGCAACATCACAGAAATGTAACCAGCATCACAGAACAATACAGATATCTGGGATCCCCGGGTTTCATAGAGCCGCTACTGAAATCCGACGTTCCCCTGGTCATGTGGATAGCCTGTGCAATGAAATCCTAGACCCCTACGGGCGCGGCAAGTTACCCGTCAAAACCTGAAGCGAGGCAGCCCCCTTCAGCAACGTGAATGGACCACCCAGCACTTCACGGAATCCGATAACTTGGGAACCCCTCCTTGGGTCAACCTATACCCCCTACGAGTGTGGCGAATAGCCCGCCAATTCTAGAGTAAAGCCCCCTCTGTCTCAAAGCCATGAGATGCGGGCTCGTTACCCTCTAGAACCCGGCTACCCGTGCACCCCTCCGTGGGGTAAACCTAGTACAGAAAGTAAAATATACAACGGGTACATCGACCTCACCCCGGTCGTGCCCCAAAAGAATAATATACAAACAGGCAGTGACGGCAGTCCACATGTCGGATGCTCGCCCCGCAATATCAAATGTACATAAACAACCAAACTGTACTACCATTGCAACCAGGCTATCCCCCACGACCAATCCGCAACATCACAGCATAACACTGAACATCAACGTAAATGTCACGTTCGCAAATCCGTCTAAAAGGGCTATAGCAGTTAGACAGGATTTACCGATCAAATGACATTCACGGTCGCAGATATAATGTAAATACTGTGAACTAACATGTTTAAAATTTTCGATCGATCGAATTTACCGAAGTAGGCCCCAAGCACTACTGTAGCACTCAAAGAAAATCTGGGCCCAAAAAGAATATTCCAAAACCCCCATTTTCAACTTTAAAGAGCTCTGTGTAAAAATGGTACGGTGAAGACACGGTACTGCGGCGGAACCGTGGTCAGAAGGGGGGTTTGGCCGCGGTTCCGCGGTCTGTCTACTGTATCACAGTACCAGTTTTCCCCAGAATTCTTAAAATACCCTGCATATTATTCTGCAATGTACTGAAAAATTTTTAGAGCTGAAAACAAAATCGACAGAAAGTGATGCACTTGAAATCGGGTTTTCGGAAAATCCGTTCGATCGAACTTGTAAACACGTTAGAGCAAGCTAGACTAGGTTAATGGCATGGCTCTGATACCAATGTAAGCGCACGGCGGCGCCTCGGCCGTCAATCCGACGCCGGAATGCGGAAACGAAACTTTTCTAAAAACTAGAAACCGGCACCACCGCGCATGAAAATCCTGGAATGGGCCATTAACCTAACTCTAGCAAACTAGAAAATGGGTAGGAAGCTATACCGAGCGATCCGTGTCCTTCGGTCTTCGGCCTCCACTCCGATCTCCTCGCGGAACCTCCGGTCTTCAATTCCTCGTCGGAACGGGCACCACATTGCCGGGTTCTTTTACGGGCACCCACCTCTGGAACGAGACAACTCGGGCACGAAGTTGGCAAGCCGACGTGCCCAAGAATTGCTGTAGATGAAGTGTAGAAGGCTTGTCTCATGTGGGTAGTGAAGTTGCCTTTTGAAGATAGAGGAGAGAAAAGAACTTTTAGAGTGAACTAGTATTTTTATAGCAAGAAGAATGAGGGATCAATGATTTTTCCACTCCCAAAAATAAAACCCCCACCCCCTCCTAGTGGTGGCCGGCCCTCTATGATGATTGAATTAGGAGAGAGAGAAAAAGCATATATCAATATGTGAAGATAACTATCAAATTATCTCACATCAAAAACTTATCAAATCCTAATCAAACCCCATCATCATTAATGCAAAGGAAGAGACTAAAAAAGAATCTCATGATAAAAGAACTATCATGAAGCCCTCATTTACAAGAAACCCCTCCACAATAACAAATTTGCAAACTTACAAAAAAAAACCTCCATCAGATAAGTCCGGCCGTGAAGGAACAAAGGATAACTGGCCGGAACGGAATACAAACTGGCAACTTCAGAAAACTGATTCCGTAATAAATTACAGGAAAACCCCGCGACTGCATATACATGCCCGCATTTGTATTCCCACTGAATACAACTGCAAAGAGACAAAAAACTACACTGTTCAATACTAGGATCCGGCTTAAACCAAAGCCCGCTAGTATTATCCGTCCGATCATGATCCGTGTAATACCGCATGTATCTGATCGAACCCTGCCATATCTCCATACGACCTCTACAGCGTTTCGCACGAAGCTTCAGAAAACGGTCTGTGGGGGACTCTAAAGACTCGTCAATATTTTGGCTGTGGATTTAACCACTAGCACGTCAGAGGTATTAGCCTATACGTGACGGGCTACCAGGTATTGACCAAAAGGGACGTCGATGAGCGAACTCATACTGATACCCTACTGAGCCTGCCAGTGACAATATCCGTACAGTCCGGTCCGTTCGTCTATGAGCATCGCATGGCGGGCCTAGGGGGTTGGTAAAAGTCAGACCTCCAAAAGCGGTACAAGTCATGTCGGAGTGTAGCCCAGAACACCCTGAGATACTACTGGAATGCCTACCAGTAAATCTCCTGCCTTGGCTAAGGACTTCGTGTAATGGCTCTCCTAGACACAGCGCGACCTCACTCCCAATACCGGGAGAGACGAACCCATGCAGATCCGCTCACTGCCTCCATGTGGCTCGAGACTGTACCCAACTAAAACCTGTTTGCATGTCTCCTTTGAGCATGGTAGGGTAGTAATCAAAGCACAGTGGGAACTCACACGAGACAAATGACGATCTCAGGTCGATGAACTAACCTGTACACATGTCACCAGGGAACTGCCATCTGACGTCAGGTATAAGACCAACTAGCATGTTCCTAGCGAGTCCTTCCGGTGTACTCATAACCCAATGAGAACCTGTATACATCTTAGGTGAACCAACTGACACCAGTGGCTTGTGAGACCGTCCACCTCCCCTCGTCGGGGTCTCAACTGTATACACTAGTCTACTCTGGAGTATCGATGCCCTGTCTCGAAACTCCCACGACTAGGGACCTTTTAAGGATGTGCTTATAGACCCCAGCTCCCCCGTATATGATTGCCCTTATACTGCTGGCAGTCAAGCATGAATCCTAAGGGCTCTATCAACGCGTAATAGCGACCTATATGGTCACCTAAAACAGTACACGATGATAAAGATAAACCAGATAGCATACTATCATCTTGAGTAATACTGTCCTACCGGTGTAGCTCCTCCCTCAATCATTGCAATCACGTGCCTGTGATCCAATAATTGACTCTAAGGGCACTATCTCCAACACGATTCTCCTTTGAATTGCGAACTGCCAGACGAACATGCGTTTGACACGATCGACGGGGGTGATACCCGGTGGGAACTCTACTTCGACGGAGCATCTTCCATGAAAAAGCGCAAACAAAGCACCCCTATAATCAAATCAGAAGTAGGCCTCATCTTCGTAACTCTACAAGGAGGGATAATGCGCTTTGCTTTCTCCTTAACAGAGCCGAGGACAAACAATGAAGCCAAGTATGTAGCTTTGATAGAAGGTCTCGAGATCGCAATCGACATGGGAGTTGAAAACCTGCTCATATACGAAGACTCCCAACCGGTCGTGAGTCAAGTAAACGGTGACTACCAAACGTGCAAGCCGGAGTTGCTGAAGTACGGTGAGAGGGTGCAGCGACTGCTGACCCAAATTCCTTCCTACACCTTAGAAAGCATACCGCGTGCGGAAAATAGCAAAGCTAATGCATTAGCCAAGCTCGCTAAAAAACTGGCTGACGAAAACCACGATGACGTGATGATCGTTGTGCAAAGCCATCGGGTTCTCGCACCGGCAGAAATATCTTCGGAGTCGTCCGAAGAAAAGGGAGCGACCGAGCAAACGACACTACAAATAAAAGACCTGGAAAAGGCTAAGGATTGGAGGGAAGTCTTTATAGACTACTTCAAATCCCGTCGAACACCTAAAGACGCGTCCTCAAGACATCAGCTTATGAAACGAGCTCTGTCTTTTGCTTTCGTCAATGATACCCTGTATAAGAGATCATTTGATTCTATATAGCTAAGATGCCTGGGACCTGAAGAGGCAAGAAGAGTCGTCCAAGAAACTCATGACGGACTTTGCGGTTCTCACCAGGCCGGCCCAAAGATGAAGCTAAAGATCGAAAGGATGGGCTATTATTGGCCCACGATGATCCAAGACTGCCTCGAATACGCGAAGCAGTGCCACGCGTGCCAGATTCACGGAGACTTTATCCATCAGCATCTAAATCCACTACATCCAACAGTGGCTAGCTGGCCGTTCGAAATGTGGGGGGCTGATATAATCGACCCCATTGAACCAGCATCTTCCAGAGGACATCGATTCATTTTGGCGACGACTGATTACTTCTCCAAATGGGCAGAAGCAGTACCGCTGAGGGAAGTGAAGATGGAGAATATCCTCCATTTCTTCAAGACACACGTTATTTATCGGTTTGGAACTCCGAGATGGATCATCTCCGATAACGGGCCAGCCTACAGAAGCCACAAGATCAACCGCTTCGCACAACAACATAACATAGACTAGAGATACTCCTCAGTCTATAATCCCCGAGCTAACGGTCTGGCTGAGGCTTTTAACAAGACCTTGACGAAGATCGTGAAAAAGACGGTGTCCCAAAATAAGAAGGACTGGCATGAGAGACTGCATGAAGCTCTCTGGGCGTAGCGAACTACGTTCAAAACGGCCAGGAACATAACGCCGTACGCATTGGTATTCGGTACTGAGGCGGTACTCCCCCTCGAGATAGAGTTACCCTCTCTACGAGTTGCAGTTCATTACGAGCTAACGGACGAAGAGAATGCTCACCTTCGGCTTGAGGAGCTCGATGCCCTTGATGAAACCCGGCTCATAGCGCAACAAAATCTGGAGGCTGATAAATCAGAGATGATGCGCTCATACGAAAGATTGACTAGGACGAGGACATTCCGCCAAGTCGAACTCGTACTAGTGGTCAAAAGACCTATGATCCCTAATCACGCCTAGCGGGGGAAATTCGAGCCGAACTATGAAGGCCCGTATATCATAGACAAGGTCTACCAGGGTGGAGCTTATCTACTCATAGACATGCATGGTGAAAGACCTTTCAGGCCAATAAATGGTCGCTTCCTAAAGAAATACTACGCCTGACGAGTCACGGCCCAAGTTAATGATAGATGACGACGACTATGTGCGCTCGCTATCTTCCTAAGCCCAAACTTTATAAGTAGTAACCGTCTAACGGACCGAAACTTCCTTAAACTAACAGCGGACCGAAACGTCCTTAAACTAAAGACAGACCGAAACGTCCTTAAACTAACGACGGACCGAAACGTCCTTAAACTAACGATGGACCACTATGTCCTAAAACTAGCTGTAGACCGAGATGTTAATAAACTACGGTGGATTGCAGCATCCCAGAGCTGATACAAAAAAACGGTATGTCCATAAGCAAAATGGGCACGGATGAAAACCCGAAAGGGCACCGTGAGTAAAAACAGCAGGGCTACCGGCGAGTTTTGTAAAATCCCGAAAGGGCGCAATCTCATTAAAAGACACTTGCAAGGTCCTCTCGACTTTGTAAGGAGAAACCACCTGCGTGAGATCCTTACGACTCACAAGGGAGCAACACCCTTAGAGATCCTTACGATTCCTAAGGAGAAATTACACTTGCGAGATCCTCATGACTCGTAAGGAGAACCCTCTTATGGGACCCTCACGGCTGATAAGATTTGAAAGTCTTAAACTACAGGGATCTAAACCTGTTCTTAAGCAAACACCACAATCTCCAAAATTTCCCTACAAGCGGCTCAATGCTGACCCTTGTATACAATCCACGGGCGCGAATAAACATTTCCCTAATAAAGTCCCATCCGTGACTAGGGATATGTTTGCATGGTGAACAACCCTTGTGAGTCCTCTCGACTTATAAGGAGAAAACACTTTTGTAAGATGCTTACGACTTATAAGAGAACATACACTTAGGAGTCCTCATGATTCCTAAAAAGAAAACGCACCTAATAGATCCTCACGACTCGTAGGGAGAAAAAAACCTTTATGAGACCCTTACGGCTTATGAAGTCAAAACCCTTAGTCGACAGGATCCTAACCCTGTCTACTAAGCCACCTTTGTTCGACATCGACGGAGGCAAATGATGATTCGCTCCTGGCAATATCCTAGTTATAGCGGTGCTGATGCCGAAATCGGTGTCTAATTCTAAAGCTTGCAGCAAAGAAGCTAGCGAGCCACACATGCATACGACATAGCCGAAATGATGGGGCAACTTGCAACAAAATCAGCAAGTAAAAATGTATGCATGCAAAATAGCCGAAATGATAGGGCAACTCGCAATAAAAAGAAGCGAGTAAAAATAAAATAAATAGCCGAAATGATTGGGCACCGCGAAAAATAGCCGAAATGATTAGGCAATCACGACTTTCGCGATATAAAAGCTGAAATGGTATAGCATCGCGGAAAGAAATAAAGAAAAATGAAATTTATGTCCTACATGTGATATCACATCAATCCCTGTATACAATCCAGGGGCACAAATAAAGAAGGAATCACACCTTCCCTCCCCAAGCTCCATCAGAAAACGAAGACAAATCTCGACGGTTCAGGGATAGCCTAGAGATCATCGACAATGTTCCTCCCCATTCCAACAGGATTCAGACGCTGCAATCAATCCTGGAGGTACGGCAAAACCCCTACTCCAAATCTCGATGGTTCCCAGATAACCTGGAGACCATTTCGATATTCGTCTCATTGCAACAGACGCAACGTCATCCACATGACCCCGTCGTGGAACAACGTCATCCACATGACCCCGTCGCGGAAACACATCATCCATATGACCCCGTCTCAGAAATACGTCATCCACATGACCCCGTTGCAGAAACACGTCATTCATATGACCCCGTCATGGAAACAAGTCATCCACATGACCCCGTCGTAGAAATACGTCATCCACATGACCCCGTCACGGAAATACGTCATCCACATGACCCCGTCTCTGAAATACGTCATCCACATGACCTCGTCGCGAAAATACGTCATCCACATGACCCCGTCTCGGAAATACGTCATCCACGTGACCCCGTCGCGGAAACACGTCATCCACATGACCCCGTCACGGAAAGACGTCATCCACATGACCCCGTCTCGGAAATACGTCATCAGCATGACCCCGTCTCGGAAATACGTCATCACCATGACCCCATCTCGAAAATACGTCATCAGCATGACCCCGTATCGGAAATACGTCATCCACAAGACCCCGTCTCGGAAATACGTCATCCACATGACCCTGTTTCGGAAATACGTCATCCACATGACGCCGTCGCGGAAATACGTCATCAATATGACCCCGTCACGGAAATACGTCATCTACATTACCCCGTCTCAGAAATACGTCATCCACATGACCCTGTCATGGAAATACGTCATCCACGTGACCCCATCTCGGAAATACGTCATCCACATGACCCCGTCTCGGAAATACGTCATCCATATGACCCCGTCGCGGAAATACGTCATCAACATGACCCCGTCTCGGAAATACACCATCCAAATGACCCCGTCGCGGAAATATGCCATCCAAATGACCCCGTCTCGGAAATACGTCATCCACATGTCCTCGTCGCGGAAATACGTCATCAACATGACCCCGTCTCGGAAATTCGTCATCCACATGACCCCGTCGCGGAAATACGTCATCTACATGACCCCGCCTTAGGAATACATCACCCAATGACGCCGTGAAATGCGGATAACGTCAATCTCATTAAACACTTACGGGTCCTCTCGATTCGTAAGGAAGAAAACTATCTTATAAGATCCTTATGACTTATAAGGGAAAACACACTTAGGAATCCTCACGATTCCTAAGGAGAAATTACACTTACGAGATCCTCACGACTCGTAGGGAGAAAAGTCTTTATGAGACCCTCACGGCTCATAAAGTTGAAAAGTCTTAGGTAGCAGATCTGAACCTGCTTCCTAAGCTGTCACTACCTCTCGGAAAGTTCAAGATGAAACGTTCTTTATTATCTACAGGCTACACTTGCCAGAGTAACATACCAACAACACAGAAAAGAGAAGAAAGCGACAAGGAGAACATTTGATTCACATTTGATTAAGCGTGCGAAGCATACCCGTTCACGCATGTGCAAAAGATTTAGTACATAAAATAAAACACGCTGAAATGAGGAATTTACTATTCATACTTCAAAAAAGTTCTTACAATTATGAAAGCAGTAAACGAAAACATCATCAAAATGATTACAATGGTAAAACCTCAGATCCAGGGCATGGATTGAGGAATTCATATGTGAGGTTGTCTAGAATCTTTCTGGCCTTTCTGACCATTCTAATGTGCATCCTCTCGCGCTCACGAGTGTCGAGATCCTTGGCAATGTCCCCTTCCCTTTGTTAAGAAGCGATTATCGTCGTCTGTTGGAAAGCCTAATGCAGAATATCGATGAGGTTATCTCGCCGCTTCTTCGAGATCAGCCACGACAGGTACACTGAATGCACCTTGTCTTCGGCATCATCCAGCGCATTAAGCCGCATGGCCTCGTGAAACCCAGGAAGTGCTCTCCAAATTACTCCCACTACGATCTTCAAGAGAGCGGAACGGCGAAGAAGCAGCCAACCGATGCGTGCATACAGATGACCCATAATCTCCGCACATTGGGCATCTGTAAACTCTTGGTTTTGGCAACGACCCTGTACGCGGATATCCTCATAAGTGATGAACTCGTTCAGACTGTATAAACGAACAGCCATAATGCCTGAAAAAAACATCATTAAAAGATTAGTAATGAGGAAAAACAGGCACAGAGATTTAAACGGCTCTTGATATCCCCATGGAGAAAACAAATTCTAATTATGACATCTAACAAATTTGAATTTGCGAGAAGTCCTAAACAAAGGGGGGGAATCTAATTTAATGAGCGACCCCTCGGGTCTAGAAGTTAAACTCCTCGAGAGCAATGCTCCACAGACAGGAGTGACATCTGTCAAAGTTAATTATAAGAAGAATTTAAAGAGATTCCCCGAGATTCTAAGAGCCATGCTTTGTGAGGAAGATGAATGCAACCCATCAGGGGTCTTAAAAGCAAAGCTTTTAATAAATTTGATATCCATGAGTAAAACTCTTAAGAGTTCTTCATCAAAGATTAAAAAATCAACATGATTCAAAGGAGCAAAGCTCTGTTAATGGAACCCTAAGTGGGTTTTCTTTATATCAAAGATCTATGAAGAGCAAGGCTCTGTTAATGGGTAAAACCCTAATTCATTAAAAGATTTAAATTTTACCTAAAATCTTAACAGAGTTTTTACTCTTGAAAAGTTCTTAAACTGAAGAGCAATGCTTTAAATGAAAATTCTCAAGAAGAAAATAAAAATCATCTAAGGGACCAAATGTCCTATTTATAGGTAGTGAGAGCCGTTTCAACTTCCAAATGTTGATCCAACGGCTAAAATGCTACCCCCGCCGCACTCACGTATAGGCCACGTAAGCGCAACGGTGGGGGGGGCATTTGTTTCCCCAATCAAAGCAAAACTCTGTTCAAATTCCAAGATTTGAAATGAAACGACGCTTCTGTTTCCCCCAATCAGAGCAAAAGCTCTGTTTTAAAATTCAAAATTTAAAAATTGAAGCAATGCTTCAGATCTAGTGCTAGGCGCGCTGCACGCCACGTGTCAAACAAGGCTGCGCTGCACGCCACGTATTGAACGTAGGTGCGCTAGCACAAGGTGCGCTGCGCTCTGGGCAGCGCACCACATGCAAAGCACAGGTGCGCTAGCGCTGGAATTAAAAATTCCCCACCATTAGATCAAAACATCTAATAATAATGATAAATCATTAATTAATCAGAATTAAAATTCTGTTATGGAAAGATCTTTCCAATCTTGTTAAAAACAAGAAGATTGCCTTCTGTAAAACAGAAGCCCTAGGATCAAAGATCCAACGGTGCGGAGACATCCCCAAATCAATCAGAGAAAGATCTCTTTAACTGATTTAACAAATCAATTTGCCCTATACAAAGGCCCCAAGACTTCAAGTCTGAGAGAGAGAAACCCCCCTACAAACTTTGAGAAAACTCAAAAAAAGAAGAGCAAGCTCTTAGCAAAAGAAGATTATTTCTTCAAGGTAAAGAATGATTCTTGAACAAAGATATGAAATCATCTCATAAAAACAGAAGAATTATCTTCTTAAGAGATCATAGATCTATAAATACCAAGTTCTTTCATAAAAGATCAAAAGATCTAATCATAAAATCAAAAGAAGTATTTACTTCATTCACAGATAATGGATCTACAAAGGCAATGCCCTTTCTAAAATAAGAACTGTTGTTCTTGAATCTTGAGGCAAAACCTCCTTTAAAAAAGAACATAAACTTGTTCTCTGATCATAAATTTGATCAAATGCGCTTTGGGCTACTGAAAAGTGCCTTGCACTCATGAACTGCACTTTTGCGCTCCTTGGACCGGCGCTCAGCGCCAAAACGTGCCACGTGTCAACCACAGATACAACTTGCTGTCACGACCCGAAAGTACGGAACGTGACTGACACTTACATTACGAGACGTCTAAAGGCATAACGTAAACTAAGTCAGCCAAAGCCCAGAAAATCTAAACCAAAACCAAAGAGAGTGAAGGAAACCTTTCATGAAAAACAACTTGAAATCAATTTAGTTGCATTGAACCCCTTTTAAAAAAAACATCAAAAATTTCCGAAAATTTCGGCAGAGTCTCCTCTGCAAATACTATCCCCCAAAATGGGTACAACAAAATAAATTGATTTCAAGTCGTTTTTCATGAAAGGTTTCCTTCACTCTCTTTGGTTTTGGTTTAGATTTTCTGGGCTTTGGCTGACTTAGTTTACGTTACGCCTTTAGACGTCTCGTAATCTAAGTGTCAGTCACGTTCCGTACTTTCGGGTCATGACAAAGTTGGTATCAGAGCGTAGGTTTTACCTTTCTGAGTGTAGGACGACCTTGGTAGATGGAGTATGTGACTTAAACAGAGTGGCGTAGCGTGGGTATGATCCGCGGCATACTTACAATACGGTACTCCGCCTAAGTGACCTTAGGACATAATTGCTTGTATTTCCTTTCTTGATTCCTTGCATTCCTTGATTCAATTGAAATGTTCTTATCGGTCCTGTTTCTTATTCCAGCTTCGATGCTGCCAAAGACTACGAGAGCTCAGCGGGCTGCCGCTAGGGATGAGATTCGAGCGGGCTCGTCTGAGGCGAGGATCGAGCGGGATGATACGCCTACCCCTCAGGGTCATATTGATCCGCCTTATCCAGACCGTATTGCCAGATTAGAGGCGGCATGCAGGAGTTGCGACAGATGATGGGATCTTTAGTTGAGTCCAGTCGGGCACAGAGATCCAAGGACGTTCCTTCCACCGCACAGACCACGATTGTACCTGCTGCACCGATGGTCACTCCTGCTGCTACTGCGACTATCCCTGTTTCACTACAGGAGTTCATGAGATTGAGACCTCCAGATTTTACCGCTACGGATGCGACAGAGGACCCACAGGCATTTCTTGATAGGATGGCTCGGATTTGCCGTTCGTTGAGGTGCTCTGATGATAGGTCGGTGGACTTCGCGAGTTTTCGTCTGGAGGGTCTTGCCCAGACATGGTACGATTCGGTAGAGAGAGGCTGAGCTGCAGGTCTACCTTCTATGACCTGGGATGAGTTTACAGCTGCGTTTCTTGCCCGTTTTCTTCCGGAGAGTGTCTGAGATGCTCGAGCCCGTAGTTTTGAGTCTCTGCGCAAGACTCCTGGGATGACGGTGTCGGAGTATGATATACAGTTTACCTAGTTGTCTAGATTTGCTCCGTACCTAGTAGACACAGAAGAGAAGAGAATAAAGAGGTTTGTGCGAGGGCTTGATACACAGCTATTCCTTGCCATCGACACCCAGCACTTTGATACTTACGCAGCCGCGATGGATGCAGCCTTACTTTTGGAGGAGCGTATTTCTGAGACTTCGGTCGTTTCTGGGCCGAAGAGGATCCGTACTGATACGCCAGCTCAGCGGCAGATGGGTAGACACCGTGATAGATTATTTCCGGGAGATGGTGGAGGCAGAGGATTGAGACGAGGTCAGTTATTTGGTTCATATCCACAGACGCAGCAGTCGTCTCCAGGATGTTTTCGGTGTGGGAGTCAGTACCACCGTGTTAGAGACTGTACCATGGGACGCCAGGGCACGGCGACAGTCCCGCATATGACCTTACCACCTTCACCACCTCCTCAGAGAGCTCTACTTCCTACTCCTGATGATGCTCCACGCCAGCCAGATGCTCCCAGAGGTCGTGGGCGTGGCGGTCCGGTTCAGAGAGGACGAGGCGAAAGAGGCAGAGGCAGAGGCCGAGGTAGAGGTAGAGGGAAGCCAGCTATTAGTGGTGGGCAGGTCCGAGTGTTCGTGTTGACTCCTCAGGATGCACAGGCATCCAATGCCGTCGTGACAGGTACTCTGCCAGTATGTTCTTTTGATTCACGGGTATTATTTGATCCAGGCTCCACACATTCCTATGTATCCACGTACTTTGCACCGAGGTTGGGCCGGGAGTCTTCTCCGTTAGATCAGCCGCTTGTCGTTATTACACCAGTAGGCGAGTCGTTTGTTGCCCGTTTTGTGTACCGATCATGTTCCGTTCGTATCGGGGAGTGAGATTCTTCAGTTGATTTGATTCTCCTCGATATGCTAGACTTTGACGTTCTTCTTGGTATGGACTGGCTAGCCACTTGTTATGCATCCGTGGACTGCCGTGAGAAAGCAGTCAGATTCAGTTTTCCTGGTGAGCCGGTTCTTGTTATTCAGGGAGATCGTAGCGCTACCTTTCCCAGCTTGATTTCTTCTCTTCGCGCTGGTCAGCTCTTAAGGAAAGAGTGTCAGGGATTCTTAGCCTATGTTTGTGATACTAGCTCCACAGAGGTTCCGTTGGACCAGGTCCCTGTTGTGAGAGAGTTTCCTGATGTATTCCCTGACGAGCTGCGTGGTCTGCCACCAGAGCGTGAGATTGAGTTCTGCGTCGACTTGATCCCCGGCACGGGGCCTATCTCTATACCGCCTTATCGGATGGCCCCGGCGGAGCTGAGAGAGCTGAAGGATCAGTTACAGGACTTGCTGGACAATGGGCTTATCCGACCGAGTGTGTCACCTTGGGGTGCTCCCGTTCTGTTTGTTAAGAAGAAGGACGGAAGTATGCGCTTATGCATTGATTATCGTCAGCTGAACCGGGTTACTGTGCGGAACAGATATCCCCTACCCCGCATTGATGACTTATTCGATCAGCTCCAGGTTGCAGGGTTTTTCTCGAAGGTTGATTTACGGTCAGGTTATCACCAGTTGCGGGTTAGGAAGGAGGATATTCCGAAGACCGCTTTTCGTACTCGATATGGTCATTATGAGTTCTTGGTGATGTCGTTCGGGCTCACTAATGCCCCGGAAGCATTTATGGACTTGATGAACCGTGTATTCAGGCCGTATCTCGATCAGTTCATCATCGTGTTCATTGACGACATCTTGGTTTATTCTCGGAGCTGGGAGGAGCATGAGCAGCACTTGCGTATCACATTGCAGACTTTGAGAGAGCATCAGTTGTTCGCTAAATTTTCCAAGTGCACATTCTGGTTAGACAGTATCGACTTCTTGGGTCATGTGGTGACGAGAGATGGTATTTGTTTGGACCCGAAGAAGATCGAGGCAGTTCAGCGTTGGCCTAGACCGGTATCAGTTACAGAGGTTCGCAGCTTTCTGGGTCTGGCAGGCTATTATCGACGTTTTGTCCAGGATTTCTCCCGTATTGCTGCATCGCTGACCGGGTTGACCCTGAAGGGTGTCCCTTTTGATTGGACCCAGGCATGTGAGGATAGTTTCCAGCAGTTGAAGACTCGTCTGACTACTGCACCAGTGTTAGCATTGCCTTCAGGATCAGGCGGGTTCGTGGTATATTGTGATGCTTCTCGAGTGGGGCTGGGTTGTGTATTGATGCAGCACGATAGAGTTATCGCGTATGCTTCTCGGCAGCTGAGAAAACACGAACAGAACTACCCCACTCAAGATTTAGAAATGGCTGCAGTGGTATTTGCACTTAAGATCTGGAGACATTACCTATACGGTGAGTCATGCCAGATATTCACTGACCACAAGAGTTTGAAGTATATCTTTCAGCAGCGAGATCTGAATCTGAGACAGCGCCGTTGGATGGAGTTGGTAAAAGATTATGACTGCGAGATTTTATACCATCCGGGCAAGGCGAATGTGGTGGCAGATGCTTTGAGTAGGAGGCCCGGAGGTAGCTTATCTTGTTTGAGCGTAGTACAGATGCAGTCGATGGCGGATTGGCAGGTTTTATGTGACAGCAGAATGCAGTTCGAGTTTACTCCTACAGGGGGACAGCTGGCCCATTTCAGAGCACGCCCACAATTACTTGATCGTATCCGTGAGGCACAGTCTGGCGATGCCCGTATTTTAGAGATTATTGAGCAGATTCGGCAGGGCAGAGTTTCTGAGTTCGTGATTGATGACCAGGGGATACTTCGATTTGGGACTCGACTATGTGTACCAAATTCTGAGGGACTGAGGCGGGATATCCTCGAGGAGGCACATAGATCAGTATACAGTGTGCATCCAGGTTCCACCAAGATGCACCATGATTTGAGAAAGGTTTACTAGTAGGACGGGATGAAGAAGGATGTTACAGACTTTGTGTCGAGATGCCTGACTTGTCAGCAAGTCAAGGCCGAGCACCAGAGGCCAGCCGGCTAGTTACAGCCTTTGCCCATCCCTGAGTGGAAGTGGGAGCAGGTCTCCATGAACTTCATTGTGGGTCTACCCAGGACCAGTCGAGGGTATGACTCTATTTAGGTGATTGTGGATCGACTGACGAAAGTGGCTCACTTCATGCTAGTGAAGACCACTTTTGGATTTTCTCAGTATGCCCAGGTTTATATTGATGAGATCGTGCGACTGCATGGTGTTCCGACTTGCATCGTGTCCGACCGGGGCACCCAGTTTACCAGCTGATTATGGCAGAAACTTCAGGAAGGTTTGGGCACCCGATTGAGTTTTAGCACAGCCTTTCACCCGCAGACTGACGGTCTGTCGGAGCGTACTATTCAAACTCTTGAGGACATGCTCAGAGCTTGTGTTTTAGATTTCGGTGGTATCTGGGATCGTCATTTGCCTTTGATCGAGTTCTCCTACAATAATAGCTTCCAGTAGACGATTCAGATGGCACCTTTCGAGGCTTTATATGGGAGGAGATGTCGATCGCATGTATGTTGAACAGAGCTCAGGGAGAACA
This sequence comes from Agapanthus africanus, assembly GCA_030015575.1. NCBI lineage: Eukaryota > Viridiplantae > Streptophyta > Magnoliopsida > Asparagales > Amaryllidaceae > Agapanthus > Agapanthus africanus. The sequence continues at coordinate 130,058,660 of JASDDO010000018.1, forward strand.
GTATTTTGGCGCTGCAGATCATACAGGAGATGACCGAAAAGATACAGATGATTCGGGACAGGATGAGAGCGGCACAGAGTAGGCAGAAATCATATGCTGACAGGCGCTGTCGCCGACTCGAGTTCGCTGTTGGCGATCATGTTTTCCTGAGGGACTCTCCGATGAAGGGTGTGATGAGATTTGGGCGGAAAGGGAAGCTGAGTCCTAGATATGTTGGTCCCTTAGAGATCCTAGAGCGCGTTGGTTCAGTCGCTTATCGGTTAGCTCTTCCGCCCAGCTTTCCCGATGTTCACCCCGTGTTCCATGTCTCGTTGCTCCGCAAGTACCTTCATGATCCTTCCCATGCGATTCAGCACCAGACGATCCAGCTAGAGCGTGATCTTTCATTCACCGAGTAGCCGGTGGTTATTTTAGATCGGCAGGTGAAGAAATTAAGGTCGAAGGTTATACCGTCCGTCAAGGTCCTTTGGTGTGGCCCAAACAGCGAGGAGGTCACCTGGGAGACCGAGGTCGAGATGAGGAAGAGATATCCCCATCTTTTTGAAGGTATGCATAGTTAAATTCTAAATTCGGGGACCGAATTTCTTTAAGGGGGGAAGATTGTAACGCTTCGAAAATCGTTTAGGCAGTTTTTTGGTAATCGGCTAAATTAGCAGTCTTTTCCGTAAAAAGTAAAAATTGGTATTTTTCATTATAGACCTAATTATACAAAATTTAGATAAGATATTACTATAAATTGGTCACTAAAATGTCACTTAAAATTTTCTAGTTAATTAAAAAAAATTCCCTAATTAATTATTTTTAATATTATTTTAAGCTTTAAAAAATATATTAAATTAGTGATAAATAAAAATTTAATTAGGTAAATTACACACTTAGGAAACATTATAAACTAAAATTTAGTGTTAATAAAATTTTATCAAGACTTTTCAAAGTTTTTGTTCTATGATTTAAAATTTTATTCAAAAATGGCTTAAAATGGGGTTTTTTGTGTAAAAAATTGATGTGATAGTCATTAATTGAGCTTGGGAAAGGCTTTTTGTGTAGAATTTTCTGCACCATTCACACACACACACCCTCTTCTACCTCAGGTCGAGCTTGCTACTGCCCCCTTCCTTTTTTCCCCTCACTCCTCTTGCTTTAATTCTTGCAAAAATCAACAAATTCCATAAAAAATACACACTTTTCCTTCTCAAATTCAAACCAAAACCCAAATCCATCCCTTCCCTAACCCTAATTTGTTTGAAAAGTGAAGAAAAGATGTGTCTTGGAGGCTAGTGCAAGTTTGGAATCAACTCTTGTAAGGTATAAATCCTAATCTAGTTGCTTAATTTGCTTGAATTAATAGTTCAAGTGTGAATTTTAGTTATAAATTCTTGTTTTTGAAATTTCAAGAAAAGAGGTGATGTTGTAGTTAGGGTTTGAAGTTGAATAAGTGTGTTTAGGTTAGTATTGTAGCCATCTAGTATATTAGGTCGGATATTTGTGCGATGTTGCGATCGCGATATCGTTAATTCGCGATGTTTGCTTTGAAATCGGCATGCTAATTGCTTACTAGTTTTTCTAAAATTTTAGGAGGTGATCTAATTGTGTTATTTTGGCAATATAATTAGCATCTTATATGACTATTAGGGTGTGTGAATGCGGAGTTTTGTCTAGTCGGGTTTTAGTTTTGGCAATTGCCCCGAAACGACGATTTTAGTTAAGGTTTTAGCGATTTTCGTGTATTTTCCGCGTATCGAGTGCACGTTGTGATTAATTCGAGAGCGTCGATCTTTTCATAGTGTGAGTTGCGTCATTTCAGAAATCTGTAATCTTATATTGTGTGTTATGCAATTTTAGGATCGGTCGCGGAAACATCGGACGCGTCGCGCAAAGGCAAGGCGGTGGTCGGATCGGATTAGCGGGGCTTTCAAGTGAGTAGATGTATTCATCTATGGGGTAATCGTCTGGATGGCGCGAGGCGCCCCTAGTTAGGATTACTTTATTTCTTGCAAGATTTGCATTGTTAGTTAGCTAAACCCCCCTCATTCACATTTCATACCCTTATAGCTAATCGTCTGCTAGATTGCATGGATATTCATATACACATGTGCGATATTACTTCGTAGGACACGAACACCATTACCATTGGCTCCTGTTGCAAGTGCACTATTCATGTGACACACACGCCTTTGGTAATTGCCATGCCACGAGCACCATAGAACCTGTTTAGCTTAGTGTCACCAATTGCATGATACATGATATACGAAATCGCATAGCACGATATACCTCGCATCATCATCATACTTACATTGATTTCTAGCTACAAATTGCATCGCATACCTTTATATCATAGACATTTATCATATACAACATGTTGAGTATTATGATTTTCTTGAGGATTTCAGTATTGCTGCGATTTCTGGATTTTGGGGAAAACCGCAAGAATTTAATAAAAGCTTATAATTATCAATTTTTTTAAAACAAAGTTGTGGTTTTCTCGTGATGTATGTGTCGTCCACCATGAGTTTTCATGTTTTCTGTTGGATTTCGAGACCCGATTCGAGGAGTGGATGAACCGTCTCGGGTATATGGTGGGCCCGGTATGGTACCCCGGGGCAAGAAGATCGAGTTGTAGACGATGAGCCTGGCAGGGGAAGACTACCTACCGGTGATGTCTGGCGCGGCGGATATCCGGAGGATACCGACCGTTGTCGTGAGATTTGATGATATGGGCCGATCCGGACTGACGGAGCCCGATGTATTGAGACATTGATACAGTGAGACATTGAGACATATGTGTTTTCATATTTGGTGTTGATGCTTGACACGGGTTTCAGATGATTTCTTGATGGTACTTAGCTATTATACAGATATTTTTTTTCTAAAGTTAAGAATGCAGAACTCATAGCATTTAAAACACTTAAAGATTTAATATTGACATTGCATACATGTGCATGCATATTAGAGGTATTACATCACATCTGGACATACATGCTGTGACGCATTTGCGTGCATTCTTACGATAGCCTTACTAGATATTATATTCTACTCACGATCCGGCAACTCATCCCCGTTGTGCCACAGTGTCTTGCAGGTCGGACTCATCAGCCTAGTAGCGGCGGCTTATCTTGTTAGTGACTTCTTTTGCTCAGACTCGCGACATTGCTCGTAGGTGGGTTGCGAGAGTGCTTTTATCTTTTTTTTTACTATTTTTGTATCTAGTATTCTCCATCTACCACTTCTTATGTGTATATGCGACCTAGTGATGAGACTGAGAGATTTGTGTATATGTGGTTTCTTTTGGTCGAGCTCACTTGAGCCGACGTTGTGTTTTCTTATATTTTGCATTCTTTATGCTCTTTTCTTGATATTACATATATATATTGCATGTGATTGTGATCCGCCTTGGGCGAAGAGCTAGCTCCCGCTTGGGGATGCCATTTTGTGATTACAGGTTTATATATTTTGTTGTACCCATTTTGGGGGATAGTATTTGCAGAGGAGACTCTGCCGAAATTTTCGGAAATTTTTGATGTTTTTTTTAAAAGGGGTTCAATGCAACTAAATTGATTTCAAGTCGTTTTTCATGAAAGGTTTCCTTCACTCTCTTTGGTTTTGGTTTAGATTTTCTGGGCTTTGGCTAACTTAGTTTACGTTACGCCTTTAGACGTCTCGTAATCTAAGTGTTAGTCACATTCCGTACTTTCGGGTCATGACACTTGCGCTTTGCGCTTCTGAAACAGCGCATTGCGCTCATGGGCTGGCGCTCAGCGCCAAGTGCGCCATGTGTCACTCACTGGTACGCCATTAAACTAGCGCAATGCGCTCATAAATTGAAAGCGCAATGCGCTCTTTAATTGGCGCAAAGCACCTGGCGCGCCACGTGGTGCGCTGTCAGAACACATATTGTTCTAATGCTCAGCATTATTAAAAGGGCCAAGCCTAAGTAAAGGCTCAACAGCCTAGAACAATAAAATGTTAAACATTTTAATCTTATTGGACTTAGCCCAATTCTGGCCATAAGTACTCAACTTATATTTAATTGAGCCCATCTGCTCACGAATATTCAACAGATCTTAGTCCCAAACCGGGCTACAGATCTTCCAACCAATTCACACCGGTTCAAGGGTATATCTCTTTACTCCTCTGATACTTGTCGTTGTAATTCTTCAACGTCTTCAGAGAGGTGATGGGTCCCGACAACCACACATTTCACGGATTGTGGGGTCCTTAAACTCATGGACTACGATGTCCTTAAACTTCATAGACTACGATGTCTTTAAACTACGGACTGTGGGGTCCTTAAACTCATGGACTACGATATCCTTAAACTTCATAGACTACGATGTCTTTAAACTACGGACTGTGGGGTCCTTAAACTCATGGACTACGATGTCCCTAACCTCGGACTGTGGGGTCCCTTTAAACCCACGGACTACGATATCCTTAACATGGACCGAGATGTCCTTAAACTAACATTGGACCGCAATGTCCTTAAACTAACCGACCGTAATGTCCCTAAACTAAACAACAGAGGCCAAATCTCTCTTGTTGGATCTAAATGATCCTGTTAAGTTGATCTTAGTCTAGTAATTAGACTAAGGTATCCTTAACAAATGTTTAAGTTGATCTTAGTCTTAAATGAGGCTAACGTATCCTTAAACCCAAACCCCAAACCCAAATCTAAGAAGATACGGATTTGGACTAATCCACGCCCTACGGGCGACAACATAAATTAATCTCCGTATACAATCCACGGGCAACCAAAAACAAAACAAACACCCACGACACGAAGTGGCCATCTGGAGAAGGAGAAAGTTGTTACCGCGATGCGGTAGCGTAACTAACTGCAGGGGATTACGCCTGCAGGGAAGAGCGTCCCCACAATCAAAAACCCCTCAAACGAGGGGGAATCTGACGAAGGCTGCTACATCGGCCGCATCCGTTTAAACCTTCGATGCATGGTGCCATAAATCAACATGGCATCTTCGGAGAGGTGGACGGATAACACCAATTAGCATCTACCCCGAATTTCAGGCAAGACGGACCTGCGCGGCCGCGTCTCTGTGTTCGGCGGGGAACATGTATCATTTTATCGAATCAACACTTGATCTGATAACCCGGCTATATCACATATAACCGGCCGATATCACATATCGCGAGAATAGAATACGGTATCACATATCGTATTAATCTCGGTCCCGCACATATCACATATGTGCTCCTACTCCGTTTTGCCTGAGCCAGGAAACCTCTGTGTAGGACTCTAAAGACCCGTGAATAAGCCGGCAGTAGGTGATGATCATATCAAACACCCATAAGCTGCAAGTGATTAGCTAAACGTAATAGCCACCCAGGTATTGAGCGATCAGAAGATCAACAAGCAAGCCTGTACACACTCCTGCGAATCCAATCAGTAACACTACCGTACAGTCCGGTCTCTTCGTCTGATATATCGCATATCCAGTCTAGGGGTAGTAAACGTCAGATCCCAGTAACCGATAAGTCATTTCGATGTGAGGCTCATAACTGTAACATTTCAAAAAAATAAAATATTATTTTTGGGAATTTTTATAATTTAATATCATTTTAATGAATATTGTAATATTTCGGTATAATTAAATACAGATAAATGGGAAAAAATTATGGAAAATTCTCAAATAGGGTATTTTATGGAATTATGCCATTTTAAAGTTTTTATAATTAATTATATGCTAATTTCGTGCTAATCGCGATTAAAAATCGCTAATCGGTTTTTTAGCATTTTTGTGCAAAACATGCACATATCATTTTTGTTTTACACTTGTGCATTTCTACCATGTTACTTTGGGTTTACTATTGGTGTGAGAAGGATTTGGGTTAATGAAATTGGAAAAGAAAAGAAAAGAAAGGGAAAAAGGATATTATATTGAGGTATGGGTGAGAAAGAGTAGGTGAGGGTGTTGACTTGGCCATTTCCCTTCATTCCTTCACTCATTTCTCTCCCTCTTCCTTCATTGCTGCTGCTGCTCCTGCTCTTCACCTCCTTCCCCTCTTCAACTCCTCAAAACACATCCAAAAACACCTCAAACCCTATCCCCACTTCACAAAAATTGTTCCCAAGCTCACTAGCTACACATTGGACTAAGAAAGTCTTCATTTTGGCGCTGTTGAGGATTCATGAGGGTCTTATGAGGTAATTTCTTCACAATTAGAGTGTTATTGCTTGTGCTTAAGCTTCAATTCAAGTTTCATATCGATATCGTGTAATTTGTTGTATTTTGGACCAACTTAGAGAGGGTTAGGGTAAAGTTGAGATGTCGCTTTGCAATTGGACTTAAATGGTGACCTTAGACCCTATATTGACCAAAACACTGGCCTAGCACAATCTGAAACCCAAAAATATGGAATTAAGGAACTTTTCATGTCGGTTTGTGTGATCTGTGAAGGTGTTCTGGAATCTGGAGCAACCCGGGGGCACCAAAAATAAAATTGAGCTGACAGTGAGTCGTGCAGGCACCTAGGAAGCTACCACCAAGACCTGAGCCCCTAACTCAAACCTACGGCCGCAGATTTAATCATTCTGGCCGCAATTTGCGGCCAGAGTAGAAGAAAATCGGTCCATTTTTGTTCCAGGGCTCATTTTGCACTAAATTAGACCCCTCCTATATGCAGTTTTGGCTAATTGTCATCTGGGGAAAATCTGGGAGAATTTTGGTGTGTTTTAGGCGATATTTTCCGTACTTTTAAATGCACTTTCTTGATATTTGGATTTGTATTTGGTTGTCGGGTGTTCGTACATCGACAACAGGGGTTGTTTGTTGGATTTGGATGTTTGGGCCATAGGTTCCAACCTATGAGCACACTGTGCGCTGTATCGGTTTTCTGCCTTGATTTTCATACGCATTGCTATGGTTGATCATTGTAGGTACCTTCACATGGATTCCGAGGCGACGGAGCATGGCGTTATCGACACCGACACGCAGGATACAGGTGAGTAGATTTATATCTACGGGGAGAAGTCGGGTGGATGGCGTATAGCACCCCCGCAGTTCGTGGTGATGTATACGAACACGTATACACACATATATATATTGTTTATATATTGTTTGAGTTACTGATGATAAATATGGATATTTGGTGTTCTTGGATGATTGAGTGTCGCGAAATCCTAGAGTAGCGGTCGCACCACACTTGCACACACCCACCCATACTTGCATACTTTCTTCTTTCTTTTGTGCTCATGCGGGAATATATAGTTATGTGTTCACATAGGTATGGGACTATGTGTTCACATACGGATTTGAGAATGATACTTGGGTTTGAGATGAGTTGATGAGATTTGTGTTGAGATTGTGATATCGGTGATATGACAGGATTCGTACTTGAGGTACGTCCGGGTGTTATAGCGGATCTTGGGGCGACGATACGGGTGAATAGTGTTATAAATAAAGTGGTCGACATATGATCGTGATGAGATATGATATGCTAGGATATTGATCCTAGGTTATATTGGGCGATGTATACCCCTTGATGATGATATGTGCTGATGACATCAGTATTGTACTAGACCTAGGTCAGTACCTTAGACTATGATCTTTGATAAAGAGGATACCGGATGAATAGTGTGATGAATATGATATTGACCCATACCCAGATTTGGGGATGCCGTACGACGGATTTACGTACGAGCTAGATTTTGATGATTGATCCCCACTCTTGACTTGGGATGTCTGATTTTAGATATGGTATCGGATATGATATTATTGAGGCGGGATCACCGACTAATATATATGCATGTATGTATATGTATCGACTCAGATGTTAGGCGGTTTCCTTACCTGTAGTTCAGCTGGTTAGCTTAGCCCTTTAGTTTAGTTTAGTTGTTAGATTAGATTAGATTCCTATCTATTTCAAAACTAGCGGATCGTGGGTATTTTAAAAGACAGGTCAAGGGATCTACGGATATTTCAAAAGACGTATCTTTTCATAAAAACACCGTAGCCCTATTTTCAAAACCCCACGATTCGTGTTATTTTCAAAAGGCACCATTGTAGGACTTATATTAGGTTAATGCAGATTAGTTATCGTTGCGTCTAGTGTTCAGCTCCCGCTCATTATTGTGGTTCGCTCCGCATCGCATGCTTATATTATGCTTCATACTCTACTGTTGATATCTTGTGGTTAGGACACCGGCACCATTACCGATGATGCGTATGTACCACGTACACTTACTTGCCGGCTCACACACATCTTCATCGGTAATTGCCATGTCACGTACACCTTAGAAAATATTATTGCTTGACATATCCTGTTAGCTAATAGTTTAGACATGATATTAGTGTACTTGCCTTATATGTTAGTTTAGACATTGTAGTTATTACCTGCTACTTCATGCATACTGTTATTCATTGTTATGCCGCATTCATGGATTCTCATGCATATATTCACTTTTTACGTGCTATTGAGGTTTTGGATTCGGATTTCCATGAGATTTTCTGGATTTGGGGAAAACCGCAAAACATATACAAACTGCTTCTTTCTCTTTTTAAATGAAAAGCGCGGTTTTTCCCATGATGTATGAGTCGTCCACCATGAGTTTGCTGATGGATTTCGAGACCCGATTCGAGGAGTTGGATGAACCGTTTCGGGTACATGGTGGGCCCAGTACGGTACCCCGGGGCGAGAAGGCCGTGTTGTTGACGTTGAGCCTGGCAGGGGAGCACTACCGACCGGTGATATTACCCGACGCGTCGGATATCCGGAGGATGCCGTCGTGGTCTTGAGATGGATGGTAGGGGCCGGTCTGGACTGACGGCGCCCTAGATATTGAGATTGAGACATTGAGATTTTGAGATATTGAGGTACTGAGATTTGATGATACAGGCCAGTCCGGATAGCCGGAGCCTGAGATTTCGAGACATTGAGATTTATGTTTTGTGTCGATGTTAGACACTGTTGATGCTGATTTCATTTATGATACCTCATTTTAAAAATACAAAGGAAATCTCACTAAATTATGAAAACAGTTTCTTCATTTACATGTATTCTGTTTTCATGCATTCATACCTCATTCATATGATATATTGCTACCTGAGGCACTGACACGGGCACATGAGATTACACTCGGGTTAAATATTACCCTAGCCATTGTTATAGGCTTCATGTTATACATATATTTGAGGATATATTATGATCATTGACCTAGGATTGCGTTATTTATGCGATTTCTATGCGTAGAAGTTTTTCTACTCACGAGTTGGCAACTCACCCCCGTTGTGCCACAGTTCTTGCAGGTTTCGCCGTACAGGTTTCTTTACGGCTTTGCTGGCACTATTTCCATCTCCCGGTGAATTTCTAGTAGGTGGGTTTATTTATATCGTACCCATCATTATATCTTGTATATTATTATTCTGTTGTATCTAGAAGTTCCATCAACCAAACATGTGTTATTTTCAAAGATAGAGACCAGTATTGTTTATTCTATCGACCTTAGAGTCGCGCTTTGTATTTATACGGATTTCATGCTGTTTTGAGTTTCCTTTCTATTGTGATCCTCGCCTTTCGGCGTTGTATATTATATTGCTTGCGTGGTTGTGACCGTCGATTGACGAAGAGCTAGCTCCCGCTTGGGGATGCATTTTTTCCATTATATATGCTTTATCAGGTTTTGTACCCGTTTGGGGTCAGTTTTTATAAAGGAAACTCTGCCGAAATTTTTAGAAAAGACTTGGGATTTTTTATGCATACTTCGACATATGTTGCAAACTGTTTGATTTAAAATGGTTTTCCTACACTCTATTACTTTTCTTGGTTTGGATTTCTGGGTTTTCGTCTTACTTAGAATACGTACGCCTTGAGACATTCGTAGTTTAAGTGCCGGTCATATTCCGTACTTTCGGGACGTGACAATAACGGGCCGAGAAACTACTGTTAACACTTACCAGTATATCTCTATATCAGCCCTGGCCAGGGACTTCCAGTTATAGCCAATTGAACACAGCGCAACATCAACACCCAATACCGGGAGAGACGAAACTCCTCCTATCGCTCATTGCCTCCATGTGATTCGGGACAGTACCCAAAAGCCACCGTTTTGTACGTTCTCATGAATGTGGTAAGGTGGAAATCAAAGCACAGTGGGAATCACACAAGACTCTATGACGATCTCGGATCTACAGACTAACCTGTACTAGTGTCACCAGAGAACTTGTAGCGCCTTGAAAAGTCGTTTTGGTGTTTTCCTGAAAATCGGTGAAAATTCGGTATTTTTCCGAAAACCGTCCTTTTTGTTATTTTGCAGTTTAGGACTAATTATACCTAAAATGGATAGGTAATTGCTTGTTTTTAGTAGAAAATGAGTTAATTATGAAATTCTGGTCGTTTAAAATTTTTCCCTAATTTTTCAATTTTTTAATATTATTTTAAGCCGGTAAGAAAATACATTAAATTAGCGATAAATACAAATTTAAATGGGCTAAAATTAAGCTTTAAAATCATGTTAATTAAAATCTAGTTGTAACATAAAATTTTAGTAATTTATTTTAAGTTTTAACTAATTTTTATTATGGAAAACGAAATTTATTGAATTTAAGCTTAAACTTGCAATTTTGGACTTGTAGGGGGTCTTTTTGCAAAAAATTTTTTGTGCACTCTCACACACACACCCTCACATCTCCTTGGCTGTCCCAAACTGCAGAAAATTCCACCTCTCTCTTTTGTTTTAAAATTCTTTCGTTAGGGATGATTTGAGTTGAATGTGTGTGTTTAAAATATTGTATGTTGAAGGTATGGTGCTTTGACTTTGAGGGGGGTTGACCATGACTTTTTCCATACACCCACACCACTCCCCTCTCCCTCCTCTGGCCGAAATCTGCAGCCCCTCCCCTCTTCATCATTTTTCCTTTCATCTTGTTCAAAAATTCATCAAGTTGCTCTAAAATTCAAGCTAAAACTCACAAATTAAAACCCCATTCTTCATCCCTTTTTCCTTCACCTCTCTTGCTTGGAATCATGGTGCTAGGAGGCCATCATTGAGGCAAATTTCTTCTTGCTAGATCCATGGGTTTGAGGTATAATTTCTACTCTTTTAATTTCTTATGGTTAGAATACTTTAATCTAGTTGCTTAGTGTTAATTTTAGTGTTAATCCTAATCTAGTTTTTTTTAGTTAATGATTGAAAATTAAACTAAGGTTTCTTGAAACCATGTTTTAGTCAATTAAGTCTTTTTAATTAACCTAGTTGTTTACTTAACCAATTTATATGGTTACTTTGCTTAAGTGGCTCCATATTAGGCTAATCTATGTTAAAGTTGTGTGAAATTTTCATTAAGGTTGCTAATTATCAAAATCAAGAAAAGGTTTGTGTATGGAATGTGGGTTTTGATGCATGGTAAAGGGGTTAATTTAATTGTAGTGGCTTTCTAATGGTTTAATTTGGATATTTGTGTGATAATGTGTGCACTTTGTCGCAAATTGTCGATGTTTGCACCAAATTTGCAAACTTCTAGCTTACTAGGTTTTTATTTTATTATTGTGACGAATTAATTGCGATATCTAGATTATATTGTTGGCATATCCTATGACATTTAGGATGCTTGAGTGCGGATTTTTGAGTAATCGGGTTTTAGTTTTGCCAGGCGACCAAATCGACATTTTTGGTAGATTTTAGCGATTTTCGTGTGTGTTCCGCGCACTTTGTGCACGTTGTACCTAGCTTGTGAACGTTAGTGTTTTCGTTTGGGTTTTGCGTCGTTCTTGATATGTAACCTTATGTTTGGTATTGATGTAAATTCCAGGTTCGGTCGCGGAGACGTCAGACGCGGCACGAAAGGGGAAAACGGTGATTGGACATGACCAGCTAGGGATTCCGGTGAGTAGATGTAACATCTACGGGGGACTATCGTTGGATGGCACAAGTCGCTCGATAATTTTAGTACCTTAAAAAGATTCTTAGTAATTTTAGTAATTAAGAGTGTAATACTTGTATGATTATTTGCTACATTCATGCCCTATATTGACATACATATACGAAACCATTTTATAGGACACCTGCACCATTGCCAGGGTTTTTATATGCAGCACGAGCACTATTCATGCTTACACACACGCCCTGGTAATTGCCATACCACCACACTAGATAACCTATAATTTGAAACCTTTTACTAATTGATGCTTAAACCTGTGCTATTGCCTTTAATTCCTTAAAATGAAATCGTAGGATTGCTATTCATGTGCATGTACCTCATCATATTATTCGTTCATGCCTAGTCTATTAATCATACATCGTAGCTTAATTATTGATACCATATGCATTCATCACCATTGATATATGCACTTATGAGGATTTCTTGAGATTTTATGATATTTCTGGATTTCGGGGGAAAGCCGCAAAATTTCTAAACTTATTATGTCTTTAAAATATGTAATTGCGGTTTTCTAGTGATGTAAAGTGTCGTCCACCATGAGTTTGCTGTGGTTTTCGAGATCCGTGTCGAGGAGTGGAGGAACCGTCACGGGTACATGGTGGGCCCGGTATGGTACCCCGGGGCAAGATGAATGTGGTGTTGACGTTGAGCCTGGCAGGGGACGGATTACCTACCGGTGACTGTTTGGCACGGCGGATATCCAGAGGATACCGACCGTGGCCGCGAGATGATGAGATTTTGATATTGAGCTGGGTCAGCCGGATGGCTGAGGCCAGAGATACTATGACATGGATATATGAGATTTGTGATAGTTTTGAGGTGTCGTTGCTGGACACAGGTTCTTGTTGATTCTATTGGTATTGTGCTGGTATTTCAAAAGAGATTCTTAAAGGGAAAAACATGATTTCTTATACTTACACATTCAGATCACGAGTTGACTCGCATTGCATTCATACCTGCTAGTATATTCATATTGCATACATACTTGCCATTATGTCCTGCCTTACCTGTATTTAGATGCTAGGATGCTTGTGTGCATGCATACGATAGCCTGTGTAAATGTTATTTATTACTCACGAGTTGGCAACTCACCCCCGTTGTGCCATAGCCTTTTGCAGGTCTGCTCCGTCAGTACAGTAGCGGCGGGCACTCTTGTTTCTTTTGCCTGGACTCGAGGTTTTTCTCTTAGGTGGGTTATATCATTATTTTTGTACCACCTTGTATATTCTTGTATCTAGTGTACTCCATCTACTGTATCTACCAGTATTATTGTATATTGACCTAGAGATGAGACTGTGAGATTTGTGGACTTTTTATGCTGTATTTTGGGGTCGAGCTCACTTGAGTCGACATGCTGTTTTTCTCATGCTTCTTTATGATTATTTTGCATGTTGTTGTTTTATATTGCGTGGGATTTGTGACCGCCTTGTGGCGAAGAGCTAGCTCCCGCTTGGGGATGCCTTATTTGTTGGATTCATATATATTCTTGTTGTACCCATTTTGGGGCCCAGTATTTACAAAGGAGACTCTGCCGAAATTTTCGGAAAAATTGGTATTGTTTTTAAAAAGGGTTTTACATGACTTATTTGATAAAACTCGCTTTCAACTGATTGGGTTTTCTTCACTCTTTTGCTTATTTGGTTTTGGTTTTCTGGGCTTTGGCTTACTTATTTTACGGACGTCTTGAGACGTTTCGTAAACTTAAGTGCCAGTCACGTTCCGTACCTTGCGGGTCGTGACAAAGTTGGTATCATAGCGATTGGTTTTACCTTTTTGAGTGTAGGATGACCGTTGGTAGATGGAGTAAGTAACTTATGTAGGGTAACGTAGCGTGTGTATGTCCGCGGCATACTTGCGATACGGTACTCCGCCTAAGTGACTTTAGGATATACTTGCTTGAAAATTCCTTCTTCAATTCCGTGTATCCTATGATTCTATTGCACTGTTCTTATTATCCTTTTTCTGTACCAGCCACTATGCCGCCAAAGGCTATGAGGGCACAGAGGGCTGCCGTCCGAGACGAGATTCGAGCAGGCTCGTCCGAGATGAGGACTGAGCAGGGTGGCATGCCTACGCCGCAGGGACAGACTGATCCGCCTTCCCCAGGCCATATGGATAGGCTTAAGTCCGGTATGGAGGAGCTGCGACAGATGATGGGAGGCGTGCAGGAGCTATGACAGATGGTGGGATCCTTAGTAGAGGTCAATCGAGCGCAGAGATCGGATACTACTCCCCCTACGGTATTTTCGAGACCGAGTCGGATTCGCACAGATATATTAGCACCTAAGCGTGGTCGCAGAGGCCGTGGCGGATTCTTTAGGGGCCAGTTGTATCGCCTTCACCCATATGGTCAGCAGCCATGGTTAGGATGTTTTTGGTGTGGTAGCCTGCATCATCGTATCAGAGACTGTCCGGTGAGACGACAGGGAGCGGCGACAGTGCCACATGTTACCTTACCACCATCACCACCCCCTCCTCAGAGAGCCCTACTTCCTATCACTGGCGATGCTCCACGCCAGCTAGGTGCACCTGAGGCCGTGGACGCGGCGGTCCTGTTCAGAGAGGACGAGGAGGCAGAGGCCGAGGTCGAGGTTAGCCCGCTATCGGTGGAGGACAGGCCCGAGTATTTGCTTTGACACCGCAGGATGCGCAGGCATCCAATGCCGTTGTGACAGGTACCTTGCCAGTTTGCTCTTTCGACGCACGGGTATTATTCGACCCAGGTTCCACACATTCGTACGTCTCTACACACTTTGCACCGATGTTGGGCAGTGAGTCGTCGTCGTTAGATCAGCCGCTTGTTGTTAGTACTCCGGTAGGCGAGTCGTTTGTCGCTCGTTTTGTATTTCGTTTGTGTTACGTTCGTATCGGGGAGAGGAATTCATCGGTTGATTTGATTCTCCTCGATATGTTGGACTTTGATGTGCTTCTGGGCATGGATTGGCTAACCACCTGTTATGCTTCGGTGGACTGCCCTGAGAAGGCAGTCAGATTTAGCTTTCCGGGAGAGCCAGTCCTTGTTATTCAGGGAGACCGCAGCGTCGCCCTTCCCAGCTTGATTTCGTCTCTTCGCGCTGGTCAGCTCTTGCGGAAGGGATGTCAGGGATTCTTAGCGTATATTTGTGATACTCGAGCTGCAGAGGTTCCGTTGGACCGGGTCCCGGTTGTTTGTGAGTTCCCTGATGTTTTCCCTGATGAGCTACCTGGGCTACCACCTGAGCGCGATGTTGAGTTCTTCATCGATTTGATTCCCGGCTCGGGGCCTATTTCTATACCGCCTTATCGGATGGCCCCGGCAGAGCTTCGAGAGCTGAAGGATCAGTTGCAGGATTTGTTAGAGAAGGGGCTTATTCGACCTAGTGTTTCTCCGTGGGGTGCTCCGGTCCTGTTTGTCAAGAAGCAGGACGGAAGTTTGCGCTTATGTATCGACTACCGCCAGCTGAACAAGGTTACCGTTCGGAACAGATATCCGTTGCCATGCATTGATGATTTTTTCGACCAGCTTCAGGGTGCGGGGTATTTTTCGAGGATCGACTTGCGATCAGGATACCATCAGCTGTGAGTTCGACAGGAGGATATACCGAGGACAGCTTTCCGCACGCGCTACGGCCACTATGAGTTTTTGGTGATGTCGTTCGGACTCACCAACGCCCCAGCAGCATTCATGGATTTGATGAACCGTACATTCAGGTCGTATCTTGACTTGTTCATCATCGTGTTTATCGACGATATCTTGGTGTACTCCCGGAGCAGAGAGGAGCACGAGCAGCACTTGCAGATTACGTTACAGACTCTGAGGGAGCACCAGCTGTTCGCAAAGTTCTCCAAGTGTGCATTCTGGCTGGACAGCGTCGGATTCTTGGGTCACGTGGTTACGAGAGACGGCATATGTGTGGACCCGAAGAAGATTAAGGCTGTTCAGCAGTGGCCCCGACCTACATCGGTTACTGAGATCCGTAGTTTTCTAGGCCTGGCGGGCTACTACAGGCGTTTTGTTCAGGACTTCTCCCGTATAGCTGCACCTTTGACCGGTTTGACCCGGAAGGGAGTTCCTTTCGTTTGGACAGAGGAGTGCGAGCGCAGTTTTCAGCAGCTACGGACTTGTTTGACTACGGCACCGGTATTATCTTTGCCTTCGGGATCAGGCGGATTTGTGGTCTACTGTGATGCTTCGCGAGTGGGATTAGGATGCGTATTGATGCAGCATGGCCGGGTGATCGCTTATGCTTCTCGGCAGTTGAAGAAGCATGAACAGAACTACCCCACTCATGATTTGGAGATGGCTGCAGTGGTCTTTGCATTGAAGATTTGGCGACATTACCTATACGGCGAGTCGTGTCAGATATTCACCGATCACAAGAGCTTAAAGTACATATTTCAGCAGAGAGACCTGAATCTCAGACAGCGTCGTTGGATGGAGTTAGTGAAAGACTACGACTGCGAGATCTTATATCACCCAGGCAAGGAGAATGTAGTGGCGGATGCGTTGAATAGGAGGCCCGGGGGTAGTCTATCGTGTTTGCGCGCAGTGCAGAGGCAGTCGTCAGCAGATTGGCAGATGTTATGCGACAGCCGAGTTGAGTACGAGTTCACTCAGACAGGGGGACAGCTCGCGCATATTCGTGCACGCCCACAGTTGCTTGACCGTATATATGAGGCACAGCGCAGTGACGACCGTTGCTCAGAGATCATGGCACAGATGGGTCAGGGCAGATTTTCCGAGTTCGTGATTGACGATCAGGGGATTTTACGATATGGATCTAGACTGTGCGTACCAGATGCTGATGGATTACGGCGCGACATTCTTGAGAAGGCACACCGATCAGTGTATAGTGTCCACCCCGGTTCCACCAAGATGTACCATGATATGAGAGAGACCTACTGGTGGGACGGGATGAAGAGGGACATTGCGGAGTTTGTATCGAGATGCCTGACTTGTCAGCAAGTCAAGGCCGAGCACCAGAGGCCCGCAGGAGAGCTGCAGCCGTTACCCATTCCGGAGTGGAAATGGGAGCAGATTTCGATGGATTTCGTTGTGGGTCTACCCAGGACCAGTCGAGGGTATGACTCCATCTGGGTGATCGTGGATAGATTGACGAAAGCGGCTCACTTCCTGCCAGTGAAGATGACTTTTAGCTTCGCTCAGTATGCCCAGCTTTACATCGATGAGATCGTGCGTTGCATGGCGTACCGACTTGTATCATGTCAGATCGAGGCACCCAGTTCACCAGCCGACTTTGGCAGAGACTTCAGGAGGCTATGGGCACTCGTTTGAGCTTCAGCACAGCGTTTCATCCGCAGACCGACGGACAGTCAGAGCGGACCATTCAGACTCTCGAGGACATTCTTAGAGCGTGCGTTTTAGACTTCGGCGGTTGCTGGGATCGTCATTTACCTCTAGTGGAGTTCTCCTACAACAACAGCTTCCTGGATACTATTCAGATGGCACCTTTCGAGGCATTATATGGGAGGAGATGCAGATCGCCTGTCTGTTGGACAGAGCTCAACGAGAGCAGTATTTTGGGGCCGCAGCTTGTTGAGGAGACGACAGCGAAGATTTAGTTGATTCGAGACCGGATGAGGGCAGCTCAGAGCAGACAGAAATCCTATGCAGACAGGCGCCGTCGCAGATTAGAGTTCGCAGTTGGCGACCATGTTTTTCTGAGAGTCTCTCCGATGAAGGGCGTGATGCGTTTTGGGCGAAAGGGGAAGCTTAGCCCTAGATTCGTAGGTCCTTTCGAGATCCTCGAGCATGTCGGCACTGTTGCATATCGTTTGGCTCTTCCACCCAGCTTTCCCGATGTTCACCCCGTCTTCCATGTTTCGATGCTCCGCAAGTACCTTCACGACCCTTCGCATGCGATTCAGCACCCGACAGTCCAGCTAGAGCGCGACCTTTCGTTTGCAGAGCAGCCGGTGGCCATCCTAGATCGGCAGGTAAAGAAGTTGAGATCGAAGATTATACCAACCGTCAAGGTCCTTTGGCGTAGCCCGAGCAGCGAGGAGGTTACCTGGGAGACCGAGGGCGAGATGAGGAAGAAATATCCCCATCTCTTTGAAGGTACGCGTAGTTATTTTTAAATTCGGGGACCGAATTTCTTTAAGGGGGGAAGATTGTAGCGCCTTGAAAAGTCGTTTTGGTGTTTTCCTGAAAATCGGTGAAAATTCGGTATTTTTCCGAAAACCGTCCTTTTTGTTATTTTGCAGTTTAGGACTAATTATACCTAAAATGGATAGGTAATTTCTTGTTTTTAGTAGAAAATGAGTTAATTATGAAATTCTGGTCGTTTAAAATTTTTCCCTAATTTTTCAATTTTTCAATATTATTTTAAGCCGGTAAGAAAATACATTAAATTAGCGATAAATACAAATTTAAATGGGCTAAAATTAAGCTTTAAAATCATGTTAATTAAAATCTAGTTGTAACATAAATTTTTAGTAATTTATTTTAAGCTTTAACTAATTTTTATTATGGAAAACGAAATTTATTGAATTTAAGCTTAAACTTGCAATTTTGGACTTGTAGAGGGTCTTTTTGCAAAAATTTTTTTGTGCACTCTCACACACACACCCTCACATCTCCTTGGATGTCCCAAACTGCAGAAAATTCCCCCTCTCTCTTTTGTTTTAAAATTCTTTCGTTAGGGATGATTTGAGTTGAATGTGTGTGTTTAAAATATTGTATGTTCAAGGTATGGTGCTTTGACTTTGAGGGGGGTTGACCATGACTTTTTCCATACACCCACACCACTGCCCTCTCCCTCCTCTGGCCGAAATCTGCAGCCCCTCCCCTCTTCATCATTTTTCTTTTCATCTTGTTCAAAAATTCATCAAGGTGCTCCAAAATTCAAGCTAAAACTCACAAATTAAAACCCCATTCTTCATCCCTTTTTCCTTCACCTCTCTTGCTTGGAATCATGGTGCTAGGAGGCCATCATTGAGGCAAATTTCTTCTTGCTAGATCCATAGGTTTGAGGTATAATTTCTACTCTTTTAATTTCTTATGGTTAGAATACTTTAATCTAGTTGCTTAGTGTTAATTTTAGTGTTAATCCTAATCTAGTTTTTTTTAGTTAATGATTGAAAATTAAACTAAGGTTTCTTGAAACCATTTTTAGTCAATTAAGTCTTTTTAATTAACCTAGTTGTTTACTTAACCAATTTATATGGTTACTTTGCTTAAGTGGCTCCATATTAGGCTAATCTATGTTAAAGTTGTGTGAAATTTTCATTAAGGTTGCTAATTATCAAAATCAAGAAAAGGTTTGTGTATGGAATGTGGGTTTTGATGCATGGTAAAGGGGTTAATTTAATTGTAGTGGCTCTCTAATGGTTTAATTTGGATATTTGTGTGATAATGTGTCCACTTTGTCGCAAATTGTCGATGTTTGCACCAAATTTGCAAACTTCTAGCTTACTAGGTTTTTATTTTATTATTGTGACGAATTAATTGCGATATCTAGATTATATTGTTGGCATATCCTATGACATTTAGGATGCGTGAGTGCGGATTTTTAAGTAATCGGGTTTTAGTTTTGCCAGGCGACCAAATCGACATTTTTGTAGATTTTTGCGATTTTCGCGTGTGTTTCGCGCACTTTGTGCACGTTGTACCTAGCTTGTGAACGTTAGTGTTTTCGTTTGGGTTTTGCGTCGTTCTTGATATGTAACCTTATGTTTGGTATTGATGTAAATTCCAGGTTCGGTCGCGGAGACGTCAGACGCGGCACGAAAGGGGAAAGCGGTGATTGGACATGACTAGCTAGGGATTCCGGTGAGTAGATGTAACATCTACGGGGGGCTATCGTTGGATGGCACAAGTCGCCCGATAATTTTAGTACCTTAAAAAGATTCTTAGTAATGTTAGTAATTAGGAGTGTAATACTTGTATGATTATTTGCTACATTCATGCCCTATATTGACATACATATACGAAACCATTTTATAGGACACCTGCACCATTGCCATGGTTTTTATATGCAGCACGAGCACTATTCATGCTTACACACACGCCCTGGTAATTGCCATACCACCACACTAGATAACCTATAATTTGAAACCTTTTACTAATTGATGCTTAAACCTGTGCTATTGCCTTTAATTCCTTAAAATGAAATCGTAGGATTGCTATTCATGTGCATGTACCTCATCATATTATTCGTTCATGCCTAGTCTATTAATCATACATCGTAGCTTAATTATTGATACCATATGCATTCATCACCATTGATATATTCACTTATGAGGATTTCTTAAGATTTTATGATATTTCTGGATTTCGGGGAAAAGACGCAAAATTTCTAAACTTATTATGTCTTTAAAATATGTAATTGCGGTTTTCTAGTGATGTAAAGTGTCGTCCACCATGAGTTTGCTGTGGTTTTCGAGATCCGTGTCGAGGAGTGGAGGAACCGTCACGGGTACATGGTGGGCCCGGTATGGTACCCCGGGGCAAGATGAATGTGGTGTTGACGTTGAGCCTGGCAGGGGACGGATTACCTACCGGTGACTGTTTGGTACGGCGGATATCCAGAGGATACCAACCGTGGCCGCGAGATGATGAGATTTTGATATTGAGCTGGGTCAGCCGGATGGCTGAGGCCAGAGATACTATGACATGGATATATGAGATTTGTGATAGTTTTGAGGTGTCGTTGCTGGACACAGGTTCTTGTTGATTCTATTGGTATTGTGCTGGTATTTCAAAAGAGATTCTTAAAGGGAAAAACATGATTTCTTATACTTACACATTCAGATCACGAGTTGACTCGCATTGCATTCATACCTGCTAGTATATTCATATTGCATACATACTTGCCATTATGTCCTGCCTTACCTGTATTTAGATGCTAGGATGCTTGTGTGCATGCATACGATAGCCTGTGTAAATGTTATTTATTACTCACGAGTTGGCAACTCACCCCCGTTGTGCCATAGCCTTTTGCTGGTCTGCTCCGTCAGTACAGTAGCGGCGGGCACTCTTGTTTCTTTTGCCTGGACTCGAGGTTTTGCTCTTAGGTGGGTTATATCATTATTTTTGTACCACCTTGTATATTCTTGTATCTAGTGTACTCCATCTACTGTATCTACCAGTATTATTGTATATTGACCTAGAGATGAGACTGTGAGATTTGTAGACTTTTTATGCTGTATTTTGGGGTCGAGCTCACTTGAGTCGACATGCTGTTTTTCTCATGCTTCTTTATGATTATTTTGCATGTTGTTGTTTTATATTGCGTGGGATTTATGACCGCCTTATGGAGAAGAGCTAGCTCCCGCTTGGGGATGCCTTATTTGTTGGATTCATATATATTCTTGTTGTACCCATTTTGGAGGCCAGTATTTACAAGAGAGACTCTGCCGAAATTTTCGGAAAAATTGGTATTGTTTTTAAAAAGGGTTTTACATGACTTATTTGATAAAACTCGCATTCAACTGATTGGGTTTTCTTCACTCTTTTGCTTATTTGGTTTTGGTTTTCTGGGCTTTGGCTTACTTATTTTACGGACGTCTTGAGACGTTTCGTAAACTTAAGTGCCAGTCACGTTCCGTACCTTGCGGGTCGTGACAGAACTGCTATCTGACGATAGGTATAATACCATCTAGGAGTTCTCGGCGAGTCTGTTCAGTGTACCCAGTCTCCACTGAGCACCCGTACACCATCTTTGATGTCAAACACCAATGGATGTAGGATCATCCATCGCCCATCATATGGGTCAAGATGCGTATATGCTAGTCTACTCTGGAGTATCGATGCCCTGTCTCGGTACACCCTCGACTAGGAACAGTTAAAGGATGTACTCTTGGACTACCCTGGCCTCACTAGTATGATCTGCATCATAGTCTTAGTAGTCAAGTACATATCCTAAGGGCTTTATCAACATGTGAGAGCAAGACAGTAAACCAATACAAGTCAACATGTTAAGACAAAGTGAAACCAGATAGCATACAATCATGTCGAGCAAGAAAGTCCTCTCTATATATATCCAAACATCCACTATAATATACATCATATGTACAACAATGGCCTCTAGGGCATAAACATAACTAACAGTAAGCAACATCTGGTCTGGTACACAACATCGCATACATTATAAAACCTACTGCAAAAGCGTAGGGTACAATAGACATGCGATCCCTTTCCAAATCAGTCTTGGGAGACATCTCTTTGGAGAGCGTGATTCCGTGATAAGCCGGTAGATTTTCGTGCTTTGAATCTTCCATACTAAATCTTTTCAGTATGGTGTTGATGTACCTTGTGTAGGGATGCCTGGCACGACAACAAGGTTTCTGGAGGCATAGTCCATGCCATTTTCAAAATTTTGCTATGCTAAACAACCCTAACCCTAGAATCTTAACTTGAGAATTAGACAATACAACATGTAAACAACTTTACATCTAAGTGAACATGGAATACAACCTTTGTAGACTGGTCCTTCACTTCAATAGCTCCATGTAGTAGTCCTTTCGCTCCAAATAGTGATCTTCCGGACTCTAGAATGGCTTCATAAGATGAAAGGAACAAGCTTGCACGAAGTCTTCGAGACCGAAGATGATCTATATCGAGGAGACACCAACTCAAGCTACCTCTTCACTAATTAGGGATTAGTGAAGCTAACACCTTAAACTAAATGGCTAATCCAGTGGAGTATGATGAAGTAGGATTTTTGCTCACTTTAGAATTCTTTTTCTCACTAATTTTCCTCACCTCTCCAAAACATAGAGAGAGATCTCTTGTTCATGAAGAAGATGAGCCAATAATGTTATGGAAACCATGGGTGAGAAAATATCTCATATAACTCATGTAGAGACTTAACCATAGCTTAATTTATTGGTTGGGTTAATAAATATCTAGTGTAAAAAAAAACTAGTGGACTAAGTCAATGGTTCTACAAGCTTCCACTAAGTTCAACCATGTGACTAATTTCCAGCTAATATTTGATTTACTTTAAATAAATAAACCCTACATTATCATGAGCATGATGTGAGTCTCATACACCCATGAAGCATGTGGCATCAAGCATGACAAAAAAAAACACAATTAATATATATCACATATATATTAAATACATAAGTGAGATAAAGAAAAACTTAAGTGAGCTAATATTAGTTAATGTAAATTAATATATCACACATATATAATTATACATTAAATTATTAAATAAACACTTGATTCAATAATCCGTCTATATCATATACAACCGACTAATATTATTTGTATCAAGTTATCGAATCAACACTTGTTTCGATAACCCGGCTATATCACATATAACCGACCGATATCACATATCGCGAGAATAGAATACGGTATCACATACACGTATTAATCTCAGTCCTGCACATATCACATATGTGATTCTACTTCGTTTTGCCTGAGTCAGGAAACCTCTGTGTAGGACTCTAAAGACTCATCAATACGCCGGCAGTAGGTGATGATCATATCAGTCAACCATAAGCCGTCAACGGTACTAGCTGGACGTAACGGCTACCCGGGTATTGAGCGATCAAAAGATCAACAAGCAAGCCTGCTCGTACTCCTGTAAAGCCTGTCAGTAATACTACCGTACAGTCTGGTCTCTTCGTCTGATATGTCGCATATTTAGTTGCAACACCTTAGAATGCGATTACTGTTAATTAAGCGTTAATGCGGGGTTTTAAGGAAAAGTTTACCAAATCGTTTTCCTCACGTTTTATAACAATTAATTAATATTTTAATATTAATTGTTATGGCTTGCACACACGTGTGCATGTTAATGTGAGGGTTAGTTAGTGTTAATCTTGTTAAGTGACCATGACACCTTAATCTAATCCATGTCCTAAATTAACCTTGCCTTAGATATTTGTGTGAGAAATATCTTTGTTTTGGATTGAGAGAGAGAGGTGGCTAGGTGAGTCATGGAGGCTTTTGTTAGGTCCACGTTACCCACCCCGGTTCTTTCGGGGAGGCGGAATAGGTAAAAATCAAAATTTTCCTCACTAGGTAACATGGACCATCCATGAAGGATCTTTGCTAAACAAAAACTAACAAATAAACTACAAGTTTTAGCTACTATGTAGAATGGTTATACCTAGGTCTTGAACTCCTTCTCTTCTTTTGTGGTTCTCCTCTTTGCTTGCTCCTTGTAGTGGTTTGAATGGCTCCTCCTCGTCGTCTCCTCTTTGCCGAAGATAGATCCACCCGAGGGCCTCGAACTTGAGCTCCTACCTCAACCTAGAGGTAACTAAGGTGCTTGGTTTGCTAAACCTAGAACCCTAGAATGAGTAGAAAAGAGTTATGGTGGTTTTGTCTCAAAAGTTTATGATTTCCAACTCATGAAACACTTAAACTTTGAGAAAGGAAGAGGGAGAGCTTTCTTTCAAGAGAGAGAAAGAATATGATAGAATGAGCTCTCATCTTGCAACCATGCTCATATATTTGGAATAATGATGATAATAATAGTAATAAAGAATTGTGATGGTTAGTTTATGAATGACCATTGTCATTACATTCATTTAATGAATTTTGCAAAGAACAAGAAGCATCTTTGAAATGAAATGATGATGGTCAACAAGTCCACAATGGTCAACCGGTCAACAAAGTCAACAAGTCAACAAAAGTCAAATTGTCAACAACCCTAACCATAGCACAATTATCCTTAATTAATATTATTAACCATATTCCTCATTCTAATTAGGGTTTGGAAAAAGTCAACAGTCAACAAGTCAACCAAAGTCAAATGGTCAACAACCCTAATGAGAATCCTTTGCCTTTGCCTCTGTCAACTGTGCATACACACTCGCATCCGTGTTCCGAGGAACACGAATACACTGAGACAAAACCAATCCCAAAACAAATACTAGGATCTGGCTTAAACCAAAGCCCGCTAGTAATAACTGCCCGGACACTAAACGTGCACAAGTGCGCGGATATGAACGAACCCCGTCGCAAAACCATGCGATCTCTAATCTGTTTTGCCTAAAGGCAAGTAACCCTCTATGTGGGACTCTAAAGGCTCGACACTACACTGGCAGTGGTTTAACCACAGGCCGCAAGCGGTACTAGCTGTACGTAACGGTCCCTAGGTAGATGCCGACAAGAAGACCGATGAGGTGAACCCATCCGAACTCCTACTGAACCTGAATGTGACAATCTCCGTACAGTCCGGTCTGTTCGTCTGAGAGTGTCGCATGTCAGGCCTAGGGGGGCGGTAAACGTCAGACCCCTAATAGCGGTACAAGTTGTGTCGGAATGTAGCCCAGAACACCCTGATAAACTACTGGTAACACTACCAGCAAATCTCGCTTGCCCTGGCCAGGGACGACTATGTGTAATGGCTCTCCTAGACACAGCGCGATATCAACTCCCAATACCGGGAGAGACGAATCCTGTCTAACCGTCACTGCCTCCAAGTGCTTCAGGACTGCACCTAACTACTACCTGTTTGCACCACTCAATAGAGCCGTGGTAGGGTAGTAATCTAAGAACAGTGGGAACACACTTGAGGCGAAGTGACAGTGTCAAGTCAACGGACTACAGCTGTACTCATGTCACCTGGGAACTGTTAACTGAAGATAGGTATAATACCAACCTACAGTTCCCGACGAGTCCTGTCCAGTGTACTCGTAACCTAACGAGCACCTGCATACTATCTCCAGTACGACGTACTGATAGCTGTGGGACAGACCATCTCCCCTGTTGGGACGAGAAGCGTATGCACCAGTCTACTCTGGAGTATCGATGCCCTGTCTCGATAATCCTACGACTAGGGACCAAAGTCAGGATGCGCTTATAGACTACCCAGCCCCCACTAGTGTGATCGCCATCACATCGCCGGTAGTCAAGCAAAGATCCTAAGGGCTCTGTCAATATGTTTTTAGCGATATGTTAAAAGAAACATATACACATATTAAGATAGATACAAACCAAGTAGCATACTACTATATCGAGCAAGACTGTCGTAAACCCGTGTATATATCCCAAGCTTCCAAAATGTATTATACATACTAGTACTATACAATAATGGTCTCTAGGGCATACATATCCAACAATCTCCCACTTGCACTAAAGGCCAGTAATTGGTGTACCGCATACCCAACGTCCGCTCTATGGCCAGCTGCTGGCGTACCGCATACCCAATAGCTCAAAAAGTTGCTCGAACTGTGTTTGAGGGAGGGCCTTTGTGAATGGATCCGCCGTGTTGTCTTTTGTGTCCACTCTCCGTACCTCAATCTCCTGGCGATCAATGATCTCCCTGATCAGGTGATACCGCCTTAAGATGTGTCTGGATTTCTGATGGGACCTTGGTTCCTTCGCTAAAGATATAGTGTTGGAGATAGTGCCCTCAGAGTCAATTATTGGATCACAGGCACGTGATTGTAATGATTGATGGAGGACCTATGCCGGTAGGACAGTCTTACTTAAGATGATAGTATGCTATATGGTTTACCTTTATCATCGTGTACTGCTTCAGGTGACCTTACAGGTCACTATTACACGTTGATATAGCCCTTAGGATTCTTGCTTGACGACCAGCAGTATGAGGGCGATCATATACGTGGGAGCTGGGGTCTATAAGCACATCCTTAAAAGGTCCTTAGTCGTGGAAGTTTCGAGACAGGGCATCGATACTCCAGACTAGAGTAGTGTATACAGTCGAGACCCCGACGAGGGGCGATGGCCGATCTCACAAGCCACTGGTGTCAGTTGGATCACCTAAGATGTATACAGGTGGTCATTGGGTTATGAGTACACCGGACATAACTCACCGGGAACATTCCAGTTGGTCTTATACCTGACGTCAGATAGCAGTTCCCAGGTGACATGTGTACAGGTTAGTTCATCGACCTGAGATTGTCATTTGTCTCGTGTGAGTTCCAACTGTACTTTGATTACTACCCAAACACGCTCAAAGGAGACGTGCAAACAGGTTTTAGTTGGGTACAGTCCCAAGCCACATGGAGGCAGTGAGTGGATCTGCAGTGGTTCGTCTCTCCCGGTATTGGGGGTGAGGCCGCGCTGTGTCTAGGAGAGCCATTACACGAAGTCCTTAGCCAAGGCAGGAGATTTACTGGTAGGTATTCCAGTAATATCTCAGGGTGTTCTGGGCTACACACTGACACGACTTGTACCGCTTTTGGGGGTCTAACTTTTACCAACCCCCTAGGCCCGCCATGCGATGCTCATAGACGAACGGACTGGACTGTACGAATATTGTCATTGACAGGCTCAGTAGGGTGTCAGGATGAGTTCGCTCATCGACGTCCCTTTTGGTCAATACCTGGTAGCCCGTTATGTATGGCTAATACCTCTGACGTGCTTGTGGTTAAATCCACAGCCAAAGTGTTGACGAGTCTTTAGAGTCCCCTACAGACTGTTTTCTCAAGTTTCGGGCGAAACGCTGTAGAGGCCGTATGGAGATATGGCAGGGTTCGATCATATACGTGCGGTATTGCACGGATCATGATCGGACGGATAATACTAGCGGGCTTTGGTTTAAGCCGGATCCTAGTATTGTATAGTATAGATTTTGTCTCATTACATTTGTATTCGGTCGGAATACAAATGCGGGTATGTATATACAGTCACGGGGTTTTCCTGTAATTTATTACAGGATCAGTTTTATGAAGTTGCCAGTTTGCTTTCCGTTTCAGCCATTTTTCTTTGTATCTTTCATTGGCTGGAAATTGGTGGAGAGGGGGTTATTTGCAAGCATGCAAATTAGTATTATGGAGGGTGTTTCTTGTTAATGGTTGGTTCATGATGGTTCTTACTTCCTTTGACTTCTTTAGTTCATGATTGCTTGCTTCATGATGGGAGTAGGTTGAGACTTTTTGGTGTGATCATGACTCCTCATCATCACCCATTCTTTTCTCTCTCTTGCATGATGGCTTTCTCCCCTCCTTGACTTTTACTCTTTCATCTCATTCTAATGAGAGGGCCGGCCACTAGTGTGAGGAGAGGGTGATTCATTTTTTTGTGTGAGGATTTTTGGTTTATTTCATTGCAAAAGAAAAGTCCTCAAGTTCATTCCTCTTGCTCATTTCAACTCTACTTCCTCATGGCAACTTCAACCCCAATAGAGACAAATGGATTCTACACTTTGCCTACAGCATCCTTGGGCACGTCGACTCGCCAATTTCGTGCCCGAGTTGCCTCGGTCCAGAGGTGAGAGCCCGTAAAAGAACCCGGCGATGTGGTGCCCTTCCGATGAGGAGATGAAGACCGGAGATTCCGCGGGGAGATCGGGACGACGACGAGAAGACCGAAGGACACGGATCGCTCGGTATATCTCTCTACCCCTTCTCTAGTTAGCTAGGAATAGGTTAATGTCCCGATCCGGGTTTTATAGTGCGCGGTGGTGCCGGTTTAAAAGTTAAGTAAAAGTATCGTTTCCGCACTCCGGCGTCGGACTGACGGCCGGGGAGCCGCCGTACACTTACACTGGTATCAGAGCCACGCCATTAACCTAGTCTAGCTTGCTCTAACATGTTTACAAGTTCGATCGATCGGATTTTCCAAAAACCGCGTTTTTCATGCATCAGTTTTCTGTCGAATTTTTTTTGGCTCAAAAAATTTTTTTAGTACATTGCAGAAATACGTGCAGGGAATTCAATGCATTCTGTGAAAATTTGATCGCATGTTATTACTATTCCACCGCGGAACCGCGGCCAAACCCATGCTTGGGCCGCGGTTCCGCCGCCACTTTGACTGTTCAATGCACCAAAATTTTACAGAGGGCTTCTGACTTGAAAATGGGGTTTTTGGAATATTCTGTTTGGTCCCAGATTTTCTTTGAGTGCTACAGTAGTGCTTGGGGCCCACTCTGGAAAATTTAGTCGATCGAAAATTTTAAACATGTTAGTTCACAGTATTTACATTATATCTGCGACCGTAAATGTCATTTGATCGGTAAATCCTGTCTAACTGCTATAGCCCTTTTAGACGGATTTGCGAACGTGACATTCACGTTGATGTTCAGTGTTATGCTGTGATGTTGCAGATTGGTCGTGGGGGATAGCCTGGTTGCAATGGTAGTACAGTTTGGTTGTTTATGTACATTTGATATTGCGGGGCGAGCGTCCGACATGTGGACTGCCGTCACTGCCTGTTTGTATATTATTCTTTTGGGGCACGACCGGGCTGAGGTCGATGCACCCGTTGTATGTATATTTTATTTTCTGTACTAGGATTACCCCGCGGAGGGGTGCACGGATAGCCGGGTTCCAGATGGCAACGGGCCCGCATCTCATGGCATTGAGACGGAGGGGGCTTTACTCTAGAATTGGCGGGTTATTCGCCGCACTCGTAGGGGGTACAGGTTGACCCAGGAGGGGTGCCCAAGTTACCGGGTTCCGTGAAGTGCTGGGTAGTCCATTCACGTTGCTGAAGGGGGCTACCTCGCTTCAGGTTTTGGCGGGTAACTTGTCGCGCCCGTAGGGGTCTAGGATTTCATTGCACAAGCTATCCACACGACCAGAGGAACGTCGGGTTTCAGTAGCGGCTCTATGAAACCCTGGGATCCCAGATATCTATATTGTTCTGTGATGCTTATTACATTTCTGTGATGTTGCATTTTATCACGCCTTGAGAGAATATTATATATTGATATATATACTAGTAGATGTTGTATATGTTTTGCATCCGTGCTAGTCCAGTCCCCGCTCTGTCGTTAGTTAAGTAACCTAACGGGTAATGACGGGACCCAGTGGCGAATGCGGATGGCATATACGTACATCATTATTTTCGTTCTTTATTGGTGTGATTAATTGATGGGATTGCATTGATTCGGATCAATGCAAGCTAAACAAACCTATTCTGATGTTGTTGGAACAATTTTCAAAAAGCTGTTATTGCAAGGCGTTCTCTTTTGTTTTGCACAGTGGTATTCGGATATAAATATCCAGCACCTCAGTCGACGAGGCAAGGGCCGAGATCCCTTCACCGGGAGTGACCCCTTGGACAGAAGTTTGCATCAGGGCAATAACTTCACTATAGTCGTTTACTTTTGCTTTGCATCGTGGTATTCAGTTGGAATATCCTGCACCTCATTCTACGAGGAAAGAGCCGAGATCCCTTCACCGGCAGTGACCTCTTTAGCCAAAGTTTTCGTCACTATATTTTTATAAAGCTATCCGGTTCCTTCAATGATATCAAGTTCATTACGTTAAAGGTTTTTCGCCAAAAACCATTCGTAGCCCTCCGTCGTTTCATATGGATAGTCAATAGTATTCAAGCTGTGTTTGTTGGCCAAAGTCAAGGCACGGTGATTGGTAGCTATTGGATATTCATATGCAGCATAGATAGTTGTCTTGGTTTGGGACAGTCGTACTGCCTTGTTGGCCAAAGTCAAGGGTAGGTACGGGTGGGTTCAAATCAACCTGGAGAATGACGGGTAGAACTTGACATGTGACTTATGATTTGTTGGCCAAAGTCAAGGTCATAAGAGCATGGGGTAAAAATCAAATCGGGAGTTTCTAAAGAAACTGAAACTTGCCAGATATGCGCATACCTTCTGGAGTGTGATAACGTGAGCGGATTCCGTCACGTTATCATGCGATGATAGTTGGATCCCGATTCTCACTGATGAGTTGGTTTACTCCTCGGGTGATCCCGACTAATTCTCCTTTCAGGTTTGGAGGTGAATTTGACGTTACAGTGGGAGCTTTCCTGATTAGATAAAGTGATAACCATTCAAATCTAAGTTAGAGTGCACGCTGAGTGTTTCTTTTCTCTCCCTCTTTGGCAGTGACCATGACCCGACCTTTGACTATGACTCAGTGACCAAGTTGACCGAACCTTCTTAAACACTGGCTTTTGGATTGTCAGAGTTGCATACCTCATTGCCACTCCTACTTTAACCCTTTTCTCCAGGACACCCCGTATTACTACGAACGTCCACTTCCATTGGATAAAATCATCGTATGGTTATATACGAACGCGAAGGAATTTATTCGAGGATGGTTTCTGGTTCTGGAGAAAACGAATAGGACTATTCAGTTGTCTTTTCCTTTTACCTTCTCTCAGGTTGAGTGTACTCCTTGGTTTAGGAGATAGTACACCTATTACGCAAATTGGATAGTCTTCTTCCAAACCTTAGGCTGGTACCGAATGGTGGGGAATGAAGAAAACCAATTAGCATAACGATGGTGTACAGAAGGTATTATGTAAAGACAAATAAAGGGATTAGAAGGAGGGCAAAGTAAATTGCGACTGCTATTCATGACCAAACCAAGTATTTCATTACCACTCCCACTTCACATTTGTATTTCTCCAGAACACTCTGTATCACTACGAAGATCCACAGTTATTTTGGATATTCCATCGTATGGTTATATACGAACTCGAAAGGAACTTGTTCCAGTTCGGGGATGGATTCTGGTTCAGGAGAAATAGGAATAAGGTTTTATTCGGTTGTCTTTTATCTTCACCTTCCCTCACATTGCGAGTGCTCCTAGGATTAGGACAGTACACCGATTATGCTTATTGGATAGTCTTCTTCCAAACCATAGGCTGGTGTCGAACGGTAGGGAAGGAAGAAAACCATTTGGCCTAAAGGGGTGTGGAGAAGGTAATGACTAAAGACATATGAAGGGATGTGGAGAGATGGCATAGAAATATACGGTTACAGTTGTGAATCTGGATAATGGAAGAGGCATTACTAGGAATACCCGGATACCCCTTCGAAACATTTACATGTTTTAGTTTCGCTGTGTACTGTTAAAAGAAAACTGATTTCCCAATCAGATCTTGCTCCAGGGTATGTATTTACCGGGTATGATTCTCACATCTGTATGGTTTTACAGATGATGAGTGGGAGTAAGTTATTGGGAATTAGGTGATTGTCCTCATTATATCGGAATTCATTGTAATTGGTGATATTTGAGGAAATCGCCTGGGTTGTTTGCCGGACGGCAAATATTTGCTTTTGAATATCCGCTGTTATGCACCAATTTCAAATTCATACATCTGTACGTCTATTTTTATAGAGTGAGATATACCTTTTTGAAATTATGTCCATGATATTTACCTATATCAGTGGATGGTTAGGTAAGGAGCATTAAACAGCGGTGTAATTCTTCTTAACCATAAGTACAGTTTTCAACCTACGACACACAGGGATTGAGTTATCAGACTCAAAGGACTTATACAGAGTATTGTATGTTGTCCAGTGTCCATTAGGACAGAGGGGTTGGTCCTCGCACTATATTCTGTTTACTTGTGACTTCTCTAGTTCTTAGACATGTG
The DNA here is from genome assembly GCA_030015575.1 of Agapanthus africanus. Classification (NCBI taxonomy): domain Eukaryota; kingdom Viridiplantae; phylum Streptophyta; class Magnoliopsida; order Asparagales; family Amaryllidaceae; genus Agapanthus; species Agapanthus africanus. The sequence continues at coordinate 130,090,775 of JASDDO010000018.1, forward strand.
TTTCGTGGAAATACAAGGTCTGGGTTTTGAGAAGTTATAAGTATAAGATTAAAGTAGAGAACCAGGTATTGCAAGTATCGGGATTCTTCAAGGTGATCGAAGATGTAGATACTTGTGTATGGTATTCAGTTGATAGTAATGATTAAGAGAACTTGCTTCTCTTTCAGGTTACTCATAATTGGAAGCATTCCTAAGTTGAGCAACGCTGATCGGCCCCTTTCCATTTAGTTGACATGCACTGGAGACAGCTGCATGATTTGAATCTGGTTCAATTAAATCAGTGCCTCTGTTTCTGTATTGGATATAGAACAGTTCATATCTTGACATTGTTAAGGTACGGGGAGTTGTCCGGCTTATGCTTAAAACCAGACTCTGGATAACTCAAGGCACGTTTCTGTAATGGCTGTTTGTGGGTTGACCCAGGCTATGACGAGGGTTGACTTTCTACCATCGGGAAGATCAATAGAGATATTGTTCTTGACTCGCCACAGTTTTAAGTAAAATGGAATTTTTTTTTAGAAAACAGAAGTGGGAGTATGGTAGAACTGGAAGTGATTACAGAACCGCAGACGATTACTGAAAATTTTATAAGAACCTAAAGATTCGATCTGATTGACATTCCATTGGCCACTCCGCAGATTTGGTGGATAACCTCAGGCACCCGAGAGGTACTCCGGTAGCCTCAAGGACGGTGGCATGGAGGTTCTTGTTTACCCAGACTTTCCATTGCTGTTGTTCCAGACTGTGAGACCCGGCAGGAGGATGAGTATAGAGTCATTCTGAACTAGCTTTAGAAGTGCACGTGTATATGACTCTGCCAGAGGGTTGTCATAGTCAGTGGGAGCAACGGAAGTATCGGTGGACAAGTGGCTTATTTCTATTTATAGACTAAAGCAGATGTAGCGGAGATAGATCATCTATTTCTGATATGACAGTCATAGGTTTGACTTCATCAGAATAAGGGATGGATGTGTTAAGAAGGTAGTAGGGTGTGATGTCCTGGTATTTGGATGACATACACAGAGTAGGAAATGAAATTCCTATACTACGATCGGTTATACTTTGGTTGTCACACAGTGGTTTCTCCACACAGGAATTGGATATTATATCAAATATTCTGGTTACTAGATCTATGGTTTTAGATCTAGATTTGGGTAGTTTCCCAATCTGGGTACTTAGACAGCATTCTAAAGGTGTTTTAGAATGGACGACTCCTGGCACGGTAGTGTACCTGCCGGTGATGGAGTCACCCTCTCTAAAGGTGTCTTACAGACTAAAGTGGAGAGGGATGTGCATGATTGGAAGATCACTTGCTTAGGCAATTGAGTCAATCATGAAATGTCAAGCACCACACCAGATGTTGTTTTTTGCAGTAGATGCAATATGTTGATATTAATCCAATCCTGGAGAAACGAACGGAAGCAGTTTTAGAACATAAGTGGATGTTCTAGGGATATGATAACAACAGTCTCTTTTAGGAGACAGTTATCATTCCAGGCTTCCAAGGTGACATGGAAGACAGAGTGGTTGTCAGAGTTATAGTTTTCCTTCTGACGTGGGGCAGTATTTTGGACAGGTGGTCCAGGAAGATACTGAGGGAGGCATGGCGCATGATACTGATTAAGTTCAGTTGACGATACAGTCTAAGAAGTTTGGATTTGGAGTTCATTTATGAGCTAGGTCCCATCAGATATCCAGACATATTCTAAGACAGGTATTGCCCATTTCGGGAGATGGCTTTCTCCGCGAACTTGAGATAAAGAGAGACATAGAAAGAAACATCAAGGCGGATCCACTCACTGAGGCTATTCCTCGAACACATTAGTTTCGCAAACTTGTTTTGTGAGACTGATTAGTAGAGGAGTTGGGTGTTCGGTATCACACGGGCTGTGAGTATGCGACATCACAATAATTAGCCTTGAGTGCAAGTGGGAGATTGTTGGAGATAGTGCCCTCAGAGTCAATTATTGTATCACAGGCACATGATTGCAGTGATTGATGGAGGACCTATGCCGGTAGGACAGTCTTACTCAAGATGATAGTATGCTATCTGGTTTACCTTTATCATCGTGTACTGCTTCAGGTGACCTTACAGGTCACTATTACACGTTGATAGAGCCCTTAGGATTCTTGCTTGACGACCAGCAGTATGAGGGCGATCATATACGTGGGAGCTGGGGTCTATAAGCACATCCTTAAAAGGTCCCTAGTCGTGGGAGTTTCGAGACAGGGCATCGATACTCCAGAGTAGACTAGTATATACAGTCGAGACCCCGACGAGGGGCGGTGGCCGGTCTCACAAGCCACTGGTGTCAGTTGGATCACCAAAGCTGTATACAGGTGCTCATTGGGTTATGAGCACACCGGACAGGACTTGCCGGGAACATGCTAGTTGGTTTTATACCTGACGTCACATAGCAGTTCCCTGGTGACATGTGTACAGGTTAGTTCATCGACCTGAGATCGTCATTTGTCTCGTGTGAGTTCCCACTGCACTTTTATTACTAACCTACCACGCTCAAAGGAGACGTGCAAACAGGTTTTAGTTGGGTACAGTCCCGAGCCACATGGAGGCAGTGAGCGGATCTGCAGGGGTTCGTCTCTCCCAGTATTGGGGGTGAGGTCGCGCTGTGTCTAGGAGAGCCATTACACGAAGTACTTGGCCAAGGCAGGAGATTTACTGGTAGGTATTCCAGTAATATCTTAGGATGTTTTGGGCTACACTCCGACACGACTTATACCGCTATTGGGGGTCTGACTTTTACCGACCCCCTAGGCCCGCCATGCGATGCTCATAGACGAACGGACTGAACTGTACGGATATTGTCACTGACAGGCTCAGTAGGGTGTCAGGATGAGTTCGCTCATCGACGTCCCTTTTGGTCAATACCTGGTAGCCCGTTACGTATGGCTAATACCTCTGACATGCTTGTGGTTAAATCCACAGCCAAAGTGTTGACGAGTCTTTAGAGTCCCCCACAGACCGTTTTCTTAAGTTTCGGGCGAAACGCTGTAGAGGCCGTGTGGAGATATGGCAGGGTTCAATCATATACGTGTGGTATTGCACGGATCATGATCGGACGGATAAAACTAGCGGGCTTTGGTTTAAGCCGGATCCTAGTATTGTACAGTGTAGATTTTGTCTCATTGCATTTGTATTCGGTCGGAATACAAATGCGGGTATGTATATACAGTCACGGGGTTTTCCTGTAATTTATTACGGGATCAGTTTTATGAAGTTGCCAGTTTGCTTTCCGTTTCAGCCATTTTTCTTTGTATCTTTCATTGGCTGGAAATTGGTGGAGAGGGGGTTATTTGCAAGCATGCAAATTAGTGTTATGGAGGGTGTTTCTTGTTAATAGTTGGTTCATGATTGTTCTTACTTTCTTTGAATTCTTTAGTTCATGATTGCTTGCTTCATGATGGGAGTAGGTTGAGACTTTTTGGTGTGATCATGACTCCTCAACATCACCCATTCTTTTCTCTCTCTTGCATGATGGCTTTCTCCCCTCTTTGACTTTTACTCTATCATCTCAGTCTAATGAGAGGGCCGGCCACTAGTGTAAGGAGAGGGTGATTCATTTTTTTTGTGTGAGGATTTTTGGTTCATTTCATTGCAAAAGAAAAGTCCTGAAGTTCATTCCTCTTGCTCATTTTAACTCCACTTCCTCATGGAAACTTCAACCCCAATAGAGACAAATGGATTCTACACTTTGCCTACAGCATCCTTGGGCACGTCGACTCGCCAACTTCGTGCCCGAGTTGCCTCGGTCCAGAGGTGGGTGCCCGTAAAAGAACCCGGCGATGTGGTGCCCTTCCGACGAGGAGATGAAGACCGGAGATTCCGTGGGGAGATCGGGACGACGACGAGAAGACCGAAAGACACGGATCGCTCGGTATATCTCTCTACCCGTTCTCTAGTTAGCTAGGAGTAGGTTAATGGCCCGATCTGGGTTTTATAGTGCGTTGTGGTGCCGGTTTAAAAGTTATGTAAAAGTATCGTTTCCGCACTCCGGCGTCGGACTGACGGCCGGGGCGCCGCCGTGCACTTACGCATAGCCCCATTGTTATCGCAATATAAAGGTATTGGGTCAACAATGGACGGAACCACCTGAAGTTCACAAATGAACTTCTTCATCCAAACCGCCTCTTTTGTGGCATCGCTTGCAGCAATGTATTCAGCCTCCATCGTCGAGTCTGCGACAGTATCCTGTTTGGAACTCTTCCAACACACCGCCCCTCCGTTGAGGGTAAACACAAAACCCGAGATAGACTTGCTGTCATCTTTGTCACTCTGGAAGCTTGAATCGTTAAAGGACTCGACCCTGAGATCTCCATTACCATAAACCAGGAACATCTCCTTAGTCCTTATCAGGTACTTGAGAATGTTCTTCACTGCCGTCCAGTGGTCCTCACCTGGTTTTGACTGATACCGGGTCACCACGCTCAGCGCGTAAGCTATATCTGGTCTTGTACATAGCATCGCATACATTATAGATCCTACCGCCGAAGCGTAGGGTATATTGCTCATGCGAACCCTCTCCTCGTCGGTTTTAGGAGACATCTTCTTGGAGAGGGTGATTCCGTGCAATGAGGGTATATTACCGCGCTTGGAATCTTCTATACTAAATCTCTTTAGTACGGTCTCTATGTACCTGGACTGCGAAAGTCCCAGTAGTCTCTTGGATCTATCTCTATAGATCTTGATCCCCAGAATATACGAGGCATCACCCAGGTCCTTCATGGAGAACCGTTGTGACAAGAATAGCTTGACCGATTTTAGCATAGGAATGTCATTTCCTATCAAAAAAATGCCGTCCACGTACAAGACTAGGAACACGACAGTTCGTCCTACAATCTTCTTATAGACACAAGGTTCATCTTCGTTCTTGATGAAATCAAATTCCTTGATTGCCTCATCAAAACAGATGTTCCAGCTCCGCGATACCTGCTTTAATCCATAAATGGATTTAAGCAATTTGCACACCTTCCCGCTGCTCCCACTGTCTACGAAACCTTCTGACTGATCCATGTAAACGCACTCTTCCAAACAGCCGTTTAGAAAAATCGTTTTAACGTCCATCTGCCAGATTTCATAGTCATGGAAGGCAGCAATGGCAAGTAGGATCCGAATGGATTTGAGCATAGCTACTGGAGAAAAAGTTTCATCATAGTCCACACCAGGTCTTTGACGAAAACCTTTTGCAACGAGTCTAGCCTTATAGGTTTCCACCTGCCCATCTACACCAAGTTTCCTTTTGTAGATCCATTTGCATCCAACGGGTTTTACCCCAGGTGGAGCAATATCCAAGGTCCACACTTTATTGGTGTACATGGACTCCATTTCGGATTGCATTGCATCCAGCCACTTATCAGAGTCCCTACTGATAATAGCCTGCCTGAAACTGGTAGGGTCATCTTCTTCCAAGATGCAATCCTCTCGATCCCCGTCTATGAGAAAATCGTAGTATCTCTCGGGCGGATGAGAAATCCTACCAGATCTGCGGAGTGGCTGAGGTTCGTTGGGTGTAACTGAATCTAGCGGTTCATCCAAATCTTTAGTTAAAGTTTGTGTTTCTGGAATTTCATCCAATTCTACCATGCTGCCACTAATATTTTTAACAAGAAATTCTTTTTCCAAAAATGTGGCATTCCTGGAAACAATTATCTTCTGTTCCTCTGCATGGTAGAATAAATACCCACTGGAATCTTTTGGGTATCCCACAAACTTACATAAAACTGCCCGTGCTTCAAGTTTGTTTGGGTTCTGCTTTTTGACATAAGCTGGGCAACCCCAAATCTTAATACGATTAAGATACAAACATTTACCACTCCATATTTCATACGGAGTCTTAGGCACGGATTTGGATGGAACTTGATTCAATAGATGTGCTACTGTTTGAAGTGCATATCCCCAGAATGAAAGAGGCAAGTCAGTACTACTCATCATGGAGCGAACCATATCCAATAGGGTACGATTCCTCCGTTCCGATACACCGTTGTGCTGTGGTGTATAAGGAGGAGTAAGCTGAGAGAGAATAACATTCTCTTTTAACTAATCTAGGAATTCCTTGCTTAAGTACTCCCCTCCCCTATCGGATCGGAGGATCTTGATACTTTTGCCAGTCTGGTTCTCTACTTCGTTTCTGAATTCCTTGAATTTCTCAAAAGCTTCAGATTTGTGTTTCATCAGATACACATATCCGAACCTAGAAAGATCGTCAGTGAATGTGATGAAGTACGAGAACCCACCCCTTGCATGTATAGATATTGGACCACATACATCACTGTGTATGAGTCCTAAGAGCTCTGCTGCCCTTTCTCCATGTCCGGTGAACGGAGATTTGGTCATCTTTCATTTGAGACAAGACTGACAAGTTTCATAAGATGAAAACTCGAACGTATCCAAGAGTCCATCTTTATGCAACTTACTTAGTCTTTTCTCACCGATATGACCAAGTCTACAATGCCATAAGTAGGATTCGTTCGTATATGAACTCTTCCTCTTGCGTGTGTTTTGTATATTGAGAACTGTATTCTGATTTAGAACGTAGATACTATTACACAGTGTACCTTCTGCAACCAGTACCTTATGAAGGTAAATGTTCATGATATTTTTATCAAGAACAAAGTTATATCCATGTTTATTGAGTAAAGAAACTGATATGATGTTGCAGACCATGGAAGGTACATAGTAGCATTCGTTCAAAATCATAGTATTGCCATTTGGCAACACTAGGTGATATTCACCGACGGCTGCAGCATTAACTTGTTCTCCGTTCTCTACCCTGAGCGACATATCACCAGGTACAACTTTCCTACTTTTTCTCAGTCCCTGCAATAGATTACAGATATGAGATCCTGATCCGGTATCAAGTACCCAGGAGGGAGGGCTGACCGTAAAGCAGTTCTCAATTACAAGAACACCTGAAGTAGATGCAAAACTATGCTTCTTCTTCAACTGGGCATCCTTGGAATCCATACAATCCTCTTTTCCTTGCTCATACTTACGACTGTTGTCATAAGTTAGAGCTGAACCAACGTTCCCCAGCCCCGAATAAGAATTCAGATCGGTCAAGCGATACATTTTATTATCTTGATTAGGGCGTGAAATTATTGCTACCTGGAGAGAGAGAAAAGAAACACTCAGCGTGCGCTCTTGTAAGATTAGATTGGTTTATTGATTTATCTAACCAGGATGGCTCCCACTGTTTCCTCAAATTCTTCTTCAAACCCTGAAAGAAGAACTAGTTAGGATTAATCGCACGCCACAATACTTGCTTAACCTTTCAGCCAGGCTAGTGTTGGTACTTCGAGGGAGGTTTTCCAACGCTTTCGCGAAGTTCCTTAATTAAATAACCTCTTTTTCCTGGAGGCGTAACCCCACTAACACCGTTCTAGACACCTACTTGGTTTATAGCATTGATTGTTAAGTGAAATAATCTCCCGAGAGTAATCCAACTCATTAGTGGGATCGGGATCCAACTATCATTGTGCGATGACCTAGATGGAATCCACTCTAGTCACCACACTCCAGAAGGTATGCTAAATCTGCAAGTTTCAGTTTCTGTAGAAACTCCCGATGTGGATTTTTGCCCCTAGGACCCAAGTGACCTTGACACAGTCAAAAAATCAAAGAGTCCTAGACAAGTTCAACCCGTCATTATCTTGATTGCATTAAACCCACCCGCATAACCCTTGACACAGTCAACAAGGTTACACGACTGTCCTAACTAATCACATTGTATCCAGCAGATAAGAAATACTCAGCTACCGTTCACTGCGCCTTGACACAGTCAACAAGCGCATCACGAATACTAAGTATAACTTATAAGAAATGACGGAGGGTTACGGCTGGGTTTTTGGCGAAAAACTCGTTAACGTAATGAACTTGATGTTATTGAAGGAACCTGATAACCTTTTTAAAATTATAGCGACGATAACTTTTGCTAAAGAGGTCACTCTCTGTGAAGGGATCTCGGCTCTTTCCTCGTCCAATGAGGTGCAGGATATTCCAAACTGAATATCTCGATGCAAAGCAAGAATAATCGACTATAGTGATGTTATTACCCTGACGCAAACTTTTGTCCAAGGGGTCACTCCCGATGAAGGGATCTCGGCCCTTGCCTCGTCGAATGAGGTACTGGGCATTCATAACCGAATACCTCTTTGCGAAACAAAAGAGAACGTCCTTGCAATAACAGCTTTTTGAAAATTGTTCCAACAACGTCTTTTAGGTTTGTTTTTTCTTTGCATTAATATAATGCGCCCCATCGATTAATCCTACCATTGCAGAAAACAACGAAAATATGACGTACGCTTATGCCATCCGCATTCGCCACGGGGCCCGTCATCACCCGTTAGGTTACTTAACTAACGATAGAGCGGGGGCTGGACTAGCGCGGATGCAAAACATAAGCAACGCCTACTAGATATCATATATAGATATATACATTCATCAGATGCAATGATGATCATTCCAGATCACAGATGAACACATTGGATATTCTAGGAATCCGTGTTTCGTTCGAGCCTGCAACGAAAGACGGATTACACGGTCGCGATGAATAGCCAAACCCCACCCTAGACCCCTACGGGTGCAGCAAAGTACCCGCCAAATACCCGAAGTGAAGTAGCCTCCCTCAACAACGTGAGTAGGCCACTCAGCACTACAACGTACCCGGTAGTTTGTGCACCCCACCTTGGGTCTATCCTAGGAGCAAAAACAGTAAAAGAAATAATATACAATGGCGGCTACAACCTCATCCCGGATGTGCGGCCATAAAAATAATATTACATCAATTTACATATTACATCAAATGAAAGATAAAGAAACCCTCATCTCATAAAACCCCGGCTATTCATCCGCGACAATCCAACAAGTTCATATACACAATCCAACAACATTACAGATCACAGATATGCACAACCCCCACTAATCGACGTATAGCGATTACATTCAGTGCATATATCACAGATATAACCATTTAGCCAAAGTTTGTAGAACTCCGATCAAAATACCAATTTGCAACTACCCCAAAAATAACATTGTTCTCTGGAAAAACTGGGCAGAAACAAAACATCTTAAAAATCCTAAAATACCAAACAGAGAAGACTGCAATAAATCGGAGTCGCGGCCGAGTCAACTCGGCCGTGGATCCGTAGCGAAACGCATGGTTTAGCCGCGGTTCCGCGGCGAGTTGGCCGAGTCGTGGGCTCAAATTTCTTGCCTGTTCCAAGATAACCCTGCACCGATTTTTAAGGCATGTGGAATAATTTTTAGAGCAGTTTTAAAAATCGGCAGAAAGTATGGTTTTTTTTGACATGTTTTCGGGATTTTTTCCGGATCGAAGTTCTAAACACTTTACTAACAGTTAGTTGTTGTTTAGCTAGGCTCTGATACCACTGTTAGGTCCACGTTACCCATCCCGGTTCTTTCGGGGAGGCTGAATAGGTAAAAATCAAAATTTTCCTCACTAGGTAACATGGACCATCCATGAAGGAACTTTGCTAAACAAAAATTAACAAATAAACTATAAGTTTTAGCTACTATGTAGAATGGTTATACCTAGGTCTTGAACTCCTTCTCTTCTTTTGTGGTTCTCCTCCTTTCTTGCTCCTTGTAGTGGTTTGAATGGCTCCTCCTCGTCGTCTCCTCTTTGCCGAAGATAGATCCACCCGAGTGCCTCGAACTTGAGCTCCTACCTCAACCTAGAGGTAACTAAGGTGCTTGGTTTGCTAAACCTAGAACCCTAGAATGATTAGAGAAGAGCTATGGTAGTTTTGTCTCAAAAGTTTATGATTTCCAACTCATGGAACACTTAAACTTTGAGAGAGGAAGAGGGAGAGCTTTCTTTCAAGAGAGAGAAAGAATATGATAGAATGAGCTCTCATCTTGCAACCATGCTCACATATTTGGAATAATGATGATAATAATAGTAATAAAGAATTGTGATGGTTAGTTTATGAATGACCATTATCATTACATTCATTTAATGAATTTTACAAAGAACAAGAAGCATCATTGAAATGAAATGATGATGGTCAACAAGTCCACAATGGTCAACCGGTCAACAAAGTCAACAAGTCAACAAAAGTCAAATTGTCAACAACCCTAACCATGGCACAATTATCCTTAATTAATATTATTAACCATATTCCTCATTCTCATTAGGGTTTGGAAAAAGTCAACGGTCAACAAGTCAACCAAAGTCAAATGGTCAACAACCCTAATGAGAATCCTCTGCCTCTGACTCTGTCAACTGTGCATACACACCCGCATCCGTGCTCCGAGGAACACGAATACACTGAGACAAAACCAATCCCAAAACAAATACTAGGATCTGGCTTAAACCAAGGTCCGCTAGTAATAACTGCCCGAACACCAAACGTGCACAAGTGCGCGGATGTGAACGAACCCCGTCGCAAAACCATGCGACCTCTACTCTGTTTTGCCCAAAGGTGAGTAACCCTCTGTGTGGGACTCTAAAGGCTCGACACTACACTGGCAGTGGGTTTAACTATAGGCAGCAAGCGGTACTAGCTGTACGTAACGGTCCCTAGGTAAATGCCGACAAGAAGACTGATGAGGTGAACCCATCCGAGCTCCTACTGAGCCTGAATGTGACAATCTCCGTACAGTCCGGTCTATTCGTCTGAGAGTATCGCATGTCGGGCCTAGGGGGCGGTAAACGTCAGACCCCTAATAGCAGTAGAAGTCGTGTCGGAAAGTAGCCCAGAACACCGTGATAAACTACTGGTAACACTACCAGCAAATCTCGCTTGCCCTGGCCAGGGATGACTATGTGTAATGGCTTTCCTAGACACAGCGCGATATCAAATCCCAATACCGGGAGAGACGAATCCTATCTAACCATCACTGCCTCCAAGTGCTTCGGGACTGCACCCAACTACTACCTGTTTGCACGACTCAATAAAGCCGTGGTAGGGTAGTAATCTAAGAACAGTGGGACCACACTTGAGGCGAAGTGACAGTGTCAAGTCAACGGACTACAGCTGTACTCACGTCACCTGGGAACTGTTAACTGACGATAGGTATAATACCAACCTACAGTTCCCGACGAGTCCTGTCCAGTGTACTCGTAACCTAACGAGCACCTGCATACTATCTCCAGTACGACGTACTGATGGCTGTGGGACAGACCATCTCCTCTGCTGGGACGAGAAGCGTATGCACCAGTCTACTCTGGAATATCGATGCCCTGTCTCGATAATCCTACGACTAGGGACCAAAGTAAAGAAGTACTTATAGACTACCCAGCCCCCACTAGTGTGATCGCCATCACAACGCCGGTAGTCAAGTAAAGATCCTAAGGGCTCTATCAATATGTTTTTAGCGATATGTTAGAAGAAACATATACACATATTAAGATAGATACAAACCAAGTAGCATACTACTATATTGAGCAAGACTGTCGTAAACCTGTGTATATATCCCAAGCTTCCAAAATGTATTATACATACTATACATACTAGTACTATACAATAATGGCCTCTAGGGCATACATATCGAACAGCTTTAATGAAGGCTTTAATGAGAGCATTGATGAGGAGAGTGAGAGAGTGAGTGTAAGGCTAAGACTCACCCTACACTCACCTCTCATCATTATCATCTTTCACTCTCTCATTCTTCTCTCATTCTCAATTATTGTTCATCTCCTCAACTCTCAACTGAATCCGTCACTACCTCTTCACAAATCCTTGCCAAAACTTCATTAAACACTATGGAAAACACATCACATGTCATGTTTAGCCACTAGGTTGCCTTGGAGCTTGGAAAGATTGGATTTTTGAGTAAGAGTTGCTAGGTAATGACCTCTAACTGATAATTAGGTATTTATATTGTTGTGTTGCCTTGTAGTTGTGGTTTAGAACACTAAAAGTATAGTTTCGTGCACATATCGTATTTTTAGTGTCATATTGGAGTCTTTGTGATCTGCTATGACCTGGGAATTTTACTGTAAAATCTAGCAGTGTAGTAGTGATGTACTAGTGACCCTAAGCATTCACCTGAAGCACGAACCCCATAGGCTCGGATTTTGCCGACGACATTAGGGGGAAATCCGGCGACCTCGGCTATTTGGGGAGTTGGGGTTTTGTTTTTGTAGGGTAGCTGTCTGCTGCTGTTTAGAGGTGTTTGGTACAATTTGATTTTTTAGTTTTGACAGTATACAAAATTTGGGATCACTTTGCTTTAATCTAGTGTTTTGAATACTCGTGTCACGTTATCCGACACGGTTCATGATCTTGTATAGCTGTTGCACCTGGGGTGGTTTTGGGGTGTTGCCACACACGTTAACCACTAGATGGACACTTGAGAATTGTTTTGGACTTGGTGCGTCGGTCAAACGTAGTTTGTACGTGATATTGGTCGATTTCTGAGATTTGCACTTGTTATGTTTGTGTTAATAGGATCGCAGGTGGAAACTTCGAACGCTGCGAAGAAATGGAAGCGGGTGATTGGATCTACCTAGCTCGTGATAGTCGGTGAGTAGATTTAACATCTATGGGGCAATCGCCCGTATGGCGTTAAGCGTCAGGGCTAGATATGATATGATATTAGCCACATGTTTATATGCACATATAGAGATGGTGCATAAACTTCATTGCATATTATTACTTGTTGTGCCTGAACTTGTATCCTGTGGACACTGCACTATTATTGACAGTTCATGTTGCACGAGCACTAATTGTATGCTATACACACACTGTCAGTAATTGCCATGACACGCACAACACCTATACATACGTGATATTGTATTGGTTAGGGACATTGAGACATGATTCTTATTTCCATTGTGCATATGAAATATAGCATACCTGTATACCAACATGCTTACACCTATGCCTTGCTATACCTACATGCTTACACACATATCTTGCTATAGCTACATGTACCTCACGCATACATACTTACATGTACACCCATATACCTTGCTATAGCTACATGTTCACTTTATATGATGTTGCGTTGGATTTGGATAATTGGGAACCACGTGATATATTTAATGACTTGTTCCATTTAAATAGCGGATTTTTCCTTGATATGCTCATATTGTTGTTCTATGTTGCATACATCATATTACATGGATTTACGCATTGAGTTATGGATTTCATGTGATATTCTGGATTTAAGAACCGCGGGGATATTTCAAGAAATGTGTACTGTTTTGAAAACCTTGTTTCTCTCGTATGATACGTGGATTGTGAGTGTCGAAGTTGGAGACTCAGGTTCCGTGAGACGTATAGATACATGGATTGCGGGACACTCAGGTTCCGTGAGACGTATCGATATGTGGATTGCGAGCGTCGGAGTTGGAAACTCAGGTTCCGTGGATTGCTAGTGTCGATATTGGACACTCAGGTTCCGTGAAATATACAGATACGATATGTGGATTTACGTGTCGATGTTGGACTCGAGTACTTCATGATGTTTTTGAGTGCCGATGTTGGGCACTCAGGTTCCATGAGATTTACAGGATATGAGGGCCAGTCCTGGTGACGGCGTCTGAGGATTTTGGGATTTGGGGTGTCATTGATGGACGCCAGGTTTTTCCATGCTGATGATTTGTGCATGAGGTTTATTATTTATCCCACACTCAGGATTTATTTGATATGCATTTGATTCATGTAGATATAGTACCCTGGTGCTGTACCTTGATAGTTGCATATTCATATTGCCATACTTATGCTATCAGATTGTATGTGATAGATTATCGTTGTTAGTGCATACTTGCGATTACAGTATGGTGTTATTTACTATTCACGAGTTGGCAACTCACCCCCGTTGTGCCACAGTGTTTTGAAGGTCTGATCCTCGGAGTAGTCGTGGCAGGGCGTCTTATTATCTCAACTTTTGTGGATACCGCTACGGTTGGCTGTGAGGCCTTTTGCTATAGGTGGGTTGCGGTTATCTGATGATGTATATTATGTATCTTTTGTATCTAGTACTCTCCATCTACCATCTTCATGTATTGACTTAGAGATTAGTTGTGTAGATCGATGTTGTATATTCTTATGACTCTGGTTGTCGTGCTCGTGTGAGCCGGCCTTTTTTATGTGGATTATCTTTTTTCTTCTCTACGGCGTCGTATATCTGTTTGGGTGGTTGTTTCCGCCTTTGGTCAAGATTTGCTCCCGTTTGGGGATGCTTTACTTATGTCTTATGTTTGTACCCGTTTCGGGGCTATCTTTTACAAAGGAGGTGCTGCCGAAATTTTTATGAAAACAAACTTAAGCTTTATGTTCTTACTTGAGATTTTACAGTGTTTTTATCATTTACTTCTTGTAATGGTTTAGATTGCTTGGTTTTCGGCTTACTTAAATTGCGTTACGCCTGTTGACGTTACGTAGTCTAAGTGCCGGTCATGTGCCCAATTTGGGTCGTGACAAAGTTGGTATCAAAGCGCTAGGTTTTACCTTTCGGTATGTAACATGACCTTGGTATGATGGAGTAGGTAGCTTAAGCAGAGCGACGTAGCGTGTGTATGTTCCGTGGCATACTTACGACACGGTGCTCCGCCTAAGTGACCTTAGGACTTATTGCTTGAAATTCCTTCCGTGATTATATACATCCTAGAGATTCGATTTCTGTGTCCTTATCGAATCCTGTTTCCATTTCTAGCCTTTATGCCGCCGAAGACTACGAGGGCGTAGAGAGCGGCCGTGAGGGTCGAGGTCAAAGTTGACTCATCCGAGATGAGGACTGACCCAGGAGGTACGCCCATTGTGAAGGAGCAGATTGATCCACCTTCGATGGACCGTATTGCTAGGCTCGAGGCCGGTATGCAGGATATAAGCCAGATGATGGGGACGTTGGTTGAGGCCAGTCGAGTGCAGGGATATGAGGTTGTTCAACCTGTTGCGGGGACTGTGTTGGGGCCTACTATTCAGGCAGTTGTACCTGCAGCTACAGAGGTGATCACCGTATCGCTATCAGAGTTTATGAAGCTGAGGCCTTCGGTTTTCACTGGCACTGATGCAGCTGAAGATCCCCAGCCATTTATCGATCGGATGGCTAGGGTATGTCGTTCGCTGAGATGCTCCGACGTGAGATGGGTAGAGTTCACGAGTTTTCGTCTGGAGGGTATGGCCCAGAAGTGGTGCGAGTCCTTAGAGAAGGGCAGAGCCATAGGTCTTTCTCCTATGACTTGGGCTGCGTTCGTGACGGTGTTTCTTGCCCGTTTTCTTCTGCAGAACGTCAGGGATGCTCGAGCGCGCAGTTTCAAGTCGTTACACCAGACTCATGACGGTGTCCGTGTACGATGTGTAGTTTACCGAGCTGTCTGTGTATGCTCCGTATTTGGTAGCTACTGAGGAGATGCGGGTCAAGAGGTTTGTTCGAGGCTTGCTTACCCAGTTGTTCCTCGCTATCAGCATACAGTATTGTGACACGTATGCAGCAGCGGTGGACGCAACACTATTGGTGGAGGAGCGTCTTTCTGAGTCATCGGTTGTTCCGGAACCGAAGAGGGTTTGTGCTGGTGTATTAGCACGGAGGCAGGCGTTTAGATGTCGTGACAGTTCCTGTTCAGATACTGGGGATAGTGGAGGCTCGGGACGAGGCCAACCTTTTAGCTCTTATCCCCAGGAGAGTCAGCAGTTTTCATCTGGATGTTTCCGGTGTGGGAGTTTGTGTCATCGCGTTCTAGATTGTACTGAGTCACGTGAGGGTGAGACAGCTCTACCACATGTTACCCTACCACCTTCTCCACCTCAGAGGGTGTTGCCTCTTATGCCTGTTGTTGCTCCGCATCAGACTCATGTTCAGAGAGGTCATGGTCGCGGTGGTTTTATGCCGAGAGGATGGGGTGGCAGAGGTGAAGGTCAGCCAGTCGCCGGTAGAGGGCAGGCTCGGGTGTTTGCCTTGACTCATCAGGACGCGTATGCGTCCAATGCAGTGGTTTTAGGTACTCTTTCTGTATGTTCTTTTGATGCACATATTTTGTTTGATCCGGGATCTACGCATTCGTATGTTTCTATACACTTCATGCCAAGGTTGCGCCGAGAGTCGTGTAAAGCTAAGACTCACCCTACACTCACCTTTCATCATTATCATCTCTCACTATCTCATTCTTCTCCCCTTCTCAATTATTGTTCATCTCCTCAACTCTCAACTGAAACCGTCACTACCACTTCACAAATCCTTGCCAAAACTTCATTAAACACTATAGAAAACACTTCACATGTCATGTTTAGCTACTAGGTTGCCTTGGAGCTTGGAAAGATTGGATTTTTGAGTAAGAGTGGCTAGGTAATGACCTCTAACTGATAATTAGGTGTTTATATTGTTGTGTTGCCTTGTAGTTGTGGTTTAGAACACTAAAAGTATAATTTCGTGCACATATTGTATTTTTAGTGTCATATTGGAGTCTTTGTGATCTGCTATGACCTGGGAATTTTACTGTAAAATCTAGCGGTGTAGTAGTGATGTACTAGTGACCCTAAGCATTCACCTGAAGCACGAACCCCATAGGCTCAGATTTGGCCGGCGACATTAGGGGGAAATCCGGCGACCTCGGCTATTTGGGGGAGTTGGGGTTTGGTTTTTGTAGGGTAGCTGTCTGCTGCTGTTTAGAGGTTTTTGGTACTGTTTGATCTTTTAGTTTTGACAGTATACAAAATCTGGGATCACTTTGCTTTAATCTAGTATTTTGAATACATGTGTCACGTTATCTGACACGGTTCATGATCTTGTGTAGCTGTTGCACCTGGGGTGGTTATGGGGTGTCGCCACACACGTTAACCTCTAGACAGACACTTGAGAATTGGTTTGGAGTTGGTGCGTCGGTCAAACGTAGTTTGTACGTGATATTGGTCGATTTCTGAGATTTGCACTTGTTATGTTTGTGTTAATAGGATCGCAAGCGGGGATTTCGAACGCTGCGAAGAAAGGAAAGCAGGTGATTGGATCTACCTAGCTCGAGATAGTCGGTGAGTAGATTTAATATCTATGGGGAAATCGCCCGTAAGGTGTTAAGCGTCAGGGCTAGATATGATATGATATTAGACGCATGTTTATATGCTCATATAGAGATGGTGCATGAACTTCATTGCATATTTTTACTTGTTGTTCCTGAACTTGTACCCTATGGACACTGCACTATTATTGACAGTTCATGTTGCATGAGCACTAATTGTATGCTACACACACACTGTTGGTAATTGCCATGACACGCACAACACCTATACATACGTGATATTGTATTGGTTAGGGACATTGAGACATGATCCTTATTTCCATTATGCATATGAAATATACCAAACCTGTATATCTATATGCTTACACCTATGCCTTGCTATACCTACATGCTTACACACATATCTTGCTATAGCTACATGTACCTCACGCATACATACTTACAGGTACACCCATATACCTTGCTATAGCTACATGTTCACTTTATATGATGTTGCGTTGGATTTGGATAATTGGGAACTACGTGATATATTTAACGACTTGATGCATTTAAACAGCGGATCTTCCCTTGATATGCTCATATTATTTTTTTATGTTACATACATCATATTACATGGATTTTCGTATTGAGTTATGGATTTCATGTGATATTCTAGATTTGAGAACCGCGGGGATATTTCAAGAAATGTGTACTATTTTGAAAACCCGGCTTCTCTCGATATGATACATGGATTGCGAGTGTCGGAGTTGGACACTCAGGTTCCGTGAGACGTATAGATACGTGGATTGCGAGTGTCAGATTGGACACTCAGGTTCTGTAAGACGTATGGATATGTGGATTGCGAGTGTCGGAGATGGACACTCAGGTTCTGTGGATTGCGAGCTTCGATATTGTACACTCAGGTTTCGTGAGATGTACAGATACGATATGTGGATTTATGTGCTGATGTTGGACACAAATACTTCATGATGTTTTTGAGTGGCGATGTTGGACACTCAGGTTCCATGAGATTTACAGGATATGAGGGCCAGTCCTGGTGACGGTTTCTGAGGATTTTGGGATTTAGGGTGTCATTGATGGACGCCAGGTTTTTCCATGCTGATGATTTGTGCAAGAGGTTTATTATTTATCCCACACTCAGGATTTATTTGATATGCATTTGATTCATGTAGATATAGTACCCTGGTAGTGTACCTTGATCATGATAGTTGCATATTCATATTGCCATACTTATGCTATCAGATTACATGTGATAAATTATCGCTGTTAGTGCATACTTCTGATTACAGTATGATGTTATTTACTATTCACGAGTTGGCAACTCACCCCTGTTGTGCCATAGTGTTTTGCAGGTCTGATCCTCAGAGTAGTCGCGACAGGGCGCCTTATTATCTCTACTTTTGCAGATACCGCTACGGTTGGCTGTGAGGCCTTTTGCTATAGGTGGGTTGCGGTTATCCGATGATGTACATTGTGTATCTTTTGTATCTAGTACTCTCTATCTACCATCTTCATGTATTGACTTAGAGACGAGTTGTGAGGATCGATGTTGTATATTCTTATGACTCTGGTTGTCGTGCTCGTGTGAGCCGGCCTTTATTTATGTGGATTATCTTTATTCTTTGGTACGGCGTCGTATATCTGTTGGGGTGTTTGTTTCCTCCTTTGGGCGATATTTGCTCCCGTTTGGGGATGCTTTACTTATATCTAATGTTTGTACCCGTTTCGGGGCTATCTTTTACAAAGGAGGTGCTGCCGAAATTTTTATGAAAACAAACTTAAGCTTTAAGTACTTCCTTGAGATTTTATAGTGTTTCTATCCTTTACTTCTTGTAATGGTTTAGATTGCTGGGTTTTCGGCATACTTAAATTGCGTTACTCCTGTTGATGTTATGTAGTCTATGTGCCGGTCATGTGCCTAATTTGGGTCATGACACTACTCAAGGGGTGGTAAATGTCAGACCCCAGTAACCAATAAGTCATGCCGATATAAAGCTCATAACGGGTCGAGAAACTACTGATAACGCTTACCAGTAGATCTCCGTATCAGCCCTGGCCAGGAACTTCCTGTTGTAGCCAATCGAGCACAGCGTAACATCAACCCCCAATACCGGGAGAGACGAATCCCCTCTTATCGCTCATTGCCTCCATGTGATTCGGGACTGTACCCAAAAGCCACCGTTTTGCACGTTCTCTTGAATGTGGTAAGGTGGAAATCAAAGCACAGTGGGAATCACACAAGACTCTATAAAGATCTCGGGTCTACAGACTAACCTTTACTAGTGTCACCAGAGAACTGCTATCTGACAATAGGTATAATACCAACTAGGAGTTCTCGGTGAGTCCGTTCAGTGTACCAAGTCTCCACTGAGCACCCGTATACCATCTTTGATGTCAAACACCAATGGATGTGGGATCATCTATCGTCCATCATATGGGTCAAGAAGCGTATACGCTAGTCTACTCAAGAATATTGATGCCCTGTCTCGATACACCCTCGACTAGGAACAAATAAAGGATGTACTTATGGACAACCCTGGCCCCTCTAGTATAATCTGTATCATAGTCCTGGTAGCCAAGTACACATCCTAAGGCCTTTATCGATATGTGAGAGCAAGACAGTATCACAATACAAGTCTACATGTTAAGACAAAGAGCAACCAGATAGCATACTGTCATGTCGAGCAAGAAAGTCCGCTCTATATAAGTCCAAGCATCCACTATAATATACATCATATGTACAATAATGGCCTCTAGGGCATACACATAACTAACAATCTCCCACTTGCACTAAGGCCAGTTGTTGTAGTATCTCATACCCAACATCCCGAAAGTGTCTCTCAAATTGTATCTGGGGTATGGCCTTTGTGAGTGGATCCGCTGTGTTCTTCTTCGTGTCAACTCTCCTGACCTCGATCTCCCAGCGATCAACTATCTTCTAGATCAGGTGATACCGCCTTAGAATATGCCTGGATTGCTGATGGGACCTAGGTTCCTTGGCCAATGCCACTGCTCCATTGTTATCACAATACAAAGGTATTGGATGCTCGATGGATGGAACCACTCCAAGTTCAGTTATGAAATTCTTCATCCAGACAGCCTCTTTGGCAGCATGGTTGGCAGCGATGTATTCAGCCTCCATCATCGAGTCTGCCACGGTTACCTGCTTGGAACTCTTCCAACAAACCGCCCCTCCATTGAGGGTAAAGAAAAATCCCGTGACTGACTTAGAGTCGTCCTTATCACTCTGGAAGCTCGAATAGGTAAAAGACTCCACTTGGAATTCTCCATTACCATACACTAAGAACATATCCTTAGTTCTTCTCAAGTACTTGAGAATGTTCTTCACAGCTGTCCAGTGATTCTCTCCTGGATCTGCTAGATACCTACTCACTACACTTAGTCAGTATGCTACATCGGGTCTGGTACATAACATCGCGTACATGATAGAGCCTACTGTCGAAGCATAGGGTATCCATTGCATGAGAGCTCTCTCCAAATCATTCTTGAGAGACATCTCTTTGGAGAGAGTGAGTCATGAGATCGTGGGTAAATTCCCACGGTTGGAATCTTCCATACTAAACCTCTTTAGTATGGTGTCAATGTAGCTGGATTAGGACAATCCCAGTATCTGTTTAGATCTATCTCTATAGATAATCCCCAAGATGTAGGAGGCATCACCTATATCTTTCATTGAGAATCTTTTTGATAAGAAGAGCTTGACCGAGTGCAGCTTAGGAACATCATTTCCTATCAAGAGTATGTCATCCACGTACAATATGAGGAAAACAACCTTACTCTCTGCCACCTTCTTGTATATACAAGGTTCATCTACGTTTTTGATGAAGTCAAACTCTTTGACTACTACATCAAAACAGATGTTCCAACTCCGCGATGCCTGCTTTAACCCGTAGATGGATTTAAGCAGCTTGCATACCTTTCCACTGTTCCTACTGTCCACGAAGCATTCTAGCTGCGTCATGTACACGCTTTCTTCTAAATCACCATTTAGAAAGGCGGTCTTAACATCCATTTGCCAGATTTCATATTCATGGTATGCAGCGATGGCAAGTAGGATCCGGATGGACTTAAGCATAGCCACTGGAGAAAAGGTTTCATCATAATCCATACTTGGTCATTGACGAAAACCTTTTGCAACAAGTCTAGCTTTGTAAGTCTCAACTTTTCCATCTACACCAAATTTTTTCTTGAAGATCCACTTGCTCCCGATGGGTTTTACCCCTTCAGGAGCATCTTCCGAAGTCCATACTTTGTTGGTGTACATGGATTCCATCTCAGATCGCATTGCATCCAGCCATTTCACAGAGTCCCCACTCGTGATGGTCTGCTCGAAACTAGTTGGGTCATCATCTTCCATGATGCAATCCTCGTTCCCACCATCAATGAGAAAACCATAGTATCTCTTAGGTGGATGAGGAACCCTATTAGATCAGCGGAGAGGCTGAGGTTCGTTGAGAACTATTGACTCCTCTGGTTCTACCAAATCTTCTGTCGTAGTTTGTATAGATGGAACCTCTTCCAGTTCTACCTCCTTGCCACTAATTTATTTTTCAAGAAATTCCTTTTCTAAAAAGGTGGCATGTCGAGAAACAAACACCTTTTGTTCCTCGGTGTGGTAGAAGATATACCCTCACGAATGTTTGGGCTATCCAATAAACTTACACAGAAAAGACTTTGTCTCGAGCTTGTCCAGATTTTGTGTTTTCACATATGCCGGACAACCCCATATCTTAACATAATTAAGATATGGTCTCTTTCCTTTCCATATCTCATATGGAGTGGTTGGCATAGATTTGGTGGGAACCATATTCAATAATTCTGCAGCTGTCTCCAGTGCATATCCCCAAAAGGAAATAGGCAACTCAGCAGTACTCATCATAGAGCGCACCATATCCAATAGGGTGCGATTCCTCTGCTCCGATACACCGTTGTGCTGTGGTGTATACGGAGGAGTAAGCTGAGAGAGAATCCCATTCGCTTTTAGATAGTCTCGAAATTCCGTGCTCAAGTATTCTCCTCCCCGATCAGATCGAAGGATTTTAATACTTTACCCGTCTGGTTCTTGACTTCATGCTTATATTTTTTGAATTTCTCAAAAGCTTCAGACTTATGTTTCAATAGGAACACATGTCCATATCTTGAGAGATCGTCAGTGAATGTAATGAGTACTGTCACGACCCAAAATTTAGCATGTGACCGGCACTTAAATTACAAAACGTCTAAAGGCGTGACGTAAATCAAGTAAGCTGAAGCCCAGAAAATCTAAACCTTTTTGCGAAAAAATAGTGGCGGTGCAGTTTTGAAATAAAGGTATAATGAATCATGTTTCGTCGTTTAAAATTTGGGCAGCACCTCCCTTATATATTTTGATCCAAAACATATATACAACAATATATAGGCATCCTCAAGCGGGAGCTAGCTCTTCACCAACTGGAGGAATCACAACCACGGAATAACATATATACGACTCCCAACGGCGAAGAATCAACCCAGAAAGAACAAATAAAGAAGCAAGACATCAAAACTCAAGAAAACGATCAAAAACCCATCGCTCTAAGTCTCACACAACCAAGTTTGACTAGGTCTACCAATATACAATGTCTAGTCTCTGATTTGACCTGATTTGATGTGATAGAGTTTATCTAGATACAAAAGAATATAACAGTACGAAAGTGGGCATGATCCAACATGTGTCCCACCTACCAAAGCAAAACACCATAGATGAAACTGTGTGCCAGCGATACCGCAACTGATCCCAAGCGGTCAAACCTGCAAGAACTGTGGCACAATAGGGGTGAGTTGCCAACTCGTGAGTAGAAAACATCAGCAAGTAGAAATCGAATAAAACAACGATTTCCTAGGTCACTATATCCTGAAGGTAATACTATGATATCTAGGGTGACCAAGTTTGCATATATGTCAACAATCGAGTCAATACAATGACATATATATAAATAAATATCTGACATCATATGCCTGTATGCATGTGGATATCATCCACGTGTCCATCAACGACACAAACAATATCATGGAACTTGAGTGTCCCACACTAACACTTGAACATCATTAAAACATAAGCCTGTATATATATGAGAGTATCTACCACGTGTGTACATCAACGACACATCAAAATCATGGAAGCTGAGTGTCCAACACTGACACTCGAAACATCATGAAAACATATGCCTGTATATATGAGGATATCAACCCGGTATGTCCATCAACGACACATCAAAATCATGGAACCTGAGTGTCCGACACCGACACTCGAAACATCATGAAACCTGTTTCCAGCATCGACACGTAAATCCTCATATCTCAGGCGCCGCATACTCAGATCGGCCCTCATATCTATCTCATCTCAGGCGCTGCATCCTCAGATCGGTCGTCATATCCATCTCATATCATAACTCCAAAAAGGTATCCTCCGGATATCCGCCGAGTTCTATACAATCACCGGTAGGTAGTACTCCCCTGCCAGGCTCACCGCCTAACAATACGAGTCTTCTTGCCCTGGGGTACCTCACCAGGTCCACCATGTACCCGCAGTCGGTGCCTACCGCTCCTCGAATCGGGTATACTCACTGCTCAGAACCGAGAAAACTCATGGTAGACATCTCGAAATATCATATCAAGAGGAACTGCATTTTTAAAACAATACACAATTTCCTTTGAAATTAAACTGCGGTTCTCAAATCCAGAGCTCTCATAAAAACAATATCTCAATGCATATAACCATAAAGTACGATGTATGAAACATAGAGTAGTAATATAAGCATATCGGGTATATCATGCAAGCATATAACCATAAGGTACGATGTATGCAGCATAGAGTAGTAATATAAGCATATCGGGTATATCGTGTAAGCATGTCAAGTGATAGTACTGAACAATGAATGTACTTTTACTTTTAAGATTAATATCATGATAGGGTAGTTCTCCTGTGCTGGCACGACAATTCTACTGTATAAGTGACATGGCAATTCTACTGTATAAGTGGCATAGCAATTACCGATGAAGAATGTGTGTGAGCCGGCAAACCTGTGTATGTGTAACATGCGCATCAACGGTAATTGTGCAGGTGTACTAGCAAATGATATCATATAGCTTTAAACACCGGCACGTCGTATTTACATCACGAGGGGTAATATCCTACACAACATGAACAATAAATGGGTATATCTATCTACACAAGAATCATACGATCACTTTTAAACGATACACATCGTCGTTTTGAAAATAGGTATGGTTCAGGTGGCAATCTTTATATCGGCGATCCCGCCTCATAACATCCGATATGATAATAATCATCGATCAGCATCCTCAAATCACTAGCGCGGATCAATCATTCGGTACATCTCATCGCATACGGTAATCCATCGTACGGGGTCATCAAACAGAATAGGGAATCTATCGACCTATACAATAATGAGGGTACGGATCTAAAGTCTCGTACGGCATATTACTCATTATACTCATAAATATATATATACACATATATCTCAAATCACATTTGTATAAACTTCATATCTTATTAATTCCACCACACCTCTATCTCAATCTCGTGTCGTGTTTATTGATCTCGATCTCATATCCTATCATTATCAAACCATACTTGTCATCTTTCAATTCTCATTTCATATTCTCATATATCAATATATTCATTAGTGTCAACTTTTATCATATCATCTTTTACTAAATCCAATAATTATGTTATCTTAAGTTCATAGCATATCCTTTATCAAAATTATAATTTAAAACATAATCTTCCATATCAATGGTTGCGGGGGGTGCTATACGCCGTCCACCCGACTTCCCCCGTAGATATAAATCTACTCACCTGCTAAACTCCTCGCTTAGCCGAAGTAGATGCGCTTCATCGTCTCGGAATTCCACGTGAAGGTACCTACAATCAATACACAATCGTATTGCTATTAAAACCAATATCCGAAAACTGATACGGCACACGAATTGCTCATAGGTTAGAACCTATAGCTTACGCATGCAAGATCAACCAAATAACCCTCGTTCGTTGACGTATAAACGTCCAACGACGGAATCAAATCCAAATATAAAAACCAAGAATTCACATATCGAAAAACATATCTAAAACAATCGCAATCAACTCCCAGATTTTGGCTCAGGTAAATGTGAACTAAATAAACAAGTACAGGGGATAGATTGTAGGGTAAGTGAGCTACATGCAAAACCACAACACCAACACAAATAGGGGGTCCGGTGAGAACATCTCAAAATCCGGCGCCGCCGGTTTTTATAGGGTAGAATGGGTTCGTATTTCTGTGATGGTCTTCTTGTGGTTTATCTAGGTCAATGGACTTGCTTGATTTTCTTATAAATACCCCAGATAGCTCCAGATACCCTGTAGGCCTTTAGGTTTCATAAAACCGACACGGAACAATTTCTAAGTTCATGTATCGGGTTCTAAACTCATTTTCAGGCCAGTAAATCAATCTCTAAGGTCTTGTAAACACTCACTACACCTCAATTACCACTTAACATCATCTTGGAATTTTCTAAGATCACATATCCTAATTATATCGATTTCTAGCTAAACTAGGATATTTAAACATAAACACTAATTTAAAAGTGAAGGGATTACCTCATTTGTCAACCAAAGATAATTCTTGAGTTGCCCAAAGTCTTCAAAATCCAAACTTGAATGGTTCCAAGGGTTTAGAATAGGTTTGTGCATGTTTTTAATGAAAGTGGCATGAGCTTTTGAGAAGGGATTGGAGATGAGGCATGGAGGTAGTGAGGGATGAAGCATGAAGCAATTGAGTTGAAGAAAACAATGGGGAAAGGAGAATGGGGCAGCCAAGTAAGCTTCTCTCTCTCTTAAGCTCACTCTCCCTTACCCTCGCTTTCTCACAAATATCCATTTTTGTTTCCTTCACAAAAATCTCATGGCATCAATTCTATTCCTTTCACACTCAAAACTCTCTCCTCTCTTTACATTTCCTTTTTCTTTCATTTCTCATTCTCTTTTAAATCTCACAAGTCACAAAGACAACTCACAAACTCATAAGTTCACAAGTCACAAACACAAAAACAACATGCACATAACATGGTGTACTAGCCATGGAAAAATATAAAAATACGGATTTGACCAAAATCCGATAAATATTATTATAATAAATAAATTATTTTAATCTCCGATAAATTTCCAAATATTGGTAAATACTTATATCATTTTATGAAAAACCCCTATTCGCAAATTGAATATTTTTCGCGAAATATATCATTTTAATATTAAATTTCCAAAAATAATATTTTATATTTCTGAAATGTTACAAGTACGAGGAACCATTCCTGGCCTGTGTAGACATGGGACCGCATACATCACTATGTATCAGTCCCAAGAGTTCCGTAACTCTTTCTCCGTGTCCAGTAAACGGAGTTTTGGTCATCTTTCCTTTGAGACATGACTGTCAAGTTTCATAAGATGATAATTCGAACGGATTCAAATATCCATCCTTATGTAACTTAGCTAGTCATGTCGCATTGATATGACCTAGTCTACAATACCATAAGAAGGATTCATTCATTTCTGAACTCTTCCACTTGTGTGTGTTCTGTATGTTAAGAACCGTGTTTTGATTCAGAACGTATAAACCGTTACATAACACACCAAACCCAATCAACACTTGATTTAGGTGAATGTTCATAACATTATTCTCTACAATAAAGTTATATCTGTAACATTTCAGGAAAATAAAATATTATTTTTAGGAATTTTTATAATTAAATATTAAATATTATGAATATTTTAATTATGCGGTATAATTAAATACCGATAAATCGGAAAATATTTAGAAAATTGTAAGAATTTATAAAATGAGGGTACTTTATGTGATTTATGCAAATTACAAATTTTATGATTAAATATATTCACTTTTAATGCTAATCGCGATTAAAACCGCTAATCGCGCAATAAGCTTGAATTGTGCATATAACATGCAACATGTCACATTTTAGCACTTGTTACATTTTGTCATGGCTTTTTTCCTTTTATTTTATGGTTTTGTTTTAGAAAAAGAAAAGAAAACAAAAGATAAACAGAAGAGAAAAGAAAAGGAATAGAATAAAGAAATGAGGGATGAGCATGAGAGAGAGAGAGGTGAGGGGTCTCTTTGACCAAGTCCCATTTTCTTTCCTCTTCATTCTTCACCATTTCCCCTCCCTCTTCAACCATGGCTGTCCCTCACTCCCCCTCCACTTCAACACCTCAAAACACCCTCAAAACAATACCAAAAGTCCATCTCCATTTCATTAAAAATGTGCACAAGCCCCCTAGCTACACTTTGGGCCAAGAAGGCAAGGATTTTGGACACTTGGGGCAACTCAAGAATTTTCTTGAGTTGCCAAATGAGGTAATTCTTATACCATTAGTGTAGTATTTCAATTGCCTTAGCTCCTATGCTAGTTTAGAAGAGTTTAGGCGATGTTTAGAGAGGTTTGGAAATTCCAAGTTAGGGATTAGGGTTTGAATTGATTCCAAAAGCGTAATTGAGGTTAGTAGTGACCTTAAACCCCTTTTAGTGATATCATATTGGACCCAAAACCTGAGACTTAACCCCAAATACGAACTTTCAAATTCTGCCGATATGGGAAATTATGGAATTTGTGATGGTTTTTGGATATCTGCTAACACCCGGAGACCTAGAAAATTATTTAGCAAATAAAGGGAGATGTGCAGGTGATATAGAGCATACCCTAAAGAGCCGAGCCCCTAACCTCCTACCATGGCCTTAAATAATAGCTTTCTAGCCGCAAATTGCGGCCATATCTGGTGCTTTTGGATTCTTGTTTGTTTCATGTCTCCATTTCTAGTAAACTAGACCCTTCCCATATGCAAAATTGGCTAATTTCACCTAGGGTAAAATCGGGAGTTGTTTTCTTGAGTTGCTGCATTGTTTTGTGACTTCGTTTAACCTTGAGTTTTGGTATTTGATATTTTTAAATCCGTCGTGTGGCGTTTGAACGTCAACGGCAATGGCTATTGGTTGTGTTTTGCATGCAAGGCTATAGGTTTTAACATATGAGCGAAACGTGTGCCGTTTTGGTTTTTCGCCTTGATTTTAATATGCATTGCGGTGGTGTATTTGTTGTAGGTACCCTCATGTGGACTTTGAGATGATGAGGATGAGCGTAGCGACATCGACATCGACAAGCAACAATCGAGGTGAGTAGATCTATATCTATGGGGGAAGTCGGGTGGATGGCATATAGCACTCCCGCAATTTGATGGAAACCGATATATAGGACATGGTTAGAGAAACTTATTCTAAGAAACTAATGGATGTGATTAAAGGTTTAGTGTGACATGATATGGAAGGAATGATGTCTCGATTTGACACATAAATAGGATATGAAATGTGAATGTGAATCAAAACTTATAGATATGTAGTTGCACTTGGGTACGTATGAGTTTTAGAGTAGCATGAAATTTGATGTATAAGGTAGAATGTATATATATATTGACTTAATGCGATGAAAAGAAAATACGATGTGATATGATGAATTGATTGATATGTTGGTATACGGATGCGAGTCGATGGAGATGATTGATACCTTTGCCGGTCCCTCGATATGAGATTGTTATGGATGCGACCTGGGACGTAGGTATATAGATATATATAAATGTTGTGAATCATGAGAGATATGTCGTACGAGACGTTCGGTCCGTACCCCTCTTTGTCATATAGGATGATAGGATCCCTAATAGTTTAATGCCGCCGTACGATAATTTTCCGTACGTGATGAGTTTGACTTGATGTTTGATCCATACCCTTGACTAGAGGATGCCGTATGATGGATTATACCGTACGTGATGTTGTAAGGCTGGACGCCGATTGATAGATTCACCGACTCGGTCATGTTAGATACGTATACCTGTCAGCATTTTCATACGATTTACTTTATGTTGCGCTCATGTCACTCTCATTGCATTATATATACCTGTGCTAGTGCACTAGCACCATTACCGATGATGCGTATGCTATACTTACACATATTTGCCGGCTCACACACTTCATCATCGATAATTGCCAGGTCATTACACAGCAGGATTGCTGCATCATAATGTGACTCCTTGCATAATTTACTTGCTATAGTTACATATGCACCTATATACGATGTTGCATTTGACTTTGGATAAATTGGGAACCGCATGATATATTTTAAAACTGGATTCATTTAAAATGAGCGCTTTTCCCTTAATATGTGCATATTACTGTTCCAAACTGCATGATATAAGGATATGCTTACATTCTGTTATATGTCGCATACATTATGCTTACGATTTTACGCATTGAGATATGCTGTTTTCATGAGATTTCTGGATTTGAGAACCGTGGTCATTTTAAAAAAGAAGTATATATTGTTTTAAAAACTCGGTTTCTCTTGATATGATATTTCAGTGCGTCTACCATGCGTTTTCTCGGTTCTGAGGCATGTGACAGTGATACCCGATTCGAGGAGCCGGATGAGGCCGATTACGGGTACATGGTGGACCCGGTATGGTACCCCGGGGCGAGAACGGATTTCCTGTGCAGTAGACGGTGAGCCTGGCAGAGGGACTACTACCTACCGGTGATTGGTTGGACCTGGCGGTTATCCGGAGGATACCGACCAGAGTCGAGAGTGCTAGTTATATATATGCCCTAGAGGCCATTGTTGTACATATGATGTATATTATAGTGGATGCTTTGATATATATATATATAGGACTTTCTTGCTCGATATGATAGTATGCTATCTGGTTTCACTTTATCTTAACATGTTAACAAATACTGTTTTGTGATCACGTTTTGATAAAGCCCTTAGGATATGTACTCGACTACTAGGACTATGATACATATCATACAAGTGGGGCCAGGGTAGTCTACGAGTACATCCTATAACTGTTCCTAGTCGAGGGTGTATCGAGACAGGGCATCGATACTCCTGAGTAGACTAGCGTATACGCATCTTGACCCATATGATGGGCGATGGATGATCCCATATCCATTGATGTTGGACATCAATGATGGTGTACGGGTGCTCAGTGGAGACTGGGTACACTGAACGGATCGCCGAGAACTCTTGGATGGTATTATACCTATCGTCAGATAGCAGTTCTCCGATGACACTGGTACAGGTTAGTCTGTAGACCCGAGATCGTCATAGAGTCTTGTGTGATTCCCACTGTGCTTTGATTTCCACCTTACCACGTCTAAGAGGGTGTGCAAAACGGTGGCTTTTGGGTACAGTCCCGAATTACATGGAGGCAATGAGCGATAGGAGGGGTTTCGTCTCTCCCAGCTTAGGGAGTTGATGTTGTGTTGTGTTCGATTCACTATAACTGGAAGTCCCTGGCCAGGGCTGATATGGAGATTTACTGGTAAGAGTTATCAGTAGTTTCTCGACCTGTTATGAGCCTTATATCCACACGACTTATCGGTTACTGGTGTCTGACGTTTACCACCCCTAGATAGATACGCAACATATCTGACGAATAGATCGAACTGTAAGGGAGTGTTACTGAATGGATTCACAGGAGAATGTACAGGCTTGCTTGTTGATCTTCTGATTGCTCAATACACGGGTGGCTATTACATTTAGCTGACCGCTTGCAGCTTGTGGGTATTTGATATGATCATCACCTACTGCCGGCGTATTGACGATTCTTTAGAGTCCTATACAGAGGTTTCCTAGCTCAGGAAAAACGAAGTAGGAGCACATATGTGATATGTGCGGGACCGAGAATAATATGATATGAGATACTGTATTCTATTCTCGCGATATGAGATATTGGCCGGGTATATGCGATATAGCCGGGTCATCGGATCATGTGTTGATTCGATGAATTGGTACATATTATATTAGTCGGTTATATGTAATATAGCCGGATTGTCGGATCAAGTGTTGATTCAAAAATTTAATGTATAATTATATATGTTGTCACGCCCCGCTTCCTAGAGTACGCTAAATTGGGCACGTGACATAGCCAACCATGCTACCTGTGGGTAGGAAGTATCCATCCACAGTCACATTATGGCTGTAGAGATATCAAGAACAAAATAAAACTATCTAAAACATGTCCATAAGCCAAGATAACATGAGTCAAGAATAATGAAAGTGCGGAAGCAAAAGATCCAATACAAGTAACTGGAATGTATGTCCCATAATGCGGGCTCACATCAGGAAATAAATACAGGAAATAAAGAACTAACTACTACCGACACCTCACAGCTCAGCCTGCTGGCTGAAGTACTCCTGCTCGGACTGCAGCAGCGGTACAGAATCTGGGCCATGTAAAACCCAGACGTCAGCGCGTCATGTCATTAAGAAATAAAGTGCAACAGGGTAACAAGTAATGCAAATATAATCATGAGTGATAAAGCATATGTAACAGTGATATAAATCAGGCCGGTGAAAGATAGTGTGCAGTGAGTAAACTAAACTGGTCTATCGGGTTATCTACTCTAAAGTCTTTGAAATCAAATTGATGAATCATCGGTGTAACTCAATAGTATCCCGTGCATGCCCGGGACCACGGTCTACAGACCCTCGGGCTGAAACCGAGACGTGCCGCTAGGCAGTAAAAGGTAGCAGGTACAGACAAGTGATGTCAGCATCATCACTCCGGGGCTGGCCTAGCCCGTAAGACTGATCAGAACAAGTATCGAACTGTTGAGTTACAAGTCAGGTTTCACCATTGATTTCTCCATACCCCCAAGTTATAAGTGTTCAAGTTAGGTATTCAGTAATCAAGAACTAATGCCAACACAGGATCAGGTAAGAGCAGGTTTTGTCTGGATAGACAACAGGAACGGTCCGTGAGGACTACATGTCAGGTTTGTTTCCATTAGACACAAGATCAGGTAACGGGTCAAGTCATGGCACATCAGGTCCAGTCAAGTAGTGTACGGTACCATGTCGGGTCAATCAATATATGTGTAGCAAATCAGGCCAGGGTGTAAAAGATATCATGTGGGTACTTATAGACAGCTAGCATAATCATGGTTATAAGTAATCAAGCATGGTTATTAACAACATAATCTAAGCAATGAATTAAACAATAAAGCAGATTCAATTAATTAGCAGTACAGTTATCAGTTGTGGTTCAGAGATGGTTTCAACATTATATGAATACAGGGTGACATTCATGGCCGTTAAATCATGTTAACTAATATTAAGAATTTCCAGGCATGCAATAATCTATAAATAGGTTCACTGGATGAAGTCACAGCTAAAACTGGTTTAAATGCGCACAAGTGTCCGATGGATTAAAACTATAGAAAGATACCATAGGCTATGTCAAAATGTGATTAAACATATGATTGTGGTTATGAGATTTAACATTTAAATGTGATTATGTATGCAATAATTACCTTTCAAGTTCTAGATCTAAAATAATATAAACCGATGCAAACGGAACATCGAAATGATATAAAACGATGCATGGGGTACTATATTTAAACTACAGGTATTAGAATATGTATAAAATGATTTAAATAACATGTAGCAAGATTAACTTGTCTCGACGGGTCGCGAAACGGAAAACGGAACGTTATGCGTCGGCGGGGAAAAATCGCGACGAGCGCACGGTTCAAGGAATGAACCCAAACAACGAATAGTGGAGTCACATGGGTCGCAGGTCCTCGCTGGGTCGTCGGAAAATGTCGTCGGCACGACCGGATTCCGGCAATCACAAAAACCAGTGAACATCAAAAGAAAAGAACTTATAGAAAGGAGGAAGAAGGAAAAATGGGAGGAAGACAAGAATGAGAAGGGGAAAGAGTTGCTCATTGGATCAGCAGAGGAGTGATGGCGTTGTTGGTGACGATCGGAGGGACTCCGGCGAGGCTAGGGTTCAGTTTTTAGAGGTGTTTGGGTTAGGCTAGGGTTTGGGGTGATGGTGCTCGGGTGTGCAGGGGTGAGTGAGAAGAGAAGTACAGAGGAGAGGGAGAGGAGGAGAGGAGAATGGTGACGGCGAGATCTAGGGATCGCCGGCGGTTAGGCGAGGGTGGTGGTCGCTCGGGCTCAGTTTGGTGTGCAGGTTAGGCCTTGGGAGAGGAGGAAGAAGGGGAAGAAGATGGTTAGAAGGAGGAGAAGACTTGGTTGAAGGGGAGTTGAGACGAGAGGATGGGGTTTCTAGGGTTAAGGTTCGAGGAAGGCAGCGATTTCATGGGTTCTCGTGGTCGCGGGGGGGGGGGGGTTAAAAGAGAAGAGAAGCTGCAGGAGGGAGGTGACCACATCTCCTCGGGAGGTGACCGGAGTCGAGGAGTGCACAGTAGTTGCGAGTGGAGAGAGAAAGTGGGATAGGAGAGAGAAAGAAGAGAGAGAGAGATGTGGGGCCCGGGGTTGAAAGGGAGGTTTTGATTCGTCGAGAAAGAGAGAGAAAAATATAAAAGATTTTTAATAGTTAAAGAAATCTCGCTGGCTGAGGAAAAAGGAAGTAAAAGATTTCCAACCAAAAATATTTTCTTAGGCTGATAATATATTTTAAAACTGAATAGAGAATTTAAAAAAATATATAGGATTTGGCGGAATACGAAATATTTCTGAATTGCGCCTGGGTCGGGTCCAGAAATTTGGATTTGAACTATGAAAATTATTGGCGGATTCCAAAAATTAAAATGAAGTATTCTGTAATTAAAAAGCATACCCTTAAGAACGGACGCACGTACGTGCGCGTAGACGTCCAAACACGTCCGTTCCACTGAACGGGACGAGAACACGATACAAGGACGCTACCATAGGGTTAGGGGTGTTGAGCAGGCCATGTCAATTATTTTTTAGTTTATATTAGATGACCTAAATTGTTATATGCAGAAAAATGATATGTCGGTGTAAATTATAACTAGTATCGGCCAAAGTATGATAAATGAAATAAATACCACACACTACGTATACGGTAACAGAAATTTGTAGAACTGGACTCGGTTGTTACATTATACCCTTGCACTAGGGCCATCTGTTGTGGTATCACATACCCAACAATTAGCTGTGGTTGAAATATCTCATACTCAACCATCCCATAAAAGTCTCTACTGGGAAAAAGGCCTTTGTGAGTAGATCCGCGCTATCGTCCTCTATGTCTACTCTCTTAACCTCTATCTCCTTGGAGATCAACCATCTCCATGATCAGGTGATACTGCCTAAGAATTATATCTGGATTTCAGATGGGACGGGGGGTTCCTTGGCAAAAGCCACAACTCCATTGTCACATAATGGTAGGAACGAAGTTCATCTCATGAACTTATATATCCAGACTGCCTCTTTGGTAGCATCCTTGGTAACGATGTATCTTGCCTTTAATCGTCTAGTAAGTCACGGTATCTAGCTTGGAACTCTTCCAACATACCGTCCCTCCACTGAGGGTATAGACAATTCCTGCGACTGACATTCAGTCATCCTTATCACCCTGGAACCTTTCCAGTGATTCTCCCCAGGATCGATTGATACCATCTCACTACAACTAGTGAGTATCCTAACATCCAATTAGATATATCTCATAGATCCAAAATCCAGGATTCAGGAGGTATCACTATGATCCTATATGGAGAATCCTTGTGATAAGCGGAGATTGACCGAGCGTAGCATAGGAAACTCCTTCCCTATCAAGAGTATGTCATCCACGTACTCTACGAGGATCACCACCATACTCCCTACTATCTTTTTGTATATACAAGGTTCATCTACCATTTTGATGAAGTCAAACTCTTTAACTACCACATCAAAACAGATGTTCCAACTCTGCGATGCCTGTTTTATCACATAAAACATCTTGCACATGTTTCCGCTGCTCCTACTGTCTACGAAGCCCTCTGCCTGTGTACTTATAGACGCTCTTTTCTAAAACATCATTTAGAAAAGCAGTCATGACACTCAACCGCCAGATATCGTAGTCATGGTACGTAGCCGTGGCAAGTAGGATCTTGATGGACTTAAGCATAGCTTTGAAAGTCTCAACTTTTCCATGTACACCAAGTAATCTTCTCAAGATATACTTGCTCCTGATGGGGATTTAACCCTTCAGATAAAGCAACCAAAGTCTATACTTTGTTGGTCTATAAGGATTCCATCTCAGATCACTAAGCATCCAGCCATTCTTACAGATTCCCACTCCTGATGGCCAGCTCGAAACTAGTTGGGTCATCATCTCATGATGCAATTCTCACTCCCACTGTCATAGAGAAACCGAAGTATCTCTTAGGTGGGTGAGGAACCCTACTAGATCGACGGACAGGCTGAGGTTTGTTGGAAACTATTGAATCCTTTGGTTCTACCAAATCATCAGCTGCAGTTTGTATAGCTGGAACCTTTCCAGTTCTACATAACAGACCTTGCCTCGAGCTTGCCCAGATTTTGCTTTTAGACATAGGCCGGACAACCCCAAATATTAACAAACTTAAGATATGGGCTCTTCCCTTTCCATATCACATATGAAGTGGTAGGCAACTGATTTGATTTGAACCCTATTCAATAAGTATGCAGCTTCTCAAGTGCATAACACCCAAAAAGAAATAGGAAACTCAGTAGTACTCATCATAGAGCACACCATATCACATAGGGTGCTATTGCTCCGTCCCGATACACCATCGTGCTATGGTGTATACGGAGGAGTAATGCTGAGAGAGAATCTCATTCTCCTTTAGAATAATCCAGGAATTCCGTGCTCAAGTATTTTCCTCCTTGATCTCATCAAAGGACATAATACTTATACCCGTTGTTGGTTCTCTACTTCTAACTTATATTCTGTGAATATCTCAAAAGGTTCGGACTTGTGTTTCAAGAGGAACATGTGTCTGAATCTTGAGAGATCATCAAAGAATGTAGTGAAGTATAAAGAACCGGTCGTGGCATGTGTAGACAGGAGACTTTCATACATTAGCATGTATCAATCCCAAGAGTTCACTAACTCTTTCTCTGTTTCCAATAAACAGAGCTATGGTCATCTTATCTTTGTGACATGACCGGCAAGTTTCACAAGATGTAAATTCAAACAGATTTAAATATGAATCCAAATGTAACTTAGCTAGTCGGGTCGCATTGATATGACCTAGTCTACAATGCCTCAAGAAGGATTCGTTCATTTTTTGATCTCCAAGGAGATCGAGGTTAGGAGAGTAGACACAGAGGACGACAGCGCGGATCCACTCATAAAGGCCTTTTTCCCAGTAAAGACTTTTATAGGATGGTTGAGTATGAGATATTTCAACCACAGCTAATTTTTGGATATGTGATACCACAACAGATGGCCCTAGTGCAAGTGGGCGATTGTTAGTTATATGTATGCCCTAGAGGCCATTACTGTACATATGATGTATATTGTAGAGGATACTTGGACATATATAGGGAGGACTTTCTTGCTCGACATGATAGTACGCTATCTGGTTGCTCTTTATCTTAACATGTACTCTGATTGTCTCTATGTTACATGTTGATAAATCCCTTATAAGATGTACTCCTCGACTACCGTGGCCCCACTAGTATGATCTCATCATAGTCTCAATAGTCGAGTACATATCCTAAAGGCTTTATCAACATGTAACATAGAGACAATCAGAGTACATGTTAAGATAAAGAGTAACCAGATAGCGTACTATCATGTCGAGCAAGAAAGTCCTCCCTATATATGTCCAAGCATCCACTACAATATGCATCGTATGTACAGTAATAGCCTCTAGGGCATACATATAACTAACAATCTCCCACTTGTACTAGGGCCATCTGTTGTGGTATCACATACCCAACAATTAGTTGTGTTTGAAATATCTCATACTCAACCATCCCATAAAAGTCTCTACTGGGAAAAAGGCCTTTGTGAGTAGATCCGCGCTGTCGTCCTCTGTGTCTACTCTCCTAACCTCGATCTCCTTGGAGATCAACCATCTCCATGATCAGGTGATACTGCCTAAGAATTATATCTGGATTTCAGATGGGACGGGGGGTTCCTTGGCAAAAGCCACAGCTCTATTGTCATACAATGGTAGGAACGAAGTTCATCTCTTGACCTTATATATCCAGACTGCCTCTTTGGTAGCATCCTTGGTAACGATGTATCTTTCCTTTAATCGTCTAGTAGGTCACGATATCTAGCTTGGAACTCTTCCAACATACCGTCCCTCCACTGAGGGTATAGACAATGCCTGCGACTGACATTCAGTCATCCTTATCACCCTGGAACCTTTCCAGTGATTCTCCCCAGGATCGATTGATACCATCTCACTACAACTAGTGAGTATCCTAACATCCAATTAGATCTATCTCATAGATCCAAAATCCAGGATTCAGGAGGTATCACTATGATCCTATATGGAGAATCCTTGTGATAAGCGGAGATTGACCGAGCGTAGCATAGGAAACTCCTTCCCTATCAAGAGTATGTCA
The DNA here is from genome assembly GCA_030015575.1 of Agapanthus africanus. Taxonomy (NCBI): domain Eukaryota; kingdom Viridiplantae; phylum Streptophyta; class Magnoliopsida; order Asparagales; family Amaryllidaceae; genus Agapanthus; species Agapanthus africanus. Next base: position 130,128,136 of record JASDDO010000018.1, read on the forward strand.
TCCACGTACTCTACGAGGATCACCACCATACTCCCTACTACCTTTTTGTATATACAAGGTTCATCTACCATTTTGATGAAGTCAAACTCTTTGACAACCACATCAAAATAGATGTTCCAACTCCGTGATGCCTGTTTTATCACATAAAACATCTTGCACACATTTCCGCTACTCCCACTGTTTACGAAGCCCTCTGGCTGTGTACTTATAGACGCTCTTTTCTAAAACATCATTTAGAAAAGCAGTCATGACACTCAACCGCCAGATATCGTAGTCATGGTATGTAGCCGTGGCAATTAAGATCTAGATGGACTTAAGCATAGTGATTAGTCGAAAATTTTGCATATTTCAGCCGGCAATTTCCTCATCATTTGCATTCATTTAAAAGTGTACGGTATTCATATTTCACATATTAGCAAAACTGTCGCAAAATATCAGATTGCATGTATAAGACTATAAAACCGACACTATAAAGGAAATTGACTGCGTTTCATGGCATCGCATCATCCCTATATTGCGCAACACTTGTTTTGAGATCTGTCCAGGAAAATCCAGAAGAAAGGCCAAAATTTATACGGTACCGATTACGCCAACTCAATGATTTCAATTCTAATATCAATCCAAAGGGACAAATAAAATTCAACATATCAGATAAATCCCCAAAAGGCATCCCAAGACCACACCTGAAAGCCCAAGGCCCAAGCCCCACAAAGTGCCGCGGATCCGCGGCAGGAGCCTTCTTGCGCCGCAGATCCGCGGTGGGTCCAAGGATTTAGCTTCCCAAATTTGGTGCAAAATTCTTATCTCAGGGTCCAGACTTCAGAAAGACATGTCAACTTCCAGATGACTCCAGAGACTTCTGCCAGATCAGCAAGCTTTGGAATCAACACTAAACTAGCCTATCATTCTAGAAACTTCTCCTTAAACCCTAGCTTAAACTCTAAGCTAAGCCTAACAAACTCCTTCTAGAAGCCTCAACAAACTTTTGGAGGGAATTGTAATTTCAAACCTAGACCTAGGGTTTGGAAGATCTATAAATAAGACCCTAGGCTCACTTGTAAAAGGAGGTCTTGATCTTGAAAAAAAAGCTAATCATCTTTAGCCAATTTTAGTATCAATCTAGATCCATTCACTCTCTTCATCTTCTTCCACAAGTCTAGTGAGAGGACTTGTGTGAAACCCTAACCCTAATTCCAATCAAAAGCCAAGATCCCGAGTACCTATCAAGCAAGAAGCCTTGCAACCTTTTGTGAACCGAGCCGATCTTCAACAGAGCAAGTGGTCCAAGCCGATCCGCGACTCACGGAGCCGAGCGACGCCAAATCGACAATTTAGTTCTTCCTCTTGTAGTTCTTGAGCGACTGTAATCAAATTGTTGATATAAATAAAAGGTGATATTCTTTTATCCTGTTTTCTTTAAATTCTTGCATCATGATATCTTTTCAATTCTTGAATGCTTTCTGTGTGATGATGTTTGAGTAATACTCCGCTCGTCGAGGAGTCGAGACGATCAATAGAATGATGATGTAATATATCTTAAATCGATTCTTGAATCCTACGAGTTTTGTAAACCCTAGCAAGTTCAAGAATCGACGACCCAATTCGTTGCGATGCTTTCTTGATTGATATCGCTCGAGATTGGGGAGTTACGATCGTTTCTTGAAATTGTTAGAGGCTAGAATGTGAATGATATCGACGAAAGAACAAGGGTTAAATGATGAAACCCTAGTTTCATCGAGAAAACCCTAACTCTCGTCGATCATCATTGATCTAGTATCAATCCTTCGAAGGACAAGAACACGAAATCTTGAGATTACATCACGTCTATAGATCCGATCGATTCCTACGAGCCTCATTTAGATTCTTGACATTTTGGTTGGAAATATCATCGAAACCCGATTCTTGATTGTTTATCATTTCTTGATTCTTGATTAAACTAGTGACACCTGAATCAATCGATAAATTCTTGAATCATGTTTTCTTTTCCTTTCGATTAACTTTTCAATTCAAACAAATTAAATACAGAAACGATTCGCACAATCCCTGTGGACGATCCGCACTCACTTACGATCTACAACCGACACCGTAATTGATTGCGGTCAAATATAATTCTTTGATTGTGAATTTTATTCAATATTACCTACACATTGAAACTCATTCGCTTTATTCGATTTACACAAACAAGAAGTTATTGACAATCAAATGGCACCGTTGCCGGGGACATTTGATTTGATATACACAATCGGAAACATACGATCAATCAAATGGCGCCGTTGCCGGGGATCGCGCGCTAATTCGTTTCATATTATAGTTTGAATTGAAAGAATTATTCCATTGTTATTTTGAGATCAAAATTCGTGCAAACCCTAAACAATTTGTTGTGGTTCATTGCAAGGAAATCTGGAGCTGTTTGGCAATTGAAGAAATTTTTTGGAAAATACCAGAGAGTTGAGGGAGTCTACAGAAGCTCCCTGGTGAAGTTTTGTGCAGTGATCCCATCGTTCAACCGCGGAAGCGCGGTGGAAGTACCCCTATTGCGGCGGAACCGCGGCTTGGTGGGGGGGTCTCTGCAAAATTTTTCTCTCAGGTGATTTCTTACCTTCTCCTCTCTCCTCTTTTTAGCTCCAACTAACAGTTTGTGCAGGATTCTTTGCAAATAATCGCAGCGCCGCAAAAAGCAAATTAAATTTGTGCGTGTTTTTGATTTCTTGGTTGTTTGCATATTAATACGGAAATTAAGGGGCACGACCAAATCCAAATTAGGTGGGGATTTCATTACCCTTCCTAGGTCCCGAAAATCGCAAAACTTGCATCCGCATTGACCCACATTAACTAAAAGAAATCTAGAGATGACTCTAAGGACTGTCGCGCTCAATTAGGACAAGAGAAGGCCGTGGGTAATTCATTGCTTATCCGCATTTTCTTGTGGTGCCTAAGGCGAGTGTGTCTAAGGCTAGTGGTTTTTAATTAGGCCCACTACTTACGTAGTGGAGTACCTTCCCACTTACCTGGCACTTATCCGGCCACAGGGGGACAAAGAGGCAGTGGAGGATTCTATCCTGCGACTTGTCTTTTGGCAGTTAGGAGCGGTCTAGAGCCGGACCTAGGTGACCACTAGATTCTAGGGTTTGTGTGCTGCATTTGTTGTGTCGCATCATTTTTTCAAAAATCCGTCCCTTTTTCAAAAGCAAACACCGCATTCATTCATACCCCTAATTATAAGTCAACGCTGCCACTTGTACTAACCCTTTTTAGTGCAAGATAGGCTGGACACGGGATTCTAGTGCCCGTTTAGTCCACATACCCTTTATCGACTCCGAAGTCGATATTTCTCCATTTACCTTTCCTTTACCAACTACCACACCCACACCGATGGATCCGAATCCATCAAACTTCTTTAACCCTAATCTGCCGCCGTCCGTTGGTGCGCAGAATCTACCCCGCATCTCTCTCTAGGAGAGGTGCTACCCTATTCGAGGTCCTCTTTCGACCTGCTTATCCACACCACCAGCCAATGGGGATAACTTTGAGATTAAGCCTCAGTATATCAATCTTTTACCCAAATTCCACGGACTCGAGACTGAGGACGCTTACGTTTTCATTACCAAATTTGAAAAACGTATGCGCAATGATGGGTACGTCACAACTTTCAGTGGATGCTATGCGTCTACGACTTCTTCCATTTACATTGTGCGATATAGCCGAGAAGTGGCTATATAACACTACCGCACACTCTATTACGAATTGGGAAGAATTCGTCGCGGCATTCCTTAAGAAATTTTACCCAATACAAAAGACAGCTCGAATCCGTAGCGAACTGAATCAATTTGCCCAGCTCCCTACTGAACCATTTTTAAAATGCTTTGAACGTTTCAAGGATCTATTGGTTCAATGTCCTCATCACGGAATCTCGAGATGGGAATTGTGCCGAATCATTTATGAGGGCATTAATCCAAACACTAAACAGAGCCTTGAAAACATGTGTCAAGGTACTTTTATGACCAAGGATGATGGGGAAGCTTGGAAGTATTTAGAAGAGTTCGCTGAAAAATCACTACAGTGGGAGAGTGGAACCCAACCATTGAATAGGGGTGGCGTACACCAAATAGATGTGTCCATAGGTGTTCGAGCTGAAATGGCAGCAATGCAAAAGAAGCTCGACGCTATGGAACACAAATTTGCAGCAGCCTCACTAAACCCAGCGTCGCTCCCCAAAACTGTTTGTGGGTGCTGTTCTGATCCGTCTCATTTAACGGAAGAGTGTCCATTAAACTCTGCGTTTCAAGGTCACGAGCATACTAATGCCGCATTTCAAAGACCTCGAAACGATCCATATTCTTCCACGTACAATCAGGGTTGGAGGAATCACCCGAATTTCGCTTGGAACCAAAACCAATCTCAAAACACGGTTCCAAACACGAATAATTTTCAAATGGCTCTTCCTCCACCAAAACAGCAACCCCTTCAACTCACTCAGCACCCCTACCAGTCACAAAATTTCCAAAACCAGGTCAACACTCCTACACAGTCTAATCCTTTGACCTATTCTGACGAGTTCTCTCAATTCACTCAAACCATGAAATCACTTTTGTCAAATTTCATAGAGGTTTCAGCTGAGGTTAGATCTTCCGTCGGTGAGATAAAGAAAAACTCAGCGTCACAAGCTGAGAGTATCAGAATGATGGAAGCTGAAATCGCACGACTTAAAGCCGAAATGAGTGCGAGAGAAAAAGGGAAACTTCCCTCTCAACCCCTACAGAATCCTGGGCATTACAATGTAAATGCCGTCACAACGTTGAGATCGGGAAGAGTGCTGAACAATCATGTCGGGGAAGGTATTGATGATACTGAAAATCATATCAACACCCCGGTTGAGACCTTTCCACACACACACACACTTCTCCTTCTGATCCTTCTTCTTCTACCACACCACCTTCTCGCGAGCCTATTCTCCATTTCCCACTAGGCTCTACACCTCAGTATAGCCCTTCTAGTTCTCCACAGACGGTCCCCACACCTCTTTTGGGACCTCGTCTACCCCCTCTTCCTTCTCCTATGATGGACCCTGCGCTTATTGCGAAAGCTCCTTACCCGAATCGGTTAAGGGGTAATAGAACGAGTCCACATATGGAGAAAATTATGGAAATGTTCAAACAGGTTAACATCAATATCCCTCTCCTAGATGCTATTCAACAAGTCCCCGCTTATGCGAAAATTCTTAAGGACTTGTGCACTAGGAAGAGGAAGACTCAAGTGCCGAAGAAGGTCTTTATGTCTAATAATATTAGCACTGCTTTTATCCCCCAGCTACTAAAGAAACGTAAGGACCCAGGATGTCCTACAATATCGATTTCGATTGGGGGTAAAAACATAAATCGTGCTCTTTTAGACCTTGGCGCAAGTGTTAACCTACTTCCATATTCTGTCTATGAGCAATTAGGGATTGGAGAGTTGAAACCTGCTCACTGCACTCTCCAGATGGCAGACCGATCTATCACAAAACCAAGGGGTGAACTAGAGGATGTGTTGATAAAGGTCGGGGAATTTGTTTTCCCTGTAGACTTCATTGTACTCGACACACAGCCTGTAGCAAACCCCCGGAGCCAAATTCCGGTGATTCTAGGTCGTCCTTTCCTTGCCACTTCCAACGCTGTTATAAACTGTAGAAATAGTTCAATGAACTTATCATTTGGAAATATGACCATTGAACTAAACATCTATAAAGTTGGAAGTCAGCCATCAGAACCCTCTGCTCATATTTTAGATGTGTGCTCTGTCCATAAGATCGCTCCCGATAGTTGTGGAGTTGAGGATCTTTGCTTTCTAGATCTCGATAACATTACCACATCTCTGTTTGACTTTACACATGATCTTAGTGAGGACACTTTCCCTACACTTGAGTCCTTCACTCCTGACTTTTCTCTACCCGAGTCTGTATCTTTCACAGGCTCTGAGCTTCTTTGTAAATCCAAAAATCACTCAATGATCCCTCCTTCTATCATTTCTCCGCCTGAGTTAGATCTCAAAATTTTACCTTCTCACCTTAAATATGCATATCTAGGTGAGAATGAGTCTTTACCGGTTATCATATCCGCTTCTCTTGCATCAGAGCAAGAGAATGCACTTTTATCGGTATTGAGATCTAACAAAGAGGCGTTTGGTTGGAGTATGGCGGACATCAAAGGGATTAGTCCCTTGATAGTTGAACATCATATACATGTGATGGATGATGCCAGACCGACCCGAGAACCACAGAGACGGATGAATCCCGTCATGAAGGAAGCTGTAATGAAAGAGATCGTCAAATACTTAGATAATGGTATTATATACCCCATCTCCGATAGCCAGTGGGTGAGTCCTATACATGTCGTTCCTAAGAAATCCGGCATCACTGTTATAACCAATGAGGCAAATTAGTTGATTCAGACACGCGCCCAAACTGGGTGGCGTGTATGTATTGATTATAGAAAACTCAATGCCGCCACGAGGAAAGACCACTTTCCTCTACCATTCATTGATCAAATGCTGGAACGCTTAGCGGGACGAGAGTATTATTGTTTTATGGATGGATACTCAGGCTACAATCAGGTCCCCATCGCCAAAAAGGATCAAGATAAAACCACTTTTACTTGTCCTTTTGGTACCTTTGCTTACAGTCGCATGCCCTTCGGGCTATGCAATGCTCCTGCTACCTTTCAGCGGTGTATGATGGGGATATTCTCTGATATGGTAGAGAATTTTCTGGAGATCTTTATGGACGATTTCTCAATTTTTGGAGACTCTTTTTCTGATTGCCTATCGAATCTGGACGCTGTTCTTACTCGTTGCAAAGAGAAGAACTTGACTTTGAACTGGGAAAAATGCCATTTTATGGTCCAAGAAGGAATTGTACTTGGACATGTTATTTCACAGAAAGGCATTGAGGTTGACAGAGCTAAGATAGATGTCATTCAAAACCTCCCTCATCCCAAGAGCGTCAAAGATATTCGATCTTTCCTTGGCCATGCGGGCTTTTATAGGAGATTCATTAAGGACTTTAGCAAAATTGCTAGACCTTTAACTCTTCTCCTGGCCAAGGATACGACCTTCCATTTTGACTCGGACTGCGAGACAGCTTTCGACTCACTTAAACACTCACTCACTTCAGCCCCCGTGTTATCATCACCAAACTGGGACTACTCCTTTGAGCTGATGTGTGACGCATCTAATTTTGCAGTAGGTGCAGTCTTAGGACAGCACATCGATAAGATGCCACACGTGATATACTATGCAAGTAAGACCTTGAATGATGCGCAAATCAATTATACAACCACAAAAAAAGAACTCTTAGCGGTTGTATTTGCATTAGAAAAATTCAGGCCTTACTTAATTGGCTCACCTATAGTTGTGTACACTGACCATTCCTCTTTAAAACATCTTCTGGCGAAGAAAGATGCAAAAGGTCGACTAATATGTTGGATCCTTCTGTTACAAGAATTCGATCTTGTCATCAAAGATAAGAAAGGATGTGAAAACATAGTAGCCGACCATCTTTCACGCATCATTTCTTCCCCTGTGACCCTACCGATCAATGATTCGTTCCCTGATGAACAACTTTTGAACGTATCCACTGAACCTTGGTTTAGGGATATTGTGAATTATCTTGTCACGGGACTGATACCCAGCGATTGGTCAAAACAGGACAAATACCGTTTTCTATCCCAAGTAAAACACTTTTACTGGGACGAGCCCTATTTGTTTAAATATTGTCCTAATCGGATCATTCGCCGGTGTGTCCCGAATGAAGAGTTCAAGAGTGTTCTTTCATTTTGTCATGATCAGGCCTGTGGGGGTCACTTTGGTCCTAGAAAAACAGCGGAAAAGCTTTTGCAATGTGGATTTTATTGGCCGACCTTATTCAAGGACGCATTTGAGCATTGCAAAACCTGTACACAATGTCAGTACACGGGTAGAATATCCCAGAGGAATGAAATGCATCAGCAACCCATCTTGGTTGTTGAAATATTCGATGTTTGGGGCATTGATTTTATGGGTCCTTTTCCCAACTCCTTTGAGAATTTGTACATATTGCTGGCGGTTGATTATGTCTCAAAGTGGGTAGAAGCCATTCCATGTCGCACTAATGACAAGAAAGTTGTCATTAAGTTCTTAAAAGAGAATATCTTCTCGCGATTTGGACACCCCCGCGCTATCATTAGTGATAATGGGACACATTTCTGCAACAGGTCTTTCGAGACTCTGATGCGAAAATACTCAATCAACCACCGAATTTCTACACCCTATCATCCCCAAACAAGCGGGCAGGTTGAGATCTCAAACAGACAAATCAAACTTATCCTGGAGAAAACTGTTGCTAAAAATAGAAAAGACTGGTCGACCAAACTGACGGATGCTCTTTGGGTATTCCGAACTGCATATAAAACCGACCTAGGAATGTCTCCATATAGGATAGTGTTTGGGAAAGCATGTCATTTACCCGTCGAGATAGAGCATAAAGCATTGTGGGCTATAAAAGAAATAAATTTTGATCTGAACCTTGCTTGCAACTTTCGGAAGCTGCAACTTAATGAGCTAAGCGAACTCCGCGATGAAGCTTATGATAACGCTGTAATCACAAAGAATAGGATTAAGGTTTTTCACGATAAAAACATTTTAAGGAAAACATTTTCACCTGGTCAACAAGTCCTTCTTTATGATTCACGATTACACCTTCATGCGGGTAAGCTCCGATCTCGATGGAAGGGACCTTTTGTTGTGCGGTCTGTATACCCGCACGGGGTAGTAGAAGTTGAAAATGTTAAAAACGGCACCTTTTTCAAAGTGAATGGATATAGACTTAAGCCGTATTTTTCCACTGACCCCACGGAGGAGCTCTTGTTCTTACAAGAGCCAGTTTATTTGGATTAAATTTCCTCCGTCTCACCTTCATATCCTGTATATCACTGCATCATCTTTTGAATGAAGGTGAGTGAAAAAATAAGTTTGGGGGAAGTTCTTCACTTATATATTTTGCCCCCACTAATAATTCCCCCCAGGCTTACAGTTTTTGTAGGTATAGCGGTTGGCAACAGTGAGGACACTGTTGAAAACAAGTTTGGGGGAGGTTTGTGCTTATTTTTGCATCATTTGCATATCATCTGCATAACTACAAAAACATTTCTTTAAAAATCTATAAAAATTGAAAAATTTTCAAACCCATAAAAATTTAAAAAATTTTCAAGTATAAAAATAATTTTAATATTTACACCTTTTTGTATATAAATAAGATAATGAAAGTTTAGATAGTGAAAAATTACATCCATGAGATTGGAAAAATTTAAGAAAACTAAGAAAATTAGAAGTTTTCTTATACGAACTAGTAATAAGTAGTTATGAGCCGTTGTCCCAAGGGTTAGTAAGATGAAGGACGTCACTAATCTGAGGATAAAAATAAGTCTGAAAAATAGTTTCTATTCTGAAAGCCAAACATTTTGAACGTTGCTACCCTGCTATTCGCACTTACACACGTCTTGAAACCTGGGATAGTAGAGGATACCTTGAAATGCTCTTGTCTTAAAGCCGATGTATGAAGGAAATAAAAAGAAAAAAAAATGAATAAAAAAATATAAAGTGGTGAGAAAAATGGACACTGGTTTTGTTATCACCGAGGGCAATAAAAAAATATATATAGCGAGGGTGCGTCTTCACCTAGTGCCCTAAGGCCAACTGGTCTGGGAGTCACTGCTATGCCTGAGGTGGTGCAAGACGAGGAAAATACACCAAGTAAGCAAGCACAGGAGTAATCGGTCGGTTAGTACCTCAAGAAGTATTAACGGTCGCATGAAAGTGTGTGAGCAATCTCATCAAAATATTCATTAATTAAAAAGTACTGAGGCTGATGGGCAAGAGTATGATAGCTTGAATTGAATTCTCCGGGTGTAGGGATGTCTTTACACACACGCAGGGTTATATGATCGATGTTTGGAAGAAAGATAGGAATGAAGAATAAGACGATGTTTTATTGAGGGAGGACGTGATTTCTAACATCTTTTCATGACCATTAAGATAGGGCTCATGACAACCGAAAAGCTAGCTTAGTTGGAAACCTTAATTTTCAAGGCTTTTCTTTTACAGTTCTTTTCTTTAAATGTAATATTCATGATCTTTCTTTTATTATTGGATTTTGTGGGTGTAATCCGCTGAAAACCCTCAGGAGACAACACTCCTCCTACTAGGGACACCTAAAGGTTTAAAGGCTTGTTGCACGTGCTCAGTGCAATCGTGTTGCCTACGAAAGTGTGCTAGTTAGTTTTTCTCTTTCTTTATTTTCTTCTTCTCTTTTTAATAAACAGTTCACTCGAGACGATCGAATTTAAGTTTGGGGGAATTTGATTAGTCGAAAATATTGCATATTTCAGCCGGCAATTTCCTCATCATTTGCATTCATTTAGAAGTGTACTGTATTCATATTTCACATATTAGCAAAACTGTCGCAAAATATCAGATTGCATGTATAAGACTATAAAACCGACACTATAAAGGAAATTGACTGCATTTCATGGCATCGCATCATCCCTATATTGCGCAACACTTGTTTTGAGATCTGTGCAGGAAAATCCAGAAGAAAGGCCAAAATTTATACGGTACCGATTACGCCAACTCAATGATTTCAATTCTAGTATCAATCCAAAGGGACAAATAAAATTCAACATATCAGATAAATCCCCAAAAGGCATCCCAAGACCACACCTGAAAGCCCAAGGCCCAAGCCCCACAAAGTGCCGCGGATCCGCGGCAGGAGCCTGCTTGCGCCGCGGATCCGCGGTGGGTCCAAGGATTTAGCTTCCCAAATTTGGTGCAAAATTCTTATCTCAGGGTCCAGACTTCAGAAAGACATGTCAACTTCCAGAAGACTCCAGAGACTTCTGCCAGATCAGCAAGCTTTGGAATCAACACTAAACTAGCCTATCATTCTAGAAACTTCTCCTTAAACCCTAGCTTAAACCCTAAGCTAAGCCTAACAAACTCCTTCTAGAAGCCTCAACAAACTTTTGGAGGGAATTGTAATTTCAAACCTAGACCTAGGGTTTGGAAGATCTATAAATAAGACCCTAGGCTCACTTGTAAAAGGAGGTCTTGATCTTGAAAAAAAAGCTAATCATCTTTAGCCAATTTTAGTATCAATCTAGATCCATTCACTCTCTTCATCTTCTTCCACAAGTCTAGTGAGAGGACTTGTGTGAAACCCTAACCCTAATTCCAATCAAAAGCCAAGATCCCAAGTACCCATCAAGCAAGAAGCCTTACAACCTTTTATGAGCCGAGCCGATCTTCAACAGAGCAAGTGGTCCAAGCCGATCCGCGACTCACGGAGCCGAGCGACGCCAAATCGACAATTTAGTTCTTCCTCTTGTAGTTCTTGAGCGACTGTAATCAAATTGTTGATATAAATAAAAGGTGATATTCTTTTATCTTGTTTTCTTTAAATTCTTGCATCATGATATCTTTTCAATTCTTGAATGCTTTCTGTGTGATGATGTTTGAGTAATACTCCGCTCGTCGAGGAGTCGAGACGATCAATAGAATGATGATGTAATATATCTTAAATCGATTCTTGAATCCTACGAGTTTTGTAAACCCTAGCAAGTTCAAGAATCGACGACCCAATTCGTTGCGATGCTTTCTTGATTGATATCGCTCGAGATTGGGGAGTTACGATCGTTTCTTGAAATTGTTAGAGGCTAGAATGTGAATGATATCGACGAAAGAACAAGGGTTAAATGATGAAACCCTAGTTTCATCGAGAAAACCCTAACTCTCATCGATCATCATTGATCTAGTATCAATCCTTCGAAGGACAAGAACACGAAATCTTGAGATTACATCACGTCTATAGATCCGATCGATTCCTACGAGCCTTATTTAGATTCTTGACATTTTGGTTGGAAATATCATCGAAACCCGATTCTTGATTGTTTATCATTTCTTGATTCTTGATTAAACTAGTGACACCTGAATCAATCGATAAATTCTTGAATCATGTTTTCTTTTCCTTTCGATTAACTTTTCAATTCAAACAAATTAAATACAGAAACGAATCGCACAATCCCTGTGGACGATCCGCACTCACTTACGATCTACAACCGACACCGTAATTGATTGCGGTCAAATATATTTCTTTGATTATGAATTTTATTCAATATTACCTACACATTGAAACTCATTCGCTTTATTCGATTTACACAAACAAGAAGTTATTGACAATCAAATGGCACCGTTGCCGGGGACTATTTGATTTGATATATACAATCGGAAACATACGATCAATCACATAGCTTTGAAAGTCTCAACTTTTCCATGTACACCAAGTAATCTTCTCAAGATATACTTGCTCCTGATGGGGATTTAACCCTTCAGATAAAGCAACCAAAGTCCATACTTTGTTGGTGTATAAGGATTCCATCTCAGATCACTAAGCATCCAGCCATTCTTACAGAGTCCCACTCCTGATGTCCAGCTCGAAACTAGTTGGGTCATCATCTCATGATGCAATTCTCGCTCCCACTGTCATAGAGAAACTGAAGTATCTCTCAGGTGGGTGAGGAACCCTACTAGATTGACGGAGAGGCTGAGGTTCTTTGGATACTATTGAATCCTTTGGTTCTACCAAATCATCAGCTGCAGTTTGTATAGCTGGAACCTTTCCAGTTCTACATAACAGATCTTGCCTCGAGCTTGTCCGGATTATGCTTTTAGACATAGGGCGGACAACCCCAAATCTTAACAAACTTAAGATATGGGCTCTTCCCTTTCCATATCACATATGAAGTGGTAGGCAACTGATTTGATTTGAACCCTATTCAATAGGTATGCAGCTTCTCAAGTGCATAACTCCCAAAAGGAAATAGGAAACACAGTAGTACTCATCATAGAGCACACCATATCATATAGGGTGCTATTGCTCCGCCACGATACACCATCGTGCTATGGTGTATACGGAGGAGTAATGTTGAGAGAGAATCTCATTCTCCTTTAGAATAATCCAGGAATTTCGTGCTCAAGTATTCACCTCCTTGATCTCATCAAAGGACATAATACTTATACCCGTTGTTGGTTCTCTACTTCTAACTTATATTCTGTGAATATCTCAAAAGGTTCGGACTTGTGTTTCAATAGGAACATATGTCTGAATCTTGAGAGATCATCAGAGAATGTAATGAAGTACAAAGAACCGGTCTTGGCATGTGTAGACAGGAGACTTTCATACATCAGCATGTATCAATCCCAAGAGTTCACTAACTCTTTCTCTGTTTCCAATAAACAGAGTTATGGTCATCTTATCTTTGTGACATGACCGGCAAGTTTCACAAGATGTAAATTCAAACAGATTTAAATATGCATCTAAATGTAACTTAGCTAGTCGGTTCGCATTGATATGACCTAGTCTACAATGCCTAAAGAAGGATTCGTTCATTTCTGAACTCTTCCTCTCGTGTGTATTCTGTATACTAAGAACTGTAGTTTAATTTAGAACGTCAATGCTTTTAGATAACGTGCCTGAACCGATCAATTCTTGATATAGGAAATGTTCAAAACATTATCCAACAATACAAAATTATATCTTTTCTTTACTAATAAAGAGACTGATATGATGTTGTATATCAAGTTCGGTATCTAATAAAATTCGTTCAGAATCAATGTATTCTGGTAATACAGGGTGATAGTGACGAACAGACTTGGCTGCAACACTTGCACCGTTTTCTGTCTCATGAAACTTATCACCCGTTCTCAGTTCTCTACCTTTCTGTAGCCCATGTAACAGATTACATATGCGGGATCCTGATCCGGTATCTCATACCCAGGACGTAAATGATACTGAGAAACAGTTCTCTGTAATGAACACACTCGAAGAAGATGCATCAGCTTGCACTTTCTTCGTTTGGGCGGCACGGGATATCTGGTATTCCCTAATTTCCTGCTCTGTCTTATAACAATTATAAGTTGGAGCGAGACCAACGTTCCCCGGCTCAGTATAACAAGCGGGTTCGGTCAATATATCCGTTTTATTATCTTGATTAAGGCGTGATATGGTCGCTACCTGGAGAGAGAGAGAAGAAAACACTCAGCGTATGCTCTTGCAAGGTTAGATTGGTTATCTAATATATCTAATCAGGATGTCTCCCACTGTTTTAATCAAATCTTCCTTCAAACCCTAAAAGGAAAGACTAGCCGGGATTAATTACACGCTATAAGTTCACCAATTTTTCAGCCAGGCCAGTGTCGGTACTTTGAGGGAGGTGCCCCGTGCTTTCGCACGGACCTAATTAAAGTAAACCTAATTTTCCCAGAGGCGTAACCCCGTTAACACCTTTCTAGACACCTACTTGATCGGCTAATTGTAATGTGTAAAACTCTCCCAGGAGTAACTCTTACTCGCAGCGGGTATCGGGATCCAACTATCTCATAGAAGGTATGCAATCTCATTGCAAATTTCAACACTTGAAATTCCCGATAATTTTGCCCCAAGCGATCTATGACCTTGACAAGGTCAACAAACCATAGACCGCAAGTCAAGTTCAACCCGTCATTTCCTGATTGAATTAAACCCACCCGCACGACCCTTGACAAGGTCAACAAAGTCGCACGACTACCCTAATCCAATCGCATCATATACTTATGCAGATAAGCATAAATAGCTACCGCACACTACGCCTTGACAAGGTCAACAAACGCAGCACGAATATTATGAAGTACTAATCTGAAATGACGGAGGGCTGCGACGGGTTTTCCAGAAAACCCTTTGCGTAATGAACTTGATATCGTTGTAGAATCGAGTGATTTTAAATGGAGTGTTTTTTAGGCTTTTCTAGTTTTGCTAAAGGGGTCACTCCCGGTGAAGGGATCGTCGGCCCTTTCCTCATCGAATAAGGTGCATGATATATCATATATACCACTATGCAAAGCAAGAACTATAGAAGCAATCAAAAGACAAACCGAGTTTGTAGCATCTGCTAGTTTCACTAAAGATGTCACTCCCGGTGAAGGGATCTCGGCTCTTTCCTTATCGAATAAGGTGCTGGATGTTCTACAAGGAACACCGCTATGCAAAGCAAGAACTAGAGCTACCAGTTTTTAAACAAGTTTCTACAACATCTTTAGGTTTCTTTTATTTCATTAATCTCATTAATGAAGTCCCATTTTATTATGCTTCACAAGTAACAGATATGAAACGAAATAAACAATATATAATATATATCTCATATATATAATATAAACATTCGTCTCAGGCAGTAATATGATCTTATCATAGAACATTGCAGCAGAAGAACATATATGAAATATTGGATATACTAGGACGTCCGTGTTTTTAATACGAGCCTGTATAAAACACGGATTCCACGGTCGCGATGAATAGCCAAACCCACATCCGTAGACCCCTACGAGCGCGGCAAGCAACACAGTCAATTCTAGGGTTAGGAGACCCGGTCCCGACTCCTCGAGATGGTCTCCCACTTGACCCTAGAACCCGGTTACTTGTGCTCCCCGTCTTGGGTCTACCTAATGCGGAAAAGTAAATAATATACAATTTTGACATCATCCTCAGCCCGGAAGTGCCCCAATAAAAGAATATTACATACAAATGAATTTTACATGAATGAAAAAGAAAAAACTCTCATCTCACATAAAACCCTCGGCTATTCAAAACGCGACGATCCAATATAACATATCACAGCAACACATAATATCTCATATCATCAACGTAAGCAAGTATGCGTATCCCGATTGTCGTTGATGTATAGCAACGAAGCCGGCGATACACCACATACTACGCTTACGGTCACAGAAAAGAAAGTGTAAAACTACAACAGTTGGAATCCGCAACCTTCTTAGATATCGCATGCCTAACCAAATGAATTCCTTAGACATCGCATGCCTAACAATTATAAACCCCGCATTTTAGTCTCATTATCGAAAACTCTTTTCAATATCAAGTCGGGCAATTCAACAAGATTCCCGACATCCTGATCGAATGCTCGTCGCAAACTTGAGTAGACGGCCGCACCCCTGGATGCCGTCGATGAAGTGCACTAAGGCGGAACACCGCTGCCGCGAGCACCCGAACGGATGCTTTTGGTGACGAGGTTCTCCTACAGTCACTTGGTCGGGGCTATGGGGCGTGGCTGTCTGTTAAGTTTACTCGGTGAGTATCCGCGTACGCTATGTGATTGCGACGGACTTTTGATCACATCAAAATTCCGTGGCAACCGATCATCTGAGACTGAACTGCTAGATTTATAACATTCAAATTAGTTATCTTATAACAACCTATGGATTCCAAATATTGTATCACATTCCAGATAAATAGACAATGTT
The DNA here is from genome assembly GCA_030015575.1 of Agapanthus africanus. Classification (NCBI taxonomy): domain Eukaryota; kingdom Viridiplantae; phylum Streptophyta; class Magnoliopsida; order Asparagales; family Amaryllidaceae; genus Agapanthus; species Agapanthus africanus. The sequence continues at coordinate 130,144,489 of JASDDO010000018.1, forward strand.
AAATTTTCCGATCGAATAATCAAACACCCAAGATTTCCCCAATATATCTCAACACTTGAAATCAGTTTAAAAACATCCATCACATGCCACAGTACCAATGGTCCAGCCGTAGAAGGGTCAAGCCAACACCTCACATGTGGCACGCCGTACTGCCCCAAACCCTAAGGTTTAGAGACAGTTCAAGACGGTCACATAATCGAGTTAAATTTTGTTGTCTTCTAGAGGGTCCACCGCGTTACTTGCACGACTTAGAACGTTCTTAAACTCGAGAAAAAATCCAACTTTTGAAAAAAATTCCGACAGGGGAAAAAGTGAGTTATTGATATCCGTTCGAACTTTTTAACAGTTTCTAAAAATTATCCGGACAAACTAAACAAAGTTAAATTATCCGATCGAATCAACGAGTCCCCAATACAACCCTAGAAAACTCAAACACTTGAGTGAAATTAAAAAATTCCCAGAAACAATTGCCAATAAAGGACCTAAGAATAAATATATGAAATTTGAGGGACTAATTCAAAATTTTGGCCGTGGAACCGCCGCCAAACCCTTGGTTTGGCCGCGGTTCCGCGGTCATATGAGCGAATTAGTGGGCCGTACTTCACAGTAATTCTTAGTTTTTCCTGCTTATTTTTCTGAGCATTTTTAATTCATAAAAAATCACATATTTGGAAAATGTCCAGAGAAGGGTTCGTGTCGGGGTTTCCGGGTTCGATCGGACTTTAAACTTCGCTCAGACTTCACCTAAAGCTCTAGCTTGGCTCTGATACCACTGTAGGGTTGCTAGGCACGCTCACAAGGTTCTACGAGGCATCAACCATGCCTGATTAAAATTTTAGCCGTGCCGAACAACCCGAAGCCGGATCTTTAAACTAGAGTTTAGGTGAAAACTAGCATGTTAAACACTTTAACACTAAGTGAGAGGGATTACAACCTTTGTAGATCCGGTCCTTCACTTCTTAAGCTCCGTGTTGAGGTCCCTTCGCTGCGATCATCTTGTTCCGGACTCTCGAGAGGCTTCACGAAGAGAATGATGCAACCTTGCTTCCGATCTTCGATAACATAGATGATCTACCTTGAAGTTTCATTAACACAAGCTAACACTCACTAAATGAAGTGAACACCCTTATCAAAATGGCAAGGGTAGATGAGGATGATGAAGTAGGATTTTTGCTCTCATTTATAATCTTTTTCTCACTCACTTTCATCACAAAAGCAAAACTAGAAAGCTTTTTCAAGAAGGAACTCAAGGAAGAAGAAGAAGGAATCCTTTTGTGATGAATAATGAATTATTGTAGTGGTTACAAATCTAACCAAGGGTTAAGCATGAAGGAGTTAACACATGTAGAGAATTGACTAGAGTTAATGGTTTGGATTGGGTTAACAAAATATCTAGCTAAAAACAAAGTCAAAGCTTCATGGAAGCTTCATGCAAAAGCTAACCCTAATCCAAACCCTAACCAAGTTTAAACCATAAACCATTGTTAAATTTGTAACCCTAACATGTTACAATATTATATATCACATATACAATATATTTTGTAACAATAGAAAATAATACAATTAACATATATCGCATATATATCAATGTATTATCCCGTGAGAAAATGAATCTTTTAGTGAGCTAATATTAGTTAATGTAATTTAATATATCATATATATTATTATACATTAAATTATCGAATCAACATTTGATCCGATAATCCGGCTATTTCACAAATAACCGACTAATACGATGACCCGGCTATATCACATATACCCGGCCGATATCTCATATCGCGAGAATCCAATACTGTATCACATACCACATTATCCTCGGTCCCGCACATATCACATATGTGCTCCTACTCCATTTTGCCTTAGTCAAGAAACCTTTGTGTAGGACTTTAAAGAATCGTCAATACGCCGGCAGTAGGTGATGATCATATCAAACTCCCTCAAGCTGCAAGCGGTCAGCTAAACGTAACAGCCACCCAGGTATTGAGCGCTCAGAAGATCAACAAGCAAGCCTGTACATTCTCCTGTGAATCCAATCAGTAACACTCCCGTACAGTCCGTTCTCGTCGTCTGATATGTCGCATATCTCGCCTAGGGGTGGGAAACGTCAGACCCGAGTAGCTCAATAAGTCGTGTCGATATGAGGTCTACAATAGTTCGATAAACTACTGATGACACTTACCAGTAAATCTCAGCAACCCTGGCCAGGGATTTCCGGTTATAGCCAATTGAACACAGCACAACATCAACTTCCTATACCGGGAGAGACGAATCCTTTTCTATCGCTCATTGCCTCCATGTGATTCGGGACTGCACCCAAAAGCCACCTTTTTGCACGCCCTTTTGGACGTGGTATGATGGAAATCAAAGCATGGTGGGAATCACACAAGACTCTATGACGATCTCGGGTCAACAGACTACTCTGTACCAGTGTCACCGGAGAACTGCCATCTGACGTAAGGTATAATACCATCTGGGAGTTCTCGGCGAGTCCGTCCAGTGTACCCAGTCTCCACTAAGCACCCGCACACCATCCTTGATGTCAAACACCGATGGATATGGGATCATCCATCGCCCATCATATGGGTCAAGATGCGTATACGCTAGTCTACTCTAGTGCATCGATGCCCTGTCTCGATACACTCTCGACTAGGAACAATTATAGGATGTGCTCGTCGACTACCGTGGCCCTACTAGTATGATCTCATCATAGTCCCAGTAGTCGAGTACATATCCTAAGGGCTTTATCAACATGTAACATAGAGACAATCAGAGTACATGTTAAGATAAAGAGCAACCAGATAGCGTACTATCATGTCGAGCAAGAAAGTCCTCCCTATATATGTCCAAGCATCCACTACAATATACATCGTATGTACAGTAATGGCCTCTAGGGCATACATATAACTAACAATACCCAACTACAAAAAGAATTTCGTCCTCGAAATTCCAAGAACATAAAGATAGACGACCGACAAACTACAAGAAAAGATGGGGAAACTTCTGCCGGATTTCATCTTCTCGCTCCCAAGTTGACTCTCCATGTGAGCGATTACCCCAAGAAACAAGTACAAGAAGGATAACCTTGTTCTTAAGAACCTTTTCCCTTCGATCCACAATTTCAACCGGTCGCTCCTTAAAAGTCAAATCTTCTCGTACAGTCAGCTCTGAATGATCCAATACATGCGTTTCATCTCGAACATACCTACGGAGTTGAGATACGTGAGACACATCATGAACATTCGCCAAGGATTGTGGTAACGCCAATCGATACGCTACCTCACCAACACGCTCCAAGATGTCAAAGGGTCCAACGAATCGAGGACTGAACTTTCCTTGACTTCCAAAACGAATCACCCCTCTAATCGGTGATATCTTCAAGAATACCAAATCACCCACGGCGAACTCTAGAGGTCTTCTCGACGTATCTGCCCAACTTTTCTGTCTGTCTTGAGCTGCTTTCATATGGTTCCGGATAACGTTAACTTTCTCAACTGTCTGCACAACCAAATCTGGTCCCAAGGTACTGGCAACACCTATATCTATTCTGACCTCATTCCGCCGCTTTTCCTCCGTTCACCGACATCGTCCCAACAAACAGGTGAATGACACTTGCGACCATACAAAGCTTCAAATGGAGCCATCTGAATAGTTGCCTGGAAACTGTTGTTGTAAGAAAACTCCACCAAATGTAGATGATCCTCCCAAGAACCCTTGAAGTCCAACATGCACACTCTCAACATATCTTCAAGAGTTTAGATCGTTCTCTCCGACTGACCATCAGTTTGAGAATGATAAGCTGTGCTAAACTTCAATCGAGTCCCCAAACTTTCTTGTAAACTCCGCCAAAAGTGTGATAAAAACCGAGTGTCACGATCAGACACGATGCTTACCGGTACTCCATGCAATCTTACAATCTCCTGCATGTACCATTCCGCCAAAGTTTCTGTTGATTGACCAACCCGAAAAGGAATAAAATGAGCTGCCTTGGTCAATCGATCAACAATCACCCATACTGCATTGTTGCCTTTTGGACTCCGCGGTAGAGCTGTCACGAAATCCATGGTTATATGTTCCCACTTTCACTGAGGAATCGGAAGTGGTTGCAATAAACCAGCAACCCTTTGATGTTCAGCCTTAACTTGCTGACACACCAAGCACTTTGCCACAAAGCGAGCAATCTCCCGCTTCATGCCTTCCCACCAGAAATACTGTCGTATATTTCGATACATCTTCGTGCCTCCTGGATGTACGGAATAAGCTGAACTGTGTGCCTCCTTTATAAGTTCTTCACGAATATCTCCCTTTGGCACACACAAACAGCTACCATATCTCAACGAACCATCTTCGTGGATCAATAAATCTGTTCGTAGTCCGGCTTCAACCTGTTCTCGAAACTTTTGCAATCTAGGATCCTGCGATTGCGCTGCTTTAATATTCTTGATCAACGACGAATGTACTTGCAGCTGCATCAACTGTCCCGAAGAATGCGGTAGCACAACCTCCAAATCAAATCTTTGAAAATATTCCACGATTCCCTTCTGCGTAGTCAACATCTGAATTGCTGGTAACCGACTGAGCGCATCCGGTACAACATTAACCTTCCCCGGATGGTACTTGAGATCAAGATCGTAGTCAGCAATCAGCTCTAACCATCTACGCTGCCTCATATTAAGCTCCTTCTGTGTGAACACATACTTCAAGCTCTTATGATTCGTGAAAACTTCGACTCTTTCGCCCAAAAGGTAGTGTCTCCAAATCTTCAAAGCGAAAATCACAGCCGCAAGCTCCAAGTCGTGAGTTGGGTAATTCTTCTCATGGGTCTTCAATTGCCTTGATGCGTACGCTACAACCTTCCCATGCTGCATCAAAACACATCCCAATCCTTTTCCAGAAGCGTCGCTGTAAATCACTAATCCTCTGGAACTGTCTGGCACAGTCAGAATAGGAGCGGTTATCAATTTCTGCTTCAACGCCTCGAAAGTTGTCGCACACCTATCCGTCCACACAAAAGGTACCTCCTTACGCGTGAGCTTGGTCAACGGCTCCGCCAGACGAGCAAAATTCTCCATGAATCTTCTGCAATACCCGGCGAGTCCAAGAAAACTTTTTATCTCCGCAACATTCTTTGGAATCGGCCAATCTCGAACTGCTGCAATCTTTTCTGGATCGACGGCGATTCCATCGCCAGACACAACATGCCCCAAAAACTTTACTTCCTCCAGCCAAAACTCGCACTTGCTCATCTTCGCATATAACTTCTCTTGTCTCAACGTCTGAAATGCGATCTTCAAATGCTCAGCATGCTCTTCAAAACTCTTCGAATAGACCAGAATATCGTTAATGAACACCACAATAAACTGGTCCAAGAATGGTGAAAAGATTCGGTTCATCAAGTCCATGAATATCGCCGGTGCATTCGTTACTCCGAAGGGCATCACTAAGTACTCGTAATGTCCATACCGAGTTCGGAACGCCGTATTGCAGATATCATCTGCTTTCACTCGGACCTGATGATATTTGGATCGCAAATCCAGCTTCGAGAATACCCTCGCGCCACTAAGCTGCTCAAATAGTTCGCTAATGCGAGGGATCGGGTACTTGTTTTTAATAGTCATCCGATTTAATTCTCGATAGTCGATGCACATCCTTCTCGTGCCATCTTTCTTCTTAACTAGAAGAACTGGAGCTCCCCAAGGCGAGTTACTGCTTCGAATCCAACCCTTCTCAAGCAGTTCCGCAACCTGTTTCTTGACTTCTTCCAACTCCACTGGTGCCATTGGATAATACGCTTTAGATACTGGCGCTACACCAGGAACAAGATCAATTGCGAACTCCACATCTCACTTCGGTGGTAATCCCGATATATCTTCAAACACATCCATAAAATCACGAACAACAGCTGGCTCTTCACTTTCCTCAACCCCCATTGATGCAAGAATATTAGTTGTCGGCCTAGCCCTAAACTCGACTGGCCCGACAGAACTGCTTCCTTCAGTGAAGGTAAACTCGGGATGTCCGGGAATCTGAAAAATTACTTTCTTTGCCCTACAATCAATGTGAGCGTGAAAAGTGCCAAGAAAATCCATTCCCAAAACAACTTCGCAGCTGCCCGTATCAATCACCAAGAAATCTGCAAAAAGCTCCCGTCCGCAAACAACAATTGTACAATCTTTACACTCCCTACTAGATATGATTTTCCCATTCCCAGTGTGTATGTCCCAGAAACTAGACAGGGTCGTGCAAGTAATCGAGTGTGTAGCTATAAACTTGGATGACATAAAACAATGGGATGCACCAGAATCAAATAACGCTAATGCGGGAAAACCATGAACGAGTAGAATACCTGAAACAACTTCTCCTGACGCCTTAGCTTCCTCAGCTGTCAACGTAAAAGCTCAAGACTGATTAGGTCCTTGAGTCAGCTGCTTCTGTCCCTGAAATGGTCTCTGCGGAGGCTTCTAAATATCATCTCTCGTACGAAGCTTCGACGGACAAGCGTTGACAGTGTGATCTGCCGCTCCACAAACTAAACAGAGTCCCTGCCTCCTTCGACACTCCTTTTGCACGTGTCCCGGTAAATGGCAGTAGTCACAAATCACGCTCCTCCTTCGATCAACGACAACCGGCTTCTTCATCGGTGTTACGCCACGACGGTCCACTGGAATACCTCTGCGTCCATGAGCTCGGTTTGGTACAAATGTCGGCTTTTTTATCGTAACTGCTATCTGCTGTGAACTCCCATTCTTCCTCGATAGGCTCTGCTGTTCTCGAGCTGTCGTAAGTACCTGTGAGAAAGTGGTCAAACCCAGGGAGACAATCTGCCTCTGGATGTCCACATCCAAGCTGCGCATGAACCTCCTTGCCCTGTCTGCATCGTCGGAAACTAAAGGTCCAGCGAATCTACTGAGCCGTGTCCATTCTGTTGCATGTACGTCTACGGGTGCACCATTCTGCTTCAGACTGATGAACTTCTCTTCCATTTCCTCCCGTGCAGTCCGCGGGAAGAACTTCTCCAGGAAACTCTACGAAAAATCCGCCCACTTGATCGACTTGGGAAAGCGGGTCTTCTCCACAAGCCACCATTCACGGGCGTAGTCCACTAACTGAATACGCACCACATCCACCCTTTTATCTTCCGGGATCTGCGTCGCAATAAGTAAGTTCTCCGTGTCAACTAGCCACTGCTCCGCTGGCAACGGCTCCTCCAAACCAGTAAAGACAGACGGACCCAAACGCCTGAAATCTGCTACGGTCCCCACACATCAACTGGTTTAGTTCCAACATTGTTCACGGACTGCTGAACGATCTGCAGACCTTCCTGAAACGATTCAGCTTGCTGCTGGATCAGCTCGGTCTGTCTCTTTTGATTCTCCAGCATTCCCCGAATCACTCCAAGCATGGCGGCTTCGTCAACACGCCTTTGGTACGTCTTCAGATTCTTGCCTGCCATACTCCTGAAATCAAAACACCCAAGATTAGCATCATAACAAATTTACAATATGGATCAAGGCTAGAACTCCAAGTTACTTAAATAGAGTACCGCATTATAACTATGCCGCGGTATCATAGCTACAATTACATAACTCCACCCAAGTCGCCTAAGCTCTAGAGATAACAAGGAATTAGGTTTCGAGTCGACATGCAAAGGAAGTTTGCACATCGTAAAAGATATAATCAGGAAGGACTTGATTCATGAACGGTAAATGGCAAGGTGGCAGGACATGTTTCCTAAACACGGGTATTCTGATTCGTGTATTGGGTACAATACCCAACTACAAAAAGAATCAACCCGACTATCCTATGGCACTGATACCAAAAGAACCATGTCACGCCCCGCTTCCCAGAGTACGCTAAATTGGGCACGTGACATAGCCAACCATGCTACCTGTGGGTAGGAAGTATCCATCCACAGTCACATTACGGCTGTATTGATATCAAGAACAAAATAAAACTATCTAAAACATGTCCATAAGCCAAGATAACATGAGTCAAGAATAATGAAAGTGCGGAAGCAAAAGATCTAATACAAGTAACTGGAATGTATGTCCCATAATGCGGGCTCACATCAGCAAATAAATACAGGAAATAAAGAACTAACTACTACCGACACCTCACAGCTCAGCCTGCTGGCTGAAGTACTCCTGCTCGGACTGCAGCAGCGGTACAGAATCTGGGCCATGCAAAACCCAGACGTCAGCGCGTCATGTCATCAAGAAATAAAGTGCAACAGGGTAACAAGTAATGCAAATATAATCATGAGTGATAAATCATATGTAACAGTGATATAAATCAGGGCGGTGAAAGATAGTGTGCACTGAGTAAACTAAACTGGTCTATCGGGTTATCTACTCTAAAGTCTTTGAAATCAAATTGATGATTCATCGATGTAACTCAATAGTATCCTGTGCATGCCCGGGACCACGGTCTACAGACTCTCGGGCTAAAACCGAGACGTGCCGCTAGGCAGTAAAAGGTAGCAGGTACAGATGAATGATGTCAGCATCATCACTCTGGGGCTGGCCTAGCTCGTAAGACTGATCAGAACAAGTATCGAACTGTTGAGTTACAAGTCAGGTTTCACCATTGATTTCCACATACCCCCAAGTTATAAGTGTTCAAGTCAGGTATTCAGTAATCAAGAACTAAAGCCAACACAGGATCAGGTAAGAGCAGGTTTTGTCTGGATAGACAACAGGAACGGTCCGTGAGGACTACATGTCAGGTTTGTTGCCATTAGACACAAGATCAGGTAACGGGTCAAGTCATGGCACATCAGGTCTAGTCAAGTAGTGTACGGTACCATGTCGGGTCAATCAATATATGTGTAGCAAATCAGGCCAGGGTGTAAAAGATATCATGTGGGTACTTATAGACAGCTAGCATAATCATGGTTATAAGTAATCAAGCATGGTTATCAACAACATAATCTAAGCAATGAATTAAACAATAAAGCAGATTCAATTAATTAGCAGTACAGTTATCAGTTGTGGTTCAGAGACGGTTTCAATATTATATGAATACAGGGTGACATTCATGGCCGTTAAATCATGTTAACTAATATTAAGAATTTCCAGGGATGCAATAATCTATAAATAGGTTCACTGGATGAAGTCACAGCTAAAACTGGTTTAAATGCGCACAAGTGTCCGATGGATTAAAACTATCGAAAGATACCATAGGCTATGTCAAAATGTGATTAAACATATGATTGTGGTTATGAGATTTAACATTTAAATGTGATCATGTATGCAATAATTACCTTTCAAGTTCTAGATCTAAAATAATATAAACCAATGCAAACGGAACATCGAAATGATATAAAACGATGCATGGGGTACTATATTTAAACTATAGGTATTAGAATATGTATAAAATGATTTAAATAGCATGTAGCAAGATTAACTTGCCTCGAGGAGTCGTGAAACAGAAAACGGAACGTTACGCGTCGGCGGGGAAAAATCGCGACACGCGCACGGTTCACGGAATGAATCCAAACAACGAACAGTGGAGTCACACGGGTCGCAGGTCCTCGCTGGGTCGTCAGAAAACATCGTCGGCATGACCGGATTCCGGCAATCACAAAAACCAGTGAACATCAAAAGAAAAGAACTTATAGAAAGAAGGAAGAAGGAAAAATGGGAAGAAGACAAGAATGAGAAGGGAAAAGAGTTGCTCACTGGATCGGCAGAGGAGTGATGGCGTTGTTGGTGATGATCGGAGGGACTCCGGCGAGGCTAGGGTTCAGTTTTTAGAGGTGTTAGGGTTAGGCTAGGGTTTGGGGTGATGGTGCTCGGGTGTGCAGGGGTGAGTGAGAGGAGAAGTGCAGAGGAGAGGGAGAGGAGGAGAAGAGAATGGTGACGTCGAGATCTAAGGATCGCCGGCGGTGAGGCGAGGGTGGTGGTCGCTCGGGCTCAGTTTGGTGTGTAGGTGAGGCCTCGGGAAAGGAGGAAGAAGGGGAAGAAGATGGTGAGAAGGAGGAGAAGACTTGGTTGAAGGGGAGTTGAGATGGGAGGATAGGGTTTCTAGGGTTAGGGTTCGAGGAAGGCAGCGGTTTCATGGGTTCTCGAGGTCGCGGGGGAGGGGGGAGGGTTTAAAAGAAAAGAGAAGAGAAGCAGCAGGAGGGAGGTGACCGCATCTCCTCGGGAGGTGACCAGAGTCGAGGAGTGCACAGTACGAACGGAGAGAGAAAGTGCGATAGGAGAGAGAAAGAAGAGAGAGAGAGAGAAATAAAGAGAAGGGAAAGAGAGAGAGATGTGGGGCCCGGGGTTGAAAGGGAGGTTTTGATTCGTCGAGAAAGAGGGAGAGAGAAAAATATAAAAGATTTTTAATAGTTAAAGAAATCTCGCTGGCTGAGGAAAAAGGAAGTAAAAGATTTCCAACCAAAAATATTTTCTTAGGCTGATAATATATTTTAAAACTGAATAGAGAATTTAAAAATATATATAGGATTTGGCGGAATACGGAATATTTCAGAATTACGCCCGGGTCGGGTCCAGAAATTTGGATTTGAACTATGAAAATTATTGGCTGATTCCAAAAATTAAAATGAAGTATTCTGTAATTAAAAAGCATACCCCTAAGAACGGACGCACGTACGTGCGCGTAGACGTCCAAACACGTCCGTTCCACTGAACGGGACGAGAACACGATGCAAGGACGCTACCACAAGGTTAGGGGTGTCGAGCAGGCCATGTCAATTATTTTTTAGTTTATATTAGATGACCTAAATTGTTATATGCAGAAAAATGATATGTCGGTGTAAATTATAACTAGTATCGGCCAAAGCATGATAAATGAAATAAATACCACACACTATGTATACGGTAACAGAAATTTGTAGAACTGGACTCGGTTGTTACATATGTGATATATTACATTACTTTAACTAATATAAGCTTGCTTTATTGATGCAATTTCTCACTGGATAGTACATTAATGTATATGCGATATATATTAATTGTATTATTTTCTTTTGTTACAAAATATATTGTATATGTGATATATAGTATTGTAATAAGTTAGGGTTACAAATACAACATGGTTGTTAAGTTTAAACCGAGTTAGGGTTTGGATTTGGGTTAGCCTTTGGGTTAGCTTTTTCATGAAGCTTCATGAAGCTTTCCTTTTGTCATTAAGTTTTGATATTTTGTGTAGATATTTGTTAACTCAACCCAAGCCCTTAACCATAGTTGATTCTCTACATGAGTTAAAGCCTTCATTTTATTAACTCATTGTTGTCATTTGTAACCACAACAATTTCATTATTCATCACAAAAGCTTTCTTCTTCTTCTTCCTCCTTGAAAAAGCTTTCTAGCTTTTTGTGTTGTGATGATTTAAAGTGAGAAATTGAAAACAAAAGAGAGAAAAATTCCTACTTTATCATCCTCATCTATTCTAGCCACTTAGATTAGGGTGTTCACTTCACTAATACTTCATTAGAAAAGTGAGAGCTTGGGTTTGAGATTCTTCAAGGTAGATCATCTTTGAAAAGGAAGACTTCAAGCAAGCATGGATCATTCGACTTGTGGAGCCTCTCTAGAGTCTGTGAGTTCATGGATTGCGGCGAAGGGACTACTACTCGGAGCTTACGAAGTGATGGAACGGACTACAAAGGTTGTAATCCCTCTCTCTTAGATGTAAAGTTGTTTACATGCAAGTTAACCCTAATTCTCTAGTTAAGATCTTGGTTAGGGTTTGTTTAGCACCCCAAAAATTTTAAAGTAGCATGATTGATGCTTGCCAAAACCTTCACAAGGTGCTATGCTAACCCTACCATGGTATCAAAGCCATGCTAGAGCATTAGGCGTTGTCCAGACGAAGTTAGAAGGCCGATCGAACCCCGAAACGACCCCTTTTCTGGAAATTTTTCAAAAAGTTGAATTTTTTTCATGTTAAAAATACTCAGAAAATCATGCTTGGGATATCTTACAAACTTGCACAAAAACGATCTTGCCTCTCTGGTTTTGGCCGCGGATCCGCGGTATCTTAGAGGCTTGGGTCGGCCATTCAGCTGTTGGTCCGTAGGTACTATAGTATGTCTCCGGTTAATTTTAATTGTGCTCAAGTGTTGAGCTCTCTGGGAATTTTTGGGAATTCGTTGTATCTGTCGAATTATCTAACTTCGCCTAGTTATCTGTGATGATTATGCGTTGCTGTGATATGTTACATTGGATCGTTGTGTATTGAATAGACGGGGTTTTATGTGAGATGAGAGTTTTCATTTTCATTCATGTAAAATTCATTTTTATGTAATACTCTTTTATTGGGGCACTTCCGGGTTGAGGTTGATGTCACCATTGTATATTATTTATTTTTCCGCATTAGGATAGACCCAAGGAGGAGAGCATAAGTAACCGGGTTCTAGGGTCCAGTGGGAGGCCATCTCGAGGAGTCGAGACCGGGTCTCCTAACCCTAGAATTGGCTGGGTTACTTGCCGCTCTTGAAGGGGTCTAGAGATGTGGGTTTGGCTATTCATCGCGACTGTGGAATCCATGTTTTATACATGCTCAAAATAAAACACGGAAGTCCTAGTATATCCAATATTTCATATGTTGACTTCTGCTGCAATGTTCTGTGATGAGATCATATTACTGCCTTAGACGAATGCTTATACTATATATATGATATATAAATATTACTGCTTTAATTTCTTCTGTGATGGTTAGGAAGCTTAAATGATGGGATTTTTTAATGAGATTAATAAAAGAAAAGAAACCTAAGAGATGTTGTAGAATCAAATTGTCAAAAGGGTAGCTACAGTTTTTGCTTTGCATAGCGGTATTCCTTGTAGAATATCCAGCACCTTATTCGATAAGGAAAGAGCCGAGATCCCTTCACCGGCAGTTACCTCTTTAGCAAAACTGGCAGATGCTACAAACTCACGGTTTAGTTTTTGATTGCTTCTATAGTTCTTTCTTTGCACCGCGGTATATGTGATATACCCTGCACCTTATTCGATGAGGAAAGAGCCGAGATCCCTTCACCGGGAGTGACCTCTTTAGCGAAACTAGAAAAGCCTAAAAAACATTCCTTTTCAAAATCACTTGTTTCTACAACGATATCAAGTTCATTACGCTCGTGGTTTTCTGAAAAACCTGCGTAGCCCTCCATCCTTTCAGATAAGTCCTACTTAGTATTCGTGCTACGTTTGTTGACCTTCGTCGAGGCGTAGTGTGCGGTAGCTGACTAGTATTTATCTGTAGCATGTGATTAGATTGTTTTAGGGTAGTCGTACGACCTTGTTGACCTCCGTCAAGGGTCGTGCGGGTGGGTTTAATTCAATCAGGAAATGACATGTTGAACTTGACTAATAGCCTATGGTTTGTTGACCTCCGTCAAGGTCATAGGATGTTAGGGGTAAAAGATATTATCGGGAATTTAAAGTGTTGAAATTTGCAATGAGATTGCATACCTTCTATGAGATAGATGGATCCCGATACCCACTGCGAGTAAGAGTTACTCCTGGGAGAATTTTACACAGGACAATTAGCCGATCAAGTAGGTGTCTAGAAAGGTGTTGACGGGGTTATGCCTCTGGGAAAAGGAGGTTTTTTTTAATTAGGTACGTGCGGAAGCACGGGGAACCTCCCTCAAAATACCAACACTGATCTGGCTGAAGAATTTGGCGAACTTGTAAGGTGTAATTAATCTCGGCTAATCTTACCTTTTAGGGTTTGAAGGAAGATTTGATTAAAACAGTGGGAGCCATCCTGATTAGATAAGATTATAACCAATCTAATCTTGAAAGAGCGCACGCTAAAGTGTTTTCTTCTCTCTCTCTCTCTCCAGGTAGCGACCATATCAGGCCTTAATCAAGATACTAATATGGATATATTAACCGAACCCGCTTGTTATACTGAGAAGAGGAACGTTGGTTCCGTTCTTTCTTATAATTGTTATAAGACTGAACAAGAAATAGTGGAATACCAGAATTCACACACCGCCCAAACGAATAATAAGCATATTGATGCATCTTCTTCAGGTGTGTTAGTTACCGACTACTGTTTCTCAAATCACTCTACGTCCTGGGCATTAGATACCGGATCAGAATCCCACATATGCAATACATTGCATTGGCTAAAGAGAGGTAGAGAACTGGGAATGGGTGATCATTCCATAAGAGTAGGGAATGGTGCAAATGTTGCAGCCAAAGCAGTTGGCGAATATCACCTTGTATTACCAAGTGGTAATACATTGATTCTGAACGAATGCTATTACATACCGAGCATGATATGCAATATTATATCAGTTTCATTATTAAGTAAAGAAGGATATAATTTTGTAGTACAGGATAATGTTATGAATATCTTCCTGAATCAAAAGCTGATTGGATCAGGCTCGTTAAATAATGGCATATACGTTCTAAATCAAAACACAGTTCTTAATATACAGAACACACACAAGAGGAAAAGTTCAGAAATGAACGAATCCTTCTTGTGGCATTGTAGACTTGGTCATATCAATGCGACACGACTTGCTAAGTTACATAAAGATGGTTATTTAAATACGTTCGAATTATCATCTTATGAAACTTGCCATTCATGTCTCAAAGGCAAAATGATCAAAACTCCGTTTAGTGGACACGGAGAAAGAGTTACAGAACTCGTGGGACTGATACATAGTGATGTATGTGGTCCCATGTCTACACATACCAGGAAAGGTTCCTCATACTTCATTACATTCACTGACGATCTATCAAGATACGGACATGTGTTCCTGATGAAACACAAGTCTGAAGCTTTTGAGAAATTCAGAGAATATAAGAACGAAGTAGAGAACCAAACGGGTAAAAGTATTAAAATCCTTCGATCTGATCTAGGAGGAGAATACTTGAGCAATGAGTTCCTGGACTATTTAAAAGAGAATGGGATTCTCTCTCAGCTTACTCCGCCCTATACACCACAGCACAACGTATCGGAACGGAGGAATCGCACCCTATTAGATATGGTGCGCTCTATGATGAGCTTTGCTGACTTGCCTATTTCCTTTTGGGGTTATGCGCTTGAGACAGCGGCATACCTATTGAATCAAGTTCCATCTAAATCTGTACCTACCACACTATATGAGATATGGAGTGGGAAGAGATCATATCTTAAACGAGTTAAGATATGGGGTTGTCCGGCCTATGTCAAAAGACAAAATCCGGACAAACTCGAGGCACGTTCAGTTCTCTGCCAGTTTGTGGGATATCCAAAGAATTCATATGGATATTTTTTCTACCATAGTGAGGAGAAAAAAGTGTTTGTTGCTCAGCATGCCACCTTTTTAGAAAAGGAATTTCTTGTTAAAGAAATTAGTGGCAAAGAGGTAGAGCTGGAAGAAGTTCCAATAACACAAACTGCAACTGAAGATTTAGTGGAACCAGAAGATTCAGTAATTCCCGATGAACCTCAGCCGCCCCACCGATCTAGTAGGGTTCCTCATCCACCTAAGAGATACTACGGTTTTCTCATTGATGGTGGGAGCGAGGATTGCATCATGGAAGATGATGACCCGACTAGTTTTGAGCAGGCCATCACGAGTGGTGACTCTGTGAAATGGCTGGATGCAATGCGATCTGAGATGGAATCCATGTACACCAACAAAGTATGGACTTTGGAAATTGCTCCTGAAGGGGTAAAACCTATTAGGAGGAAATGGATCTTTAAGAAGAAACTTGGTGTAGATGGAAAAGTTGAGACTTTCAAAACTAGACTTGTTGCAAAGGGTTTTCGTCAACGACCAGGTGTGGATTATGGCGAAACCTTTTCTCCAGTGGCTATGCTTAAGTCCATCCAGATCTTACTTGCCATTGCTGCATACCATGACTACGAAATCTGGAAAATGGATGTTAAGACAGCCTTTCTAAATGGTGATTTAGAAGAGTGCGTGTACATAACTCAGCCAGAGGGCTTCGTAGACAGTGGGAGCAGTGGAAAGGTGTGCAAGCTGCTTAAATCCATCTATGGGTTGAAGCAGGCATCGTAGAGTTGGAACATATGTTTTGATGTGGTAGTCAAAGAGTTTGACTTCATCAAAAACATAGATGAACCTTGTATATACAAGAAGGTGGCAGAGAGTAAGTTTGTCTTCCTCGTATTGTACGTGGATGACATACTCTTGATAGGAAATGATATTCCTATGCTGCACTCGGTCAAGCTCTTCTTATCACAAAGATTCTCGATGAAAGATCTAGGTGATGCCTCCTGCATTTTGGGAATTAAGATCTATAGAGATAGATCTAAACGGATACTGGGATTGTCCCAATCCAGGTACATTAACACCATAATAAAGAGGTTTAGTATGGAAGAATCCAAGCGTGGGAATTTACCCACGATCTCTGGACTCACTCTCTCCAAAAAGATGTCTCCTAAAAATGATTTGGAGAGAGCTCGCATGCAAGGGATACCCTATGCTTCGGCAGTAGGCTCTATCATGTATGCATTGCTATGTACCAGAACCGATGTAGCATACTCACTAAGTGTAGTGAGTAGGTTTCAAGCAGATCATGGAGAGAATCACTGGACAGCTGTGCAGAACATTCTCAAGTACTTGAGAAGGACTAAAGAGATGTTCTTGGTGTATGGTAACGGAGAACTCCAGGTGGAGTCCTTTACCGATTCGAGCTTCCAAAGTGATAAGGACGACTCCAAGTCGCACTCGGGATTTGTATTTACCCTAAATAGAGGGGAGGTTTGTTGGAAGAGTTCCAAACAGGAAACCATGGCAGACTCGACGATGCAGGCTGAATACATCGCTACCAATGATGCTGCCAAAGAGGCTGTCTAGATAAAGAAGTTCATCACTAAACTTGGTGTGGTTCCGTCAATTGAGCATCCAATACCTCTGTATTGTGATAATAATGGAGCTGCGGCTTTAGCCAAGGAACCCTGGTCCCATCAGAAGTCCAGACATATTCTGAGGCTGTATCACCTGATCTGGGAGATAGTTGATCGCCGCGAGATCGAGGTCAGGAGAGTTGATATGAAGGACAACACTACGGATCCACTCACAAAGGCCATGTTAGTGTATATGCCTTAGAGGCCATTACTGTATCATACTAGTTTGTATATTACTTAATGGAAGCTTGGGATATTCACCTTGTATATACAATCTTGCTCAAAATAGTAGTATGCTACTTGGTTTGTTTCTACTTCAATGTGTACATGTGTTTATTTTAGTATATCACCTATGCACATTAGTGGAGCCCTTAGGATCTTTGCTTGATTACCAGCGTTGTGATGGCAGTCACACTAGTGGGGCTGGGTAATCTATAAGCACATCCTTATGCAGGTCCCTAGTCGCAGAACTATCGAGACAGGGCATCGATACTCCGGAGTAGACTAGCACATACGCTTCTCATCCCAGTGTGGGAGACGGTCTGTCCCACAGCCGTCAGTACGTCGTACTGGAGATAGTATGCGGGTGCTCGTTGGGTTACGAGTACACTGGACAGGACTCGTCGGGAACTGACCGGTTGGTATTATACCTATCGTCAGTTATCAGTTCCCAGATGACATGAGTACAGCTTAGTCCGCTGACTTGACACTGTCACTTCGCCTCGAGTGTGTTCCCACTGTACTTTGATTACTACCCTACCACGGCTCAAAGGAGTCGTGCAAACAGATAGTAGTTGGGTGTAGTCCCGAAGCACTTGGAGGCAATGACGGTTAGACAGGATTCGTCTCTCCCGGTATTGGGGGTTGACATCGCGCTGTGTCTAGGAGAGCCATTACACGAGTAGTCCCTGTCCAGGGCAAGCGGGATATACTGGTAGGCTTCCAGTGTTATCTCAGGGTGTATTGGGCTTCACTCCGACACGACTTGTACCGCTATTAGGGGACTGACGTTTACCACCCCCTAGGCCCACCATGCGATGTATCAGACGAACAGACCGGACTGTATGGAGATTGTCACATTCAGGCTCAGTAGGAGTTCAGATGGGTTTCACCTCGTCAGTCTTCTTGTCGGCATGTACCTGGGGACTGTTACGCACAGCTAGTGCCGCTTGCGGTCTGTGGTTAAACCCACTGCCAGTGTAGTGTCGAGTCTTTAGAGTCCCACACAGAAAGCTATTCGCCTTTAGGCAAAAGAGTAGAGGTCGCATGGTTTTGCGACAGGTCGCATGGTTTTGCGATAGGGTCCGGTCACATCCGTGCACTTGTGCACGTACAGTGTCCGGACAGTTAACACTAGCAGGCTTTGGTTTAAGCCAGATCCTAGTGTACGTTTTGGGGATTGGTTTTATCCAGTATATATTCGTGTTCCTCGGAACGCGGATGCGGGTGTGTATCCACAGTTGACGAAGAGACAGAGGCAGAGGATTCTCATTAGGGTTGTTGACCGTTGACTGTTGACTTTTTGCTCAACCCTAATGAGAATATGATATGTAATTAACAATAATATTAATTAAGTATTATAGTGACATGGTTGTTGAGGGGTTGACTTTGTTGACTTGTTGACTTTGTTGACCGGTTGACTAGGTTGGACTAGTTGACCATCATGATGACAATGGCTATCATTTCATGCAAAGACTTTTGCTTGCTTGTTCTCTTGTGCAAAATGAGTGCATGAAATGATATGGTTATTGTAGCTTAAACCATCACTAATACTTGATTGCTATTATGGGTTATGATGTTTTTGGATTATGAGAGAAAAGAGAGAAAAGTCTTGCTCATTCTTTCATTTCCTTTCTCTCTCTTGTATTCTTGAGCTCTCATCTCCTTCCTCTTGCTCTCCCTCTCTTTAGTCTATGGTTCACTTGTCTCATGTGTTGAGAACCAAGAACCATAGAGAAAATCCCAACACACTCTCCTCTACTCACTCTAGTTCACAAGGTTTGGCAAACCGAGTGAACTAGTTTCTTCAAAGCTCGAAGAAGAAGCCAAAGGTAGAAGCTTTCAGGTGGATCGATCTTCGGCGCAAGGAGACGACGGGGTGAAGCCGATCCGGACAACCATCGAGGTTTGAAGACGAAGGAGTTCAAGTAAGAAAGGTATAACCCCCTAACCGAGTAATTAACAACTCCTAGTTAGGTTGTTAGTTAGATGTTTAACAAAGATCCGGTTTTGAGTCCATGTTACCGCCTCTAGAAAATTGTTTTTCACCAAATTCCGCATGCCCGAAAGTACCGGGAGAGGTAGCATGGACTTACAGTGGTATCAGAGCCTAGTTAAACTCTATCTAACATGTTAGCAAAGTAACTAGAAGATCGATCAAACAAAAAGTCACGAAATACACCAAAAATTCATGCTTGCTGTCGATTTTCAAAGTACTGTAAAAGTAATAAATCATGCTTCAAAAATCGACTCAGGGTTTTTATAGCAAACTGCAAAAATTTCATCCACTGAACCGATCAAAGCGCCGCGGAAACGCGGCGGGAGCGTGCTCCCGCCGCGGTTCCGCGGCCGAGTTGACTCGGCAGTAAATTTTGGTTGCAGTTTGTTCAGTAGGGTATTTTGGGATTTTTGGAATATGTCTTTTTAGCCCAGATTTTCCAGAACGAAAATTTTGTGTTTGGGGCCTAAAAATCCGTATTTTTGATCGAACTTCTAAAGACTTGAGCTGACAGGTTTTTATCTGTGATGTGATATTTATATTGAACGTTTTCTAATCGCTATATGTCGATTAGTGGGGGTTATACAAATCTGTGATCTGTAATGTTATTAGAATGTGTATATGAATTCATTGGATTGTCGCGGGTGAATAGCCGGGGGGTTGTGAGACGAGAGTTTTCTTTTCTTTCAATTCATGTAAATTTGTAAATTGATGTAATAATTATTTGTATGGCCGCACAACCGGGTCGGGGTTGTAGCCGTCATTGTATAATTTCTTTTTACTGTTTTTGCTCCTAGGATAGACCCATGGAGGGGGTGCACAAACTACCGGGTATGCCGAAGTGCCGAGTGGCCTACTCACGGAGTTGAGGGAGGTTGCTTCGCTTCGGGTACTTGGCGGGTAGTTTGCCGCACCCGTAGGCGTCTTGGGTGGGGTATTGGCTATTCACCGCGACCGTGTAATCTGCTTTTCGTTACAGGCTCGTACGAATTGCGGATTCCTAGTATATTCAATGTGTTCATCTGTGATCTGAAATGGCTATCATTGCAATATATCTATATATGATATTATTTAGGCGTTGCTTATGTTTTACAGCCGTGCTAGCCCAGCCCCCGCTCTGTCGTTAGTTAAGTAACCTAACGGGTAATGACGGGGCCCCGTGGCGAATGCGAATGGCATAAGCGTACGTCATATTTTGGTTGTTTTCTGCAATGGTAGGATTAAATGATGGGACGCATTAAAAGAACTAATGCAAGAATATCACGCATTAAAAGAACTAATGCAAGAAAATAAACCAAGTTAAAGTCGTTGGAACACTATCGAAAAACCACTCGGTTCTTTTCAAAACTAACTTTTAAATGCGGAGCTTGAGCCACTCCTTTTAAAAGCTATCTCGTTCCATCAATTATATCAAGTTCACTACGTTCACGGTTTTTCCAAAACCATTCGTAGCCCTCCATCATTTCAGTTAAATATTCGGTAGTATTCAAGCTATGTATTTTGACCTCACGCCAAGGCATAGTGATTGGTAGCTGCCGGATATTTATCTGTTGCATAGATAGAATGCGTTGGTTTGGGACAGCCGTACTACCATTTTGGCCTACGTCAAGGGTAGGAACGGGTGGGTTCAAATTAACCTGGATAATGATGGGAAGAACTTGACATGTGACTTATGACATTTTGACCTCACGCCAAGGTCATAAGAGCATGGGGCAAAAATTCACATCGGGAGTTTCAAAAGAACTGAAACTTGCTAGTGTTGCATACCATTTGGAGTGTGATGATTCTGGTAGGATTCCTTCAGTTTTGTCACGCAATGATATTTGGATCCCGATCCTACTGTTAGTATATGCTGCTCCTCGGGAAATTTCTCACTTAACGATCAATGCTATAAACCAAGTAGGTGTCTATAAAGGTGTTAGCGGGGCTACGCCCCCAGGGAAAAGATGTTATTTAATTAAGGAACTTCGCGAAAGCGTTGGAAAACCTCCCTCGAAGTACCAACACTGGCCTGGCTGAACGGTTAAGCAAGTATTGTACGGTGAGATTGATCCTGACTAATTCTTCCTTTTTGGTTTGAGGAGGGATTCGAGAAACAGCGGGAGCCATCCTGTTTAGACAAACTAAAAACCATTCTAAACTTGCAAGAGCATCATGCTGAGTGTTTCTTCTCTCTCCTAATTGCAGCGACCAATCGACATGACTGGACTTAAGTTACTTCTAGATAAAAACATACTGACAGGGCCAAACTACAAAGATTGGCTCAGGAATGTCAAGATGGCAATCACTTACGACAAGCTGGGGTATCTTCTTACCACCAATGCTCCCCCTGTCCCAGGTCCCAAAACCAGCGTCGCGGATAAGGAAATCCGTAAGACCTGGGAGATCGATTGTGCGAAGGCCAAGTGCCTCGTGCTTGCCTCTATGGACAACGAACATCAGAGGAGGCACGAGAATATGGACCTCGAATCCATATTTCTCCATACAAAAGAACTGTATGGAGAGTAGTCTCGTATCGCAAGATACGAAGTGTCGAAGAAGTTATTTTTGGCAAGGTTGGCCGACGGATCATCGGTAGCGGAACACGTGCTTAAGATGATTGGCTACATAGAAGAGCTCGCGGACCTTGGGACCATGTTAGAGAATGAGCTCTATACGGACTTGATTCTCCAGTCCCTTCCTTCCACTTACGCCCAGTTTATCCTGAACTTCAACTTACAAGAAAAGGAAGTTGAACTTTCAGAACTCCTCAACATGCTGAGGAGCGCAGAGGGCACCCTACAGAAAGGTAGGGAAACATCTACTTTGTTTGTAGGAGGATCTTCCTCTTCTAGGTCCAAGGCGAAAGCCAAGGGAAAGAAGAAGAAAGCCCCCGCCAAACCAAGGGGCGGTGTTAGTAAAGTGGATACGAAGGGAAAGGCAAAAGCAACAAAGAAAGTGGGAAAGCTTGTGGATAAGGAAGAATGCTTCTATTGTCATAAGAAAGGACACTGGAAGAATGATTGCAGGGCTTGGAAGGCTAGAACACAGGAACTGAAGCAAGTTGCGGCTTCAGCTTCAGGTGTGTATGTTATTGAAAACTGTCTTTCAATAAACTCTACTTCCTGGGTATTGGATACCGGATCAGGATCTCATATCTGTAATTCTTTGCAGGCGTTGAGAAACCGTAGGGTTTTGAAGGCAGGTGACATGACCCTCAAAGTTGCAAATGGAGCTAGCATGGATGCTAAGGCCGTGGGGGACTATCACCTGGGGTTGTCAGATGGACACGTTTTGGTTTTGCGTAATTGCTATTTTTTACCCAACGCAACTTGTAATATCATTTCTGTATCTTTGACTTCTAAAGAAGGTTATGAATTTGCGTTTGTAAGTAATGTTGTAAACATTCACCTTAATCAAGTTCTGATTGGGTCAGGTACATTAAGCAATGGTATATACGTGTTAAACCAACCACAGATTTTTAATGTCCAGAATACACACAAAAGAAAGTCTCCGGAAATAAATCAGACTTTCTTATGGCATTGTAGACTGGGTCACATCAATGAGAGAAGGTTGACGAAGTTACATACAGAAGGATATTTGAATCCGTTCGAATATCAATCGTATGCCACTTGTCAATCCTGTCTCAAAGGAAAGATGATAAAGACTCCGTTCACTGGACACGGAGTAAGAGCGAGCGAGCTCTTGGGACTCGTACAAAGCGACGTGTGCGGTCCAATGTCTACACATGCGCGAAGCGGTTATTCTTACTTCATTACTTTTACGGATGATTTTTCAAGATTCGGACATGTCTTCTTAATGAAACATAAGTCTGAAGCCTTTGGAAAATTCCAGGAATATAAGAATGAAGTAGAAAAACAAACCGGCAGAAGTATCAAGATCCTAAGATCGGATCGAGGTGGTGAATACTTGAGTGCCGAGTTCCTGGACTATTTAAAAGAGAACGGAATTCTCTCTCAGGTTACTCCTCCATACACTCCGCAACATAACGGTGTATCGGAGAGACGGAACCGAACCCTATTGGATATGGTACGGTCCATGATGAGTAACGCTGAGTTACCGCGATCATTCTGGGGGTATGCGCTAGAATCAGCAGCATACCTTTTGAACCGAGTTCCCACTAAGACTGTGCCTACCACACCATATGAGTTATGGAGTGGGAAGAAACCCTATCTTCAATATCTGAAGATCTGGGGATGTCCAACTTTTGTCAAAAAGCAGCATGCGGACAAACTCGAGGCACGCTCAGTACTGTGCAAGTTTGTGGGATACCCAAAGAACACCAGGGGGTATCTTTTCTACCACGCAGAGGAACAAAAAGTCCTTGTTTCTCGTAATGCCCACTTTCTAGAACACCAGTTCTTAGAAAAGGAAATAAGTGGGAGCGCAGTAGAACTAGAAGAAATTCCAGAACCACAGACTATTACTGAAAGCTTAGTGGAACCAGAGGGTTCAAAAGAACAGGACATTCCTACGCCGCTCCGCAGGAGTAGTAGCACTACTACAAATAAGGGTTGCCCCTACGGATATCTGCGTAGGGGCGAAAAAATACCCCGTAGGTTCAAAGGCCGCAGGTGCAAGTTGAGGCCCTGAACTTGCCCCTACGGGTAAATTCGTGCCCCTACGGATATATCTGTAGGTGTTATTGCCCCTACGGATTACTCCGTAGGGGTAATCAAATCATATATGTATTTTTTTTTGAATATATTGTATGTACCTACGGATACAACCGTAGGTCCTTGTTCTACCCCTACGGATAACTCCGTAGGGGATAGGCAGTAGCCCCTACGGAGATATCCGTAGGGGCACTCCCAACACCCTACACTGAGATCAGGGGGGAAAATATCAGGAAACCTGATATTTTGCCCCTACGGATAAATCCGTAAGGGATAGACTGTGGCCCCTACGGACATATCCGTAGGGGCACTCCCAACACCCTTCACTGAGATCAGGTGGGAAAATATCAGGTTTCCTGATAGTTTGCCCCTACGGATAACTCCGTAGGGGCAACGTATATACCTACGGTTTAATCCGTAGGTACATATTGTCTGTATTTTTTTTTTAAAAATGGGCTGCTAGATTTTTTCCCGCCCTGTGGACAATACTATATACATCAATCAAATCATATATTGCAGTATTCATAATCACATCTCACGCATATATATAATATACAAAAGAAACCCAAAAACTGAATATGATATAAATACAAACCAATATCAATATCATTTCAAAATGTAGTACAATGTGATATAAATAAATACATGTTTCAAAAAATAAGAACCAAAAAGCTAACCTAGTTCGGTCCAGCTCCACCTCTGAATAACGTTAGAATAACGCGCGCCTGCTCCTCGGTCAATACACTCTGCAATGCTATAAATAAGGGAGTCTGAGCGGCATGTGGAGCTGGCGATGTGGTCTGCGCAGCTGCCGTCGAGGTAGTCGCTTGTGGAGCCGCGGCTGCGGGAGTCTGAGTGGGCGGTGGAGCTACAGGAGCTGTCTGCGGAACTGCAGCCGATGTAGTGGCTTGCGGAGCCGCAGCCGAAGGAGATGCATGTAGAGGCTCGGCCGATCTACCCTGTCGCGTCTGGACATAACGTGTGTATGAAGCGTGTAAGAACAGTGTATTATTCGAATTTGTTTCATTATTAAGTTATTTCGAAACCCTGTTTGGATATCTAGTTTTGAAAAGCGTTGTTTATTTTAATTACATATGTATGTATGATTAATCAAACTTAAGTCTAATACCAAATAAGCTCAAGCTACGTACTAATTATGGATATGTTGATATGTATATAATATGAAATGATATTTTACTATAAAGTAGTATACATACCAGCATCTCCTTCAACTCCTGAACGGTGGCCCTCAAGCTATCCAGTTCTTGATGGACATGCCGGTCACTGGAGACGGAGGAAGTAACCGCCGGGGTGGAGTCCAACCTCATATGGGCCCTGCTAGGGCCCAATCCCCGGCCTCTCTCCCAACCTCCGTGGTGCCCTCCGTGTGCGGCGTCCAGAACTGGGGTCAGCAGCCTCGGATCGTTCTGTTCGGTAAAATCGATCCCCGAGGCCTGGGCCTGCTCAACCACCCGCTCCTACACCCACATTAAGCAGTAAAGTATAAGTATAAAATTTAAACTTGAACCTTCCAAAACTAAAATTTCAAATTTGAGTAGAAAAAATATTAACACTTACGCAGTACTCCTGGGTAGCGACGTCGGGATATCGAAGCTCGCCCGTGGCGGGATCTGTCGAGGTGCCGTGGACGGCAAGATATGCGGACAGCACGCTCGGTGTACCACCTGACGCCACGGTCCGAGATGTCTGCAATATTAGAAAGTAACTCTTAATATTAGAAATATTAGAGAATAACTCTTAATATTGCAGAATATTAGAGAATAACTCTTAATTTACCGATAACTCCATGGCTCGAGTAATGTTCCTCGAGCCACCTGTGTAAGTGGGGCGACCCCTCTTCGCCGACTTCCTGTTCTCCGTATTCTGAGCGGCCTGTTTCTGCACAACGCATTAACATTTAGTTTTCTAATTAAGAAACACAAAGAAATAAATTATATCATAAATAATGAATTAAATTTAAAATACATACTTGTTTGCGTTCGGAGTCGAAATAAGCGCACAATAGAGGCCATGTCTCTACGTCGACTCTCGCAAACGCCGGAGTAGATAGGAGGGCCGCTCTCTCTGCCTCGGGGGTCGCTATCCACAGGGAGTAGCAGTCGGCCTTCAGCTCATTCCTGTTGTATCGGACCTTGTCCTGCATGTTCTTCATCAGGCCATTGTACAGAGCATGAAGGTCGAGCACCCTCCCCGGGTGATCAGGGTCGGCTACAGGCTGAAAATCGTAATCCAACTGAAAATACAAAAAAAACATTGTTATTAGATTGCAAGTGTTAATAATAAATATATTGGATAGATCAAATGAAAATATATATTAATACATACCCGAGCCTGATCAAAGAAGAGGGCGAATGAGCGCTGCTGCTCGCCCCACTCAACGTGAAGTGGATACTTCTTCACGATCCGGCTCTCGTCCCCCAAATACCGGCCGAACCTCTCGGCTTGAGGACCGATATAGCGATAGTCAAGGGTAAAAAATAGGGGGAATGCTGCCTCCCCTCTAGCTCTATCAGGCCTCAGCCTATGGGACTGATTCGGGCCTCGAGTCCCCCTCTGGGGATGGAAAGGCCCTGCGTCTGCACGAAATATCAAGACAATCAATAATAAGACAAAGTTGTATTAAGAAATCAAGGTTAAACAAAAATTCAAGTGTGATATATACCTCCGGTGAGGAACAACCGGGGTCCCGGACCCGGACCCGGACGCATCCCCTCCAACTATAAAATAAACATCGACACTAAATTTCCATAAAGTTCATATTTATTCTATAGAGCATATGTAAAATGAATAAATATTTTAAATTTATTCATACTAACCTGCAGACGATGCGGAGGGTATGGAAGCGGCAGGAGTGGCCCCTGTGGAAGGTGTGGACGCACCACCTATAATTAGACAATTAAAAATAGATTATATAAGTAATTGCAAAAAGAATGTGTAGATCAATAATATAACGTTCTAAATCAATATGCATGCACTATAGGATATATAAACATACCCGCAGGTGCGGTGGTGTCACCACCTACAGCTAGACAATAATAAAAATTGCTAAGTAAGAGCAAAAGGAATGGGTGTATTTATGATATAGCATTCTAAATCAATATACATACACTATATGATATATAAACATACCTGGAGGAGCGGGGGTGGCCTCTGTCCCAGATGTGGACGCATCACCAACAACTAGACAATCAAACATTGACAATATAAGTAATTTTGACATAAATATGCATGAATATCTGTAATATTACATTCAAAATGGATATGCGTGCAGTATACCTGGAGGTGTGGCCAAATCAACACGGAAGGAGGCATCCGAAGGGGTCTCCGATCTGGGTGCAAGACCGGCCCTCTGAAGCTCCCTACGGAGCTCTCCGGACGGCAGAACCGCTCTGCCTCTGCCTCTGCCTCTGCCGCGGCTGGAGCTCCTGCCGCCACTCGCTGCTCCCGACATCGTCATCAAATCTAGATAAACGGTTCGTGGACGCATTAGACAATCATTAAAAGTATTGACTATATACGATCTAGAGCGTAAAATGTGAAGTAATAATATAACATTACTGATAACCTTTTTCGTTTCGTGGGCGCATCATACATATCTACTTGGATTTCATCGTCGATGTCATTTCTAACCCATGTAACTTCATGATCGGTCGAAGACAACCCGTCCTTCGAAACAGACGGTCGGAGCACTTTAAGCCTTCTCTCTTCTTCGTCCTCATCGCTGTCCTCGTATTCTGGGACATCGTAGACATCTCTAGGTTTCCATCGGCATACAACACTCCACCCCGGATGGTTCAAACACTGTGAGTAGTATACTTGGAACGCTTGGTTCGGAAAGATAAATGGATCGTCCTGACCGTAAAATCGAAGTGTGTTCACACTGGTCAATCCATATTCATCTTTCCAAGTCCCAAGACTGCTTCTCCACCTGTCTGTATCGGTTCGCGGATCGTACCAAGTACAGTGGAATATATAAAAGGGTTCTGATCGTCCGGGATAGTGGATGCCGAGTATACAATTTAAGTACCCATAGTAAATCACACCGTCCGATCTTACCGTCGCAATCCCACTATTCTGAGTGGTTCTAGATGTTTCTATGTCCTTAACTTCGAATTTGTATCCAAGGACACCAAATCCTTTGTAATATGCAACCTCCATACTAGGAAATTGAGCTAAACATCTTGAATCACTCTCAAATGATACAGACAAGTTCGGATCGTGGATCTAACAAAACAAATTTTACGATAAATACATAACGATACAAGTTTAGATTAAAACTGATAGCAATAAAATGTAATTCGAATAACTTACATGCTCTGTGACCCAATCACAAAAATTATCCTGATGGTATATTTCCAAACGCTCTTCGTTCCAATCAGGATGCCCCTCACGTACCTCGTTAAAATGAGTTCTGTTTTCGACAAATAATTATGACATTAATATTATGTCATTTCATACACACACAAACACAGATATAACAATTAATCCAAAAGAACTTACTCTCTAATTTGTTCAAGACATGCGCAATTAAGCAAGATAAACCGGTATATCTTGTTGATAAACATAGTGTCTATCCTCTTATACTCGGCTTTACCATATGGCCCGTCTTGAATTCTTCGTGGTCGGTTAAGCCTTGTCTCAATGTTCTCGTCCAGATGGCGGGAACAAAATGTGGTTGCTTCATCAAGAAGATAACCTTGCATGATAGAACCCTCTGGTCGATTTTTATTGCGTATATACTTCTTAAGAGTGTAAAGGTACCTAATGAGAATATGTTGAATAAATAAACACGGGCATACAGGACAACAATAAATTTATAAATTGCGTGAAACGAAAAATTACACGTACCTCTCGACGGGATACATCCATCGATATTGTACCGGTCCGGCTAACTTCGCCTCAGTTGCAAGATGAACCGTCAAGTGTATTATGATATCGAAGAATGACGGTGGGAAAATACGCTCAAACTTGCAAAGTATCAACGCAATAGAATTTTCTAGTTTATCCAGCGTCGCAACCTCCAGTGTTTTAGCACACAACTCCCTGAAAAAACAACATAGGTCATTGATTACTAGACCAACCGAGTCGGGGAGAGAAGTCCTGAGGGCTAATGGAAGAAGGTGCTCCACGATAACATGGTGATCATGACTTTTCAGCCCATCGATCTTGCCCTTCACAATTTTTATTTTCTTGCTGAATGATCCTGAGAAACCTGTGGGGACTTTCAAATCATGCAACACCTGCAGGAATCTTTTCTTCTCCGGTTGTGACATATGATAAGCGGCATTGGGAAGTACAAACTTGCCCGGTTTACCCGCTACCGGTTTAGGGTGCAGTTCACTTCTTATTCCCCACTCTTGTAGATCCATCCGGGCATTCATGTTGTCTTTCGATTTCCCGTCTTTACACAGAAGCAAGTTAAGTATGTGCTCTGATACTCCCTTCTCTATATGCATGACGTCCAGACAATGACGCACTGAATTTGTAGACCAGTACGGAAGCTCGAAGAAAATGCTTAACTTGTTCCAATATTGTGGTTTGACCTGTCTCGTCGGATCTATCCCGAAGGTCACGTTATTGTAACCATCTCATTTAGCAGTCACGTCCTCTCCGGACAATGGGGATGGAGGCCCAAGAAGCTCCTGATGACCATCAAAATGAACCGTGTCTAACCTATAGGGGTGGTCTGGAGGCAGAAAACGTCGATGGCCGCAATAACAAACCTTCCTGCTAAAATTCAAAAATTTTGATGTTGTGTGTTCATGGCAATGAGGACATGCTTTGTGACCATGTACGGACCAACCTGATAGCATTCCATACGCAGGAAAGTCATTAATTGTCTACATTAAAGCCGCACGCAGTATGAAGGTTGTATTTGTGTTTGAATCATATGTCTCTACACCATCAATGAACAAAGTTTTCAGCTCCTCGATCAGAGGTCGGAGATAGACGTCGATATTGTTCCCCGGTGAGTTTGGTCCGTCGATAAGAAGAGGCATCATAAAGTATGATTGGTCCATAGCCAACCAAGGCCACAGATTATAAATTATCATTACAACGGGCCATGTACTGTGACTTCCAGCCATATAGTTGAATGGGCAGAAGCCATCGGCAGCCAGTCCGAGCCGGACATTACGAGGATCGCTACTGAATATTGAGTGCCTCCTATCGAAATCCTTCCATGCCGGTGAATCTCTTGGATGGCTCATTTTTCCATTTTCGCTTGGAGGAGCACGGTGATGCCAAATCATTGCCTCGGCTGTTTTCTTGCACCTGAATAGCCTCTGTAGCCACTGTGTTATGGGAAAATATCGTGCTATCTTCACAGGTATATCAGGCTTCTTATCAGAATCTTTCGGCTTATACCTGGCCTCTCCGCATGTTGGACACTCTTTCAAATCTTGATTCTCTTTCCGGTACAACACGCAATTTTTAGGACATGCTTGAATCTTCTCGCACTTTAGACCCAAATCAGACATCATTTTCTGGGCTTCGTACCAGCTTTCGGGCACATTATTTCCCGGAGGCATAGAATCTTTCAAGAACGAAAGAAGCATTGTGAATGACTTGTTGCTCCATCCATTTAGGCACTTAATTTGGAAAAGTTGGACGAACCATGAGAGGGTGGAATACTTCGCATTCTCATAAATTGGTTTCCTAGCATCATTCATGAAATTTTCATATTTATCCGCACGCGGTCCTTGACTTGAAGGAATGTCATCTTCGGTACGAATAGATTCACCTAGGGCAGCCTCTACCATATCCTCCATTTCTTCTGATGGAAATAAATTTCCGTATCCTGCCGTATTACCGAATTCTTCTTCTTCTCCTGCCGCATTATCGTGTTCTCCTTCTTCTTCTACCACAGTACTGCATTCTTCTCCTTCCCCGTGATATTTCCACGTTGAATAAAGTCTAGTAAACCCATGTTTTACAATATGAAGCTCTGCCAATTCTACCAAGATTAGATTATGGTTTTGAAGCAAGTTATTGAGCATCTTGGATTGATTGTCAAGTGTTGATTTTTATTTCAACACTTGACAGAATGAAAATCATAAATACAGTTGCAAAATGTGTTCCTCACCCCCATAAAGTGGATCTTAACAATCCAGACAAGACCATCATTGTTCAAATTGCCAAGGTAGACATAATCTCAGTAGTTATTTACGGTTGCTAGCTTGTATTGCTTGTTGCTATTCTTTTTTTTCCTTGCCCTTTCTTTCTTTCTTTTTTTTTGGGGGTGGGGGGTTGTGTTTGAAAAGTTTTAACCAACACACTGCTATTTCTAGGCAATGCAGGAATATAACTAGTTTTATCCCCCAAAAGAAAGAGCTTCAGGCTTCATGCGTCAAGCGATGTGTATAATTATAGGATTTTCTTGCTAGCGGTTCATTTACAACTATTCTTTAGTCTATATACCTAGCATCTGCTACTAGATATTACATCTTGCATCAACACCCCGCATGTTAAAATCAAAATCGATTATTTTTTCTTGATCTTTTTCTGATTTTCTACCATCTGTGTCGAGTAAATTATGATTAACATTGTATTTTCAACTAATCAGAAGAGCCATTCAACCAGCCCCACCGTAACCCTAACCCCAGCCCCACCGTAACCCTAACCCCAGCCCCACCCCAGCAGCAGCCGAACCCCAACCCTAACCTTACCCCGACCCCGACCCCGACCGCCACCGCGACCCCTGCCCAACCCCAACTCTCGCGCGCGCAACCCAGACCCAGCCATGACCCTAAGCCCAAAATAATCCAAAAATGCTTTAATTTACCTCGAGATTTATACCTGAACGGCTGCTGGTGGGCTGGAGCGACGACGGTGGCGATTTGGCGACGAAACCGGCGGTGGCGACGACGGTGGCGACGAAGACGGCGGTGGCGAAGACGGTGGCGACGAAACCGGCGGGTGGCGACGACGGTGGCGGCGGTGGCGACGACGGTGGCGACGGTGGGCAACGACGGCGTGGCGATTTGGGGTTTTTTCTCGCGCGCGATTGAGAGAGAGAGAGAAAGAGAGCGTAGGCGATCGATCTGGCTTTATTTTAAAACGATATTTACTTGCCCCTACGGACATAACCGTAGGTCTTTTGTTTGCGGCTCCGTAGGGGCAAACACCAAATTAAGAATTAATATTTTTATTCTTGGACGTCTGTGCCCGTAGGGGCAACTTTTTAGCCCTACGGATTAATCCGTAGGGCCAAGCTAAATCTGCCCCGACGGATATTTCCATCCGTAGGGGCAACCCCCTATTTTACTAGTGTAGGCAGTCTCATCCGCCCGAGAGATACTGCGGTTTTCTCATAGACGGGGATAGAGAGGATTGCATCATAGATTATGATGAGCCTACTAGCTTCCAGCAGGCCGTTCAGAGCGTTGACTCGGTAAAATGGCTGGATGCAATGCGGACCGAAATGGAGTCCATGTACACCAACAAGGTATGGACGTTGGACATTGCTCCAGACGGGGTAAAACCCGTAGGATGCAAGTGGATCTTCAAAAGGAAGATTGGTGTAGATGGACAGGTTGAGACCTATAAAGCTAGACTTGTTGCAAAGGGTTTTCGTCAAAGACCTGGTTTGGACTATGACGAAACCTTTTCTCCAGTGTCTATGCTGAAATCTATTCGGATCCTTCTTGCTATTGCCGCCTTCCACGATTATGAGATTTGGCAAATGGACGTAAAGACCGCTTTTCTAAATGGAAATTTAGAGGAGTGTGTCTATATGGACCAGCCAGAAGGTTTCATTCAGAGTGGGAGCAGTGGAAAGGTGTGCAAGTTGCTTAAGTCCATCTATGGACTAAAGCAGGCATCGCGGAGTTGGAACATCTGTTTTGATGAGACGGTCAAGGAATTTGGCTTTATCAAAAATCCAGATGAACCATGCATCTATAGTAGATTTGTAGCGAGAACTGTAGTATTCCTCGTTTTATACGTGGATGAAATTCTCTTAATAGGAAATGACATTCCTATGCTACAATCTGTCAAGGGTTTCTTGTCACACAGGTTCTCCATGAATGACCTGGGTGATGCCTCATACATCCTGGGGATCCGGATCCATCGTCATAGATCCAAGAGGATATTAGGACTTTCACAGTCCAGGTACATCGACACCATACTGAAGAGATACAGTATGGAAGATTCCAAGCGCGGTAACCTACCGGCTTGTCACGGGATCACCCTCTCTAAAGAGATGTCTCCCAAGACTGATTTGGATAGGGATCGCATGTCTATTATACCCTACGCTTCTGCGATAGGCTCTATAATGTATGCAATGTTGTGTACCAGACCGGATGTAGCTTATGCACTGAGTGTGGTAAGCCGGTATCAGTCAAACCCTGGGGAGAAACACTGGATAGCGGTAAAGAACATTCTCAAGTACCTGAGAAGGACTAAGGAGATGTTCTTGGTGTATGGCGGAAAATACCTCCAGATCGAGGCCTTTGCTGACTCCAGCTTCCAGAGTGACAAGGATGATTCCAAGTCCATGTCGGGTTTTGTCTTTACCCTCAATGGAGGGGCGGTGTGTTGGAAGAGTTCCAAACAAGAAACCGTTGCAGACACGACAATGGAAGCGGAATACATCGCTGCATCTGATGCCGCAAAAGAAGCTGTCTGTATGAGGAAGTTCTTGAAAGAACTTCAGGTGGTTCCGTCCATTGTTGATCCAATACCTCTGTATTGCGACAACAACGGGGCTATAGCTTTAGCGAAGGAACCCAGGTCCTATCAGAGATCCAGACACATCTTGAGGCGGTATCACCTGATCAGGGAGATCGTGGATCGCCAGGAGATCGAGGTTCGGAGGGTTGCTTCAGAAGATAACACTGCAGATCCATTCACCAAGGCCTTGCCCCAGACTCAGTTCGAGCGGCTGATCGAGATGATAGGTCTTCGATATGCCAGTACATGGCCTTAGTGCAAGTGGGAGATTGTTAGTGTATATGCCCTAGAGGCCATTACTGTATCATACTAGTTTGTATATTACTTAATGGAAGCTTGGGATATTCACCTTGTATATACAATCTTGCTCAAAATAGTAGTATGCTACTTGGTTTTTTTCTACTTCAATGTGTACATGTGTTTATTTTAGTATATCACCTATGCACATTAGTGGAGCCCTTAGGATCTTTGCTTGATTGCCAGCGTTGTGATGGCAGTCACACTAGTGGGGCTGGGTAATCTATAAGCACATCCTTATGCAGGTCCCTAGTCGCAGGACTATCGAGACAGGGCATCGATACTCCGGAGTAGACTAGCACATGCGCTTCTCATCCCAGTGTGGGAGACGGTCTGTCCCACAGCCGTCAGTACGTCGTACTGGAGATAGTATGCGGGTGCTCGTTGGGTTACGAGTATACTGGACAGGACTCGTCGGGAACTGACCGGTTGGTATTATACCTATCGTCAGTTATCAGTTCCCAGGTGACATGAGTACAGCTTAGTCCGCTGACTTGACACTGTCACTTCGCCTCGAGTGTGTTCCTACTGTACTTTGATTACTACCCTACCACGGCTCAAAGGAGTCGTGCAAACAGGTTGTAGTTGGGTGCAGTCCCGAAGCACTTGGAGGCAGTGACGGTTAGACATGATTCGTCTCTCCCGGTATTGGGGGTTGACATCGCGCTGTGTCTAGGAGAGCCATTACACGAGTAGTCCCTGGCCAGGGCAAGCGGGATATACTGGAAGGCTTCCAGTGTTATCTCAGGGTGTATTGGGCTTCACTCCGACACGACTTGTACCGCTATTAGGGGACTGACGTTTACCGCCCCCCTAGGCCCGCCATGCGATGTATCAGACGAACAGACCGGACTGTACGGAGATTGTCACATTCAGGCTCAGTAGGAGATCAGATGGGTTTCACCTCGTCAGTCTTCTTGTCGGCATCTACCTGGGGACCGTTACGCACAGCTAGTGCCGCTTGCGTTCTGTGGTTAAACCCACTGCCAGCGTAGTGTCGAGTCTTTAGAGTCCCACACAGAAAGCTATTTGCCTTTAGGCAAAAGAGTAGAGGTCGCATGGTTTTGCGACAGGTCGCATGGTTTTGCGACAGGGTCCGGTCACATCCGTGCACTTGTGCACGTACAGTGTCCGGACAGTTAACACTAGCGGGCTTTGGTTTAAGCCAGATCCTAGTGTACGTTTTGGGGATTGGTTTTATCCAATATGTATTCGTGTTCCTCGGAACACGGATGCAGGTGTGTATGCACAGTTGACGGAGAGACAGAGGCAGAGGATTCTCATTAGGATTGTTGACCGTTGACTGTTGACTTTTTGCTCAACCCTAATGAGAATATGATATGTAATTAACAATAATATTAATTAAGTATTATAGTGATATGGTTGTTGAGGGGTTGACTTTGTTGACTTGTTGACTTTGTTGACCGGTTGACTAGGTTGGACTAGTTGACCATCATGATGACAATGTCTATCATTTCATGCAAAGACTTTTGCTTGCTTGTTCTCTTGTGCAAAATGAGTGCATGAAATGATATGGCTATTGTAGCTTAAACCATCACTAATACTTGATTGCTATTATGGGTTATGATGTTTTTGGATTATGAGAGAAAAGAGAGAAAAGTCTTGCTCATTCTTTCATTTCCTTTCTCTCTCTTGTATTCTTGAGCTCTCATCTCCTTCCTCTTGCTCTCCCTCTCTTTAGTCTATGGTTCACTTGTCTCATGTGTTGAGAACCAAGAACCATAGAGAAAATCCCAACACACTCTCCTCTACTCACTCTAGTTCACAAGGTTTGGCAAACCGAGTGAACTAGTTTCTTCAAAGCTCGAAGAAGAAGCAAAAGGTAGAAGCTTTCAGGTGGATCGATCTTCGGCGCAAGGAGACGACGGGGTGAAGCCGATCCGGACAACCATCGAGGTTTGAAGACGAAGGAGTTCAAGTAAGAAAGGTATAACCCCCTAACCGAGTAGTTAACAACTCCTAGTTAGATTGTTAGTTAGATGTTTAACAAAGATCCGGTTTTGAGTCCATGTTACCGCCTCTAGAAAATTGTTTTTCACCAAATTCCGCATGCCCGAAAGTACCAGGAGAGGTAGCATGGACTTACAGGCCATTCCTCGGATACAATTTGAGAGACTCTTCGGGATGTTGGGTATGAGATACTACAACAGCTGGCCTTAGTTCAAGTGGAAGATTGTTAGTTATATATATGCCCTAGAGGCCATTGTTGTACATATGATGTATATTATAGTGGATGCTTGGATATATATAGAGAGGACTTTCTTGCTCGATATGATAGAATGCTATCTGGTTTCACATTATCTTAACATGTTAACAAATACTGTTTTGTGATCACGTGTTGATAAAGCCCTTAGGATATGTACTCGACTACTAGGACTATGATACAGATCATACTAGTGGGGCGAGGGTAGTCTATGAGTACATCCTATAACTGTTCCTAGTCGAGGGTGTATCGAGACAGGGCATCGATACTCCAGAGTAGACTAGTGTATACGCATCTTGACCCATATGATGGGCGATGTATGATCCCATATCCATTGATGTTGAACATCAAAGATGGTGTACGGGTGCTCAGTGGAGACTGGGTACACTGAACGGACTCGCCGAGAACTCCTGGATGGTATTATACCTATCGTCAGATAGTAGTTCTTCGGTGACACTGTTACTGGTTAGTCTGTAGACCCGAGATCGTCATAGAGTCTTGTGTGATTCCCACTGTGCTTTGATTTCCACCTTACCACGTCTAAGAGGGCGTGCAAAATGATGGCTTTTGGGTACAGTCCCGAATCACATGGAGGAAATGAGCGATAGGAGGGGTTTCGTCTCTCCTGGTATAGGGAGTTGATGTTGTGCTGTGTTTGATTCGCTATAACTGGAAGTCCCTAGCCAGGGCTGATATGGAGATTTAGTTGTAAGAGTTATCAGTAGTTTCTCGACCTGTTATGAGCCTTATATCGACACGACTTATCGGTTACTAGGGTCTGTCGTTTACCACCCCTAGACTAGATATGCAACATATCAGACGAAGAGATCGGACTGGACGGGAGTGTTACTGATTGGATTCACAGGAGAATGTACAGGCTTGCTTGTTGATCTTCTGATTGCTCAATACACGGGTGGCTGTTACGTTTAGCTGACCGCTTGCAGCTTGTGGGTGTTTGATATGATCATCACCTACTGCCGGCGTATTGACGATTCTTTAGAGTCCAACACAGAGGTTTCCTGGCTCCGGCAAAACGAAGTAGGAGCACATATGTGATATGTGCGGGACCGAGAATAATACGATATGAGATACTGTATTCTATTCTCGCGATATGAGATATCGGCCGGGTATATGCGATATAGCCGGGTCATCGGATCAAGTGTTGATTCGATGAATCGGTACATGCTATATTAGTCGGTTATATGTAATATAGCCGGATTGTCCGATCAAGTGTTGATTCGATAATTTAATGTATAATTGCATATGTGATATATTACATTACGTTAACTAATATAAGCTCGCTTTATTGATTCATTTTCTTACTGCATAATACATTAATGTATATGCGATATATGTTAATTGTATTATTTTCTTTTATTACAAAATATATTGTATATGTGATATATAATATTGTAACAAGTTAGGGTTACAAATGCAACATGGTTGATAAGTTTAAACGAAGTTAGGGTTATGATTTGGGTTAGCTTTTTCATGAAGCTTCATGAAGCTTTCCTTTTGTCATTTAGCTTTGATATTTTAGCTTTGATATTTTGTGTAGATATTTGTTAACCCAACCCAAACCCTTAACCATAGTTGATTCTCTAAATGAGTTAAAGCCTTCATTTTATTAACTCATGGTTGTCATTTGTAACCACAAAAATTTCATTATTCATCACAAAAGCTTTCTTCTTCTTCTTCCTCCTTGGAAAAGCTTTCTAGCTTTTTGTGTTGTGATGATTTAAAGTCAGAAATTGAAAACAAAAGAGAGCAAATTCCTACTTCATCATCCGCATCTATTCTAACCACATAGATTAGGATGTTCACTTCACTAATACTTCATTAGAAAAGTGAGAGCTTGGGTTTGAGATTCTTCAAGGTAGATCATCTTCGAAAAGGAAGACTTCAAGCAAGCATGGATCAATTGACTTGTGGAGCCTCTCTAGAGTCTGCGAGTTCATGGATTGTGGCGAAGGAACTACTACTCGGAGCTTATGAAGCGAAGGAACGGACTACAAAGGTTGTAATCCCTCTCTCTTAGATGTAAAGTTGTTTACATGCAAGTTAACCCTAATTCTCTGGTTAAGATCTTGGTTAGGGTTTGTTTAGCACCCCAAAAATATTAAAGTAGCATGATTGATGCTTGCCAAAACCTTCACAAGGTGCTATGCTAACCCTACAGAGAGATGGATGGGGGCCGGCCCGTTCTACCGGAGTCCGAGGGACGATCCCGCAGACGGAGCCCGTGGGCCGATCCGGACTGACGGAGCCCGAGATATGAGGATTTATGTGTCGATGCTGGACACGGGTTTCATGATGTTTTCGAGTGTCGATGCTGGACACCCAGGTTCCATGATTTTGATGTGTCGCAAGGGACACACATTGATTTATATCCTCATACTTCCATGCATATGTTTTTATGATATTTACATGCATGATGTTGTTGTGTCATTGGTTGACACGTGGACGGGATCCACTTGCATACATACATTGATGATATGGTTGGACGAGATCCACATGCATACAGACATTGATTATATTGTTGGATGATATCCACATGTTGATTGACATTGATATTAGAGTTGCCACATATACAGACCCGGTCAGCCTAGATATCATAGTATTACCTTCATGATATAGTTGACCTAGGAGTCGTTGTTTATTTGATTTCTACTTGTTGATGTTTTTCTACTCACGAGTTGGCAACTCACCCCCGTTGTGCCACAGTTCTTGCAGGTTGACCGCATGGATTAGTAGCGGCATCGCTGGCACACAGTTGTTTTCGGGTGATTGCTTTGGTAGGTGGGACATTTGTATCGTACCCAATCTTGTATTTATATTTCATATTGTATCCAGTCAACTCCATCAGTCAAAACTAGTAATTGTATAAGTAATGAGACTTAGTGAGACTTGTAGTTATGAGACTTGAGCGATGAGTTTCATGTTCGCCTTTTGGGTTGATTTCTCGCGCTATTCTTTATTTTTGGTGTTGATCTTCGCCGTTGGGCGTCGTATACTTATATATTCTGTCTTGCATGGTTGTGATCCGCCGTTTGGCGAAGAGCTAGCTCTCTCTAGGGTATGCCTTTATCATTATGTATTGTGGTTTTGGATCAAAAAAATACAAAGGAGGTGCTGCCTAAATTTCTAAAAAGTCGAAACATGTTTTCAACTAGTAAATCCCACTTGTCTTTTTATGTTCCATTATTTATGTATTTAAGAAAACTTATGATTTTCACCATACCTTTATTTCAAAACTTCACCACTTTTTTTTCTTAAAAAGGTTTAGATTTCTGGGTTTCGGCTTACTTGATTTACGTTACGCATTTAGACGTGGCGTGATTCAAGTGCCGGTCACGAGCTAATATTTTCGGGTCGTGACAATATTCTTCTTTATCTAATAAAGAAATTGATATTAAATTGCATATCATAGAGGGTACGTAATAACAGTCGTTCAAGATCAAAGTATTCCCATTTGGTAATACAATGTGATATTCACAACCTGCTTTGGCTGCAACACTTGCACCATTTCCTACTTTTAGAGAATGATCACCTATTCCCAGTTCTCTACCTTTCCTTAGCCCAAAGAATATATTACAGATGTGGGATCCTGATCCGGTATCTAATACCCAGGACGTAGAGTGTACTGAGAAACAGTTCTCGGTAACTAACACACCCGAAGAAAATACATCAACATATGTCACGTCCCGAAAGTACGGAATATGACCGGCACTTAAACTACGAACGTCTCGAGGCGTACGTAATCTAAGTAAGCCGAAAACCCAGAAATCCAAACCAAGAAAAGTAGTAGAGTGCAGGAAAAACCAACTTAAAGCAAGTAGTTTCAATAATATAAGCCGAATTATGCGGTTTTTAAGAACATCAAAAATTTACTGAAAATTTCGGCAGAGTCTCCTTTGTAAATACTGGCCCCCAAACGGGGTACAACATGAATAGTATACGAAATCAAAAAAAAGGCATCCCCTAGTAGGAGCTAGCTCTTCGTCAATCGACGGTCACAACCACACAAGAAAAAAAAACGCGCGACTCTAAGGTCGAAAGAATAACATCACTGGTCTCTATCTCAAAAATAAATACATGTTTGGTTGATGGAACTTCTAGATACAACAGAATAATGATATAAAAGATATATAATGGGGGTACGATACAAGTAAACCCACGTACTAGCAAATCACCCGAACGAAACTATGCCCGTAAAGCCGTAATAAAACCTGTACGGCAAACCTGCAAGAAACTGGGGCACAACGGGGGTGAGTTGCCAACTCGTGAATAGAAAAACATCTACGCACAGAAATCGCATAAATAACGCAACCTAGGTCAATGATCATAATATATCCTCAAATATATGTATAGCATGCAGCCTATAACAATGGCTAGGGTAATATCTAACCCGAGTGTAATCTCATGTGCCCGTGTCAGTGCCTCAGGTAGCAATATATCATATGAATGAGGTATGAATGCATGAAAACAGAATACATGTAAATGAAGAAACTGTTTTCATAAATTAGTGAGATTTCCTTTGTATTTTTAAAATGAGGTATCATAAATGAAATCAGCATCAACAGTGTCTAGCATCGACACAAAACATAATTCTCAATGTCTCAAAACCTCAGGCTCCGGCTATCCGGACTGGCCTGTATCATCAAACCTCAGTACCTCAATATCTCGAAATCTCAATATCTAGGGCGCCGTCAGTCCAGACCGGCCACTACCATCCATCTCAAGACCACGACGGTATCCTCCGGATATCCGACGCGTCGTGTAATATCACCGGTCGATAGTGCTCCCCTGCCAGGCTCAACGTCAACAACACGGCCTTCTCGCCCCGGGGTACCGTACCGGGCCCACCATGTATCCGAAACGGTTCATCCAACTCCTCGAATCGGGTCTCGAAATCCATTAGCAAACTCATGGTGGACGACTCATACATCATGGGAAAACCGCGCTTTTCATTTAAAAAGAGAAAGAAGAAGTTTGTATATGTTTTGCGGTTTTCCCCAAATCCAGAAAATCTCATGGAAATCCGAATCAAAAACCTCAATAGCACGTAAAAAGTGAATATATGCATGAGAATCCATGAATGCGGCATAACAATGAATAACAGTATGCATGAAGTAGCAGGTAATAACTACAATGTCTAAACTAACATATAAGGCAAGTACACTAATATCATGTCTAAACTATTAGCTAACAGGCTATGTCAAGCAATAATATTTTCTAAAGTGTACGTGACATGGCAATTTCCGATAAAGATGTGTGTGAGCCGGCAAGTAAGTGTACGTGGTACATACGCATCATCGGTAATGGTGCTGGTGTCCTAACCACAAGATATCAACAGTAGAATATGAAGCTTAATATAAGCATGCGATGCGGAGCGAACCACAATAATGAGCGGGAGCTGAACACTAGACGCAACGATAACAATCTGCATTAACCTAATATAAGTCCTACAATGGTGCCTTTTGAAAATAACACGAATCGTGGGGTTTTGAAAATAGGGGCCACGGTGTTTTTATGAAAAGATACGTCTTTTGTCCGTAGGATCCCTTGGGCTGTCTTTTAAAATACCCACGATTCGTTAGTTTTTGAAATAGGTAAGAATCGAATCTAATCTAACAACTAAACTAAACTAAATGGCTAAGCTAACAAGCTGGACTACAGGTAAGGAAACCGCCTAACATCTGGGTCGATACATATACATACCTGTATATATATTAGTCGGCGATCCCGCCTCAATAATATCATATCCGATACCATATCTATAATCAGACATCCCAAGTCAAGAGTGCGGATCAATCATCAAAATATAGCTCGTACGTAAATCCGTCGTACGGCATCCCCAAATCTGGGTACGGGTCAAAATCATATTCAACACACTATTCATCCGGTATCCTCTTTATCAAAGATCATAGTCTAAGGTACTGACCTATGTCTAATACAATACTAATATCATCAATATAGTCATGATCTGACTACTGATCGACAGTCTCGTACAAACCGATATCATCAGCACACATCATCATCAAGGGGTATACATCGCCCAATACAGCCTAGGATCAATATCCTAGCATATCATATCTCATATCACGATCACATGTCGACCACTTTATTTATAACACTATTCACTCGTATCGTCGCCCTAAGATCCGCTATAACACCAGGACGTACCTCAAGTACGAATCCTGCCATATCACCGATATCACAATCTCAACACAAATCTCATCGACTCATCTCAATCCCAAGTATCATCCCCAAATCCGTATGTGAACACATAGTCCCATACCTATGTGAACACATAACTATATATTCCCGTATGAGCATAAAAGAAAGAAGAAAGTATGCAAGTATGGGTGGGTGTGTACAAGTGTGTGCGACCGCTACTCTAGGGTTTCGCGACACTCAATCATCCAAGAACACTAAATATCCATATTTATCATCAATAACTCAAACAATATATAAACAATATATATATGTGTGTATACGTATTCGTATACATCACCACGAACTGCGGGGGTGCTATACGCCATCCACCCGACTTCTCCCCGTAGATATAAATCTACTCACCTGGTCCTCGCTCGCCGGTGCCGACGTCGCCACGCGCTTGCTTGTCGTCTCGAAGTCCACATGGGGTACCTACATATCATAACGCACCGTATCGCATTAAAATCCGACTCATGACCAAAACGACGCACGAATCCCACATAGGTCAAAACCTATGGTTGCTTTCACAAATCGACCCAAAAACCCTCGACGTCGGCGTACAAACGCCAAACCATCGAGAAAGCTCCCAACACACTCATTTGTACAATTACAAGCACTAATTATAATATAAAATAGCTTAAAATTCACAAAACCCCTAATTTCACTTAAAAAGTCATTTTTCCGAAAATCTAGCAAGCATAAATCACCGTTTTATTACAAAACTCGATGTATAAATGAATCTAGCGGCCACAATATTCACTAAATATCTTAAATAAGTCATAAAAATAATTTCCATAATTTAATCTCATTAAATTCCATAAACTCCAAAATTCTAGTCTACAAAATACCCAAATTTTAACAATTTTATAGCAAAATTGCACAAACTACAATCTAGCTTGGATTTTCATGAACTAAAGTATTAAACTACACTTTAAAATGTTAATAATTCCATGAATACCCTAATTACATTTTTATCTCCATTATTTAATCAAATTCCAAAAACCTAGTTTGCTTAAAAACTTGATTTGGACAAATTAAATGCAACAATTTACATAATAGCAACTAGATTAGGTTTTTCCATGCCCTCACATGCCAAAATACACTTTGTAAACTTAAACAAGTGACAATAACCATATTTGAATTCAAACCCTAACTCATAAATTTTAAATCATGCACTTAAAACCAATTGAAAACCTATTTAAACCTAATTAAACACCTAATTAAGCTAACATGAAACAATTACAACACATTAAGCAAAAGGTTAGAATTTATACCCAAATAATTTGAAGCTCCCACAAGCACACTTAGCCTCCCAAATTGAAATCTAAATCCCTAGATCCATGCTAATGTAGCCAAGGAAAAATGGGTAGGAGGTGGATTTTGATTTTGTGGGATTTTTGTGTTGGTTTTTAGGCATTTTGTTGAATTTTTTTGATGCAAAATGAGAGAGGAAGAAAGAGGGGCTGTTGTGGTGCAGGAAAAACAAGTGGGCTCGGCCAAATGGGGAGGAGAAGAGAGTGTGAGGTGATTAGAGAGAGAATGTGGTCAAAAAGTCCACCTTTAATTCTATCATTCTTTTTTCTTTTCTTTTCTTTTCTTTCTTTTCTTTTCTTTGAAATTCAAGTGGGGAAAATGGGTTGGGGCTGCTGAATTCAGCCAAGGGAAGAAATAAATAGGGGGGTGTGAGTGTGGGTATGGGTGTGGAGTGATGGAAAATGATAAATACAATACCCCAAACATCCATTTACACTAAAAAAAGCCTTTTTTCTTCAATAATTTCTAAACCGTTTCGGCAAACAATTTCGTTTCAAAAACCACATGATAAAATTTTGTTTAATGTGTGATGAAACACAAAATTTATTTAAACCCATTCCAGTTTGTAATTTTCCCTAATTAAATGTATTAGTGACGGCTTAAAATAATAATAAAATAATTTTTTTTCAGAAAATTTGAAATTTTACCACTGGCTCAATAAACACCAAATACTAGCAATTACATAGCTAGAATATGTATATTTAATTTTTATAATAGGATATTTGTATTTTGAATTTTTACAGAAAACCCCCTTATTTTACCGATTTTCCGAAATTTCACCGAAACGATTTTCAAAACGCTACAATCTTCCCCCTTAAAGAAATTCGGTCCCCGAATTTAAATTCAAACTCCCCCCAAATACAAAAACATCTAAGCAAAATCATCAAGTCGTCGGAGCTCTGAAACCATAAGTACATAATACGCATCATAGCGCAATGCATGCGCATGAGCAATGAGCATATAACTCAAATCAAAACTCC
Source organism: Agapanthus africanus (assembly GCA_030015575.1). NCBI lineage: Eukaryota > Viridiplantae > Streptophyta > Magnoliopsida > Asparagales > Amaryllidaceae > Agapanthus > Agapanthus africanus. The sequence continues at coordinate 130,188,869 of JASDDO010000018.1, forward strand.
GTAAAGTATCCCGCAATCATCGGAGTCATGGTAAAGACACAAATTTCAAATCCAATACAAAACCAATATGATATAACTCGAAACTATACACGTAAATATCAAATCTATATATGTAAATAACTGAAGGAAATGAATGCCAAATATATTCAGGTACTGTCCTCTGACTAGTCCTGCCCAGTACGAAGACACATAGCAAATATCATAAAACGTACTGCTCTATAGAATCAATCCAAAAGTGCGTATGAAAACCCTGTGCGTCCGGTGCGCACGGAAATCAAAATCCATACATGTGCCAAGCAGGTGCACAAAACAACATCAAGGTGCAACGGTTGTGCACACAACATCGGTCATAGGCAACGTACGTGCCTAACAGCAAAATCAGGTGCATCTGACATGCACGAAAAATCTCGATTTCGTGCATCTGGTGTGCACCAAAATCGCATCTCAAGACATGCGCTCAATATGCGCGAAAATCCAAATCAGGTGCATCCATCGTGCACGAAATCATGAAATCCAGCATCAAGCGCCGAACATGCGCAAAATCAAATCAGGTGCACAAGGTGCACAAAACAAATATCGAGTATCACAATCGAAATCGAAGTCCAGTGCATCTAAGTGCACAAAAGGCGTATCACTGCACTGCAAGCATATATAAACTATACAGAGTGCAGGAACCAAATCGTGTGCGTGCATACGCACAAAATCAACTCAAATGTCTAAAACCGTAAAATCACAAACATGTGAAACCAAAGCACGAAAACGATATCAAGTGCAACGACTGTGCGAAAATCGTAAATCCTCAATCATCAAAACCAAATCATGCGAATAATTCACCCAAAACATCGAAATCTAGTATGGCGGAATAGTCCCGCTCAAGCACATACTCAAGAATCTCTGGCCAACTGTCGTGGTCACTCATAGCATGTCTCGTCAATGATCAAGAACTCTGGTCTGCTGGCGTGCATAACATGACCACTCCTGGGTCCTAGTCTTCTCGTAATTCATTCTAGAAAGGTCCTATCGAGGCTCTCCCAAATCACGTGTCTGCCGAACTGTCCGGAAGTTATCGTCCTTTACTATATCTGTTTCTTGTTCCGGAACGGCTGCATACTCATCGCGACTCCTTCTGGAAGGTATATCTATGCACAATGCCTCGGCATGCGTATCGCATCTCTGATGTCGGCAGAGTGGAACGTCGTCTCATCAAGATCTCATACGAACCCCTTACTCCACTTTCTCTAATGTCGACTGCTTCGGACTCGTCTCATCGTGGCTGCATGGACTAAGCCCCAACGACTATCCTCGTATCTGGAGTCTCCCAAGAATGCATCTCGCCACCTAGCATCTGAATGAAGTCGAACCATTCGATCGATTCGTCAAAACCTTATAATCCCCCAGGAGCTCAACATCTTGGGCACAGTTTAATAGTATCGAATACATACCACAGCATCGGTGGTCCAGCCGTAGAAGGGCAAACCCAAGCCTCACTAATGGCGCCGTGGAACTGCCGCAAACCCTAAGGTTCAAAGGCTTTCACACGGTCATTATGTCGAGTTAGGGTTTCATTCTTCTAGAGGGACCATAAAATTGCCTGCATGTCCTTCCGACTACTTTAAACTTGGAATAATAGGTTTCTGACATTCGATCGCCTCTGTCGACTCCCAACGTCTCCGCGTGAAGTCGTCTCTAGCTGGAATCAATCTATCTGATGACCTCTCATCGGGTAGGCGAACGAACCACATGTCTCAGTCATTCATCCGTAGTGACTAGCGACCTTCTATCATTGGCTCAATCCTCTGGTGCTGATCTGCCCGTCCGAGTAATCTCATACAGCGATCCATCAACGCTCGTGGCGCGAAAACACAATAAAAAGACAAATCTCTGCAATCGTGTGTCGCCGGAATCACGCCCTGGTCAGTCCTCGTTCGTAACGAGCTCGTGCTGATCGCAACTCTAGCCGTATCTCTCCCTGCCCATAATCGTGGCAACAAAACCATAACTGGAACCGATGAGGCTAGATCAGGAATGAATATAATACTGAACAAAGAAATGTACATCCTAAGGCTTCTTAAGTGGAGTAGCGTATCGTAAGTATGCCGCGGAACATACCCACGGTACGTCACTCTACTTTAGTCACCTATTCCATCAACCAAGGGTCATCCTACGCTCCGAAGGTAAAACCTAACGCTCTGATACCAACTTTGTCACGTCCCGAAAGTACGGAATATGACCGGCACTTAAACTACGAACGTCTCGAGGCGTACGTAATCTAAGTAAGCCGAAAACCCAGAAATCCAAACCAAGAAAAGTAGTAGAGTGCAGGAAAAACCAACTTAAAGCAAGTAGTTTCAATAGCATAAGCCGAATAATGCGGTTTTTAAGAACATCAAAAATTTACTGAAAATTTCGGCAGAGTCTCCTTTGTAAATACTGGCCCCCAAACGGGGTACAACATGAATAGTATACGAAATCAAAAAAAAAGGCATCCCCAAGCGGGAGCTAGCTCTTCGTCAATCGACGGTCACAACCACACAAGAAAAAAAACGCGCGACTCTAAGGTCGAAAGAATAACATCACTGGTCTCTATCTCAAAAATAAATACATGTTTGGTCGATGGAACTTCTAGATACAACAGAATAATGATATACAAGATATATAATGGGGGTACGATACAAGTAAACCCACCTACTAGCAAATCACCCGAACGAAACTATGCCCGCAAAGCCGTAATGAAACCTGTACGGCAAACCTGCAAGAAACTGGGGCACAACGGGGGTGAGTTGCCAACTCGTGAATAGAAAAACATCTACGCACAGAAATCGCATAAATAACGCAGCCTAGGTCAATGATCATAATATATCCTCAAATATATGTATAACATGCAGCCTATAACAATGGCTAGGGTAATATCTAACCCGAGTGTAATCTCATGTGCCCGTGTCAGTGCCTCAGGTAGCAATATATCATATGAATGAGGTATGAATGCATGAAAACAGAATACATGTAAATGAAGAAACTGTTTTCATAAATTAGTGAGATTTCCTTTGTATTTTTAAAATGAGGTATCATAAATGAAATCAGCATCAACAGTGTCTAGCATTGACACAAAACATAATTCTCAATGTCTCAAAACCTCAGGCTCCGGCTATCCGGACTGGTTTGTATCATCAAACCTCAGTACCTCAATATCTCGAAATCTCAATATCTAGGGCGCCGTCAGTCCAGACCGGCCCCTACCATCCATCTCAAGACCACGACGGTATCCTCTGGAGATCCGACGCATCGGGTAATATCACCGGTCGGTAGTGCTCCCCTGCCAGGCTCAACGTCAACAACACGGCCTTCTCGCCCCGGGGTACCGTACCGGGCCCACCATATACCCGAAACGGTTCATCCAACTCCTCGAATCGGGTCTCGAAATCCATCAGCAAACTCATGGTGGACGACTCATACATCATGGGAAAACTGCGCTTTTCATTTAAAAAGAGAAAGAAGAAGTTTGTATATGTTTTGCGGTTTTCCCCAAATCCAGAAAATCTCATGGAAATCCGAATCCAAAACCTCAATAGCACGTAAAAAGTGAATATATGCATGAGAATCCATGAATGCGGCATAACAATGAATAACAGTATGCATGAAATAGCAGGTAATAACTACAATGTCTAAACTAACATATAAGGCAAGTACACTAATATCATGTCTAAACTATTTGCTAACAGGCTATGTCAAGCATTAATATTTTCTAAGGTGTACGTGACATGGCAATTACCGATGAAGATGTGTGTGAGCCGGCAAGTAAGTGTACGTGGTACATACGCATCATCGGTAATGGTGCTGGTGTCCTAACCACAAGATATCAACAGTAGAATATGAAGCTTAATATAATCATGCGATGCGGAGCGAACCACAATAATGAGCGGGAGCTAAACACTAGACGCAACGATAACAATCTGCATTAACCTAATATAAGTCCTACAATGGTGCCTTTTGAAAATAACACGAATCGTGGGGTTTTGAAAATAGGGGCTACGGTGTTTTTTTGAAAAGATACGTCTTTTGAAATATCCGTAGGATCCCTTGGGCTGTCTTTTAAAATACCCACGATTCGTTAGTTTTTGAAATAGGTAAGAATCGAATCTAATCTAACAACTAAACTAAACTAAAGGGCTAAGCTAACAAGCTGGACTACAGGTAAGGAAACCGCCTAACATTTGAGTCGATACATATACATACCTGTATATATATTAGTCGGTGATCCCGCCTCAATAATATCATATCCGATACCATATCTATAATCAGACATCCTAAGTCAAGAGTGCGGATCAACCATCAAAATATAGCTCGTACGTAAATCCGTCGTATGGCATCCCCAAATCTGGGTACGGGTCAAAATCATATTCAACACACTATTCATCCGGTATCCTCTTTATCAAAGATCATAGTCTAAGGTACTGACCTATGTCTAATACAATACTAATATCATCAATATAGTCATGATCTGACTACTGATCGACAGTCTCGTACAAACCGATATCATCAGCACATATCATCATCAAGGGGTATACATCGCCCAATACAGCCTAGGATCAATATCCTAGCATATCATATCTCATATCACGATCACATGTCGACCACTTTATTTATAACACTATTCATCCGTATCGTCGCCCCAAGATCCGCTATAACACCAGGACGTACCTCAAGTACGAATCCTGCCATATCACCGATATCACAATATCAACACAAATCTCATCGACTCATCTCAATCCCAAGTATCATCCCAAAATCCGTATGTGAACACATAGTCTCATACCTATGTGAACACATAACTATATATTCCCGTATGAGCATAAAAGAAAGAAGAAAGTATGCAAGTGTGTGCAAGTGTGTGCGACCGCTACTATAGGGTTTCGCGACACTCAATCATATAAGAACACTAAATATCCATATTTATCATCAATAACTCAAACAATATATAAACAATATATATATATGTGTGTATACGTATTCGTATACATCACCACGAACTGCGGGGATGCTATACGCCATCCACCCGACTTCTTCCCGTAGATATAAATCTACTCACCTGGTCCTCGCTCGCCGGTGCCGACGTCGCCACGCACTTGCTTGTCGTCTCGGAGTCCACATGGGGTACCTACATATCATAACGCACCGTATCGCATTAAAATCCGACTCATGACCAAAACGACGCACGAATCCCATATAGGTCAAAACCTATGGTTGCTTTCACAAATCGACCCAAAAACCCTCGACGCCGGCGTACAAACGCCAAACCATCGAGAAAGCTCCCAAAACACTCATTTGTACAATTACAAGCACTAATTATAATATAAAATAGCTTAAAATTCACAAAAACCCCAATTTCACTTAAAAAGTCATTTTTCCGAAAATCTAGCAAGCACAAATCACCGTTTTAGTACAAAACTCGATGTATAAACGAATCTAGCGGCCAAAATATTCACTAAATATCTTAAATAAGTCATAAAAACAATTCCCATAATTTAATCTCATTAAATTCCATAAACCCCAAAATTCTAGTTTACAAAATACCTAAATTTTAACAATTTTATAGCAAAATTGCACAAACTATAATCTAGCTTGGATTTTCATGAATTAAAGTATTAAACTACACTTTAAAATGTTAATAATGGTATGAATACCCTAATTAGATTTTTATCTCCATTATTTAATCAAATTCCAAAAACCTAGTTTGCTTAAAAACTTGATTTGGACAAATTAAATGCACCAATTTACATAATAGCAACTAGATTAGGTTTTTCCATGCCCTCACATGCCAAAATACACTTTGTAAACTTAAACAAGTGACAATGACCATATTTGAATTCAAACCCTAACTCATAAATTTTAAATCATGCACTTAAAACCAATTGAAAACCTATTTCAACCTAATTAAACACCTAATTAAGCTAACATGAAACAATTACAACACATTAAGCAAAAGGTTAGAATTTATACCCAAATAATTTGAAGCTCCCACAAGCACACTTAGCCTCCTAAATTGAAATCTAAATCCCTAGATCCATGCTAATGTAGCCAAGGAAAAATGGGTAGGAGGTGGATTTTGATTTTGTGGGATTTTTGTGTTGGTTTTTGGGCATTTTGTTGAATTTTTTTGATGCAAAATGAGAGAGAAAGAAAGTGGGGCTGTTGTGGTGCAGGAAAAACAAGTGGGCTCGGCCAAATGGGGAGGAGAAGAGAGTGTGAGGTGATTGGAGAGAGAATGTGGTCAAAAAGTCCACCTTTAATTCTATCATTCTCTTTTCTTTTCTTTTCTTTTCTTTTCTTTCTTTTCTTTTCTTTGAAATTCAAGTGGAGAAAATGGGTGGAGGCTGCTGAATTCAGCCAAGGGAAGAAATAAATGGGGGTGTGTGAGTGTGGGTATGGGTGTGGAGTGATGGAAAATGATAAATACAATACCCCAAACATCCATTTACACTAAAAAAAAGCCTTTTTTCTTCAATAATTTCTAAACCGTTTTGGCAAACGATTTCGTTTCAAAAACCACATGATAAAATTTTGTTTAATGTGTGATGATACACAAAATTTGTTTCAACCCATTCCAGTTTGTAATTTTCCCTAATTAAATGTATTAGTGACGGCTTAAAATAATAATAAAATAATTTTTTTTCAGAAAATTTGAAATTTCACCACTGGCTCAATAAACACCAAATACTAGCAATTAGATAGCTAGAATATGTATATTTAATTTTTATAATAAGATATTTGTATTTTGACTTTTTACAGAAAACCCCTTATTTTACCGATTTTCCGAAATTTCACCGAAACGATTTTCAAAACGCTACAACATATTTATTCTTCGTTTGGGTGGCGTGGAAATTTGGATATTCCCCTATTTCCTGCTTGGACTTATAACAATTATAAGTTGAAGCGGAACCAACGTTCTCCTGCTCAGTATAACAAGCGGGTTCGGTCAATACATCCATATTATTATCTTGATTAAGGCCTGACATGGTCGCTACCTGGAGAGAGAGAGAGAGAAGAAAACACTTAGCGTATGCTCTTGCAAGATTAGATTGGTTTTTATCTTACCTAATCAGGATGACTCCCACTGGTTTTTTCAAATCTTCCTTCAAACCCTAAGGTAAGACTAGCCGGGATTAATTACACCTTACAAGTTCGCCAATCTTTCAGCCAGGCCAGTGTCGGTACTTTGAGGGAGATTCCCCATGCTTTTGCACGAACCTAATTAGAATAAAAATCATTTTCCCAGTGGCTTAACCCCGTTAACACCTTTCTAGACACCTACTTGATCGGCTAATTGTGATGTGTAAAACTCTTCCAGGAGTAACTCTTACTCACAGTGGGTATCGGGATCCAACTCTCTCATAGAAGGTATGCAATCTCATTGCAAATTTCAACACTTGAAATTCCCAACAATATTCTGCCCCTAGCGTCTATGACCTTGACGCGGTGCAACAAACCGTAGTCCGCTAGTCAAGTTCAACCCATACATTTCCTGATTGAATTAAACCCACCCACACGACCCTTGATGCAGGCCAACAAAGTCGCACGACTACCCTAATCCAATCATATCTTATGTTGCAGATAAGCACTAGTTAGCTACCGCACACTACGCCTTGACGCAGGCCAACAAACGTAGCATGAATACTAAGTTGTACTTATCTGAAATGACGGAGGGCTACGACAGGTTTTTAGAAAAACCTTTTGCGTAATGAACTTGATATCATTGTAGAATCTAGTGATTTTGAAAAGGAGTGTTTTTGAAGCTTTTGCTAGTTTCGCTAAAGAGGTCACTCCCGATGAAGGGATCTCGACTCTTTCCTTATCGAATAAGGTGCAGGATATTTCACAAATACCACTATGCAAAGCTTGAACTAAAAAGGCAATCAAAAACAAAACCGACTGGGTTATAGCATCTACTAGTTTCTCTAAAGAGGTCACTCCCTATGAAGGGGTCTCGGCTCTTTCCTCATCGAATGAGGTGCTGGATATTCTACAAGGAATACCGCTATGCAAAGCAAAAACTAGAGCTACCATTTTAGAAAGTTTGATTTCACAACATCTTTTTAGGTTTCTTTCTTTTTCATTAATCTCATTAATGAAGTCCAATCATTTATGCTTCCTAAGCATCACAAAAGAAACGAAAATACAACGTACACTTATGCCATCCGCAATCGCCACAGTGTCTCATCATGCACCGTTAGGTTACTTAACTAACGGCATTGCGGGGAGGAACTAGCGCGGGTGCAAAATATAAGCAACGTTTATTATATATCATATATATAATAATAAAGCATTTGTCTCACGTGTATACAGTGATCACATCACAGAATATCAGCAGCAGAAGTCAAAATATGAAATATTGGATATCCTAGGATTTCCGTGTTTTATATTAAGCCAGTAAAAAAACGGATTCCATGGTCGCGATGAATAGCCAAACCCACATCCCTAGACCCCTACGAGAGCGGCAAGCAGCCCTACCAATTCTAGAGTTAGGAGACCCGGTCTCGACTCCTCGAGATGGTCTCCCACTGGACTCTAGAACCCGGTTACTTGTGCTCCCCACCTGTTGTCTATCCTAATGCGGAAAAGTAAATAATATACAACAATGGTGACATCATCCTTGTTGGCTATACTGCCCTCAAGTCAATTATTGGATCGCAGGCACGTGATTGCAATGATTGAGGGATGACTTATACCGGTAGAACAGTCTTACTTGAGATGATAGTATGCTATTTGGTTTGTCTTTATCATCGTGTACATGCTTCAGGTGACATTACAGATCATTGTTACATGTTGATAGAGCCCATAGGTTCTTGCTTGACTACCAGCAGTATGATGGCGATCATATACGTGAGAGTTGGGTGGTCGATAAGCATATCCTTAAAAGGTCCCTAGTCGTGAGAGTTTCGATACTCCAGAGTAGACTAGTGTATATGGATCGAGACCCCGACGAGGGGCGGTGGCCGGCCTCACAAGCCATTGGTGTCAGTTGGTTCACCTAAGATGTATACAGGTGCTCATTAGGTTATGAGTACACCAGACGGACTTGTCGGGAACATGCTAGTTGGTATTATACCAATTGTCAGATAGCATTTCCCATGTGACATGTGTACAGGTTAGTATATCGACCTGAGATCGCCATTTGTCTCGTGTGAGATCCCACTGTGCTTTCATTACTACCCTACCATGGCTTAAAGGAGTCATGCAAACATGTTTTAGTTGGGTACAATCCCGAGCCACATGGAGGCATTGAGCGGATCGTCAGGGGATTTGTCTCTCCCGGTATTGGGGGTTAATGTCGCGGAGTGCATGGGTGGCCATCACAAGAAATCCTCGGCCGGGGTAGACGAGAAATACTGATATAGGATCGGTAGTTTCTCGGTTGGTGATAGGTTTCATGCCGACACTAAATGTCAAGTTATTAGGGGTCTGACTTTATCCACCCCCGTAGACTCGATATGCGATACTCATAGACGAAAAGACCAGAATGTACGTATATTGTCACTATCAGGCTCAGTAGGGTTTCAGGATGAGTTTGATCGTCGGCCTCCCTTTCGCTCAATACCTGGGTAGCCGTTACGTACAGCTATTACCACTGACGTGCTTGTAGTTAAACCCACTGCCAGCGTATTGACGAGTATTTAGAGTCCCACACAGAGGGTTTCCCTGGTTCGGGCGAAACATTGTAGAGGCCGTATGGTTTTATGGAAGGGTTCGATCATATACAGGAACTTATGCACGGATCATGATCGGACAGATAATACTAGTGGGCTTTGGTTCAAGCCGGATCCTAGTATTATATTGTTGGATTATTTTCGTCTCGTTGTATTTGTATTCAGTCCGAATAAGGATGCAGGTTTGTATATACGGATGAGGGGTATTCTTGTAATTCGTTAAGATTTTACTTTAGGGTTGCCATTTCTTTTCTTTCATATTGTATTAAACATTTAGAGTTATTTAAATGTTTAATATTGTTGTGAGGTGGAAAGTGTGAGCATGAGTTTTGGATTGGACTTTTGTGGCATGTGCACTTGGTGACTCATGCATAAGAGTCATGCTTGGTTTTGTTTGGTATGAGATATTTTGTGAGCATTTATTGTGTCAAGTTGTGAGAGATTTGGTGAGGGATAGGCTGCTGTTTTGTGTGCAGGGGTAATTTCGTGGATGATTTGAGTGTGCAGAGAATTTTTCTTGAGTTGCTTGAGCACTAACACCTCACAACTTGAAAAACAACAGAGACTTTTTATTCTTCACTTTGCCAATTTTTCTTGAGCTCACTTTTTCCCTCCATGGAAACTTCTTTAACCTCCACCCATTCCATCTCATGAGTTGAGAATCCTTGGGTGTTTTGAGACAATGTATTCACACACTATCTCTACTTTATCTTGGGTATCTAAGATAGAAAACTGGATGCCTGAGTTGCTTCGGTTTTGAAGTGGGAGCCCGTATTACTAATCCTCGACGTGGATCGTCTTCGACGAGGGAGACCGGAGACCGAAGACCGAACTTGATTGAGGAAGCCGTGAGGGGCTTGGGACAGAGGTCGAAGACCGAAGGATACAGATCGATCGGTATAACCTCTCTAAACTCCTTTTACAGTTAACTAGTATAAGGTTAATGGTTCGATCCGGGAATCGGGTTCCGTTTGCACCGGGTTTTAAAAGTTTTTGTTCCGCGTTTGGCCACGGTATGATGGTCGGGGAGCTGGTGTAACCTTACATGGTATCAGAGCTAACCTATTAACCACGTACTAGTTGATTTAGACGATATTAAAGTTTCGAAACCGAAACAACTCCAAATCAATACCCTGCACATTCCAGTTTCTGTCGAATTTTATATAGTCTTCAAAAATTATTTTAGTAACTGTAGAAGACTACTTAAGTGACCAATAGACTGCACCCCAAATACGAGCATGTTCCACCTGTTTTGGGCCGAGCATAATGCCAAATTTTCCGAGCTGGCCGGTTTTCTAAAGGCTTCTGGACTTTGTGTTTTGGGTGTTGTCAGGTCTCTAGAAAATTGGTTCAATGGTATTTCTAGTTTAGCCCAGTTTGGATATTGTTTTATCTAGTTGTTTGGGGATAATCGGGGTTATTTCGAAGTCGATATTTCTTACTTCGTTTCAATTTTTTAGTACATACATTTCTATCTGCGACCGTGAATGTCATTAGATCGGTACAACTTGTCTAAGTGTTATAGTTCTTTTAGACGAGTTTGCGAACGTGACATTCACGTTGATGTTCTGTGTTGTGCTTTGTTGTTGCGGATTTGTCGTGGTGGATAGCTTGGGTGCAATGTTAGTACAGTTTAGTTTTATTTGTACATTTGATATCGCAGGGCGAGCGTCCGACATGTGGACTTCCGTCACTGCCTGTTTGTATATTATTTGTTTGGGGCATGACCTTATTGAGGTCGATGTCATCGTTGTACATATTTTCTTTTCTGTACTAGGATTACCCCGCGATAGAGTGCACGGATAGCCGGGTTCTGGAGGACAACGGGTCCGCATCTCATGGCGTTGAGAAGGAGGGTGCCTCACTCTAGAATTGGCGGGCTATTCGCCGCACTCGTAGGGGGTATAGGTTGACCCAAGAAGGGGTGTTCAAGTTACCGGATTCCGTGAAGTGCCGGGTGGCCCATTCACTTTGATGAAGGGGGCTGCCTCGCTTCTGGTTTTGGCGGGTAACTTGCCTAACTCGTAGGGGTCTAGGTTTTTATTGCACAGGCTATCCACACGACCAGAGGAACGTCGGGTTTCACTTGTGGCTCAAAGAAAACCCGTGGATCCCAGATTATCTGTATTGTTTTGTGATACTTATTGCTTATTTGTGATGTTGCATTTATCATGCCTGGAGCGATTATTATATATTGATATATATACTAGTAGATGTTGTATATGTTTTACACCCGCGCTAGTCCAATCCCCGCTCTGTCGTTAGTTAAGTAACCTAACGAGTGATGACGGGACCCAGTAGCGAATGCGGATGGCATATACGTACATCATATTTTCATTCTTTTGTGGTGTGATTAATTGATGGGACTGCGTTGATTTAGATCAATGCAAGGAAAATAGTCCTATTCGATGTTGTTGGAACAATTTTTAAAAGCTGTTATTGCAAGGACGTTTTCTTTTGTTTTGCACAGTGGTATTCGGTTATGAATATCCAGCACCTCATTCGACGAGGCAAGAGCCGAGATCTCCTCACCGGGAGTGACCTTTTGGGCAGAAGTTTGCGTCAGGGTAATAACTTCACTATATTCGATTACTTTTTGCTTTGCATCGTGGTATTCAGTGAGAATATCCTGCACCTCATTCTATGAGGAAAGAGCCGAGATCCTTTCACCGGGAGTGACCTCTTTAGCAAAGGTTTTCGCCACTATATATTTGTAAAAAGGTATCCGGTTCCTTCAATGATATCAAGTTCATTACGTTAAAGGTTTTTTGCCAAAAACCATTCGTAGCCCTACGTCATTTCAGACGGGGAGCACTTTGTATTCATGCTATGTATGTTGGCCTTCGTCATGGCATAGTGTATGGTAGCTATTTGTTACTTTTCTGTTTCATAGATAGATGCGTTGGTTTGGGACAGTCGTACTACTATTTTGGCCTTCGTCAAGGGTATGTACGGGTGGGTTCAAATTAACCTGGACAATGACGGGTAGAACTTGACATGTGACCTATGATATGTTGGCCTTCATCAAGGTCATAAGAGCATGGGGTAGAAATCACATCGGGAGTTTCGAACATACAGGAAACTTTTCAGGCATGCGCATACCTTCTGTAGTGTGATAACTAGAGTGGATTACATCAGGTTATCATGCGATGATAGTTGGATCCCGATTCCCGCTGATGAGTTGGTTTACTCCTCGGGTGATTTTAGATGATCCCGACTAATTCTTTTTTCAGGTTTTGTGGAGAATTTGAGGATACAGTGGGAGTCATCCTATTTAGATAAAGTGATTGACCATTCTGATCTAGGTTATAGTGCACGTTGAGTATTTCTTTTCTCTCTCTCTTTGGCAGCGACCATGTCCCGACCCTATACTAGAACTCATAAACCAAGTTAACCGAACCTTTTTAAAACACATTGACTTTTGGATTGTCAGAGTTGCATACTTCATTGCCACTCATACTTTTACCCTTTGCTTTTCTCCGGAACATTCCGTATCACTACGAAAATCCACATTTATTAGATATGACCATCGTATAGTTACATACGAACTCGAAGAAACTTGTTTCAGATTCGAGAATGGTTTCCGGTTCTGGAGAAATTGAATAGGACTATTCAGTTGTCTTTTCTTTTTACATTCTCTCAGGTTGTGTGGGCTCCTAGGGTTAGGAGAGGGTACACCTATTGCGCTTATTGGATAGTCTTCTTCCAAACCTTAGGCAAGTGCCGAAAGGCGGGAAAGGAAGAAAACCAATTAGCCTAAGTGTGGTGTACAGAAGGTAATAAGTAAAGACAAATAAAGGAATTAGAAAGAGGGCAAAGTAAATTATGACTGCTATTATTCACGACCAAACCGTGTATTTCATCGCCACTCCTAATTCACCTTTGCATTTCTCCAGAACACGCCGTATCATTACGAAGATCTACATTTATTGGATAATCTATCGTATAGTTATATACGAACTCGAAGGAACTTGTTCCAGTTCGAGGATGGATTTTGGTTCAGGAGAAATAGAATAAGCTTTATTCAGTTGTCTTTTATCTTTACCTTCTCTCAAGTTGTGAGTACTCCTAGGATTAGGAGAGTACACCTATTACGCTTATTGAATAATCTTCTTCCAAACCATAGGCTGGTGCCGAACGGTAGGGAAAGAAGAAAACCATTTAGCCTAAGGATGGTGTACAGAAGATAATGAGTAAAGACAAATAAAGAGATTTGGGGAGATGGCAAAGAAATATACGGTTACAGTCAGGAATATGGATAATGGAAGAAGCATTACTAGGAATACCTGGATACCCCTTCGAAACATTTTCATGTTTCAATTTCACCGTACGTTGTTAATTGAAAACCGATTTCCCAATTAGATCCTTACTCCAGGGTATGTATTTACCAGGTTTGATTCTCACATCTGTATGGTTTTACAGATGATGAGTGGGAGTAAGTTATTGGGAATTAGGTGATTATATCCTCATTATATCGGAATTCGTTGTAATTGGTGATATTTGAGGAAATCACCTGGGGTTTTGCCTGACGGCAAATATTTGGTTTTGAATATCCGTTATTATGCACCAATTTCAAACTGTCTGTATGTTTATTTATAAAGTAAGATATAACTTTTTGAAATTATGTCCATGACATTTACCTGTATCAGTTGATGATTGGGTAAGGAGCATTAAATAGCGGTATAATTCTTCTTAACCATAGTACAGTTTTTAACCTACGACATACAGGGTTTGAATTATTCAACTAAGGGGACTTATACAAAGTATTATATGTTGTCCAGTGTCCATTAGGGCAGAAGGGTTGGTACTCGTACTATATTATGTTTACTTATGACTTCTCCAGTTTTAGACAAGTATTTCGTAGAAATACAAGGTCTAAGTTTTGAGAAGTTATAGGTACAAGAATAAAGTAGAGAACCACCTGATGCAAGTATCAGGATTCTTTAAGGTGATCGAAGATGTAGATACTTGTGTTTGGTATTCAGTTGATAGTAATGGTTCTTGAGAAACTTGTTTCTTTTTCAGGTTACTCATATCTGGATACATTCCTAAGTTGAGTAACGCTGATAGGCCTCCTTCCATTTAGTTAACATGCACTAGAGACAGCGTCATAATTTGAATCTGGTTCCAATTAAATCAGTGCCTCTGTTTCTATATTGTATATAGAATAGTTCATTTCTTAACGATGTTAAGGTACGGGGAGTTGTCCGGCTTATGCTTAAAACCAGACTCTGGATAACTCAAGGCACGTTTCTGTAATGGCAGTTTGTGGGTTGACCCGGGCTATGACGAGGGTTGATTTTCTACCATCTGGAAGATCAATAGTGATATTGTTCTTAACTCGCCACAGTTTTAGTAAAATGGATTTTTTCAGAAAACAGTAATGGGAGTATGTTAGAACTAGAAGTGATTCAAGAACCACAAACGATTACTGAAAATTTAATAGAACCTAAAGATTCAATCGGGTTTGACATTCCAATAGCCACACCGCAGATATGGTGGGTAACCTCAGGCACATGAGAGGTACTTCGATATCCTTAAAGACCGTGACAGGGAGGTTCTTGTTTACCCAGACTTGCCATTACTATTGTTCTAGATCATGAGACCCAGCATGAGGATGAGTATAGCGTCGTTCTAAACTAGCTTTAGAAGTGCACATGTATATGACTTCCAGAGGGTTGTAGTCAGTGGGAGCAGCGGAAGCATACTGGACAAGTTGCTTATGTCTATTTATAGACTAAAGCAGGTATAGCGGAAATAGATCATCTATTTTTGATGTCACAGTCATAGGCTTTGACTTCATTAGGATTGGGGATGGATCTGTTAAGAAGGTAGTAGGGTGGTATGTCCTGGTATTTGGATGCCATACACTTTGTAGGAAGTGAAATTCCTATACTACGATCGGTTATACTGTGGTTGTCACACAGTGGTTTCTCCACATAGGATATGGATATTATATCTGACATTCTGGTTACAAGATCTATGGTTTTAGATCTAGATTTGGATAGTTTACCAATCTGGGTATTTAGACAGTATTCTAAAGGTGTTTTAGGATGGAAGACTCCTGGCATGGTAGTGTACCTGCAGGTGATGGAGTCACCCTCTCTAAAGGTGTCTTACAGATAAAAGGGGAGAGGGATGTACATGATTAGCATATCACTTGCTTAGGCAATTGACTCAATCATGAGATGTCAAGTACCACACCGGATGTTGTTTTTGCACTAGTTGCAATAAGTTGATATATTAATCCAATCCTGGAGAAATGTTCGGAAGCATTTTATGAACATAAGTGGATGTTCTAGGGATTTGATAACTGCAGCCTCCTTCAGGAGACGGTTATCATTCCAGGCTTCCAAGGTGACCTGGATGACAGAGTGACTGTCAGAGTTATAGTTTTCCCTCTTTGGAGGGGCAGTAGTTTGGACAGTTGATCCAAGCGGATACTGAGAGAGGCATGGCACATGATACTGATTAAATTCAGTTGACGATATAGTCTAGGAAGTTTACTGGATTTGGAGTTCATTTGTGAACTGGGTCCTATCAGATATCCAGACATATTCTAAAACAGGTATTGCTCATTTCTGGAGATGGCTTTCACCGCGAACTTGAGATAAAGAGAGACATAGAAAGAAACATTGGAACGGATTCACTCACTGAGGCTATTTCTCGAACACAATAGTTTTACAAACGAGCTTTGTGAAAATGATTAGTAGAGAAGTTGGGTGTTCAGTATCATACGGGGCTGTGAGTATGCGACACCGTAATAATTAGCCTTAAGTGCAAATGGGAGATTGTTGGTGATTAGTTCAAAAATATATGTTAGCCGTAATCAGAAACGGCGTCGCTTTGCAGCTAGCCGGTGAATACGGGTCGATCCACAGAGATGTGTAATTTTCTTAATGTGTTTTTACGAGTTGATTCCAAATATTGTTTGGATTGATTTATTAAATCTAAAAAAAACCTAAATCTATCAATAAACTAAATTAATCTAAATTAAAGTCTTGCTAGGTTTAGGCTTAGGGGAAGTTGGGAGATTAAAGGTTTCCTCACCGCTTTCAATGCCTTATTTTAGATCTATTAGATATTATGGTAATTATCAATGAAGTGGATTAGAATCTTTTGGGAAGATGTTTCTTCCTCTAGATTGTTGTCCTTCCTTTATCTATCCTTACCCTAACCTCCGTGGAAAACACGCGCAACCGGTCTTTTATACTACGGTGTCACCGTTACCTCGAGGGGTAAGGTGCCGTAGGGAGCGGTGTGTGCGTGTATGCATGGAGTTCTAATTCTTAGTTGTGAAGGGGCATGAAAGGGGTGAGAGATCTCATCTCTCAAACCTTTTCCTAAGGCTAACCCTAACAAGCGAGGAGATTACTCGCTCATTAGGGGATTAAAAGACATTCTAAATTAAAAGTGAATTAAAGCGAAGAAATAAAAGTAACTTACTAATTTTCATTGATGGCTCCCTCCAAACAATAATGCAGAACAGATCTGAATTTGTGAAATGAAAAGAGGCATTCGTTTTACAATCTTTAGATTACAATTTATAAGTAAACAGGAAAAACTAGGGTTACAGATTCTCGCGCATGTGCTTTTATAGATATGCCCACGTAAAATCCAAACCCCCGCACCGACGCACCGACACCCGAAATCCGCACCGACACGAGCACTAAGCGGCCGCGGAACCGCGGCAAATGTAGGGGTAGGGCCGCGGTTCCGCGGCCCTTTGGTGTGATCAGTTGGCCAAATTTTCTGGGCTGGTTCTTTATACATTGGGCTTTATATTTCCATAGTTCTTTTCTCCCTTTGGCTTCTGGTCTTCTCCAGATCTTCAGTGAAACTTGTAGTGGTCTTTTAACTGTTTCCTTTGACATTTCGGACCATGCGTTGCCTTGTACACTTGTGAATTGTTCTCTGTCTAGGCTTGACTAGGGTCCTTCTACTTGTTGGTCAAAAGTCCCTCTTTTTGTATCATCTTTTGTCTGTTTCACCGTTTTCGCTCCAAGAACCTATATCCTGTAACATACAGCAGACATGCGTCAAAAGCACCTGTTTATTTATAAAACGAATAAGAATTATGGAATATAAACTGCAATATTATGATATGAACAAATACCCCCAAACTTATCTTTTGCTCGTCCTCGAGCAAACTTATTTTTATTTACTAAAATCCTAATAGCACTTTCGCAGGGAAACGCGATTGCACTGAGCACGTGCAACAAGCCGTTAAACCTTTAGGTGTCCCTAGTAGGAGGAGTGTTGTCTCCTGAGGGTTTTCAGCGGATTACACCCACAAAATCCTATCAATTTGGCTTATCGACTTTTGTTCTCCAATTAGGTCTTCTAACAAGGAATTCTATTATCTTCGACCTGTAAATTATCCACCCATATTCTTCACACTTCCTCATCATTTAACTTAAGATTATATATGCTCTATAAACTTACCTAGCTTTCGGCATCTCTTAAGTATTCCTTCTAGGGTTCCATCTCCACTTAGGAATTTCTATCAACTCTACTAAAGATACAAGTTCTATTCTTCATTCATTTCTCTTATCTAAACTCTAATCGCATATCCCCGCGTGCGTGTATAAATCACCCCTACACTTGGAAATTCAAATCAAGCAATCATGCCCTTGTCCGTTGTCCAAAGTACTTATCAGTAGGTGAATTTTTAATTGAATTTCGTTTACACATCCTTCATGCGACCGTTAATACTTTTTGAGGTACCAACGACCGATTACAAGATGCGTTAGCACTTTAAAGCGTACTTCCTAGTTTTGCAACACCCAAGGCTTTAGCATTGACTCCCAAACCAGTTGGTCTAAGGCACTAGGTGATGAAGCACCCTCGCTAAATATTTTTTTTTCTATTTTTGCAGCCTTAAGTAATCACAAATACCAGTGTCTATTTTTTTTATTCTTTATTCACACTTGTATTTTTTTTTCCTTCGTACTAAGGACTTTAGACAAGAGCATTTCAAGGTTTCTTCTACTATTCCAAGTTTCAAGGTGCGTGATTATGCAAATTGTAGGGTATACATTTTCAGAATCTAGACTTAAGTTAGGAACTATTTTTTAAACTTATACTCTAATAAGAACATCAATACTCTTCCCTCATATTGACTTAGCCCAAGAAGTGAACCCAAAATTTGCTTATTTCTAAATAACTACAAGGCATATACTTTCTACCGTTAAACTTTAAGGAAGGTTATTTTTAGAGTTTTTAATTTACTAAGTCTAAGATCTAGTTGTTCCTAGCCAGTTAACCTATCTGTCAAACTCAAATCAAATATGGCCAAAATTGAATACAATATTTTTTATAATTTTTGAAATTTTTTCAAATTTTTATGGATTTTCAAATAAGTATGCAAATGCAAAAATATGTACAAATGAATGCGAAGGAAGAAGACGTACCAAACATACCCCCAAACTTGAACTTGACAGTGTCCTCACTGTCATACTAAACCAAGAGGGTCAAAATGTCGGGACTCCCCTGTTTATTTATTTAAGATTTTTTTTATTGTTAAGAAAAACAAATATATACAGAAAGCCCCCCCCCCAAACTTCATTTAAACAATGTTAGACATTACTGCCAAACTTTGCATAACCCAAACGTCAACACCAACCAGTTGAAAAATTTATCAGTAAAGAGTATCGGTTGGTGGAAGAATAAGTTGTAGCGATCCAAAAATAATTGTGGAAGATAGAAGTGGTGGTATGGAAGGTGTGGAGGTGAATATACAGGAGGTGGTGATGAATCACAACGAGAATGTGAATGATCAGCAATCAGTGGAATATTGGCATTCTCGTAGCTTATTAAAAGAAATGGGGATGGTTCAACTTCTAAAGGAGGAGGTTGACTCTCCACAATACCCCCAAAATGTTTCTGTGGGTCCTCTATTGACTTGGCATCATCCACCATATGCATATGATATTCAATTATAATGGAACTGATCTCTTCGATGTCTGCCATAGTCCAACCGAAAACTTGCCGCTTATCTTGTAAGACCTTTAAAATAGCGTTCTCTTGCTCGAAGGCTAGAGAGGCTGATATTATAATGGGAAAAGTTTCATTCTCACCTATGTAAGCATATTTAAGGTGAGGCGGTAAGGACATGAGTTCGAGTTTCGGAGGCGAAAGAATCATTGCGAAATCTACCTCGAACTCAAAGGACTCCAACACAGGTTCGAAATCACTGCAAACAACCGATTCGGATGGTTCGACTAACTCATCTAAAAATTCAAAAGACTCATATTCGGGCTGTGAGTCGTCATCATCCGAAAACTGAAACATTCATAATCAATATCGGTTGTGTCAACGGTGGTAGGCTCAAGGAGGGACGCACTAGTGGCGTCAAAACTGTTTTCATTAAATAGAAATCTTTCAAGCTCGCAGTCCTCCTGCGTGATTTCGTGAATAGAGCAAACTTCTCGTGCACTAGTTTTAGGCACGGGGGGAAGACTTCCTAACTTATAAATATTGAACTCACTAGACGTCTTCCCGAAGGATAGAGTCATGGAGCCATTGCGACAGTTTATTACAGCATTGGAAGTGGCCAAAAATGGTCGACCGAGAATCACCGGAATTTGGTTCCGTGAGTTAGCAACAGGTTCTGTATCCATAAAAATAAAATCAACGGGGAATATGAACTCCCCAACTTTGATCAACACATCCTCTAGCTCACTCCTTGGATGGGTGATTGATCGATCAGCCATTTGGAGAGTACAACGAGTAGGTTTCAACTCTCCAACCCCTAATTGTTCGTACACGGAGTAGGGAAGCAGGTTAACACTAGACCCAAGATCTAAAAGTGCTCGATTAATTTTCTTATCCCCAATTGTGATTGAAATCGTAGGACAGCCGGGGTCCTTTCGTTTTTGGGGTAAAGGTTGAGGGTGGTTAATAGCATTGCTCACTGCACTAGCCACTAGCACTTTCTTGGGTATTTGAGATGACTTTCTCTTCGAGGTGCATAAGCCCTTTAAGATTTTCGCGTATGAAGGGACTTATTGGATTGCATCCAAGAGAGGTATATTTATGCTAACCTGCTTAAATGACTCCACAATCTTCTCCACTTGTGCAGTTGGTTTATTGGAACTCAACCTGTTTGGAAATGGAGCATTTTGAAAATTTGTTGAGTCAAATTTCTGTGGAGTAGACCGTGGAGTAGGAACGGATCCCAGTGTGGGTCCGTTCGGATTAAAAGAAGAAGAGCCTTTTGAAGAATGGAGAATAGGCTCTAGCGGAGGAGATGAGGGTGAAGAAGAAGGAGGAGAAGAAGGAGAAGATGACGATGGAGAAGAAGAAGAAGAAGAACCACCGGCGGGGTTGTCATCACTAATACCCATATTATTCTGCAACACTCTTCCGGATCTCAACGTGGTCACCGCATTTACATTGTGATTGTGATATGCGTTTTGTGTGTAACCAGGATTTGGCAATGGTTGAGATGGAAGCTTTCCCTTTTCTCTCTCGCTCAACGCAACAGTTAATTGTGCAATTTGTGCCTCAATAGATTTGATACTTTGATCGTGTGAAGCATTGTTATGCATCAAAGACTGAACATAATTTTCAAATCTTGCCGCGGATTCTGTAGATTGCTTGAGAAATGCATCTAGACTTTTTTCTAGCGAGATAACCTTATCATCATTTAGTTGAACCAAATTGTTCGTTTGATTTGTATAAGGTTGTTGTTGGAAAGGTTGCTGGTTTTGAGTTTGTGAAGGTGCTTGTTGTTGTTGTGGAGGAGGAGGTCTTTGAAAATTGTTATTTCCTTGGAATTGTTGATTTTGGTTCAAAGCGAAATTTGGGTGACTCCTCCAACCCGGATTATAGGTCGAAGAGTAAGGATCATTTCTTTGTCGTTGCTGAAAGGCTGCATTGACTTGATCTTGTCCTTGAATAGGTGCATTATAAGGACACTCTTCGGTAAGGTGTGATGGATCCGAACAACAAGCACAAACAGTTCGTGGGGGTAAAGCAGGGGCAGGAGAAGACGATGAGATTTTGGTCTCAATGGCTTCTAGCTTTTTCATGAGTGCGGCCATCTCGGCCTTCACAGCAATCGACATATCTATTTGATGTATGCCTGCCCTAGATTGACCAATAGAAGAAGATGAGGTGGTCTTTATGCTCTCCCACTGAATTGTTTGTTCACTAAGATCCTCAAGAAATTGCCATGCTTCCTCACTAGATTTGGTTAGAAAGTGACCTTGACAAATAGTTTCTAGCAACTGCTTCGTTGCCAGGTTCAATCCCTCGTTTAATGTTTGGCAAAGTTGCCAACTTTCGATCCTATGATGAGGGCATTGAACAAGTAGGTCTTTGAATCTTTCAAAACACTTCCAAAATGGTTCGGAAGGAAGCTGGGAGAATTGTATTATTTCATTACGAATTCTCGCGGTCTTATGATGAGGATAAAACTTTTTAAGAAAAGCTTTAACAAAATCGTCCTAATTTTTAATTGAATGTGATGCTGTGCTGTATAGCCACTTCTCGGCTAAGTCACATAAGGTGAAAGGAATGACCCTTAGCCTTATAGCGTCATCACTTAATTGGGTAGTTTTCATTATGGCGCAAACGTTTTGGAATTTATTGATAAAGATATATGCATCTTCGGATTCCAAACCATGAAATTTTGGTAGCATATTGATGAAATGTGGTTTTATTTCAAATTTATCCCCATTTGCCGGTGGGGGTGAAAGACAGGTAGGTAAAGAAGTGCGGACGGGGTAGAAGAGATCCTGGAGCGCGATTCGTTGGGGCGCTACAACAGGCGGAAGATTCGGGTTATTCGCACCTAACGGAGGTGGAATCATTCCCGTCGGTAAGGTATTGTTGGGGTTGTGTCCCGACATACCTTCGAAAGAAGAATTTGAAGGTGGAGGTAAGGAAATGGAGGGAATTTCGACTTCGGTGTCGAAAGGTTCGTCGGTCGGTACCAACGAAACACGGACTAATCGGGCGTTAGTATCCCTAGTCCAAAGTGACATACACTAAAAGGGGTAGTGTAGTCAGAAAAAATAAAAGACAGAATGTGGAGGTAAGAAAACGTCAATGAAGGGAAGTGGTGTAAGTGAGTTGCAAGTTCCTTTAGCGACAAGTTGCAAGTTTTGAAAAGATTTTCCTTTTTTTTATTTATGTGAGAATGTTTGCAAAGAGGTTTTTGAAAAGAGACTCGTGACACAATTGCTATCAACCACACATGCACAATCAGGCCTAGATCTAGGGTCACCTAGGTCTGCTAGACAGCTCCTAACTAGGGCTAGAAATAGGACCTCAAACCGCCTCTTCACCGACAATTGCGGCCAGGTAAGTGCCATGTAAGTGGGAAGGAACCACAGTAGTGGGTCTAATTAATAACCACTAGCCTAGACACACTTGCCTAGACACCGGAAAGTCAGGTTAGGATAAACGGTCGATGCCTATACTAGTCATTTTCCTATTGAGCTCGATGTCCTTAGGGCTGAGTCTAGTATTTTTTAATTAATTGTGGTCAATGCAAATGCTTTAGGTGTTTTCTGGGGTCCTGGGAAGGGTGATGAAATCCCCACCCAATCTGAGTTTGGTCAAATAGCCCCTTAAAGTCCGATTAAATTATGCAAAACATTAAATTCACTTGCAATCAATTTTTTAAGCGCGGCGCAAAGAAACCTGCAGAAAATCTGTTATTCAGAAGGGAAGAGAAGATTTTTAGGGCAAAGAATTCCTGCAGAAAATTTTCACAAAAGATATATTGTAGGTTGCAGAGGAGAGTGGGAGAAAACAAACCAGCAAATTTTCAGGTGTTGACGTGGCCAAGGCGCAGCGGAACCGCGGTCTGTGGCCCACCTTTGCCGCGGAAACGCGGCCTGTTGGAGGGATCGAAGCTCCAAAAATTTTCTACACCTCTGTTATGATATTTTCTCTCTGTTCTGATATGATTTTTTTTGGTTTACCCTTTGTAAATTTTCAGATCCGAGAATCTTCGCTATTCCTGCAAAATTCAAAAGATACACCCTTCAAACAGATAAAAATTGATAAATTTTTTAACTTTTTTTTATTTTCAGATTTTTATAATTTTTAAAATTTATATCAACCCGAAATCACACAAAAGAAATTTTACGCCATCCCCGGCAACGGCGCCATTTGATTAGTTCAAAAATATATGTTAGCCGTAATCAGAAACGGCGTCGTTTTGCAGCTAGCCGGTGAATACGGGTCGATCCACATAGATGTGTAATTTTCTTAATGTGTTTTTACGAGTTGATTCCAAATATTGTTTAGATTGATTTATTAAATCTAAAAAAAAACTAGATCTATCAATAAACTAAATTAATCTAAATTAAAGTCTTGCTAGGGTTAGGCTTAGGGGAAATTGGGAGATTAAAGATTTCCTCACCGCTTTCAATGCCTTATTTTAGATCTATTAGATGTTATGGTAATTATCAATGAAGTGGATTAGAATCTTTTGGGAAGATGTTTCTTCCTCTAGATTCTTGTCCTTCCTTTATCTATCCTTACCCTAACCTCCATGGAAAACACGCGCAACCGGTCCTTTATACTACGGTGTCACCGTTACCTCGAGGGGTAAGGTGCCGTAGGGAGCGGTGTGTGCGTGTATGCATGGAGTTCTAATTCTTAGTTGTGAAGGGGCATGAAAGGGGTGAGAGATCTCATCTCTCAAACTTTTCCCTAAGGCTAACCCTAACAAGCGAGGAGATTACTCGCTCATTAGGGGATTAAAAGACATTCTAAATTAAAAGAGAATTAAAGCGAAGAAATAAAAGTAACTTATTAATTTTTATATGGCTCCCTCCAAACAATAATGCAGAACAGATCTGAATTTGTGAAATGAAAAGAGGCATTCGTTTTACAATCTTTAGATTACAATTTATAAGTAAACAGGAAAAACTAGGGTTACAGATTCTCGCGCATGTGCTTTTACAGATATGCCCACGTAAAATCCAAACCCCCGCACCGACGCACCGACACCCGAAATCCGCACCGACACGGGCACTAAGCGGCCACGGAACCGCGACAAATGTAGGGGTAGGGCCGCGGTTCCGCGGCCCTTTGGTGTGATCAGTTGACCAAATTTTCTAGGCTGGTTCTTTATACATTAGGCTTTATATTTCCATAGTTCTTTTCTCCCTTTGGCTTCTGGTCTTCTCCAGATCTTCAGTGAAACTTGTAGTGGTCTTTTAACTGTTTCCTTTGACATTTCAGACCATGCGTTGCCTTGTACACTTGTGAATTGTTCTCTGTCTAGGCTTGACTAGGGTCCTTCTACTTGTTGGTCAAAAGTCCCTCTTTTTGTATCATCTTTTGTCTGTTTCACCGTTTTCGCTCCAAGAACCTATATCCTGTAACATACAGCAGACATGTGTCAAAAGCACATATTTATTTATAAAACGAATAAGAATTGGGGAATATAAACTGCAATATTATGATATAAACAGTTGGCTATAGTGCCCTCAAGTCAATTATTTGATCGCAGGCACGTAATTTCAATGATTGAGGGAGGACCTATACCGGTAGAACAGTCTTACTCGAGATGATAGTAGTTATCTGGTTTGTCTTTATCATCGTGTACATACTTCAGGTGACATTACAGATCACTGTTACATGTTGATAGAGCCCACAGGATTCTTGCTTGACTACCAGCAGTATGATGGCGATCATATACATGAGAGTTGGGCAGTCTATAAGTACATCCTTAAAAGGTCCCTAGTTGTGGGAGTTTCGACACTGGGCATCGATACTCCAGAGTAGACTAGTGTATACGGATTGAGACCCTGACTAGGGGCGGTGGCCGGTGTCATAAGCTATTGGTGTCAGTTAGTTCACCTAAGATGTATACAGGTGCTCATTGGGTTATGAGTACACCGGACGGACTCGCCGGGAACATGCTAGTTGATATTATACCTATTGTCATATAGAAGTTCCCAGGTAACATGTGTACAGGTTAGTGTATCGACCTGAGATCGGCATTTGTCTCATGTGAGTTCCCTCTGTGCTTTGATTACTACCCTACCACGGCTCAAAAGAGTCATACAAATAGGTTTTAGTTGGGTACAGTCCCGAGCCACATGGAGGTAGTAAGCGGATCGTCAGGGGATTCGTCTCTCCCGGTATTGCGGGTTGATGTCGCGGAGTGCATAAGTGGCCATCATTAGAAATCCTCGGCCGGGGTAGACAAGAAATACCGATCTAGGATCGGTAGTTTCTCAGTTGGTGATAGGTTTCATGCCGACACTAAATGTCAAGTTATTAGGGGTCTGACTTTATCCATCCCCCTAGACTCGATATGCGATACTCATAGACGAACGGACCAGATTGTACGGATATTATCACTATCAGGCTCAGTAGGGTTTCAGGATGAGTTTGATCGTCGGCCTCCCTTTCGCTCAATACCTGGGTAGCCGTTACGTACAGCTAGTGCCACTGACGTGCTTGTGGTTAAACCCACTGCCAGCGTATTGACGAGTCTTTAGAGTCCCACACAGAAGGTTTTCTTGGTTCGGTTGAAACGTTTTAGAGGCCGTATGGTTTTATGGAAAGGTTTGATCATATACATGAACTTGTGCACGGATCATGATCGGACGGATAATACTAGTGGGCTTTGGTTTAAGCCGGATCGTAGTATTATTTTCATCTCGTTGTATTCGTATTCAGTCGGAATACGGATGAGGGGTATTCTTGTAATTCGTTACGAGTTTACTTTAGGGTTGTCATTTCTTTTCTTTCATATTGTATTAAACATTTAGAGTTAATTAAATGTTTAATATTGTTGTGAGGTGGAAAGTGTGAGCATGAGTTTTGGCTTGGACTTTTGTGGCATGTGCACTTGGTGACTCATGCATAAGAGTCATGCTTGGTTTTGTTTGGTATGAGATATTTTGTGAGCATTTATTTTGGCAAGTTGTGAGAGATTTGGTGAGGGATAGGCTGCTGTTTTGTGTGCAGGGGTAATTTCATGGCTGATTTGAGTGTGCAGAGAATTTTTCTTGAGTTGCTTGAGCACTAACACCTCACAAATTGAAAAACAACAGACTTTTTATTCTTCACTTGGCCAATTTTTCTTGAGCTCACTTTTTCCCTCCATGGAAACTTCTTTAACCTCCACCCATTCCATCTCATGAGTTGAGAATCCTTGGTTGTTTTGAGACAATGTATTCACACACTATCTCTACTTTATCTTGGGTATCTAGGCTAGAAAACTGGATGCCTGAGTTGCTTCGGTTTTGAAGTGGGAGCCCGTATTACTAATCCTCGACGTGGATCGTCTTCGACGAGGGAGACTGGAGACCGGAGACCGAACTTGATCGAGGAAGCCGCGAGGAGCTTGGGACAGAGGTTGAAGACCGAAGGACACAGATCGATCGGTATAACTTCTCTAAACTCCTTTTACAGTTAACTAGTATAGGGTTAATTGTTCGATCCGGGGATCAGGTTCCGTTAGCGCCGGGTTTTAAAAGTTTTTGTTCCGCGTTTGGCCACGGTATGATGGACGGGTCGTTGGCGTAACCTTACAATCCTCAATCCGGAAGTTCCCCAATAAAAGAATATTACATTCAAATTTTTACATGAATGAAAATGAAAAACTCTCATCTCACATAAAAACCCCGGCAAACACGAGGATCCAATATAACATATCCCAGCAACACATAACATCGCATGTCATCAACGTAAGTAAATATGCGTATCCCAATTGTCGTTGACATATAGCAACGAAACCGGCGATACACCACATATTACACTTACGGTCGCAGAAAAGAAATGTCAAACTATAACATTTGGATTCCACAATCACCTTAGACATCGTAAACCCGAAATATCACATACTTCGTATTTCATGCCTAACAATATGAATTCCAAATATTGTATCACATTTCACAGATAGCTAGACGATGTTAAACATTTCGATCGAATCAACAAACACCCAAAATTTCCCAAAGAGCTCAATACTTGAGCACAGTTTAAAAATACTTAGAACATGCAAAAGTGTAGGGTTACTTAGCACAACAGAAAGGTTTTGGGGGGCATCGTCCATGCCATTTTCATAATTTTTCCATGCTAGTTAACCCTAACTCTAGAATCTTAACTAAAGATTTAGACAATACGATATGTAAACAACTTTACAACTATGTGAATGCGGAATACAATCTTTGTAGACCGGTCCTTCATTTCAAATGCTCTAAGTAGTGGTCCCTTCGCTGTGATCAAAGAATTCCCGGACTCTTGAGAGGCACAACAAGGTGAATGATGCATGCTTGCTAGAAGTCTTCAAAATCCAAGATGATCTACGTCGAGCAAACACGGACTCAAACTATCTCTTCACTAATATATAACTAGTGAAGCTAACACCCTAATATAAGTGGCTAGTTTAGAAGAGGATGATGAAGTAGGAATTTTGCTCACTTTAGAATTTAATTTCTCACTATTTTTCTTTATCTCCTCAAATCAAAGAGAGAGAGAGCTTGAAGGAGATGAAGAAAGAAGAAGATGGATGAATAATGAGCTTGAGGTTAGAAATGCAACCATGGTGAGTATATGTTATGACTAACCCATGTAGAGAATAAAACATGGCTAAGTGATTAGGGTTGGGTTAAAATATATCTTAGGCAAAACAAAATTGATGGACCAAGTCAATGTTTCTAGAAGCTTCATCCAAGCTCAACCATGACAAATATCCAAGCAATTTTGAATTACTTAAAATAAATAAAATCCCACCATTATCATATATCTTGGTGTAAGTCTCATACACCCATGTTGCATGTGTAACCTAGCATGTCACAATAATATATATCACATATATATAATTTGTGAACAAAAGAAAACAATACAATAAACATATATCACATATATGTTAAATGTATCAAAAGTGAGAAAAAGAAATACTTAAGTGAGCATATATTAGTTAATGTAATTTAATATATCAAATATATAATTATACATTAAATTATTAAATCAACACTTGATTTAATAATCCGGCTATATCACATATAACTGACTAATATAATATGTATCATTTTATCGAATCAACACTTGATCCGATAACCCGACTATATCACATATAACCGGCCGATATCACATATCGCGAGAAATAGAATACGGTATCACATAGTCGTATTATTCTCAGTCCCGCACATATCACATATGTGCTCCTACTCCGTTTCGCCTGAGCCAGGAAACCTCTGTGTAGGACTTTAAAGACTCGTCAATACACCGGCAGTTTGTGGTGATCATATCAGTCACCCACAAGCCGTTAGCGGTCAGCTAAACGTAACGGCCACACGGGTATTGAGCGATCAAAAGATAAACAAGCAAGCCTGCTTATACTCCTGTAAAGCCTGTCAGTAACACTACCGTACAGTCCGGTCTCTTCGTCGGATATGTCGCATATCCAGACTAGGGATGGTAAACGTCAGACCCCAGCAACCGATAAGTCGTGTCTATGTGAGGCTCATAACGGGTCGAGAAACTACTGATAACACTTAACAGTAGATCTCCATATCATCCCTGGCCAGGGACTTCCAGTTATAGCCAATCAAGCACAACGCAACATCAACCCCTGTTAGTTATATGTATGCCTTAGAGACCATTGTTGTATATGATTGTATATTATAGTGGATGCTTGGACATATATAGAGAGGACTTTCTTGCTCGATATGATAGTATGCTATCTGGTTGCACTTTATCTTAACATGTACGTAAATGTATCTTTATACCGTCTCTCTGTTATATGTTGATAAAGCTCTTAGGATGTGGACTTTACTACCAGGACTATGATGTAGATCATACTAGTGGGGCCAGGATAGTCCACAATTACATCCTTTAACTGTTCCTATTCGAGGGAGTATCGAGACGGGACATCGATATTCCAGTATAGACCAGTGTGTACGATTCTTGACCCTGTATGGGGCGATGGTTGATCCCACAACCATTGGTGTTTGACATCGGAGAATGTGCAAAAGGTGTTGTTCAGTTGATAAAACTGCACATTTAATATGGCATTTTTCTTACTATTTCTATATAATAAAAGGTGTTTATTATAATATATGAGACATATGAAGGTTTATTTGTAAAAATACTATTTTCATGTGTTTATATATTATAATTAACATTATGTAGGAAAAAGTAAGCATAAATATCCATGTGACATTTGGCCCATTTAAATATTCTTACCTTATTAAAAGCCTTTGACCAATTCTTAATGGTTAAGTTAATATCTCCATAAAACAAACTAATATTATTTGTTGAGTTATTGTGCAGAATTTTCAGGACTGAAATCAAGAAAATCAAAGTTGGCAAAACAAACCTGCCTAATTAAGAAAGTAAACTAAAGAAATCAAGTCTAGCAGTGACGAAGAAAAGATTTTCAGTTTCCAGAGATGTGAAAAGATCACCACGTGTCATCAAGTTAAAGCCCCAGAAAAACTAACAGACGATCTACCTGTTTGGCTGCGGAACCGCGGCCAAACCTACCTATTGGCCGCGATTCCGCCGCGTGTTGGACGAGTGGGAGTTGAGATTTGCTCTGTTCGGATCTTAACCACTGGTTTCCATATTAAGAAACTAGGGTAGTTAGGGCACGAGATTTTTTCTGTTGGGATCCTAACAACTAGTTTCCAAATTAGGAAACTAGGGTTCTGGCTCTGGGACTATAAATAAGGACCGAGAGCCTCTTGGAAAAATCATCAAGCTGAAGAGATCATGAAGTCCACGACAGGCTCATGCATCCAGGCTGATCATCAACGGTTCATCTACCTCCTTAGAAGAGATCAAGAAGCAAACTAGCATTTTGTAATCATTTTCTAAAGAAACAAAGTATACTTGATCTTGTTGATTAATAAAGGTAGTTTATTTTAATGCATTTTATTTTCTTCATGATTTCTATCTTTTCTTTTCCCAACATGCGCGAGTAATTCTCTGCTTGTTAGGGTTCGTAGGATTAGGGTAGCTTAATGGATGATGAAAATCCATAAACTCTTTTTACGTCCTATAAAGTTTATAAACTTTACCAAAAGAATCATTAACATCCTAATCGGGCGATCTACCAATTTATTGCTAGTCTCGACCGCGATTAGAGATTAGATTAACGATTGTTTTGGTAAAGGCTAGATATGAACGGAGATCCATGTCAAGATAGGGGTTAAGAGTGGGAATCCTATTCCCTTCAGAAACCCTAATCTACATGCATCACTGTCGATCTAGTTTTAAATCTATTAAAGGATAAAAAGAGTAATCTTTATATAATCATTCATGACTACTAAATCCCAATGAACCCTACAAGCCCCCTTTTAATATTAAACTTACCTCCGTAGTTAATCTAGATCTATATTTTGCATCCAGGTTTAACGTAGATCTAGATCCTACAACCATTCTTCACCATTCTTTATTCTTCCTCTTTTCTTTCTCAACACGCCTAAAGTAAGATTAAAATATTCAACGTTTCCCTGAGGACGACCCGTACTCATCTCAGTCTAGCTACACGCGACACCGTTATTGATTGCGGTTAACTACTACATACACATAAATCAGATCAATCAAATGGCGTCGTTGCTAGGGATACGTGCGTAATTTTTTATTCTTACTACTTGTGTTGAATTCTTATTCGATCTATATCATAATTAAAACAAAACTACAAATTGTATATATAACGATTTGTTTATGAATTTTGCAAGGAGATCCGGAGTCTCAAACTTGAGGAAACAAAAAGACAGAGACATTCATCGAGATCCAGAGGAGTACAGAAGGCCACGGAGCAAAAATTCATCAACTGATCCTTCTTCCTTGCGGCGGAACCGCGGCACAAGTAGCACATTAGTGGTGGAAGCACGGCTAAAGGGAGGAGTTAGGGGTCGTAACTTCTCTGGTAAGTTTCTCAACTCTTTCTCTCTCCTTTGAAATCCAATAAAATATCTTTTCTGCAGGATTCTTTGCAAAAATTTTCCACTCAAAAATCTTTTTGCAAAGTTTTGTAATTAGTTTGTTAATTCATATTTTAATACGGATTTTTAAGGGGCAAGACCAAAATTCAGATTAGGTAGGGATTTTATCACCCTTCCTAGGCCCCGCAAATCACAAAACGAGCATCTGCATTAACCCTACATTAATTTAAAAAAAATCTAGACAAGACTCTAAGGACTGTCGCACTCATTAAGGATAAAGGAAGGTCGTGGGTAATTTATCGCTTATCCGCATTACTTTTGTGGTGCCTAGGCAAGTGGTTATTTAATTAAGGCCCGCTATTTTCGGTGATTCGTATAGCGGATACCTCCGACTTACCTGGTACTTACCTGGCCACAAGAGTAGTAAAGAGGTGGTAGAGGATTGATCCTACGACTTGTCCTTTGGAAGTCTAGGAGCGGTCTAGAGACTTGACCAAGGTAACCTTAGTTTTAGGTTTGTTTGTGCATTTTTGTGTGATTTGTCTTAATTCCGACACACTTTTTTCAAAAACAGACCATTTTTAAAAAGTACACACGCTGCCACTTGCGCTAAAACCGTTTAGTGCATGCTCGGCAGGACACGGGATTCTAGTGCCCGTCTTGTCTGCGTTCCTCTATCGACTACGAGGTCGGCACTTCTTCATCTTCTTTTTCCCCAACATCCTCCATATCGACCGAGATGGATGGTACTCCATCAAATTATAATACCACGCTGCCGCTGCCCGTAGGTGAGCAGAATCCACCGCGCATCTCTCTCCAAGAGAGATGCTATCCTATCCGTGGACCACTTCCTACTTGTCTATGTATTTCACCAGCCAACGGGGATAATTTTGAAATTAACCCCCACTACATCAATCTTTTACCAAAATATCACGATCTCGAGTCTGAAGACGCATACGTCTTTATTACCAAATTTGAAAATGTATGCGCTATAATGGGTACTTCACAGCTTTCTGTGGATGCTATGCGTATACGTCTTCTCCCATTCACTTTGTGCGATATAGCCCAGAAGTGGCTTTATAACACAGCCGAACATTCTATTTCAAACTGAGGAGAATTCATAACAGCTTTCCTAAAGAAATTCTACCCTAATCATAAGACAGCTCGAGTTCGTAGCGGAATAAATCAATTTACCCAGCTTCCCAATGAACCATTCTCGAAGTGTTTTGAACGCTTCAAGGATCTGTTAGTTCAATGTCCTCATCACGGAATTCCTAAATGGGATATGTGCAGAATCATATATGAGGGCATTAATCCTACAACAAAACAAACCCTTGAATCCATGTGTCAAGGCACCTTCATGAATAAAGATGATGGTGAAGCCTGGAGATTTTTAGAAGATTTCGCTGAAAAATCTTTACAGTGGGAGAGTATTAGTCAACCATCCTCTAGGGGTAGTAACCACCAATCTGATATTTTCATAGGAGTTAGAGCTGAAATGGCAGCAATGCAAAAGAAACTTGAAGTTATGGAACATAAATTTTTAGCAGCCTCCCTAAATCAGATGTCACTCTCCAAAACTGTCTGTGGATGCTGTTCTGATCCATCTCATCTTACGGAAGAATGTCCTTTAAATTCTCCGTTTCAAGGTCAAGAGCATACCAATGCTGCTTTCCAACAAAGACCTAGAAATGATCCTTATTCTTCCACTTATAATCCGGGTTTGAGGAATCACCCTAACTTTTCTTGGAACCAATCATAAATTAAAAACATGGTTCCAAATCAAAACAATTTCCAATGGGGTCCTCCACCACAACAGCAACCACTTCAAATAAGTCAGCACCCCTACCAATCACAAAATTTTCAAAATCCGGTCAACACTTCTACACCGCACAACAATTCTTTGCAATTGACCAGTACTGATAACTCCTCTTCACTCGAACAAACCATGAATTTGCTTCTGACAAATTTCATGCAAGTTTCGGCTGAGATGAAGTCTTCCGTCGATAAAATCCAAAAAAACTCTGACTCCCAAAGTGAGAGTATTAAATCGATGGAAGCACAAATTGTCCGAATAAATGCCGAATTGAGTGCTAGAGAGAAAGGGAAACTTCCAGCTCAACCTTTACCCAATCCTGGCTATTCATATCATGTGAACGCTATCACCATGTTGAGATCTGGAAGAGTTCTTGACAACCATGTTGGTGAGGAGATTGATAATAATGAAGAATCAATCGATGATACCCCGGCTGAGGCTTTTCCTTCCACTTCTACTTCTCCTTCTGACCCCAGTTCGTCTACCCCACCATTTTCTTCCGAGCCTATTCTCCGTTTTCCCGAAGGCTCGAACCCTCATCTTACTTATTCTAGTCCACCAAAGATGATCCCCACTCCTATTCTTGGATCTTTCCTCCCCACACGATCTTCTCCAATGTTGGACCCGGCTATTATTGCTAAAGCTCCTTATCCGAATCGGTTAAGGGGAAACAGACCAAGTCCGCAAATGGAGAAGATCACTGAAATTTTTAAAAAGGTTAACATCAATATCCCTCTCCTAGATGCTATACAACAAGTCCCGGCTTATGCGAAAATTCTCAAGGACTTGTGCACTAGGAAGAGGAAGACTCAAGTGCCAAAAAAGGTGTTCATATCGAGTACTGTAGACACAGCTTTTCCCCAACAATTACCTAGAAAACGTAAGGACCCTGGCTGTCCTACAATTTCTATTTCTATAGGGGGTAAACACATTAACCGTGCTCTACTTGACCTTGGCGCAAGTGTTAACCGCTTCCTTACACGGTTTATGAGCAGTTAGGGATCAGAGAGTTAAAACCAGCTCACTGCACTCTCCAGATGGCCGACCGATCAATCACCAAACCTAGGGGTGAACTGGAGGATGTGTTAATAAAAATTGGGGAATTTATATTCCCTGTGGACTTTATTGTTCTAGATACACAGCCTATAGTGAACCCACGGAATCAAATTCCGGTGATTCTCGGTCGACCCTTTTTGGCCACTTCCAATGCTATAATCAACTGTCGTAACGGCTATATAACCTTATCCTTTGGGAAGATGTCAATTGAGCTGAACATTTAAAAGTTAGGAAGTGTACCCTCCGAACTTACTGCTCAAGCATGTTCTGTCGAATTAATGGAAGTCAACAGCAGCGAATTTGATCAGCCTCATGATACTGACTCTTTTCATATGTTGTTGTTTGACCCAACTATGTATTATATATACACGGACTCTTCCACCGAGTTGTCTGGGTCAACATCTAATGCTGATGAGGAACTTTTTATAGAGTTTGACGATCACCCCATTTTTTCTGATGACATTATTTTTCGGGGTATCGATGAAAGCTTTGAGGAAATCTTCGCTGATGAACTCGCATTTTTAGCAGACATGGGCGTTGTGATGAATCAACCCCAACCCAAAGAAATTAAACCTCCACATCTTCTTCTTATCAAGAATGAGAATACGAGTAATCCATCATCATTATTTTGTCTCTACAAATCGAAACATAAACCTTTTCCATTACACCTCTTATCTCTTCCCCACTTCTTCACGTCAATTGGCGACATGTTCTTCCACCAACCTTGGTGCTTCATCGATAAAATTTTTGAATGGTTGGTTTTGACTTTTATTCTTTGCAAGGCTTTACTTTGACCAATAACTTTTACCCTCCCCAATAATTTTAAATGCTTAATACTATTTTACTTAAGTTTGGGGGGGGTATATTTCGGCTCTTGAAAATAAAATTTGTCATCAAAATTGTGAGCCAAAAATAAGTTTGGGGGAGGATTTTCACTTTCAATTTTTGTTGCCCCCGTTAATAACCTTTCCTCCCAAGTCTCCAGGTTTTTGAGATTTAAAAGAAACAACAGTGAGGACACTGCTGCAAATAGGTTTGGGGGAGATTTGTGCTTATTTACGCATTACTTTGCATTATACTATATATAACCAAACACAAAAAATTGATAATAAAAGTTTGAAAGTGAAAATTTACATATGAAAGATAGGAATAATTTGGGAAAAACAAGAAAATTAGAGGTTTTCTTAAACAAAACTAGTAATAAGTAGTTATGAGCTGTTGTCCCAAGGGTTAGTAAGATGAAGGAAATTGCTAATCTGAGGATAAAAATAAGTCTGAAAAATAGTCCCTATTCTTGAGGCCAACATTGGAACGTTGATACCCTACTATACGCACTTACACACATCTTGAAACTTGGGATAGTAGAGTATACCTTGAAATGCTCTTGTCTAAAAGCCTTAGTATGAAGGAAAATAAAATAAAATATATGTGGTGAAGAAAAAAAATGAACACTGGTTTTGTTATCACCAAGGAAGCAATAAAAAAATATAGCTAGGGTGCTTCATCACCTAATGCCTTAGACCAACTGGTTTGGGAGTCACTGCTAAGCCTTAGGTGTTACAAGACGAGGAAAATACTACTTGCGCCTAATCAGCAAGCACATGAGTAATCAGTTGGTTAGTACCTCAAGAAGTATTAACGGTCGCATGAAAAATGTGTGAGCATATTCCATCTAAATATTCACCGACTAAAAAGTACTAAGGTAGATGGACAAGAGTATGATTGCTTGAATTGAATTCTTCAAGTGTAGGGATGTCCAGTTCACACACGTAGGGGTATATGATCAATGTTTGGAAGAAAGATAGGGAGGAAAACTAAAAGCGATGTTTTATTGAGGGATGATATGATTTCTAACATTTTTTCACGACCATTAAGATAGGGCTCATAGCAACTGAAAAACTGGTGTAGTTGAAAACTCTTATTTTCAAGTTCTTTCTTTTATAGTTCTTATCTTTGTATGTAACTTTCACTATCTTTCTTTTATTATAGGATTTGTGGGTGTAATCTGCTGAAAACCCCCAGGAGACAACACTCCTCCTACTAGGGACACCTAGAGGTTTAACGGCTTGTTGCACGCGCTAAATGCAATCGTATTGCCTACGAAAGTGTGCTTAGCTTTCTCCTTTCTTTTTTCTCTTGAATAAACTAGTTTTCTCGGGACGATCAAAGATAAGTTTGGGGGTATTTGTTCAGTTGATAAAACTGCACATTTAATATGACATTTTTCTTACTATTTCTATATAATAAAAGGTGTTAATTATAATATATGACACATATGAAGGTTTATCTGTAAAAATATTATTTTCATGTGTTTATATATTATAATTAACATTATGTAGGAAAAAGTAAGCACAAATATCCATGTGACATTTGGCCCATTTAAATATGCTTACCTTATTAAAAGCCTTTGACCAATTCTTAATGGTTAAGTTAATATCTCCATAAAACAAACTAATATTATTTGTTGAGTTATTGTGCAGAATTTTCTGGATTGAAATCAAGGAAATCAAAGTTGGCAAAACAAACCTGCCTAATTAAGAAAGTGAACTAAAGAAATCAAGTCTAGCAGTGACGAAGAGAAGATTTTCAGTTTCCAGAGATATGAAAAGATCACCACGTGTCATCAAGTTAAAGCCCAGAAAAACTGACAGACGATCTACCTGTTTGGCTGCGGAACCGCGGCCAAACCCACCTATTGTCCGCGGTTCCGCCGCGTGTTCGACGAGTTGGGAGTTGAGATTTGTTCTGTTGGATCTTAACCACTGGTTTCCATATTAGGAAACTAGGGTAGTTAGGGCACGAGATTTTTTCTGTTGGGATCCTAACAACTAGTTTCCAAATTAGGAAACTAGGGTTCTGGCTCTGGGACTATAAATAAGGACCGAGAGCCTCTTGGAAAAATCATCAAGCTGAAGAGATCACGAAGTCCACGACAGGCTCATGCATCCAGGCTGATCATCAACGGTTCATCTACCTCCTTAGAAGAGATCGAGAAGCAAACTAGCATTTTGTAATCATTTTCTAAAGAAACAAAGTGTACTTGATCTTGTTGATTAATAAAGGTAGTTTATTTTATTGCATTTTATTTTCTTCACGATTTCTATCTTTTCTTTTTCCAACATGCGCGAGTAATTCTCTACTTGTTAGGGTTCGTAGGATTAGGGTAGATTAATGGATGATGAAGATCCTTAAACTCTTTTTACGTCCTATAATGTTTATAAACTTTACCAAAAGAATCATTAACATCCTAATCGGGCGCGCTACCAATTTATTGCTAGTCTCGACTGCGATTAGAGAATAGATTAACGATTGTTTTGGTAAAGGCTAGACATGAACGGAGATCCATGTCAAGATAGGGGTTAAGAGTGGGAACCCTATTCCCTTCAGAAACCCTAATCTACATGCATCACTGTCGATCTAGTTTTAAATCTATTAAAGGATAAAATAGTAATCTTTATATCATCATTCATGACTACTAAATCCCAATGAACCCTACAAGCCCCCTTTTAATATTAAACTTACCTCCGTAGTTAATCTAGATCTATATTTTGCATCCGTGTTTAACGTAGATCTAGATCCTACAACCATTCTTCACCATTCTTTATTCTTTCTCCTTTCTTTCTCAACACGCCTAAACTAAGATTAAAATATTCAATGTTTCCCTGAGGACGACCCGTACTCATCTCGGTCTAGCTACACGCGACACCGTTATTGATTGCGGTTAACTACTACATACACATAAATCAGATCAATCAGGTGCTCATTAGAGAATGGGTACACCGAATAGGACTCTCCGAGAACTCCTAGATGGTATTATACCTGACGTCAGATAGCAGTTCTCTGGTGACACCGGTACAGGTTAGTTTGTAGACACGAAATCGTCATAGAGTCTTGTGTGATTCCCACTGTGCTTTGATTTCCATCATACCACTTTCAAGAGAACATGCAAACCGGTGGCTTTTGGGTACAGTCCCGAATCACTTGGATGCAATGAGCGATTGGAGGGGTTTCATCTCTCCCGGTATTGGGGGTTGATGTTGCGCTGTGCTCGATTGGCCATAACAGTAAATCCCTGGCCAAGGTTGCTGAGATTTACTGGTAAGTGTTATCAGTAGTTTCTCGAACTGTTATGGACCTCACATTGGCATGACTTGTCAAGTTACTGAGGTCTGACGTTTACCACCCCTAGACTCGATATGCGTCATATCAGACAAAGAGACCGGACTGTACGGTAGTGTTACTTGTTGGATTCGCAAGAGCATGAGCAGGCTTTCTTGTCGATCATCTGATTGCTCAATACCCGGGTGGCCGTTACATTTAGCAGAACGCTTAAGGCTTGTGGGTGACTGATATGATCGCCACCTACTGCCGGCGTATTGATGAGTGTTTAGAGTCATACACAGAGGTTTCCTGGCTCAAGCGAAATGAAGTAGGGCACATATGTGATATGTGTGGGATCGAGATATATACGTGTATATGATACCGTATTCATATTTCGCAATATAGGTTATATGTGATATAACCGGATTATTGGATTAAGTGTTGATTCGATGATTTGATATTAGACGGGTATATATGATATAACCAGATTATTGAATCAAGTATTGATTTAATAATTTAATATATATATATATATATATTTGATATATTAATATATATATATATATATTAACTAATATAAATTAGCTCACTTAATAATTTTCTATTCTTCATTTACATTTAACACATATCAATATATATGATATATATATATATATATATATAAATGTATTTAGATTTATGTATCATGCTTGATGATACATGGAACTTGGGTGTATGAGACTCACACTTAAGTTAAGATAATGTATGGTTTTTTATTATTTAGAGAAAAATAAAATAGGTGGAAATTGGCATGGTTGTGAAGTTTGGAGAAGCTTGTTGAAACATTGACTAAACTTCATTTGACTTTTGTTTTACTCTACATATTATTTAACCTAACCAATATCTTAGCCTTGGTTAACTCTCTACAAGAGTTTATATTAGATATTTTCTCACCCATGGTTCATATGAGCTTCATCTTCTTCATCTCAATTTTTTCTTTACTTTATTTTCTTGAGGTGAAAAAGAATGAGAGGAAAAATATTCTAAAGTGAGCTAAATTCCTACTTCATCAATCTATACCCTATTAGCCATTTTGTATAGGTTGTTTGCTTCACTTATTCATACATTAGTGAAGAGGTAGCTTGAGTTGAGTATCCTCAAAGTAGATCATCTTCGGCTTCGACGATCATTAAGCAAGCTCGTTCATTTCGACTAGTGGAGCCTACGAAGAGTCCGGAACACCACTACTTAGAGCGAAGGGACTTCTACACGGAGCATTTGAAGTGATGGACCGGTCTACAAAGGTTGTATTCCATAATCACTTAGGTTTAAGCTTGCTTACTTGTTGTTTAACCCTAATTCTCTAGTTCGATTCTAAGTTTGAGTTTATTAGCACACTAATTTTTTTAAATTGTATACTTGATACACTATGCAACCCTAGTAGATGTGCTAAGAAACTCCAACATGGTATCAGAGCCAGGCTAGAGCATTAGGCGTCGTCTAGGGGAAGTTAGAAGTCCGAACGAACCCCGAAAACCCCATTTTCCCTTGCTCTCTAGAAATTTTTCCAAATGTTAGAATTTTTGAGATTAAAAATATTCAAAAAATCGTGCAGGTAATTCTATGGACCCTCTTGAAGAACGAAACCCTAACTCGATTACTTGACAGCGGAACCGTGGCCAAATAGTGGTATTTGCGGCGGTTCCGCGGCGCCAAGTGTGAGGCTTGGGTTGGCACTTCAACGGTTGGTCCATAGGTACTGTGGCATGTTTTGGGTATTTTTTAACTATGCTCAAGTGTTGAGTTTTCTGGGAATTTTTAGAATTCATTGATTCGATCGAAATGTTTAACTTCGCCTAGCTATTTGTGATTTGTGATACAATATTTGGAATCCACAATTATAAGTTTTGTGAAAACTGGATTATATCTTATAAATCTTCCAATTTAGTCTCAAATTATCGGTTGCCACGAAGTTTCGATTTGGTTCAAAACTTCGTCGCAATCACGTAGCGTACACGGATGCTCGCCGGGTAACATTACTAGATAGCCACGCCCTAACACCCCGACCAAGTGACTATAGGAGAACCCCGTTGCCAAAAGCATCCGCTCGGGTGCTCGCGGCCACGGTGTTCTGCCTAAGTTCACTTCGTCGATGGCATTGGGGGTGCGGCCGTCTACTAATGTTTCCGACGCGCATTCGATAATGTTGTCGGGAATCCTGTTGAATTGCCCGAGTAATTATTGAAAAGTGTTTTCAAGGCGAGACTAAAATTCGGGGTTTATATTGTTAGGCATGAAATTCGGAATATGTGATATTTTGGGTTTATGATGTCTAAGGATGATTGCGGATTCTAATTATTGTAGTTCACATTTCTATTCTGCGACCGTAAGTGTAATATGTGGTGTATTGCCGGTTTCATTGCTATACGACAATGACAATTAGGATACGCATATTTACTTACGTTGATGACATGTGTTGTTATGTGTTGTTGTGATATGATATATTGGATCGTCGTGATTGAATGGCCGGGGGTTTTATGTGAGATGAGAGTTTTTCTTTCCATTCATGTAAAATTCATTGTATGTAATATTCTTTTATTGGGGCACTTCCGGGTTGAGGATGATGTCACCATTGATATATATTATTTATTTTTCCGCATTAGGATAGACCCAAGGTGGGGAGCATAAGTAATCGGGTTCTAGGGTCCAGTGGGAGACCATCTCGAGGTGTCGAGACCGAGTCTCCTAACCCTAGAATTGGCAGGGTTACTTGCCACTCTCGTGGGGGTCTAGGGATATGGGTTTTGCTATTCATCATGAATGTGGAATTCGTGTTTTTTACTGGCTTAATTTAAAACGCGGAAATCCTAGTATATCCAATATTTCATATGTTGACTTCTGCTTCAATGTTCTGTGATGAGATCATATTACTGCCTGAAACGAATGTTTTATTATTATATATATATGATATATAATAGATGTTGCTTATGTTTTGCATCCGTGCTAGTCCCGCCCTGTTATGCCGTTAGTTAAGTAACCTAACGGTGCATAACGGGACAAACTAGCGAATTCGGATGGCATAAGCGTACGTTGTATTTTCGTTTCGTTATCTGTGATGCTTAGGAAGCATAAATGATGGGACTTCATTAATGAGATTAATGAAAAGCAATGAAACCTAAAGATGTTCTAGAATTAAATTTTTAAAGGGTAGCTTTAGTTTTTGCTTTACATAGTGGTATTCCTTGTAGAATATCCAACACCTTATTCGATAAGGAAAGAGCCGAGATCTCTTCACCGGGAGTGGCCTCTTTAGTGAAACTAGCAGATGCTACAACCCACTCGGTTTTGTCTTTTGATCACTTCTCTAGTTCTTACTTTGCATAGTGGTATTTGTAGAATATCCAGTACCTTATTCGATAAGGAAAGAGCCGAGATCCCTTCACCGGGAGTGACCACTTTAGCGAAACTAGTAAAAGCCTCAAAAACACTGCTTTTTAAAATCACTAGATTCTGCGACGATATCAAGTTCATTACGCCAAAGGTTTTCTTAAAAACCTGTCGTATCCTTCCGTCATTTTATGTAGGTGTATTTAGTATTCGTGCTGTATTTGTTGGCCTCCGTCAAGGCGTAGTGCGCGGTAGTTGATTAGCACTTATTTGCAAGCATGTGATGCGATTGGATTAGGGTAGTCGTGCGACTTTGTTGGCCTCCGTCAAGGGTCGTGCGGGTAGGTTTAATTCAATCAGGAAATGTACGGGTTGAACATGACTAGTGTCCTATGGTTTGTTGGCCTCCGTCAAGGTCATAGGACGTTAGGGGAAAAATATTATTGGGAATTTCAAGTGTTGAAATTTGCAATGAGATTGCATACATTCTATGAGATAGTTGGATCCCGATACCCGCTGCGAGTAAGAGTTACTCCTGAGAGAGTTTTGCACTATACAATTAGCTAACCCATTAGGTGTCTAGAAAGGTGTCAATGGGGTTATGCCTCTTGGAAAATGAGGTTTATTTTAATTAGGTCCGTGCGAAAGCACGAGGAACCTCCCTCAAAGTACCGACTCTGGCCTGGCTGACCGGTTAGCAAACTTGTAGCGTGTAATTAATCCCGGCTAGTCTTATCTTTTAGGGTTTAAAGGAAGATTTGATAAAAAGCAGTCGGAGCCATCCTGATTAGATAAGATAATAACCAAATCTAATCTTGCAAGAGCATACGCTAAAGTGTTTTTCTTCTCTCTCTCTCCAGGTAGCGACCTTGACATAGTTTAATCAAGATAATAATATGGATGTATTGACCGAACCTTCTTATTATAATGAGCTGGGGGGCGTTGGTTCCGCCCTTCCTTATAACTGTTATAATACTAATCAGGAAATAGGGGAATATCATGATTCCCATGCCACCGAAATGAGAAATGAGCATATTGATGCGTCTTCTTCGGGTGTGTTCGTTACCGAGAACTGTTTCTCAGTACACTCTACGTCCTGGGTATTAGATACCAGATCAGGATCCCATATATGTAATATATTACAAGGGCTTAGAAAAGGTAGAGAACTGGGAAAAGGTGAACATTCCATAAAAGTTGGGAATGGTGCAATTGTTGCAGCCAAAGCAGTTGGCGAATATCACCTTGTATTGCCAAACGGTAATACACTGATCTTGAACGACTGTTACTACGTACCATCTATGATGTACATTTTAATATCAATTTCTTTATTAGATAAAGAAGGATATAATTTTGTGGTAGAGAAAAATGTTATGAACATTTTCCTAAATCAAGTTTTGATTGGGTTTGGTGCGCTATGTAACGGATTATACGTTCTGAATCATAATACAGTTCTTAATGTACAGAACACACACAAGAGGAAAAGTTCAGAAATAAAAGAATCCTTCTTGTGGTATTGTAGACTAGGTCATATCAATGCGACAAGGCTAGCTGAGTTACATAAGGATGGATATTTAAATCTGTTTAAACATTCATCTTATGAAACTTGCCAGTCATGTCTCAAAGGTAAAATGACCAAAACTCCGTTTACTGGACACGGAGAAAGAGCTACTGAACTCTTAGGACTGATACATAGTGATGTATGCGGTCCTATGTCTACAAATGCCAGGAATGGTTTCTCGTACTTCATTACATTCACCAACGATCTCTCAAGATTCAGACATGTGTTTCTATTGAAACACAAGTCTGAAGCTTTTGAGAAATTCAAGGAATTTAAAAGTGAAGTAGAGAACCAAACGGGTAAAAGTATTAAAATCCTACGATCTGATCGGGGAGGAGAATACTTGAGCACGGAGTTCCTGGACTATTTAAAAGAGAATAGGATTCTCTCTCAGCTTACTCCTCCGTATACACCACAGCACAATGGTGTATCGGAGCGGAGGAATCGCACCCTATTAGATATGGTGCGCTCTATGATGAGTATTGCTGAGTTACCTATCTCCTTTTGGGGTTATGCACTTAAGACAGCTGCATACCTATTGAATAAGGTTCCGACTAAATCAGTGTCTACCACTCCATATGAGATATGGGAAGGGAAGATACTATATCTTAATTTTATTAAGATGGAGGGTTGTCCGGCCTATGTTAAAAAGCAAAATACGGATAAACTCGAGGAAAGGTCAGTTTTGTGCAAGTTTGTTGGATATCCCAAACATTTGTGAGGGTATATCTTTTACCACCAAGGAGCAAAAGGTGTTTGTTTCTCGGAATGCCACCGTTTTAGAAAAGGAATTTCTTGCAAAAAAAATTAGTGGCGATGATGTAGAACTGGAAGAAGTTCCAGCTACATAAACCGCGACTGATGATTTAGCAGAACCACAGGATTCGATAGTTCCCAACGAACCTCAGCCTCTCCGCCGATCTACTAGGGTTCCTCATCCGCCTGAGAGATACTACGGGTTTTTTTTATAGACGGTGGGAGAGAGGATTGCATCATGGAAGATGATGACCCTACTAGCTTCGAGCAGGCCATCACGAGTGGTAACTCTGTAAAATGGCTGGATGATATG
The DNA here is from genome assembly GCA_030015575.1 of Agapanthus africanus. Classification (NCBI taxonomy): domain Eukaryota; kingdom Viridiplantae; phylum Streptophyta; class Magnoliopsida; order Asparagales; family Amaryllidaceae; genus Agapanthus; species Agapanthus africanus. The sequence goes on from JASDDO010000018.1 coordinate 130,233,411, forward strand.
CGATCTGAGATAGAATCCATGTACCCAACAAAGTATGGACTTTGGAAGATGTTCCTGAAGGGGTAAAACCCATTGGGAGCAAGTGGATCTTCAAGAAGAAATTTAGTGTAGATGGAAAAGTTGAGACTTTCAAAGCTAGACTTGTAGTAAAAGGTTTACGTCAATGACCAGGTGTGGATTATGATGAAACCTCTTCTCCAGTGGCTATGCTAAAGTCCATCCCGATCCTACTTGCCATCGCTGCATACCATGACTACGAAATCTGGCAGATGGATGTCAAGACCACTTTTCTAAATGGTGATTTAGAAGAGAGTGTACATGACTCAGCCAGAGGGCTTCATAGATAGTGGGAGCAGCAGAAAGGTGTGAAAGCTGCTTAAATCAATCTACGGGTTGAAGCAAGTATCACGGAGTTGGAACATCTGTTTTGATGTGACATTCAAAGAGTTTGACTTCATCAAAAACGTAGATGAACCTTGTATATAAAAGAAGTTTGCTGATAGTAAGATTGTCTTCCTCGTATTGTATGTAGATGACATACTCTTGATAGGAAATGATGTTCCTATCCTGCACTCGGTCAAGCTCTTCTTATCACACAGATTCTCCATGAAAGATCTGGGTGATGCCTCCTGCATTCTGGGGATTAAGATCTATCGAGATAGATCTAAAAGGATATTGGGATTGTCACAATCCAGGTATATTGACACCATATTAAAGAGGTTTAGTATGGAAGATTCCAAGCGTGGTAGTTTACCCACCATTTCTGGAATCACTCTTTCAAAAGAGATGTCTCCCAAGACTGATTTAGAGAGGGCTCGCATGCAAGGGATACCCTATGCTTCGGCAGTAGGCTCTATCATGTATGTGATGCTATGTACCAGACCAGATGTGCTTATTCACTAGGTGTAGTGAGCAGGTATCAATCGGTTCCTAGGGAGAATCCCTGGACGGCTGTGAAGAACATTCTGAAGTACTTGAGAAGGACTAAAGAAATGTTCTTGGTGTATGGTAACGGTGAACTCCAAGTGGAGTCCTTTACCGATTCGAGCTTCCAGAGTGATAAGAACGACAGTAAGTCGGTCTTGGCTTTGTCTTCACCCTCAATAGAGGGGTGGAATGTTGGAAGAGTTCAAGGCAAGATACTATGGAAGACTCGACGATGGAAGCTGAATACATCACTACCAACGATGCCGCCAAGGAGGCTGTCTAGATAAAGAAGTTCATAACTGAACTTGGTGTGGTTCCGTCCATCGTGTATCCAAAACCTTTGTATTGCGATAACAATGGAGCAATGGCTTTGGCCAAGGAACCTAGGTCCCATCAGAAGTCCAGACACATTCTCAGACGGTATCACCTGATCCGGGAGATAGTTGATCGCCGAGAGATCGAGGTCCGGAGAGTTGACACCAAGAATAACACAGCAGATCCACTCACGAAGGCCATACCCCAGATACAGTTTGAGAGACTCTTCGGGATGTTGGGTATGAGATACTACAACAGTTGGCCTTAGTGCAAGTGGGAGAATGTTAGTTATATGTATGCCCTGGAGGCCATTGTTGTACATGATTGTATATTTTAGTGGATGCTTGGACATATATAGAGAGGACATTCTTGCTCGACATGATAGTATGCTATCTGGTTGCACTTTATCTTAACATGTACATAAATGTATCTTTATACCGTCTCTCTGTTATATGTTGATAAAGCCCTTAGGATGTGAACTTTACTACCGGGACTATGATGTAGATCATACTAGTGGGGCCAGGGTAGTCCACAAGTACATCCTTTAACTGTTCCTAGTCGAGGGAGTATCGAGATGGGGCATTGATATTCCAGTGTAGACTAGTGTGTACGATTCTTGACCCTGTATGGGGCGATGGTTGATCCCACAACCATTGGTGTTTGACATCGGAGAATGTGCAAAGGTGCTCATTAGAGAATAGGTACACCGAACAGGACTCACCGAGAACTTCTAGATGATATTATACCTGACGTCAGATAGCAGTTCTCTGGTGACACTGGTACAGGTTATTCTGTAGACCCGAGATCATCATCGAGTCTTGTGTGATTCCCACTGTACTTTTATTTCCATCATACCACGTACAAGAGAACATGCAAATCGGTGGCTTTTGGGTACAGTCCCGAATCATAAGGAGGCAATGAGCGATAGGAAGGGTTTCGTCTCTCTCGGTATTGGGGCTTGATGTTGCGCTGTGCTCGATTGGCCATAACAGTAAATCCCTGGCCAGGGTTGCTAAGATTTACTGGTAAGTGTTATCAGTAGTTTCTCGAACCGTTATGGACCTCACATCGGCATGACTTATCAAGTTACTGGGGTCTGACGTTTACCACCCGTAGACTCGATATGCGACATATCAGATGAAGAGACCGAACTGTACGGTAGTGTTACTTATTGGATTCGCAGGAGTATGAGCAAGCTTGCTTGTTGATCTTTTGATCACTCAATACCCAGGTGGCCGTTACGTTTAGCAGACCGCTTGAGAATTGTGGATGACTGATATGATCACCACCTACTACCGGCGTATTGACGAGTCTTTAGAGTCCTACACAGAGGTTTCATGGCTCAAGCGAAACGAAGTAAGGCACATATGTGATATGTGCGGGACCGAAATATATACGTGTATATGATACTGTATTCTGATTTCGAGATATAGGTTATATGTGATATAACCGGATTATTAGATCAAGTGTTGATTCGATGATTTGATATTAGTCGGGTATATGCGATATAACCGGATTATTGAATCAAGTATTGATTTAATAATTTAATATATATATACATATTTGATATATTAATATATATATATATATATATATATATATTTGATATATTAATATATATATATATATTTGATATATTAATATATATATATATATATTAACTAATATAAATTAGCTCACTTAAGAATTTTATTTTCTTCATTTACATTTAACGCATATCTATATATATGATATATATATATATATATATATGTATTTAGATTTATGTATCATGCTTGATGATACATGGAACTTGGGTGTATAAGACTCACACTTAAGTTAAGATAATGTATGGTTTTTTATTATTTAGATAAAAATAAAATAGGTGGAAATTGGCATGGTTGTGAAGCTTGGAGAAGCTTGTGGAAACCCTGACTAAACTCCACTTGACTTTTTGTTTTACTCAACATATTATTTAACCTAACCATTATCTTAGCCTTAGTTAACTCTCTACAAGAGTTTATATTATATATTTTCTCACCCATAGTTCATATGAGCTTCATCTTCTCCATCTCAATTTTTTATTTACTTGATTTTCTTGAGGTGAAAAAGAATGAGAGGAAAAATATTCTAAAGTGAGCTAAAATCCTACTTCATCAATCTATACCCAATTAGCCACTTTGTATAGGTTGTTTGCTTCACTTATTCATACATTAGTGAAGAGGTAGCTTTAGTTGAGTCCCCTCAAAGTAGATCATCTTCGGCTTCGACGATCATTAAGCAAGCTCATTCATTTCGATTAGTGGAGCCTACGGAGAGTCTGGAACACCACTACTTGGAGTGAAGGGACTTCTACACGGAGCATTTGAAGTGATGGACCGGTCTACCAAGGTTGTATTCCATAATCACTTAGGTTTAAGCTTGCTTACTTGTTGTTTAATCCTAATTCTCTAGTTCGATTCTAAGTTTGAGTTCATTAGCACACTAATTTTTTAAAATTCTATACTTGATACACTATGAAACACTAGTAGATGTGCTAAGAAACTCCAACACCCCCAATACCGGGAGAGACGAAACCCCTCCTATCGCTCGTTTCCTCCATGTGATTCGGGACTGTACCCAAAATCCACCATTTTGCACGTTCTCTTGAACGTGGTGTTGGGATTCCTTAGCACCATGCCTAGGGTTTGCAAGCATCACACATGCCACAATAAAAATTTTGTGGAGGTGCTAAGCGATCTAACCATGAATCGGACTAGAATTTTAGGGTAACAACAAAATAGTATCACATACTAGAGGTTAACTAACACTAAGAGATAAGTAATACAACCTTTGTAGACTTGCCTCCATTACTTCTTGGACCTTTGAGAGTTTGAATCGGCTCGCTAGAAACCTTCCTAGTCAACGATGATCCACCCGAAGTCCCTTTGCTCAAAGCTCCTTGCTTCACTTGATCAATAATAAAGATGAAGCAAACACTTTACACTAATGGGCTAGAGTAGTGTAGAATGGTGATGTGGTTTGTTTTCTCACTTCAAAACCCTTTCTTTTTATCTCACTCACTCACTAGAAATCTCAAGAGTGCATGAGAGATGAGGAAGAAGAAGATGGCAGGCTTGAGCTCAAGAGTTGTGATGATTAATAAAAATAAATGAGAATAGAAAATATATATATCAAAGTCTCACTCTCATTTAACCATGGGTTAATAAATATCTAGATATTTGTTTTAGAGTTAAAACAACAAATGAAATTGAACTCATGGTTAATGTCATGGTTAGTGAAGGAAGTGTGTAGAAACATTGACTATGAGATAATTTCCATTTCTTTTTCATCAACTCAAAAACAAATATAAATACATATTTGTTTCCATGTGAGTCTTGCATTGCCATCTTATATGTATCAACAACCATGACACCATGTATGTATGTATGTATGTGTGCATTCATATCATCATGTGCATGAACAAAAATAGATGCATACATGCATGCATACAACCAAGTAGAAAAGGGTTTAATAAAAGTGAGCTATAAAGTCAATGTTAAATCAACACTTGATTTAACAAACCGGTCATATCACATACGACCCGACCAATAGAAAAACGCCCGATTAATATACGGTATCACATACACGCATTTAATCGGGTCCCCACTCAGATCTCATATGCACACCAAATTGTTTCGCCTGAGCTAGGAATCTCCTGTGTGGGACTCTAAGACTCATCAATACGTCGGCAGTAGGTGATTATCACATCAAACACCCATAAGACGAAAGCGGTCAGCTAAATGTAACGGCCACCCGGGTATTGAGCGGTCAGAAGAAAAACAAGTGAAGCTGTCCCATCGAGCCAACTGGAAACACTTACCGTACAGTCCGGTCTCTTCGTCAGATATGTTACATATCGAGTCTAGGGATGGTAACGTCGACCCCAATAACTCAATAAGTCATGCCGGTGTATGGCTCATAACAGATCGAGAAACTACTGAAAACACTTATCAGTAAATCTCAGTAGCCCTGGCCAGGGACTTCCTGTTATAGCCAATCGAGCACAGCGCAACATCAACCCTAATACCGGGAAAGAAGAAACCCCTCCTATCGCTTATTGCCTCCATGTGCCTCAGGACTGTGTAAGTCCATGTCACGCACCCCCATGAACTTTCGGGGAGGCGGAATATATGAAAAACGATTATCAAAGCTTCGTAACACGGACTTGAGCGCATGAATCGTATCTAAACCGTTACTAGCAAACTACGAGAGGTTTAACTACTCGGATTCGAAGTTATACCTCACGTTACTTGTCCTTCGGGTCTTCATCGCTGTCCTCCACTCCTCGTAGGCTCCTTGGAACATCGGCACCTCAACGGCCTCCTCGAGTCAAAGAAGATCCACCCGAGAGCTCCTACGCCAAGCTTGATCTCTAACTTGAGATAACTAGGTTGCTCAAAGTGCTAATCTAAGCTACCTAGGGGATATAGAGTGAGGTTATGGATGTATAAGTCTAGCTAACCCTTGATCTCAACACATGAGAGGTTAGGGTTAGGGTTTCAAGAATGAGAGAGCTTGAAGAGAGAGAAGGTGAGCATGAGAATACTCTTGAAAAATGAACTCATTAGAATATATATCAACCATAACAATTAATCAAATAAATAATATATATGATTAATCATCATGGTTGATGCATTCACCTTGTGTGATTCATCTCATGAGTCATTAGCTCAATAAATGAAGCATTAACTCCATGGATGAATCACACAAATGAGTCATTAAGCAATAAATGCTTATGCCACCTTAACCCCCAAGTCACCATGCTTCTAGAAGCTTCCCGGAAAATTATGAGAACGCCCCTCCAATCCGTGAAAACACGGAAAAACTTTAGACTGTATAAATCCAATAACATGATACTAGAATCTGGCTTAAACCAAAGCCGGCTAGTAAAAACTGTCTGAATGTCGTACGTGCGTTTAAACACGTATGCGTTCGAACCCTTATCGTAAAAACATACGACCTCTATATCGTTTCGCATGGAGCAGGGAAACCCTCTGTGTGGGACTCTAAAGACTTGACACTACGCTGGCAGTGGGTTTAACCACAGACCGCAAGCGGCACTAGCTGTACGTAACGGTCCCCAAGTAGATGTCGATAAGAAGGCCGATGAGGAAACCCATCCGAACTCCTACTGAGCCTGATGTGATAATCTCCGTACAATCTGGTCTGTTCGTCTCAGACTATCGCATATCTAGCCTAGGGGGTGGCAAGCGTCAGTCCCCTAATAGAGGTATAAGTCGTGTCGGAGCGTAGCCCATTACACCCTGAGAAACTACTGGAACCTACCAGTAAATCTCGCTTGCCCTGGCCAGGGACTTTGCGTAATGGCTCTCTGACACAGCGCGATATCAACTCCCAATACCGGGAGAGACAAATCCTATCTAACCGCCACTGCCTCCAAGTGCTCGGGACTGCACCCAACTGCTACCTGTTTGCACGACTCCTTTAAGCCGTGGCAGGGTAGCAATCTAAGAACAGTGGGACACACTCGAGGTGAAGTAGCAGTGTCAAGTCTGTGGATTACGCTGTACTCATGTCACCTGGGAGCTGTTAACTGACGATTGGTATAATACCAACCAACAGTTCCCCTGCGAGTCCTGTCCGGTGTACCCGTAACCTAACGAGCACCTGTATACTATCTCCAGTATGACGTACTGATGGCTGTGGGACAGACCATCTCCCCAACTGGGATGAGAAGCGTACACACTTAGTCTACTCCGGAATATTGATGCCCTATCTCGATAATCCAATGACCAGGGACCTGTATAGGATGTCGCTTACAGACTACCCAGCCCCCACTAGTGTGACTGCCATCACGACGCTGGTAATCAAGCAAAGATCATATGGGCTCTACTAATATGTATAAGTGATACGTTATAAGAAACATATGCACATATTAAAGTAGACACAAACCAAGTAGCATACTACCATTTTTAGCAAGACTGTATATTCAACTGTGAATATCCTAAGCTTCCATTAAGTAATATACATACAAATATGATACAATAATGGCCCCTAGTGCATATACACTAACAATCTCCCACTTGCACTAGGGCCATGAGCTGTCATATCGTAGACCTATAATCTTGAATAGCCTCTCGAACTGCGTCTGAGGAATGGCCTTTGTTAATGGATCAACAATGTTATTCTCCGTCTCTACTCTCTTTATCTCGATCTCCCGGCGATCTACAAACTCCCTGATCAGGTGATACCGCCTTAAGATGTGTCTGGATTTCTGATGGGACCTGGGTTCCTTCGCTAAAGCTATAGCGCCATTGTTGTCACAATACAGAGGTATTGGATCAACACTGGTATGAACCACCTGAAGTTCTGTGAGGAACTTCTTCATCCAGACAGCTTCTTTTGCGGCATCGCAAGCAGCTATGTACTCCGCTTCCATCGTTGAGTCAGCAACGGTCTCCTGTTTGGAACTCTTCCAACAGACCGCCCCTCCATTGAGAGTAAAGACATAACCCGACATGGACTTGGAGTCATCTTTGTCACTCTGGAAGCCGGAGTCGGCAAAGGCCTCAATCTGGAGGTCTTTTCTGCCATACACCAACAACATTTCTTTAGTCCTCCTTAGGTACTTGAGAATGTTCTTTACTGCTATCCAGTGATTCTCCCCTGGGTTTGCCTGATACCGGCTTACAACACTCAATGCGTATGCTACATCTGGTCCGGTACATAACATCGCATACATTATAGAGCCTACTGCTGAAGTGTAGGGTATAATCGACATGCGATCCCTTTCCAAATCAGTCTTGGGAGACATCTCTTTGGAGAGGGTGATTCCATGACAAGCCAGTAGGTTACCGCGCTTAGAATCTTCCATACTGAATCTCTTCACTATGGTGTCTATGTACCTGGACTGCGAAAGTCCCAACATCCTTTTTGATCTATCACGATAGATCCGGATCCCCAGAATGTAGGTGGCATCACCCAGGTCTTTCATGGAGAATTTATGTGATAAGAATCTTTTGACTGACTGTAACATAGGAATATCATTTCCTATTAGGAGAATGCCATCCACGTACAAGACGAGGAATACTACAGCTCTCCCTACAATCTTACTGTATATGCAATGTTCATCTGGATTTTTGATAAAGTCAAATTCTTTGACAGCATCATCAAAATAGATGTTCCAACTCGGCGATGCCTGCTTTAGTCCATAAATAGACTTAAGCAGCTTGCATACTTTACCGCTGCTCCCACTCTGAATGAATCCCTCTGGCTGATCCATATAGACGCTCTCTTCCAAATTTCCATTTAAAAAGGCCGTCTTTACGTCCATCTACCAGATTTCATAATCGTGGAAGGCAGCAATAGTAAGAAGGACCCGAATGGATTTGAGCATAGCCACTGGAGAAATGGTTTGTCATAGTCCAAACCAGGTCTTTGATGGAAACCCTTTGAAACAAGTCTAGTCTTATAGGTTTCAACCAGTCTATCTACACCAATCTTCTTTTTGAAGATCCATTTGTATCTTACGGGTTTTACCCCATCTGCAGCAATGTCCAAAGTCCATACTTTGTTAGTGTACATGGACTCCATTTCGGTCCGCATTGCATCCAGCCATTTTACTGAGTCACCGCTCTGAATGGCTTGCTGGAAGCTAGTAGGCTCATCATAGTCAATAGTGCAATCCTCTCTATCCCCGTCTATGAGAAAACCGTAGTATCTCTCGGGCGGATGAGACTGCCTACTACTCCTACAGAGTGACGTCGGGATGTCCCTTTCTTCTGAAATCTCTGGTTCTACCATACTTTCAGTAGTAGTTTGTGGTTCTGGAATTTCTTCCAGTTCTATTTCGCTCCCACTTGTTTCCTTTTCTAAAAACTGATATTCTAGAAAATGGGTATTACGAGAAACAAAAACCTTTTGTTCCTCTGCGTAATAGAATAAGATACCCCTTGGAGTTCTTTGGATATCCCACAAACTTACATAGTACTGATCGTGCCTCGAGTTTGTCCGCATGCTGCTTTTTAACATAAGCCGGACATCCCCAAATCTTTAGTTACTAAAGATAGGGTTTCTTCCCACTCCACATCTGATATGGTGTGGTAGGCACAGTCTTGGTAGGAACCTGGTTCAAAAGATATGCAGCTGATTCTAGTGCATATCCCCAGAATGATTGCGATAACTCAGCGTTACTCAACATGGAACGAACCATATCCAATAGGGTTCGATTCCTCCTTTCCGATACACCGTTATGTTGTGGTGTGTATGGAGGAGTAAGCTGAGAGAGAATTCCATTCTCTTTTAAGTAACCCAGGAACTCGGTACTTAAGTATTCACCACCTCGATCAGATCTCAGTGTCTTTATACTCTTGCATGTTTGTTTTTCCACTTCATTTTTGTATTCTTGGAATTTCTCAAAGGCCTTGGATTTATGTTTCATTAAGAAGACATATCCATACCTAGAGAAATCATCCGTAAAAGTAATGAAGTAGGAATAACCACATCGCGCATGTGTAGACATTGGACCGCACACGTCACTGTGTACGAGTCCCAAGAGCTCGCTTGCTCTCACTCCGTGTCCAGTGAACGGAGTCTTTGTCATCTTTCCTTTGAGACAAGATTCACAAGTAGCATAAGATTGATATTCGAATGGATTCAAATATCCTTCTCTATGTAACTTGTTAACCTTCTCTCATTGATGTGACCTAGTCTATAATGCCATAAGAAAGCCTGATTTATTTTTGGAGACTTTCTTTTAAGTGTGTTCTGGACATTGAAAACCTGAGCTTGACTTAATACGTATATACCGTTATCTAATGTACCTAACCCAATCAGAACTTGATTTAGGTGGATGTTAACTACATCACTTACGAATGTAAAATCATATCCCTCTCTTGAAAGTGAGGATACTGATATGATATTACAAGTCATACTAGGTACATATAAACAGTTACGTAAAATCAATATATGCCCACTTGTCAAACCTAGGCGATATTCTCCCATGGATTCAGCGTTTACTGTCATTCCATTTGCAACTCTGAGAGACCAATCACCTACCTTTATAACTCTACTGTTTCTCAAAGCATGTAATGAATTACATATATGAGATCCTGCTCCGGTATCTACTACCCAGGAAGTGGAGTTAATTGACATATAGTTCTCAATTATGAACACACTTGAGGCCGAAGCCACGACATGCTTCGTATCTTGGCTACTGGCTTCTAAAGCCCTGTAATATTTCTGCCTATGCCCAATTCCATAACAATAGGAACGTCCCTCTTTTACTATATCCAGTCCTGAAACTTTTGCCCTTCTCTTTCCTTCTACTTCCCTGGTTTCCTTCAGGGTAGAAAGTAGAGATTGTAGAATCAAGTCAGTATCTGACTCGTTCTCCAACGTGGTCTTCAGGTCCTTGAGCTGATCAATACAGCTAGTCATTGTAAGGACGTTGTCCCCTACAGATGAACCGACGGCCAACCTCGCTTGAATTAATTCGGTCGAGGTCTCATATCTGGTGATATGATATTGCTCTCCATATAAATCTTTGTTATGGAGAAAGATGGAAACTGAGTCCATCTTCTCATGCTGCTTCTGGTATACACGATCAACTGAAGCTAACACAAGGCACTTGGATTTTGCTATATCTTTTTCCCTTTCTGGCGGATATCCATATCCGTGACGGTGGAAACTGGACCTGAGACGGCGGGATCTTGAGTAGTAATAGGGTGGTCCAGCTTGTCATAGGCAATGGAAATTTGGACAGACCTTTGCCAGTCATATAAGTCAGATTCAGTCAATTTGTTATCTAGATGTAACCTAGTCGTGGTCACAAGGTCGCTGCAATTAAGAGAGAGAGAAGAAAATACGTTAGCATGATGCTCTTGCAAGTTTTAGAATGGTTTTTAATTTATCTAAACAGGATGGCTCACACTGTTTCTCGAATCCCTCCTCAAACCATAAAAGAAGAATTAGCCAGGACTATTCTCACCGTACAATTCTTGCTTAACCGTTTAGCCAGGTCAGTGTCGATACTTCGAGGGAGGTTTTCCAACGCTTTCGCGAAGTTCCTTAATTAAATAACCTCTTTTCTCTGGGGGCGTAGCCCCGCTGACACCTTTCTAGGCAACTACTTGGTTTATAGCATTGATCGTTAAGTGACGAATTTCCTGATAAGTAGCTTGTACTCACAGTAGGATCGGGATCCAAAATATCATCGTATGATAATGTTGAAGGAATCCTACCAACATTCATCAAACTCCAAAATGGTATGCAATACTAGCAAATTTCAGTTTCTTTAGAAACTCCCGATATGGATTTTTGCCCCATGCTCTTATGACTTTGACTAAGGGCCAAATATGTCATAAGTTACATGTCAAGTTCTACCCGTCATTATCCAGGTTAATTTGAACCCACCCGTATATACTCTTGACTAAGGGCCAAGAAAAGTAATACGACTGTCCCAAACCAACGCATCTATCTATGCAACAAATGAATACCCCAGCAGCTACCAAACACTATGTTTTGACTAAGGACCAAATATACATAGCTTAAATACTACTGAATACCCAAATGAAATGACGGAGGGCTACGAATGGTTTTGGCAAAACCGTGAACGTAGTGAACTTGATATAATCGAAGGAACCTGATACTTTTTAAAAGGAGCGGTTAAAGCTCCGTAATTTAAAAAATTCTGATCTTTTTTAAAATAACCGAGTGGTTTCTTTTAAATTTGTTCCAACGATTAAACTATGGTTTATTTTCTTTGCATTATAATAATGCGTCCCATCATTTATCCTATCATTGCAGAAAACAACGAAAATACCACGTCCTCTTATGCCATCCGCATTCGCCACGGGGTCCCGTCATCACCTGTTAGGTTACTTAACTAACGACAGAGCGGGAGCTAGGCTAGCGCGGGTGTAAAACATAAGTGACGTCTAATAGCTATCATATATAGATATTGTATATTCGTCAGACGCAATAATAAGCATTCCAGATCACAGATGAACTTTATTGGATATATTAGCAATCCGCATTTTGCTTTGAGCCTGCAATAAAAGACGGATTACACAGTTGTGATGAATAGCCATTACCCCAACCGTAGACCCCTACGGGTACGGAAAACTACCCGCCAAGTACCCAAAGTGAAGCGGTCTCTCTCAACAACGTGAGTAGGCCACTAAACACTTCAACGTACCCGGTAGTTTGTGTACCCCGCCTTGGGTCTATCCTAGGAGCAAAAACAGTAAAAAGAAATAATACAACGGTGGCTACAACCGCAACCTGGATGTGCCACGCAAAAGAATATTACATCATATTACATTTACATCGAATGAATGAATATTAAACCCATCTCAAACCCCGGCTAATCATCACAACACTCCAATCAAGTCCATATACACAAACAGTAAACATTACAGAAATGTGCAACCCCCTGCCAACCGACATACTAGCAGTTAGGGGAGGTTTACGAACACATTAAACATTACAGATAAAAATCCCAATTAGCAAATATCTTAGAACATCGATCGATTACCATATTCCGTGTCTACCCCAAAAGCAAACCAGCACTGAAGTAACCTGGGCAGAAAAAGAACATACAGGAAAACAGAACACCCTAATATATGAATTGTAGAGCAAATCGGAGTCAACTCGGGGTTGACTCCGCCGCGGATCCGCGGCCAAAAGCACACTCTTGCCGCGGATCCGCGGCCATCAAGCCGAGTTAGAACTCCGTATTTTCCCATAATTCATATATTTACCTGCTGTGAATTTTAAGGCATATCAAATATTTTTTTCGACACTTTTAAAATCAACAGAAACTTAGGGTATCCAGGGTTTCGTTTTCGCGTTTTCTGACGATCGAAGTTCTAGTCAGTTGTTAACAAGCTAGTAATGGTTTAGTTGGCTCTGATACCACTGTAAGTCCATATCACGCACCCCACGAACTTGCGGGGAGGCGGAATATATGAAAAACGATTATCAAAGCTTCGTAACACGGACTTGAGCGCATGAATCATATCTAAACCGTTACTAGCAAACTACGAGAGGTTTAACTACTCGGATTCGAAGTTATACCCCACGTTACTTGTCCTTCGGGTCTTCATCGCTGTCCTCCACTCCTCGTAGGCTCCTTGGAACATCGGCACCTCAACGGCCTCCTCAAGTCAAAGACGATCCATCCGAGAGCTCATACGCCAAGCTTGATCTCTAACTTGAGATAACTAGGTTGCTCAAAGTGCTAATCTAAGCTACCTAGGGGATATAGAGTGAGGTTATGGATGTATTAGTCTAGCTAAGCCTTGATCTCAACACATGAGAGGTTAGGGTTAGGGTTTCAAGAATGAGAGAGCTTGAGGAGAGAGAAGATGAGCATGAGAATTCTCTTGAAAAATGAACTCATTAGAATATATATCAACCATAACAATTAATCAAATAAATAATATATATGATTAATCATCATGGTTGATGCATTCACCTTGTGTGATTCATCTCATGAGTCATTAGCTCAATAAATGAAGCATTAACTCCATGGATGAATCACACAAATGAGTCATTAAGCAATAAATGCTTATGCCACCTTAACCCCCAAGTCACCATGCTTCTAGAAGCTTCCCGGAAAATTACGAGAACGCCCCTCCAATCCGTGAAAACACGGAAAAACTTTAGACTGTATAAATCCAATAACCTGATACTAGAATCTGGCTTAAACCAAAGCCGGCTAGTAAAAACTGTCCGAATGTCGTACGTGCGTTTAAACACGTATGCGTCTGAACCCTTATCGTAAAACCATACGACCTCTATATCGTTTCGCCTGGAGCAGGGAAACCCTCTGTGTGGGACTCTAAAGACTCGACACTACGCTGGCAGTGGGTTTAACCACAGACCGCAAGCAACACTAGCTGTACGTAATGGTCCCCAGGTAGATGTCGATAAGAAGGCCGATGAGGAAACCCATCCGAACTCCTACTGAGCATGATGTGACAATCTCCATACAGTCCGGTCTGTTCGTCTAAGACTATCGCATATTTAGCCTAGGGGGTGGCAGGCGTAAGTCCCCTAATAGCGGTATAAGTCGTGTCGGAGCGTAGCCCATTACACCCTGAGAAACTACTGGAACTTACCAGTAAATCTCGCTTGCCCTGGCTAGAGACTTTGCGTAATGGCTCTCTGACACAGCGCGATATCAACTCCCAATACCGGAAGAGACGAATCCTATCTAACCGCCACTGCCTCCAAGTGCTCGGGACTGCACCCAACTGCTACCTGTTTGCACGACTCCTTTGAGCCGTGGTAGGGTAGCAATCTAAGAACAATGGGACACACTCGAGGTGAAGTAGCAGTGTCAAGTCTGCGAACTATGCTGTACTCATGTCACCTGGGAACTGTTAACTGATGATTGGTATAATACTAACCAACAGTTCCCCTGCGAGTCATGTCCGGTGTACCCATAACCTAATGAGCACCTGTATACTATCTCCAGTACGACGTACTGATGGCTGTGGGACAGACCATCTCCCCAACTGGGATGAGAAGCGTACACACTTAGTCTACTCCGGAATATTGATGCCATATCTCGATAATCCAACGACCAGGGACCTGTATAGGATGTTGCTTACAGACTACCCAGCCCCTACTAGTGTGACTGCCATCACGACGCTGGTAATCAAGAAAAGATCCTATGGGCTCTACTAATATGTATAAGTGATACGTTATAAGAAACATATGCACATATTAAAGTAGACACAAACCAAGTAGCATACTACCATTTTTAGCAAGACTGTATATTCAACTGTGAATATCCTAAGCTTCCATTAAGTAATATACATACAAGTATGATACAATAATGGCCCCTAGTGCATATACACTAACAGACTATACCTAAAATCCACCTGTTTGCACAACTCAGTAGAGCCGTGGTAGGGTGGAGATCAAAGTACAGTGGGAGGACACACAAGACTCTATGACGATCTCGGGTCTACAGACTAACCTGTACCAGTGTCACCTGAGAAATGCTATCCGACGATAGATATAATACCATATAGGAGTTCTCGATGAGTCCGTTCAGTATACCCAGTCTCCACTGAGCACCCGTATACAATCATTGGTGTCACCACACCAGATGGATATGGGATCATCTATCGCCCATCATATGGGACAAGAATGGTATACGCTAGTCTACTCTGGAATATCGATGCCCTGTCTCGATACACCCACGACTAGGAACAGTTCAAGGATATGCTCATAAACTACACGTGTCCCACTAGTATGATCCGCATCATAGTCCCAGTAGTCAAGAAAATATCCTAAGGGCTTTATCAACATGTACAAATGAGTAAG
Organism: Agapanthus africanus; assembly: GCA_030015575.1. Classification (NCBI taxonomy): domain Eukaryota; kingdom Viridiplantae; phylum Streptophyta; class Magnoliopsida; order Asparagales; family Amaryllidaceae; genus Agapanthus; species Agapanthus africanus. The sequence continues at coordinate 130,248,975 of JASDDO010000018.1, forward strand.
ATGCATGATCAAATGAACATGTCAAGATAAAGTAAACCAGATAGCATACTATCATGTCGAGAAAGAAAGTCATCTGTATATATATATATATATACATACATACATACATACATACATATATGTATGTATGTATGTATGTCGAAGCATCCACTACACATATAATGGCCTCTAGGGCATACATATATCCAAAAATCTCCCACTTGCACTAAGGCTAATTATTGGCATATCTCATACCCAATTTCTTAAAAAATCGCTCATGCTGCGGCTGTGGAAGGGCCTTGGTGAGTGGATCCGTGCTGTTATTCTTTGTATCTACTCTCCGAATCTCAATCTCGTGGCGATCTACTATCTCCCGGATCAAATGATATTGCCTCAGGATATGTCTAGACTTCTGATGGGACCTGGGTGTAACATTTCAGTAAGATAAAATATTATTTTTGGGAATTTTTATAATTAAATAATATTATATTGAATATTTTAATATGGCGGTATAATTAGATACCGATAAATTGGGGAAATTTTGGAAAATTATAGAAATTACTGAAATGAGGGTGCTTTATTAGATTTAAGCAAATTATGAAATTTTATGATTTATTATACACTATTTTATTGCTAATCGCGGTTAAATATCGCTAATCGCGCATTAAGCTTGTTTTGTGCAAAACATGCACCATATCATTTTTATACCTGTGTTACATTTTATAACCATGGTTTCATTTGGATTTATGTGGTTGGTTTTAAAAATGAAATGGAAAAGAAAAGATAAGAAAAGGAAAATGGAAATGTTAAACAATTGAGTGATGGGCATGAGAGAGAAAGAAGTGAGGCGTCAAACCTAAGTCATGGTCTTTGTCTCCCTCTTCATTTTATTCAACCTTTTCCTCTCCTCTCACACCATTGCTGATGCCTATCTCCCTCTCCCTCTTCATCCTCACAACCACACCCCAAATCAAGTCAAAAGACCATCTCACTTTCAATAAAAACTTGCACTAACTCACTACAAGCATGGTGAACCAAGCAAAATTTGATTTTGGACAATTGGGGCAACTCAAGAATTTTCTTGAGTTGCCAAATGAGGTAATTTCTGCACCTTTAGAATAGTATTTCAATTCCTTAAGCATCCATATATGTTTAGTATCGATATTGTGTAGTTGGCGAACTTTGAAAGTTCCAAGTTAAGCTTAGGTTTTTGAATTGAATCCAAAGGTGAAATTGAGGCTTAATAGTGACCTTAAACCCCTGTAGGGTTTGTAAAACGGACTGAAACCAGAGAATAGAACCCCAAACCCAAACTTAGAAACCCCGACATCGGCAGATTTTATGGAAATTGTGATGTGTTTTGGTATCTGCTATCACGCGGGACACCTGAAAAATATTTAGCAAACACAGAGAGATGTGCAGGCAACCTAGAACCTATACCCAAGACCAGAGACCCCACCTCCACCTTTGGGCCGCATATTTATTCCATCTGGCCGCAATTTACGGCCAGGGTAGGTTGGATTTGGTTCGTGCTTCGTCTATAACTCCATCTCCAGTAAATTAGACCCCTCTTGTATGCAAAATTGGCTAATTTGACTTAGGGTAAAATCTGGGACCATTTTCATGAGTTGCTGTTTTGATTCGGAGTTATATTTTTTGTATTTTGGATTCTGGATTTTAGTATTTGTGTTTTACCTCGATCACTTGATGTTTGTACGTCTATATCGAGTGTTGTTTGGTGGTTTGAAGGGCGTAGTCCATAGGTTCTAACCTATAGGCTTTTAGCGTGTCATCGAGTGTTGTTTGGTGGTTTGAAAGGCGTAGTCCATAGGTTCTAACCTATAGGCTTTTAGCGTGTCTTTTTGGTTGGAATTGGGTTTTAATGCGGCACGATACGTTATGATGTGTAGGTACCCCCGTGAGGACTTCGAGACGACAAGCAAGCGTGTGGCGACGTCGACAACGGCAAGCGTAGAGCAAGGTGAGTAGATTATATCTACGGGGGAAGTCGGGTGGATGGCGTATAGCACCCCCGCAGTTCGTAGTGTAGTTGATGATATGTTATATATATTTACATATGTTTTGTGAATTTGGATGATAGTATCGTGGTCGAATTCTTAGTCGCGAACTATAGAATAGGTTTGCACACACGCACACACACCCTTGCATGCATTATTGTTATTACTTGTGTGTATATGAGGATACATGTGTATACACACACACACACACACAAACATGGGTATGGGACTAGGTCTATATATATACATATACCTATACATGGATAATGAGGATAGTGTATGATATTTGGAGATGAGTCGATGAGATTGGGCATGATATCACGAGATCGGTGATATGTTTAGATTCGTATTATGAGATACGACATGAGATTTTAGTGGGCCTTTAGGCGTGTGTTTTCATACACGCATATATATATGCAGATGGTATCAGTTTGTACTAGACATAGATCAGTACCCCAGTTCATGAGATTGATGATAATGGATACCGGATGAATAATGAGATGAATGTGATATTTGACCCGTACCCAGATTGGGATGCCGTACGACGGATTTACGTATGAGCTATGTATTGATGATTGATCCGCACTCTTGACTCGAGGATGTCATGTTATTTATTGTATCGTATGTGATACTATTGAGGCGAGATCACCGACTATTATATAGGTGTATATATATATATATATATATATATATATATCGACTCAGATTTAGGTGGTTTCCATACCCTTTCGATTAGCTTGTTAATTAGATCTGTAGTTTACTTAGTAGATGTTAGACTAGTCCCGAGTCATACCTATTTCAAAATTAACGAATCGTGAGTATTTTAAAGACAGGTCAAGGGATTCTATGGATATTTCCAAAAGACACATCTTTTCCTAAAAACACCGTAGCCCTTATTTTTCTAAACACCACGATTCGTGTTATTTCAAATGGCAAAACTGTATGACACACACATATATATATATATATATATATATTTATGTAGATTCTTCACTGTTGTGTTTATTATTCATTCTCCGCATATTCTTACTATTCGAATCGCATTGCATGTTTAAATGTGTTTATTGTTATATTAAACCCATGCTGTCAGGACACCAGCACCAATATCGATGTTGCGTATGTTCCACGTACACCTGCTTGCCGGCTCACACACTTCATCATCGATAATTGCCATGTCACTACACAGTAGGACTGTTGCATCAGGATATGACTCCTTGCATGACATACTTGCACACATACATATTGTACACCGATACTTGCATACATACATAATATTGTACACCCATACTTGCGTACATATATATTGTACACCCATACTTGCGTACATACATATTGTACACCAATACTTGCATACATACGTACTTGCACATACATAGATGATTATGGCTTGATTTTGGAGATTTGGGAACCACAAAATATAACTTAAAACTGGATTCATTTTTAAAGGAGCGGTTTTCCCTCGATATGTGCATATTACTGTTTTATGTTGCATGATATACTGATATGCTTACATTTCTATTATATGTCGCATACATCATGCTTTTATGATTATCCGCATTAAGATATGTTGTTTCCATGATATTTCTGGATTTGAGAACCGTGGGTATTTCAAAAGAAAGTATGTACTGTTTTAAAAACCCGGTTTCTCTTGATATGATATTTCAGCAGCCACCATGAGTTTTATCGGTTCTGATATATATATGTATATATATATATATATATATATACCCCATGCGAAGAGGAGTCATGGGCCGTGTGCGGGTACATGGTGGGGCCCGGTATGGTACCCCGGGGCAAGAAAGGGATGCTGTATATACAGACGGTGAGCTTGGCAGAGGGACTACTACCTACCGGTGATTGTATTTAGGCTCGGCGGATATCCGGAGGATACCGACCGAAGTTGAGAGATGATACGGGCCAATCCGGATTGACGGAGCCCGTGGGCCGATCCGGACTGGTGGAGCCCCATATATATGAGGATTTATGTGCCGATGCTGGGGCACAGGCTTCATGATGTTTTCGAGTGTCGATGCTGGACACTTATGTTCTATGATTTTGATGTGTCGCGAGGGACACACGTTGATTTATATCCTCATACATTCATGCATATGCTTTTATGACTTTTACATGCTTGATGTTTTTATGTCATTGGTTGACACGTGGACGAGATCCACATGCATACAGGCATTGATTACATAGTTGGATGATATCCACATACTCATAGACTTCATGCTATAGTTGACATTGATTTCATTTATAATACCTCATATTTATGATATGCTGCTACCTGAGGCACCGACACGAGCACTTGGTACTACACTTATGTATAGATGTTTACCCTTGCCACCTGATCATGCTTCAGACTTTATCATATTGAGAATATATATATATTATTACTGATCGTTTGACCTAGGATTGAGTCATACATACGATTTCCGCTCTGTGATCTTTTCTACTCACGAGTTGGCAACTCACCCCCGTTATGCCACGGATTCTTGCAGGTTTTGCCGTATAGGTTCTTGCGGCTTTCTGGCACACTGCTTCCTTTCGGGGTGATTGCTTTGGTAGGTAGGGTTCACTCGCATCGTGACCACCATTGTACTTATTTATTTTCAGTTGTATCTAGTAAAATTCCATCAACCAGACTTGTATATTTATTCAGACTTAGAAAACTAGTTGTTTATTCTTTCGACCTTAGAGTCGCGCGTTGTATTATTATTATGGTTTTCTTGATATTTTGAGTTTCCTTTTGAGTTTTGATCCTCTCCCTTCGGCGTTGTATATTATATTGCTTGCATGGTTGTGACCGTCGATTGACGAAGAGCTAGCTCTCACTTGGGGATGCCTTTTATCATTGATGTATATATTATTCATGTTGTACCCCGTTCGGGGCCAGTTTTTACAAAGGAAACTCTGCCGAAATTTTCAGAAAAGACTTGGAATTTTAAAAATGCATAATTCGGCTTATGCTATTAAAACCACTTCTTTAAAACTAGTTTTCCTTCATTTATTATTTAAAATGGTTTTAGATTTCTGGGCTTTTGGCTTACTTGAATTAGATGGGATCCTATAGACTTCATATGATTCAAGGGCCAGTCACGTGCTATTTCGGGTCGTGACACTGGGTTCTTTGGCCAACGCCATAGCCCCATTATTATCACAATACAATGGTATTGGATCAACAATGGTTGGAACTGCTCCTAGTTCCGTGACGAACTTCCTTATCCAGACGACTTCCTTGGCAGCATCATTTGCAGCAATATACCCAGCTTCCATCGTGGAGTCTGCAACGGTATCCTGTTTGGAACTTTTCCAACTAACCGCCACTCCATTGAGGGTAAATACAAACCCTGAGATAGATTTGCTGTCATCCTTATCACTTTGGAAGCTGGAATCGGTAAAGGCCTCCATTTGGAGATCCCCATTACCGTACAACAAGAACAATTCTTTAGTCCTTCGCAAGTACTTAAGAATGTTCTTCACTGCTATCCAATGTTTCTCCACTGGGTTGGATTGATACTTGCTTACTACAGCTAGTGCATAAGCTACATCAGAGCAAGTATATAACATCGCATACATTCTAGATCCTATGGCTGAAGCGTAGAGTATAATGCTCATGCGAGCTCTCTCTTCATCAGTCTTCGGACAGAAGTCCCTGGAGAGAGTGATTCCATGGAAAGTGGGTAAGGCACCATGCTTGGAATCTTCCATACTAAACCTTTTTAGGATGGTGTCAATCTACTTCGATTGGGACAATCCCAATAACTTCTTGGATCTATCTCTATAGATCCTTATGCCCAAAATGCAAGAGGCATCACCCAGGTCCTTCATGGAAAACCTTTATGATAAGAATAGTTTGACCGATTATAGCATAGGAATATTATTTCCTATCAAGAGAATGTCATCCACGTAAAATACGAGGAATGTGACAATACTCCCTACAATCTTCTTATAAATGCATGGTTCATCTATATTTTTGATAAAATCAAACTCTTTGATTGTATCATCAAAGCAGATGTCCTAGCTCCGTGATGCTGCTTTAATCCATAAATGGATTTGAGTAACCTACATGCCTTTTCGCTGCTCCCACTATCAATGAAGCCCTCTGGCTGATCCATAAAAACGCATTCTTCTAAATCACCATTTAGAAATGCAGTTTTAATGTCCATCCGCCAGATTTCATAATCGTAGTAAGCAGAAATAGCAAGTAGGATCTGAATGGATTTAAGCATTGCTACTGGAGAGAAAGTTTCATCATAGTCCAATCCTGGTCTTTGACAAAAACCTTTCGCTACAAGCCTTGCTTTAAAGGCCTCCACCAGTCCATTTACACCAATCTTTCTCTTAAAGATCCATTTACACCGTACGGGTTTTATCCCAGGAGGTGCAACGTCCAAAGTCCATACTTTGTTGGTGTACATGGACTCTATTTCGGATCTCATGGCATCCAGCCACTTCACTGAGTCACTACTCGTGATAGCTTGCTGGAAACTAATAAGGTCATCATCATCCATGATTCAATCTTCTCTATCACCATCAATGAGAAACCCATAGTATCTCTCTGGTGGGCGAGAAGTTCTACTAGATCTCCGCAGCGGCTGAGGTTCTTGAAGTTCTACTGCAACATCAGTTTCAACCAATTCGTCATGAGTAATTTGTGTCTCTAGAACCTCTTCTAGTTCTACCATATTGCCATCAGTACTATTTGTAAAAATTTCATTTTCTAAAAATGTGGCATGTTGAGAAACAAACACTCTTGGTTCCTCCTTGTGCTAGAATAGATATCCATATAAATGTTTTGGATATCACACAAATTTACACATGACCGATCGTGTCTTGAGTTTGTCTGGATTCTGCTTTTTGACAAAAGCCGGAGAGCCCCATATCCTAACTCTTTTAAGAGATGGTCTCTTTCCACACCATATCTCATATGGAGTGGTAGACACAGTCTTGGTTGGAACCCTGTTTAACGGATACATTGTTGTCTCCAATGCATGTCCCCAAAAGGAAAGCGGTAACTCAGTATCACTCATCATGGACCGTACCATATCTAATAGGGTATGATTCCTCCGTTCTGACACACCGTTGTGCTGTGGTGTGTAAGGGGGAGTGAGCTAAGAGAGAATCCTATTCTCTTTTAAGAAGTCTGAAAACTCTGTACTCAAATACTCTCCACCTCGATCCGATCAAAGTTTCTTAATGCTAAAGTCTGTTTGTTTTTCTACTTCAAGTTTATACTCCTTGAATTTCTCGAAAGCTTCGGATTTATGCTTTAATAAAAACACGTGTCCGAATCTTGAGAAATCATCAGTAAAAGTAATGAAGTATGAAAAACCGCCTCTAGCATGTGTAGACATTGGTCAGCATACATCACTATGTATGAGGCCTAAGAGTTCTCCAGCTCTTTCTCCGTGTCCAGTAAACGGAGTTTTGGTCATTTTACCTTTGATACAGGACTGACAAGTCGGATAAGATTTATATTCAAAAGGATTTAAATATCCATCTTTATGTAGCTTGTTTAGTCTCGTTTCATTAATATGACCAAGTCTACAAAGCCAAAGAAAAGCTTCATTTATATCTGAAAATTTTCTTTTATTTGTATGTTGTATATTGAAAACTATGTGTTGGTTTAGTACATAAATACCATTATTTAGTGTTCCATACCCAATCAACTGTTGATTCAAGTTAATGTTCATAATATTATTTTGCAACACAAAATGATATCCTTCATTGTCTAACAAGTAAACGGATATTGTATTACATAGCATACTAGGTACATAATAACAAGAGTTCAAAACCAAAATGCATCCCGAAGGCAACCCTAGCTGATACTCTCCTACAGATACAGCATGTACATTGGAACCATTTCCAACCCGAAGAGTATGATCACCAGTCTTCAAAATTCTACTGTTTCCCAATCCCTGCATACAATTGCAGATGTGAGAACCAGAACCGGTATCTAATACCAAAGATGTAGAGTTTATAGAAAAATATTTTTCAGTTACAAACACACCTGAAACGGAAGCATCAGTATGCTTCTTCTTCTTCTTGAGATCAGCAAGATACAGAGCACAATTGCGTTTCCAGTGTCTCGACTTGTGGCATAAAAACATTCCCCTTTTCCACTTCCCGCATCCCCGGATTTGTCTTTCCCCTTCGCCTTTTCAACTCCACCTCTCGGTTTGATGGGTTTCTTCTTCTTCTTTCCTTTGGCCTCGGCTTTTGGGATGGAAGAGGAAGATGGCCCAGCAAGTAGAGTGAGAGTTTTCGTTGTTTTAAGCGTGCTTTCTGCACTTCTCAACATATTGAGAAGTGCAGGCAGTGATTTTTCCAAATCATTCATATTTAAGTTTACTATGAATGGAGCAAAGGTAGGGGAGAGACTGTAGAACAATATCAGTATATTGCTCGTTATCCATGGTCCATTCGAGGTCCTCAAGTTCTTCTATAAGACCAATCATCTTCAAGACATGTTCACCTATTGATGTGCCAGGAGCCATCCGCATCTGAAACAACTTTCGAGATGCCTCGTATCGTAAAGTCCGAGATTTCTCTGCACACAACTCCTTTGTATGAAGAAAGATGGATTGTACATCCATCTTCTCATCCTGCTTCTGATGAATACTATCCAGAGAAGCTAGCGCGAGGCACTTGGCCGTGTCACAATCAATATCCCATGTTTTTCGGATCTCTTTATCCGAAACAGATGATTCAGGATCTGGGACGGGTGGGGCTTTGGCAGTGAGGACATATGATACTTTATCATATGTGAGTGCAAGGTTCAGGTTCCTCAGCCATTCTTTATAATTCGGTCCTGTCAGTTTGTTTTTCTCTAAAAGAAGCTTAAGTCCCGTCATTTGGTATCTACTATTAGGAGAGATAAATGAAAACACTCAGCGAAATGCTCTTGCAAAGATTTAGATTGGTTATTATCTTATCCAATCGATGTCTCCCACTGCTTGTATCAAATTTTCTTTTAAAACCTGGAAAAGAAAACTAGCCAGGATTAATTACATTCTACAGTTTCGCTAACCGGTCAGCCAGGCCAGTGTCGGTACTTTGAGGGAGGTTCCCCGTGCTTTCGCATGGACCTAATTAAAATAAACCTCATTTTCCCAAAGGTCTAACCCCGTTGACACCTTTCTAGACACCTGCTGGATTTGCTAATTTGTAAAGTGCAAAATTCTCCTGGGAGTAACTCTTACTCACGGTGGGATTGGGATCCAATTATCATATAGAAGGTATGCAATCTCATTGCAAATTTCAACTCTTGAAACTCCTGATATGGGTTTTACTCCTAGATGCTTATGACCTTGGCTATGGTCAACATATCATAAGCACTAGTCAAGTTCTACCCGTCATTTCGTGATTAACTAGATCCACCCATATGACCCTTGACTATGATCAACATAATCACATGAATGTCCTAATTGATCGCATCATATGCTTTGTAGGAAGACATCACTTAGCTACCATACACTACGCCTTGACTATAATCAACATACGTCGCATGAATACTAAGTACTCTGCTTCCTAAAATGACGGAGGGTTGCGGATGGTTTTTATGAAAATCTTTAACTCTTTGAACTTGATCTCGTTGTAGAATCAAAATAGTTTAGAAAAGGAGTGGCTTAAGATCCGCATCTTTTGAAACTTGCTTTTTCATAAAAAGACCGAGTGGGTTTCAAATCCGATTCTACAACATCTTTAGGTTTTTTTTCTTTACATTAATCTTATTAATGTAGTCCCATCATTTAAGTTCCTAAGACATCACAGAAAAGAAACGAAAATAGAACGTACACTTATGTTATCCGCATTCGCCACAATGTCCCGTTATGCACCGTTAAGTTACTTAACTAACGGCATAGCGGGACGGGACTAGCGCGGGTGTAAAACATAAGCAACGTTTATTATATATCATATATATAATAATAATCCATTCGTCTCAGATATTAAGTAATCACATCACAGAATAATTAGCAGCAGAAATATATATGAAAATATGGGATATTCTAGGAGGTCCGTATTTTGTATTTAGCCAACAATAGAAAATACGGATTCCATAGTCCCGATGAACAGCCAACCCCACACCCCTAGACCCCTACGAGAGTGGCAAGTGACCCTACCAATTCTAGAGTTTAGGAGACCCGTTCTCGACTCCTCGAGATGACCTCCTACTAAACCCTAGAACCCGGTCACTTGTGCTCCCCTCCTTAGGTCTATCCTAATGCGGAAAAGTAAATAATATACAATAATGGTGACATCATCCTCAACCCGGAAGTGCCCTAAATAAAATAATATTACATACAATTAATTTTTAGATGAATGAAAATAAAAACTCTCATCTCACATAAAACCCCCGGCTATTCCATCACGACGATCTGACACATCATATCTCAACAACACATAATATCATATATCATCAACGTAAGTAAGTATGCATACCCCAATTGTCGTTGATGTATAGCAACAAAACCGGTGATACACTACATACTACACTTACGGTTGCAGAAAAGAAAGTGAAAAACTACAACAATTGGAATCGACACTACCTTTAGATATCATAAACCCGGAATATCACATATCCAAGATTTCATGCCTAACGATGCAAATCATACATTTGGGTCTCAACCATGAAAACATCTTTTCAAAAGAAGTTGGGTAATTCAACAAGATTCCCGATTCTACCGAGGCCAAAATATTAGATTTACACGCAACTAATTACTTTTCACAAAACTAATTAGTGTAGATTCCATGTATTGTATCACATTCATGAATACTAGGCGATGTTAAACCATTCGATTGATTAATCGATTACCCAAAAATTCACAGAGAAGCTCAACACTTGAGCAGTATTAAAAATGCCCAGAAACATGCCCTGGTATCTATGGGCCAATCGTAGAAGGTCGGACCCGTGCCTCACAAACGGCGTCGCGGAACCGCCGCCAAAAGCGCGTTTGGCAACGGTTCTGCAGTCATTTAATCAAGTTAGGGTATCGTTCTTCTAGAGGGTTCATAGAATTACCTGCACTATTTTTTGAATATTTTTAATGTAAAAAATCACAACATTTTGAAAATTTTACATAGAACATTTTCTCAAGGCAATCGATGTTTATTCGAAGTTTTTAACGTCGTGTAGGTTACTCTAAAGTTCTAGCTTGGCTCTGATACCACCGTTGGGATTCCTTAGCACCCTGCCTAGGGTTTGCAAGCATCACACATGCCACAATAAAATTTTTGGGGAGGTGCTAAGCAATCTAATCATGAATCGGACTAGAATTTTAGGATAACAACAAAATAGTATCACATAGTAGAGGTTAACTAACACTACGAGATAAGTAATACAACCTTTGTAGACTTGCCTCCTTTACTCCTTGGACCTTTGAGAGTTTGAATCGGCTCGCTAGAAACCTTCCTAGTCCACGATGATCCATCCGAAGTCCCTTTGCTCAAAGCTCCTTACTTCACTTGATCAATAATGAAGATGAAGCAAACACTTTACACTAATGGGCTAGAGTAGTGTAGAATGGTGATGTGCTTTGTTTTCTCAGTTCAAAACCCTTTCTATTTATCTCACTCACTCACAAGAAATCTCAAGAGAGCATGAGAGATGAGGAAGAAGAAGATGGCAAGCTTGAGCTCAAGAGTTGTGATGATTAATAAAAATAAATGAGAATAGAAAATATATATATATACATATATATCAAAGTATCACTCTCATTTAATCATAGGTTAATAAATATCTTGATATTTATTTTATAGTTAAAACAACAAATGAAATTGAACTCATGGTTAATGTCATGGTTAGTGAAGGAAGTGTGTAGAAACATTGACCATGAGATAATTTCCATTTCTTTTTCTTTAACTCAAAAACAAATATAAATACATATTTATTTCCATGTGAGTCTTGCATTGCCATCTTATATGTATCAGCAACCATGACACCGTGTATGTATGTATGTGTGCATTCACATCATCATGTGCATGAACAAAAATATATGCATACATGCATGCATAAAACCAAGTAGAAAAGGGTTTAATAAAAGTGAGCTATAAAGTCAATGTTAAATCACCACTTGATTTAACAAACCGGTCAAATCACATACGACCCGACCAATAGAAAAACGCCCAATTAATATACGGTATCATATAAATACATTTAATCGGGTCCCCGCGCATATCTCATATGCACACCACATTGTTTCGCCTGAGCTAGGAAACTCTTGTGTGGGACTCTAAAACTCGTCAATATGCCGGCAGTAGGTGATGATCACATTAAACACCCACAAGCCGCTAGTGGTCAGCTAAACTTAATGGCCACCCGGGTATTGAGCGATCAGAAGAAAAACAAGCGAAGCTATCAAAAACTCCCGTCGAGCCAACTGGAAACACTTACCGTACAGTCTGGTCTCTTTGTCGGATATGTTGCATATCGAGTCTGGGGATTGTATCGTCGACCCCAATAACTCAATATGTCGTGCCGGTGTATGGTTCATAACAGATCGAGAAACTACTGATAACACTTATCAGTAAATCTCAGCAGCCCTGGCCAGGGACTTCCTGTTATAGCCAATCGAGCACAGCGCAACATCAACCCCAATACCGGGAAAGATGAAACCCCTCCTATCGCTCATTACCTCCATGTGCCTCGGGACTGTACCCAAAATCCACCTGTTTGCACGACTCAGTAGAGCCATGGTAGGGTGGAGATCAAAGTACAGTGGGAGGACACACAAGACTCTATGACGATCTCGGGTCTACAGACTAACCTGTACCAGTGTTACCTGAGAAATGCTATCCGACGATAGATATAATACCACATAGGAGTTCTCGGCGAGTCCGTTCAGTGACCCAGTCTCCACTGAGCACCCGTATACAATCTTTGGTGTCACCACACCAAATGGATATGGGATCAACCACCGCCCATCATATGGGACAAGAATGGTATACGCTAGTCTACTATGGAATATCGATGCCCCGTCTCGATACGCCCACGACTAGGAACAGTTCAAGGATATTCTCATAAACTACATGTGTCCCAATAGTATGATCTGCATCATAGTCCCAGTAGTCAAGCAAATATCTTAAGGGCTTTATCAACATGTACAAATGAGTAAGATGCATGATCAAATGAATATGTCAAGGTTAAGTAAACCAGATAGCATACTATCATGTCGAGCAAGAAAGTCATTTGTATATATATATATGTGTGTGTGTGTGTGTGTCCAAGCATTCACTATACATATAATGGCCTCTAGGGCATACATATATCCAACACGTGGTAAGGTGGAAATCAAAGCACAGTGGGAATCACACAAGACTTTATGACGATCTCGGGTCTACAGACTAACCTGTACCAGTGACACCAGAGAACTGCTATCTGACGATAGGTATAATACCAACTAGAAGTTCTTTGCGAGTCCGTTCAGTGTACCCAGTCTCCACTGAGCACCCGTATACCAACTTTGATGTCAAACACCAATGGATGTGGGATCATCCATCGCCCATCATATGGGTCAAGATGCATATACGCTAGTCTACTCTGGAGTATCGATGCCCTGTCTCGATACACCCTCGACTTGGAATAATTAAAGGATGTACTTGTCACGCCCCGAAGGTACGGAACTTGACCGGCACTTAAATTACGAAACGTCTTGAGGCGTATCGTAATCTAAGCAAGCCAAAGCCCAGAAATCTAAACCATTTAAAAGAAGAAGTAAAGGAAAACATGTAGGAAAACAAGTTTAAAAGCAACATCAAATTTTCTCAAAAATTTCGGCAGAGTCTCCTTTGTAAAAACTGGCCCCAAACGGGTACAAACAAGAATAATATATACAAACAATAAAAAGGCATCCCCAAGCGGGAGCTAGCTCTACGCCAAAAGGCGGAAACAACAACAGAATGCACTAAAATGTACAACGCCGAAGGGCGAGACTCAAAACTCAAAAGAAAACCAAATCATAAACCGAATCGCGGACAAAACCAAAACGGCGCACAAAACACGCATAGGTTAAAACCTATGACCAGCTCATGCAAAAGAACCAAATATCCCTCGATATCGGCGTACAAACTCCGATTGATCGAGATGAAACACATACGTACAAATCTTTGTTCCAAAACTCACTAATTATAATATAAATAGGGTTTAAATCATCAAAATCTTAAAATTAATCAAATCTTTCTATTTCGCAAAAACCTAGAAAACGTCAATTAACCGTTTTACTTCAAAACCTGATGTTTAAGAAAAACTAGTGGCCAAAGTATACTCTAAATATCATAACTAAGTCATACAAACCATTTCTATAATTTAATCCCATCAATTTGTATTAAACCAAAAATTCTAGTTTGCAATTTTATCAAATTTTAACACTTTTTAAAACAAAATTCACAATTCAACAACTAAGCTAGATTTTGTATATTTTAAATTGTTAAACCACTCATGGAAACCTTAATGATGTGCTAAAACTAGATTTTTAATCCCACATTTTAAATTAATTTCTAAAACCTAGTTTGCAAAATAGCATATTTATCACAATTTTTAAACTAACAAATAGCAACTAGTTACCAAATTAGGTTTTTGTCACGACCCGAATAGCATGTGACATGCACTTGAATCATATGAAGTCTATAGGACCCCATCTAATTCAAGTAAACCAAAAGCCCAGAAATCTAAAACCATTTTAAGGAGTAAATAAAGAAAACTAGTTTTAAGAAGTGAAGAAAACACGTTTTTAAAAACAAGGTTTTTAAATAAGTAAGCCGAATATGCATTTTTAAAATCTCTAGACTTTTCTGAAAATTTCGGCATAGTTTCCTTTGTAAATACTGGCCCCAAACAGGGTACAACATGAATAGTATATATACAATGATAAAAGGCATCCCCAAGCGGGAGCTAGCTCTTCGTCAATCGACGGTCACAACAACGCAAACAGTATAATATACAACACCGAATGGCGAGGATCAAAACTCAAAGGAAAACTCAAAATCAGCATGAAAACCATAATATTACAACACGCGACTCTAAGGCCGAAATAATACATAACTGGTTTTCTAAGTCTGAAACAATATACAAGTTTGGTTGATCAAATTTCTAGATACAACTGAATAATACATATACAATGGTGGTTCTGATGCAAAAGAAGCCACCTACCAAAGAAATCACCTAGAAAGGAAGCAATGTGCCAGAAAAGCCACAATGGAACCTGTACGGCAAAAACATGCAAGAACTGTGGCACAACGGAGGTGAGTTGCCAACTCATGAGCAGAAAACATCACAGAGCAGAAATCGTATGTATGATACAATCCTAGGTCAATACGATCAGATATATATATATAAACCTCAAATGAATAAGTCTGAAGCATGATAAGGTGGCAATGTAACATCTATACATGAGTGTAGTGCCAAGTGCTTGTGCCAGTGCCTCAGGTAATAACATATCATCAATATGAGGTATGATCAATGTCGACTATATCATGAAGTCTATAAGTATGTGGATATCATCCAACTATGTAATCAATGTCATCATGTATGTGGATCTCGTCCAACTATGTGACCATGTCATCAATGTCAACTATATGTATGTGGATATCATCCACGTGTCACCAAATGACAATAAACATCATGCATGTAAATATCATAAAGCATATGCATGGAAGTATGAGAATGTAATTCAACATGTGTCGCTCGCGACATATCAAATAATGGAACCTGAGTGTCAAGTATCGACACTCGAAAACATCATGAAACATGTGCCAAGCATCGGCACGTAAATCCTCATATATCGGGCTCCGTCAGTCCGGATCGGCCCACGGGCTCCGTCAGTCCTGATCGGCCCATATCATCTCTCGACTCCGGTCGGTATCCTCCAGATATCCGCCAAGCCCAAAACTGTCACCGGTAGGTAGTAGTCCCTCTTCCAGGCTCACCGTCTATTACACAGCGATCCGTTCTCGCGCCGGGGTACCATACCGGATCCACCATGTACCCGCAATCGGCCTCATCCGCCTCCTCGAATCGGGTTTCACATGTCGCTCTCAGAACCGAGAAAACACATGGTGGACGCACTGAAATATCATATCAAGGGTAACCTGGTTTTAAAAACAATTACATACTCTCTTTTGAAATACCCACGGTTCCCAAATCTAGAAATATCATGGAAACAACATATCTCAATGCGTATAATCAAAAAGCATGATATATGCGACATGTAAAAGAATGTAAGCATATCAGTATATCATGCTACATGGAATAATAATATGCACATATTGAGGGAAACCGCTATTTTAAAATGAATCAGTTTTAAAGAGTATCTGGCGTTTCCCAAATCCCTAATCAAGCCATGCAAAGGATCATATCCTGAATTCAACAGTCCTACAGTGTAGTGACATGGCAATTATCGATGATGAAGTTTGTGAGCCAACAAGCAGGTGTACGTGGAACATATGCATCATCGATAATGGTGCTGGTGTCCTAACAGCATGGTTTTAATATAACAATAAACATATTTCAACATGCAATGCGATGCGAAAAGCAAGTATATGCGGCAAATGGATAATAAACACAACAGTGCAGTATCTACATCAATGTATCTATGTCATACTGTTTTGCCATTTGAAAGAAGACGAATCGGGGTTTTTAGGAAAATAAGGGTTACGGTGTTTTTAAGAAAAGATGCGTCTTTTGAAAATATCCGTAGAATCCCTTTGCCTGCCTTTAGAATACTCCCGATTCGTTAGTTTTGAAATAGGTATGACATCGGCCTAGCCTAACATCTACTAGGAAGACTACAACTCTAATTAACAAGTCAATCAGGAGGGGTATGGAAACCACCTAAATCAGAGTAGATATAAATATATAGTCGGTGATCCCGCCTCAAAGGTACCGCGTACGATACAATATCATATGACATACTCGAGTCATGAGTGCGGATCTATCATCAATGTAAAGCTCGTACGGTAAATCATCGTACGGCATCCCAAAAGCTGGGTACGGGTCAATATCACATTCACCTCATCAATTATCTGGTATCCTTATCATCATATCTCATGATCTGGGGTACTGATCTAAGTCTAGTACAAATCGATACCATCTACATAAATATATATGCGTGTGTGGAACACACGTCCAAACGCCTGCTAAAATCTCGTGTCGTATCCTAAATACGAATCACATCATACTACCGATCTCACGGCACTATGCCTAAAGTCATCGACTCATCTCCAAATATCATCCACTATCCTCATCATCCAGGTATAGGTATAACAAGCAAGCATGTGTGTGTGGGGGGGGGGTGTAAACCTATTCTAGGGTTTGCAACTAGAAACTATACTAGTTTACTTCTATACCCTAATCTAACCATAGTACACCTAATCACATCTAGAATATCTATAACACACATAACGCTATCATACATATACATGCATACATATATATATATATAGTATACTAAGTATCGAACTACGGGGGTGCTATACGCCATCCACCCGACTTCCCCCGTAGATATAATCTACTCAAGTTGCATCCTGCGTGTCGGTGTCGATGTCGCCTTCATCTTCTTCCTCATATGAAGCCCTCGAGAAGGTACCTACAAGATAACACAATCGCAATAGCATCTTAAAATCACATCGAGAAAACCAAACGACGCGCTAAGGCCTATAGGTTAGAACCTATGGACTACGTTTTCAAAACCATCAACCAATCCTCGATATCGTCGTACAAACGTCAAGTGATCGAGGTAAAACACAAATCCAGAATTCAAAATACGAGAAATGAGACTCCGAATCAAAACAGCAACTTAGGAAAAAGGTTCCAGATTCTACCCTAGGTCAAATCAGACCATTTTGCATATACCAGGGGTCTAATTTACATGAATTAAAGCTACAGAACCAACACGAATCAAATTGGTGGGTCCCAGGCCGCAATTTGCGGCCATACAGATTAAATCTGAGGCCAGAAAGAGGATCCAGGGGCTTGAGTTTTGGTGGTAGCTTTCTAGGTGCCTGCATGTATCACTGTCCTTGCAAAATAATTTTTAGAGGCTCCGGGTAATAGCAGATTCCATTTTACATCCACAGATTTCACAATTTTCCGATATCGGCTTTTCTAAATCTGTATTTCGGGGTTCTAGTCTCTGGTTTAGGTCTTAATTCTAGCACTAGGGAGTTTGTGAGGCCTCTACTGAGCTCAATTGCCCATCACAACTTTCAATTTCCAATAACCCTAACTAGAGTTTTCAAACTTCACCCAAACCATACGATATCGGTTCTAATCTAACATGGGGGTAAAAGTAATGGAAACACTAAGCTTATAGTTCAGAAAATACCTCATTTGGCAACTCAAGAAAATTCTTGAGTTGCTCAAAGTCCTCAAAATCTTCTCTTTCTTGGTCCATGGGGTAGCTAGTGAGCTTTTGCATCCTTTTTGTGAAGTGGGAATGAGGTTTCAAGTTGATTTCCATGGTGTTTTGGGGGATTTTGTGGAGAGGGAGAGGAGGGTGCAGCAGCAGCAGCAACAAAGGAGGGGAGAGGAAATGAGGTAAACAAATGATGAAGGGGGATGGCTTAAGACCAAGTCAAACACAATCCCTCACCTTTCTCTCTCATGCTCATGCCTACATATTCTATTCTTTTCCTTTTCTTTTCTTTTCCTAATAAATCAACAACCATGCTATAAAACATGTAGGAAAGCCATGAAAAAAGTAACAAGTGTGAAAATGATACGGTGCATGTTTTGCACAAAACAAGCTAAAAATCCGATTAGCCATTTTTAATCGCGATTAGCACTAAATTAGCATATAATTAATCATAAAAACTTAAAATTTGCATAATTCACATAAAACACTCTCTTTTAATAATTTCTATAATTTTCTAAATTTTTCCCCATTTATCGGTATTTAATTATACCGTCTTATTAAAATATTCAATATTATATTATTAAAATATAAAAATTCCCAAAAATAATAATTTTTTTTTTGAAATGTTGCAATCTTCCCCCCTTAAAGAAATTCGGTCCCCGAATTTAAATTTAAACCCCCAAATTCTAAACATTTCCATAAAAGTCTAATTCGTCGGGGCTCCGAAATCATCAATACATAAGACGCATCATAGCGCAATGCATGCGCATGAACAATGAGTAGATAACTCAAAAACAAAGCTCCATCAAGCATCCCGCAATCATCGGAGTAATGTTAAGGACACAAATGTCAAATCCAAAATAAAACAAATATGATATAAATCAGAACTATACATGTAAACATCAAATCTATACATGTAAATATCTGAAGGAAATGCATGCCAAACCTTTTTGTGTTGCTGTGCTATGCGCGTATCGCGGCACAGTGGAGGACGTCTATTGTATGAAAATAACCATATATGTATATGTTGCGCCACGGCAGCGCCCCGGCCGTCTATCCGAGGCCAAAATGCGGAATCAAAATTTTTCTTAACTTTAAACTGGCGCTACCGCGGACAATATACCCGGATCGTAACCATTAACCGATACTAACTATCAAGAGAAAGGGTGAGAGATATACCGAGTGATCCGAGTCCTCCGGTCTTCTCGTCATCGTCCCGATCTCCCGCGGAAAGTCTTGTCTCCATATCGTCGCCTCCTCGCCGGAAGGGCACCACATCGCCTGCGTCTTTTACGGGCTCCCGCCTCAATACCGAGGCAACTCGGGCATGAAGCCGGCAAGTCGACATGCCCAAGATTTGTTGTAGAATGTAGTGTAGAAACTTTGTCTCTTGGAGTTTATGTAGTTGCCATTGATGGATGGAGGAAGAGGTAAAGAAAATTGGTGCTTTCAATTTTCTAGCAAGAAGAAGATGAGATGAAGAATTCCTCACATAACAAAATGAACTCTCTCATTTTCTTCTCTCAAGTGTGACCTCTCTCATCTTGTGAGAATGGTGGAGGAAAGGAATATCAAACCATAACAAGAAGGGAGGTGAGTGTAGTAAAAGCAAGGGGGTGACCACATCCAAAAGGAAATGATCATTCTCTCAAATCAATTTCTAATCACTTCTAATCTCAAAAAGCAAGCCATCATGAAAAGCAAAGATGCTTAATCTATCATAATGCCACAAGTTCAAGAAACCCCCTCCACAAATGTTATTTGCAAACTTGCAAATAACCCCCTTCCATCGGAAAAGTCCGGCCGGGAAAGAACAAAGGAAAACCGGCCGGAACGGAATGCAAACTGGCAACTCCAGAAAACTGGTCCTGTAATAAATTACAGGAAAACCCCGATACTGCGCATACACACCCGCATCTGTATTCCTACCGGATACAAATGCAATGAGACAAAATCTACACTGTACTATACTAGGATCCGGCTTAAACCAAAGTCGGCTAGTAATATCCGTTCAATCCTGATCCGTGCAATACCGCACGTATCTGATCGAACCCTGCCATATCTCCATACGACCTCTACAGCGTTTCGCCCGAAAGCTTGAGTAACTGAAAGTGTGGTGGACTCTAAAGACTCGTCAATACTATGGCTGTGGATTTAACCACCAGCACGTCAGAGGTATGAGCCAATACGTGATGGGCCACCAGCTATTGACCAAAAGGGACGTCGATGAGCGAACTCATCCTGACACCCTACTGAGCCTGTCAGTGACAATATCCGTACAGTCCGGTCCGTTCGTCTATGAGCATCGCATGTCGGGCCTAGGGGGTTGGTAAAAGTCAGACCCCCAAAAGCGGTACAAGTCGTGTCGGAGTGTAGCCCAGAACACCCTGAGATACTACTGGAATACCTACCAGTAAATCTCCTGCCTCGGCCGAGGGCTTTGTGTAATGGCTCTCCTAGACACAGCGCGACCTCACCCCCAATACCGGGAGAGACGAACCCCTGAAGATCCGCTCACTGCCTCCATGTGGCTCGGGACTGTACCCAACTAAAACCTGTTTGCACGACTCCTTTGAGCCGTGGTAGGGTAGTAATCAAAGTACAGTGGGAACTCACACGAGACAAATGACGATCCCCAGGTCGATGAACTAACCTGTACACATGTCACCAGGGAACTGCTATCTGACGTCAGGTATAAGACCAACTAGCATGTTCCCGGCGAGTCCTGTCCGGTGTACTCATAACCCAATGAGCACCTGTATACATCTTAGGTGAACCAACTGACACCAGTGGCTTGTGAGACCGGCCACCGCCCCTCATCGGGGTCTCGACTGTATACACTAGTCTACTCTGGAGAATCGATGCCCTGTCTCGAAACTCCCACGACTAGGGACCTTTTAAGGATGTGCTTATAGACCACCAGCTCTCACGTATATGATCGCCATCATACTGCCGGCAGTCAAGCAAGACTCCTAGGGGCTCTATCAGCGTGTAATAGCGACCTGTAAGGTCACCTGAAGCAGTACACGATGATAAAGGTAAACCAGATAGCATACTATCATCTCGAGTAAGACTGTCCTACCGGGATAGGTCCTCCCTCAATCATTGCAATCACATGCCTGTGATCCAATAATTGACTCTGAGGGCACTATCTCCAACAATCTCTCACTTGCACTCAAGGCTAATTATTGCGATGTCGCATACTCACAGCCCGTGTGATACCGAATACCCAACTCCTCTACTAGTCAGTTTCACAAAGCTCGTTTGCGAAACTATTGCGTTCGAGAAATAGCCTCAGTGAGTGGATCCGCTGTGATGTTTCTTTCTATGTCTCTCTATATCTCAAGTTCGCAGAGAAAACCATCTCCTGAAATGAGCAATACCTGTCTTAGAGTATGTCTGGATATCTGATGGGACCTAGCTCATAAATGAACTCCAAATCCAAACTTCTTAGACTGTATCGAAAACTGAACTTAATCAGTACCCAGCGCCATGCCTCCCTCAGTATTGCCTTGGACCACCTGTCCAAAATACTGCCCCTCGTCAGAAGGAGAAACTATAACTCTGACAGCCACTCTGCCATCCATGTCACCTTGGAAGCGTGGAATGATAACCGTCTCCTAAAAGAGGCTGCCGTTATTAAATTCCTAGAACATTCACTTATGTTCTAAAACTGCTTCCGATTGTTTCTCCAGGATTGGATCAATATCAACTTATTGTACCTACTGCAAGAACAACATCTGGTGTGGTACTTGACATCTCATGATTGACTCAATTGCCTAAGCAAGTGATCTGCCAATCATGCACATCCCTCTCTACTTTAGTCTATAAGACACCTTTAGAGAGGGTGACTCCATCACCTGCAGGTACACTACCGTGCCAGGAGTCGTCCATTCTAAATACTCATAGAATGCTGTCAAAGTACCCAGATTGGGAAACCACCCAAATCTAGATCTAAAACCATAGATCTAGTAACCAGAATGTCTGATATAATATCCAAGTCCTGTGTGGAGAAACCACTGTGTGACAACCAAAGTATAACCGATCGTAGTATAGGAATATCACTTCCTACTCTGTGTATGTCATCCAAATACCAGGACATCACACCCTACTACCTTCTTAACAGATCCATCCCTTATTCTGATGAAGTCAAACCTATGACTGTCATCAGAAATAGATGATCTATCTCCGCTATATCTGCTTTAGTCTATAAATAGACATAAGCCACCTGTCCTCCAATGCTTCCGCTGCTCCCACTGACTACGACAACCCTCTGGCAGAGTCATATAGACGTACACTTCTAAAGCCAGTTTAGAATGACGCTATACTCATCCTCATGCCGGGTTTCACAGTCCGGAACAACAGCAATGGCAAGTCTGGGTAAACAAGAACCTCCCTGCCACCGTCCTTGAGCATACCGAAGTACCTCTCGGGTGCCTGAGGTTACCCACCATATCTGCGGAGTGGCTAATGGAATGTCAAACCAGATTGAATCTTTAGGTTCCTATCAAATTTTCAGTAATCGTTTGCGGTTCTGGAATCACTTCCAGTTCTACCATACTCCCACTGCTGTTTTCTGAAAAAATCCATTTTCTTTAAAAATGTGGCGAGTCATGAACAATATCTCTATTGATCTTCCAGATGGTAGAAAGTCAACCCTCGTCATAGCCCGGGTCAACCCATAAACAGCCATTACAGAAATGTGCCTTGAGTTGTCCAGAGTCTGGTTTTAAGCATAAGCCGGACAACTCCCCCTACCTTAACAATGTCAAGATATGAACTGTTCTATATCCAATACAGAAACAGAGGCACTGATTTAATTGAACCAGATTCAAATCATGCAGCTGTCTCCAGTGCATGTCAACTAAATGGAAGAGAGGCCGATCATCGTTACTCAACTTAGGAATGCTTCCAATTATGAGTAACCTGAAAGAGAAGCAAGTTCTCTTAATCATTACTATCAACTGAATACCACACACAAGTATCTACATCTTCGATCACCTTGAAGAATCCCGATACTTGCAATACTTGGTTCTCTACTTTAATCAAATACCTATAACTTCTCAAAATTCGGACCATGTGTTTCCACGAAACAGCTGTCTAAAAACTAGAGAAGTCATAAGTAAACCGAATATAGTATGAGGACCAACCCCTCTGTCCTGATGGACGCTGGACAACATACAATACTCTATACAAGTCCCTTGAGTGTGGTAACTCATTCACTGTGTGTCGTAGGTTGAAAACTGTACTTTATGGTTAAGAAGAATTACACCGCTGTTCAATACTCCTTACCTAACCATCCACTGATATAGGTAAATGTCATAGACATAATTTCAAAAGGCACATCTCACTCTATAAAAATAGACGTACAGATATATCAATTTGAAATTGGTGCATAGCAGCGGATATTCAAAACCAAATATTTGCCGACCGGCAAACAACCCAGGTGGCTTCCTCAAATATCACCAATTACAACGAATCCCGATATAATGAGGATGGTCACCTAATTCCCAATAACTTACTCCCACTCATCATCTGTAAAACCATACAGATGTGAGAACCCAACCTGGTAAATACATACCCTGGAGCAAGTGTCTAATCGGGAAATCAGTTTTCTTTTAACAGTACACAGTTGAACTGAAACATTGAAATGTTTCGATGGGGTATCCTGGTATTCCTAGTAATGCCTCTTCCATTATCCAGATTCACAACTGTAACCGTATAATTCTTTGCCATCTCTCCAAATCCCTTTATATGTCTTTAGTCATTACCTTCTGTACACCCCTTTAGGCCAAATGGTTTTCTTCCTTCCCTACCGTTCGGCACCAGCCTCTGGTTTGGAAGAAGACTATCCAATAAGCATAATGGGTGTACTGTCCTAATCCTAGGAGAACTCGCAATGCGAGAGAAGGTGAAGATAAAAGACATCCGAATAAACCTTATTCCTATTTCTCCTGAACCAGAATCCATCCCCGAACTGGAACAAGTTCCTTTCGAGTTCGTATATAACCATACGATGGAGTATCCAAATAAACTGTGGATCTTCGTAGTGATACGGAGTGTCCTGGAGAAATACAAAGGTGATTTAGGTTTGGCGAAGATATACTTGGTTTGGTCGTGAATAGCAGTCGCAATTTACTTTGCCCTCTCACTAATCCCTTGCTTTGTCTTAACTTAATACCTTCTGTACACCATCGTTATGCTAATTGGTTTTCTTCATTCCCCGTCGTTCGGCACCAGCCTAAGGTTTGGAAGAAGACTATCCAATTTGCATAATAGGTGTATTATCTCCTAAACCAAGGAGTACTCGCAACCTGAGAGAAGGTAAAAGGAAAAGACAACTGAATAGTCCTATTCGTTTTCTCCAGAACCGGAAACCATCCTCGAATAAATTCCTTCGAGTTCGTATCTAACCATACGATGGTTTTGTCCAATGGAAGTGGACGTTCGCAGTAATACAGGGTGTCCTGGAGAAAAGGGTAAAAGTAGGAGTGGCAATGAGGTTTGTAACTCTGACAATCCAAAAGCCAGTGTTAAGAAGGTTCGGTCAACTTGGTCACTGAGTCATAGTCTAGGGTCGGGTCAATGGTCGCTGCCAAAGAGAGAGAAAAGAAACACTCAGCGTGCACTCTAGCCTAGATCAGAATGGTTATTACTTTATCTAATCAGGAAACCTCCCACTGTAACGTCAAATTCTTCCCCAAACCTGAAAGAAGAATTAGCCGGGATCACCTGAGGAGTAAACCAACTCATCAGTGGGAATCGGGATCCAACTATCATCGCATGACAACGTGACGGAATCCACTCACGTCACCATACTCCAGAAGGTATGCGCATGCCTGGCAAGTTTCAGTTTCTTTAGAAACTCCCGATGAAAGTTTTTTACCCCTAGGACCCAAGTGACCTTGACGGAGTCAACAAATCAAAGAGTCCTAGTCAAGTTCAACCCGTCATTATCTGGATTGCATTAAACCCACCCGTACGTGCCCTTGACGGAGTCAACAAGGCCGCACGACTGTCCTAACCAATCCCATTTATGCAACAAACAAGCACCACTTAGCTACCGTACACTACGCCTTGACGGAGTCAACAAACGCAGCACGAATACTAAATAATACCCATAACAAAGGACGGAGGGCTACGAATGGTTTTTGGCGAAAAACCTTTAACGTAATGAACTTGATATCGTTGAAGGAACTGCATAGCCTTTTATAAAAATATAGTGACGAAAAACCTTTGCTAAAGAGGTCACTCCCGGTGAAGGGATCTCGGCTCTTTCCCCGTAGAATGAGGTGCAGGATATTCCAACTGAATACCATGATGCAAAGCAAAAGTAATCGGCTATAGTGAAGTTAATGCCCTGACGCAAACTTCTGTCCAAGGGGTCACTCCCGGTGAAGGGATCTCGGCCCTTGCCTCATCGACTGAGGAGCAGGATATTCCAAAAGAATACCACGATGCAAAACAAAAGTGAACGTCCTTGCAATAACAGCTTTTTGAAAAGTGTTTCAACAACATCAGAATAGGTTTGTTTTTAACTTGCATTGATCCAAATCAACGCAGTCCCATCAATTGATCACACCATAAAGAACGAAAACATACTGATGTACGTATATGCCATCTGCATTCGCCACTGGGTCCCGTCATTACCCGTTAGGTTAGCTAACTAACGACAGAGCGGGGACTGGACTAGCGCGGATGTAAAACATATACAACATCTACTAATATATATATCAATATATTATATTCGCTCAAGGAGTGATAAAATGCAACATCACAGAAATGTACAGCATCACAGAACAATACAGATATCTGGAAGCCCCGGGTTTCACAGAGCCGCTGCTGAAACCCGACGTTCCCCTGGTCGTGTGGATAGCCTGTGCAATGAAATCCTAGACCCCTACGGGCGCGGCAAGTCACCCGCCAAAACCTGAAGCGAGGCAGCCCCCTTCAGCACCGTGAATGGACCACCCAGCACTTCATGGAATCTGGTAACTTGGGCACCCCTCCTGGGTCAACCTGTACCCCCTACGAGTGCGGCGAATAGCCCGCCAGTCCCAGAGTGAAGCCCCCTCCGTCTCAATGCCATGAGATGCGGGCCTGTTGCCCTCTAGAACCCGGCTATCCGTGCACCCCTCCGCGGGGTAATCCTAGTACAGAAAGTAAAATATACATACAACGGGTACATCGACCGCAACCAGGTCGTGCCCCAAAAGAATAATACAAACAGGCAGTGACGGCAGTCCACATGTCGGACGCTCGCCCCGCAATAACAAATGTACATATAAAACAAAACTGTACTAACATTGCATCCAGGCTATCCCCCACGACCGATCCGCAACAACATAGCATAAACACAGAACATCAACGTGAATGTCACGTTCGCAAATCCGTCTAACCGGGCTATAGTAGTTAGACAGGATTTACCGATCGAGTGACATTCACGGTCGCAGATATAATGTAAATACTGTGAACTAGCATGTCTAAAATATCCTATTGAACAAATTTACCAAGTGGGCCCCAAAGCATTACTGTAGCACTTACAGAAAATCTAGGCCCAAAAATAATATTCCAAAAACCCTATTTTCTAGTGTAAGACAATCTGGAAAATTTTGGTGCAGTGAGGAGCCTAACTGGCGGCGGAACCGCGGCCAAAGCATGGCTTTGGCCGCGTTTCCGCGGTGAGATGATGGATTCAGGCGACCAAATTTTACCAGAATTCTTATACTTCCCTGCACATCATTCTGCAACCACCTGAAAAAATTTTAGAGTCCAAAAAAATTCGACAGAAACCTGATGCACACGAAATACGGTTTTTGGGATTTTTGTCCGACCGGGTCTTTAAACATACTAGAGCAAGCTAGACTAGGTTAATGGCGTGGCTCTGATACCATGTTGCGCCACGGCAGCGCCCCGGCCGTCTATCCGAGGCCAAAATGCGGAATCAAAATTTTTCTTAACTTTAAAGTGGCGCTACCGCGGACAATATACCCGGATCGTAACCATTAACCGATACTAGCTATCAAGAGAAAGGGTGAGAGATATACCGAGTGATCCGAGTCCTCCGGTCTTCTCGTCATCGTCCCGATCTCCCGCGGAAAGTCTTGTCTCCATATCGTCGCCTCCTCGCCGGAAGGGCACCACATCGCCTGCGTCTTTTACGGGCTCCCGCCTCAATACCGAGGCAACTCGGGCATGAAGCCGGCAAGTCGACATGCCCAAGATTTGCTGTAGAATGTAGTGTAGAAACTTTGTCTCTTGGAGTTTATGTAGTTGCCATTGATGGATGGAGGAAGAGGTAAAGAAAATTGGTGCTTTCAATTTTCTAGCAAGAAGAAGATGAGATGAAGAATTCCTCACATAACAAAATGAACTCTCTCATTTTCTTCTCTCAAGTGTGACCTCTCTCATCTTGTGAGAATGGTGGAGGAAAGGAATATCAAACCATAACAAGAAGGGAGGTGAGTGTAGTAAAAGCAAGGGGGTGACCACATCCAAAAGGAAATGATCATTCTCTCAAATCAATTTCTAATCACTTCTAATCTCAAAAAGCAAGCCATCATGAAAAGCAAAGATGCTTAATCTATCATAATACCACAAGTGCAAGAAACCCCCTCCACAAATGTTATTTGCAAACTTGCAAATAACCCCCTTCCATCGGAAAAGTCCGGCCGGGAAAGAACAAAGGAAAACCGGCCGGAACGGAATGCAAACTGGCAACTCCAGAAAACTGGTCCTGTAATAAATTACAGGAAAACCCCGATACTGCGCATACACACCCGCATCTGTATTCCTACCGGATACAAATGCAATGAGACAAAATCTACACTGTACTATACTAGGATCCGGCTTAAACCAAAGTCGGCTAGTAATATCCGTTCGATCCTGATCCGTGCAATACCGCACGTATCTGATCGAACCCTGCCATATCTCCATACGGCCTCTACACCGTTTCGCCCGAAAGCTTGAGTAACTGAAAGTGTGGTGGACTCTAAAGACTCGTCAATACTATGGCTGTGGATTTAACCACCAGCACGTCAGAGGTATAAGCCAATACGTGACGGGCCACCAGCTATTGACCAAAAGGGACGTCGATGAGCGAACTCATCCTGACACCCTACTGAGCCTGTCAGTGACAATATCCGTACAGTCCGGTCTGTTCGTCTATGAGCATCGCATGTCGGGCCTAGGGGGTTGGTAAAAGTCAGACCCCCAAAAGCGGTACAAGTCGTGTCGGAGTGTAGCCCAGAACACCCTGAGATACTACTGGAATACCTACCAGTAAATCTCCTGCCTCGGCCGAGGGCTTTGTGTAATGGCTCTCCTAGACACAGCGCGACCTCACCCCCAATACCGAGAGAGACGAACCCCTGAAGATCCGCTCACTGCCTCCATGTGGCTCGGGACTGTACCCAACTAAAACCTGTTTGCACGACTCCTTTGAGCCGTGGTAGCGTAGTAATCAAAGTACAGTGGGAACTCACACGAGACAAATGACGATCCCCAGGTCGATGAACTAACCTGTACACATGTCACCAGGGAACTGCTATCTGACGTCAGGTATAAGACCAACTAGCATGTTCCCGGCGAGTCCTGTCCGGTGTACTCATAACCTAATGAGCACCTATATACATCTTAGGTGAACCAACTGACACCAGTGGCTTGTGAGACCGGCCACCGCCCCTCGTCGGGGTCTCGACTGTATACACTAGTCTACTCTGGAGAATCGATGCCCTGTCTCGAAACTCCCACGACTAGGGACCTTTTAAGGATGTGCTTATAGACCACCAGCTCTCACGTATATGATCGCCATCATACTGCCGGCAGTCAAGCAAGACTCCAAGGGGCTCTATCACCGTGTAATAGCGACCTGTAAGGTCACCTGAAGCAGTACACGATGGTAAAGGTAAACCAGATAGCATACTATCATCTCGAGTAAGACTGTCCTACCGGGATAGGTCCTCCCTCAATCATTGCAATCACATGCCTGTGATCCAATAATTGACTCTGAGGGCACTATCTCCAACAGTATATATCTTTTGTTTAATATGTATGTTCCGCCGTTTGGAAAACAATTTAGAAGGGTTTCCTTGTTTTAAACGTTTCGTGTCATATCAGACACGTAGGTAAATACTGAGACTATAGCTCGCTTTTTTTGGAAATCCCTTCAATAACTATCGATGCATGCAAAATATATCCAGGTACTGTCCTCTGACTAGTCCTGTTCAGTACCAAAACAAATAGCAATATCATAAAAACGTACTGGTCCGTAAGGAATAAATCCCAAAATGTATATAAGAATACCCTGTGCGTCTGGTGCGCACGGAAATCAAAATCCATATATGTGCCATACATGTGCACAGAAACAACATCCAGGTGCAACGAGTGTGCACGAAACAGCTGTCATAGGCAACGTATGTGCCTGATAGCAAAATCAGGTGCATCTGACATGCAAGAAGAATCCCGATTTAGTGCATCGGGTGTGCACCAAAATCGTATCAAAAAAACATGCTCTCAATACGCGCGAAAGTCCAAATCAGGTGCATCCATCATGCACGAAATCACGAAATCCAATATCAGAATCAAAATCGACGGTATACAATACGGCTCAATCGAAATCAGGTATACCGCGGTATATGATCTCATAACCAAGTGCATCAACGTGCACAAATCAAATCAAAACACTAAAAGTGCATGTAAACGATGCCGAAGGCATAAGTCAAATCACATGCATAACATAGGCATGAAATCAAAATCAACATATCGAATGACATCAAATCGAAGTCATGTGCAACCGTAGTGCACAAAATATAAATCCGGTGCAATAAAGGCACGAAATATAAATCTGGTGCGATAAACGCACGAAACATAAAACTGGTGCGACAAACGCACGAAGTATAAAACTGGTGCATCCTGTGCACAAATATGAATACCCAGTAGGTGCAACCATGGTGCACGAAAACAGAAATCATGAAACTCAGCCATCAAGACCAAATCATGCGAATAGATCGCCCAAAATACCGAAATCCAAGGTGACGGATAGGTGATAATCGAATCACAAAATCACAAATCATAAATACCGTCATCGGTATATCCTCCTTCAAAGTCAAGAAGGTGTCAGTGCATCCAATGCTAGCAGCGCAAGATATCTACTTGCCTCTTGCTCACGGTCTGGCGTCTTCTGTCTCCGGGCCCTTATCTCTTCTGTGGATTACCAATCTCGCAATCCGTCGGCTCATCGGCCCTGTCAGGTGTGCTAACGGGGACGATTCCGTTCTGGCACTTCTCTGGTCCTCTGAATACATATTACACATCTGATCCTGAGTGCAAATCTTATCGCAGCTATGTCCTGGAAGGAATCCTGCTCAAGGTCTCTTCCAATCTCGCCTATGACGAACTGTACGGAGACTGGTACTCTTGCATAATCTCTTCTCGCTCTATGGACATCTGCGTCCTTAGCATAACATTTTCTCGGAAACTGGTCGCATCCCAACGCCTCTGTAGACATATCCGACCTTTAATCTTAAAGGGGAGTAACAACAGCTCGTCAGCATCTCGTACGAACCTCTTGTCCCACTTGTTTGTATCGTCGTTCACTTTGACGTCACGTCTCTATCTGTGCACTTCAAATGTTCTCAACTACGTCAATCCGAAGTCTCCCACACGGACTCGAAATCACGAACTCGGTATCTTCATCACTCTGTGGAAGATATCTAGCCGAACACGTCCTCAGGAACTCGTCCCAACCTGCAGAGATATACTCCATTCTTGTCCATCCTTGATCAATTCACAACGCATATGGGTGAGGTCCTCTATCCGAACCTGGTCAACTATCTCGTCGACGATGCCAAACTCTGGCCTGCTGGGTGGGAGCAATATGACCACTCCTGGGTCCAAGTCTTCTCGTATAGTATTCCAGAAAGGTCCTGTCGAGGTCTCTCTCTAATCTCGTTTCTGCCGAATTGCCCGGAAGTTACCATCCTTCACTATATCTGTTTCTTGTTCCGGAACGGCTGCATATTCATCGCGACTCCTTCTGGAAGGTATATCCATAATCAACGCCTCTACATGCGTATCGCATCTCTGATGTCAGCAGAGTGGAGCGTCATCTCATCGAAATCTCGTGCGACCTCTTTACTCCACTCTGTCGACTGATTCGGACTCGTCTTCTCGTGGTTGTATGGACTGCGCTCCAACGGCTATACTTGTATCTGGAGTCTCACAAGCAATGTGTCCCATCATATGATATTCGAATGATGTCGAACCGTTCGATCGATTCGTCAGAACCTCATAATCCCCCATGAGATCAACATCTTGAGTACAGTTTAATAGTATTCCAGTAAATACCACAGCACCTGTGGATCAACCGTAGAAAGGCAAACCCAAGCCTCACAGATGGCATCGCTAAACTGCCGCAAACCCTAAGGTTCGGAGGCGTTCCATGGTCATTACGTCAAGTTAGGGTTTCAATCTTTTAGAGGGTCCATAGCATTACTTGCATTGTCTTCCGAATACTTTAAACATGGAAATGGGTTCCTAGCATTCGATCGTCTCTATCGACTCTCAACGAATCTGCGTGAAGTCGTCTCTAGCTGGAATCAATCTATCTGATGACCTCACATCGGGGTAAGCGAACGAACCACATGTCCTAGTCGTTCCTCCTTGGGTGACTAGCGACTTTCCATCGCATCTCTAAGTATATACTCATACTGCAGTAGCTCCACCATCTGGGCAATATCTCATCATTTGCAGTAACAACTGGCTCATTCGCCTGTATGCTGAACAGCGCCTCAATCATCCTGAGTAAGCGATATATCAATGGTCATCATATTCTGGATGGCCTCTAGCAGTATCCTGATCCTCTGGTGCTGATCTGCACGTCCGAGAAATCTCGTAAAAGCGATCTGCCAAACGCATCGTGGCGCGAAAACAAAAATAAACGACGCCTCCATACGTAATCGTACGTCTCTGGAATCACGCCCTGGTCAGTCTTCGTCCATGAAGAGCTCGTGCTGACCGCGACTCTAGCCGTAGCTCTCTCTGCCCGTGTAATCATGGAAGCAAAATTATAACCAGTACCGATGAGGATAGATCATAGGAATGAATATAATACTGTGCAAGGAAATGTACATCCAAAGGTTTCTTAAGAGGAGTAGCGTATCGTAAGTATGCCGCGGAACATACGTACGGTATGTCACTCTACTCAAGCTACCTACTCCATCAACCAAGGGTCATCCTACACGACGAAAGTTCGGGTATAATACCCCATCAACTAAGTCTATGTTCCGTAAGGTCAAGCCTAAGTTCCAAATATATATAAATGCTCTAGGCTCCACATAGTCAAACTTAGACTCGAACCAAGGTTAACCTAGCGCTCTGATACCAATTTTGTCATGACCCGAATAGCACGTGACTGGCACTTGAATCATATGAAGTCTATAGGACCCCATCTAATTCAAGCCAAAAGCCCAGAAATCTAAAACGATTTTAAGGAGTAAATAAAGAAAAATAGTTTTAAGAAGTGAAGAAAACGCATTTTTAAAAGCAAGGTTTTAAATAAGTAAGCCGAATATGCATTTTTAAAATATCTAGTCTTTTCTGAAAATTTCGGCAGAGTTTCCTTTGTAAATACTGACCCCAAATGGGGTACAACATGAATAGTATATATACAATGATAAAAGGCATCCCCAAGCAGGAGCTAGCTCTTCGTCAATCGACGGTCACAACCACGCAAGCAGTATAATATACAACGCCGAATGGCGATGATCAAAACTCAAAGGAAAACTCAAAATCAGCATGAAAACCATAATACTACAACGCGCGACTCTAAGGCCGAAATAATACATAACTGGTTTTCTAAGTCTGAAACAATATACAAGTTTGGTTGATGGAATTTCTAGATACAACTGAATAATACATATACAATGGTGGTTCTGATGCAAAAGAAGCCACCTACCAAAGCAATCACCCAGAAAGGAAGCAATGTGCCAGAAAAGCCGCAATGGAACCTGTACGACAAAACCTGCAAGAACTGTAGCACAACGGGGGTGAGTTGCCAACTCGTGAGTGGGAAACATCACAGAGCGGAAATCGTATGTATGACACAATCCTAGGTCAATACGATCAGATATATATATATATGTAAACCTCAAATGAATAAGTCTGAAGCATGATAAGGTAGCAATGTAACATCTATACATGAGTGTAGTGCCAAGTGCTCGTGCCAGTGCCTCAGGTAATAACATATCATCAATATGAGGTATGATCAATGTCGACTATATCATGAAGTCTATAAGTATGTGGATATCATCCAACTATGTAATCAATGTCATCATGTATGTGGATCTCGTCCAACTATGTGATCATGTCATCAATGTCAACTATATGTATGTGGATATCGTCCATGTGTCACCCAATGACAATAAACATCATGCATGTAAATATCATAAAGCATATGCATGGAAGTATGAGGATGTAAATCAACATGTGTCGCTCGCGACATATCCAATCATGGAACCTGAGTGTCAAGCATCGACACTCGAAAACATCATGAAACCTGTGCCTAGCATCGGAACGTAAATCCTCATATATCGGGCTCCGTCAGTCCGGATCGGCCCACGGGCTCTGTCAGTCCGGATCGGCCCATATCATCTCTCAACTCCGGTCGGTATCCTCCGGATATCCGCCAAGCCCAAAACTGTCACCGGTAGGTAGTAGTCCCTCTGCCAGGCTCACCGTCTACCACACAGCGATCCGTTCTCGCCCCGGGGTACCATACCGGGTCCACCATGTACCCGCAATTGGCTTCATCCTCCTCCTCGAATCGGGTTTCATATGTCGCTCTCAGAACCGAGAAAACACATGGTGGACGCACTGAAATATCATATCAAGGGTAACCGGGTTTTAAAAACAATTACATACTCTCTTTTAAAATACCCACGGTTCCCAAATCCAGAAATATCATGGAAACAACATATCTCAATGTGTATAATCAAAAAGCATGATGTATGCGACATGTAAAAGAATGTAAGCATATCAGTATATCATGCAACATGGAATAGTAATATGCATATATTGAGGGAAACCGCTCTTTTAAAATGAATCAGTTTTAAAGAGTATCTTGCGGTTCCCAAATCTCTAATTAAGCCATGCAAGGGATCATATCCTTAATGCAACAGTCCTACAGTGTAGTGACATGGCAATTATCGATGATGAAGTGTGTGAGCCGGCAAGCAGGTGTACGTGGAACATATGCATCATCGATATTGGTGCTGGTGTCCTAACAGCATGGTTTTAATATAACAATAAACATATTTCAACATGCAATGCGATGCGAAAAGCAAGTATATGCGGCAAATGGATAATAAACACAACAGTGCAGTATCTACATCAATGTATCTATGTCATACTGTTTTGCCATTTG
Source organism: Agapanthus africanus (assembly GCA_030015575.1). NCBI lineage: Eukaryota > Viridiplantae > Streptophyta > Magnoliopsida > Asparagales > Amaryllidaceae > Agapanthus > Agapanthus africanus. Next base: position 130,283,747 of record JASDDO010000018.1, read on the forward strand.
AAAGAAGAAGAATCAGGGTTTTTAGGAAAATAAGGGCTACGGTGTTTTAAAGAAAAGATGCGTCTTTTGAAAATATCCGTAGAATCCCTTTGCCTGCCTTTAGAATACTCCCGATTCGTTAGTTTTGAAATAGGTATGACATCGGCCTAGCCTAACATCTACTAGGAAGACTACAGCTCTAACTAACAAGTCAATCGGGAGGGGTATGGAAACCACCTAAATCTGAGTCGATATAAATATATAGTCTGTGATCCCGCCTCAAAGGTACCTTGTACGATACAATATCATATGACATCCTCGAGTGATGAGTGCAGATCTATCATCAATGTAAAGCTCGTACGGTAAATCATCGTACGGCATCCCAAAAGCTGGGTACGGGTCAATATCACATTCACCTCATCAATTATCTAGTATCCTTATCATCATATCTCATGATCTAGGGTACTGATCTAAGTCTAGTACAAATCGATACCATCTATATAAATATATATGCGTGTGTGTAACACACGTCCAAAGGCCCACTAAAATCTCGTGTCGTATCCCAAATATGAATCATATCATATTACCGATCTCACGGCACTATGCCTAAAGTCATCGACTCATCTCCAAATATCATCCACTATCCTCATCATCCAGGTATAGGTATAACATGCAAGCATGTGTGTATGTGGGGGTGTAAACCTATTCTAGGGTTCGCAACTAGAAACTATACTAGTTTACTTCTACACCCTAATCTAACCATAGTACACCTAATCATATCTAGAATATCCATAACACACTTAACGCTATCATACATATATATATAGTATATATATAGTATACTAAGTATCGAACTGCGGGGGTGCTATACGCCATCCACCCGTAGATATAATCTATTCACCTTGTATCCTGCGTGTCGGTGTCGATGTCGCCTTCATCTTCTTCCTCGTATGAAGCCCTCGAGAAGGTACCTACAAGGTAACACAATCGCAAAAGCATCTTAAAATCACATCGAGAAAATCAAACGACGCGCTAAGGCCTATAGGTTAGAACCTATGGACTACATTTTTAAAACCATCAAACAATCCTTGATATCGTCATACAAACGTCAAGTGATCGGGGTAAAACACAAATACGCAAATCCAGAATTCATAATAGGAGAAACGAGACTCCGAATCAAAACAACAACTTAGGAAAAAGGTTCCAGATTCTACCCTAGGTCAAATCAGACAATTTTGCATATACCAGGGGTCTAATTTACATGAATTAAAGCTACAGAACCAACACGAATCAAATTGGTGGGACCCAGGCCGCAATTTGCTGCCATACAGATTAAATCTACGGCCAGAAAGAGGATCCAGGGGCTGGGGTTTTGGTGGTAGCTTCCTAGGTGCCTGGATGTATCACTGTCCTTGCAAAATAATTTTTAGAGGCTCCGGGTGATAGCAGATTCCATTTTACATCCACAAAATTCACAATTTTCCGATATCGGCTTTTGTAAATCCATATTCCGGGGTTCTAGTCTCTGGTTTATGTCTTAATTCTAGCACTAGGAGGTTTGTGAGGGCTCTACTGAGCTCAATTGTCCATCACAACTTTCAATTTCCAATAACCCTAACTAGAGTTTTCAAACTTCACCCAACCCACACGATATCGGTTCTAATCTAACATGGAGGTAAAAGTAATGGAAACATTAAGCTTATGGTTTAGAAAATACCTCATTTGGCAGATCAAGAAAATTCTTGAGTTGCTCAAAGTCCTCAAAATCTTCTCTTTCTTGGTCCATGGGGTAGCTAGTGAGCTTGTGCATCCTTTTTGTGAAGTGGGAATGAGGTTTCAAGTTGATTTCCATGGTGTTTTGGGGGATTTTGTGGAGAGGGAGAGGAGGGTGCAGCAGCAGCAGCAACAAAGGAGGGGAGAGGAAATGAGGGAAACAAATGATGAAGGGGGATGGCTCAAGATCAAGTCAAACACAATCCCTCACCTTTCTCTCTCATGCCCATGCCTACATATTCTATTCTTTTCCTTTTCTTTTCTTTTCCTAATAAATCAACAACCATGCTATAAAACATGTAGGAAATCCATGAAAAAAGTAACAAGTGTGAAAATGATACTGTGCATGTTTTGCACAAAACAAGCTAAAAGTCTGATTAGCGATTTTTAATCGCGATTAGCACTAAATTAGCATATAATTAATCATAAAAACTTAAAATTTGCATAATTCACATAAAACACCCTCTTTTATTAATTTCTATAATTTTCCAAATTTTCCCCCATTTATCGGTATTTAATTATACCGCCTTATTAAAATATTCAATATTATATTATTAAAATATAAGAATTCCCAAAAATAATATTTTATTTTTTTTGAAATGTTACAGTTTTGCATTCGATTAAAATGTTAATCTCCTCATTAAAACCATAATCTAATGATAGAAACCCTCATCATAATTTTATCTCATCAATATACATGATTTATAAAAATCTAGTTTACAATTAGCTTAATTTTTGAACAATTAAAATGTAATAGTTAGTAATTTGACAACTAAATTTCAATGTGCAAACTCTAAGATGTCACACTACACTTTCAAACCATGATTACATGATAAGAACCCTAATTGCATTCGAAAACCCTTTCTTGAATTTTTCAAGTTAGAAATTTAAACCATAATTAAACACACAAATTCATTTACTTGAAATAATTAATCAAATATTAAACTTTAGGGTTAGGATTTATACCTCACAATCTCAAGAGATCAAACTTGAGTTCTAGGTCCTCTAAATTGCTCTCTAGCTCCAAGATCCATGCTTACTTTTGATCAATGAATAATGGGTAGAAATTGGATTTGGATTTTGAGGTTTTATTTTGGATATTTTGGAGATTTTTGAAGTAAAATGAAGTGGAGAAATGGGGGGGGGGGCTGCCCAAGGTGAGGCCGGCCACATGAGTGGGAGAGGGAAATGTGAGATGAGTGTAGAAATGTATAGAAGTTTCATTAATTAATCATCTCACTTTTGTCTTTTCATTTATTTATTTATTTTATTTATTTTCTACTTAAATTTTCCTCTAGAAAACTCTAGAATTATGAAGACACATTGCAACAAAATAAACATGTTACAAACTAAATTCTAATATGTCATGGCTCATTTTGTAAAATTAACCCATTTCTAACTTGTAATTTGCACTAATTTAATGTATAATTAAATCTTATGTTAATATTTGAATTTAATTAATTAAGGAAAAATATTTAAGTAGACTAATAATTTATAAGTCACTAAATAAACTGTCACTGTTAGTTATATGTATGCCCTAGAGGCCATTACTATACATAGGATGTATATTATAGTGGATGCTGGGACATATATAGGGAGGACTTTCTTGCTCGACATGATAGTATGCTACCTGATTACTCTTTACCTTAACGTGTATACTGTTTGTCTCTCTGTTACATGTTGGTAAAGCCCTTAGGATGTGTACTTGACTACCTGGACTATGATGCGGATCATACTAGTGGGAACATGGTAGTCCATAAGTACATCCTTCAAGGTCCCTAGTCGTGGGTATATCGAGACGGGGCATCGATATACCAGAGTAGACTAGCGTATACCTTCTCGACCCATACAGATGGGCGATGGATGATCCCATATCCATTGGTGTTTGACATCAGAGATGATATACGGGTGCTCAGTGGAGACTGGGTACATTGGACGGACTCGCCGAGAACTCCCAGATGGTATTATACCTTACGTCAGATGGCAGTTCTCTGGTGACACTGGTACAGAGTAGTCTATTGACCCGAGATCGTCATAGAGTCTTGTGTGGTTCCCACTGTGCTTTGATTTCCACCTTACCACGTCCAAGAGGGCGTGCAAAACGGTGGCTTTTGGGTACAGTCCCGAATCACATGGAGGCAATGAGCGATAGGAGGGGATTCGTCTCTCCCGGTATAGGGAGTTGATGTTGCGCAGTGTTCGATTGGCTATAACCGGAAATCCCTGGCCAGGGTTGCTGAGATTTACTGGTAAGTGTTACCTGTAGTTTCTCGAACTGTTATAGACCTCATATCGACACGACTTATCGAGCTACTGGGGTCTGACGTTTACCACCCCTAGGCGAGATATGCGACATATCAGACGACGAGACCGGACTGTACGGTAAGTGTTACTGGTTGGATTCACAGGAGTGTGAGCGGGCTTGCTCGTCGATCTTCTGATCGCTCAATACCCGGGTGGCCGTTACGTTTAGCAGACCGCTTGCGGCTTGTGGGTGTTTGATATGATCATCATCTGCTGCCGGCGTATTGACGAGTCTTTAGAGTCCTACACAGAGCTTTCCTGGCTCAAGCGAAATGAAATAGGAGCGCATATGAGATATGTGCGGCACCGAGAATAATGCGTGTATGTGATACCGTATTCTATTCTCGCGATGAATGTATCGAATGGTTGTATGTGATATAACCTAGTTATCGAATCAAGGATTGATTCGATAAGTCGATACATTGGATATTAGTCGGTTGTATGCGATATGACCGGATCGTTAAATCAAGTGTTGATTTAATGATTTAATGCATAATTATATATTTGATATATTAGTTTGCATTAACTAGTATTGGTTCACTTTGAAAGGATTTTCTCACTTGCATTGCACAAGTTGTATATGTGATATACTTTTGTGCACTTGATTGTATCATGTTTGATGATACATGTTTACTTGGGTTTGTGTAAAGATTAAACCAAGGTTATATGAATGGTTAGGGTTTTGTTTTCTTATTCATTTATTTATTTATTTATTCTTTTTGGAAAATAAATGGCATAAAGAGAAAATGGTGGCTTTCTTTGTTTGCATCTTGAAGCTTCATGAAGCTTTGACTAAGTGACCATTTTGTCTCATGCTTAACCCTAACCACTCCACTTAACCCTAGTTGATTCTCTACACTTGACCATGGTTGTATTATGATAAGTATTGATTTTCTTTTCTATTCAAAGAGAACTTATGATATCATAATATTTTCTTCTTCTTCTTCTTCAAGATGAAGAAGCTTGCAACCATCAATGGTGATTTGATGAAAAGAGTGAGAAATCCAATTCCAAAGTGAACCCACTTCCTATTTCTTCATCCTCTACCTCTTGCCAAGTTGTATAGGGTGTTTCCTTCACAAGTTTCATGACTTGGTGAAGTGGGAGCTTGATCTTGTGTTGCCTCGACGTAGATCATCTTCGGCATCGTAGTCGATGACCTAGCCCGCCCATTTTTCCGATGAAGCCGACGCTAGAGCCCGGGACTCGATTTGGACATCGAGGAGACTTCATTGCGGAGCTATGGAGGTGGAGGACCGGATCTACAAATGTTGTATTTCCGTTCACTTAGTTAAATTGTTAACTAGTTGCTTGTTTCGCCTAAAATTCTAGTTAAAGATCCGTATTAGAGTTTCTCGGCAATTGTAAAATTTGAAATTGGCATGGTTGATGCCTTGTGAGACCTCATTAGTGTGCCTAGGAACCCTACAGTCATGACCCGAAATTGACACGTGACGGCCCTAATACTACGCAACGCCTACATACGTAACGCAGTAAAAGAAAGCCAAACCCAGAAATCTAAACCATGAAAATACGGAAAAGATAATAAAAGTTTTTGAAATATTTGAAATCACAACCCAAATTCTTTAAAAGAGTCCACTTTTTCTTTAAAATTTTGGCAGCACCCCGAAAGTAAAAACTAGCCCCAAAAATGGGCACAACATAAATATAAAGTAAAGCATCCCCAAACGGGAGCAAATACACGCCCAAAGGCGGAAAACAATCACCACCACAAATATAGGGCACCGTAGCGAAGAAATAAAGACAATAGAGAGAAAGCTGTATAAAAGACAACAAATCCACAATTTATACAATATCGTCATCACCAAATCTCTAAGTCAACAACATAAAAGTAGATGGAGAGTACAAGATACAACGAATATACAATACAAATACAGATAACCACCAAAACCCACCTGAACAAAACAGTACACTGTGAGCCGATGCGGTATCTGTAGCAAAAGATGATAGATGAATAGCCAGCCTCGACTACTCTGGGGAACACTCTGTAACACCTGTGGCACAACGGGGTGAGTTGCCAACTCGTGAATAGTATATAACATATGCAGGTAATCGCAAGTATGCACGTAAAGCGTGAATCTAAGATATGCAATTAACAGTAATAACATGTCATATGAATGCAGAATAATGGAAAGTACACTAGCAGGTACAACCAATATATATAAAGCAATAATGATATGACAACAGTATGCAATAATCATGCGATAGTGATATGAGAATGTAAATGTGCAACAATCATGAAAGGTACACTAACAAATACTACTAGTACATGAAGCAGTGCACAAACATATAAGGTGAGGTATGGAGTGAAGTATGTCATTTCCACGGAATCCTGATATCGTGGTAGGATCACAATCCAGCAAGAAAATTTAAATCCCAATTCCTCAAATCAGCCCCCAAATTGGCTCGCATATTATCTAAGTATCATATCTCCTCAATTGCACAATATCAAGTATATCTCATATATCCCGAATGTACAACCTCAAGTATATCTCACATATATCGAATGTGCAATCATCAAGTATATCTCGTATATATCGAATGTACAAAATCAAGTGGATCTCACATATCTCGTATGTACAATATCAAGTATATCTCACATATCTCGAATGTACAACAGTAAGTAGATCTCACATATCTATCGAGTATCCAATCTCAAATGAATCTCTTATATCCCGAGTCAAATCTCCAGCAAAATTCTAACATCCTAAATATAATGGCGTAAATAAATATGATGAGGTCAATACACATATATTAGCGTCCCATTCCACAAATATTGGTGTAAGGGTATATATAACAGCGGCTCAATCCCCTGTTATATATACAAATGAGTAATTGAAAATATCATGAAACCAATGTGCCAAGCATCGACACAGAAATGCTGATCCATCAGGTGCTGTCTCCATGACTGGCCCCCTGATGGGTACGTACCATACGCTATCCCGAGAGCTCGAGTGCCTAGCTCTGACCCTCGACTCTCGACGTATCCATACGCACATGACTCCCGTCGGTATCCACTCGATAGCCGATGAGTCATTGGTCCTGTCACCGGAAAGTATGGTTCCCCTAAGCCTCATCGCCTAGCACCGCGAAATCGTTCTTGCTTCGGGGTACCCCCGGGCCCCACCATGTACCCACAGACGGTGCCTCCTCACTCCTCGAATCGGGCATATATCAGAACCGATAAATCTCATGGTGGCTGCGGAAATATCAATATCAAGGAAATCGGGTCTTTCAAATAATGCGTAATTTTATGAACTACCACGGTCCCCAAATCCAGAAAACATCATGAAAAATCCATATAACAATGCGAAAATCCATGAATATAATATGTGCGCCATATCTGAAATGCAAGCATATAAAGGAAAAACCGCTAATTAACTGCATCAAGTTAATACAAATATCATGCGGTTCATATTTATCCACTTCTAAATAACATCAAGTGAAAGTAAACATGTAGCTAAAACCAGATGTATGTGAAATCAATAAGGTATAGAAAGATAATGTGTCACCTATAAGCAATGATACAGTATACCCCCTGGGTATAAGAACAGTATGTGCAAGGTATACCTGTAGCTATGACAGGGAGTATGTATGTACCTATCACTAATGGTACAATACTCTATAGGAATACAGGTATGCTAAATGCCATATATGATAAGCAGTATGAATCAATGTCACAATGTCCCTAACCAAGCAATATAACATCTATAAGTGGTTTGTGTGTGACATGGCAATTATTGACGGTGTGTGTAGCATACAATCAGTGCTCGTGCAATATGAATCGTCAATAATATGTGCAGTGTTCTACTACTACTAGTCCAGGCACAGCTAAATCTAAGTAATAGGGTAAAGGTGCAATTCTAACAATAACGTAGAATATGCGATAAGTAATAAAATCTCTAGCCCTGACGCATAACGCCATGCGTGCGATTCTCCTGTAGATGTTAAATCTACTAACCAACGCTCCTGGCTAAGTGAAGCCTACCACCTGTTTTCCCTTGTCGTAGCGTCCGAAGTCCCCGCTTGCGAATCTAAAATTTCACAAACACATCACATAAGCAAAAATCCTATATCGACGAAAAGACATCGAAACGCAAGAATGACGCCCTGAAAATTACACTGCGCGCTTAGCGCAACTAACGCACACGACATCGGCCAAAAATCCTAATTAGGGTCGCCAAACTACGAAACACCTAGTCTAGATTCCGATCGTCCCGATCGCGCATTCAAAACACAATAATAAACGTGGACTCAAAATAAATAACGTCACAACGCCAAAAGAAACCCACGCCTAAAAGTTACCGAAATCTAGTAAGCAGTACTTATCTTATAGCACAAAACTACAAGTTTTACCAAAACTATAATTTACAAATATCTTCAAATAGCAAGGTTAAACCATTTAAACCATTTCTATATTTTTAAACTTGCTTAATTAAGCTTTAGCAAAAACCTAGTAAGCAAAAACCCTTAATTAAACAAAATAGTAATTAACAAAAATTAGCATTTTCTACTAGGTTAAGCTTCTCCAAAACATAAATTAACACTTCAAATAAACATTAAACACATAGATCAAGTTTTACCCTAACTAGATTATCATAAAAATCAAGTCTTGAATTTCAAACATGAAATTAAAATCTTAAACTAACATCTAATTAAGCTAGCATAAAGTATTAAGCAACAAAAAAGAGATTAGAGTTAAGGTTTTATACATTCAAGAACACCACTTGAATCAAGGATAAAATCAAACTTTAGCCTCCAAAATCCTCACTAGAATGAAGATCCAAGCAACTTTTGTGAAGAAGAATAAAGGTTTTGGATTTCATTTGAATTTCTATGAATTAAATTGGATTTTTCATGATTTATTTGTGCAAGAAATGATGAAAAATGAGTGAGAAAAGAAAAGGGCAGCCAAGAACAAGTAGTGGCCGGCCATGAGGGAGTGTGGGGGGTTTTGTGCAAAAATGTGAAGAAATTTTTAGCAAAAATCATTAAATGCTTCATTAAATGCAAAAGTGACACCTTTTCTTTCTTTTCTTTTCTTTTTTAATTCAAAACCTTTTGCACTAAAAAAAATATCTAGATATTTAAAAAGAAGGTTCTAAAAATAATTGTAGTGACGATTTCCAAGAATTTTCATTTAGAAAAATTTTCCCTATTTACGCGCATATTTTACCGGCTAAAATAATATTTTATTTGGGAAAAAATTCTATCTGAACCAAAACCTCCCAAATACCCCTAAAGTTCGCGCACAAGGTTTATTTTAGCTAAACTAGGTGCCGGTAAGCTTATACGGACATTTGATCGAAATCGGGTTAAAATGGGAAAAATTGACAATTTTGCCCTAAAACGGAAAAATTCGCAAAACGAATTCTGAAACGTAACAATCTTCCCCCCTTAAAGAAATTAAGTCCCCGAATTAAAATTTTCACTAAGCGTACCTTCAAAAAGAATACAAAACTCCCAATTCTCGCTCGCAGGCTCTCAAGTGATCCCCTCACTATACGGCTACGTCCAAGAAAACTCTTCACAGATGGCAAGACCCTTGACCGAAGTTTCTCCACCTGTCGAGCCACTAACACACATGGCTCCTGGTGAACGAAAAGATCGAGTCCTAACTAATGGACTGTTCTGAATCATATGAGAAGGTCATGAAGGTAATTGCAAAGTATTAACACAAAGAATGCGGGGTGAAAACTCAATAATCTGGGCGGAAGTACCAAATTAAAGACAACGAAAGCTAACTCGCTTAAAGGATCTCAAAAGGACCTATAATCCTCGGGTAAGCTTCCCAAAACTCAACATGTCATTCATTGGAAAATCCGTAGGAATACATGATCGCCCACTGCGAACTCAAGTCTACGACCATCACAGTCGACATAAGACCTCTGTCTGCACTGGGCTACTCTCATCCTGACCTGAACCAACTGGATCATCTCCGAAGTCTTTAGACTAGCTGGGGTCCAAAATCCTACTACGCAGAGTCAGAAAACAGACTGGTGATCGACACGACCTGTCTAAACCTAAAGGTTGCCAATTGGAATGTCTCCTGATAACAGCTATCAAAGAAGTATCCCAACAATGGCGAGTGACGATCCCAACTGCCAACAACAAATTAACACAAACGCACAACAAGACAAACACTTTGAAACGAAACCTGAATTTTCTCTTTACATTCCTGTCCACCCGTAACTATCTCACAAGTCACGTCAATGTTGGCAAAACTTGAATGAATATTGAGAGTTGACTGATGTGCTTGCTCTAGGATTTCACGTCTCTACCCGATAATATCAGGTACACAAACGCATTCCTAACTTAGCACACCCTTGTCAAAATCAAAGACTCCGAATCATTACCCAGCCGAGTATACTCAAGTATCTCTAATGAACGAGTGTCGGCGGGCAGTGTCACATCCGCACACAATCGAGCCACTCTCGCGAAACATTACAGTTAAACCACAAAGTCGCCCGAACCAAAAGCAAAGAACTGATGCAGCTGCTAACCGAATCTTCAACTGCCGAAAACTCCGTACACATGCCTCAGTCTAAAGAAAAGAACCTCCTTTCAGGTCATCCCAGTCAACAGTGCAGCAATACGCTAATAATACTGCACGAAACGGCGGCAAAAACCTGCTAAGCCCAAAATCAGCGGACCTCCGTCCTGCAGACAAGTCTGGGCCTAAACTGTACGGCCACGATCTCCCTCGGAACCATACGAAACCGTCTCCCGTAACTACAAGACCTAAGAGTCAACACAAACAAGGCTAAAGGAACACTCTGAGAATCTAGCAAACAGCTGGGGCTTTCCCAATGTCTGCAAAAACAAATTCTTAAGTGTTGTTCCTGTTCCTCAAGACACATTGGAAAAGACCAAAATGTCGTCAATAACACAACAAAACTGGTCGAGGACGGCCTGAAGAAATCTGGTGCATCATATCCACGAATGCTGCTCGGGTATGGGCGAGTCCAAAGACACCACCACAACACAAACTTCCCGTAGCACGCACAAAAGCAGTATTCAGAATGCCATCACTCCGAACCCACAACAATGATGACCTGATCCCCAACAACTTAGAAAAAGTCTCGCACTCTGGAGCTGATTGAAGAAATCGTCAATGCGAGGTAAATGATACCATACCGCACCATAATCTGGTTCAATTGACGATCCATCAATCCATAACCGCACTCTGTCGTCTTTCTCCTTGACGAAAAGAAATAGGAGCTCCCAAAAGCGAAACACTCGGACACACAAACCTCCCCAACAAACAACTCTGCAGCAGATCCTTAAGCTCCCTAAGCTTCGCCAGCTTATCTGGAACGTCGGAAAACTCTCGTACGAAAGGAACCCGGTCCAACAATCCCGCTGTGGCTCCGGTATCTCGAATGAACGCCAAGAATCCTCGACATCTCCTCCAAAAGCTGACTAGCGAAAAAGGCTGAATTCAAGCTGTGAGAGGCGGCACAACTATCCACCTGCACAACAAGAACTGACTCGCCGGAAAAACAATTTCTGACTGTTTCCTCATGGTAGTCCACAGACGCCTAACACGTAGCTAACCAATCCATGCCCAGGAGAACGTCAAATCCAACCTCTCTAGAAGGATCAAGTGACGAACGAATCTCCTATCCGATTGGCATACGACTGAAATACGCGTCGCGCAACAAAAGAATCGCTGACAGAAATTAACACAACAAACGGCTGATCTGGCTAACACGATCCTTGTCCCAACCACGGCACAAAGAGTGAAAAACCAGGAAGTACATTAAAAGAACATGAGAAATAAGGATACTTGAAAACCCTGCATTGGACGCCTGTGCGTCCCGATGAGTAGAAACAAACCCTCGTGTCTGCCGTCTACCCGGAACTGTCAAAACTCTTCCTCTGCCAGACTGACCCCTCTGAGAAAACCTTCCGCGCCCACGACCTCTGAGAACACGACTCTGACGCGGCACTAAGGAACAATCCCTGATGAAGTGATGAAGGCTCCCGCATCGAAAACATCATACGACAGCTGCTGGCCCTCCACGGGATGAGAGCTGAACGACTGACCTCGTCCTAAGCCTCTGCCACTCCCACGAAGGTCACGAAAACTGTCTCGACGACTAGGCCTCTGTCCCTGGACTGGAACACCGGTACGGGTCCTCCACTGTCCTGGAACTCGCAGAGTCTCTGGAATATGTGCCTCGTCCACTGGGGCTACATCCACTGGTGCTACGTAGGCGACGGACTGCTGCATGCTGATCCCAAGGAACAACTGAGTAACAGGGGTGACAACCTCCTGTCGCTGCGCTCGAACGGCATCAACTAATGATCTCATCGTCTGGCGCAAGTCTTGCATCTCTTCCACAAGCCTAGCGAGCTGCTCTGAAGAAGGCCGATCCGTCTGAACCTGTGCAACAAGAGTGCCATCCTGGTCAGTGCTCGTCTCACCCGAGCTAACTCTGACCTCGACCCTTGCTGCAACACTCTGAGTACCCATAGTCATCGGCGGCAAGGCTATAAATAGAGATAGGATTCGATAAGAACACGGAAATCGAATCACAAGGATATGAATCATCAAGGAAGGAATTTCAAGCAATTTGTACTTAGGCACTTTAGGCGAAGTACCGCATCGTGAGCATGCTGCAGACATACACACACTACGTTACTCTGCTTAGGTTACCACTCTATCATACCAAGGTCATCCTACACTCCGTAAGGTAAAAACCTAGCGCTCTGATACCAACTTTGTCACGACCCGAAATTGGCACGTGACGGCCCTAATACTACGCAACGCCTACAGACGTAACGCAGTAAAAGAAAGCCAAACCCAGAAATCTAAACCATGAAAATACGGAAAAGATAATAAAAGTTTTTGAAATATTTGAAATCACAACCCAAATTCTTTAAAAGAGTCCACTTTTTCTTTAAAATTTTGGCAGCACCCCTTTTGTAAAAACTAGCCCCAAAAATAGGCACAACATAAATATAAAGTAAAGCATCCCCAAACGGGAGCAAATACACGCCCAAAGGCGGAAAACAATCACCACCACAAATATACGACGCCGTAGCGAAGAAATAAAGACAATAGAGAGAAAGTTGTATAAAAGACAACAAATCCACAATTTATACAATATCGTCCTCACCAAGTCTCTAAGTCAACAACATAAAAGTAGATGGAGAGTACAAGATACAACGAATATACAATACAAATACAGATAACCACCAAAACCCACCTGAACAAAACAGCACACTGTGAGCCGATGCGGTATCTGTAGCAAAAGATGATAGATGAATAGCCAGCCTCGACTACTCTGGGGAACACTCTGTAACACCTGTGGCACAACGGGGGTGAGTTGCCAACTCATGAATAGTAAATAACATATGCAGGTAATCCCAAGTATGCACGTAAATCGTGAATCTAAGATATGCAATTAACAGTAATAACATGTCATATGAATGCAGAATAATGGATAGTACACTAGCAGGTACAACCAATATATATAAAGCAATAATGATATGACAACAGTATGCAATAATCATGCGATAGTGATATGAGAATGTAAATGTGCAACAATCATGAAAGGTACACTAACAGGTACTACTAGTACATAAAGCAGTGCACAAACATATAAGGTGAGGTATGGAGTGAAGTATGTCATTTCCACGGAATCCTGACATCGTGGTAGGATCACAATCCAGCAAGACAATTTAAATCCCAATTCCTCAAATCAGCCCCCAAATTGGCTCGCATATTATCTAAGTATCACATCTCCTCAATTGCACAATATCAAGTATATCTCATATATCTCGAATGTACAACATCAAGTATATCTAACATATATCGAATGTACAATCATCAAGTATATCTCGTATATATTGAATGTACAAAATCAAGTGGATCTCACATATCTCGTATGTACAATATCAAGTATATCTCACATATCTCGAATGTACAACAGCAAATAGATCTCATATATCTCGAATGCACAATATCAAGTAGATCTCACATATCTCGTATGTACAATATCAAGTATATCTCTCATATCTCGAATGTACAACAGTAAGTAGATCTCACATATCTATCCAGTATCCAATCTCAAATGAATCTCTTATATCCCGAGTCAAATCTCCAGCAAAATTCTAACATCCTAAATATAATGGCGTAAATAAATATGATGAGGTCAATACACATATATTAGCGTCCCATTCCACTAATATTGGTGTAAGGGTATATATAACAGCGGCTCAATCCCCTGTTATATATACAAATGAGTAATTGGAAATATCATGAAACCAATGTGCCAAGCATCGACACAGAAATGCTGATCCATCAGGTGCTGTCTCCATGACTGGCCCCCTGATGGGTACGTATCATACACTATCCCGAGAGCTCGAGTGCCAAGCTCTGACCCTCGCCTCTCGACCTATCCATACGCACATAACACCCGTCGGTATCCACTCGATAGCCGATGAGTCATTGGTCCTGTAACCGGAAAGTATGGTTCCCCTAAGCCTCATTGCCTAGCACCGCGAAATCGTTCTTGCTTCGGGGTACCCCCGGGCCCCACCATGTACCCATAGACGGTGCCTCCTCACTCCTCGAATCGGGCATATATCAGAACCGATAAATCTCATGGTGTTTGCGGAAATATCAATATCAAGGAAACTGGGTCGTTCAAATAATGTATAATTTCATGAACTACCACGGTCCCCAAATCCAGAAAACATCATGAAAAATCCATATAACAATGCGAAAATCCATGAATATAATATGTGCACCATATCTGAAATGCAAGCATATAAAGGAAAAACCGCTAATTAACTGCATCAAGTTAGTACAAATATCATGCGGTTCATATTTATCCACTTCTAAATAATATCAAGTGAAAGTAAACATGTAGCTAAAACCAGATGTATGTGAAATCAATAAGGTATAGCAAGATAATGTGTCTACCTATAAGCAATGATACAGTATACCCCCTGGGTATAAGAACAGTATGTGCAAGGTATATATGTAGCTATGACAGGGAGTGTGTATGTACCTATCACTAATAGTACAATACTCTATAGGAATACAGATATGCTAAATGCCATATATGATAAGCAGTATGAATCAATGTCACAATGTCCCTAACCAAGCAATATAACATCTATAAGTGGTTTGTGTGTGACATGGCAATTATTGACGGTGTGTGTAGCATACAATCAGTGCTCGTGCAACATGAATCGTCAATAATATGTGCAGTGTCCTACTACTACTAGTCTAGGCACAGCTAAATCTAAGTAATAGGGTAAATGTGCGATTCTAACAATAACGTAGAATATGCGATAATTAATAAAATCTCTAGCCCTAACACATAACGCCATGCGGACGATTCCCCTGTAGATGTTAAATCTACTCACCAACGCTCCTGGCTAAGTGAAGCCTACCACCTGTTTTCCCTTGTCGTAGCATCCGAAGTCCCCGCTTGCGAACCTAAAATTTCACAAACACATCACATAAGAAAAAATCCTATATCGACGAAAAGATATCGAGACGCAAGAATGACGCCCTGAAAATTACACTGAGCGCTTAGCGCAACTAACGAGCACGACATCGGCCAAAAATCCTAACTAGGGTCGCCAAACTACGAAACACCTAGTCTAGATTCCGATCGTCCCGATCGCGCATTCAAAACACAATAATAAACGTGGACTCAAAATAAATAACGTCGCAACGCCAAAAAAAACCCACGCCTAAAAGTTACCGAAATCTAGTAAGCAGTACTTATCTTATAACACAAAACTACAAGTTTTACCAAAACTATAATTTACAAATATCTTGAAATAGCAAGGTTAAACCATTTAAACCATTTCTATATTTTTAAACTTGCTTAATTAAGCTTTAGCTAAAACCTAGTAAGCAAAAACCCTTAATTAAACAAAATAGTAATTAACAAAAATTAGCATTTTCTACTAGGTTAAGTTTCTCCAAAACATAAATTAACACTTCAAATAAACATTAAACACATAGATCAAGTTTTACCCTAACTAGATTATCATAAAAATCAAGTCTTGAATTTCAAACATGAAATTAAAATCTTAAACTAACATCTAATTAAGCTAGCATAAAGTATTAAGCAACAAAAAAAGAGATTAGAGTTAAGGTTTTATACCTTCAAGAACACCACTTGAATCAAGGATAAAACTAAACTTTAGCCTCCAAAATCCTCACTTGAATGAAGATCCATGCAACTTTTGTGAAGAAGAATGAAGGTTTTGGATTTTATTTGAATTTCTATGAATTAAATTGGATTTTTCATGATTTATTTGTGCAAGAAATGATGAAAAATGAGTGAGAAAAGAAAAGGGCGGCCAAGAAAAAGTAGTGGTCGGCCATGAGGGAGTGTGGGGGGTTTTGTGCAAAAATGTGAAGAAATTTTTACTAAAAATCATTAAATGCTTCATTAAATGCAAAAGTGACACCTTTTCTTTCTTTTCTTTTCTTTTTTAATTCAAAACCTTTTGCACTAAAAAAATATCTAGATATTTAAAAAGAAGGTTCTAAAAATAATTGTAGTGATGATTTCCAAGAATTTTCATTTAGAAAAAATTTCCCTATTTACGCGCATATTTTACCGGAAAAAATAATATTTTATTTGGGAAAAAATTCTATCTGAACCAAAACCTCCCAAATACCCCTAAAGTTCGCGCACAAGGTTTATTTTAGCTAAACTAGGTGCCGGTAAGCTTATACGGACGTTTTATCGAAATCGGGTTAAAACGGGAAAAACCGACAATTTTGCCCTAAAACGGAAAAATTCGCAAAACGAATTCTGAAACGTTACAATCTTCCCCCTTAAAGAAATTCGGTCCTTGAATTAAAATTTTCACAAAGCGTACCTTCAAAAAGAAGAGTACAAAACTCCCAATTCTCGCTCGCAGGCTCTCAAGTGATCCCCTCACTATACGGCTACGTCCAAGAAAACTCTCCACAGATGGCAAGACCCTTGACCGAAGTTTCTCCACCTGCCGAGCCACTAACACACATGGCTCCTGGTGAACGAAAAGATCGAGTCCTAACTAATGGTCTGTTCTGAATCATGTGAGAAGGTCATGAAGGTAATTGCAAAGTATTAACACAAAGAATGCGGGGTGAAAACTCAATAATCTGGGCGGAAGTGCCAAATTAAAGACAACGAAAGCTAAATCGCTTAAAGGATCTCAAAAGGACCTATAATCCTCGGGTAAGCTTCCCAAAACTCAACATGTCATTCATCGGAAAATCCGTAGGAATACATGATCTCCCACTGCGAACTCAAGTCTACGACCATCACGGTCGACATAAGACCTCTATCTGCACTGGGCTACTCTCATCCTGACCTAAACCAACTGGATCATCTCTGAAGTCTCTAGACTAGCTGGGGTCCAAAATCCTACTACGCAGAGTCAGAAAACAGACTGGTGATCGACACGACCTGTCTAAACCTAAAGGTTGCCAATTGGAATGTCTCCTGATAACAGCTATCAATGAAGTATTCCAACAATGGCGAGTGACGATCCCAACTGCCAACAACAAATTAACACAAACGCACAACAAGAAAAACACTTTGAAACGAAACCTGAATTTTCTCTTTACATTCCTGTCCACCCGTAACTATCTCACAAGTCACGTCAATGTTGGCGGAACTTGAATGAATATTGAGAGTTGACTGATGTGCTTGCTCTAGGATTTCACGTCTCTACCCGATAATATCAGGTACACAAACGCATTCCAAACTTAGCACACCCTTGTCAAAATCAAAGACTCCGAATCATTACCCAGCCGAGTATACTCAAGTATCTCTAACGAACGGGTGTCGGCGGGCAATGTCACATCCGCACACAATCGAGCCACTCTCGCGAAACATTACAGTTAAACAACAAAGTCTCCCGAACCAAAATCAAAGAACTGATGCAGCTGCTAACCGAATCTTCAACTGCCGAAAACTCCATACACATGCCTCAGTCCAAAGAAAAGAACCTCCTTTCAGGTCATCCCAGTCAACAGTGCAGCAATACGCTGATAATACTGCATGAAACGGCGGCAAAAACCTGCTAAGCCCAAAATCAGCGGACCTCCGTCCTGCACACAAGTCTGGGCCTAAACTGTACGGCCACGATCTCCCTCGGAACCATACGAAACCGTCTCCCGTAACTATAAGACCTAGGAGTCAACACAAACAAGCCTATAGGAACACACCGAGAATCTAGCAAACAGCTGGGACTCTCCCAATGTCTGCAAAAACAAATTCTCAAGTGTTGTTCCTGTTCCTCAAGACACATTGGAAAAGACCAAAATGTCGTCAATAACACAACAAAACTGGTCGAGGAAGGCCTGAAGAAATCTGGTGCATCATATCCACGAATGCTGCTAGGGCATAGGCGAGTCCAAAGACACCACCACAACACAAACTGCCCGTAGCACGCACAAAAGTAGTATTCGGAATGCCATCACTCCGAACCCGCAACAATGATGACCTGATCCCCAACAACTTAGAAAAAGTCTCGCACTCTGGAGCTGATTGAAGAAATCGTCAATGCGAGGTAAATGATACCTTACCACACCATAATCTGGTTCAATTGACGGTCCATCAATCCACAACTGCACTCTGTCGTCTTTCTCCTTGACGAAAAGAAATCGGAGCTCCCAATAGCGAAACACTCGGACACACAAACCTCCCCAACAAACAACTCTGCAGCAGATCCATAAGCTCTCTAAGCTTCGCCAGCTTATCTGGAACGTCGGAAAACTCTCGTACGAAAGGAACCCGGTCTAACAATCCCGCTGTGGCTCCGGTATCTCGAATGAACGCCAAGAATCCTCGACATCTCTTTCAAAAGCTGACTAGCGAAAAAGGCTGAATTCAAGCTGTGAGAGACGGCACAACTATCCACCTGCTTAACAAGAACTGACTCGTCGGGAAAACAATTTCTGACTATTTCCTCACGGTAGTCCACAAACGCCTAACACGTAGCTAACCAATCCATGCCCAGGAGAACGTCAAATCCAACCTCTCTAGAAGGATCAAGTGACGAACGAATCTCCTATCCGATTGGCATACGACTGAAATACGCGTCGCGCAACAAAAGAATCGCTGACAGAAATTAACACAACAAACGGCTGATCTAGCTAACACGATCCTCGTCCCAACCACGGCACAAAGAGTGAAAAACCAACAAGTACATCAAAAGAACATGAGAAATAAGGATACCTGAAAACCCTGCATTGGACGCCTGTGCGTCCCGATGAGTAGAAACAAACCCTCGTGTCTGCCTTCTACCCGGAACTTTCAAAACTCTTCCTCTGCCAGACTGACCCCTCTGAGCAAACCTTCCGCGCCCACGACCTCTGAGAACACGACTCTGACGCGGCGCTAAGGAATAATCCCTGATGAAGTGATGAAGCTCTCGCATCGAAAACATCATACCACGGCTGCTGGCCCTCCACGGGATGAGAGCTGAACGACTGACCTCGTCCTAAGCCTCTGCCACTCTTACGACGGTCATGAAAACTGTCTCGACAACTAGGCCTCTGTCCTTGGACTGGCACACCGGTACGGGTCCTCCACTGTCCTGGAACTCGCAAAGTCTCTGGAATATATGCCTCGTCCACTGGGGCTACATCCACTGGTGCTACGTAGGCGACGGACTGCTGCATGCTGATCCCAAGGAACAACTGAGTAACAGGGGTGACCACCTCCTGTCGCTGCGCTCGAACGGCATCAACTAATGATCTCATCGTCTGGCGCAAGTCCTGCATCTCTTCCACAAGCCTAGCGAGCTGCTCTGAAGAAGGCTGATCCGTCTGAACCTGTGCAACAAGAGTGTCATCCTGGTCAGTGCTCGTCTCACCCGAGCTAACTCTGACCTCGGCCCTCGCTGCATCACTCTGAGTCCCCATAGTCATCGGTGGCAAGGCTATAAATAGAGATAGGATTCGATAAGAACACGGAAATCGAATCACAAGGATATGAATCATCAAGAAAGGAATTTCAAGCAATTTGTACTTAGGCACTTTAAGCGAAGTACCGCATCGTGAGCATGCTGCAGACATACACACACTACGTTACTCTGCTTAGGTTACCTACTCCATTATACCAAGGTCATCCTACACTCCGTAAGGTAAAAACCTAGCGCTCTGATACCAACTTTGTCACGACCCGAAATTGGCACGTGACGGCCCTAATACTACGCAACGCCTACAGACGTAACGCAGTAAAAGAAAGCCAAACCCAGAAATCTAAACCATGAAAATACGGAAAAGATAATAAAAGTTTTTGAAATATTTGAAATCACAACCCAAATTCTTTAAAAGAGTCCACTTTTTCTTTAAAATTTCGGCAGCACCCCCTTTGTAAAAACTAGCCCCAAAAATAGGTACAACATAAATATAAAGTAAAGCATCCCCAAACGGGAGCAAATACACGCCCAAAGGCGGAAAACAATCACCACCACAAATATACGACGCCGTAGCGAAGAAATAAAGACAATAGAGAGAAAGTTGTATAAAAGACAACAAATCCACAATTTATACAATATCGTCCTCACCAAGTCTCTAAGTCAACAACATAAAAGTAGATGGAGAGTACAAGATACAATGAATATACAATACAAATACAGATAACCACCAGAACCCACCTGAACAAAACAGCACACTGTGAGCCGATGCGGTATCTGTAGCAAAAGATGATAGATGAATAGCCAGCCTCGACTACTCTGGGGAACACTCTGTAACACCTGTGGCACAACTAGGGTGAGTTTCCAACTCGTGAATAGTAAATAACATATGCAGGTAATCGCAAGTATGCACGTAAAGCGTGAATCTAAGATATGCAATTAACAGTAATAATATGTCATATGAATGCAGAATAATGGAAAGTACACTAGCAGGTACAACCAATATATATAAAGCAATAATGATATGACAACAGTATGCAATAATCATGCGATAGGGATATGAGAATGTAAATGTGCAACAATCATGAAAGGTACACTAACAGGTACTACTAGTACATGAAACAGTGCATAAACAGATAAGGTGAGGTATGGAGTGAAGTATGTCATTTCCACGGAATCCTGACATCGTGGTAGGATCACAATCCAGCAAGACAATTTAAATCCCAATTCCTCAAATCAGCCCCCAAATTGGCTCGCATATTATCTAAGTATCACATCTCCTCAATTGCACAATATCAAGTATATCTCATATATCCCGAATGTACAACCTCAAGTATATCTCACATATATCGAATGTACAATCATCATGTATATCTCGTATATATCGAATGTATAAAATCAAGTGGATCTCACATATCTCGTATGTACAATATCTAGTATATCTCACATATCTCGAATGTACAACAGCAAGTAGATCTCATATATCTCGAATGTACAATATCAAGTAGATCTCACATATCTCGTATGTACCATATCAAGTATATCTCACATATCTCGAATGTACAACAGTAAGTAGATCTCACATATCTATCCAGTATCCAATCTCAAATGAATCTTTTATATCCCGAGTCAAATCTCCAGCAAAATTCTAACATCCTAAATATAATGGCGTAAATAAATATGATGAGGTCAATACACATATATTAGCGTCCTATTCCACTAATATTGGTGTAAGGGTATATATAACAGTGGCTCAATCCTCTGTTATATATACAAATGAGTAATTGGAAATATCATGAAACCAATGTGCCAAGCATCGACACAGAAATGCTGATCCATCAGGTGCTGTCTCCATGACTGGCCCCCTGATGAGTACGTATCATACGCTATCCCGAGAGCTCGAGTGCCTAGCTCTGACCCTCGCCTCTCGACGTATCCATACGCACATGACTCCCATCGGTATCCACTCGATAGCCGATGAGTCATTGGTCCTGTCACCGGAAAGTATGGTTCCCCTAAGCTTCATCGCCCAGCACCGCGAAATCGTTCTTGCTTCGGGGTACCCCGGGCCCCACCATGTACCCACAGACGGTGCCTCCTCACTCCTCGAATCGGGCATATATCAGAACCGATAAATCTCATGGTGGCTGCGGAAATATCAATATCAAGGAAACCGGGTCTTTCAAATAATGCAAAATTTCATGAACTACCACGGTCCCTAAATCCAGAAAACATCATGAAAAATCCATATAACAATGCGAAAATCCATCAATATAATATGTGTGCCATATCTGAAATGCAAGCATATAAAGGAAAAACCGCTAATTAACTGCATCAAGTTAATACAAATATGATGCGGTTCATATTTATCCACTTCTAAATAACATCAAGTGAAAGTAAACATGTAGCTAAAACCAGATGTATGTGAAATCAATAAGGTATAGCAAGATAATGTGTCTACCTATAAGCAATGATACAGTATACCCCCTGGGTATAAGAACAGTATGTGCAAGGTATACCTGTAGCTATGACAGGGAGTGTGTATGTACCTATCACTAATGGTACAATACTCTATAGGAATACAGGTATGCTAAATGCCATATATGATAAGCAGTATGAATCAATGTCACAATGTCCCTAACCAAGCAATATAACATCTATAAGTGGTTTGTGTGTGACATGGCAATTATTGACGGTGTGTGTAGCATACAATCAGTGCTCGTGCAACATGAATCGTCAATAATATGTGCAGTGTCCTACTACTACTAGTCCAGGCACAGCTAAATCTAAGTAATAGGGTAAAGGTGCAATTCTAACAATAACGTAGAATATGCGATAAGTAATAAAATCTCTAGCCCTGACGCATAACGCCATGCGGGCGATTCCCCTGTAGATGTTAAATCTACTCACCAACACTCCTGGCTAAGTGAAGCCTACCACCTGTTTTCCCTTGTCGTAGCGTCCGAAGTCCCCGCTTGTGAACCTAAAATTTCACAAACACATCACATAAGAAAAAATCCTATATCTACGAAAAGACGTCGAAACGCAAGAATGACGCCCAGAAAATTACACTGCGCGCTTAGCGCAACTAACGCGCACGACATCGGCCAAAAATCCTAATTAGGGTCTCCAAACTACGAAACACCTAGTCTAGATTCCGATCGTCCCGATCGCGCATTCAAAACACAATAATAAACGTGGACTCAAAATAAATAACGTCGCAACGTCAAAAGAAATCCACGCCTAAAAGTTACCGAAATCTAGTAAGCAGTACTTATCTTATAGCATAAAACTACAAGTTTTACCAAAACTATAATTTACAAATATCTTTAAATAGCAAGGTTAAACCATTTAAACCATTTCTATATTTTTAAACTTGCTTAATTAAGCTTTAGCAAAAACCTAGTAAGCAAAAACCCTTAATTAAACAAAGTAGTAATTAACAAAAATTAGCATTTTCTACTAGATTAATCTTCTCCAAAACATAAATTAACACTTCAAATAAATATTAAACACATAAATCAAATTTTACCCTAACTAGATTATCATAAAAATCAAGTTTTGAATTTCAAAACTAACATCTAATTAAGCTAGCATAATGTATTAAGCAACAAAAAAAGAGATTAGAGTTAAGGTTTTATACCTTCAAGAACACAACTTGAATCAAGGATAAAACCAAACTTTAGCCTCCAAAATCCTCACTAGAATGAAGATCCAAGCAACTTTTGTGAAGAAGAATGAATGTTTTGAATTTTATTTGAATTTCTATGAATTAAATTGGATTTTTCATGATTTATTTGGGCAAGAAATGATGAAAAATGAGTGAGAAAAGAAAAGGGCAGCCAAGAACAAGTAGTCGCCGGCCATGAGGGAGTGTGGGGTGTTTTGTGCAAAAATGTGAAGAAATTTTTAGCAAAAATCATTAAATGCTTCATTAAATGCAAAAGTGACACCTTTTCTTTTCTTTTTTAATTCAAAACCTTTTGCACTAAAAAAAATATCTAGATATTTAAAAAGGAGATTCTAAAAATAATTGTAGTGATGATTTCTAAGAATTTTCATTTAGAAAAATTTTCCCAATTTACGCGCATATTTTACCGGCTAAAATAATATTTTATTTGGGAAAAAAATTCTATCTGAATCAAAACCTCCCAAATACCCCTAAAGTTCGCACACAAGGTTTATTTTAGCTAAACTAGGTGCCGGTAAGTTTATACGGACGTTTGATCGAAATCGGGTTAAAACGGGAAAAACCGACAATTTTGCCCTAAAACGGAAAAATTCGCAAAACGAATTCTGAAACGTTACATAAACACAATTTACTAGTAATTATATAGTTAAAATTGGTGTATTTAAATCTATATTGAAAAATAATTATAGTTAAGTTTTACGGAAAATACGGATTATTTTACCGATTATCAGAAAATTCACCTAAATGATTTTATTTATCTAATTATTTATTTATTTATTTTAAAACGTTACAATCTTCCCCTTTAAAGAAATTCGGTCCCTGAATTTAAATTAAAACTCCCCCAAATACTAAAACATTTAGCAAAACACTCAAATCGTCGGAGCGCCGAAATCATCAATACATAACAAAAAAAAATCAACTCCGTCAAGCATAACACAATCATCGGAGTTACGGTGAGAATACCATGTCAAAGTCCAATACGAAAACCAACATGAAATACATCAAAACTATAACTTGTATATAGTGCGCATCATAGTAAAATCGTCCAAACATCTGAATAGAGAAGCATGCAAAAATACCTAGGTACTGATCTAAGGACAGTCCTGCTCGATTATCAAACCAAATAGTAAATATCATAAAAATGTACTGCTCAAAATGAAATCAATCTCAAATACAGTATACGAGGTACCGCGTGCGTCCGGTGCACACGAAAATCGAAATCAAATACAGATGCCATGAATACGCACTGAAACAAAACTGAGTGCAACGGGTGTGCACCAAAAACATCTGTCAAGTGCAACGGGCGTGCACGACAACACTGTCAGGTGCATCTAATCTGCACAAATCCCGATTTAGTGCATCTGGTGTGCACAAAATCGCATCAAGTGTGCGAAGTGTGCGCAAGAATCTCAATCAAGTGCACATGGTGCACGAAAACATATACCGAATATCAAAATCGAAATCACAGTACGGAAAGTGCATGAAAACTATGTCGGAGCATACGTCAAAATCATGTGCAACCCATATGTACGAAATCAAATCAATATCTCAAAATGTATAAAACCAAATCGAGTGCACTGGGTATGCACAAAACAACATCAATACCACTAATATATAAAACACGAATAGAGTGTAATGAATGTACACATAGGAAATACCAATCATAGAACAAAATCCTCAAAATACCAAAATCCAAACAACAGAAATATGAAATTCAAATCACCAAATCGCAATCGTAAACACTATCGTCAATGTGCGCCTTTTCTAATGTCGACTGATTCAGACTCATCTCCTCATTGTTGTGCTGACTGTGCTACAAACGGCTATGCTCATATCTAGAGTCTCCCATGTAATCTATCCCTTCACCTGATATCTGGACTACGTTAAACTTTTCGATTGATTTGTCAAAGTCCCAAAATCTCCCGAAAGCTCAACGCTCAAGTATAGTTTAAAAATATCCAGTATATGCCCCAGCAACTGCGGACCAGTCGTAGAAGGGCAAACCCAAGCCTCACTAATGGCACCGTGGAACTGCCGTAAACCCTAAGGTTCAAATGCGTTCTCATGGTCATTATGTCGAGTTAGGGTTTCATTCTTCTATAGGGTCCATAGAAATACCTGCATGTTCTTCCGAATACCTTAAACATAGAAAAATGTGTTTCTGACAATCGTTCGAACCTTTTAACTTCGTCTAGATGACATGTGAATGCCCTTCGTCCACAAGCTAAACAATGCCTCGATCCTCAAGAATAGACGATACCCTAACGGTCATCGCATTCTAGCCGCAGCTCTCTCTGCCCGTGCGACCGTGGTAACAGAAACTACCATCCGATATCGACGAAGATAGATCAAAGGAACGAATAGAATACGGTGCAAAGAAGTGTACATCCTAAGGCTTCTTAAGCAGAGTAGCGTATCGTAAGTATGCCGCGGATCATACCCACGGTACGTCACTCTACCTAAGTCACCTACTCCATCAACCAAGGTCAACCTAGACTCAGACAAAGGTTAAACCTAGCGCTTTGAAACCAACTTTGTCACTCTCCGAAAGTACGGAACGTGACCGGCACTTAAATTACGAAACGTCTAGAGGCGTATCGTAATCTAAGCAAGCCGAAGCCCAGAAATCTAAACCATTTAAAAGAAGAAGTAAAGGAAAACATGTAGGAAAACAAATTTAAAAGCAACATCAAATTTTCTCAAAAATTTCGGCAGAGTCTCCTTTGTAAAAACGGGCCCCAAACGGGCACAAACAAGAATAATATATACAAACAATAAAAAGGCATCCCCAAGCGGGAGCTAGCTCTACGCTGAAAGGCGGAAACAACCACACAATGCACTAAAATGCACAACGCCGAAGGGCGAGACTCAAAACTCAAAAGAAAACCAAATCCACCAAACCATAATAATACAAGCGCGACTCTAAGGTTAAAAGAATAAACAACTGGTCTTCT
Source organism: Agapanthus africanus (assembly GCA_030015575.1). NCBI lineage: Eukaryota > Viridiplantae > Streptophyta > Magnoliopsida > Asparagales > Amaryllidaceae > Agapanthus > Agapanthus africanus. Next base: position 130,310,369 of record JASDDO010000018.1, read on the forward strand.
AAATTCTATTAAGCAATACAAGTCTGGTTGATGGAGCTTACTAGATACAAATGAAATAATAGAAGTACAACGGCGGTCCTGATACAAGTGAACCAACTTACCCAGCAAATCACCCTGAATGAAATGATGTGCCAGCAAGCTGCTAAGGAAACTTGTAAGAAAATTTGGCACAACGGGGGTGAGTTGCCAACTCGTGAGTAGAAGACATCTGCGAGTAGAAATAGCATGCACAACGATCTCCTAGGTCATAATAATATACTTAATATAACACTAGTCATCTAGTAGTGGCAGGGTAATAATCTATGCGTAAGTGCATTGCTCAGTGCTCGTGTCAGTGCCTCAAGTAGTAACATGTCATGTGTATAAGTATGCATACACCATGAATGTAAAACAATCAACCATGAAATCTGGATATATCTGTATAAGAAATCTTTAATTTTTGTCATACTAAAATTTGTATAGTAATCTGAAACATCATCAATGAAATCCATGGAATTCCGTGTCAAGCATCGACACAAAACATGTAAATATCAAAGTGGACGACCCATACATCACGAGAAAACCGCAACTTGTATTTTAAAATGAGAGGGAGGGAGAGAGAGAGAGAGAAGTTTTTATATGTATTCTTGCGGTTTTCTCCAAAATCCAGAAATCTCATAGAAATCCAAAATCCCAAAATCATGAGTAAATAAATAATGAGTATCGGCATAAGCCCCACAATACTGCATGATAATATGAAAATGTGAATGCATGAAGTGTCTAAGTAATAAAAGCAATGTCTAAACTAGCACATGAGAGTAATCACACAATATTATATTGGTTTAGCATTTAGCTGATTATATCAATAAAAGATAATATGTTCTAAAGTGTACGTGACATGGCAATTACCGATGATGATGTGTGTGAGCCGGCAAATAAGTGTACGTGGAACATGCGCATCATCGATAATGGTGCTGGTGTCCTAACAGTCAGAGTTTCATATTGGTTAAAGAAACATATGTATGAATATGCAATGCGATAAATACAACATGAATATAACGGTGAATGTGTAGTAACGCACAACTAGAAAATACATACTGATTACGAGTCATACGGTTTGTTGTTTGAAAAAGCACGATTCATCAGTTTGAAAACAAGTATGACTCGAGCCTAAACTAAGATCTACCTAACTAACTAAGGAACTAACTAAAGACACTAGTCGAAAGGTAAGAAGAATCCTCCTAAAGTCTGAGTCGATATCTCTAGTAGTCGGCGATCCAGCCTCAATAGCGTCACGTACGTAGTACAACTTTCTCGAGTCACGAGTGCGGATCAATCATCACATCTATGCCTCGTACGGTAAAATCCATCGTACGGTTTCCCAAAATCGGGGTACGGGTAAACTATCACATATATACATCATTGTTCGTATAGTATCATTCTCAAACAATATCATGATCAAGGGTACTGTATTATAATCACATACATCCCAATATCATCAAACATATATCATTGTTTATGTAAATATACATTGTCAAATGATCCACTAAAATATCATGTCATATGTCATATCGTGATTAAGTCACATATTACAATCTGAGTTCTATTCTAGAGTCTCGTTCATTCCAATGTCACCAACACATATTATTGTTTATATAAATATAATTTATGTAATCTCATTTCCCAATGATCCGCTACTATCATAATACATCTCATAATACAATAAATCACGGCATCAAGCCTAGTCATATCGACTCATCCCCATGTATCATATAACCTCCTCATATCACATGTATATGTTGTGTGTGTGTGTGTGTCTACACACACACACACATTCCTATATGTATATATATACACATATATATACACCAAGTCAAGTTTTTGTGTGTGTGTGTGTCTCTACATGAAACCTACGAATTCCCTCCAAGGCAGTCATTCTCATGGTTAAGTTTTTCTGAATCAGTCTAGTCCAACATAAAGTCTTCAATAGGAACCTACTCGCCAAGAATCTAAGGTCACGTCTAACTTCCAAATAACAGTAAGTAATATCCCTATTTTACGTTTGCGGGGGTGCTATACGCCATCCACCCGACTTCCCTCGTAGATATACATCTACTCACCTGGTCCTTGTCTGCCGAAGTCGATGTCGCCCTCCTCTTCTTCCTCGTCCGAAGTCCACGTGAGGGGTACCTATATGCAAAAATATATAATATCTTAAACCGAATCACGGACAAAACCAAAACGGCGCACGAAACGCGCATAGGTTAAAACCTATGACTCGCTCATGCAAAAGAACCAAATATCTCTTGATACCGGCGTACAAACGCCGATTGATTGAGATGAAACACAAACATAAAAATCGTTGTTCCAAAACTCACTGATTATAATATAAATAGGGTTTAAATCATCAAAACCTTAAAATTAATCAAATCGTTCCATTTCGCAAAAACCTAGAAAGCGTCAATTAACCGTTTTACTTCAAAACCTGATGTTTAAACAAAACTAGTGGCCACAATATACTCTAAATATCATAACTAAGTCATACAAACCATTTCTATAATTTAATCCCATCAATTTGTATTAAACCAAAATTTCTAGTTTGCAATTTTATCAAATTTTAACACTTTTTAAAGCAAAATTCACAATTCAACAACTAAGCTAGATTTTGTATATTTTAAATTGTTAAACCATTCATGGAAACATTAATGATGTGCTAAAACCCTAACTAGATTTTTAATCCCACATTTTAAATTAATTTCTAAAACCTAGTTTGCAAAATAGCATATTTATCACAATTTTTAAACTAACAAACAGAAACTAGTAACCAAATTAGCTTTTGCATTCGATTAACTTGTTAATCTCCTCATTAAAACCATAATCTAATGATAGCAACTCTCATCATAATTTTATCTCACCAATATACATGATTTATAAAAATCTAGTTTAATTCATCGGCCAATATATTCCCGAAAAGTCACAATTAGCTTAATTTTTGAACAATTAAAATGTAACAATTAGTAATTCGACAACTAAATTTCAATGTGCAAACTCTAAGAAGTCACACTACACTTTCAAACCATGATTACATGATAAGAAACCTAATTGCATTCAAAAACCCTTTCTTGAATTTTTCAAGTTAGAAATTTAAACCATAATTAAACACACAAATTCATTTACTTGAAATAATTAATCAAATATTAAACTTTAGGGTTAGGATTTATACCTCACAATCTCAAGAGATCAAACATGAGTTCTAGGTCCTCTAAATTGCTCTCTAGCTCCAAGATCCATGCTTACTTTTGATCAAACAATAATGGGTAGAAATTGGATTTGGATTTTGAGGTTTTATTATGGATTTTTTGATGAATTTTTGGAGATTTTTGAAGTAAAATGAAGTGGAGAAAGGGGGGGCTGCCCAAGGTGAGGACGGCCAAATGGGTGGGAGAGGGAAATATGAGATGAGTGTAGAAATGTATAGAAGTTTCATTAATTAATCATCTCACTTTTGTCTTTTCATTTATTTCTTTATTTTATTTATTTTCTACTTAAATTTTCCTATAGAAAACTCTAGAATTATGAAGACACATTGCAACAAAATAAATATGTTACAAACTAAATTCTAATATGTCATGGCTCATTTTGTAAAATTAACCCATTTCTAATTTGTAATTTGCACTAATTTAATGTATAATTAAAGTTTATGTTAATATTTGAATTTAATTAATTAAGGAAAAATATTTAAGTAGACTAATAATTTATAAGTCACTAAATAAACACCATTTACTAGTAATTATATAGTTAAAATAGGCGTATTTAAATCTATATTGAAAAATAATTATAGTTAAGTTTTACGAAAAATACAGTTTATTTTACCGATTATCAGAAAATTCACCTAAAGGATTTTATTTATCTAATTATTTATTTATTTATTTTTAAAACATTACAGTACTTGTGGACTATCCTGGCCCCACTAGTATGATCTCTATCATAGTCCTGGTAATCAAGTACATATCCTAAGGGCTTCGTCAATATGTGAGAGCAAGACAGTATCACAATACAAGTCAACATGTTAAGACAAAGAGCAACCAGATAGCATACTATCATGTCGAGCAAGAAAGTCCTCTCTATATATGTCCAAGGATCCACTACAATATACATCATATGTACAATAATGGCCTCCAGGGCATACACATAACTAACAATCTCCCACTTGCACTAAGGCCAGTTGTTGTAGTATTTCATACCCAACATCTCGAAAAGTCTCTTAAATTATATCTGGGGTATGGCCTTCATGAATAGATCCGCTGTGTTGTTCTTCGTGTCAACTCTCCTGACCTCGATCTCCCGGCGATCAACTATCTCCCGGATCAGGTGATACCGGCTAAGAATATGCCTGGATCTTTGATGGGAACTGGGTTCCTTAGATAAAGCCACTGCTCCATTGTTATTACAATACAAAGGTATTGGATGCTCGATGGACGGAACCACTCCAAGTTCGCTTATGAACTTCTTCATCCAGACAACCTCTTTGGTAGCATCGTTGGCAGCGATTTATTCAGCCTCCATCGTCGGGTCTACCACGGTTTCCTGTTTGGAACTGTTCCAAAAAACCGCCCCTCCATTGAGGGTAAAGTGTAACACTTTGGAATTCGGTTAGATTAAGTTCGTGTTAATTAGCGTTAAAGCGTGTTTTTCATAAAATCTCGTAATTCAGTTAACTTCCACATAAACTAGAATAAATCAAACTTTAATTGGGAAATCATGTGATCTTATATATAAATGTGTTTTATTAATTATTCATTAGTTAGTGTTCACTTAATTAGAAAATTTTCTTAATTATATTTTCCTAAGCAAAATTAGTGCAGCATGCAAAATTTCACCTTAGACCAAGTTTTAATATGTCTACCATTTCAAAATTTTCATTTCATTCCTTTTAAATAAAAAAACGAAAACAAAATAAAGCTTTAATGAAAAAAAATAAGAAAAGAAATGAGTCATGGTGCATTTAATGGGCATGGGGGATTGTTGACTTTGCACATTCTCTCTCTCTCTCTCTCTCTTCCCTCTCTCCTACACCCATAGCAGCAGCAGCACATTCATCATCATCATCTTCTTCTTCTTCTTCCTCTTGCATCCAAGCACAAATCCATACACAAAAAATTCATCTTTTCTTCATTAAGCCCTTGCAAAACACCTCGTTTGTTGGTCTTGATGGCAAATCTTTGCCTTTGAAGGCAAGTGCAGCAAGTTTAGACCCCCTAAGACAAATTTGAGGTATTAAGCTCACCCAAATCACCTTATTGCTAAACTTGTAGTTTTAATTAGCTAAAATTTGTGTTTTTGTGAGTTTTAGTGCTAATTAAGTGGTTTAAGTGAAGATTAGGGTAAGTTAGGGTTTTTAGGGTTTGATTAACTTAATTAGGTGCTATTAATGTTGTTTAAACCAAGTCATTTCTTCAGTTTACACTAAAATACCATTTTTTAAAACCAAATTAATGTTTTTAAAACGTTTTTAAGCAAGATTATAGGATACGGTGAATCTGCTATATTTGCGATTATTTTCTTGATTTGCAAACATATACAGAATGATGTGCAGGCTTTTTAGAGTATTGTGTAGGATTTCGAGCCCGTTTTCCTCCCTAAAATCCGGCGAGATTCCTCCCAAATCGTCGCCGGCCTCCTGAAGGAATTGGGAGTTGGTGCTGTGCGGGGGGGGGGGGGGTGTCTGTGTATTTTTGTCTGTGTTTGGTGTTGTTTATTTTCTTGGTCTTGTTCCCGGTAAAAATCTAGGACCATTTAACCTTAATTAGTGTTTTGTGACTTGCGCGACATGTACGCTTCGAGTCTGGGTTCAGTGGCTTCTGTGTGTCGCAGCACATTGGGATAGTTCTGGGTTTGCACACACATGTTTTAGTGTATTGATTTGCATACGCGTTTAGCATGCAACGCTAGTTTCTCGAGTGATCTTGTTATCGCGTTTTTGCAGGGTTTTAGCCTTATGAATGTTGTTTGTGTAAATTCTAGGTTCGCACGCGGGGACTTCGGACGCCGCGAAGAAGGGGAAGCAGGTGGTCGGATACACTTAGCACGAGATCACCGGTGAGTAGATTTAACATCTACGGGGAAATCGCCCGTATGGCGTTAAGCGTCAGGGCTTGATAGGATATTGTAGCCACGTGTTATATTCATATATATATTGCTTGTGCATATGTACCATTGTAGCGTACCCCTCTTTTGTTGCATATAGAAACAATATTTATGTAACACCGCACCGTTACTAACGGTTCAAGCTGCACGAGCACTAATTGTATGTTACACACACACCGTTAGTGATTACCATGACACTCGCACTAAAGGATTTCTACGAACCATACATCGTTTAGATTATCTCATCATTGATGATTAGACATGATTCTGTCCCTTTGTGTGCATACATGCTTGCGTATATACCACTTGTACATCCATATTAGCACCTATACATATTGTACACTCATGCTTGCGTATATACCACTTGTACATCCATATTGGCGCATATGCATATTGTACATCCATACTTGCGTGTGTGTGTTTGTGCGTTTGTGTATGTGTATATATATATATATATATATATATATATCTTTGTGAATCCATGCCTACATACATACTCTTGCACATACATAGATGATGCTGACTTTGATTTTGGAAAATTGGGGACCGCATGAAATATTTTCAACTGGATCCTTTTAAAAGAGTGGTTTTCCCTTTTTACTCATAGTACGATTTTATGCGGCATATGACACGTTGCATGGATTTATGCAAGTTTTGGATTCATGTGATTTCTGGATTTGAGAACCGTGGTATTATTTTAAGAAAGTATGCACTGTTTTGAAAAACCCGGTTTCTCTTGATATGATATTTCAGTGCGTCCACCATGCGTTTTCTCGGTTCTGAGACGTGCGACATGTGAAATCTGATTCGAGGAGGAGGATGATCCATTTGCGGGTACATGGTGGACCCGGTATGGTACCCCGGGGCGAGAGAGAAGGATGACGATGAGCCTGGCAGAGGGACTTTTACCTACCGGTGACTGGTTGGACCTGGCGGTTATCCACAGGATACTGACCAGAGTCGAGAGATGGATACGGGCCGACCCGTACAGCCGGGGCCGAGGCCGATTCCGCAGACGGAGCCCGTGGGCTGATCCGGACCGACGGAGCCCGATATATGAGGATTTGGGTGTCGATGCTGGACACGAGTATTTCATGATGTTTTCGGGTGCCAATGTTGGGTACCCCGTTTCTATGAGATTTACAGGATTGAGGACCGGATAGAGTGACAGCGCCTGAGTTATTTTGATTTTGGGGTGTTTTTGGTAGACACCGGGGTTTTCTATGATGATGGTTCGTGTAGATTCTATTTTATCCCATGCTCAGCATTCATTGTTATGCATTGCATCATGTAGTCATAGTACTTGATAGAGTACTTTGCATGATTACTGCGTACCCAGTTCATCATATAGATGTTATTATATTGCACTTGTTATGCATGATTATTGCATACCCAGTTCATCATATAGATGTTATCTGATTGCACATGTTAGTGTATCGCAGTACGTGCATACTCACGATTACCTTTATATGTTATTTACTATTCAGGAGTTGGCAACTCACCCCCATTGTGCCACAGTGTTTGCAGGTCGACCCTCAGAGTAGTTGCGGCAGGGCTACCTCTTTGTAACTTTTTGCTACGGATACCACTGCAGTTGGCGTGTGAGCCGTTTTGCTGATAGGTGGGTCTGCGGTATCAGTTTATTTTCCATTTGTAAACTCTATTGTATCTAGTACTCTCCATCTACTATTTCATGTATTGACTTAGAGACCAGGTGTGAGGACGATGTTGTATATTATTTTGTACTCTGGATGTCGAACTCGTGTTAGCCGACTTTATTTATGCAGTTTTATGCTGTTTTTCGCTTATATTGTCCATTTCTTCGCTACGTCGTCGTATACTATTCTTGTGGTGGTTGTTTCCGCCGTTGGGCATGATTGCTCCCGTTTGGGGATGTTTTATTCTTGTTATCAGTCATTTTACTTATATCATGTTTTGTACCCGTTTTCGGGGCTAGTTTTACAAAGGAGGTGCTGCCGAAATTTTTAAGAAAATAACTTAAACTTTAAGGATTTTACTGAAGGTTTTTTAAAGGTTTTAAACTAATGTTTTTAAACTAATGTTTTCATCACTCACTATTTCAATGGTTTTGATTTCTGGGTTTCGGCTTACTTAATCGCATTACGCCTGTAGACGTTACGTAGTTAAGTGCCGGTCACGGGCCAAACTTTGGGTCGTGACAAAGTTGGTATCAGAGCGTAGGTTTTACCTTTCGGAGTGTAGGATGACCTTGGTATGATGGAGTGGGTAGCTGAAGCAGAGTGTCGTAGCGTGTGTATGTTCCGCGGCATACTCACGACACGGTACTTCGCCTAAGTGACCTTATGACTTATTGGTTGAAATTCCTTCATGATTATATATATTCTTGTGATTCGATTTCCGTATTCTTATCGAATCTTGTTTCATTTCCATCCATTATGCCGCCGAAGACTACGAGGGCACAGAGAGCGGCCGCGAGAGCCGAGATTAGAGTTGACTCGTCTGAGACGAGGACTGACCCGGGCAGTACACCCGTTGTACCAGAGAAGACTGTTCCCCCTTCGACAGACCAGATCGTTATGCTAGGGGCCGGCATGCAAGAGATGCGCCAGATGATGGGGCCGTTAGTTAAGGCACTTCGAGCGCAGCGACCAGAGGTAGTTCCACCCGTTACGGGGACCGTGATGGTACCTATAGTTCAAGCAGTTGCACCTGTAGCTACAGAGGTTATCACAGTATCGCTATCTGAATTTATGAGGCTGAAACCTCCGGTCTTCACAGGCACCGATGCAGCCGAGGACCCACAGTCATTTATCGATAGGATGGCCCGGATATGTCGTTCACTCAGATGCGAGATGGGTGGAGTTCGCGATCTTTCGCCTGGAAGGTCTTGTGCAGAAGTGGTGCGAGTCGGTAGAAAAGGGCATAGCAACAGGTCTTCCTCCTATGACCTGGACTGAGTTCGTGACGGTATTTCTAGCTCGTTTCCTTCCACAGAGTGTCAAGGATGCTCGAGCGTGCAGGTTCGAGTCATTACGCCAGACACCGAATATGACGGTGGCGGAGTATGATGTGCAGTTCACTGAGCTATCTGTTTATTCCCCGTATTTAGTGGCTACTGAGGAGATGCGGGTCAAGAGGTTTGTTCGAGGCTTGCTTACCTTGTTGTTTCTTGCGATCAGCACACAGCATTGCGAGACCTATGCAGCAGCTGTAGATGCAACCCTATTAGTCGAGGAGTGTCTTGCCGAGACTTCGGTAGTTCCAGAACCGAAGAGAGTTCGCACTGATATGACTTCCTAGAGGCAGATGGGTAGGCGCCGCGGCAGACCCCCTCCAGGCTATGATGATGACGGAGGTTCGAGACGAGGTCGGTTATACAGCACCAATCCATAGGGCCAGCAGTCACCGTCTAGATGTTTCTGGTGCGGGAGTACTTATCACCACGTTCGAGATTGTCCGGAGCTACGTAAGGACGAGACAGCCGTACCACATGTTACATTTCCACCTTCTCCACCATAGAGGGCGTTGCCTCTTGTACCTGCTGTTGTTCCGCGTCAGACTTATGCACAAAGAGGTCGTAGTCGCGGAGGGTTTGCTCAGAGAGGACGAGGTGGCCGAGGTAGAGGACAGCCAGCTGCCGGCAGAGGACAGCCAGCTGCTGGCAGGGGACCGCCAGTCGCAAGTAGAGGATAGGCACGGGTATTCGCTTTGACGCATCAGGACGCGCAGGCGTCCAATGCAGTGGTCTCAGGTACCCGATCAGTATGTTCTTTTGATGCACACGTGTTGTTTGATCCGGGGTCTACACACTCGTATGTTTCTACACACTTCACGCCGAGTTTAGGCAGAGAGTTGGGTTTGCTTGACCAGCCGCTTGTTGTGACCACTCCCGTTGGCGAGTCATTTGTTGCTAGACACGTGTTCCGGTCGTGTGTTGTCCGTATTGGCGAGAGAGAGTTGCCTGTCGACTTGATACTTCTTGAGATGTTGGACTTCGACGTTCTCCTGGGCATGGACTGGTTAGCCACGTGCTACGCGTCTGTGGACTGCCGCGAGAAGACAGTTAAGTTTTATTTTCCCGGCGAGTCGGCTTTTGTTGTGCGGGGGGACCGTGGTGCCGCCCCTCACAGTTTGATTTCAGTCTTTCGCGCTAGTCAGCTTTTGAAGATGAGATGTCAGGGATTTCTAGCCTATGTTTGCGATACTAGAGCTACAAAGGTTCCGTTGGACCAGGTCCCGATTGTTAGTGAGTTCCCTAATGTTTTCCCTGACGAGCTGCTTGGGCTACCGCCTGAGCGCGATATTGTTTTCTGCATTGACTTGATTCCCGGCAAGGGGCATATTTCCATACCGCCTTATCGGATGTCCCCGGAGGAGCTCATAGAGTTGAAAGGTCAGTTGCAAGATTTGCTAGATAAAGAGCTTATTCGATCTAGTGTGTCTCCTTGGGGTGCTCCAGTCCTGTTCGTCAAGAAGAAGGATGGCAGTTTGTGCTTGTATATTGACTACCGCCAGCTGAACAGGGTTACCGTACGGAACAGATATCTCTTACCACGTATCGATGACTTATTCGACCAGCTTCAGGGCGCGGGATACTTTTCGAGGATTGACTTGCGATCAGGCTACCATCAGTTGCGGGTTCGGCAGGAGGATATTCCGAGGACGGCTTTTCGCACGCGTTACGGTCACTATGAGTTTTTGGTGATGTCGTTTGGACTCACCAACGCCCCAGCAGCATTTACGGACTTGATGAACCGCGTCTTCAGGCCGTATCATGATCAGTTCATCATCATATTCATCGACGATATCTTAGTGTACTCCCAGAACCGAGAGAAGCACGAGCAGCACTTGCGTATTACGTTGCAGACCATGAGGGAGCATCAGCTGTTCGCTAAATTCTCCAAGTGCGCATTTTGGCTCGACAGTGTAGACTTCTTGGGTCACGTTGTGACGAGAGATGGTATATGTGTGGACCTGAAGAAGATCGAGGCCGTTCAGCATTTGCCCAAACCAGCATCAGTTACAGAGATCCGCAGCTTCCTAGGCCTGGCTGGCTACTACCGACAATTTGTCCAAGACTTCTCCCGTATTGCAGCACCGTTGACCGGGAAGACCCGGAAGGGAGATCCTTTTGACTGGACGGAGGCGTGCGAGCATAGCTTTCAGCAGTTGCAGACTCGTTTGACTACGGCACCGGTGTTATCTTTGCCTTCAGGATTGGGCCGATTTGTGGTCTATTGCGACGCCTCTCGGGTGGGATTAGGTTGCGTGTTGATATAGTACGATAAGGTTATCGTGTATGCTTCTCGGCAGCTGAAGAAACATGAACAGAACTACCCCACTCATGATTTAGGGATGGCTGCAGTGGTGTTTGCACTCAAGATCTGGAGACATTACCTATATGGCAAGGCGTGCCAGATATTCACGGACCACAATAGCTTGAAGTATATATTTTAGCAGCGAGACCTGAATCTGAGACAACGCCGTTGGATGGAGCTAGTGAAGGACTACGATTGCGAGATCTTTTATCATCCGGGCAAGGCGAATGTAGTGGTGGATGCTTTGAGTCAGAGGCCCGGAGGTAGCCTATCTTGTTTAAGCACAGTGCAGAGGCAGTCGTCGGCAGATTGGAAGATTCTATGCGACAGCCGAGTGCAGTTTGAGTTTACTCCGACCGGGGGATAGCTTGCTCATATCCATGCACATCTACAGTTGCTTGACCATATCCATAAGGCGCAGCCCAGTGATGACCGTTTTTCAAAGATCAGGGAGCAGGTTAGGCAGGGCAAAGACTCCGAGTTCGTGATCGATGATCAGGGGGTACTGCGATTTGGGACTCGACTGTGCATACCAGATTTTGAGGGACTGAGGCATAAGATTCTCGAGGAGGTGCATCGATCGGTGTACAACGTTCATCCAGGTTCCACCAAGATGTACCATGATATAAGAGATGTTTACTGGTGGGAAGGGATGAAGAGGGACGTCACAGACTTCGTGTCGAGATGCCTGACTTGTCAGCAAGTCAAGGTCGAGCACCAGAGACCCGCGGGAGAGCTACAACCATTGCTTATTCCGGAGTGGAAATGGGAGCAGATTTCTATAGACTTCATTGTGGGTCTACCCAGGACCAGTCGAGGGTACGACGCCATTTGGGTGATCGTGGATCGATTGACGAAAGCAGCTCACTTTCTTCCAGTAAAGACCACTTTTGGATTTTCTCATTATGCCCAGATATACATCGACGAGATCGTACGATTGCATGGAGTCCCGACATGTATTGTGTCCGACCCAGGCATCCAGTTTACCAGCCAACTATGGCAGAGGCTTCAGGAGGCTTTGGGCACCCGCTTGAGTTTCACCACAGCATTTCATCCGCAGACCGACGGCTAGTCAGAGCGAACTATTCAGACTCTTGAGGACATGCTCCGAGTGTGCGTTTTAGATTTCTGGGGTAGCTGGGATCACCATTTCACCTTAGTAGAGTTCTCCTACAACAACAATTTCCAGGAGACCATCAAGATGGCACCATTCGAAGCTCTATATGGGAGGAGATGCAGATCGCTCGTCTGTTGGACAGAGCTCAGCGAGAGCAGAATTTTGGGGCCGCGGATTGTTAAGGAGACGACCACGAAGATCCAGTTGATTCGTGATAAGATGAGAGCAGCCCAGAGCAGGCAGAGATCTTATGTGGACCGTCGTCGGCTCAGACTTGAGTTTTCTGTTGGCGATCATGTTTTCTTGAGGGTCTCCCCAATTAAAGGCGTGATGAGATTTGGAAAGAAGGGGAAACTTAGTCCCAGATATGTGGGCCCCTTCGAGATCCTCGAGCGTATTGGTGTTGTTGCGTATCGGTTAACTCTTCCACCCATTTTCCCAAACGTTCACCCCGTCTTCCACGTTTGGATGCTCCGCAAGTACCTTCATGACCCGTCTCATGCGATTCAGCACCCGACGATCCAGCTGGAGCGCGACCTTTCTTTTGCAGAGAAGCCGGTGGTTATCTTGGATTGACAGGTGAAGAAATTGAGATCGAAGGTTATACCGTCCGTCAAGGTCCTTTGGCGTGGCCCGAGCAACGAGGAGGTCACCTGGGAGACCGAGGACGAGATGAGAAAGAAATATCCCCATCTCTTTGAAGGTATGCATAGTTAGATTTTTAAATTCGGGGACCGAATTTCTTTAAGGGGGAAAGATTGTAACACTTTGGAATTCGTTTAGATTAAGTTCGTGTTAATTAGCGTTAAAGCGTGTTTTTCATAAAATCTCGTAATTCAGTTAACTTCCACATAAACTAGAATAAATCAAACTTTAATTGTGAAATCATGTGATCTTATATATAAATGTGTTTTATTAATTATTAATTAGTTAGTGTTTACTTAATTAGAAAATTTTCTTAATTATATTTTCCTAAGAAAAATTAGTGTAACATGCAAAATTTCACCTTAGGCCAAGTTTTAACATGTCTACCATTTCAAAATTTTCATTTCATTCCTTGTAAATAAAAAACCAAAACAAAATAAAGCTTTAATGAAAAAAATAAGAAAAGAAATGAGGCATGGTGCATTTAATGGGCATGGGGGAGTGTTGACTTTGCACATTCTCTCTCTCTCTCTCTTCCTTCTCTCCTACACCCACAGCAGCAGCAGCACATTCATCATCATCTTCTTCTTCTTCCTCTTGCATCCAAGCACAAATCCCTACATAAAAAATTCATCTTTTCTTCATTAAACCCTTGCAAAACACCTCCTTTGTTGGTCTTGATGGCAATTCTTTGCCTTTGAAGGCAAGTGCAGCAAGTTTAGATCTCGTAAGACAAATTTGAGGTATTAAGCTCACCCAAATCCCCTTATTTCTAAACTTGTAGTTTTAATTAGCTAAAAGTTGTGTTTTTGTGAGTTTTAGAGCTAATTAGGTGGTTTAAGTGAAGATTAGGGTATGTTAGGGTTTTTATGGTTTGATTAACTTAATTATGTGCTACTAATGTTGTTTAAACCAAGTCATTTCTTCAGTTTACACTAAAATACTATTTTGTACCAAATTAGTGTTTTTAAAACATTTTTAAGCAAGATTATAGGATACGGTGAATCTGCTATATCTGCGATTATTTTCTTGATTTGAAAACATATACAGAATGATGTGCAGGCTTTTTAGAGTATTGTGTAGGATTTCGAGCCCGTTTTCCTCCCCAAAATCCGGCGAGATCCCTCCCAAATCCGATGTCACCGGCCTCCTGAAGGAATTGGGAGTTGGTGCTGTGCGGGGGAGGGGGGTGTCTGTATGTTTTTGTCTGTGTTTGGTGTTGTTTATTTTCTTGGTCTTGTTCCAAGTAAAAATCTGGGTCCATTTAACCTTAATTTGTGTTTTGTGACTTGTGCGACACGTACGCTTCGAGTCTGGGTTCAGTGGGTTCTGTGTGTCGCATCACATAGGGATAGTTCTGGGTTTGTACACATATGTTTTAGTGTATTGATTTGCACACGCGTTTAGCTTGCGACGCTAGTTTCTTGTGTGATCTTGTTATCGCGTTTTTGCAGGGTTTTAGCCTTATGAATGTTGTTTGTATAAATTCTAGGTTCGCAGGCGGGGATTTCGGACGCCGCGAAGAAGGGGAAGCAGGTGGTCGGATACACTTAGCACGAGATCACCGGTGAGTAGATTTAACATCTACGGAGAAATCGCCCGTATGGCGTTAAGCGTCTGGGCTTGATAGGATATTGTAGCCGCGTGTTATATTCATATATATATTTCTTGTGCATATGTACCATTGTAGCGTACGCCTCTTTTGTTGCATATAGACACAGTATTTATGTAACACCGCACTGTTACTAACGGTTCAAGCTGCACGAGCAATAATTGTATGTTACACACACCGTTAGTGATTGCCATAACACTCGCACTATAGGACTGCTACGAACCATAAATCGTTTAGATTATCTCATCATTGAAGATTAGACATGATTATGTCCCTTTGTGTGCATACATGCTTGCGTATATACCACTTGTACATCCATATTGGCACCTATACATATTGTACACTCATGCTTGCGTATATACCACTTGTACATCCATATTCGCGCACATGCATATTGCACATCCATACTTGCATATATATATATATATATATATATATATATATATATATATATATATATATATATCTTTGTGCATCCATGCCTACATACATACTCTTGCACATACATAGATGATGCTGACTTTGATTTTGGAAAATTGGGGACCACATGAAATATTTTCAACTGGATCTTTTTAAAAGAGCGGTTTTCCCCTTTTACTCATAGTACGATTTTATGCGGCATACGACACATTGCATGGATTTACGCAGTGAGTTTTGGATTCATGTGATTTCTGGATTTGAGAACCGTGGTATTATTTCAAGAAAGTATGCACTGTTTTGAAAAACCCGGTTTCTCTTGATATGATATTTCAGTTCATTCACCATACATTTTCTCGATTCTGAGACGTGTGACATGTGAAACTCGATTCGAGGAGGAGGATGATACTTTTGCGGGTACATGGTGGACCCGGTATGGTACCCCGGGGCGAGAGAGAGATTTCGTGTGAATGACGATGAGCCTGGCAGAGGGACTCCTACCTACCGGTGTCTGGTTGGACCTGGCGGTTATCCAAAGGATACTTACCAGAGTCGAGAGATGGATACGGGCCGACCCGTACTGCCGGGGCCGAGGGCCAATTCCGTAGACGGAGCCCATGGGCCGATCCGGACTGACAGAGCCCAATATATGAGGATTTGCGTGCCGATGCTGGACACGAATATTTCATGATGTTTTCGGGTGCTGATGTTGGGCAGCCCGTTTCTAAGAGATTTATAGGATTGAGGGCCGGATAGAGTGACGGCGCCTGAGTTATTAGGGTTTTAGGGTGTTTTTGGTAGGCACCGGGGTTTTCCACGATGATGATTCATGTAGATTCTATTTTATCCCATGCTCAACAATTATTGTTATGCATTGCATCATGTAGTCGTAGTACCTGATAGAGTACTTTGCATGATTACTGCGTACCCAGCTCATCATATAGATGTTATTAGATTGCACTTGTTATACATGATTATTGCATACCCAGTTCATCATATAGATGTTATCTGATTGCACATGTTAGAGTATCGCAGTACGTGCATACTCGCGATTATCTTTATATGTTATTTACTATTCACGAGTTGGCAACTCACCCCCGTTGTGCCACAGTGTTTGCAGGTCGACCCTCAGAGTAGTTGCAGCAGGGCTACCTCTTTGTATCTTCTTGCTACGGATACCACTGCAGTTGGCGTGTGAGCCGTTTTGCTGATAGGTGAGTCTGCGGTATCCGTTTATTTTCCATTTGTACACTCTATTGTATCTAGTACTCTCCATCTACTATTTCATGTATTGACTTAGAGACCAGTTGTGAGGACGATATTGTATATTATTTTGTACTCTGGATGTCGAACTCGTGTGGGCCGACTTTATTTATGTAGTTTTATCTTTTATGCTGTTTTTCGCTTATATTGTTCATTTCTTCGCTACGGCGTCGTATATTATTCTTGTTGTGGTTGTTTCCACCGTTGGGCGTGATTGCTCCCGTTTGGGGATGTTTTATTCTTGTTATCAGTCATTTTACTTTTATCATGTTTTGTACCCGTTTTCGGGGCTAGTTTTACAAAAGAGGTGCTGCCGAAATTTTTAAGAAAATAACTTAAACTTTAAGGATTTTACTCAAGGTTTTTTAAAGGTTTAAAACTAATGTTTTCATCACTCGCTATTTTAATGGTTTTGATTTCTGGGATTCGGTTTACTTAATCGCGTTACGCCTGTAAACGTTAGGTGGTTAAGTGCCGGTCATGGGCCGAACTTTGGGTCGTGACATAAAGACAAATCCCGAGACCGACTTATAGTCGTCATTATCACTCTGGAAGCTCGAATCGGTAAAGTACTCCACTTGAAGTTCCCCGTTACCATACACCAAGAACATCTCTTTAGTCTTTCTCAAGTACTTGAGAATGTTCTTCACAGCTGTCCAGTGACTCTCTCCAGGATCTGCTTGATACCTACTCACTACACTTAGTGAGTATGCTACATCGGGTCTGGTATATAGCATCGTGTACATGATAGAGCCTACTGCCGAAGCATAGGGTATCTCTTGCATGCGAGCTCTCTCCAAATCAGTCTTGAGAGACATCTCTTTGGAGAGAGTGAGTCCTGAGATCGTGGGTAAATTCCCACTCTTGGATTCTTCCATACTAAACCTCTTTAGTATGGTGTCAATGTATCTGGATTGGGACAATCCCAGTATCCATTTCGATTTATCTCTATAGATCTTAATTCCCAATATGTAGGAGGCATCACCTAGATCTTTCATTGAGAATCTTTGGGATAAGAAGAGCTTGACCGAGTGCAGCATAGGAACATCATTTCCTATCAAGAGTATGTCATCCACGTACAATACGAGGAAGACAACCTTACTCTCTGCCACCTTCTTGTATATACAAGGTTCATCTACATTCTTGATGAAGTCAAACTCTTTGACTACCACATCTAAAAAGATGTTCCAACTCAGCGATGCCTGTTTTAACCCGTAGATGGATTTAAGAAGCTTGCACACCTTCCCGCTGCTCCCACTATCTACGAAGCCCTCTGGCTGAGTCATGCACACGCTTTCTTCTAAATCACCATTTAGAAAGGCGATCTTAACATCCATTTACCAGATTTTGTAGTCATGGTATGCAACAATAGAAAGTAGGATCCGGATGGACTTAAGCATAGCCACCGGAGAAAAGGTTTCATCAAAATCCACACCTGGTCGTTGACGAAAACCTTTTGCAACAAGTCTAGTTTTGAAAGTCTCAATTTTTCCATCTACACCAAGTTTCTTCTTAAAGATCCATTTGCTCCCAATGGGTTTTACCCCTTTAGGAGCAACTTCCAAAGTCTATACTTTGTTGGTGTATATGGATTCCATCTCAGACCGCATTGCATCCAGCCATTTCACAGAGTCCCTACTTGTGATGGTCTGCTCGAAGCTAGATGGGTCATCATCTTCCATGATGCAATCCTCGCTCCCACCATCAATAAGAAAACCATAGTATCTCTCAGGTGGATGAGGAACCCTACTAGATCGGCGGAGAGGCTAAGGTTCGTTGGGAGCTATCAAATCCTCTGGTTCTACCAAATCATCTGTCGTAGTCTGTATCGCTAGAACTTCTTCCACTTCTACCTCATTGCCATTAATTTATTTCATAAGATAACCCTTTTCTAAAAAGGTGGCATGTCGAGAAACAAACACCTTTTGTTCCTCAGAGTGGTAGAAGATATACCCTCGTGAATGTTTGGGATATCCTGTAAACTTACACAGAACTGACCTTGCCTGGAGCTTTTCCGAATTCTTTGTTCTCACATATGCCGGATAACCCCATATCTTAATATAATTAAGATATGGTCTCTTTCCTTTCCATATCTCATATGGATTGGTTGGCACAGATTTGGTGGGAACCATATTCAATATGTCTGTAGCTGTCTCCAGTGCATAACCCCAAAAGGAAATAGGCAACTCAGCGGTGCTCATCATAGAGCGCACCATATCTAATAGGGTGCGATTCCTCCGCTCCGATACACCATTGTGCTGTGGTGTATACGGAGGAGTAAGCTGAGAGAGAATCCCATTCTCTTTTAGATAGTCGAGGAACTCATTGCTCAAGTATTCTCCTCCTCGATCAGATCGAAGGATTTTAATACTTTTACCCGTTTGGTTCTCGACTTCGTGCTTATATTCTTTGAATTTCTCAAAAGCTTCAGACTTTTGTTTCAACAGGAACACATGTCGTATCTTGAGAGATTGTCTGTAAATGTAATGAAGTACGAGGAACCATTCCTGGCATGTGTAGACATAGGACCACATACATCACTATGTATCAGTCCCAAGAGTTCCGTAACTCTTTCTCCGTGTCCATTAAACGGAGTTTTGGTCATCTTGCCTTTGAGATATGACTGGCAAGTGTCATAAGATGAAAATTCGAACGAATTCAAATATCCATCCTTATGTAACTTAGCTAGTCGTGTCGCATTGATATGACCTAGTCTATAATGCCACAAGAAGGATTCGTTCATTTCTGAACTCTTCCTCTTGTGTGTGTTTTGTACGTTAAGAACTATGGTTTGATTTAGAATATATATGCCATTATTTAACGAGCCTGATCCAATCAACTTTTGAGAAGATGTTCATAACATCATCCTATACTACCAAATTATATCCTTCTTTACTTAATATAGAAACTGATATAAGATTGCATATCAGGGTCGGTATGTAATAGCATTCTTTCAGAATCAATGTATTACCATTTGGTAATACAAGGTGATATTCGCTAACTGCTTTTGCTGCAACATTTGCACTATTCCCTAGTCTTACGGAATGATCACCCATTCCCAGTTATCTACCTTTCCTTAGCCCATGCAACATATTGCATATGTGGGATCCTGATCCGGTATCTATTGCCCAGGACGTAGAGTGAACTGAGAAACAGTTCTCGATAACTAACACACCCGAAGAAGATGCATCAACACGCTTATTCTTCGTTTGGGCGGCTTGGGAATCCGGAAATTCCCCTATTTCCTGCTCAGTCTTATAACAATTATAATAAAGAACGGAACCAACGTTCCCCTGCTCAGTATAATAAGCGGGTTCAGTCAATACATCCATATTATTATCTTGATTAAGGCCTGACATGGTCGCTACCTAGAGAGAGAGAAAGAGAGAAAGAAGAAAACACTCAGCATATGCTCTTGCAAGATTAGATTGGTTATTATCTTATCTAATCAGGATGGCTCCCACTGTTTTTATCAAATCTTCCTTCAAATCCAAAAAGGTAAAACTAGCCGGGATTAATTACACCTTACAAGTTTGCCAATCTTTCAGCTAGGCCAGTGTCAGTACTTTGAGGGAGGTTCCCCGTGCTTTCACACGGACCTAATTAAAATAAACCTCATTTTCCCAGAGGTATAACCCCTTTAACACCTTTCTAGACACCTACTTGATCGGCTAATTGTCATATGTAAAACTCTCCCAGGAGTAACTCTTACTTGCAGTGGGTATCGGGATCCAACTATGTCATAGAAGGTATGGAATCTCATTGCAAATTTCAACAATTGAAATTCCTGATAATACTTTTACCCCTAGCATCCTATGACCTTGACGCAGACCAAACAACCCATAATCCGCTAGTCAAGTTCAACCCGTACATTTTTTGATTGAATTAAACCTACCCGTACGACCCTTGACGCAGGCCGAATTACGCTGTACAAATACCCTAATTCAATCGCATCTCATGCTACAGATAAGTACTAATTAGCTACCGTACACTACGCCTTGACGCAGGCCAAACTACTGTAGCACGAATACTAAAATAGCACTTATCTTAAATGACGGAGGGCTACGCAGGTTTTTAAGAAAACTATGAGCTTAATGAACTTGATATCGTTGTAGAAACAAGTGATTTTTGAGGCTTTTACTAGTTTCGTTACAGAGGTCACTCCCGGTGAAGGGATCTTGGCTCTTTCCTTATCGAATAAGGTGCAGGATATTTCATAAATACCACTATGCAAAGCAAGAACTAAAGAAGCAATCAAAAACTAAACCGAGTGAGTTTTAGCATCTGCTAGTTTCGCTAAAGAGGTCACTCCCGGTGAAGGGATCTCGGCTCTTTCCTTATCGAATAAGGTGCTGGATATTCTACAAGGAATACCGCTATGCAAAACAAAAACTAGAGCTACCCTTTTTGAAAATTTGATTCTACAACATCTCTTAGGTTTCTTTTCTTTGATTAATCTTATTAATGAATTCCCATCATTTATGCTTCCTAAGCATCACAGAAGAAACGAAAATACAACGTACGCTTATGCCATCCGCATTCGCCACAGTGTCCCGTTATGTACCGTTAGGTTTCTTAACTAACGGCATACCGGGGAGGGACTAGCGCGGGTGCAAAACATAAGCAACGTTTATTATATATCATATATATAATAATAAAGCATTCGTCTCACGCATATAAAGTGATCACATCACAGAATATCAGCAGCAGTAGATAACATATGAAACATTGGAAATATTAGGAGGTCTGTATTTTGTATTTAGCCAACAATAGAAAATACGGATTCCACGATCGCGATAAATAGCCAAACCCACATCCCTAGACCCCTACGAGAGCGGCAAGCAACCCTACCAATTCTAGAGTTAGGAGACCCGGACTCGACTCCTCGAGATGGTCTCCCACTGGACTCTAGAAACCGGTTACTTGTGCTCCACACCTTGGGTTTATCCTAATGCGGAAAAGTAAATAATATACAACAATGGTGACATCATTCTCAACCCAGAAGTGCCCTAATAAAATAATATTACATACAATGAATTTTACATGAATGAAAATGAAAACTCTCATCTCATATAAAAACCCCGGCTATTCAAAACACGACAATCCAATATAACATATCACAGCAACACATAACATCACATGTCATCAACGTAAGTAAATATGCGTATCACAATTGTCGTTGACATATAGCAACGAAACCGGTGATATACCACATATTACACTTACGGTCGCAGAAAAGAAAATGTCAAACTACAACATTTGGAATCCACAATCACCTTAGACATCATAAACCCGAAATATCACATACTTCGGATTTCATGCCAAACTATATGAATTCCATATATTGTATCACATTCTACAAATAGTTAGACGATGTTAAACATGTTGGAGATAGTGCCCTCAGAGTCAATTATTGGATCACAGGCACGTGATTGCAATGATTGAGGGAGGACCTATCCCGGTAGGACAGTCTTACTCGAGATGATAGTATGCTATCTGGTTTATCTTTATCATCGTGTACTGCTTTAGGTGATAAGACAGGTCGCTATTACACGTTGATAGAGCCCCTAGGATTCATGCTTGACTACCAGCAGTATGAGGGCGATCATATACGTGGGAGCTGGTAGTCTATAAGCACATCCTTAAAAGGTCCCTAGTCGTGGGAGTTTCGAGACAGGGCATCGATACTCCAGAGTAGACTAGTGTATACAGTCGAGACCCCGATGAGGGGCGGTGGCCGGTCTCACAAGCCACTGGTGTCAGTTGGTTCACCTAAGATGTATACAGGTGCTCATTGGGTTATGAGTACACCGGACAGGACTCGCCGGGAACATGCTAGTTGGTCTTATACCTGACGTCAGATAGCAGTTCCCTGGTGACATGTGTACATGTTAGTTCATCGACCTGGGGATCGTCATTTGTCTCGTGTGAGTTCCCACTGTACTTTGATTACTACCCTACCACGCTCAAAGGAGATGTGCAAACATGTTTTAGTTGGGTACAGTCCCGAGCCACATGGAGGCAGTGAGCGGATCTTCAGGGGTTCGTCTCTCCCGGTATTGGGGGTGAGGTCGCGCTGTGGCTAGGAGAGCCATTACACGAAGCACTCGGCCGAGGCAGGAGATTTACTTATAGGTATTCCAGTAGTATCTCAGGGTGTTCTGGGCTACACTCCGACGCGACTTGTACCGCTTTTAGGGGTCTGACTTTTACCAACCCCCTAGGCCCGCCATGCGATGCTCATAGACGAACGGACCGGACTGTACGGATATTGTCACTGACAGGCTCAGTAGGGTGTCAGGATGAGTTCGCTCATCGACATCCCTTTTGGTCAATACCTGGTAGCCCGTTACGTATTGGCTTATACCTCTGACGTGCTAGTGGTTAAATCCACAACCAAGGTGTTGACGAGTCTTTAGAGTCCCCCACATTCAGTTGCTCAAGTTTTTGGGCGAAAAGTTGGCTTTGCTCGGGACGAGCAAATGATAAGTTTGGGGGTATTTGTTCATATCAGATTTTTGCATTTTCATACCGCCCAATTTTTGTCACATTGCATATCGGTAGATACTCTTGAGCCGTGTTTGCTAGTCAATTGCAGGATACAGGTTCTCGGTTCTAAAAACGGTGAAATTCATGGAAAACATGACAAAATCCGGGTTCCTGCCAACCACTGAGAAAACACGGTCTCCGCTCTTCATCCGTATGTTGCCAGATACCAGTTTAGGAAGACAAAATGGCAAATCAATGTCGTTGTCATGCATAAGGCTCAATGGCAGCACAAGATCCAAGAAATCTACGCGGAGCTCAAGAAAATCATGACAAAAGACAACACATCCAATCACCCTTTTGGTCAACAGAAATTCTGGAAAAATTGTGAAGAAATTTCCAGAAAATACATATACCAGAATAAAGGGGACATCAAACCAGGGAAGCACAAGAAAATTGGGGAGCCAACTCCTCTATTAGGCCGCGGATCCGCGGCCTAAGCATGCTTAGGCCGCGGATCCGCGGCCTTATGGTGGCGGCAGACAGAGAGTTTTCAGGGGTAGAATTGTCTTTTCATTTGGGTTCTGGTGGTTGCCCTAGGTTTTCATTTTTCAGCCTATAAATAGCCCAGAACTTTGTGAAGGAAAGGGAGCATAATCTTGTATTCTCTTTTCTAGGTTTAGTTGTGTTTCTTCTTCCTCTTCTCATCTCTTCTCCATTAAAACTTGTAGTGAGCTTTGTGAGTGAAGAATGATGAATAAAGAAGACTCTTTTGCTATTATATCTTGTCTTGTTCTTTTATAATTGCTTGTAATTTTAATTTGTTAACTAGTTGTTGTTCTTTCTTGTTGTTTCTTTCTTTTCTCTTTTCCGTTATCATTAAAACAACCATGATGCTTACGCTTGATCCTTGCCAAGGTGAGGTCGCAAATAGCTAGTTGTTCTCTTCTAATCCCTTCTTTCTATCTTCCTCTTTTGTTTTGTTTTATTTTACCGTATCATGATGTGTGAGTAGTTTCATATTTGTTAGGGTAGGATAAGGGAAGTTTGAGAGAAGGAAATCTCTCTCACTCTTTCCTTGCCCAACAGCTTAATTCGACTCCCGTTAATTGAACCACAATCCGCTCCTTACGGCACCCTATCCTACATGATAGCGGTGATTCCGTAGTGAGACCGGTTGTGGTTGAATTAACCGGAGGTTATGGCTAAGAGCCAAGAACGGACGGACAAGCACCAAAAGGAAGAACTTATGCGTTGGAAAGCCTAGCTTATACTCGCAAGTTTCTTCCTAGTCGTGCTAATCCCCGTTGTTGCCAATTACCGTAACACCGATATTAAGAGGGGCAACGAAAGATGTGGGAGACTCCTAACTCAAACTAACCTAATCCTCACCCTAACATGCTCTCTTTACATATTATTTTACCGCTTAATTAATCACAAAAAAATCTGAAAAACTGGACTTAACTCGTTAAAGCACATAGAAAAAGATTCCCATCTCCCTGCGGACGACCCGTACTCAACCGGCTAGCTACAAGCGAAACCGTCTTGATTGCGGTATTTAACTAAAACTTGAACACGCAGAATCGCTAACAATCATATGGCGCCGTTGCCGGGGAGACGGTAGTTTATTTCCTTGTGTAATTTCGGGTTAACTTGTGAATATAACCGAAAAACAAAACAAAAAAAAATATACATTGTAAAAAAACCATCTTGTTGTTTTTGATTAGCTTTTGTGCAAGTGTGCAGAAAAATACGAAGTTCAAGATCGGCGCCAAAGACGTCGGATAAGACGGAGTTCAAGTACAGTGCCAAAGACGTGGGAAGATAGACCCACATTTCGCGGCTACACCACGACAGATCAAAACGGAACAAACGGTCTACTGTCAAGATCTGGAGCAGGTACAGTGAGCAAATAAAAATTCAGAAGATCCAGACAAGCAGAGGAGACCCATACCAGCACCCACACAAAAACTGAAGGCCCAACTCCCTGTTACTGCCGCGGAACCGCGGCAATAGAGGGCTTAGGCCGCGGATCCACGGCCACTTGGTGCCTTTGGGCTGCCAAATTCTCTCTGTAAGTCTCTCTCCTCTCTCCCACTCCTCTGGACTCCAATAAATTGTGTTTTCTGCAGATTTCTTTGCGCAAACTCTTCTCCCCCTTCCAATAAACTGTTCTTGTGCAGGATTCTTTGCGCCGCGCTAAAAATAAAAAAATTGTTTGCAGTTGCTTTGTTACTGCTTTGCATTTCTTTAATACGGACTTAAGGGGCTTGAAACCAATCCAGATTGGGTGGGGATTTCATCACCCTTCCCAGGACCCCAAAAATCACAAAAGCATATGCATTGTCCATTGTAAATTAAAAAATACTAGACTTCAGCCCTAAGGACTTCGCGCTCATTAGGAGAAGATAAACCGTGTTTAGAACCTCGCTTAACGGTATATTGTTTACGGGGTGTCTAGGAAAGTGTTAACGGCGCAACCGCCAAAAGAGAAAGGGTTATTTAATTAAGGAACTTCGCGAAAGCGTTGGACAACCCCCCCTTATCTCTGCACTTACCTGGCCTCGTGATCAGTGTATTTTTAAGCCCGTTTCTCGACACTGTTTAACTTCGACAATCAAGTTCAGGAGCAGGTCTAGTAGACCTAGGTTACCCTAGATCTAGGTGTGATTGTGCATATCTTGTTTGTGATTACTTAAGCCGTATATCCGTACATATTTCTGTAAAGCTCTTTCTAAAAAAAAAAAAAAGAAAGAAAAAATCAAAAACTTTTATAAAAACTTGCCCTTTGTCGCCAAATCCATTTTTTAACCCACCACCCATCGCCTTTCTCCATTGACGTTTTCTTACCCTCACCTTCTCCGCTTTGACTATACTAAACTCGTTTAGTGTATGTCCGCTTGGACTCGGGACACTAGCGCCCGTCTAGTCCGCGTTACGTTAGTCGCTACCGACTACGCGATCGACTCAGACGTCGATACTCCGTCCACTCCTCTTTCACCCCTTCCTTTGCCGGCCAACTCCGACGTTGACCGGAATTCTGTTCATACATCTTCGCCTTCACCTTCACTTTCACCGACCTCTTCTTCCGCGATTTCAGGATTTAATCCGAACATCTCTTTGACCACCCCTGGATTGGCTCCACCTCCTACGGAGACCAATATCCCACCACCAACGCCTGTTGTAGCGCCGCAGCGAATCGCGCTCCAGGATCGTTTCTATCCCACCCGTTCTGCACTTCCCACCTGCCTTTCTCTTCCTCCGGCCAATGGGGACAACTTTGAAATTAAGCCCCACTTCATCAACATGCTTCCACGTTTTCATGGGCTTGAATCTGAAGATGCCTATATCTTCATCAATAAATTTCAAAACGTCTGTGCCATGATGAAAACCACCCAGCTGTCGGACGATGCTATACGTCTACGGGTCATTCCGTTCACTCTATGCGATCTTGCTGAAAAATGGCTGTATAGCACCGCTTCCCACTCCATAACCAGCTGGGACGAGTTTGTTAAAGCGTTTCTCAAAAAGTTTTATCCGAATGATAAAACCGCAAGGATTCGAAATGAAATCAACCAATTCTCTCAGCTTCCTTCTGAACCCTTCTGGAAGTGCTTTGACCGGTACAAAGACCTTCTTGTTCAGTGTCCTCACCACGGTATAGAGAAATGGCAACTCTGCCAAACCTTATACGAGGGCCTGAACCCAGCAATGAAGCAGTTGTTGGAAACCATCTGTCAGGGCCACTTCCTATCGAAATCTGACGAGGAAGCGTGGCAGTTCTTTGACGACCTTGCGGAGCAAACGCTACAATGGGAGAGCACCAGACCGACTTCTTCTTCTTCTACCTCCACTTCTACCGGTCAGTCTAGGGTAGGAATTCACCAACTTGATGTCTCTATTGCGATGAAAGCTGAAATGGCTGCGATAACAAGAAAGCTTGAAGCGATAGAGAGCAAATTTTCTTCTCCTGCTCCTGCCCCTGTTCTTCCCCTTCATACCATCTGTGCTTGTTGTTCCGATCCTTCTCACTTGACCGAAGAGTGTCCTTACAATCCACCCTCGCAAGGACAGGATCAGGTCAATGCTGCATTTTAGCAAAGACCGAGGAATGATCCATACTCTTCCACCTACAATCCCGGTTGGAGGAACCATCCCAGTTTCGCCTGGAATCAGAATCAGAATCAATTCCAAGGCAACAACTTCCAAAGGCCCCCTCCGCCGCAACAACAAGCGCAACAACAAACTCAACATCAATATCAGCAGCCCTTCCAACCCCAACCTTTCCAAAATCAGACGAACAACTTTGCACCAAACAATTCTTTTCCACCAAACAACTTTGTTCCGTCAAACAATGATAAGGTTTCCTCGCTCGAACGAAGTCTGGAGGCGTTCGTTAAACAATCGACCCAATCCACTGCCAACATCCAGTCTTCCATTCAGTCCTTAGTGCAACACACTGCCGCTCACGGGCAAAGCATCAAAACCATCGAGGCCCAGATTGCACAACTGAATGCGGCCTTAAGCGAGCGAGACAAGGGGAAGCTCCCGTCCCAGCCACTCCCAAATCCCGGTCACCCACATAATGCACATGTTGCTCTCGAACAACAGAACCAGAATATGAGTACCGTGACCACACTGAGATCGGGAAGGATGCTGCAAAACAACATTGGCAAACGAATCAACGATGACACCCCGGCCGCTGCTTCTTCTTCTTCTTCTTCGTCTTCTGAGCCTATTCTCCGTTCTTCACAAGGCTCTCCTTCCTCTTCTTCTGCTTTGAATGGACCCACTTCTCACTCCACGAAAACACCTGTTCTGGGATCCGTTCCAACTCCACAATCTCCTCCTCCAGCATTAGACTCAACCAATTTTCAAAATGTTCCATTTCCAAACCGGTTGAGGTCTAATAAACAAAATCCTCAAATGGAGAAGATTCTGGAGTTATTTAAGCAGGTTAACATTAAAATTCCTCTTTTAGATGCTGTCCAACAAGTCCCGTCCTACGCGAAAATCTTAAAGGACTTGTGCACGAAAAAGAGGAAGTCTCAGGTACCCAAGAAAGTTTTCTTGGCTAGTGCTGTGAGTGATGCCCTTACCCAATCTTTACCACAAAAACGGAAGGACCCTGGCTGTCCTACGATTTCTATTACTATTGGGGATAAGAACATCAACCGCGCACTATTAGATCTTGGTGCCAGTGTTAACCTGGTTCCGTATTCAGTATACGAGCAATTAGGCGTCGGAGAGCTGAAACCCACGCACTGCATTCTCCAAATGGCCGACCGATCGATCACCCATCCTAGGGGTGAGCTAGAGGATGTGTTAATTAAAGTCGGGGACTTCATATTCCCCGTTGACTTCATTGTATTAGAAACACAGCCTATAGCTAACCCCCGGAATCAAATTCCGGTGATACTCGGTTGCCCATTCCTTGCAACCTCAAATGCTGTGATCAATTGTCGCAATGGTTCGATGAACCTCTCTTTTGGAAACATGACGATTGAACTCAACATTTTTAGGTTGGGGAATCAGCCCGCCGAACCTAATGCTCATATACTGGACGTCTGCTCGATCCAGGAGATCACCCCAGAAGAGTGTGAATTCGAGGAGTTTCTGTTTGATCACGATAATCTTGACGCCACTAGTGCGTTTCTCTTCGAACCTGCTGCTGTTTCTGCGCCCGACAACGACTACGAGTGTTTCACGTTTTCAAACGATCTTAGCCGCGCACAACCCGAGTTTGAATCTTTCAAATTCCCGGATGAGTTACCTGAACCATCCGACTCGGTCGCTTACACTCGTTTTGAACCTTTGCTGGAGTCCTTTGAGTTCGAGACCTCTGCACCAATCCTGCCTTCCATCGTTTCACCTCCAACGCTCGAACTCAAGCCTTTGCCGTCTCACCTTAAGTACGCTTACTTAGGTGAGAACGAGACCCTCCCTGTCATCATTTCGGCTTCTCTAGCTCCAGAGCAAGAGAAAGCCCTTCTCGTGGTCTTGCACAGCAACAGGCAAGCTTTTGGCTGGTCCATGGCGGACATCAAGGGGATTAGTCCCCTGATCGTTGAGCATCACATTCATCTGATGGATGATGCCAAACCAGCCCGGGATCCACAAAGACGTCTCAATCCAGTCATGAAAGAGGCTGTGAAGAAGGAGATCGTAAAATGTCTAGATAGTGGTATCATTTACCCTATCTCTGATAGCCAGTGGGTTAGCCCCATTCATGTTGTCCCCAAGAAGTCGGGCATCACGGTCATAACCAACGAGGCAAACGAGTTAATCCCTACTCGCACCCAAACTGGGTGGCGAGTTTGCATTGATTACAGAAAACTCAACGCCGCAACGCGGAAAGACCACTTTCCGCTACCTTTCATTGACCAGATGCTTGAACGATTGGCCGGACACGAGTACTACTGCTTTCTAGATGGCTACTCCGGCTATAATCAAATTCCCATCGCCGAAAAAGACCAGGACAAGACCACTTTCACTTGTCCTTTCGGCACGTTTGCATATCGTCGCATGCCCTTTGGGTTATGCAATGCGCCCGCTACCTTCCAGCGGTGTATGATGGGTATCTTCTCGGACATGGTGGAAAAATTTCTGGAGATTTTCATGGATGACTTCTCCATCTTCGGCGATTCCTTCAACGAGTGTTTGCTGCATCTTGACGCTGTCCTTACCCGATGTAAGGACAAGAATCTCACTTTGAACTGGGAGAAATGCCACTTCATGGTGCGCGAAGGTATTGTCTTAGGACATATCATCTCGCAAAATGGCATAGAGGTTGACAAAGCAAAGATTGAGGTCATTTCCAATCTACCTCCTCCCCGATGCGTCAGAGATATTCGAGCCTTCCTTGGCCATGCCGGTTTCTATAGACGGTTCATCAAGGACTTTAGCAAGATTGCTAGGCCTTTGACTCTTTTGCTGGCCAAGGACACGCCATTCGACTTCAACTCGAGCTGTGTGACTGCCTTCGAGTCATTGAAAAGCTCACTCACTTCTGCTCCCGTTCTTTCTTCACCTGACTGGACGCACCCATTCGAGATTATGTGCGATGCATCCGACTTTGCCATCGGTGCTGTCCTTGGACAACACATCAACAAGATGCCGCACGTAATCTATTATGCGAGCCGAACCCTGAACGACGCCCAACTCAATTATACAACAACTGAGAAGGAATTCTTAGCTGTTGTATTTGCTTTAGAAAAGTTCAGGCCCTACCTCATCGGCTCTCCAGTCATTGTCTACACGGACCATTCTGCTCTGCGCCATCTTTTTGCGAAGAAAGATGCAAAATCTCGGTTAATACGTTGGATCCTCTTGCTTCAAGAGTTTGACCTTGTCATTAAGGACAAACGAGGATGTGAAAACGTAGTTGCCGACCATCTCTCATGACTTCCTTCTTCGCCTTCGCTTCCAATTCCGATCAACAACGTTTTCCCGGATGAACAGCTCTTGACAGTATCTTGCGAACCCCGGTTCGCAGATATTGTGAACTATTTGGCCACGGGATTACAACCGACCGAATGGTCAAGTCAGGACAGACTTCGCTTCTTATCCAAAGTAAAACACTTTTACTGGGACGAACCCTATCTGTTCAAGTACTGTCCCAACCAGATTATTCGTCGGTGTGTCCCTGATGAGGAATTCAAGAGTGTGCTGTCATTTTGCCACGATCAAGCGTGTGGCGGGCATTTTGGCCCCAGAAAGACAGCCGAGAAGATCTTGCAATGTGGTTTCTACTGGCCACAACTTTTCAAAGACGCTCATTACTATTGTAAGACTTGCTCCCGGTGCCAACACATGGGCCGGATATCCCGGAGGAACGAGATGCCGCTCCAACCAATCTTGGTTGTGGAGATTTTCGATATTTGGGGGATAGATTTCATGGGACCGTTTCCCAGCTCTTTTGGGAACTTGTACATCCTTCTCGCTGTTGATTACGTCTCTAAATGGGTCGAGGCTGTGCCCAGCCGGACTAACGACAACAAGGTTGTCGTTAGGTTCCTTAAAGAAAACATTTTCTCCCGGTTCGGGCACCCTCGAGCGATCATTAGCGACAATGGAAGTCATTTCTGCAACAAAACTTTCGAAGCCTTGATGCGGAAATACTCCATTAATCATAAGCTCTCTACGCCCTATCACCCCCAAACCTGCGGGCAGGCCGAAGTTTCAAATCGGCAAATCAAGCAGATACTGGAGAAGACGGTTTCCAAGAACCGTAAGGATTGGTCGCTGAAACTCACTGATGCCCTTTGGGCCTTTCGAACCGCTTATAAGACCGACCTTGGCATGTCTCCCTATCGGCTTGCGTACGGAAAAGCCTGCCACCTACCTGTCGAAATAGAGCATCGCGCATTTTGGACGATAAAGGAGCTGAATCTGTCTCTCGAGGATGCGGGCAGCCATCGGAAGCTGCAGTTGAATGAACTGAGCGAGCTTAGGGATGAGGCTTACGATAACGCGGTTGTCGTTAAGAACCGAACGAAGGTGTTTCACGATAAACACCTTTTGCGCAAAACCTTCGTACCTGGTCAGCAGGTACTGCTTTACGACACCCGACTTCACTTCCATCCTGGAAAGCTCAGATCTCGCTGGAAAGGACCGTATTTTGTGCGGAATGTGTATCCGCAGGGCGCTGTGGATTTGGAAAATCCAAAGGACGGTTCATTTTTCAAAGTGAACGGACACCGATGCAAACCGTACCTTAGCGCCGAACCAACAGAGGAGCTCCTGTTCTTACAGGAGCCGGTTTACCCTGAATGATCTTCCTCTGCCTACCTCCAAACTTCGGTTATCCAGCCAAGAACAGTGGACACTGTTCCAAATAAGTTTGGGGGTATGTACAAACCATTTTGTATATATTTGTGTATATTCTTTTTCTTTTTCTTTAAAAACAAAAACAAAAAAATTTGTGTATCGCTAACCGACAATTTTGACCCTACAAATGATCTCTTCATGCAACGACAGTGAGGACACTGTCCAGTTTAAGTTTGGGGGTACGCTCGGTACGCATTTCTTACCTTCGCATTCATATGTATATTTTGCATCTGCCTATTAAAATCCATAAAATCCATAAAAATTTGAAAATTTTCTAAAAATATAAAAACTTTTCTGTCGAGTTAGCTAGTGGAAGAACTCTGATTCAACATTTCGACGATTTTGTTTGAAAAAAATAGGAATAACTAAATCTTATGTTTAGATTTTGAAAACCTGAAAGATAACTCTCCTTTGAAGTTAACTATAGCTGATATACGTCTTTACATCACACTACACGTGCCGTGAGTTTTTGGAAATTAGATGACAAGTCTTTTATGTTTAAAAACTTTTAAACAGATAAATGATTTTCTGAGGATCAAATAGGTTTGTTCTGAAATAAGTAATGTCAAGAATAGTTTATGAAGTAAAGCGAATATGAAGGAATATTATTGATGCCGTAATTGGAACTAAGTCTGAAAAATAACCCATTTGAAACTTGATTGGAATGATTACACACCGAACCCACTAAACACGTCTTTTATCCAAAAAAATAATTGAACTGCCGGTTATGTCTCCGTTCGTATTAAATCATCTGATTTTCACGCCAAACTGTCTTTTGTTTTTGGACCTAGGTAACTTGAGTAATTAAGTCCGCTGGGGTGTTTCTACACCTAATGCCCTAAAACCAACTGGTTCGGGTGCATTGGCCCAAAGCTCGCTAAGAAGCCTAGAAAGTCCAGATTAAAACAAAGTCAAGCAAGTGTTCTCTCCGAGTTAAAATTCCTAACGGTTCTTTGTGTGAGAATAATCTTGATAAAAGACAGGCTTTTATAAAAGAAAAATTTTAGCGGAGATATGAAGGTTTTATTCTATGATAAAGACTATTGCACGTTCACAGAGGTGTGTATGAAATGAAAACAAGAAAAAGGTGGAGTGAAAAATACGACTTAGTTTCCTATTAAGGAAGATTGAAATTCTGAAGTTGAAACCTTACTGGAAAACGAAACTTGAAAAATGCTTAAACTCCTTATAAAACTTATGTGATCCTTTTAAAATTTTTATCTGGGCTTTATTGTGCGACATGATGACTTTAATCGATCCTTCTGGAACTTAACGACACTATTTGCACTGCACGTAAAGACATATAAAATCTGTAGTTAAATAAGAAGCGAGGTGTGAAAAATAAAGGTTCGATGGTCTAGACTTAGGATTATAGAATTGTTATTTTCTAAAACATAACTTTAGGGTTTGAATCTTAGTTATTTTACAAAACCAACTTGACCGGATTTTATGGGTAGTATCCGCTGAAAACCCTCAGGAGACAACACTCCTCCTACTAGGGACACCTAGAGGTTTAACGGCTTGTTGCATATGCTCAGTGCAATCGCGTTCCCTGCGAAAGTGAGGTTAGGAAATTTTTTGTGAATAAGTTGGCTTTGCTCGGGACGAGCAAATGATAAGTTTGGGGGTATTTGTTCATATCAGATTTTTGCATTTTCATACCGCCCAATTTTTGTCACATTGCATATCGGTAGATACTCTTGAGCCGTATTTGCTAGTCAATTGCAGGATACAGGTTCTCGGTTCTAAAAACGGTGAAATTCATGGAAAACACGACAAAATCCGGGTTCCTGCCAACTACTGAGAAAACACGGTCTCCGCTCTTCATCCGTATGTTGCCAGATACCAGTTTAGGAAGACAAAATGGCAAATCAATGTCGTTTTCATGCACAAGGCTCAATGGCAGCACAAGATCCAAGAAATCTACACGAAGCTCAAGAAAATCATGACAAAAGACAACACATCCAATCACCCTTTTGGTCAACAGAAATTCTGGAAAAATTGTGAAGAAATTTCCAGAAAATATATATACCAGAATAAAGGGGACATCAAACCAGGGAAGCACAAGAAAATTGGGGAGCCAACTCCTCTATTAGGCCGCGGATCCGCGGCCTAAGCATGCTTAGGCGGCGGCAGACAGAGAGTTTTCAGGGGTAGAATTGTCTTTTCATTTGGGTTCTGGTGGTTGCCCTAGGTTTTCATTTTTCAGCCTATAAATAGCCCAGAACTTTGTGAAGGAAAGGGAGCATAATCTTGTATTCTCTTTTCTAGGTTTAGTTGTGTTTCTTCTTCCTCTTCTCATCTCTTCTCCATTAAAACTTGTTGTGAGCTTTGTGAGTGAAGAATGATGAATAAAGAAGACTCTTTTGCTATTATATCTTGTCTTGTTCTTTTATAATTGCTTGTAATTTTAATTTGTTAACTAGTTGTTGTTATTTCTTGTTGTTTCTTTCTTTTCTCTTTTCCGTTATCATTAAAACAACCATGATGCTTACGCTTGATCCTTGCAAAGGTGAGGTCGCAAATAGCTAGTTGTTCTCTTCTAATCCCTTCTTTCTATCTTCCTCTTTTGTTTTGTTTTATTTTACCATATCATGATGTGTGAGTAGTTTCATATTTGTTAGGGTAGGATAAGGGAAGTTTGAGAGAAGGAAATCTCTCTCACTCTTTCCTTGCCCAACAGCTTAATTCGACTCCCGTTAATTGAACCACAATCCGCTCCTTACGGCACCCTATCCTACATGATAGCGGTGATTCCGTAGTGAGACCGGTTGTGGTTGAATTAACCGAAGGTTATGGCTAAGAGCCAAGAACGGACGGACAAGCACCAAAAGGAAGAACTTATGCGTTGGAAAGCCTAGCTTATACTCGCAAGTTTCTTCCTAGTCGTGCTAATCCCCGTTGTTGCCGATTACCGTAACACCGATATTAAGAGGGGCAACGAAAGATGTGGGAGACTCCTAACTCAAACTAACCTAATCCTAACCCTAACAAGCTCTCTTTACATATTATTTTACCGCTTAATTAATCACAACAAAATCTGAAAAACTGGACTTAACTCGTTAAAGCACATAGAAAAAGATTCCCATCTCCCTGCGGACGACCCGTACTCAACCGGCTAGCTACAAGAGAAACCGTCTTGATTGCGGTATTTAACTAAAACTTGAACACGCAGAATCGCTAACAATCATATGGCGCCATTGCCGGGGAGACGGTAGTTTATTTCCTTGTGTAATTTCGGGTTAACTTGTGAATATAACCGAAAAACAAAACAAAAAAAAATATACATTGTAAAAAAACCATCTTGTTGTTTTTGATTAGCTTTTGTGCAAGTGTGCAGGAAAATACGAAGTTCAAGATCGGCGCCAAAGACGTCGGATAAGACGGAGTTCAAGTACAGTGCCAAAGACGTGGGAAGATAGACCCACATTTCGCGGCTACACCGCGACAGATCAAAACGGAACAAACGGTCTACTGTCAAGATCTGGAGCAGGTACAGTGAGCAAATAAAAATTCAGAAGATCCAGACAAGCAGAGGAGACCCATACCAGCACCCACACAAAAACTGAAGGCCCAACTCCCTGTTACTGCCGCGGAACCGCGGCAATAGAGGGCTTAGGCCGTGGATCCGCGGCCACTTGGTGCCTTTGGGCTGCCAAATTCTCTCTGTAAGTCTCTCTCCTCTCTCCCACTCCTCTGGACTCCAATAAATTGTGTTTTCTGCAGATTTCTTTGCGCAAACTCTTCTCCCCCTTCCAATAAACTGTTCTTGTGCAGGATTCTTTGCGCCGCGCTAAAAATAAAAAAATTGTTTGCAGTTGCTTTGTTACTGCTTTGCATTTCTTTAATACGGACTTAAGGGGCTTGAAACCAATCCAGATTGGGTGGGGATTTCATCACCCTTCCCAGGACCCCAAAAATCACAAAAGCATATGCATTGTCCATTGTAAATTAAAAAATACTAGACTTCAGCCCTAAGGACTTCGCGCTCATTAGGAGAAGATAAACCGTGTTTAGAACCTCGCTTAACGGTATATTGTTTACGGGGTGTCTAGGAAAGTGTTAACGGCGCAACCGCCAAAAGAGAAAGGGTTATTTAATTAAGGAACTTCGCGAAAGCGTTGGACAACCTCCCCTTATCTCTGCACTTACCTGGCCTCGTGATCAGTGTATTTTTAAGCCCGTTTCTCGACACTGTTTAACTTCGACAATCAAGTTCAGGAGCAGGTCTAGTAGACCTAGGTTACCCTAGATCTAGGTGTGATTGTGCATATCTTGTTTGTGATTACTTAAGCCGTATATCCGTACATATTTCTGTAAATCTCTTTCTAAAAAAAAAAAAGAAAGAAAAAATCAGAAACTTTTATAAAAACTTGCCCTTTGTCGCCAAATCCATTTTTTAACCCACCACCCATCGCCTTTCTTCATTGACGTTTTCTTACCCTCACCGTCTCCGCTTTGACTATACTAAACTCGTTTAGTGTATGTCCGCTTGGACTCGGGACACTAGCGCCCGTCTAGTCCGCGTTACGTTAGTCGCTACCGACTACGCGATCGACTCAGACGTCGATACTCCGTCCACTCCTCTTTCACCCCTTCCTTTGCCGGCCAACTCCGACGTTGACCGGAATTCTGTTCATACATCTTCGCCTTCACCTTCACTTTCACCGACCTCTTCTTCCGCGATGTCAGGATTTAATCCGAACATCTCTTTGACCACCTCTGGATTGGCTCCACCTCCAACGGAGACCAATATCCCACCACCACCGCCTGTTGTAGCGCCGCAACGAATCGCGCTCCAGGATCGTTTCTATCCCACCCGTTCTGCACTTCCCACCTGCCTTTCTCTTTCTCCGGCCAATGGGGACAACTTTTAAATTAAGCCCCACTTCATCAACATGCTTCCACGTTTTCATGGGCTTGAATCTGAAGATGCCTATATCTTCATCAATAAATTTCAAAACGTCTGTGCCATGATGAAAACCACCCAGCTGTCGGACGAAGCTATACGTCTACGGGTCATTCCGTTCACTCTATGCGATCTTGCTGAAAAATGGCTGTATAGCACCGCTTCCCACTCCATAACCAGCTGGGACGAGTTTGTTAAAGCGTTTCTCAAAAAGTTTTATCCGAATCATAAAACCGCATGGATTCGAAATGAAATCAACCAATTCTCTCAGCTTCCTTCTGAACCCTTCTGGAAGTGCTTTGACCGGTACAAAGACCTTCTTGTTCAGTGTCCTCACCACGGTATAGAGAAATGGCAACTCTGCCAAACCTTATACGAGGGCCTGAACCCAGCAATGAAGCAGTTGTTGGAAACCATCTGTCAGGGCCACTTCCTATCGAAATCTGACGAGGAAGCGTGGCAGTTCTTTGACGACCTTGCGGAGCAAACGCTACAATGGGAGAGCACCAGACCGACTTCTTCTTCTTCTACCTCCATTTCTACCGGTCAGTCTAGGGTAGGAATTCACCAACTTGATGTCTCTATTGCGATGAAAGCTGAAATGGCTGCGATAACAAGAAAGCTTGAAGTGATAGAGAGCAAATTTTCTTCTCCTGCTCCTGCCCCTGTTCTTCCCCTTCGTACCATCTGCACTTGTTGTTCCGATCCTTCTCACTTGACCGAAGAGTGTCCTTACAATCCACCCTCGCAAGGACAAGATCAGGTCAATGCTGCATTTTAGCAAAGACCGAGGAATGATCCATACTCTTCCACCTACAATCCCGGTTGGAGGAACCATCCCAATTTCTCCTGGAATCAGAATCAGAATCAATTCTAAGGCAACAACTTCCAAAGGCCCCCTCCGCCGCAACAACAAGCGCAACAACAAACTCAACATCAATATCAGCAGCCCTTCCAACCCCAACCTTTCCAAAATCAGACGAACAACTTTGCACCAAACAATTCTTTTCCACCAAACAACTTTGTTCCGTCAAACAATGATAAGGTTTCCTCGCTCGAACGAAGTCTGGAGGCGTTCGTTAAACAATCGACCCAATCCACTGCCAACATCCAGTCTTCCATTCAGTCCTTAGTGCAACACACTGCCGCTCACGGGCAAAGAATCAAAACCATCGAGGCCCAGATTGCACAACTGAATGCGGCCTTAAGCGAGCGAGAGAAGGGGAAGCTCCCGTCCCAGCCACTCCCAAATCCCGGTCAGCCACATAATGCACATGTTGCTCTTGAACAACAGAACCAGAATGTGAGTGCCGTGACCACACTGAGATCGGGAAGGATGCTGCAAAACAACATTGGCAAACGAATCAACGATGACACCCCGGCCGCTGCTTCTTCTTCTTCTTCTTCTTCTTCTTCTTCTTCTTCTTCTTCTTCTTCGTCTTCTGAGCCTATTCTCCGTTCTTCACAAGGCTCTCCTTCCTCTTCTTCTGCTTTGAATGGACCCACTTCTCACTCCACGAAAACACCTGTTCTGGGATCCGTTCCAACTCCACAATCTCCTCCTCCAGCATTAGACTCAACCAATTTTCAAAATGTTCCATTTCCAAACCGGTTGAGGTCTAATAAACAAAATCCTCAAATGGAGAAGATTCTGGAGATATTTAAGCAGGTTAACATTAACATTCCTCTTTTAGATGCTGTCCAACAAGTCCCGTCCTACGCGAAAATCTTAAAGGACTTGTGCACGAAAAAGAGGAAGTCTCAGGTACCCAAGAAAGTTTTCTTGGCTAGTGCTGTGAGTGATGCCCTTACCCAATCTTTACCACAAAAACGGAAGGACCCTGGCTGTCCTACGATTTCTATTACTATTAGGGATAAGAACATCAACCGCGCACTATTAGATCTTGGTGCCAGTGTTAACCTGCTTCCGTATTCAGTATACGAGCAATTAGGCGTCGGAGAGCTGAAACCCACGCACTGCACTCTCCAAATGGCCGACCGATCGATCACCCATCCTAGGGGTGAGCTAGAGGATGTGTTAATTAAAGTCGGGGACTTCATATTCCCCGTTGACTTCATTGTATTAGACACACAGCCTATAGCTAACCCCCGGAATCAAATTCCGGTGATACTCGGTCGCCCATTCCTTGCAACCTCAAATGCTGTGATCAATTGTCGCAATGGTTCGATGAACCTCTCTTTTGGAAACATGACGATTGAACTCAACATTTTTAGGTTGGGGAATCAGCCCGCCGAACCTAATGCTCATATACTGGACGTCTGCTCGATCCAGGAGATCACCCCAGAAGAGTGTGAATTCGAGGAGTTTCTGTTTGATCACGATAATCTTGACGCCACTAGTGCGTTTCTCTTCGAACCTGCTGCTGTTTCTGCGCCCGACAACGACTACGAGTGTTTCACGTTTTCAAACGATCTTAGCCGCGCACAACCCGAGTTTGAATCTTTCAAATTCCCGGATGAGTTACCTGAACCATCCGACTCGGTCGCTTACACTCGTTTTGAA
Organism: Agapanthus africanus; assembly: GCA_030015575.1. NCBI lineage: Eukaryota > Viridiplantae > Streptophyta > Magnoliopsida > Asparagales > Amaryllidaceae > Agapanthus > Agapanthus africanus. The sequence continues at coordinate 130,349,597 of JASDDO010000018.1, forward strand.
CCTTTGCTGGAGTCCTTTGAGTTCGAGACCTCTGCACCAATCCTGCCTTCCATCGTTTCACCTCCAACGCTCGAACTCAAGCCTTTGCCGTCTCACCTTAAGTACGCTTACTTAGGTGAGAACGAGACCCTCCCTGTCATCATTTCGGCTTCTCTAGCTCCAGAGCAAGAGAAAGCCCTTCTCGTGGTCTTGCACAGCAACAGGCAAGCTTTTGGCTGGTCCATGGCGGACATCAAGGGGATTAGTCCCCTGATCGTTGAGCATCACATTCATCTGATGGATGATGCCAAACCAGCCCGGGATCCACAAAGACGTCTCAATCCAGTCATGAAAGAGGCTGTGAAGAAGGAGATCGTAAAATGTCTAGATAGTGGTATCATTTACCCTATCTCTGATAGCCAGTGGGTTAGCCCCATTCATGTTGTCCCCAAGAAGTCGGGCATCACGGTCATAACCAACGAGGCGAACGAGTTAATCCCTACTCGCACCCAAACTGGGTGGCGAGTTTGCATTGATTACAGAAAACTCAACGCCGCAACGCGGAAAGACCACTTTCCGCTACCTTTCATTGACCAGATGCTTGAACGATTGGCCGGACACGAGTACTACTGCTTTCTTGATGGCTACTCCGGCTATAATCAAATTCCCATCGCCGAAAAAGACCAGGACAAGACCACTTTCACTTGTCCTTTCGGCACGTTTGCATATCGTCGCATGCCCTTTGGGTTATGCAATGCGCCCGCTACCTTCCAGCGGTGTATGATGGGTATCTTCTCGGACATGGTGGAAAAATTTCTGGAGATTTTCATGGATGACTTCTCCATCTTCGGCGATTCCTTCAACGAGTGTTTGCTGCATCTTGACGCTGTCCTTACCCGATGTAAGGACAAGAATCTCACTTTGAACTGGGAGAAATGCCACTTCATGGTGCGCGAAGGTATTGTCTTAGGACATATCATCTCGCAAAATGGCATAGAGGTTGACAAAGCAAAGATTGAGGTCATTTCCAATCTACCTCCTCCCCGATGCGTCAGAGATATCCGAGCCTTCCTTGGCCATGCCGGTTTCTATAGACGGTTCATCAAGGACTTTAGCAAGATTGCTAGGCCTTTGACTCTTTTGCTGGCCAAGGACACGCCATTCGACTTCAACTCGAGCTGTGTGACTGCCTTCGAGTCATTGAAAAGCTCACTCACTTCTGCTCCCGTTCTTTCTTCACCTGACTGGATGCACCCATTCGAGATTATGTGCGATGCATCCGACTTTGCCATCGGTGCTGTCCTTGGACAACACATCAACAAGATGCCGCACGTAATCTATTATGCGAGCCGAACCCTGAACGACGCCCAACTCAATTATACAACAACTGAGAAGGAATTCTTAGCTGTTGTATTTGCTTTAGAAAAGTTCAGGCCCTACCTCATCGGCTCTCCAGTCATTGTCTACACGGACCATTCTGCTCTGCGCCATCTTTTTGCGAAGAAAGATGCAAAATCTCGGTTAATACGTTGGATCCTCTTGCTTCAAGAGTTTGACCTTGTCATTAAGGACAAACGAGGATGTGAAAACGTAGTTGCCGACCATCTCTCATGACTTCCTTCTTCGCCTTCGCTTCCAATTCCGATCAACAACGTTTTCCCGGATGAACAGCTCTTGACAGTATCTTGCGAACCCCGGTTCGCAGATATTGTGAACTATTTGGCCACGGGATTACAACCGACCGAATGGTCATGTCAGGACAGACTTCGCTTCTTATCCAAAGTAAAACACTTTTACTGGGACGAACCCTATCTGTTCAAGTACTGTCCCAACCAGATTATTCGTCGGTGTGTCCCTGATGAGGAATTCAAGAGTGTGCTGTCATTTTGCCACGATCAAGCGTGTGGCGGGCATTTTGGCCCCAGAAAGACAGCCGAGAAGATCTTGCAATGTGGTTTCTACTGGCCACAACTTTTCAAAGACGCTCATGACTATTGTAAGACTTGCTCCCGGTGCCAACACATGGGCCGGATATCCCGGAGGAACGAGATGCCGCTCCAACCAATCTTGGTTGTGGAGATTTTCGATGTTTGGGGGATAGATTTCATGGGACCGTTTCCCAGCTCTTTTGGGAACTTGTACATCCTTCTCGCTGTTGATTACGTCTCTAAATGGGTCGAGGCTGTGCCCAGCCGGACTAACGACAACAAGGTTGTCGTTAGGTTCCTTAAAGAAAACATTTTCTCCCGGTTCGGGCACCCTCGAGCGATCATTAGCGACAATGGAAGTCATTTCTGCAACAAAACTTTCGAAGCCTTGATGCGGAAATACTCCATTAATCATAAGCTCTCTACGCCCTATCACCCCCAAACCTGCGGGCAGGCCGAAGTTTCAAATTGGCAAATCAAGCAGATACTGGAGAAGACGGTTTCCAAGAACCGTAAGGATTGGTCGCTGAAACTCACTGATGCCCTTTGGGCCTTTCGAACCGCTAATAAGACCGACCTTGGCATGTCTCCCTATCGGCTTGCGTACGGAAAAGCCTGCCACCTACCTGTCGAAATAGAGCATCGCGCATTTTGGGCGATAAAGGAGCTGAATCTGTCTCTCGAGGATGCGGGCAGCCATCGGAAGCTGCAGTTGAATGAACTGAGCGAGCTTAGGGATGAGGCTTACGATAACGCGGTTGTCGTTAAGAACCGAACGAAGGTGTTTCACGATAAACACCTTTTGCGCAAAACCTTCGTACCTGGTCAACAGGTACTGCTTTACGACACCCGACTTCACTTCCATCCTGGAAAGCTCAGATCTCGCTGGAAAGGACCGTATTTTGTGCGGAATGTGTATCCGCAGGGTGCTGTGGATTTGGAAAATCCAAAGGACGGTTCATTTTTCAAAGTGAACGGACACCGATGCAAACCGTACCTTAGCGCCGAACCAACAGAGGAGCTCCTGTTCTTACAGGAGCCGGTTTACCCTGAATGATCTTCCTCTGCCTACCTCCAAACTTCGGTTATCCAGCCAAGAACAGTGGACACTGTTCCAAATAAGTTTGGGGGTATGTACAAACCATTTTGTATATATTTGTGTATATTCTTTTTCTTTTTCTTTAAAAACAAAAACAAAAAAATTTGTGTATCGCTAACCGACAATTTTGACCCTACAAATGATCTCTTCATGCAACGACAGTGAGGACACTGTCCAGTTTAAGTTTGGGGGTACGCTCGGTACGCATTTCTTACCTTCGCATTCATATGTATATTTTGCATCTGCCTATTAAAATCCATAAAATCCATAAAAATTTGAAAATTTTCTAAAAATATAAAAACTTTTCTGTCAAGTTAGCTAGTGGAAGAACTCTGATTCAACATTTCGACGGTTTTGTTTGAAAAAAATAGGAATAACTAAATCTTATGTTTAGATTTTGAAAACCTGAAAGATAACTCTCCTTTGAAGTTAACTATAGCTGATATACGTCTTTACATCACACTACACGTGTCGTGAGTTTTTGGAAATTAGATGACAAGTCTTTTATGTTTAAAAACTTTTAAACAGATAAATGATTTTCTGAGGATCAAATATGTTTGTTCTGAAATAAGTAATGTCAAGAATAGTTTATGAAGTAAAGCGAATATGAAGGAATATTATTGATGCCGTAATTGGAACTAAGTCTGAAAAATAACCCATTTGAAACTTGATTGGAATGATTACACACCGAACCCACTAAACACGTCTTTTATCCAAAAAAATAATTGAACTGCCGGTTATGTCTCCGTTCGTATTAAATCATCTGATTTTCACGCCAAACTGTCTTTTGTTTTTGGACCTAGGTAACTTGAGTAATTAAGTCCGCTGGGGTGTTTCTACACCTAATGCCCTAAAACCAACTGGTTCGGGTGCATTGGCCCAAAGCTCGCTAAGAAGCCTAGAAAGTCCAGATTAAAACAAAGTCAAGCAAGTGTTCTCTCCGAGTTAAAATTCCTAACGGTTCTTTGTGTGAGAATAATCTTGATAAAAGACAGGCTTTTATAAAAGAAAAATTTTAGCGGAGATATGAAGGTTTTATTCTATGATAAAGACTATTGCACGTTCACAGAGGTGTGTATGAAATGAAAACAAGAAAAAGGTGGAGTGAAAAATACGACTTAGTTTCCTATTAAGGAAGATTGAAATTCTGAAGTTGAAACCTTACTGGAAAATGAAACTTGAAAAATGCTTAAACTCCTTATAAAACTTATGTGATCCTTTTAAAATTTTTATCTGGGCTTTATTGTGCGACATGATGACTTTAATCGATCCTTCTGGAACTTAACGACACTATTTGCACTGCACGTAAAGACATATAAAATCTGTAGTTAAATAAGAAGCGAGGTGTGAAAAATAAAGGTTCGATGGTCTAGACTTAGGATTATAGAATTGTTATTTTCTAAAACATAACTTTAGGGTTTGAATCTTAGTTATTTTACAAAACCAACTTGACCGGATTTTATGGGTAGTATCCGCTGAAAACCCTCAGGAGACAACACTCCTCCTACTAGGGACACCTAGAGGTTTAACGGCTTGTTGCACATTCTCAGTGCAATCGCGTTCCCTGCGAAAGTGAGGTTAGGAAATTTTTTGTGAATAAGTTGGCTTTGCTCGGGACGAGCAAATGATAAGTTTGGGGGTATTTGTTCATATCAGATTTTTGCATTTTCATACCGCCCAATTTTTGTCACATTGCATATCGGTAGATACTCTTGAGCCGTGTTTGCTAGTCAATTGCAGGATACAGGTTCTCGGTTCTAAAAACGGTGAAATTCATGGAAAACACGACAAAATCCGGGTTCCTGCCAACCACTGAGAAAACACGGTCTCCGCTCTTCATCCGTATGTTGCCAGATACCAGTTTAGGAAGACAAAATGGCAAATCAATGTCGTTTTCATGCACAAGGCTCAATGGCAGCACAAGATCCAAGAAATCTACGCGGAGCTCAAGAAAATCATGACAAAAGACAACACATCCAATCACCCTTTTGGTCAACAGAAATTCTGGAAAAATTGTGAAGAAATTTCCAGAAAATACATATACCAGAATAAAGGGGACATCAAACCAGGGAAGCACAAGAAAATTGGGGAGCCAACTCCTCTATTAGGCCGCGGATCCGCGGCCTAAGCATGCTTAGGCCACGGATCCGCGGCCTTATGGTGGCGGCAGACAGAGAGTTTTCAGGGGTAGAATTGTCTTTTCATTTGGGTTCTGGTGGTTGCCCTAGGTTTTCATTTTTCAGCCTATAAATAGCCCAGAACTTTGTGAAGGAAAGGGAGCATAATCTTGTATTCTCTTTTCTAGGTTTAGTTGTGTTTCTTCTTCCTCTTCTCATCTCTTCTCCATTAAAACTTGTAGTGAGCTTTGTGAGTGAAGAATGATGAATAAAGAAGACTCTTTTGCTATTATATCTTGTCTTGTTCTTTTATAATTGCTTGTAATTTTAATTTGTTAACTAGTTGTTGTTATTTCTTGTTGTTTCTTTCTTTTCTCTTATCCGTTATCATTAAAACAACCATGATGCTTACGCTTGATCCTTGCCAAGGTGAGGTCGCAAATAGCTAGTTGTTCTCTTCTAATCCCTTCTTTCTATTTTCCTCTTTTGTTTTGTTTTATTTTACCGTATCATGATGTGTGAGTAGTTTCATATTTGTTAGGGTAGGATAAGGGAAGTTTGAGAGAAGGAAATCTCTCTCACTCTTTCCTTGCCCAACAGCTTAATTCGACTCCCGTTAATTGAACCACAATCCGCTCCTTACGGCACCCTATCCTACATGATAGCGGTGATTCCGTAGTGAGACCGGTTGTGGTTGAATTAACCGGAGGTTATGGCTAAGAGCCAAGAACGGACGGACAAGCACCAAAAGGAAGAACTTATGCGTTGGAAAGCCTAGCTTATACTCGCAAGTTTCTTCCTAGTCGTGCTAATCCCCGTTGTTGCCGATTACCGTAACACCAATATTAAGAGGGGCAACGAAAGATGTGGGAGACTCCTAACTCAAACCAACCTAATCCTAACCCTAACAAGCTCTCTTTACATATTATTTTACCGCTTAATTAATCACAACAAAATCTGAAAAACTGGACTTAACTCGTTAAAGCACATAGAAAAAGATTCCCATCTCCCTGCGGACGACCCGTACTCAACCGGCTAGCTACAAGCGAAACCGTCTTGATTGCGGTATTTAACTAAAACTTGAACACGCAGAATCGCTAACAATCAGTACTTGGGGGCCCACTTGATAAAATTTAATCAATCGGATATTTTCAACACATTATTTCACAGTATTTACATTATATCTGCGACCGTGAATGTCACTTGATCGGTAAATCCTGTCTAACTGCTATAACCCGGTTAGACGGATTTGCGAACGTGACATTCACGTTGATGTTCTGTGTATTGCTATGATGTTGCGGATCGGTCGTGGGGGATATCCTGGATGCAATGCTAGTACAGTTTTTGTTGTATTATGTACATTTGATATTGCGGGGCGAGCGTCCGACATGTGGACTGCCGTCACTGCCTGATTGTATTATTATTTTGGGGCACGGCCAGGTTACGGTCGATATACCCGTTGTATGTATATTTTACTTTCTGTACTAGGATTGCCCCGCGGAGGGGTGCACGGATAGCCGGGTTCTAGAGGGCAACAAGCCCACATCTCATGGCATTGGGACGGAGGGGGCTTCACTCTAGGATTGGCGGGCTATTCGCCGCACTCGTAGGGGGTACAGGTTGACCCAGGAGGGGTGCCCAAGTTACCGGATTCCGTGAAGTGCTGGGTGGTCCATTCACGTTGCTGAAGGGGGCTGCCTCGCTTCAGGTTTTGGCGGGTAACTTGCCGCGCCTGTAGGGGTCTAGGATTTCATTGCACAGGCTATCCACATGACCAGGGGAACGTCGGGTTTCAGTAGTGGCTCTGTGAAACCCGGGGATCCCAGATATCTGTATTGTTCTGTGATGCTGTACATTTCTGTGATGTTGCATTTTATCACGCCTTGAGCGAAATATATATATTGGTATATATATATTAGTAGATGTTGTATATGTTTTGCATCCGCGCTAGTCCAGTCCCCGCTCTGTCGTTAGTTAGCTAACCTAACGGGTAATGACGGGACCCAGTGGCGAATGCGGATGGCATATACGTACATCAGTATATTTTCGTTCTTTGTGGTGTGATCAATTGATGGGACCGCATTCATTCGGATCAATGCAAGTTAAAAACAAACCTAATCTGATGTTGTTGGAACACTTTTCAAAAGGCTGTTATTGCAAGGATGTTCACTTTTGTTTTGCATCGTGGTATTCGGTTGGAATATCCTGCTCCTCAGTCGACGAGGCAAGGGCCGAGATCCCTTCACCGGGAGTGACCCCTTGGACAAAAAGTTTGCGTCAGGGCAATAACTTCACTATAGCCGATTACTTTTGCTTTGCACCGTGGTATTCAGTTGGAATATCCTGCACCTCATTCTACGGGGAAAGAGCCGAGATCCCTTCACCGGGAGTGACCTCTTTAGCAATGGTTTTCGTCACTATATTTTAAAAGCTATCCGTTCCTTCAACGATATCAAGTTCTTTACGTTAAAGGTTTTCGCCAGAAACCATTCGTAGACCTCCGTCGTTTCATATGGGTGGTCAATAGTATTCAAGCTGTGTATGTTGGCCAAAGTCAAGGCACAGTGATTGGTAACTATTGGGGTATTCATATGCAGCATAGATAGATGCGTTGGTTTGGGACAGTCGTACTGCCATTTTGGCCAAAGTCAAGGGTAGGTACGGGTGGGTTCAAATTAACTTGGAGAATGACGGGTAGAACTTGACATGTGACTTATGATATATTGGCCAAAGTCAAGGTCATAAGAGCATGGGGCAGAAATCCACATCGGGAGTTTCAAAAGAACTGAAACTTGCCAGATATGCGCATACCTTCTGGAGTGTGATACCGTGAGCGGATTCCGTCACGTTATCATGCGATGATAGTTGGATCCCGATTCCCACTGATGAGTTGGTTTACTCCTCGGGATATCCCGACTAATTCTTCTTTTAGATTTGGAGGAGAATTTGACGGTACAGTGGGAGGTTTCCAGATTAGATAAATTGGTAACCATTCTGATCTAGGTTAGAGTGCATGCTGAGTGTTTCTTTTCTCTCTCTCTTCGGCAGCGACCATTGACCCGACCCTAAGACTATGACTCAGTGACCAAGTTAACCGAACCTTCTTAAACACTGGCTTTTGGATTGTCAGAGTTGCAAACCTCATTGCCACTCCCACTTTTACCCTTTTCTCTAGGACACCCCGTATTACTACGAACGTCTACTTCCATTGGACAAAACCATCGTATGGTTATATACGAACTCGAAGGGATTTATTCGAGGATGGTTTCCGGTTCTGGAGAAAACGGATAGGATTATTCAGTTGTCATTTCCTTTTACCTTCTCTCAAGTTGTGAGTACTCCTTAGTTTAGGAGATAGTACACCTATTACGCAAATTGGATAGTCTTCTTCCAAACCATAGGCAGGTACCGACCGGTAGGGAATGAAGAAAACCAATTAGCCTAACGATGGTGTACAGAAGGTATTGAGTTAAGACAAAGAAAGGGATTAGTAAGAGGGCAAAGTAAATTGCAACTGATATTCACAACCAAACCAGGTATTTCATTACCACTCCCACTTCACCTTTGTATTTCTCCAGGACACTCCGTATCACTACGAAGATCCACAGTTTATTGGATACTCCATCGTATGGTTATATACGAACTCGAAAGGAACTTGTTCCAGTTCGGGGATGGATTCTGGTTCAGGAGAAATAGGAATAAGGTTTATTCAGGTGTCTTTTATCTTCACCTTCTCCCGCATTGCGAGTGTTCCTAGGATTAGGACAGTACACCCATTATGCTTATTGGATAGTCTTCTTCCAAATCATAGGCTGGTGCCGAACGGTAGGGAAGGAAGAAAACCATCTGACCTAAAGGGGTGTGCAGAAGGTAATGACTAAATACATATGAAGGGATTTGGAGAGATGGCAAAGAATTACGCGGTTACAGTCGTGAATCTGGATAATGGAAGAGGCATTACTAGGAATACCAGGATACCCCACGAAACATTTCAATGTTTCAGTTTCACTGTGTACTGTTAAAGAAAACTGATTTCCCAATTAGTCCTTACTCCAGGGTATGTATTTACCAGGTATGATTCTCACATCTGTATGGTTTTACAGATGATGAGTGGAAGTAAGTTATTGGGAATTGGGTGATCATCCTCATTATATCGGGATTCGTTGTAATCGGTGATATTTGAGGAAATCACCTGGGTTGTTTGCCGGACGGCGAATATTTGGTTTTGAATATCCGTTATAATGCACCAATTTCAAATTGATATATCTGTACGTCTATTTTTATAGAGTGAGATATACCTTTTTGAAATTATGTCGATGACATTTACCTATATCAGTTGATGGTTAGGTAAGGAGCATTAAACAGCGGTGTAATTCTTCTTAACCATAAGTACAGTTTTCAACCTACGACACACAGTGAATGAGTTATCAGACTCAAGGGACTTATACAGAGTATTGTATGTTGTCCAGGGTCCATCAGGACAGAGGGGTTGGTCCTCGTACTATATTCGGTATACTTATGACTTCTCTAGTTTTTAGACAGGTGTTTCGTGGAAACACAGGGTCCGAATTTTGAGAAGTTATAGGTATTTGAATAAAGTAGAGAACCAGATATTGCAAGTATCGGAATTCTTCAAAGTGATCGGAGATGTAGATACTTGAGTATGGTATTCAGTTGATAGTAGTGATTAAGAGAACTTGCTTCTCTTTCAGGTTACTCATAATTGGAAGAATTCCTAAGTCGAGTAACGCTGATCGGCCTTCTTCCATTTAGTTGACATGCACTGGAGACAGCTGCATGATTTGAATATGGTTCAATTAAATCAGTGCCTCTGGTTCTATATTGGATATAGAACAGTTCATATCTTAACGATGTTAAGGTACGGGGAGTTGTCTGGCTTATGATTAAAACCAGACTCTGGATAACTCAAGGCACGTTTCTGTAATGGCTGTTTGTGGGTTGACCCAGGCTATGACGAGGGTTGATTTTCTACCATCTGGATGAACAATAGCGATATTGTTCTAGACTCGCCACATTTTTAATAAAAAAAGGATTTTTTCATAAAACAGTAGTGGGAGTATGGTAGAACTGGAAGTGATTCCAGAACCACAAACGATTACTGAAGATTTGATAGGAACCTAAAGATTCAATATGGCTTGACATTTCATTGGCCACTCCGCAGATAAAGTGGGTAACTTCACGCACCCGAGAGGTACTTCGGTAGCCTCAAGGACGGTGACAGGGAAGTTCTTGTTTACCCATACTTGCCATTGCTGTTGTTCCAGACTGTGAGACCCGGCAGGAGGATGAGTTTAGCGTCGTTCTAAACTTGCTTTAGAAGTGTACGTCTATATGACTCTGCCAGAGGGTTGTCGTAGTCAGTGGGAGCAGCGGAAGCATTGGTGGACAAGTGGCTTATGTCTATTTATAGACTAAAGCAGATATAGCGGAGATAGATCATCTATTTCTGATGTGGCAGTCATGGGTTTGACTTCATCAGAATAGGGGATGGATCTGTTGAGAAGGTAGTAGAGTGTGATGTCCTGGTATTTGGATGACATACACAGAGTAGGAAGTGATATTCCTATACTACTATCGGTTATACTTTGGTCATCACACAGTGGTTTCTCCACATGGGACTTGGACATTATATCAGACATACTGGTTACTAGTGGTTTCCTAATTAAGGGTACTTAGACAGCATTCTAAGAGTATTTAGAATGGACGACTCCTGGCACGGTAGTGTACCTGCAGGTGATGGAGTCACCCTCTCTAAAGGTGTCTTACAGACTAAAGGGGAGAGGGATGTGCATGATTGGCAGATCACTTGCTTAGGCAATTGAGTCAATCATGAAATATCAAGTACCACACCAGATGTTGTTCTTGCACTGGATGCAATAAGTTGATATTGATCCAATCCTGGAGAAACAGTCGGAAGCAGCTTTAGAACATAAGTGGATGTTCTAGGGATATGATAACGACAGCATCTTTTGGGAGACGGTTATCATTCCAGGCTTCCAAGGTGACCTGGACGACAGGGAGGTTGTCAGAGGTATAGTTTTTCCTTCTGACGAGGGGCAGTATTTTGGACAGGTGGTCCAAGGCAATACTAAGGGAGGCATGGCGCCGGATACTGATTAAGTTCAGTTGACGATATAGTCTAAGAAGTTTGGATTTGGAGTTCATTTATGAGCTAGGTCCCATCAGACATCCAGACACATTCTAAGACAGGTATTGCTCATTTCGGGAGATGGGTTTCTCCGTGAACTTGAGATATAGAGAGACATAGAAAGAAACATCAAAGTGGATCCACTCACTGAGGCTATTCCTCGAACGCAATAGTTTCGCAAACGAGCTTTGTGAGACTGACAAGTAGAGGAGTTGGGTGTTCGGTATCACACGGGCTGTGAGTATGCGACATCGCAATAATTAGCCTTGAGTGCAAGTGGGAGATTGTTGGAGATATTGCTCTCAGAGTTAATTATTGGATCACAGGCACGTGATTGCAATGATTGAGGGAGAACCTATCCCGGTAGGACAGTCTTACTCGAGATGATAGTATGCTATCTGGTTTATCTTTATCATCGTGTACTGCTTTAGGTGACCAGACAGGTCGCTATTACACGTTGATAGAGCCCCTAGGATTCATGCTTGACTACCAGCAGTATGAGGGCGATCATATACGTGGATGCTGGTAGTCTATAAGCACATCTGTCATGACCCGAAGTACGGAACATGACCGGCACTTAAACTACGAACGTCTCGAGGCGTACATAATCTAAGTAAACCGAAAACCCAGAAATCCAAACCAAGAAAAGATGTAGAGTGCAGGAAAAACCAACTTAAAGCAAGTAGTTTCAATAGCATAAGCCGAAATTATGCGGTTTTTAAAAAACATCAAAAATTTCCTGAAAATTTCGGCAGAGTCTCCTTTGTAAAAACTGGCTCCCACACGTGATACAACATGAATAGTATACGAAATCAATAAAAGGCATCCCCAAGCGGGAGCTAGCTCTTCGTCAAACGACGGTCACAACCACACAAGCAATATAATATACAACGCCAACGGCGAGGATCAAAAACTCAAAAGGAAACTCAAAACCACAAGAAATCCGCAGAAATATAACGCGCGACTCTAAGGTCGAAGGAATAACATTACTGGTCTCTATCTCAAAATAAAAACATATTTGGTTGATGGAACATCTAGATACAACAGAATAATGATATACAAGATATAATGATGGGTGCGATACAAATAAACCCACCTACTAGCAAGTCACCCGGAAATGGAAAGAGTGCCAGCAAGCCGTAATGAAACCTGTACGGCGAAACCTGCAAGAACTGTGGCACAACGGGGGTGAGTTGCCAACTCGTGAGTAGAAAAACATCTACGCACAGAAATCGCATAAATAACGCAACCTAGGTCAATGATCATAATATATCCTCAATTATATATATATATGACATGCAGCCTATAACAATGGCTAGGGTAATATCTAACCCGAGTGTGATCTCATGTGCCCGTGTCAGTGCCTCAGGTAGCAATATATCATATGAATGAGGTATGAATGCATGGAACAGAATGCATGTACTGACGAAAACTGCTTTCATAAATCAGTGAGATTTCTGTATTTTAAAAGTGAGGTACCATAAATGAAATCAGCATAAAACAGTGCCCAGCATCGACACAAAACAAGTGTCCAAATATCTCGATATCTCTGTATCACAATCGCTGTGTCCCAATATCTCAAATCACAATATCTAGGGCGCCGTCAATCCAGACCGGCCCCTACCATCCATCTCAAGACCACGACGGTATCCTCCGGATATCCGACGCGTCGGGTAATATCACCGGTCGGTAGTGCTCCCCTGCCGGGCTCAACGTCAACAACACATTCCTCTTGCCCCGGGGTACCGCACCGGGCCCACCATGTACCCGAAACGGTTCCTCCACTCCTCGAATCGGGTCTCGAAATCCATCAGCAAACTCATGGTGGATGACTCATACATCATGGGAAAACCGCACTTTTTATTTTAAAAGAGAGAAAAGGTTTATTTATGTTTTTTTTGCGGTTTTCCTCCAAATCCAAGAAATCTCATGAAATCCGAATCCAAGTCATCAATAGCATGTAAACAGTGAATATAGGCATGAGAATCCATGAATGCGATACAACAGTGAATAATAACATGCATGAAGTAGTAGGCAATAACTACAATGTCTAACTAGCATATAAGGCAAGTACACTAATATCATGTCTAAACTATTAGCTAACAACCTATGTCAAATGAAATAGTATTTTCTAAAGTGTTCGTGACATGGCAATTACCGATGAAGATGTGTGTGAGCCAGCAAGTAAGTGTACGTGGTACATACGCGTTATCGGTAATGGTGCTGGTGTCCTAACAGCATGATATCAATAATGAAATATGAATTACAATAAGTATGTGATGCGGAGCAACAACAATAATATGCAGGAGCTGAATATTAGACACAACGGTAACTAAACTGCATTACCCTAATATAAGTCCTACAATAGCGCCTTTTGAAATAACACGAATCGCGGTGTTTTGAAAATAAGGGCTACGGTGTTTTTAAGAAAAGACACGTCTTTTGAAATATCCGTAGAATCCCTTGACCTGTCTTTTAAAATACCCACGATTCGTTAGTTTTGAAATAGGTAGGAGTCTAATCTAGTCTAACAACTACACTAAACTATACGGCTGAACTAACAGGTAAGGAAACCGCCTAACATCTGAGTCGATATATATATAAACATATATATATATATATTAGTCGGTGATCCCGCCTCGATAATATCACATCCGATACCATATCTATAATCAGATATTCCCAAGTCAAGAGTGCGGATCTATCATCAATATATAGCTCGTACGTAAATCCGTCGTACGGCATCCCTACATCTGGGTACGGGTCAATATCACATTCATCACACTATTCATCTGGTATCCCCTTTATCAAAGATCATAATCCGGGTACGGATCTATGTCTAGTACAATACTGATACCACCTACGTATGCATGCACGTGTGTGAAACACTACGTCAAAGGACCCGCTACAACGTCATGTCGTATCTCAAATACGAATCCTGCCATATCACCGAATTCACAACTTCAATACAATTCTCATCGACTCATCTCAAACCCAAGTATCATCCTCAAATCCGTATGTAAACACATAGTCCCATACCCATGTGAACACATAACTATGTATTCCTGAATAAGCACAAATGAAAGAAGAAAGTATGCAAGTATGGGTGGGTGTGTGCATATGTGGTGCGACCACTACTCTAGGGGTTCGCGACACTAAATATCCAAGAACACCAAATATCCATATTATCATCAATGCACTCAAACAATATATAAACAATATATATATGTGTGTATACGTATTCGTATACATCACCACGAACTGCGGGGGTGCTATACGCCATCCACCCGACTTCTCCCCGTAGATATAAATCTACTCACCTGGTCCTCGCTCGCCGGTGCCGATGTCGCCTCGCGCTTGCTTGTCGTCTCGAGGTCCACATGGGGTACCTACATATCATAACGCACCGTATCGCATTAAAATCCGACTCATGACCAAAACTACTCACGAATCCCACATAGGTCAAAACCTATGGTTTGCTTTCTCAAATCAACCCTAAAACCCTCGACATCGGTGTACACACGCCGATTGATCGAGAAAAACACCAAACATACCAATCGTTGTTTTATAAGTCACTAAAAATATATGAAATAGGATGCAAATCATCAAAACCAATAAATTGATCAAATCGGTTTATTTCCAAAAAGCCTAGTAAAAGGGTTGTTAACCGTTTTACTACAAGTCTTGATGTTTTAGCAAACTAGTGGTCACAATACTCACTAATTATCTTAATTAGGCCACATAAACATTTACTAGATTTTTAATCTTGCTAAATTATATTAAACCAAAATCTAGTTAGCAAAAGTTACCTTTTTAGTTCAAAACTTGGTGTTTTAACCAATCTAAATATTTTAACAATTCTAGTGGCTATAATGTTCATTAAACATCTTAATTATGTCATACCAATGTTAATTAGATTTTAAAAACACTCATTTCCATCAATTCTAAAAAACCTAGTTTGCAATATTTGTACAATTATTACAATTTTAAACTAACAATTTGCAAACTAGCAATTAGATTAGTTTTAACAAGTTTTAAGATGCTAGCCCATATCACACAACCATGCACAATTGATCACAACCCAACTCCAAAACAAAAATCTAACTTGAATTTCAAACCCTTCTCTTGAAAGTTAAATTTTAATTAATTCCATAATAAAACATCTAATTACAACTAGATTCAAACATACAATTAACAATTAACAAATTCAAATGAAACTTTATACCTCATGATCAAGAGATCAAACATGAAGCTTAGCCTCCCAAACTTGCTTCCATCCCCCAAGATCCATACTAATTTGGCTAAAGAATAATGGGTAAAGCTTGGATTTGGAGTTTGCTTTGAATTTGTGAGTAAATTTGTGGATTTTTGATGGAATTTTGTGATGAAATGAGAGGGGGGAAAATGGGGGGCTGCACAAAAGGGGGGCTCGGCCAGATTTGGTGAGGGAGAGAGAGAGATGGGGGGTCTCAAAGTCAACACAAAACCATACTCTAATTATCTAGTTCCATACTTTATTTCTTTAATGTTTTCATTTTCCATTTCATCATTTTTCTTTCATTTGATTTGTTTAATTGGAGGGGAGAGTGGGGAGGGGCTGCTGAATTTCAGCACTAGAGGGGAGGAAAAATGGGGGGTGTGAGTGTGGGTGTGTGTGTAGCAAGTTCCAAGTGAAGAAAATACCCCCATACCTCAAATACCTAATTTATTTTCACAAAACAAGCAATTTTTCTTCAATATTTTCTAACACCGTTTGACAGTTTCATTTTATTTCAAAAACAACATGTTAAAATTTTGTTTAATGTGTTATGATACACAAAATTCGTTTCAACCCATTCCAGTTTGTAATTTTTCCTAATTAAATGTATTAGTGACGGCTTAAAATAATAATAAAATAATTTTTTTTCAGAAAATTTGAAATTTCACCAGTGGCTCAATAAACACCAAATACTAGCAATTACATAGCTCGAATATGTATATTTAATTTTTATAATAAGATATTTGTATTTTGACTTTTTACAGAAAACCACCTTATTTTACCGTTTTTTCGAAATTTTACCGAAACGATTTCCAAAACGTTACAACATCCTTAAAAGGTCCCTAGTCGTGGGAGTTTCGAGACAGGGCATCGATACTCCAGAGTAGACTAGTGTATACAGTCGAGACCCCGACGAGGGGCGGTGGCCGGTCTCACAAGCCACTGGTGTCAGTTGGTTCACCTAAGATGTATACAGGTGCTCATTGGGTTATGAGTACACCGGACAGGACTCGCCGAGAATATGCTAGTTGGTCTTATACCTGACGTCAGATAGCAGTTCCCTGGTGACATGTGTACAGGTTAGTTCATCGACCTGGGGATCGTCATTTGTCTCGTGTGAGTTCCCACTGTACTTTGATTACTACCTTACCACGCTCAAAGGAGACGTGCAAACAGGTTTTAGTTGGGTACAGTCCCGAGCCACATGGAGGCAGTGAGTGGATCTTCAGGGGTTCGTCTCTCCCGGTATTGGGGGTGAGGTCGCGCTGTGTCTAGGAGAGCCATTACACGAAGCCCTCGGCCGAGGCAGGAGATTTACTGGTAGGTATTCCAGTAGTATCTGTTGGAGATAGTGCCCTCAGAGTCAATTATTGGATCACAGGCACGTGATTGCAATGATTGAGGGAGGACCTGTCCCAGTAGGACAGTCTTACTCGAGATGATAGTATGCTATCTGGTTTATCTTTATCATCGTGTACTGCTTTAGGTGACCTGACATGTCGCTATTACACGTTGATAGAGCCCCTAGGATTCTTGCTTGACCACCAGCAGTATGAGGACGATCATATAAGTGGGAGCTGGGGTCTATAAGCACATCCTTAAAAGGTCCCTAGTCGTGGGAGTTTCGAGACAGGGCATCGATACTCCAGAGTAGACTAGTGTATACAGTCGAGACCCCGACGAGGGGCGGTGGCCCGTCTCACAAGCCACTGGTGTCAGTTGGATCACCTAAGATGTGTTGGAGTTAGTGCCCTCAGAGTCAATTATTGGATCACAGGCACGTGATTGCAATGATTGAGGGAGGACCTATCCCGGTAGGACAGTCTTACTCGAGATGATAGTATGCTATCTGGTTTATCTTTATCATCGTGTACTGCTTTAGGTGACCTGATATGTCGCTATTACACGTTGATAGAGCCCCTAGGATTCTTGCTTGACGACCAGCAGTATGATGGCGATCATATACGTGGGAGCTGGTTGTCTATAAGCACATCCTTAAAAGGTCCCTAGTCGTAGGAGTTTCGAGACAGGGTATCGATACTCCATTAGTAGACTAGTGTATACAGTCGAGACCCCGACGAGGGGCGGTGGCCGGTCTCACAAGCCACTGGTGTCTGTTGGTTCACCTAAGATGTATACAGGTGCTCATTGGGTTATGAGTACACCGGGCAGGACTCGCCGGGAACCTGCTAGTTGGTCTTATACCAGATGTCAGATAGCAGTTCCCAGGTGACATGTGTACAGGTTAGTTCATCGACCTGAGATCGTCATTTGTCTCGTGTGAGTTCCCACTGTGCTTTGATTACTACCCTACCACGGCTCAAAGGAGTCGTGCAAACAGGTTTTAGTTGGGTACAGTCCCGAGCCACATGGAGGCAGTGAGCGGATCTGCAGGGGTTCGTCTCTCCCGGTATTGGGGGTGAGGTCGCGCTGTGTCTAGGAGAGCCATTACGCAAAGCCCTCGGCCGAGGCAGGAGATTTACTGGTAGGTATTCCAGTAGTATCTCAGGGCGTTCTGGGCTACGCTCCGACACGACTTGTACCGCTTTTGGGGGTCTGACTTTTACCAACCCCCTAGGCCCGCCATGCGATACTCATAGACGAACGGACCGGACTGTACGGATATTGTCACTGACAGGCTCAGTTGGGTGTCGGGGTGAGCTTCCTCATCGACGTCCCTTTTGGTCAATAGCTGGTGGCCCGTCATGTATTGGCTTATACCTCTGACGTGCCAGTGGTTAAATCCACAGCCATAGTATTGACGAGTCTTTAGAGTCCACCACACTTTCAGTTACTCTGCTTTCGGGCGAAACGCTGTAGAGGCCGTATGGAGATATGGCAGGGTCCGATCAGATACGTGCGGTATTGCACGGATCAGGATCGGACAGTTTTGTACTAGTGGCCGTATGGATATATATAGCAGGGTTCGATCAGATACGTGCGGTATTGCACGGATCAGGATCGAACGGATTTTACTAGCCGGCTTTGGCTTAAGCCGGTCCTAGTCTAGTACAGTGTAGATTTTGTCTCATTGCATTTGTATCCGGTCGGAATACAGATGCGGGTGTGTATGCACAGTGTCGGGGTTTTCCTGTAATTTATTACGGGACCAGTTTTTCTGGAGTTGCCAGTTTGCATTCCGTTCCGGCCGGTTTTCCTTTGTTCTTTTCCGGCCGGACTTTTCCGATGGAGGGGGTTATTTGCACTTTTGCAAATAACACTTTGTGGGGGGGTTTCTTGCAAAAGTGTTTATTATGATATCTTTCAACCATGCTTTGTGTGATTGAAAGGGTATGGGTTTGACTTGATGTGAGTATGGTTGATGTTTGGTTGACTTTGGATATGGTCACCTCCTTCTTGATCCTACACTCACCTCCCTTGTATAAGTTTTTTCCTCCACCATTCTCATGAAAAAGACTTGGCCGGCCACATTGGTTAAGTGATGATGGATCATTTCATTTTTGGTGAGGGTGTGGGAAAATTATTGTTTCATATCATTTTTCATTGCCTCAAAAATCCCCAAGTTCATATCACCTTGATTCCTCCATCATGGCAACAAAACCCCATTGAGACAAAGCGTATTCTACATTACATTCTACAGCACTTCTTGGGCATGTCGAGTTGCCGGCTTCATGCTCGAGTTGCCTCGGTATTGAGGCGGAAGCCCGTAAAAGACGCAGGCGATGTGGTGCCCTTTCCGGCGAGGAGGCGACGATGTGGAGCCAAGACTTTCCGCGGGAGATCGGGATGATGAAGAGAAGACCGGAGGACTCAGATCACTCGGTATACTTCCTTTCCCATCTCTTGTTAGCTAGCGTAGGTTAATGGTTAACGATCCGGGTAATTGTCCGCGGTAGCGCCGGTTTCCGAGTAAGGGAAAAAATTTTTGATTCCGCAATTTGGCCTCGAGCTAGACGGCCGGGGCGCTGCCGTGGCGCAACATGGTATCAGAGCCACGCCATTAACCTTACCTAGCTTCGTTTGATGTGTTTGCGTTTCCGATCGACCGAAATTTCCAAAAACCGTATTTTTATTGCACATCAGTTTCTGTCGAAATTTTTTGAGTCCAAAAATTTTTCAGGTGATTGCAGAATGATGTACATGGCATTATAAGACATCTGGGAAATTTTGGTCACGAGTTACTGTAGATCAGCCGCGGAAGCGCGGTGCAACCCTCCTTGGCGCCGCTCTTCCGCGGCGGTTTAGTTTGGTCTCTGGACCAGAATTTTCCAGTGAGGTTTTTACATTAAAATAGGGTATTTGGAATATTAAAATTGGGCCCAGGTTTTCTGTGAGTGCTACAGTTTTGGTTGGGGGCCCACTTGTTAATTTTTGGTCAATCGGAAAATTTTAAACACATTATTTCACAGTATTTACATTATATCTGCGACCGTGAATGTCACTCGATCGGTAAATCCGGTCTAACTGCTATAGCCCGGTTAGACGGATTTGCGAACGTGACTTTCACGTTGATGTTCTATGTTTATGCTGTGATGTTGCGGATCGGTCGTGGGGGATAGCCTGGATGCAATG
Source organism: Agapanthus africanus (assembly GCA_030015575.1). Lineage (NCBI taxonomy): Eukaryota > Viridiplantae > Streptophyta > Magnoliopsida > Asparagales > Amaryllidaceae > Agapanthus > Agapanthus africanus. The sequence continues at coordinate 130,369,680 of JASDDO010000018.1, forward strand.
CTAGTACAGTTTTGGTGTATTATGTACATTTGATATTGCGGGGCGAGCGTCCGACATGTGGACTGCCGTCACTGCCTGTTTGTATTATTCTTTTGGGGCACGACCTGGTTGCGGTCGATGTACCCGGTGTATGTATATTTTACTTTCTGTACTAGGGTTGCCCCGCGGTGGGGTGCACGGATAGCCGGGTTCTGGAGGGCAACGGGCCCGCATCTCAGGGCATTGAGACGGAGGGGGCTTCAGTCCAGGATTGGCGGGCTATTCGCCGCACTCGTAGGGGGTACAGGTTGACCCAGGAGGGGTGCCCAAGTTACCGGATTCCGTGAAGTGCTGGGTGGTCCATTCACGGTACTGAAGGGGGCTGCCTCGCTTCAGGTTTTGGCGGGTGACTTGCCGCGCCCGTAGGGGTCTAGGATTTCATTGCACAGGCTATCCACACGACCAGGGGAACGTCGGGTTTCAGCAGCGGCTCTGTGAAACCCGGGGCTTCCAGATATCTGTATTGTTCTGTGATGCTGTACATTTCTGTGATGTTGCATTTTATTCACGCCTTGAGCGAAATACTATATATTGGTATATATATTAGTAGATGTTGTATATGTTTTACACCCGCGCTAGTCCAGTCCCCGCTCTGCCGTTAGTTAGCTAACCTAACGGGTGATGACGGGACCCAGTGGCGAATGCGGATGGCATATACGTACGTCAGTATATTTTCGTTCTTTGTGGTGTGATCAATTGATGGGACTGCATTGATTCGGATCAATGCAAGATAAACAAACCTATTCTGATGTTGTTGGAACACTTTTCAAAAAGCTGTTATTGCAAGGACGTTCACTTTTGTTTTGCATCGTGGTATTCATTTGGAATATCCTGCTCCTCAGTCGACGAGGCAAGGGCCGAGATCCCTTCACCGGGAGTGACCCCTTGGACAGAATTTTGCGTCAGGGCATTAACTTCACTATAGCCGATTACTTTTGCTTTGCATCGTGGTATTCAGTTGGAATATCCTGCACCTCATTCTACGGGGAAAGAGCCGAGATCCCTTCACCGGGAGTGACCTCTTTAGTAAAGGTTTTCGTCACTATATTTTCTAAAAAGTTATGCAGTTCCTTCAACGATATCAAGTTCATTACGTTAAAGGTTTTTCGCCAAAAACCAGTCGTAGCCCTCCGTCATTTCAGATTAGTATTACTTAGTATTCGTGCTGCGTATGTCGTGCTCAGCCGAGGCGTAGTGTTCGGTAGCTATGTAGTGCTTTTCTGTTGCATGGATATGTGATTGGTTAGGACAGTCGTACGGTCATTTTGGCTCAGTCAAGGACTCGTGCGGGTGGGTCTAATGCAATCAAGATAATGACGGGTTGAACTTGACTAGGATCCTTTGATATGTTGGCTCAGTCAAGGTCACTTGGGTCCTAGGGGTAAAAATCACATCGGGAGTTTCAAAAGAACTGAAACTTGCCAGGCATGCGCATACCTTCTGGAGTGTGGTGGCGTGAGTGGATTCCGTCACGTTATCATGCGATGAGAGTTGGATCCCGATTTCCACTGATGAGTTGGTTTACTCCTCGGGTGATCCCCGACTAATTCTTCTTTCAGGTTTGGAGGAGAATTTGAGGTACAGTGGGAGGTTTCCAGATTAGACAAAGTGATAACCATTCTGATCTAGGTTAGAGTGCACGCTGAGTGTTTCTTTTCTCTCTCTCTGGCTGCGACCATTGACCCGACCCTGGACTATGACTCAGTGACCAAGTTGACCGAACCTTCTTAACACTGGCTTTTGGATTGTCAGAGTTGCAGACCTCATTGCCACTCCTACTTTTACCCTTTTCTCCAGGACACCCCGTATTACTACGAACGTCCACTTCCATTGGACAAAACCATCGTATGGTTATATACGAACTCGAAGGACTTCGAGGATGGTTTCTGGTTCTGGAGAAAACGGATAGGATTATTCAGTTGTCTTTTCTTTTCACCTTCTCTCAGGTTGCGAGTACTCCTTGGTTTAGGAGTAGTACACCTATTACGCAAATTGGATAGTCTTCTTCCAAACCTTAGGCTGGTGCCGACCGGTAGGGAATGAAGAAAACCAATTAGCATAACGATGGTGTGCAGAAGGTATTAAGTTAAGACAAAGCAAGGGATTAGTAGGAGGGCAAAGTAAGTTGCGACTGATATTCACGACCAAACCAAGTATTTCTTCGCTAATCCTAAATCAACTTTGTATTTCTCCAGGACACTCCGTGTCACTACGAAGATCCACAGATTATTGGATACTCCATCGTATGGTTATATACGAACTCGAAAGGAACTTGTTCCAGTTCGGGGATGGATTCTGGTTCAGGAGAAATAGGAATAAAGTACATTCAGGTGTCTTTTATCTTCACCTTCTCTCGCATTGCGAGTGTTCCTAGGATTAGGACAGTACACCCTTTATGCTTTTTGGATAGTCTTCTTCCAAACCATAGGCTGGTGCCGAACGGTAGGGAAGGAAGAAAACCATTTGGCTTAAAGGGGTGTACAGAAGGTAATGACTAAAGACAAATAAAGGGATTTGGAGAGGTGGCAAAGAATTATACGGTTATAGTTGTGAATCTGGATAATGGTAGAGGCATTACTAGGAATACCAGGATACCCCATCGAAACATTACAATGTTTCAGTTTCAACTGTGTACTGTTAAAAGAAAACTGATTTCCCGATTAGACACTTACTCCAGGGTATGTATTTGCCAGGAATAATTCTCACATCTGTATGGTTTTACAGATGATGAGTGGGAGTAAGTTATTGGGAATTGGGTGATCATCCTCATTATATCGGGATTCGTTGTAATCGGTGATATTTGAGGAAGTCACCTGGGTTGTTTGCCGGTCGGCAAATATTTGGTTTTGAATATCTGCGGTTATGCACCAATTTCAAATTGATATATCTGTACGTCTATTTTCATAGAGTGAGATATGCCTTTTTTGATATTATGTCGATGACATTTACCTATATCAGTGGATGGTTAGGTAAGGAGCATTAAACAGCGGTGTAATTCTTCTTAACCATAAGTACAGTTTTCGACCTACGACACACAGTGAAAGAGTTGTTAGACTCAGCGGACTTATACAGAGTATTGTATGTTGTCCAGTGTCCATTAGGACAGAGGGGTTGGTCCTCATACTATATTCTGTTTACTTTTAACTTCTCAAGTTCTTAGACATGTGTTTCGTAGAAACACAGGGTCTAAGTTTTGAGGAGTTATAGGTATTTGAATAGAGTAGAGAACCAGGTGTAGCAAGTATCGGGATTCTTCAAAGAGATCGAAGATGTAGATACTTGTGTATGGTATTCAGTTGATAGTAATGATGAAGACAGATTGCTTCTCTTTCAGGTTACTCATAATTGGAAGCATTCCTAAGTTGAGTAACGCTGATCGGCCTCCTTCCATTTAGTTGACATGCACTGGAGACAGCTGCATGATTTGAATCTGGTTCAATTAAATCAGTGCCTCTGGTTCTATATTGGATATAGAACAGTTCATATCTTAACGATGTTAAGGTACGGGGAGTTGTCCGGCTTATGCTTAAAACCAGACTCCGGATAACTCAAGGCATGTTTCTGTAATGGCTGTTTGTGGGTTGACCCAGGCTATGACGAGGGTTGACTTTCTACCATCTGGCAGATCAATAGAAATATTGTTCTAGACTCGCCACAGTTTTATTAAAAATAGATTTTTTTTTTTTCAAAAACAGCAGTGGGAGTATGGTAGAACTGGAAGTGATTCCAGAACCGCAAACGATTACTGAAGATTTAATAAGGAACCTAAAGATTCAATCTGATTTGACATTCCATTGGCCACTCCGCAGATAAGGTGGGTAACTTCAGGCACCCGAGAGGTACTCCGGTAGCCTCAAGGACGGTGACAGGGAAGTTCTTGTTTACCCACAATTACCATTGCTGTTGTTCCAGGCTGCGAGACCCGGCAGGAGAATGAGTATAGCGTCGTTCTAAACTAGCTTTGGAATTGCACGTCTATATGACTCTGGCAGAGGGTTGTCGTAGTCAGTGGGAGCAGCGGAAGCATTGGTGGACATCAGGCTTATGTCTATTTATAGACTAAAGCAGATGTAGCGGAGATAGATCATCTATTTCTGATGTGACAGTCATAGGTTTGACGTCATCAGAATAGGGGATGGATCTGTTGAGAAGGTAGTAGGAAGTGACATTCCTATACTACGATCGGTTATACTTTGGTCGTCACACAGTATTTTTCTCCACATGGGATTTGGATATTATATCAGACATACTGGTTACTAGACCTATGGTTTTAGATCAAGATTTGGGTGGTTTCCCAATCAGGGTACCTTGACAGCATTCTAAGAGTATTTAGAATGGACGACTCCTGGCATGGTAGTGTGCCTGCAGGTAATGGAGTCATCCTCTCTAAAGGTGTCTTACAGACTAAAGGGGAGAGGAATACTCATGATTGGCAGATCACTTGCTTAGGCAATTGAGTAAATCATGAGATGTCAAGTACCACACCAGATGTTGTTCTTGCAGTAGGTGCAATAAGTTGATATTGATCCAATCCGGGAGGAACAGTGGGAAGCAATTATAGAACATAAGTGAATGTTCTAGGGATATGATAACGGCTGTCTCCTTTAGGAGACGGTTATCACTCCAGGCTTCCAAGGTGACATGGACGACAAGGAGGTTGTCAGAGTTATAGTTCTCCCTCTGACGAGGGGCAGTATTTTGGACAGGTGGTCCAAGGCAATACTGAGGGAGGCATGGCGCAGGATACTGATTAAGTTCAGTTAACGATACAGTCTAAGAAGTTTGGATTTGGAGTTCATTTATGAACTAGGTCCCTTCAGACATCCAGACATTCTAAGACAGGTATTGCTCATTTCGGGAGATGGCTTTCTCCGCGAACTTGAGATATAGAGAGACATAGAAAGAAACTTCATAGCGGATCCACTCACTGAGGCTATTCCTCGAACGCAATAGTTTCGCAAACGGGTTTTGTGAGACTGACTAGTAGAGGAGTTGGGTGTTCGGTATCACACGGGCTGTGAGTATGCGACATCGCAATAATTAGCCTTGAGTGCAAGTGGGAGATTGTTGGAGTTAGTGCCCTCAGAGTCAATTATTGGATCACAGGCACGTGATTGCAATGATTGAGGGAGGACCTATCCCGGTAGGACAGTCTTACTCGAGATGATAGTATGCTATCTGGTTTATCTTTATCATCGTGTACTGCTTTAGGTGACCTGATATGTCGCTATTACACGTTGATAGAGCCCCTAGGATTCTTGCTTGACGACCAGCAGTATGATGGCGATCATATACGTGGGAGCTGGTAGTCTATAAGCACATCCTTAAAAGGTCCCTAGTCGTAGGAGTTTCGAGACAGGGTATCGATACTCCATTAGTAGACTAGTGTATACAGTCGAGACCCCGACGAGGGGCGGTGGCCGGTCTCACAAGCCACTGGTGTCTGTTGGTTCACCTAAGATGTATACAGGTGCTCATTGGGTTATGAGTACACCGGGCAGGACTCGCCGGGAACCTGCTAGTTGGTCTTATACCAGATGTCAGATAGCAGTTCCCAGGTGACATGTGTACAGGTTAGTTCATCGACCTGAGATCGTCATTTGTCTCGTGTGAGTTCCCACTGTGCTTTGATTACTACCCTACCACGGCTCAAAGGAGTCGTGCAAACAGGTTTTAGTTGGGTACAGTCCCGAGCCACATGGAGGCAGTGAGCGGATCTGCAGGGGTTCGTCTCTCCCGGTATTGGGGGTGAGGTCGCGCTGTGTCTAGGAGAGCCATTACGCAAAGCCCTCGGCCGAGGCAGGAGATTTACTGGTAGGTATTCCAGTAGTATCTCAGGGCGTTCTGGGCTACGCTCCGACACGACTTGTACCGCTTTTGGGGGTCTGACTTTTACTAACCCCCTAGGCCCGCCATGCGATACTCATAGACGAACGGACCGGACTGTACGGATATTGTCACTGACAGGCTCAGTTGGGTGTCGGGGTGAGCTTCCTCATCGACGTCCCTTTTGGTCAATAGCTGGTGGCCCGTCATGTATTGGCTTATACCTCTGACGTGCCAGTGGTTAAATCCACAGCCATAGTATTGACGAGTCTTTAGAGTCCACCACACTTTCAGTTACTCTGCTTTCGGGCGAAACGCTGTAGAGGCCGTATGGAGATATGGTAGGGTCCGATCAGATACGTGCGGTATTGCACGGATCAGGATCGGACAGTTTTGTACTAGTGGCCGTATGGATATATATAGCAGGGTTCGATCAGATACGTGCGGTATTGCACGGATCAGGATCGAACGGATTTTACTAGCCGGCTTTGGCTTAAGCCGGTCCTAGTCTAGTACAGTGTAGATTTTGTCTCATTGCATTTGTATCCGGTCGGAATACAGATGCGGGTGTGTATGCACAGTGTCGGGGTTTTCCTGTAATTTATTACGGGACCAGTTTTTCTGGAGTTGCCAGTTTGCATTCCGTTCCGGCCGGTTTTCCTTTGTTCTTTTCCGGCCGGACTTTTCCGATGGAGGGGGTTATTTGCACTTTTGCAAATAACACTTTGTGGGGGGGTTTCTTGCAAAAGTGTTTATTATGATATCTTTCAACCATGCTTTGTGTGATTGAAAGGGTATGGGTTTGACTTGATGTGAGTATGGTTGATGTTTGGTTGACTTTGGATATGGTCACCTCCTTCTTGATCCTACACTCACCTCCCTTGTATAAGTTTTTTCCTCCACCATTCTCATGAAAAAGACTTGGCCGGCCACATTGGTTAAGTGATGATGGATCATTTCATTTTTGGTGAGGGTGTGGGAAAATTATTGTTTCATATCATTTTTCATTGCCTCAAAAATCCCCAAGTTCATATCACCTTGATTCCTCCATCATGGCAACAAAACCCCATTGAGACAAAGCGTATTCTACATTACATTCTACAGAACTTCTTGGGCATGTCGAGTTGCCGGCTTCATGCTCGAGTTGCCTCGGTATTGAGGCGGAAGCCCGTAAAAGACGCAGGCGATGTGGTGCCCTTTCCGGCGAGGAGGCGACGATGTGGAGCCAAGACTTTCCGCGGGAGATCGGGATGATGAAGAGAAGACCGGAGGACTCGGATCACTCGGTATACTTCCTTTCCCATCTCTTGTTAGCTAGCGTAGGTTAATGGTTAACGATCCGGGTAATTGTCCGCGGTAGCGCCGGTTTCTGAGTAAGGGAAAAAATTTTTGATTCCGCAATTTGGCCTCGAGCTAGACGGCCGGGGCGCTGCCGTGGCGCAACAAGATGTATACAGGTGCTCATTGGGTTATGAGTACACCGGACAGGACTCGCCGGGAACATGCTAGTTGGTCTTATACCTGATGTCAGATAGCAGTTCCCTGGTGACATGTGTACAGGTTAGTTCATCGACCTGAGGATCGTCATTTGTCTCGTGTGAGTTCCCACTGTACTTTGATTACTACCCTACCACGCTCAAAGGAGACGTGCAAACAGGTTTTAGTTGGGTACAGTCCCGAGCCACATAGAGGCAGTGAGCTGATCTTTAGGGGTTCATCTCTCCCGGTATTGTGGGTGAGGTCGCGCTGTGTCTAGGAGAGCCATTATACGAAGCCCTCGGCCGAGGCAGGAGATTTACTTGTAGGTATTCCAGTAGTATCTCAGGGTGTTCTGGGCTACACTCCGACACGACTTGTACCGCTTTTGGGGGTCTGACTTTTACCAACCCCCTAAGCCCGCCATGCGATGCTCATAGACGAACGGACCGGACTGTACGGATATTGTCACTGACAGGCTCAGTAGGGTGTCAGGATGAGTTCGCTCATCGACATCCCTTTTAGTCAATAGCTGGTGGCCCGTCACGTATTGGCTTATACCTCTGACGTGCTAGTGGTTAAATCCACAACCAAGGTGTTGACGAGTCTTTAGAGTCCCCCACATTCAGTTGCTCAAGTTTTCGGGCGAAAAGCTGTAGAGGCCGTATGGAGATATGGCAGGGTCCGATCAGATACGTGCGGTATTGCACGGATCAGGATCGGACGGATATTACTAGCCGGCTTTGGTTTAAGCCAGATCCTAGTATAGTACAGTGTAGATTTTGTCTCATTGCATTTGTATTTCGGTCGGAATACAAATGCGGATGTGTATACACAGTATCGGGGTTTTCCTGTAATTTATTACGGGACCAGTTTTCTGGAGTTGCCAATTTGATTTCCGTTTCGGCCATTTTCATTTGTATCCTTCATTGGCCGAAGATTGGTGGAGGAGGGCTTGTTTGCATTTGTGCAAATAAGCAATTTGGAGGGTGTTCTTTGCATACTTTTGTGTCATGATGGTTTCATGATGGACCCCCATCCTTTGACCTTCCATGGTTCATGATTGCTTGACTTTTTGTAGCAATCATGGTTGTTGATTAGTTGGTGGAGTGTGGATTTGTTAGTGATCATTGCTTGACTTTGGAGTCATCATGCTTTTGATGATGGTTGAATATGATAACCATTTCCTTGGACTTGCTTATTCTAGTGGCTACCCTTTTTCACTCTCTCTCTCATTTTTTTTTCTCTCCGCTCCCATGCCATGGCCGGCCAAAGAGAGGAAAAGGGGGCTGTCCTAAATTTTGTAGTGCGGATTTTCTCTCTTCATACTTGCTAAAATCCCAAGTTCATCACAAAATTCCACTTCATTTCCTCCACCAAAATGGCAACCTCCTACAACCCCAAATGAGACATAGCACTCTACACTATATTCTGCAGCAAACCTTGGGCACGTCGGCTCGCCAACTTCGTGCCCGAGTTGCCTCGGTATAGAGGTGGGAGCCCGTAAAAGAAGCCGGCGACGTGGTGCCCTTCCGGCGACGAGGTGGAGACCGGAGCTTCCGCGGGAGATCGAGACGACGACGAGAAGACCGGAGGACACGGATCAGTCGGTATATCTCTCTTCCCCATCTTGTAGTTAGCTAGGATTAGTTAATGGTACGATCCGGGTTTTAGTGCGCGGTGGTGCCGGTTCAAGAAAAACTAAATTTAACCATCGCTTCCGCATTTGGCCTCGGTATGGAGGCCGGGGCACCGCCGTGCACTTACAGTGGTATCAGAGCCTCGCCATTAACATAGTCTAGCTTTGTCTAATGTGTTTTACATTTCCGATCGAACAATTTTCCAAAAACCGTATTTTTCTTCACATCAGTTTCTGTCGAAAATTTTTGAAGTCCAAAAATTTTTCAAGTTGTTTCAGAATGATGTGTAGGAAATTCTATGAGTTCTGGGAAAATTTGGTTTCGTGAACTGTCTATACCACCGCGGAACTGCGGCCAAACCCATACTTAGGCCGCGGTTCCGCCGCTCTTTTAACTGTTCATGGCCCCAAAATTTTACATAATGCTTCTGAGTGGAAAATAGGTTTTCTGGAATGTTATTTTTGGGCCCAGATTTCTTGATGTGCTACAGCAGTGCTTTGGGGCCCACTTGTTAAAATTTGATCGATCGGATATTTTAAACACATTAGTTCACAGTATTTACGTTATATCTGCGACCGTGAATGTCACTTGATCGGTAAATCCTGTCTAACTGCTATAGCCCGGTTACACGGATTTGCGAACGTGACTTTCACGTTGATGTTCTGTGTATTGCTGTGATGTTGCGGATCGGTCGTGGGGGATAGCCTGGATGCAATGCTAGTACAGTTTTTGTTGTATTATGTACATTTGATATTGCGGGGCGAGCGTCCGACATGTGGACTGCCGTCACTGCCTGATTGTATTATTATTTTGGGGCACGGCCAGGTTGCGGTCGATATACCCGTTGTATGTATATTTTACTTTCTGTACTAGGATTTCCCTGCGGAGGGGTGCATGGATAGCCGGGTTCTAGAGGGCAACAAGCCCGCATTTCATGGCATTGGGACGGAGGGGGCTTCACTCTAGGATTGGCGGGCTATTCGCCGCACTCGTAGGGGGTACAGGTTGACCCAGGAGGGGTGCCCAAGTTACCGGATTCCGTGAAGTGCTGGGTGGTCCATTCACGTCGCTGAAGGGGGCTGCCTCGCTTCAGGTTTTGGTGGGTAACTTGCCGCGCCCGTAAGGGTCTAGGATTTCATTGCACAGGCTATCCACACGACCAGGGGAACGTCGGGTTTCAGTAGTGGCTCTGTGAAACCCGGGGATCCCAGATATCTGTATTTTTCTATGATGCTGTACATTTCTGTGATGTTGCATTTTTATCACGCCTTGAGCGAAATATAATATATTGGTATATATATTAGTAGATGTTGTATATGTTTTGCATCCGCGCTAGTCCAGTCCCCGCTCTGTCGTTAGTTAGCTAACCTAACGGGTAATGACGGGACCCAGTGGCGAATGCGGATGGCATATACGTACGTCATATTATTTTCGTTCTTTATGGTGTGATCAATTGATGGGACTGCGTTGATTCGGATCAATGCAAGTTAAAAACAAACCTAATCTGATGTTGTTGGAACACTTTTCAAAAAGCTGTTATTGCAAGGACGTTCTCTTTTGTTTAGCATCGTGGTATTCAGTTGGAATATCCTGCTCCTCAGTCGACGAGGAAAGGGCCGAGATCCCTTCACCGGGAGTGACCCCTTGGACAAAAAATTTGCGTCAGGGCAATAACTTCACTATAGCCGATTACTTTTGCTTTGCACCGTGGTATTCAGTTGGAATATCCTGCACCTCATTCTACGGGGAAAGAGCCGAGATCCCTTCACCGGGAGTGACCTCTTTAGCAAAGGTTTTCGTCACTATATTTTTATAAAAGCTATCCGTTCCTTCAACGATATCAAGTTCATTACGTTAAAGGTTTTCGCCAGAAACCATTCGTAGCCCTCCATCATTTCAGTTAAATATTCGGTAGTATTCAAGCTATGTATTTTGACCTCACGCCAAGGCATAGTGTTTGGTAGCTGCCGGGTATTTATCTGTTGCATAGATAGATGTGTTGGTTTGGGACAGTCGTACTACTATTTTGGCCTACGTCAAGGGTATGTACGGGTGGGTTCAAATTAACCTGGACAATGATGGGTAGAACTTGACATGTGACTTATGATATTTTGACCTCATGCCAAGGTCATAAGAGCATAGGGCAAAAATCTCATCAGGAGTTTCTAAAGAAACTGAAACTTGCCAGATATGCGCATACCTTCTGGAGTGTGATGACGTGAGCGGATTCCGTCACGTTTTCATGCGATGATAGTTGGATCCCGATTCCTACTGATGAGTTGGTTTACTCCTCGGGTGACCCCGACTAATTCTTCTTTCAAGTTTGGAGGAGAGTTTGAGGTTACAGTGGGAGGTTTCCAGATTAGATAAATTGGTAACCATTCTGATCTAGGTTAGAGTGCACGCTGAGTGTTTCTTTTCTCTCTCTCTTTGGCAGCGACCATTGACCCGACCCTAAGACTATGACTCAGTGACCAAGTTGACCGAACCTTCTTTAACACTGGCTTTTGGATTGTCAGAGTTGCAGACCTCATTGCCACTCCTACTTTTACCCTTTTCTCCAGGACACCCCGTATTACTACGAACGTCCACTTCCATTGGAAAAAACCATCGTATGGTTAGATACGAACTCGAAAGAATTTATTCGAGGATGGTTTCAGGCTCTGGAGGAAACGGTTAGGACTATTCAGTTGTCTTTTCATTTTTACCTTCTCTCAGATTGCGAGTACTCATTGCTTTAGGAGTAGTACACCTATTACGCAAATTGGATAGTCTTCTTCCAAACCATAGGCAGGTGCCGACCGGTAGGGAATGAAGAAAACCAATTAGCATAACGATGGTGTGCAGAAGGTATTAAGTTAAGACAAAGCAAGGGATTAGTAAGAGGGCAAAATAAATTGCAACTGATATTCACGACCAAACCAGGTATTTCATTACCACTCCCACTTCACCTTTGTATTTCTCCAGGACACTCCGTATCACTACGAAGATCCACTGTTTATTGGATACTCCATCGTATGGTTATATACGAACTCGAAAGGAACTTGTTCCAGTTCGGGGATGGATTCTGGTTCAGGAGAAATAGGAATAAGGTTTATTCGGTTGTCTTTTATCCTCACCTTCTCTCGCATTGCGAGTACTCCTAGGATTAGGACAGTACACCCATTATGTTCATTGGATAGTCTTCTTCCAAATCATAGGTTGGTGCCGAACGGTAGGGAAGGAAGAAAACCATTTGGCCTAAGGGGTGTGCAGAAGGTAATGACTAAAGACATATAAAGGGATTTGGAGAGGTGGCAAAGAATTATACGGTTACAGTCGTGAATCTGGAAGAGGCATTACTAGGAATACCGGGATACCCCCATCGAAACATTTCAATGTTTCAGTTTCACTGTGTACAGTTAAAGGAAAACTGATTTCCCGATTAGATACTTACTCCAGGGTATGTATTTACCAGGTATGATTCTTACATCTGTATGGTTTTACAGATGATGAGTGGGAGTAAGTTATTGGGAATTGGGTGATCATCCTCATTATATCGGGATTCGTTGTAATCGGTGATATTTGAGGAAGTCACCTGGGTTGTTTGCCGGACGGCAAATATTTGGTTTTGAATATCCGCTGTTATGCACCAATTTCAAATTGATATATCTGTACGTCTATTTTTATAGAGTGAGATGTACCTTTTTGAAATTATGTCTATGACATTTACCTATATCAGTGGATGGTTAGGTAAGGAGCATTGAACGGCGGTGTAATTCTTCTTAACCATAAGTACAGTTTTCAACCTACGACACACAGTGAATGAGTTATCAGACTCAAGGGACTTATACAGAGTATTGTATGTTGTTCAGGGTCTATCAAGACAGTGGGGATGGTCCTCGTACTGTATTCGGTTTACTTATGACTTCTCTAGTTTTTAGACAGGTGTTTCGTAGAAACACAAGGTCCGAATTTTGAGAAGTTATAGGTATTTGAATAAAGTAGAGGACCAGATATTGCAAGTATCGGGATTCTTCAAAGTGATCGGAGATGTAGATACTTGAGTATGATATTCAGTTGATAGTAGTGATTAAGAGAACTTGCTTCTCTTTCAGGTTACTCATAATTGGAAGCATTCCTAAGTTGAGTAACGCTGATCGGCCTCCTTCCATTTAGTTGACATGCACTGGAGACAGTTGCATGATTTGAATCTGGTTCAATTAAATCAGTGCCTCTGGTTCTATATATTGAATATATAGAACAGTTCATATCTTAACGTTGTTAAGGTACGGGGAGTTGTCTGGCTTATGATCAAAACCAGACTCTGGATAACTCAAGGCACGTTTCTGTAATGGCTATTTGTGGGTTGACCCAGGCTGTGACGAGGGTGGACTTTCTACCATCTGGCAGATCAATAGTGATATTGTTCTAGACTCGCCACAGTTTTAATAAAAATGGTTTTTTTTTTTCAGAAAACAGAAGTGGGAGTATGGTAGAACTTGAAGTGATTCCAGAACCACAAACGATTACTGAAGATTTGATAAGGAACCTAAAGATTCAATTTGGTTTGACATTCCATTGGCCACTCCGCAGATAAGGTGGGTAACTTTAGGCACCCGAGAGGTACTCCGGTAGCCTCAAGGACGGTGACAGGGAAGTTCTTGTTTACCCAGACTTGCCATTGCTGTTGTTCCAGGCTGCGAGACCCGGCAGGAGGATGAGTATAGCGTCGTTCTAAACTAGCTTTAGAAGTGTACGTCTATATGACTCTGCCAGAGGGTTGTCGTAGTCAGTGGGAGCAGCGGAAGCATTGATGGACAGGTGGCTTATGTCTATTTATAGACTAAAGCAGATGTAGCGGAGATATATCATCAATTTCTGATGTGACAGTCATAGGTTTGACTTCGTCAGAATAGGGGATGGATCTGTTGAGAAGGTAGTAGGGTGTGATGTCATGGTTTTTGGATGACATACACAAAGTAGGAAAAGAAACTCCTATACTACGATCGGTTATACTTTGGTCGTCACACAGTAGTTTCTCCACATGGGACTTGGACATTATATCAGGCATACTGGTTACTGGATCTACGGTTTTAGATCTAGATTTGGGTAGTTTCCCAATCTGGGTACTTAGACAGCATTCTAAGAGTATTTAGAATGGACGACTCCTGGCACGGCAGTGTACCTACAGGTGATGGAGTCATCCTCTCTAAAGGTGTCTTACAGACTAAAGGGGAGAGGGATGTTCATGATTGGCAGATCACTTGCTCAGGCAATTGAGTCAATCATGAGATGTCAAGTACCACACCAGATGTTGCTCTTGCACTAGATGCAATAAGTTGACATTGATCCAATCCTGGAGAAGCAGTCGGAAGCAGTTTTAGAACATAAGTGGATGTTCTAGGGATATGATAACGACAGCCTCATTCAGGAGACAGTTATCATTCCAGGCTTCCAAGGTGACCTGGACGACAAGGAGGTCGTTAGAGTTATAGTTTTCCCTCTGACGAGGGGCAGAATTTTGGAAAGGTTGTCCAAGGCAATACTGAGGAAGGCATGGCGCAGGATACTGATTAAGTTCAGTTGACGATACAGTCTAAGAAGTATGGATTTGGAGTTCATTTATGAGCTAGGTCCCATCAAACATCCAGACACACTCTAAGACAGGTATAGCTCATTTCAGGAGATGGCTTTCTCCGCGAACTTGAGATATAGAGAGACATAGAAAGAAACATCAAAGCGGATCCACTCACTGAGGCTATTCTTCGAACGCAATAGTTTCGCAAACGAGCTTTGTGAGACTGACTAGTAGAGGAGTTGGGTGTTCGGTATCACACGGTCTGTGAGTATGCGACATCGCAATAATTAGCCTTGAGTGCAAGTGGGAGATTGTTGGAGATAGTGCCCTCAGAGTCAATTATTGGATCACAGGCACGTGATTGCAATGATTGAGGGAGGACCTGTCCCAGTAGGACAGTCTTACTCGAGATGATAGTATGCTATCTGGTTTATCTTTATCATCGTGTACTGCTTTAGATGACCTGACATGTCGCTATTACATGTTGATAGAGCCCCTAGGATTCTTGCTTGACCACCAGCAGTATGAGGACGATCATATAAGTGGGAGCCGGGGTCTATAAGCACATCCTTAAAAGGTCCCTAGTCGTGGGAGTTTCGAGACAGGGCATCGATACTCCAGAGTAGACTAGTGTATACAGTCGAGACCCCGACGAGGGGCGGTGGCCGGTCTCACAAGCCACTGGTGTCAGTTGGATCACCTAAGATGTATACAGGTGCTCATTGGATTATGAGTACACCGGACAGGACTCGCCGGGAACATGCTAGTTGGTCTTATACCTGATGTCAGATAGCAGTTCCCTGGTGACATGTGTACAGGTTAGTTCATCGACCTGAGAATCGTCATTTGTCTCGTGTGAGTTCCCACTGTACTTTGATTACTACCCTACCACGCTCAAGGAAGACATGCAAACAGGTTTTAGTTGGGTACAGTCCCGAGCCACATGGAGGCGGTGAGCGGATCTTCAGGGGTTCGTCTCTCCCGGTATTGGGGGTGAGGTCGCGCTGTGTCTAGGAGAGCCATTACACGAAGCCCTCGGCCGAGGCAGGAGATTTACTTGTAGGTATTCCAGTAGTATCTCAGGGTGTTCTGGGCTACACTCCGACACGACTTGTACCGCTTTTAGTGGTCTGACTTTTACCAACCCCCTAGGCCCGCCTTGCGATGCTCATAGACGAACGGACCGGACTATACGGATATTGTCACTGACAGGCTCAGTAGGGTGTCAGGATGAGTTCTCTCATCGACATCCCTTTTGGTCAATAGCTGGTGGCCCGTCACGTATTGGCTTATACCTCTGACGTGCTAGTGGTTAAATCCACAACCAAGGTATTGACGAGTCTTTAGAGTCCCCCACATTCAGTTGCTCAAGTTTTCGGGCGAAAAGCTGTAGAGGCCGTATGGAGATATGGCAGGGTCCGATCAGATACATGCGGTATTGCACGGATCAGGATCAGACGGATATTACTAGCTGGCTTTGGTTTAAGCCAGATCCTAGTATAGTACAGTGTAGATTTTGTCTCATTACATTTGTATTTCGGTCGGAATACAAATGCGGGTGTGTATACACAGTATCGGGGTTTTCCTGTAATTTATTACGGGACCAGTTTTCTGGAGTTGCCAGTTTGATTTCCGTTTCAGCCATTTTCATTTGTATCCTTCATTGGCCGAAGATTGGTGGAGGAGGGCTTGTTTGCATTTGTGCAAATAAGCAATTTGGAGGGTGTTCTTTGCATATTTTTGTTTCATGATGGTTTCATGATGGACCCCCATCCTTTGACCTTCCATGGTTCATGATTGCTTGACTTTTTGTAGCAATCATGGCTGTTGATTAGTTGGTGGAGTGTGGATTTGTTAGTGATCATTGCTTGACTTTGGAGTCATCATGCTTTTCATGATGGTTGAATATGACAACCATTTCCTTGGACTTGCTTATTCTAGTGGCTACCCTTTTTCACTCTCTCTCTCATTTTTTTTTCTCTCCACTCCCATGCCATGGCCGGCCAAAGAGAGGAAAAGGGGGCTGTCCCAAATTTTGTAGTGCGGATTTTCTCTTTTCATACTTGCTAAAATCCAAAGTTCATCACAAAATTCCACCACTTCATTTCCTCCACCAAAATGGCAACCTCCTACAACCCCAAATGAGACATAGCACTATACACTATATTCTGCAGCAAACCTTGGGCACGTCGGCTCGCCAACTTCGTGCCCGAGTTGCCTCGGTTTAGAGGTGGGAGCCCGTAAAAGAAGCCGGCGACGTGGTGCCCTTCCGGCGACGAGGTGGAGACCGGAGCTTCCGCGGGAGATCGGGACGACGACGAGAAGACCGTAGGATACGGATCAGTCGGTATATCTCTCTTCCCCATCTTGTAGTTAGCTAGGATTAGTTAATGGTACGATCCGGGTTTTAGTGCGTGGTGGTACCGGTTCAAGAAAAACTAAAGTTAACCATCGCTTCCGCATTTGGCCTCGGTATGGAGGCCGGGGCGCCGCCGTGCACTTACAGTATATCAGGGTGTTCTGGGCTACACTCCGACACGACTTGTACCGCTTTTGGGGGTCTGACTTTTCCAACCCTCTAGGCCCGCCATGCGATGCTCATAGACGAACGGACCGGACTGTACGGATATTGTCACTGACAGGCTCATTAGGGTGTCAGGATGAGTTCGCTCATCGACGTCCCTTTTGGTCAATACCTGGTAGCCCGTTACGTATTGGCTTATACCTCTGACGTGCTAGTGGTTAAATCCACAACCAAGGTGTTGACGAGTCTTTAGAGTCCCCCACATTCAGTTGCTCAAGTTTTCGGGCGAAAAGCTGTAGAGGCCGTATGGAGATATGGCAGGGTTCGATCAGATACGTGCGGTATTGCATGGATCAGGATCGGACGGATAATACTGGCCGGCTTTGGTTTAAGCCGGATCCTAGTATAGTACAGTATAGATTTTGTCTCATTGCATTTGTATCAAGTCGGAATACAAATGCGGGTGTGTATACACAGTATCGGGGTTTTTCTGTAATTTATTACGGGATCAGTTTTCTGGAGTTGCCAGTTTGCTTTCCGTTTCGGCCATTTTCATTTGTATCTTTCATTGGCCGAAGATTGGTGGAGGAGGGCCTATTTGCAAGCATGCAAATTTGGATAGTGGAGGGTGTTATTTGCATATTCTTGTATCATGATAATTCCTCCACCATTTGACTTCTTCTTCTTCTCATCATGGCTTGACTTTTGAGTCATCATGGTTGTTGATGATTAGCTTGTTGGAGTGTTGGTTTTGGTGCAATCATGGTTGTTGATGATTGGTTGATGGAGTGTGAGTTTTAGTGGGTGATCATTTCCTTTTTCATGATAACCCTTTTCTCTCTCTTGTTTATTGGCTCACACTCATTCCTTTGATACTCACTCCACTCTCTTCTTCTCACCATGCCTTGGCCGGCCATTGTAGAGCATGGGCTGTCCAAAACTTTTGGCTTGGGGATTTTGCTCTCTTCATGTTTTAAAAATCCCCAAGTTCCTCTAAAAAAGTTCACATATCAATTCCTCCACCAAATGGCAACCTCCACAACCCCAAAATGAGACATGGTTCTACACTATATTCTACAGCAAATCTTGGGCACGTCGACTCGCCAGCTTCGTGCCCGAGTTGCCTCGGTATAGAGGTGGGAGCCCGTAAAAGAAGCCGGCGACGTGGTGCCCTTTCCGGCGAGGAGGTGGAGACCGGACTTTCCGCGGGAGATCGGGACGACGACGAGAAGACCGGAGGACACGGATCGCTCGGTATATCTCTATTCCCCATCTTGTAGTTAGCTAGAACTAGTTAATGGCCCGATCCGGGTTTTAGTGCGCGGTGGTGCCGGTTCAAGAAAAATTAAAGTTAACCATCGCTTCCGCATTTGGCCTCGGGATGGAGGCCGGGGCGCCGCCGTGCACTTACAAAACATTCTGATCGAATCAGCAAACACCCAAAATTTCCCAAAAAGCTCAACACTTGAGCGTAGTTTAAAAGTGTCCATCACATGCCACAGTACCTATGGACCAACCGTAGAAGGGTCAACCCTTGCATCACCTATGGCGCCATGGAACTACCGCAAACCCTAGAGTTTAGTGGCGGTTCTTACGGTCACAGAATCGAGTTAGGGTTTTTTTTTTCTAGAGGGTCCATCGAATCACTTGCATGATATTTGAATGTTTCAAACTTGAAAAAAAATCCAACTCTTGGAAAATTTCCAGCGAGGGTTAAAGTGGGTATTTGATATCCGTTCGAACTTTTTAACACCGTCTAAATGACCTGAAATACGGTTAGAATTACGACTACGAAACACTCCGAATTTCCTTTGCAGAAAGTTTACATCACATGCAAATTTAGCAAAAACAAACAACCCCTAAAACACCAAAACCCAGAGCCTGGTACCCAAAAAAAATTTGAAGCCAAAATTCCCTTAAGGGGCCGGCCTCCTCCGTTTTTGAGCTCATGTGCTCGGCCAAAAATTGGGCAAGTGGGTTCAAATTTCTTCTGTGTTCATGTAATATCTCATATAACATTCTGCAGTTACTAAAAAAAAATTTTTAGAGCTCATTTAAAAAACGACAGAAACCAGGTTTTCATGTTTTAAGTTTCGGAGTAGTTTCGGTTTCGTAATCTAACAAACATCGTCTAAATCTCTAGCTTGGCTCTGATACCACTGTAGGGTTACTTAGCACAACAGCAAGGTTTTGGTCGTCCATGCCATTTTTCACAATTTTGCCATGCTAGTTAACCCTACCCCTAGAATCGTAACTAAAGATTTAGACAATACGATATGTAATCAACTTTACAACTAAGTGTATGCGGAATACAACCTTTGTAGACCGGTCCTTCACTTCAAATGCTCCAAGTAGTGGTCCCTTCACTGCGATCAAAGAACTCCCGGACTCTTGAGAGGCTCCACAAGGTGAATGATGCATGGTTAGTAGAAGTTTTCAAAATCCAAGATGATCTACGTCGAGGAAATACGGACTCAAGCTATCTCTTCACTAATATGGAACTAGTGAAGCTAACACCCTAATCTAAGTGGCTAGTTTAGAAGAGGATGATGAAGTAGGAATTTTGCTCACTTTAGAATTTAATTTCTCACTATTTTTCTTTATCTCCTCAAATCAAAGAGAGAGAGCTTGAAGGAGATGAAGAAAGAAGAAGATGAATGAATAATGAGCTTGAGGATAGAAATGCAACCATGGTGAGTATATGTCATGGCTAACCCATGTCGAGAATAAACCATGGCTAAGTGATAAGGGTTGGGTTTAAAAATATCTTAGGTAAAACAAAATTGGTGGACCAAGTCAATGTTTCTACAAGCTTCATCCAAGCTCAACCATGACAAATATCCAAGCAATTTTGAATTCCTTAAAATAAATAAAATCCTACCATTATCATATATCATGGTGTAAGTCTTATACACCCATGTTGCATGTGTAACCTAGTATGTCACAATAATATATATCACACATATATAATTTGTGAACGAAAGAAAACAATACAATAAACATATATCACATATATGTTAAATGTATCAAAAGTGAGAAAAAGAAATACTTAAGTGAGCATATATTAGTTAATTTAATTTAATATATCAAATATATAATTATAAATTAAATTATTAAATCAACACTTGATTTAATAATCCGGCTATATCACATATAACAGACTAATATAATATGTATCATTTTATCGAATCAACACTTGATCCGATAACCCGACTATATTACTGTTAGTTATATATATGCCCTAGAGGCAATTACTGTACATAGGCTGTATATTGTAGTGGATGCTTGGACATATATAGGGAGGACTTTCTTGCTCGACATGATAGTATGCTATCTGGTTACTCTTTATCTTAACATGTACTCTGATTGTCTCTATGTTACTGTAAGTCTACGGGAGCGCCCCGGCCGTCTACAGACCCCAAATGCGGAACAAAAACTTTTTAACTGGCGCTATCGTATACTTTAACCCGGATCTGCCATTATTGCTAAACTAACAAACTGTAAAGAGTGTAGAAAGGTTATACCGAAGGATCCGAGTCCTTCGTTCTTTAACCATCATCCCACGCTCCGTTGCGGCTGCTCCGATCTCGTCGATCTCCGATCTGCTCGTCCAGGTGGCACCACGTCAACGATTCTTTAAACGGGCTCCCGCCTCTGACTCGAGGCAACTCGGTCGTCAAGTTTGCTAAAAGAGACGACAAAGATTGATGTAGAAAATGAGTGGAAGACTTTGTCTCATTCCGTCCAAAACCATGGACGAACGGTTAATGAAGTTGCCGTGGGAATCGGGTGATGGAATGAAATGAGCTGTTAAATTCCATACACCCCAAAATCTATCATAATCTTTTTACAACCATCTTTTTCAAGTAAGTGAGAGAGAGAGAGGAGGGGGCCGGCCATCTTATAGGAATGGGGGGGTGAGTGTAGGAGAGAGGAGAGTGACCACAAGAGAAAATATCATGTGTGAACACAAACAAATATCTCTAGTGTGAACACAAACAAATATCTCAAGTGTGAACACAAAGTGTGAACACACCAAAAGCAACCAATGAAAACACAACACCATTTAACCTAGTCACCTCATCTAGATGCTTCTAGAAACTTCCACACTAATCTCAAGAAAAGATAAATCCGTCTTTAACCGAATGTTAAAAGACGGCTGATAGAAAACTGGAAACTGGTAACTTCCAAAAGTGATCCTGAAACGACTTTCAGGATAACCCCGTAACTGTATAAATATACCCGCATTTGTATTACGACCGAATACAAATGCATCTGAGACAAAGATAATATATCTACTCAATAAAATATTTGGATCCGGCTTAAACCAAAGCCGACCAGTATCATCTGCCCGAAAAATAACATGTGCGTAAACGCACGTGCATTTTCCGAACCCTGCTATAAAACCATACGGCCTCTACAACGTTTCGCCCGAACTTGGGAAACTGTCTGTGGGGGACTCTAATGACTTGTCAGTACCCTGGCAGTGGGTTTAACCACAAACCGTCAGCGGCACTAGCTATGCGTAACGGCTGCCCATGGACTGACCTCAAGGGAGGCTGATGAGCGAACTCATCCAGAAACCCTACTGAGCCTAACAGTGACAATGTATATACAGTCCGGTCCGTTCGTCTATGAGTATCGCATATCTGCCTAGGGGGCTAGTAACGTCAGACCTCCAATAGAAGTATAAGTCGTGTCGGAGTGTAGCCCAATAACACCCTAAGATACTACTGGAGTACCTACCAGTAAATCTCCTGCCACGGCCGTGGGCTATGTGTAATGGCTCTCCTAGACACAGCACGATCTCGCCCCCAATACCGGGAGAGACGAATCCCCTGCCGATCCGCTCACGTGCCTCCATATGGCTCGGGACTGTACCTAAAAACTACCTGTTTGCACGACTCCTTTGAGCCGTGGTAGGGTAGAAATCAAAGCACAGTGGGAACTCACACGAGACAAATGACGACCTCAGGTCGATGAACTAACATGTACACATGTCACCAGGGAACTGCTATCTGACGATATGTATAATACCAACTAGCAGATTCCCGGCGAGTCCTGTCCGGTGTACTCATAACCCAATGAGCACCTGTATACATCTTAGGTGATCCAACTGACACCAGTGGCTTGTGAAGCAGGCCACCGCCCCTCGTCGGGGTCTCGACTGTATACACTAGTCTACTCCGGAGTATCGATGCCCTGTCTCGAAACTCCCACGACTAGGGACCACAATTAAGGATATGCATATAAACTACCCAACTCTCACGTATATGATCGCCATCATACAGTTGGTAGTAAAGCAAGATCCTAAGGGCTCTATCAAAGTGTAACATGTAATCATTCACCTGAACATGTACACGACTGATAAAGGCAAACCAGATAGCATACTATCATCTCGAGTAAGACTGTCCTACCGGTATAGGTCCTCCGCAATCATTGCAATCACGTACCTGCGATACAATAATTGACTATGAGGGCACTATCTCCAACAATCTCCCACTTGCACTCAAGGCTAATTATTGCGATGTCGACTACTCACAGCCTGTGTGAAACCGAACATCCAACTCCTCTACTAATCAGTTTCACAAAACCCGTTTGTAAAACTTTTGTGTTCGAGAAATAGCCTCAGTGAGTGGATCCGCCTAGATGTTCTTTCTATATCTCTCTTAATCTCAAGTTCGCGGAGAAAGCCATCTCCCGAATTGAGTAATACCTGTCTTAGAATTTGTCTGGATATCTGATGGGACCTAGTTCATAAATGAACTCTAAATCCAAACTTCTTAGACTGTATCGATCACTGAACCTAATCAGTATCCTGCACCAAGCCACCCACAGTATCCTCTTGGACCACCTGTCCATAATACTGTCCCTCGTCAGAGGGAAAACTAAAACTCTAACAATCACTATGTCATCCATGTCACCTTTGAAGCCTGGAATGATAATCGTCTCCCGAAGGAGGCTGCCGTCATCAAATCCGTAGAACATCCACTTATGTTCTAAAACTGCTTCCTTATGTCTCTCCAGGATTGGATTAATACAAACTTATCGCATCTAGTGCAAAAACAACATCTGGTGTGGTACTTGACATCCCATGATTGACTCAATTGCCTTAGCAAGTGATCTGCCAATCATGCACATCCCTCTCCACTTTAGTCCATAAGACACCTTTAGAGAGGATGACTCCATCACCTGCAGGTACACCACCATGCTAGGAGTCATCTATTCTAACAACCATTAGAATACTGTCAAAGTACCCACATTGGGAAACTACCCAAATCCAGATCTAAAACCATAGATCTAGAAATCAGAATGTGAAATATTATATCCATATCCTGTCTGGAGAAACAACTGTGTGACGACCACAGTACAACCGATCGCAGTGTAGGAATTTTACTTCCTACTCTGTGTATGTCATCCAAATACCATGACATCACACCCTACTACCTTCTTAACAGATCCATCCCCTATTCTGATTGAAGTCAAACCCATGACTGTCACATCAAAAATAGATGATCTATCTCCGTTATAACTGCTCTAGTCTATAAATAGACATAAGCTACTTGCCCACTATGCTTCTGCTGCTCCCACTGACTACGACAACCCTCCTACCGGGTCTCATAGCCTGGAACAACAGTAGTGTCAAGTCTGGGTAGATAAGAACCTCCCTGTCACCGTCCTTGAGGCTACCAGAGTACCTCTCGGGTGTCTGAGGTTACCCACCATATCTGCGGAGTGGCTATTGGAATGTCAAACCTGATTGAATATATAGGTCCTATTAAATTTTCCGTAATCGTTCGCGGTTCTGGAATCACTTCCAGTTCTACCATACTCCCACTACTGTTTTCTGAAAAAATCCATTTTACTAAAACTGTGGCGAGTCAAGAACAATATCACTATTGATCTTCCAAATGGTAGAATATCAACCCTCGTCATAGCCAGGGTCAACCCACAAACAGCCATTACAGAAACGTGCCCTGAGTTATCCAGAGTCTGGTTTTAAGCATAAGCTGGACAACTCTCCGTACCTTAACATCTTTTAAGGTACGAACTATTCTATATCCAATATAGAAACTTTGGCACTTTATTTAATTGGAACCAGATTCAATCATGCAGCTGTCTCCAGTGCAAATCAACTTAATGGAAAGAGGCTAATCAGCATTACTCAACTTAGGAATCCATCCAATTATGAGTAACCTGAAAGAGAAACACGTTTCTCAAAATCATCACTATCATCTAAATACCAATCACAAGAATCTACATCTTCGATCTCTTTGAAGAATCCCGATACTTGTGATACCTGGTTCTCTACTTTATTCTTATACCCACAACTTCTCAAAACTTAGACCTTGTATTTCTACGAAACACTTGTCTAAATAGAGAAGTCATAAGTAAACAGAACATAGTACGAGGACCTACCCCTTTGTCCTGATGGACACTTGGACAACATATAATACTCTGTATAAGTCCGCTGAGTTAAACAACTCAAAACCTGTGCATCGTAGGTTGAAAACTGTACCCTGGCGATTTCCTCAAATATCACCAATTACAACGAATTCTGATATAATGAGGATAATCACCTAATTCCCAATAACTTACTCCCACTCATCATCTGTAAAACCATACAGATATGAGAATGAAACCTGGTAAATACATACCCTTGGAGTAAGTATCTAATCGGGAAAACAGTTTTTCTTTAACAATGCACTGAAACATGAAAATGTTTCGTAGGGGTATCCTGGTATTCATAGCAATGCCTCTTCCATAATCCAATTCATGACTATAACCGTATATTTCTTTGCTATCTCTCCAAATCCCTTTATTTGTCTTTAGTCATTACCTTCTGTATACCATCGTTAGGCTAAATGCTTTTCTTCCTTCCCTACCGTTCGGCACCAGCCTATGGTTTGGAAGAAGACTATCCAGTAAGCATCATAGGTGTACCCTCCTAAACCAAGGAGTACTCGTACCTCGAGAGAAGGTGATGATAAAAGACAACTGAATAATACCTTATTCTGTTGAAGGTGAAATACGAGTGGCGATGAAGTACGCGGTTTGGTCGTGAATGATAACAGTCGCAATTTACTTTGCCCTCTTTCTAATCCCTTTATTTTGTCTTTACATATTACCTTCTGTACACCCTACTTAGGCTAATTGGTTTTCTTCATTCCCTACCTTTCGGCACCTGCCTATGGTTTGGAATAAGACTATCCAATAAGCGTAATAGGTGTACTCTCCTAAACCAAGGAGCCCTCGCAACCTGGGAGAAGGTGATAATGAAAGACAACTGAATAAACTAATTCTATTTCTCCTGAACCTTGATCTATCCTCGAAGAAATCCCTCCGAGTTCGTATATAACCATACGATGGATCTATCCAATGGAAGTGGATGTCCGTAGTAATACGGGGTGTTCTGAGAAATCCAAAGGGTAAAAGAAGGAGTGGCAATGACTTATGCAACTCGGACAATCCAAAATCTAGTATTTCAAGAAGGTTCGGTTAACTTGGTCACTGAGTCATAGTCTAGGGTCGGTCAAAGGTCGCTGCCAAAAAGAGAGAGAAAAGAAACACTCTGCGTGCACTCTAACCTAGATCAGAATGGTTATCACTTTATCTAATCCGGAAACCTCCCACTGTCCTGTCAAATTCTCCTCCAAACCTGAAAGAAGAATCAATCGGGATCACCCGAAGAGTAAACCAACTCATCAGTGGGAATCGGGATCCAACTCTCATCGCATGATAACGTGATGGAATGCATCCACGTTACTCATACTCCAGAAGGTATGCGCATACTTAGCAAGTTTTAGTTTCTTTAGAAACTCCCGATATGATTTTTGCCCCATGCTCTTATAACCTTGGCGTTAGGTCAAAATGTCATAAGTCACATGCCAAGTTCTACCCGTCACTATCTTGTTAATTTGAACCCACCCGCACATGCCCTTGGCGTTAGGTCAAAATGGCAGAACGGCTGTCCCAAACCAACTCATCTATCTATGCAACAATTGAATACCCAGCAGCTACCAAACACTATGCCTTGGCGTTAGGTCAAAATACATAGCTTGAATACTACTGAATACCCAAAAGAAGTGACGGAGGGATACGGCTGGTTTTTGGCGAAAAACCTTTAACGTAGTGAACTTGATATCGCTGAAGGAACCTGATAGCTTTTTAAAATATAGTGGCGAAAACCTTTTGCTAAAGAGGTCACTCCCGGTGAAGGGATCTCGGCTCTTTCCTCGTGGAATGAGGTGCAGGATATTCCACTGAATACCGCGGTGCAAAGCAACATGTAATCGACTATAGTGAAGTTATTACCCTGACGCAAACTTCTGCCCAAGGGGTCAGTCCCGGTGAAGGGATATCGGCCCTTGCCCCGTCGAATGAGGTGCAGGATATTCCACTGAATACCGCTATGCATAACAAAAGGAAACGTCTTTGCAATAACACTTTTTAAATTGTTCCAATAACTGCCAAATAGGTTTTCTTTCCTTTGCATTGATCAGAATCAACGCAGTCCCATCAATCAATCACACCAGAAAAGAACAAAAATAAAATGTACGTATATGCCATCTGCATTCGTCACTGGGTCCCGTCATCACCCGTTAGGTTACTTAACTAACGACAGAGCGGGGACTGGACTAGCGCGGGTGTAAAACATATACAACATCTAATAGTATATAAACCAATATACAATAATCGCTCCAGGCGTGATAATATGCAACATTACAGAAAAGTAATAAACATCACAGAACAATACAGATAATCTGGGATCCCCGGGTTTCACAGAGCCGCTGCTGAAACCCGACGTTCCCCTGTCGTGTGGATAGCCTGTGCAATGAAACCTAGACCCCTACGGGTGCGGCAAGTTACCTGCCAAAACCTGAAGCGAGGCAGCCCCCTACAGCAAAGTGAATGGACCACCCAGCACTTCACGGAATCCGGTAAGCTTGGGCACCCCTCCTTGGGTCAACCTGTACCCCCTACGAGTGCGGCGAATAGTCTGCCAATTTTAGAGTAAGGCCCCTCTGCCTCTAAAAGCCATGAGATGCGCACCCGTTTCCCCTCAGAACCCGGCTATCCGTGCACTCCGTCGCGGGATAAAACCTAGTACAGTAATGAAAAAGAGTACAACAGGTACATCGACCGCAACCTGGTAGTGTCCCAAAAGAATATTATACAACAGGCAGTGACAGCAGTCCACAAGTTGGACGCTCGCCCCGCAATATCAAATGTACAAATAAATCCAAACTGCACTATCATTGCACACTGCTATCCACCACGAAAAATCCGCAACATCACAGCACAACACAGAACATCAACGCGAATGTCACGTTCGCAAACCCGTCTAAAAGAACTATAGCAATCAGACGCGGTTTACCGATCAAATGACATTCCCGGTCGGAGATATAATGTAAGCACTGTAAACTAACATGTTTAAATTTCGATCGACTAAATATCACAAAGTGGGCCCCACGAACAACTGGTGAGCAGTAACAAAATCTGGGCCCAAAAGATATGTACCAAAAACCTCAATTTCCATAGAAGAATACACTGTGCAAGTTTGGGGGCATGATCACTCAGAACGGCCGCGGATGCGCGGCCAAACCATGGGTTTGGCCGCGATTCCGCGGCAGTCTTGTCGATTCATGAGCCCAAATTTGTACGGTGTTCTTATAAAACCCTGCACAGTTTTCTGAGATATGTAGAATAATTTTAGGACATCATTTAAAATCGACAGAAACTGTGAAGCTTGAAAATTGTGTTTTTCGATATCCGGTTCGATCGATGTTTTAAACGCGTTAGCACAAGTTAGTATAGCAAAATGGTGAGGCTCTGATACCACTGTAAGTCTACGGTAGCGCCCCGGCCGTCTACAGACCCCAAATGCGGAATAAAAACTTTTTAACTGGCGCTATCGTATACTTTAACCCGGATCTGCCATTATTGCTAAACTAACAAACTGTAAAGAGTGTAGAAATGTTATACCGAACGATCCGAGTCCTTCGTTCTTTAACCATCATCCCACGCTCCGTTGCGGCTGCTCCGATCTCGTCGATCTCCGATCTTCTCGTCCTGGTGGCACCACGTCAACGATTCTTTAAACGGGCTCCCGCCTCTGACTCGAGGCAACTCGGTCGTCAAGTTTGCTAAAAGAGACGACAAAGATTGATGTAGAGAATGAATGGAAGACTTTGTCTCGTTCCGTCCAAAACCATGGACGAACGGTTAATGAAGTTGCCGTGGGAATCGGGTGATGGAATGAAATGAGCTGTGAAATTCCATACACCCCAAAATCTATCATAATATTTTTACAACCATCTTTTTCAAGTGAGTGAGAGAGAGAGAGGAGGGGGCCGGCCATCTTATAGGAATGGGGGGGTGAGTGTAGGAGAGAGGAGAGTGACCACAAGAGAAAATATCATGTGTGAACACAAACAAATATCTCTATTGTGAACACAAACAAATATCTCAAGTGTGAACACAAAGTGTGAACACACCAAAAGCAACCAATGAAAACACAACACCATTTAACCTAGTCACCTCATCTAGATGCTTCTAGAAACTTCCACACTAATCTCAAGAAAAGATAAATCCGTCTTTAACCGAATGTTAAAAGACGGCTGATAGAAAACTGGAAACTGGCAACTTCCAAAAGTGATCCTGAAACGACTTTCAGGATAACCCCGTAACTGTATAAATATACCCGCATTTGTATTACGACCGAATACAAATGCATCTGAGACAAAGATAATATATCTACTCAATAAAATACTCGGATCCGGCTTAAACCAAAGCCGACCAGTATCATCTGCCCGAAAAATAACACGTGCGTAAACGCACGTGCATTTTCCGAACCCTGCCATAAAACCATACGGCCTCTACAATGTTTCGCCCGAACTTGGGAAACTGTCTGTGGGGGACTCTAATGACTCGTCAGTACCCTGGCAGTCGGTTTAACCACAAACCGTCAGCGGCACTAGCTATGCGTAACGGCTGCCCATGGACTGACCTCAAGGGAGGCTGATGAGCGAACTCATCCAGAAACCCTACTGAGCCTAACAGTGACAATGTATATACAATCCGGTCCGTTCGTCTATGAGTATCGCATATCTGCCTAGGGGGATAGTAACGTCAGACCCCCAATAGCAGTATAAGTCGTGTCGGAGTGTAGCCCAATAACACCCTGAGATACTACTGGAGTACCTACCAGTAAATCTCCTGCCACGGCCGTGGGCTATGTGTAATGGCTCTCCTAGACACAGCACGATCTCGCCCCCAATACCGGGAGAGACGAATCCCCTGCCGATCCGCTCACGTGCCTCCATATGGCTCGGGACTGTACCCAAAAACTACCTGTTTGCACGACTCCTTTGAGCCGTGGTAGGGTAGAAATCAAAGCACAGTGGGAACTCACACGAGACAAATGACGACCTCAGGTCGATGAACTAACATGTACACATGTCACCAGGGAACTGCTATCTGACGATATGTATAATACCAACTAGCAGATTCCCGGCGAGTCCTGTCCGGTGTACTCATAACCCAATGAGCACATGTATACATCTTAGGTGATCCAACTGATACCAGTGGCTTGTGAGACCGTCCACCGCCCCTCGTCGGGGTCTCGACTGTATACACTAGTCTACTCCGGAGTATCGATGCCCTGTCTCGAAACTCCCACGACTAGGGACCACAATTAAGGATATGCGTATAAACTACCCAACTCTCACGTATATGATCGCCATCATACAGTTGGTAGTAAAGCAAGATCCTAAAGGCTCTATCAAAGTGTAACATGTAATCATTCACCTGAACATGTACACGACTGATAAAGGCAAACCAGATAGCATACTATCATCTCGAGTAAGACTGTCCTACCGGTATAGGTCCTCCGCAATCATTGCAATCACGTACCTGCGATACAATAATTGACTATGAGGGCACTATCTCCAACAGTTACATGTTGATAAAGCCCTTAGGATGAGTACTTGACTACCAGGACTATGATGCAGATCATACTAGTAGGGACAGAGTAGTCGCTGTCACGTCCCGAAAGTACGGAACATGACCGGCACTTAAACTACGAAACGTCTCAAGGCGTACGTAATCTAAGTAAACCGAAAACCCAGAAATCCAAACCAAGAAAAGAAGTAGAGTGAAGGAAAACCAATTTAAAACAAGTAGTTTTAATAGCATAAGCCGAATTATGCGGTTTTTAAGAACATCAAAATTTACTGAAAATTTCGGCAGAGTCTCCTTTGTAAATACTGGCTCCCAAACGGGATACAACATGAATAGTATACGAAATCAATAAAAAGGCATCCCCAAGCGGGAGCTAGCTCTTCGTCAATCGACGGTCACAACCACACAAGCAATATAATATACAACGCCAACGGCGAGGATCAAAATTCAAAAGGAAACTCAAATCCACAAGAAAACCGCAGAAAAATAACGCGCGACTCTAAGGTCGAAGGAATAACATCACTGGTCTCTATCTCAAAATAAATACATGTTTGGTTGATGGAATTTACTAGATACAACGGAATAATATTATACAAGGTAATAGGATGGGTACGATACAAGAAAAACCCACCTACTGGCAAGTCACCCGAATGAAACTGAGCCCGCAAAGCCGTAATGAAACCTGTACGGCAAACCTGCAAGAAACTGGGGCACAACGGGGGTGAGTTGCCAACTCGTGAATAGAAAAACATCTACACACAGAAATCGCATGTATGACGCAATCCTAAGTCATACGATCATAATATATCCTCAAAAAATGTATATAACATGCAGCCTATAACAAGGCTAGGGTAAATATCTAACCCGAGTGTAATCTCATGTGCCCGTGTCAGTGCCTCAGGTAGCAATATATCATATGAATGAGGTATGAATGCATGAAAACAGAATACATGTAAATGAAGAACCGTTTCCATAATTTAGTGAGATTTCCTTTGTATTTTTAAAATGAGGTATCATAATGAAATCAGCATAAAACAGTGCCTAGTATCGGCACAAAACGTAATCCCGATATCTCGATATCTCTGTATCACAGTCTCTGTACCTCAATATCTCGAAATCTCAATGTCTCAATCACAATATCTAGGGCGCCGTCAGTCCAGACCGGCCCCTACCATCCATCTCAAGACCACGACGGTATCCTCCGGATATCCGACGCGTCGGGTAAAATCACCGGTAGGTAGTGCTCCCCTGCCAGGCTCACATCGTCATCATCACGCGCTTCTTGCCCCGGGGTACCTTACCGGGTCCACCATGTACCCGAAACGGTTCATCCGCCTCCTCGATCGGGTCTCGAAATCCATCAGCAAACTCATGGTGGACGACTCATACAGCATGGGAAAAACCGCACTTTTTATTTAAAAGAGCGAAATCAGTTTATATAAGTTTTGCGGTTTTCCCCCCAAATCCAGAAAATTTCATGGAAATCCGAATCCAAATCATCAATAGCATGTAAAACCATGAATATAGGCATAACAATGAATAACAGTATGCATGAAGTGACAAGTAATAACTACAATGTTAAGCTGGCATATAAGGCAGGTACACTAATATCATGTCAAATTACTAACTAACAAGCTAAGTCAAGCAATAATATTTTCTAAGGTGTACGTGACATGGCAATTACCGATGAAGATGTGTGTGAGCCGGCAAGTAAGTGTACGTGGTACATACGCATCATCGGTAATGGTGCTGGTGTCCTAACAGCATGATATCAATAATGGAGTATGAAACATAATATAAGCATGCGATGCGAAGCGAACCACAATAAAGAGCGAGAGCTGAATACTAGACGCAACTATAACTAATCTGCATTAACCTAATATAAGTCCTACAAATGGTGCCTTTTGAAATAACATGAATCATGGGGTTTTGAAAATAGGGGCTACGGTGTTTTTATGAAAAGATACGTCTTTTGAAATATCCGTAGGATCCCTTGGGCTGTCTTTTAAAATACCCACGATTCGTTAGTTTTGAAATAGGTAAGAATCGAATCTAATCTAACAACTAAACTAAACTAAAGGGCTAAGCTGACCAGCTGGGCTACAGGTAAGAAACCGCCTAACATCTGAATCGATACATATACATACCTGTATGTATATTAGTCGGTGATCCCGCCTCAATAATATCATATCCGATACCATATCTATAATCAGACATCCCAAGTCAAAAGTGCGGATCAATCATCAAAATATAGCTCGTACGTAAATCCGTCGTATGGCATCCCCAAATCTGGGTACGGGTTAATATCATATTCATCACACTATTCATCTAGTATCCTCTTTATCCAAGATCACAGTTCAGGGTACTGACCTATGTCTAGTACAATACTAATATCATCAATATAGTCATGATCTGACTATTGATCGACAATCTCGTACAAACCGATATCGTCAGCACATATCATCATCAAGGGGTATACATCGCCCTATACGGCCTAATATCAATATCCTAGCATATCACGCCTCACATGACGACCATTTTATTTATAACACTATTCACCTGTATCGCCGCCCCAAGATACGCTATAACACCAGGACGTACCTCAAGTACGAATCCTGCCATATCACCGATATTACAACCACAAAACAATTCTCATCGACTCAGCTCAATCCCAAGTATCATCCTCAAATC
This sequence comes from Agapanthus africanus, assembly GCA_030015575.1. NCBI lineage: Eukaryota > Viridiplantae > Streptophyta > Magnoliopsida > Asparagales > Amaryllidaceae > Agapanthus > Agapanthus africanus. Next base: position 130,402,399 of record JASDDO010000018.1, read on the forward strand.
CGTATGTGAACATATAGTCCCATACCCATGTGAACACATAACTATAAAGAATCCCATGAGCACATATCAATAGGAAAGTATGCAAGTATGTATGTGTGTATGTGTAGTGCAACACTACCCTAGGGTTCGCAACGCTAAAATAATCCAACACACCAATATCCATCCTCAGCATCGTTATTAATCCCAAATAACATATAATAATTATTGGTGTGTATACGCATCCGTATACACCACCACGGACTGCGGAGGTGCAATACGCCATCCACCCGACTTCTCCCCATAGATATAAATCTACTCACCTGGTCCTCGCTAGCCGGTGCCGACGTCGCCACGCGCTTGCTTGTTGTCTCGAAGTCCACATGGGGTACCTACATATCATAACGCACCGTATCGCATTAAAACTAAATTCGAAATCGAAACGGCATACGAAAATCAAATCGGCACACGTATCACGCGTAGGTCCAAACTTATCGCCTACGCATGCAAGAATAGTCAAACCAACCCTCGATGTCGATGTACAAACGTCAAACCATCGAGAAAAATCCAATCACACTCATTTGCACAATTACAAGCACTAATTATAATATAAAATAGCTTACAATTCCCAAAAACCCCAATTTCACTTAAAAAGTCATTTTTCCGAAAATCTAGCAAGCACAATTCGCCGTTTTTGTACAAAACATGATGTTTAAATGAATGTAGCGGCCAATATACTTATTAAATATCTTAAATAAGTCATAGAAATAATTTCCGGAATTTAATCTCATTAAATTCCAAAAACCCTAATATTCTAGTTTACAAAATACCCTTTTTAACAATTTCATAGCAAAAATGCACAAACTACAATTTAGGTTGGATTTCCATGAACTAAAGTGTTAAACTACACTTAATAAAGTTAATAATATGATAAAAACCCTAACCATATTTTTAATCTCATATTTCGAATTAAATCAAAAAAACTAGTTTGCAACAAAAAGCTTAATTTGGACATTTTTCAAGTAACAACTTGTAATTAACAACTAGATTAGTTTTCTACAAAACTAAATATGTTAATCCACCTCACTAAACCATACACAATCAAACACAACTCATTTCCACAACAAACCCTAACTTGAAATCTTTAATCATGCAATTAAACTCACATAACCCAAATTAACACTTAATTAACTTAGCTTTAAGAAATTAAGTAACAAACTAAGCAAAAAAGTTTAGAATTATACCCAAAAACATTTGAAGATCCACAAGCATCCATGGCCCTCCAAAATGCTCTCTTTTCACAAGGATCCATGCTATACGGGCTAAGCTAAAATGGGTAGGAGTCGGATTTGGGTTTTGGGATTTTTTTGATGGATTTTGGGGCAATTTTTGATGAAGTTTTGAAGAGAAAAGAGAAGGGAAATGGGGGGGGCTGTTGCTGCAGTAGGAGAGGGAGGGTCAGCTGGAATGGGAGGGGGAGAGGAGAGAGAGGGAGGTAGAGAAAGTGGGGGGAGAAAGTCAAAGTCCAACCAAAGTCAAAAGTCTAACTAATTTATCCATTTTCTTTTCTTTTCTTTCATTTCTTTTCCTTTGAAATTCAAGTGGGGAAAAAGATGGGGGCTGCTGAATTCAGCCAAGGGGAGAAGTGAATAGGGGTGTGTGGGTGTGGGTACGGGTGTGGGGTACTGAAAAATGATAAATACAATACCCCAAACATCCATTTACGCTAAAAAAAGCCTTTTTTCTTCAATAATTTCTAAACCGTTTTGGCAAATGATTTCGTTCCAAAAACCATATGATAAAATTTTATTTAATGTTTTATGATGCACAAAATTTGTTTCAACTCATTCCAATTTGTAATTTTCCCTAATTAAATGTATTAGTGAAGGCTTAAAATAATAATAAAATAATATTTTTTTCAGAAAATTTGAAATTTCACCAGCGGCTCAATAAACACCAGATAATAGCAATTACATAGCTAGATTATGAATATTTAATTTTTATAATAATATATTTGTATTTTAACTTTTTATAGAAAACCCCCTTATTTTACCTTTTTTTTCGAAATTCACCGAAACGATTTTCAAAACGTTACAGTCGCCAAGTACATCCTTCAAATATTCCTAGTCGTAGGAGTACAGAGACAGGGCAACGATACTCCAGAGTAGACTAGCGTATGCGCTTCTTGACCCATATGATGGGCGATGGATGATCCCATATCCATTGGTGTTTGACATCAGAGAAGGTATACGGGTGCTCAGTGGAGACTGGGTACACTGGACGGACTCACCGAGAACTCCCAGATGGTATTATACCTCACGTCAGATGGTAGTTGTAACACCCGAGCCCAATACTACTATTTTCTGTTACTGGTTGAGCGTTAAATATTACTCATTTCATTCAGCTTGCCTGTTTGACACTTACCGTGAAATTTTATCTGGAAAGGTCATTTCTGCATATAACAAATTTTAGCATCTAAAATAAAATTTAAAATACCTATCTTGGCCAACTCGACACCCCTAGCCGCGTGGTAGCGTCCGTGCATCGAGTTCTCGTCCCGTTCAGTGAAACGGGCGAATTTGGACGGCTACGCGCGCGTACAGGTGTCCGACTTGGGGGTATGCTTTTTAATCATAAAACACCTCATTTTAAAATTTGGAACTCACTTAAAATCCTATTATTTGAATTTCAAATTTTTAGACCCAACCCGGGCGCGATTTGGAAATGTTTCATTTAGCGCCAAAATCCCAAAGTAATATAATATTCTAAACCATAATATAATACAAATCTTACGGTTAATTTAATCTTTAAATCTTTTTTTAGTTTTCTAAACGTTTAAAATCTTTGGCTTCAGCCAATCGCGAGGCTTAAGTCTTCCCTGGGCCCCACCTTCTCTTTCTCTCTCTCTCTCTCTATTCCTCTCTCTCTCCCCCCCTCAAATCCCGTTCTCTCTCTCCCTCAAATCTCTTTCTCTCTCTCCTTTTAAATCCTTTCCCCTCTCGTTTCTTTTTCCTTCACGTGAACAGTACCCTCGCGAGAACCCTAGCCGCCTCGTCCCCGTCGCCACCGCAACCTCGTCGCCGGCACCACTGTCACCCTCGCCCGCGCCTCCTCGTCTCGATCACGACCCTCGCCATTCTTCCCCGTGTGCCTGCACCCCATCACGAGCCACGCCCTCAACCCTAGCCGCCTCCTTCCTTGCCGCCGCAGCCCCGACGCCGGCGCCAGCGTCACCAGCACCGTCGATTCCTCTGCCTCGCCTCGCCCACACCTTCCATCTTCCACCACCGCGCACCCTGCACCGCCGCGACCACCTGCAGTCCTCCCTGCATCGCCTGAGGCACCGCCGGCAACCACCTGCGCTGTCCCTGGCCGTCGCCGACGATCCACGACCACCCCCAGAACACTTCATAAGTGTCTCCATCTCACCCTCCCTCTCTTCTTTTTTCCAAAAACTGAAACACCCGCTGGATCTTTTCTGCAGATCGCCGGAGACGCCGTTCTCGCCGCCGTCGATCTCGCCGTCGTCGCTAGTGCCCTCTGGACCAGTAAGTATTCCCCCCATCCTCTCCTTTCTCTGCTCATTCCTTTCTTTTTCTAGATCTACACCGTTGAAACCCTATTCACTGTTTTTGTGCTCGCCGGAATCCGGCCGTGCCGACGACGTGATCCGACGTTACAGCGAGGTACCCCGATCCGCGTGGTCCCATTGTCCGTTGTTTGGGTTCAATCCGTGAACCGTGCGTCCGTCGCGAGTTTCCCCGCCGACGTTACGTTCCGTTTTTCCCGGTTCGCGACCCGTCGAGGCAAGTATCACTTGCTACATGCTATATTATACATTTATATATGTTTTGACTCATTAAACCTGCAGAACTTAACTTGGTATAGTCGTTTCTCATTTGGTTGCAATATGACATATATCATTTTACAGTTAACATAACATTTACAGTCTGCCAATTTAACACTAATAACTAAGTTTACCTGTTAATCATATCTTACTGTTTAATAGATGATAGCCCTTACACATGTAGTTCTATTATATTCAGACATTCGTATTCAAAGGCTTGATATAACTGTATTGCATCGTCATTTAACTACTGCACCGCTAAGGGTGCTCAAAACCAGTTAATATAATAAAACGGCTGCACTGTATTACTGCACTCTTGTGATTGAATGAAACTGCTTATTGTTATTTAACTCATTACTCATTCCATGTTATTCAATACCCTGTTCGATTATATATCTGTTTGTGAGCACATCCACGATATTGTTACATCTTGACTTGACTTTGTCACACATGGTATATATTGATACACCTGACATGGTACCGTTTACCGTTGACTTGACCTGATGTACCATGACCTGACCTGTTACCTGATCTCGTGCCTAATGCCAACAAACCCGACATGTCGTCCTCATGGACCATTCCTGTTGTCTATCCAGACAAAACCTGATGTTACCTGATCCTGTGTTGGCATTAGTTCTTGATTACTGAATACCTGACTCGACATACATAGCTTGGGGGTATGGGAAAATCAAAAGTGTAAACTAAAGTGTAACTTAAAAGGGTATTACTTGATCCGTGGTCCCGGGGGGTAACGGGACAGAGCCATTCGTGACTCTTACATTTTCCTGATCCGTGGTCCCGGGGGGTAACGGGACAGAACCACTATTGGTTCACATATTCCTGATCCGTGGTCCCGGGGGGTAACAGGACATATCCTTTGAGTTACATGGAGGATTACTCAAATTGATTTCAAAGACTTTAGACTAGAAAACCTGATAGAACAGTTTAGTTACCCACTGCACACTACCCTGCACTGCTTGTTTCATATTATTGCTTTATTCATGTTTATTTCTGCATTGCCTATTACACTGTTCATATTATATTACTGGTCGACATGACGTGCTGACGTCTGGGTTTTGCATGGCCCAGATTCTGTACCACTGTCGCAGTCCGAGCAGGAGTACTTCAGCCAGCAGGCTGAGTTGTGAGGTGTTAGTATTAGTTAGTTTTATTTCCTGCATTTATTTCCTGATGTGAGCCCGCATTATGGGATATACTTTTCAGTTATTTGTATTGGATCATTTGCTTCCGCGTTTATTTATTATTGACTCCTGTTATTCTGGATTATGGACATGTTTTAGAAAATTTTATCTTGTTCTTGATATCTCTACAGTCGTAATGTGACTGTGGATGGATACTTCCTACCCACAGGTAGCATGGTTGGCTATGTCACGTGCCCAATCTTGCGTACTCTGGGAAGCGGGGCATGACATGGTTATTTTGGTATCAGAGAGATAGGTTAGTTGGGTTGATTCTTTTGTAGTTGGGTATTATACCCAATACACGAATCAGAATAACCGTGTTTAGGAAACATGTCCTGCCACTTTGCCATTTACCATTCTTGAATCGCATTCTTCCTGATTATATCTTTTACGACGTGCAAACTTACTTTGCATGTCGACTCGAAAACCTGATCTCTTGTTATCCCTAGGACTTAGGCGACTTGGGTGGAGTTAAGTAATTGTGGCTATGATACCGCGGCATAGTTACAATGCGGTACTCTATTTAAGTATCTTAGAGTTCTAACCTTGATCTATATATCTAATCCATCATCATGCTAATGTTGGGTGTTTTTTTTTTAATTTCAGGAATATGGCAGATAAGAATTTGAAGACGTACCAGAGGCGTGTGGACGAAGCCGCCATGCTTGGAGTGATAAGGGGAATGCTAGAGAATCAAAAGAGGCAGACCGAGCTGATCCAGCAGCAAGCAGACTCGTTTCAGGAAGGTTTGCAGATCGTTCAGCAGTCTGTAAACAACGTTGGAGCTAAACCAGTTGACCGAGTAGGGACCGTGGCAGATTTCAGAAGTTTGGGTCCGTCTACATTTACTGGTTTGGAGGAGCCGTTGCCAGCCGAGCAGTGGCTAGTTGACATGGAGAATTTGTTGATTGCGGCACAGATTCCAGATGACAAAAGAGTTGATGTGGTATGCATTCAGTTAGTGGACTACGCCCGAGAATGGTGGCTTGTGGAGGAGACCCGCTTGCCCAAGCCGATCAAATGGGCGGATTTTTCTAAGAGTTTCCTGGAGAAGTTCTTCCCGCGAACTGCACGGGAGGAAATGGAAGAGAAGTTTATTGGGCTGAGGCAGAATGGAGCACCCGTGGATGTGCATGCAGCAGAATGGACGAGACTCAGCAGATTCGCTGGACCTTTGGTTGCCAACGATGCAGACAGGGCACGGAGGTTCATGCACAGCTTGGATGTGGACATCCAGAGGCAGATTGTCTCCCTGGGTTTGACCACTTTCTCACAGGTTCTTACGGCAGCTCGGGAACAGCAGAGTTTATCTAGGATGAAAGGGAGCTTGCAGCAGACAGCAGTTGTGGAAAGGAAGCCCACATTTGTACCTAACAGAGCTCATGGTCGCAGAGGTATTCCAGTAGACCGTCGAGGTGTAGCACCCATGAAGAAGCCTGTGATCGTTGATCGAAGAAAGAGCGTGATTTGTGACTACTGCCGTTTACCTGGGCACGTGCAGAAGGATTGTCGAAGGAAGCTGGGACTTTGTTTGGTTTGTGGAGCGGATGATCACGCAGTTGGTGCCTGTCCGTCGAAGCTTCGTACGAGAGAGGATATTCAGAAGCCTCCACAGAAACCGTTCCAAGGGCAGAAACAGCTGACTCAAGGACCTAATCAGGCTCGAGCTTTTACCTTGACAGCTGAGGAAGCTAAGGCATCAGGAGAAGTGGTTTCAGGTATTCTACTCGTTCATGGTTTTCCCGCAGTGGCATTATTTGATTCTGGTGCATCCCATTGTTTTATGTCATCCAAGTTTATAACTACACACTCGATTTCCTGCACGACCCTGTCTAGTTTCTGGGACATACACACTGGGAATGGGAAAATTATATCTAGTAGGGAATGTAAAGACTGCTCAGTTGTTGTATGCGGACGGGAGCTTTTTGCAGATTTCTTGGTGATTGATACGGGCAGCTACGAGGTCGTCTTGGGAATGGATTTTCTTGGCACTTTCCACGCTCACATTGACTGTAGGGCAAAGAAAGTAATTTTCCAGATTCCCGGACATTCTGAGTTTACCTTCACTGGAGGAAGCAGTTCTGTCGGGCCAGTCGAGTTTAGGGCTAGGCCGACAAACAATGTTCTTGCAGCAATGGAAGTTGATAGTAGTGAAGAGCCGGCAGTTGTTCGCGATTTTATGGACGTATTTGAAGATATATCGGGTTTACCACCGAAGCGAGACGTGGAGTTCGCAATTGACCTTATTCCTGGTGCAGCGCCAGTATCTAAAGTGTATTATCCAATGGCACCAGTAGAATTGGAAGAAGTTAAGAAACAGGTTGCTGAATTGCTTGAGAAGGGTTGGATTCGAAGCAACAACTCGCCTTGGGGAGCTCCAGTTCTTTTAGTAAAGAAGAAGGATGGCACAAGAAGGATGTGCATCGACTATCGAGAATTAAACCGGGTAACTATTAAGAACAAGTATCCGATCCCTCGCATTGGAGAACTTTTTGAGCAGCTTAGTGGAGCGAGGGTATTCTCGAAACTGGATTTGCGATCCGGATATCATCAAGTCCGAGTGAAAGCAGAAGATATTTGCAAGACGGCGTTTCGAACTCGGTATGGACATTTCGAGTACCTAGTGATGCCCTTCGGAGTAATGAATGCGCCGGCAGTATTCATGGACTTGATGAACCGAATCTTTTCACCGTTCTTGGACCAGTTTATTGTAGTATTCATTGACGATATTCTGGTTTACTCGAGGAGTTTTGAGGAGCATGCTGAGCATTTGAGGATCGCACTGCAGACATTGAGACAGGAGAAATTATATGCGAAGATGAGTAAGTGCGAATTTTGGCTGGAAGAAGTGAAGTTTCTGGGGCATGTTGTATCGGGCGATGGAATCGCCGTCGATCCCGAAAAGATTGCAGCAGTTCGAGATTGGCCGATTCCAAAGAATGTAGCTGAGATAAGAAGTTTCCTTGGATTAGCCGGATATTACAGGAGATTTGTGGAGAACTTCGCTCGTCTGGCAGAACCGTTGACCAAACTTACGCGCAAGGAGGTACCTTTTGTATGGACGGATAATTGTGCGTTAGCTTTTGAGACGTTGAAGCAGAAGTTGATAACCGCCCCTATTTTGACCGTGCTAGACAATTCCGGAGGATTGGTTATTCACAGCGACGCATCTGGGAAAGGATTGGGATGTGTTTTGATGCAGCATGGGAAGGTTGTAGCATACGCGTCAAGACAACTGAAGACTCATGAGAAGAATTATCCAACTCATGACTTGGAGCTTGCGGCTGTGATCTTCGCTTTGAAGATTTGGAGACATTACCTTTTGGGCGAGAGAGTCGAAGTCCTTACAGATCACAAGAGTTTGAAGTATGTGTTCACTCAGAAGGAGTTGAATATGAGGCAGCGTAGATGGTTGGAGCTAATGGCCGACTACGACCTTGATCTTAAGTACCATCCGGGGAAAGTTAACGTCGTGCCGGATGCGCTTGGTCGGTTACCAGCAATTCAGGTGTTAACTACACAGAGGGAGATCATTGCAGATTTTCGAAGATTTGACTTGGAAGTTGTGCTACCGCGTTCTACGGGACAGTTGATGCAATTGCAAGTACAGTCGTCTTTAATTGAGAAAATTAAAGCAGCACAATCGCAGGATCCTAGACTGCAAAAGTTTCGAGAGCAGGTTGAAGCTGGACTACGAACAGATTTACTGGTCCACGAAGATGGTTCGTTGAGGTATGGTAGCCGTTTGTGTGTGCCAAAGGGAGACGTTCGTGAAGAGCTTATGAGGGAGGCACACAGTTCAGCTTATTCTGTACATCCAGGAGGCACAAAGATGTACCATGATATTCGACAGCATTTCTGGTGGGAAGGCATGAAACGGGAGATTGCTCACTTTGTGGCTAAGTGCTTGGTGTGTCAGCAAGTTAAGGCTGAACATCAAAGGGTTGCTGGTTTATTGCAACCACTTCCGATTCCTCAGTGGAAGTGGGAACATATAACCATGGATTTCGTGACGGCTTTACCGCGGAGTCCAAAGGGCAACAATGCAGTATGGGTGATTGTTGATCGGTTGACCAAGGCAGCTCACTTTATTCTTTTCCGGGTTTGTCAATCAACGGAGACTTTGGCAGAGCGGTACATGCAGGAGATTATAAGATTACATGGCGTACCGGTGAGCATCGTGTCCGATCGGGACACTCGGTTCTTATCACACTTCTGGAGGAGTTTACAGGAAAGTTTGGGGACTCGATTGAAGTTTAGCACAGCTTATCATCCTCAAACTGATGGTCAGTCGGAGAGAACGATCCAAACTCTTGAAGACATGTTGAGAGCATGCATGTTGGACTTTAAGGGTTCGTGGGAGGATCATCTACACTTAGTGGAGTTTTCTTACAACAATAGTTTCCAAGCAACTATTCAGATGGCTCCGTTTGAAGCTTTGTATGGTCGTAAGTGCCGTTCACCTGTTTGTTGGGATGATGTTGGTGAACGAAGATTGTTGGGACCAGATTTGGTGGTGCAGACAGTCAAGAAGGTTAACACTATCAGAAAGCATATGAAGGCAGCTCAAGACAGACAGAAAAGTTGGGCTGACACGTCAAGAAGACCTCTAGAGTTCGCCGTGGGTGATTTGGTATTCTTGAAGATATCACCGACTAGAGGGGTGATTCGTTTTGGGAGTCGAGGAAAGCTTAGTCCTCGATTCGTTTGACCCTTCGAGATATTGGAGCGTGTTGGAGAGGTAGCGTACCGTTTGGCGTTACCGCAGTCCTTGGCGGGTGTGCACGATATGTTTCACGTATCTCAACTACGAAGGTATGTTCGAGATGAAATACACGTCTTGGATCATTCGGAGTTAACAGTACGGGAAGACCTGACTTTTGAGGAGCGACCGGTTGAAATCATGGATCGAAGGGAAAAGGTTCTTAAGAACAAGGTTATCCCCCTTGTGCTCGTTTCTTGGGGTAATCGATCGCATGGAGAGTCTACTTGGGAGCGAGAAGATGAGATCCGGCAGAAGTTTCCTCACCTTTTCCTGTAGTTTTCTATCTTGTATTCTTGGAATTTCGAGGACGAAATTCTTTTGTAGTTGGGTATAATGTAACACCCGAGCCCAATACTACTATTTTCTGTTACTGGTTGAGCGTTAGATATTACTCATTTCATTCAGCTTGCCTGTTTGACACTTACCGTGAAATTTTATCTGGAAAGGTCATTTCTGCATATAACAAATTTTAGCATCTAAAATAAAATTTAAAATACCTATCTTGGCCAACTCGACACCCCTAGCCGCGTGGTAGCGTCCGTGCATCGAGTTCTCGTCCCGTTCAGTAAAACGGGCGAATTTGGACGGCTACGCGCGCGTACAGGTGTCCGACTTGGGGGTATGCTTTTTAATCATAAAACACCTCATTTTAAAATTTGGAACCCGCTTAAAATCCTATTATTTGAATTTCAAATTTTTAGACCCAACCCGGGCGCGATTTGGAAATGTTTCATTTAGCGCCAAAATCCCAAATTAATATAATATTCTAAACCATAATATATTACAAATCTTACGGTTAATTTAATCTTTAAATCTTTTTTTAGTTTTCTAAACGTTTAAAATCTTTGGCTTCAGCCAATCGCGAGGCTTAAGTCTTCCCTGGGCCCCACCTTCTCTTTCTCTCTCTCTCTCTCTCTCTCTCTCCATTCTCTCTCTCTCTCCCCCTCAAATCCCGTTCTCTCTCTCCCTCAAATCTCTTTCTCTCTCTCCTTTTAAATCCTTTCCCCTCTCGTTTCTTTTTCCTTCACGTGAACAGTACCCTCGCGAGAACCCTAGCCGCCTCGTCCCCGTCGCCGCCGCAACCTCGTCGCCGGCACCACCGTCACCCTCGCCCGTGCCTCCTCGTCTCGATCACGACCCTCGCCATTCTTCTCCGTGCGCCTGCACCCCATCACTAGCCTCGCCCTCAACCATAGCCGCCTCCTTCCTTGCCGCCGCAGCCCCGACGCCGGCGCCAGCGTCACCAGCACCGTCGACTCCTCTGCCTCGCCTCGCCCACACCTTCCTTTTTCCACCACCGCGCACCCTGCACCGCCGCGACCACCTGCAGTCCTCCCTGCATCGCCTGAGGCACCGCCAGCGACCACCTGCGCTGTCCCTGGCCGTCGCCGACGATCCACGACCACCCCCAGAACACTTCGTAAGTGTCTCCATCTCACCCTCCCTTTCTTCTTTTTTCCAAAAACTGAAACACCCGCTGGATCTTTTCTGCAGATCGCCGGAGACGCCGTTCTCGCCGCCGTCGATCTCGCCGTCGTCGCTAGTGCCCTCTGGACCAGTGAGTATTCCCCCATCTTCTCCTTTCTCTGCTCATTCCCTTCTTTTTCTAGATCTACACCGTTGAAACCCTATTCACTGTTTTTATGCTCGCCGGAATCCGGCCGTGCCGACGACGTGATCCGACGTTCCAGCGAGATACCCCGATCCGCGTGGTCCCATTGTCCGTTGTTTGGGTTCAATCCGTGAACCGTGCGTCCGTCGTGAGTTTCCCCACCGACGTTACGTTCCGTTTTTCCCGGTTCGCGACCCGTCGAGGCAAGTATCACTTGCTACATGCTATATTATACATTTATATATGTTTTGACTCATTAAACCTGCAGAACTTAACTTGGTATAGTCGTTTCTCATTTGGTTGCAATATGACATATATCATTTTACAGTTAACATAACATTTACAGTCTGCCAATTTAACACTAATAACTAAGTTTACCTGTTAATCACATCTTACTGTTTAATAGATGATAGCCCTTACACATGTAGTTCTATTATATTCAGACATTCGTATTCAAAGGCTTGATATAACTGTATTGCATCGTCATTTAACTATTGCACCGCTAAGGGTGCTCAAAACCAGTTAATATAATAAAACGGCTGCACTGTATTACTGCACTCTTGTGATTGAATGAAACTGCTTATTGTTATTTAACTCATTACTCATTCCATGTTATTCAATACCCTGTTCGATTATATATCTGTTTGTGAGCACATCCACGATATTGTTACATCTTGACTTGACTTTGTCACACATGGTATATATTGATACACCTGACATGGTACCGTTTACCGTTGACTTGACCTGATGTACCATGACCTGACCTGTTACCTGATCTCGTGCCTAATGCCAACAAACCCGACATGTAGTCCTCATGGACCATTCCTGTTGTCTATCCAGACAAAACCTGATGTTACCTGATCCTGTGTTGGCATTAGTTCTTGATTACTGAATACCTGACTCGACATACATAGCTTGGGGGTATGGGAAAATCAAAAGTGTAAACTAAAGTGTAACTTAAAAGGGTATTACTTGATCCGTGGTCCCGGGGGGTAACGGGACAGAGCCATTCGTGACTCTTACATTTTCCTGATCCGTGGTCCCGGGGGGTAACGGGACAGAACCACTATTGGTTCACATATTCCTAATCCGTGGTCCCGGGGGGTAACGGGACATATCCTTTGAGTTACATGGAGGATTACTCAAATTGATTTCAAAGACTTTAGACTAGAAAACCTGATAGAACAGTTTAGTTACCCACTGCACACTACCCTGCACTGCTTGTTTCATACTATTGCTTTATTCATGTTTATTTCCGCATTGCCTATTACACTGTTTATATTATATTACTGGTCGACATGACGCGCTGACGTCTGGGTTTTGCATGGCCCAGATTCTGTACCACTGTCGCAGTCCGAGCAGGAGTACTTCAGCCAGCAGGCTGAGCTGTGAGGTGTTAGTATTAGTTAGTTTTATTTCCTGCATTTATTTCCTGATGTGAGCCCGCATTATGGGACATACTTTTCAGTTATTTGTATTGGATCATTTGCTTCCGCATTTATTTGTTATTGACTCCTGTTATTCTGGATTATGGACATGTTTTAGAAAATTTTATCTTGTTCTTGATATCTCTACAGCCGTAATGTGACTGTGGATGGATACTTGCTACCCACAGGTAGCATGGTTGGCTATGTCACATGCCCAATCTTGCGTACTCTGGGAAACGGGGCGTGACAGTAGTTCTCTGGTGACACTGGTACAGGTTAGTCTGTAGACCCGAGATCGTCATAGAGTATTGTGTGATTCCCACTATGATTTGATTTCCATCATACCATGTCCAAGAGGGCGTGCAAAAAAGGTGGCTTTTAGGTACAGTCCCGAATCACATGGAGGTAATGAGCGATAGGAGGGGTTTCGTTTCTCCCGGTATAGGGAGTTGATGTTGCGCTGTGTTCGATTGGCTATAATTAGAAATCCCTGGCCAGGATTGCTGAGGTTTACTGGTAAGTGTTATCAGTAGTTTCTCGAACTGTTATGGACCTCATATCGACACGACTTATCAAGCTACTGGGGTCTGATGTTTACCATCCCTAGGCGAGATATGCGACATATCAGACGAAGAGACCGGACTGTACGGAAGTGTTACTGGTTGGATTCACTGGAGAATGTACAGGCTTGCTTGTTGATCTTCTTATTGCTCAATACCTGGGTGGCTGTTACGTTTAGCTGACCGCTTGCAGCTTGTGGGTGTTTGATATGAACATCACCTACTATCGGCGTATTGACGATTCTTTAGAGTCCTACACAGAGGTTTCCTGGCTCAGGCAAAACGAAGTAGGAGCACATATGTGATATGTGCGGTACCGGGAATAATACGTGTATGCGATACCATATTAGATTCTCGCGATATGAGATATCAGCCAGGTATATGTGATATAGCCGGGTCATCGTATCAAGCGTTGATTCGATGAACTGATACAGATTATATTAGTCGGTTATTTGTGAAATAGCCGGATTATCGGATCAAGTGTTGATTCGATAATTTAATGTATAATTATATATTTGATATATTATATTACATTAACTAATATAAGCTCACTTAAAGATTCTTTTTCTCACTTGGATAATACATTGATATATATGTGATATATGTTAATTGTATTATTTTATTTTTTTACAAAAATATATTATATATGTGATATATAATATTGTAACAAGTTAGGGTTACAAATGCAACAAGATTTGTGGAGATTAAATATAGTTAGGGTTTGATTTGAGTTAGCTTTTTCATGAAGCTTCTAGAAGCTTTATTTTTGTTTTAAGCTTAGATATTTTGTGAAGATATTTCTTAACCCAACCCAAACCCTTTACCATGGTTTATTCTCTACAATGGTTAAGTCTTTTCTTTCTTAACCAAGGGTTGATTTGTAACCATAACCAACGATTTCATTATTCATCACAAAGTAATTTCTTCTTCTTCCTCCTTTGAGAAAAGCTTTCTAGCTTTTTCTTATATGATGATTTTGAGTGAGAAATTGAAAACAAATGAGAGCTAAATTCCTACTTCATCATCCTCATCTATTCTAGCCACTTAGATTAGGGTATTTGCTTTGCTAATACTTGATTAGTAAAGTAAGTGCTTGGGCTTGAGTTTCTTCAAGCTAGATCATCTTTGTTGTTGAAGATTGGAAGCAAGCTTGCATCTTTCTCTTCATGGAGCCTCTCTTGAGTCCGGGTACTCGATGATCGCAGCGAAGGGACCTCAACACGTAGCTTTAGAAGTGAAGGAACGGACTACAAAGGTTGTAATCCCTAACTCTTAGATGTAAAGTTGTTTACATGCTATGTTTATCCTAATACTCTAGTTAAGATCTTGGTTAGGGTTTGTTTAGCACCCCAAAAATTTTAAAGTAGCATGATTGATGCTTTCCAAAACCTTGCTAAGGTGCTAAGCCAACCCTACAGTGATATCAGAGCCAAGCTAGAGCTTTAGGCGTTGTGTAGACAAAGTTTGAAGTCCGATCGAACTCTGAAAACCCGATATATCCCCCTTCTCTGGAAATTTTTTCAAAAATTGAAATTTTTCATATTAAAACTATTCAGAAAATCATGCAGGGAATTCTAAGAATTACTGTGAAGTACGAAGTCATAACACCATCACGAGACCGCGGAACCGCGGCCAAACCATGCGTTTGGCGGGGGTTCCGCGGCCAACATGAGGAGTTAGGGGCTAATACTTCAGGGTTATATTCTTGGGTATTTTTCATGCTTCTGGGAATTTTTAGTTCTACTCAAGTGTTGAGCTTTCTGGGATATATTGGGAACTCGTTGATTCGATCGGATAATTAAACTTCGTTTAACTTTTTCCGTGTAATTTAGGACGTGTTAAAAGGTTCGAACGGATATCAATAACTCACTTTTTCCCCTATCGGAAAATTTCCAAGTGTTGCATTTTTCCTTAGTTAAAGAACGTTCAAAGTCGTGCATGTAACGCGGTGGACCCTCTAGAAGAACAAAAACCTTAACTCGATTATGTGACCGTCTGAACCGCCTCTAAACCTTAGGGTTTTAGGCAGTACGGCGTTGCCACATGTGAGACGTTGGTTTGACCCTTCTACGGCTGGACCATTGGTACTGTGGCATGTGATGGATGCTTTTAAACTAATTTCAAGTGTTAAGCAAAAAGGGAAATTTTGGGTGTTTGTTTATTCGATCGGAAAGTTTAACATTGTCTATTTATCTGGAATGTGATACAATATTTGGAATCCACAAGTAGTTATTAGATAACTAATTTGAATGTTATAAATCTAGCAGTTTTTGGTCTCATTTGATCGGTTGCCACGGAATTTTGATGTGATCAAAAGTCCGTCGCAATCACGTAGCGTACGCGGATACTCGCCGAGTAAACATAACAGATAGCCGTGCCCCATAGCCCCGACCAAGTGACTGTAGGAGAACCCCGTCGCCAAAAGCATCCGTCCGAATGCTCGCAGCAGCGGTGTTCCGCCTTAGTGCACTCCGTCGACGGCATCCGGGGGTGCGGCCGTCTACTAAAGTTTCCGACGAGCATTCGATCAGGATGTCGGGAATCTTGTTGAATTGCCTGACTTGATATTGAAAAGAGTTTTCGATATTGAGACTAAAATACGGGGTTTATAATTGTTAGGCATGCGATGTCTAAGGAATTCATTTGGTTAGGCATGAGATGTCTAAACAGGTTGCGGATTCCAACTGTTGTAGTTTTACACTTTCTTTTCTGCGACCGTAAGCGTAGTATGTGGTGTATCGCCGGCTTCGTTGCTATACATCAACGACAATCGGGATACGCATACTTGCTTACGTTGATGATATGAGATATTATGTGTTGCTGTGATATGTTATATTAGATCGTCGCTTTCTGAATAGCCGGGGGTTTTATGTGAGATGAGGGTTTTTATTTTCATTCATGTAAAATTCATTGTATGTAATATTCTTTTATTGGGGCACTTCCGGGTTGAGGATGATGTCACCATTGTATATTATTTACTTTTCCGCATTGGGATAGACCCAAGGCGGGGAGCACAAGTAACCGAGTTCTAGGGTCCAGTGGGAGACCATCTCGAGGGGTCGAGACCGGGTCTCCTAACCCTCGAATTGGCAGTGTTGCTTGCCGCTCTCGTAGGGGTCTAGCGATGTGGGTTTGGCTATTCATCGCGACCGTGGAATCCATGTTTTATACAGGCTCGTATTAAAACACGGACCTCCTAGTATATCCAATATTTCATATATGTTCTTCTGCTGCAATGTTCTGTGATGAGATCATATTACTTCCTGAGACGAATGTTTATATTATATATATGAGATATATGTTATATTGCTGATTTCGTTTCAAATGTGATGCTTGTGAAGCATAATAAAATGGGACTTCATTAATGAGATTAATGAAACTAAAAGAAACTTAAAGATGTTGTAGAAACTTGTCTCAAAAACTGGTAGCTCTAATTCTTGCTTTGCATAGCGGTGTTCCTTGTAGAACATCCAGCATCTTATTCGATAAGGAAAGAGCCGAAATCTCTTCACCGGGAGTGACCTCTTTAGCGAAACTAGCAGATGCTACAAACTCGGTTTGTCTTTTGATTGTTTGTATAGTTTTTGCTTTGCATAGTGATATTTGTGAAATATCCTGCACCATATTCGATAAGGAAAGAGCCAACGATCCCTTCACCGGGAGTGACCTCTTTAGAAAAACTAGAAAAGGCCTAAAAAACATTCCAATTAAAATCACTCGATTCTACAACGATGTCAAGTTCATTACGCAAAGGGTTTTCTTAAAACCTGTCGTAGCCCTCCGTCATTTCAAATAAGTATTACTTGGTATTTGTGCTACGTTTGTTGACCTTAGCCAAGGCGTAGTGTGCGGTAGCTAATTAGTGCTTATCTGTATAAGCATATGATGCGATTGAGTTAGGATAGTCATGCGACTTTGTTGACCTTAGCCAAGGGTCGTGCGGGTGGGTTTAATTCAATCGGGAAATGACGGGTTGAACTTGGCTATCGCTTATGATTTGTTGACCTTAGCCAAGGTCATAAGTTGCTAGGGGAAAAATATTATTGGGAATTTCAAGAGTTGAAATTTGCAATGAGATTGCATACCTTCTATGAGATAGTTGGATCCCGATACCCGCTGCGAGTAAGAGTTACTCCTGGGAGAGTTTTACACAATACAATTAGCCGATCAAGTAGGTGTCTAGAAAGGTGTCAACGGGGTTATGCCTCTAGGAAAACGAGGTTTATTTTAATTAGGTCCCTGCGAAAGCACGGGAAAACTCCCTCAAATTACCGGCACTGGCCTGGCTGAAAGATTGGCGAACTTGTAGAGTGTAATTAATCCCGGCTAGTCTTTCCTTTTAGGGTTTGAAGGAAGATTTGACTAAAACAGTGGGAGACATCCTGATTAGATATATTAATAGCCAATCTAATCTTGCAAGAGCATACGCTGAGTGTTTTCTTCTATCTTTCTCCAGGTAGCGACCATGTCACGCCTTAATCAAGATAATAATATGGATGTATTGACCGAACCTGCTTATTATACTGAGCTGGGGAACGTTGGTCCCGCTCCAACTTATAATTGTTATAAGACAGAGTAGGAAATAGGGGATTACCAGAATTCCCATGCCGCCCAAACGAAGAAAATACATGCTGATGCATCTTCTTTGGGTGTGTTCATTACCAAGAACTATTTCTCAGTATCCTTTACGTCCTGTGTATGAGATACTGGATTAAGATCCCGCAAATGTAATTTGTTACATGGGCTACAAATAGGTAGAGAACTGAGAACGGGTGATAAGTTTCAAGAGTTGGAAATGATGCAAGTGTTGCAGCCAAGTTTGTTGGCAGTTATCATCCTGTATTACCAGAATACATTGATTGTGAACGAATGTTATTAGATACCGAACCTGATATAGAACATCATATCAGTCTCTTTATTAGTAAAGAAGGATATAATTTTGTATTGTTGGATAATGTTTTGAACATTTTCTATATCAAGAGTTGATCGGTTCAGGCACGTTATCTAAAAGCATAGACGTTCTAAATCAAACCACAGTTCTTAATGTACAAAACACACACAAGAGGAAGAGTTCAGAAATGAACGAATCCTTCTTGAGGCATTATAGACTAGGTCATATCAATGCGACCCGACTAGCTGAAGTTACATAAAGATGCATATTTAAATTAGTTTGGATTTACATCTTGTAAAACTTGCCAGTCATGTCACAAAGATAAGATGACCACAGGTCCGTTTATTAGAAACAGAGAAAGAGTTAGTGAACTCTTAGGATTGATACACGATGATGTATGATAGTCCCATGTCTACATATGCCAGGACAGGTTCTTTGTACTTCATTACATTCACTGATGATCTCTCAAGATTCAGATATATGTTCCTGTTGAACACAAGTTCGAAACTTTTGAGATAATCACAGAATATAAGTTAGAAGCAGAGAACCAAAAACGGGTATAAGTATTATGTCCTTTGATGTGATCAAGGAGGAGAATACTTGAGCACGGAATTCCTGGACTATTCTAAAGGAGAATGTGATTCTCTCTCAGCATTACTCCTCCGAATACACCACAGCACGTCGGTGTATCGGGGCGGAGCAATCGCACCCTATATGATATGGTGTGCTCTATGATGAGTACTACTGAGTTGCCTATTTTCTTTTGGAATTATGCACTTGAGAAGTTGCATACCTATTGAATAGGGTTCCAACCAAATCAGATGCCTACCACTCCATATATGATATGGTATGGGAAGAGCCCATCTCTTAAGGAAGTTAAGATATTAGGGTTGTCCGGCCTATGTCAAAAGCAAAATCCGGACAAGCTCGAGGCAAGGTCAGTTCTGTGGAAGTTTGTTGGATATCCCAAGCATTCGCAAGGGAATATCTTCTACCAAACTGAGGAACAAGAGATGTTTTCTCAACATGACACCTTTGGGAAAGGGAATTTCTTGTGAAGAAATTAGTGGTCATAAGGTAGAACTGGAAGTAGTTCCAGCTAAAACAAACTGCAGCTGATGATTTGGTAGAACCGGAGGATTCAATAGTTTCCAACGAACCTCAGCCTCTCCGCCGATCTGGTAGGGTTCCTCATCCACCCGAGAGATTCTTCGGTTTCTCTATGACAGTGAGAGCAAGGATTGCATCATGAGATGATGACCCAACTAGTTTTGAGCAGGCCACCAGGAGTGGGGACTCTGTGAGAATGGTTGGATGCTTAGCGATCTGAGATGGAATCCTTATACACCAACAAAGTATGGACTTTGGTTGCTTTATCTGAAGGGTTAAATCCCCATCAGGAGCAAGTATATCTTGAGAAGATTACTTGGTGTACATGGAAAAGTAGAGACTTTCAAAACTATGCTTAAGTCCATCCAGATCCTACTTGCCACTGCCACATACAATGACTACGATATCTGGCGGTTGGGTGTCATGACTGCTTTTCTGAATGATGATTTGGAAGAGAGCGTCTATAAGTACACAGCCAGAGGGCTTCCTAGACAGTGAGAGCAGCGGAAACGTGTGCAAGATGTTTTATGTGATAAATCAGGCATCGCGGAGTTGGAACGTCTGTTTTGATGTAGTAGTCAAAGAGTTTGACTTCATCAAAATGATAGATGAACCTTGTATATACAAAAAGGTAATAGAGAGTATGGTGGTGATCCTCGTATAGTACGTGGATGACATACTCTTGATAGGGAAGGAATTTCATATGCCATGCTCGGTCAATCTCCTCTTATCACAAAGATTCTCCATATAGGATCAAGGTGATACCTCCTAAATCCTGGGTTATGGATCTATGAGATAGATCTAATTGGATGTTAGGATTCTCACTAGTTGTAGTGAGATGGTATCAATCGATCCTGGGGAGAATCACTGGAAAGGTTCCAGGATGATAAGGATGACTGAATGTCAGTCGCTGGAATTGTCTTTACCCTCAGTGGAGGGACGGTATGTTGGAAGAGTTCCAAGCTAGATACCGTGACTTACTAGATCATTAATGGCAAGATACATTGTTACCAAGGATGCTACTAAAGAGGCAGTCTGGATATATATATGAGTTCATGAGATGAATTTCGTTCCTACCATTGTGTGACAATGGAGTTGTGGCTTATGCCTGGGAACCCCCGTCCCATCAGAGATCCAGACATATTCTTAGGCAGTATCGCCTGATCATGGAAATGGTTGATCTCCAGGGAGATCGAGGTTAGGAGAGTAGACACAGAGGACAACAGCGCGGATCAACTCATAAAGGCCTATTTCCCAGTAGAGACTTTTATGGGATGGTTGAGTATGAGATACTTCAACCACAGCTTACTGTTGGGTATAAGATACTACAACAGATGGCCCTGGTACAAGTGGGAGATTGTTAGTTATATGTATGCCCTAGAGGCCATTACTGTACATACGTTGTATATTATAGTGGATGCTTGGACATATATAGGGAGGATATCTTAACATGTACTCTGATTGTCTCTATGTTACATGTTGATAAAGCCCTTAGGATGAGTACTTGAATACCAGGACTATGATGCAGATCATACTAGTGGGGACAGAGTAGTCGCTATGTACATCCTTCAAATGTTCCTGGTCGTAGGAGTACCGAGACAGGGCATCGATACTCCAGAGTAGACTAGCGTATGCGCTTCTTGACCCATATGATGGGCGATGGATGATCCCATATCCATTGGTATTTGACATCAGAGAAGGTATACGGGTGCTCAGTGGAGACTGGGTACACTGGACGGACTCACCGATAACTCCCAGATGGTATTATACCTCACGTCAGATGGCAGTTCTCTGGTGACACTGGTACAGGTTAGTCTGTAGACCCGAGATCGTCATAGAGTCTTGTGCGATTCCCACTGTGCTTTGATTTCCATCATACCACGTCTAAGAGGGCGTGAAAAAAAGGTGGTTTTTGGGTAAAGTCCCGAATCATATGGAGGCAATGAGCGATAGGAGGGGTTTCGTCTCCCCGGTATAGGGAGTTGATGTTGCGCTGTGTTCGATTGGCTATAACTGGAAATCCCTGGCCATGGTTGCTGAGATTTACTAGTAAGTGTTATCAGTAGTTTCTCGAACTATTATGGACCTCATATCGACACGACTTATCATGCTACTGGGGTCTGACGTTTACCACCCCTAGGCGAGATATGCGACATATCAGACGAAGAGACCAGACTGTACGGGAGTGTTACTGGTTGGATTCACTGGAGAATGTACAGGCTTGCTTGTTGATCTTCTGATTGCTCAATACCTGGGTGGCTGTTACATTTTGCTGACCGCTTGCAGCTTGTGAGTGTTTGATATGATCATCACCTACTGCCGGCGTATTGACGATTCTTTAGAGTCCTACACAGAGGTTTCCTGGCTCAGGCAAAATGGAGTAGGAGCACATATGTGATATGTGCGGGACTGGGAATAATACGTGTATGCTATACCGTATTAGATTCTCGCAATATGAGATATCGGTCGGGTATATGTGATATAGCCGGGTCATCGGATCAAGTGTTGATTTGATGAACTGATACAGATTATATTAGTCGGTTATTTGTGAAATAGCCGGATTATCGGATCAAGTGTTATTCGATAATTTAATGTATAATTATATATTTGATATATTATATTACATTAACTAATATAAGCTCACTTAAAGATTCTTTTCTCACTTGGATAATACATTGATATATATATGTGATATATGTTAATTGTATAATTTTATTTTTTTACAAAAATATATTATATATGTGATATATAATTTTATAACAAGTTAGGGTTACAAATGCAACAAGATTTGTGGAGATTAAACATAGTTAGGGTTTGATTTGGGTTAGCATTTTTATGAATCTTCTAGAAGCTTTATATTTGTTTTAAGCTTAGATATTTTGTGAAGATATTTCTTAACCCAACCCAAACCCTTTACCATGGTTTATTCTCTACAATGGTTAAGTCTTTTCTTTCTTAACCAAAGGTTGATTTGTAACCATAACCAAGGATTTCGTTATTCATCACAAAGTAATTTATTCTTCTTCTTCCTTTGAGAAAAGCTTTCTAGCTTTTTCTTATGTGATGATTTTGAGTGAGAAATTGAAAACAAATGAGAGCTAAATTCCTACTTCATCATCCTCATCTATTCTAACCACTTAGATTAGGGTGTTTGATTTGCTAATACTTGATTAGTAAAGCAAGAGCTTGGGCTTGAGTTTCTTCTAGGTAGATCATCTTTGTTGTTGAAGATTGAAAGCAAGCTTGCATCTTTCTCTTCATGGAGCCTCTCTTGAGTCAGGGTACTCGATGATCGCAGTGAAGGGACCTCAACACGGAGCTTTAGAAGTGAAGGAACGGACTACAAAGGTTGTAATCGCTAACTCTTAGATGTAAAGTTGTTTACATGTTATGTTTATCCTAATACTCTAGTTAAGATCTTGGTTAGGGTTTGTTTAGCACCCCAAAAATTTTAAAGTAGCATGATTGATGCTTGCCAAAACCTTGCTAAGGTGCTAAGCCAACCCTACAATTACATATAACCGGTCGATATCACATATCGTGAGAAATAAAATACGGTATCATATACTCGTATTATTCTCGGTCCCGCATATATCACAAATGTGCTCCTACTCCGTTTCGCCTGAGCCAGGAAACCTCTGTGTAGGACTCTAAAGACTCGTCAATACGTCGGCAGTGGATGGCGATCATATCAGTCACCCACAAGCCATCAGCGGTCAGCTAAACGTAACGGCCATCCGGGTATTAAGCGATTAGAAGATCAACAAGCAAGCCTGCTTATACTCCTGTAAAGCTGTAACGTTTAGAAATCTTTATGCGAATTTTTTCCGTTTTAGGGTAAAATAGTCGGTGTTTTCCGTTTTAACCCGATTGTGATCAAACCTCTGTGCAGACTTGACTGCACCTAGTTTAACTAGAATAGTGCTAGTGCGCGGGCTTTGGGGGTCTATGAGAAGTTTTGGTTCACATAGAACTTTTTCCTAATTAAATATTATTTTAATATGTTATTTACGCACTTAATTAGTGGTAATTACATTTTTTGGTTAATTACTTCTAATTTGAGTCTTTGCTAATCTAATTACTAGATATTTTGTTAAACACAACCATCCATAAATATCATGATATTTTGGAGAAAAATGGGTTTATTTTAGAAAAGAAAATAAAGAAAGAAAAGTTGGCATGTGCATTAATTGAAGCATTAAGTGCTTTGTGCTAGATATTTCTTTACAATTACACAAAACACCCCCCACTTCAAATGGCCGAGCCCCCCAAGTATGTCCCAATTATTTCCTTAGCTCATTTCTTCATTCTCTTGCTCTCAAAACTCATGAAAAATCCTAAATTAAATCCACAAAACTCTTAAACAAAAATTACACCATCATTTCCCTTCACTAATCTAGCTTGGATCATCACGAAAAACATGGTTTTTGGAGGCTAAGGTTGATGAATCTAGTTGCTTTGGGTTGTTCTTGAAGTGGTATAATTTCAACTTAAATCTTTAAATTTGTTGTATTAAATCATTAAGTTAGCTAATTAATTGGTTAATATAGCTTTAAACTCTTGATTAATTCATTCATCATAATTTTTAAGAAATTCAAGTTAGGGTTTAAACTTGATGAAGTGTTAAATGTTAATTGAAGATTTGGAAAACTTATTCTAGTGGAAGAATGATAATTGTTGTTAATTCCTAAATTTGTCTAATGAAGTTTTAGCTTACTAAATTTTACTAAAACTTAATTAAGAAAGTTTTAAAATATGGAGGTGGTTTCGATAGCTTAGTTAAGCTATTTTAAGATGCATGGAATCGCTAGAATTGTGTTAGCTTTAGACTTGCGCAAATTATGCGATAAATTGCTTACTAGGTTTCGGTGTATTTTTCGACATGGGTTCAATTGGTTGTTGCGAGCTTATATCTATTATATTCCTCGTATTTTGTTGTATTGTGTTTGCGCGATCGGGACGATCGGAGTCTAGACTTGGTGTTGCGTAGATTAGCGACCCTAGTTAGGGTTTTTGCCGATGTCGTGCGCGTTTAGTGCGCTAGGTGCGCAGAGTAATTTTTTGGGCTTTATCCTTGCGTTTCGTTATCTTTGCGTCGACGTAGGATATTTAGCTTATGTGATGTGTTTGTGAAATTTTAGGATCGCAAGCGGGGACTTCGGACGCTGCGAACAAGGGGAAGCAGGTGGTCGGATTTTCATAGCTCGAGACCATCAGTGAGTAGATTTAACATCTACGGGGGAATCGCCCGTATGGCGTTATGCGTCGGGGCTGATATGATATGATAGCTGCATGTTACTGCATATTAGTTGATTGCATATGAACGTCATTGCATAGTATTACCTGTTGTACTTTGACTTGTACCTTTTAGACATAACATCATTACTGACGGTTCATGTTGCACGAGCACTAATTTGTATGCTACACCCACACCGTCAGTAATTATCATGACACGCACAACCCACATACATACGTGATATTGTGTTGGATAGGGATAATTGAGATAGTGACTCTTATTCCATAGTGCATATGAAATACCGTTGATACATACATACGTAAAATTGTATTGGACAGAGATAGTTGAGATAGTGACTCTTATTCCATTTCACGTATACCTTGCTATAGCTACTTGTACATAATGCATACATATTGACATGTACACCCACGTATTTTGCTATAGTTGCATATACCCTAAGTGGTATTGTTTTGATATGTGATATTGAGACGTTGACTATTGCGCTTATGAAATGCATCATACATACTTGCTTACATGTAGATACTTATACCTTACTACAATTACATGTACACCTCATATGATGCTGCACTTGATTTCGGAGGATTTGGGAACCACATGATATATTTTAAAGCTGGAATGATTTAAAAGAGCGGATTTCCCTTGATATGCTCATATTGATGTTTTATGTTGCATATATCAGTTTTCATGGATTTACGCATTGAGATATGGATTTCATGTGATTTATGGATTTGTGAACCGTGGGGGTATTTCAAGAAACTATGTATTGTTTGAAAACCTGGTTTCTCTTGATATGGTATTTCAGTGCGTCCACCATGAGATTTCTCGGTTCTGAGTTTTGTGATATTTACCCGATGCGAGGAGTGAGTGGGCTGTGTCCAGGTACATGGTGGAGCCCAGTACGGTTCCCTTCGGCAAGATGATCGCAGATGATAGGCAATGAGCCTGGAAGGTGGGCAAGTACCTACCGGTGATAGTATTTGGATTCGGCGGTTATCATGGTGAAACTGACCAGAGTGATTTACGACATGTCATCAGGGCCAATCGTAGGGACGGCGCCTGAGATATAAGGATTTACGTGTCGATGCTAGACACGGGTTTCATGATTTTTCGTATCGTCGGTAGACATACGTGGTTGATATCCTCATATATTTCCATGCATATGCTTTCATGATGTTTTCTGGTGTCGATGTTTGACACTGAGGTTCCATGAGACTTACAGGATATGAGGTCGATCTGAGGATGCGGTGCCTGAGGATTTTAGGATTTGATGTGTCAGTGAGGGACACTGGTGTTTTTCCATGCTGATGATTTTTGCATGAGGTTTTATTATATTATCCCATACTCAGGATTACTTTAATATGCATTGCTTCATGTAGTTGTAGTATCCTGATGATGTACCTTTACATGATTGTTGCATATTCATATTGCCATACTTATGCTATCAGATTACATGTGATAGAATTATCGCTGTTCGTGCATACTTGCGATTACAGTATGATGTTATTCACTATTCACGAGTTGGCAGCTCACCTCCGTTATGCCACAGTGTTTTGCAGGGCTTACCCTAAGAGTAGTCGCGGCAGGGCGTCTTATTATCTCTATTTTTGCGGATACCACTACGGTTCGCTTTGAGGCCTTTGCTTTTAGGTGGGTTGCGGTTATCCGTTTATGTACATTGGATATCTTTTTGTTGGATCTAGTATTCTCCATCTACCACTTCATGTATTTGACTTAAAGATGAGTTGTGAGGATTCGGTGTTGTATATTAATTATGGTGACCTTGGGGTGCCGTGCTCGTGGGAGCCGGTCTTGTTGTAAAGTTTTACTTCTTTATGCAGTTTTCCTTTATATTTCTTCGCTTCGGTGTCGTATATATGCCTGTGGAAGTTGTCTCCGCCGTTGGGCGTGAGTTGCTCCCGTTTGGGATGCTTTATTTTTATTCTATGTTGTACCCGTTTTCGTGGCTAGTTTGTGCTGCCGAAGTTTTCAAGAAAGAAAACTAAAGTTAAAGATTTTACTTGAGATTTTCCGAATGTGTTAAACTATGTTTTTCTCCACTTATCCAGTTTTGGTTGTTTAGATTTCTGGGTTTCGGCTTACTTAAGTTGCTTACACCTGTAGATGTTACGTAGTTTAAGTGCCGGTTACGGGCCTAATTTTTGGGTCGTGACAAAAGCCTGTCAGTAACACAACAGTACAGTCCGGTCTCTTCGTCTGATATGTCGCATATCCGGTCTAGAGGTGGTAAACGTCAGACCCTAGTAACCGATAAGTCGTGCCGATGTGAGGCTCATAATGGGTCGAGAAACTACTGATAACACTTACCGGTAGATCTCCATATCAGCCCTGGCCAGGGACTTCCAGTTATAGCCAATCGAGCACAACGCAACATCAACACCCAATACCGGAAGAGACGAAACCCCTCCTATCGCTCATTGCCTCCATGTGATTCGGGACTGTACCCAAAAGCCACCGTTTTGCACGTTCTCTTGAACGTGGTAAGTTGGAAATCAAAGCACAGTGGGAATCACACAAGACTCTATGACGATCTCGGGTCTACAGACTAACCTGTACAAGTGTCACTAGAGAACTGCTATCTGACGATAGGTATAATACGAACTAAGAGTTCTCGGCGAGTCCGTTCAGTGTACCCAGTGTCCACTGAGCACCCGTATACCATCTTTGATGTCAAGCACCAATGGATGTGGGATCATCCATCGTCCATCATATGGGTCAAGATGCGTATACGCTAGTCTACTCTGGAGTATCGATGCCCTGTCTCAATACACCCTCGACTAGGAACAATTAAAGGATGTACTTGTGGAGTACCCTGGCCCTACTAGTATGATCTCTATCATGGTCCTGGTAATCAGGTACACATCCTAAAGGCTTCGTCAATATGTGAGAGCAAGACAGTATCACAATACAAGTCAACATGTTAAGATAAAGAGCAACCAGATAGTATACTATCATGTCGAGCAAGAAAGTCCTCTCTAAATATGTCCAAGTATCCACTATAATATACATCATATGTACAATAATGGCCTCTACGGCATACACAAAACTAACACACAGTACCTATGGACCAACCGTAGAAGGGCCAACCCTTGCCTCACCTATGGCGCTGCGGAACTACCGCAAACCCTAGGGTTTGGTGGCGGTTCTAACGGTCATAGAATCGAGTTAGGGTTTCGTTCTTCTAGAGGGTCCATCGAATTACTTGCATGATTTTTGAATGTTGTAAACTTTGAAAAAATCCAACTCTTGGAAAATTTCCATCGAGGGAAAAAATGGGTTATTGATATTCATTCGAACTTTTTAATGCCGTCTAAATTACCCGAAACGATGTTAGAATTACAACTACGAAACACTCCAAATTGCCTTATCAGAAAGTTAACATCACATGCAATTTCAGCAAAAACAAGCAACACCTAAAACACCAAAACCCAGAGACCATAACACCGAACGAAAATGAACCCAAAATTACACCATTGGGCCGGCCAAGCCGGTTTAATAGGGTATCTCGCCGGGTCAAATCTGGCGGATGGGGTTCGTGTTCGTCTGGTGTTCATATTACATCTCATGTAACATTCTGCAGTTGCTTTAAAAAAATTTAGACGACTTAAAAATTTCGACAGAAACTAGGTTTTTGTTTCGAGTGTTTTGGAGTTGTTTCGGTTTCGTAATTCTACAAACATCTTCTAATTCTCTAACTTGGCTCTGATACTACTGTAGGGATGCCTAGCACGACAGCAAGATTTCGTGAGGTATCGTCCATGCCATTTTCAAAATTTTGCTATGCTAAACAACCCTAACCCTAGAATCTTAACTAGAGAATTAGACAATATAACATGTAAACAACTTTACATCTAAGTGAACATGGAATACAACCTTTGTAGACCGGTCCTTCACTTCAATAGCTCTGCGTAGTAGTTCTTTCGCTTCAAGTAGTGATCTTCCGGACTCTAGAATGGCTCCACAAGATGAAAGGAACAAGCTTGCATGAAGTCTTCAAGACCGAAGATGATCTATGTCGAGGAGACACCTGCAAGGTTCCCTAGCACGACAGCAATGTTTCGGGAGGCATCGTCCATGCCGTTTTCAAAAAAAATTCATGCTAAACAACCCTAATCCTAGAATCTTTAACTAGAGATTTAGACAATACCAAATGTAAACTACTTTACATCTAAAGAACAAGAATACAACCTTTGTAGACGGTCCTTCTCTTCACTTGCTCTGTGTAGTAGTCCTGCGACTCCACTAGGCTTCTCTTGAGACTTTGAACGAGCTTCCTCCGATAACCTTCGTGCCGAAGATGATCCACGCGAAGACCATCCAAATCAAGCTATCTTTACACTATACTCTTTAGCGTATGAAACACGCTACACTTGATCGCTAGTCAAGTGTAGAATGATGAAGTAGGGGATGTTAAAAGCTCACTAGTTTGTGTTAAAGCTTCTTGATTCACATCACATGTGAGGGTTGAAGCTTGAGCCATGATAAGAGGAGGAAGAAGAAGCTAGAGAGCAACCATGGAAGCATCTCAAGAAAATTGGCTAAGTGTTGAGAATGTGCTAGAATGAATGCCAAGTCTTGACCCCTCACTCATTCAAGCATGGAATTATGCAATATAAAATTGCAACCATGATTGAATAGTGAGTCAAGATGAATAAACTAACCATGCTTGCAACCATGCTTCCACTTTCCACTTCATTTCTATTTTCACAAAATAGAAATTTAAATGCCATGCTTCATTATTATTATTATTATTATTATTATTATTATTATTATTATTATTATTATTATTATTATAAATATATATCATATATATTAATATATATGTAATGAAGAATAATTAGTGAGCTAATGATATTAGTTAAGATATAATTATATCACATATAATATATATCACATTATTAAATCAACACTTGATCTAATAATCCGGTTATATCATATTTGACCGAATAATATCATTTATCTGTATATCACATTATCGAATCAACACTTGATTCGACAATCTGGTTATATCATATATAACCGAACCGATAACAAATGACTGCCAGATTACAATACGGTATCACATACTCGTATTTAATCAGGCCCACACACATATCACATATGTGTCCTACTTCGTTTCGCTTGAACCAGGGAACTTCTGGATGGGACTCTAAAGACTCGTCAATACACTAGCAGTAGGTGATGATCACATCAGTCACTTACAAGCCGTCAGCGGTACTAGCTGGACGTAATGGATACCCGGGTATTGAGCGATATGAAGATCAACAAGAAAGCCTGTCCATATTCTCCATGAAGCCTATCAGTAACACTACCGTACAGTCCGGTCTCTTCGTCTGATATGTCGCATATCATGTCTAGGGGTGGAAATCGTCAGACCCCAGTAATGTGATAAGTCATGCCGATGTCTGGCCTATAACGGTTCGAGAAACTACTGATAGCACCTATCAGTAAATCTCGGCAGCAGCTCTGGCCAGGGACTTCTAGTTATAGCCAATCGAGCATAACGCAACATCAACCCCCAATACCGGGTGAGACGAAACACTTCCTATCGCTCATTGCCTCCATACGACTCGGGATTGTACCCAAAATCCACCTGTTTGCATATCTCCTTTGAGCGTGGTAGGGAGGAAATCAAAGCATAGTGGGAGCCGCACAAGACTCTATGATGATCTCGGGTCTACAGTGTAACATGTACCAGTGTCCCCAGAGGACTGCTATCTAACGATAGGTATACTACCATATAGGAGTCCTCGGTGAGTCCTGTTCAGTGTACCCAGTCTCCACTGAGCACCCATATACCATCTTTGATGTCAAACACCAATGGATGTGGGATCATCCATTGCCCATCATATGGGTTAAGAAGCGTATACGCTAGTCTACTCTTGAATATCGATGCCCTATCTCGATATTCTCTTGAATAGGAACAATTAAAGGATGTACTTGTGAACTAACCTGGCCCCACTTGTATGATCTCCATCATAGTCCTGGTAGTCAAGAACATATCATAAGGGCTTTATCAACATGTGAGAGAAAGACAGTATAAATACCAGTCTACATGTTAAGAGAAAGGTAACCAGATAGCATACTATCATGTCGAGCAAGAAAGTCCTCTCTATATATGTCCAAGCATCCACTGTAATATACATCATATGTATAATAATGGCCTCTAGGGCATACATATAACTTACAATCTCCCACTTGCACTAAGGCCAGTAGTTGTAGTATCTCATACCCAATGTCCCAAAAGTCTCTCGAATAGCATCTGGGGAATTGCCTCGGTGAGTGAATCCGCTGTGTTATCCTCTGTGTCAACTCTCCTGACCTCGATCTCCCGGAGATCAACTATCTCCCTGATCAAGTGATACTGTCTAAGAATATGTCTAGATTGCTGACGGGACCAGGGTTCCAAGGCCAAAGCCACAGCTCCATTGTCATCCTGATACACAGGTATTGGATGCCCAATGGTAGGAACCTAGTTCATCATATGAACCCTATTCATCCAGACAACCTCTTTGGTAGCATCGTTGGTAGCGATATAATTAGCCATTATCATCTAGTATGTCACGGTATCTAGCTTGGAACTCTTCCAATATACTGTCCCTCCACTGAGGGTAAAGATAATGCATGTGACTAACATTCAGTCGACCTTATCACTCTGGAGGCTCGAACCAAGAACATTATTTTAGTGCTTCTCAAGTACTTAAGAATTTCCTCCATAGCTGTCCAGTGATTCTGCCAAGATCCGATTGATTCCTGATCACTACTTCTAGCGAATCAGCTATATCTAGTCTGGTACATAACATCGCATACATAATAAAGCCTACCGCCGAAGCATAGGGTATCCCTTGCACGCGAGCTCTCTTCAAATTTGTCTCGGGAGACATCTTTTTGGATAGGGTGATTCCTGAGTAAGTGGGCGAACCACCACGCTTAGAATCCTCCACACTAAACCCCTTTAGTATGGTGTTAATGTACCTGGATTTGGGACACTCCCAACATCCACTTAGACCTATCACCATAGATCATAATCCACAAGATGTAATAGGTATCATCCAGATCTTCTATGGAGAATCATCGTGATAAGAGGAGCTTGACCGAGTGTACCATAAGAAACCATTTCCTATCAAGAGTATGTCATCTACGTACAATACATGGAAGACTGCCTTACTCTCTACAACCTTCTTGTGTATACAAGGTTCATCTACCATTTTGATGAAGTCAAACTCTTTGACTTCCACATCAAAACAGATGTTCCAGCTCCGCGATGCTTGCATTGATCCTGATGGACTTGAGCATAGTTTTGAAATTCTCAACTTTTCCATTTACACCAAGAATCTTCTCAAGATCTATTTGTTCCCAATGGGTTTTACCCCTTCAGGTGCAACATTCAAAGTCATACTTTGTTGGTATACATGGATTCCATCTTTGATCGCATAGCATCCAGCCATTTCATAAAGTCTCCACTTGTGATGGCCTGTATGAACTTAGTTTGGGCATCATCTACCATGATGCAATCCTCCCTCCCACTGTCACCGAGAAGACCATAGTATCTCTTAAGTGGATGAGGAACCCTACCAGATTCGCGGTGAGGCCGAGGTTCGTTGGAGACTATTGAATCCTTTGGTTTCACAAAATCATCAGCTGTTAGTTTGTCTAGCTGGAACTCCTTCCAGTTCTATCTCTTCACAACTAATTTCTTCATAAGAAATTCCTTTTCTAAAAAAAAGGTGGCATACTGAGAAACAAAAAATTATTTTTCTCCTCAGTGTGGTAGAAAATATTCCCATGCGAATGTTCGGGATATCCAACAACCTTATACAGAACTAATCTTGTCTCGAGCTTGTCCGGATTCTGCCTTTCAACATAGGCCGGACAACCCCATATCTCAACTCGTTTAAGACATGGTCTCTTCCCATTCCATATCTCATATGGAGGGGTAGGCACTGATTTGGATTGAACCTCATTCAATAGGTATGCAGCTTCTCAAGTGCATAACTCAAAAAGGAAACAGGTAAGTTTGCAATACTCATCATAGAGTGCGCCATATCTCATAAGGTGCGATACCTCCGTCCGATACACCGTTGTGCTGTGGTGTATTCGAAGGAGTAAGCTGAGAGAGAATCCCATTCTCCTTTTAGAAACTCCAGGAACTCCATGCGCAAGTATTCTCCTCCTTGATCATATCGAAGGACTTAATACTTCTACCCATCCGGTTCTTAAGTTCAAGCTTATATTCCTTGAATTTCTCAAAGGTTTCAGACTTGTGTCTCAACAGGAACATATGTCTGAATCATGAGAGGAGATCAATGAATATAATGAAGTACGAAGAACCAACCTTGGCATTTGTAGACATAGGACCGTATACATCATCATGTATCCATCCCAAGAGTTCAATAACTCTTTCTCTGTTTCCAGTAAACGGAGTATTGGTCATTTTACCTTTGAGACAAGGCTAGCAAGTATCATAAGATGAAAATTCAAACAGATTCTCATATTCATCCTTATATAACTTAGCTAGTCGTGTTGCATTGATATGACCTAGTCTACAATGCCACAAGAAGGATTCATTCATTTCTGATCTACTCCTCTTGTGTGTGTTCTATATACTTTGAACTGTGGTTTGATTTAGAACTTATATGCTTTTACATAACGTGCCTGATCCAATCAACTCTTGATTAAGGAAAAATGTTCACAACATTATCCGCCAATATAGAATTATATCCTTCTTTAACTTAATAAAGAAACTGATGTAATGTTGTATATCAGTTTCGGTATATAATAACATTAGTTCAGAATCAATGTATCTGGTAATACAAGGTGATATCGGCCAATTGATTTGGCTGCAACACTTGCACCATTCTCTAATACTTAGAGATATATCACCCTTTCCCAGTTCTCTACCTTTCTGTAGCCCATGTAACATATTACATATGCGGGATTCTGATCCGGTATCAAATACCCAGGACATAGAGTGTACTGAGAAACAGTTGTTAGGTTACGGCAGCACCCCGGCCGTCAATACGAGGCCAAATGCGGAACAAAAACTTTTGAAACTCGGCGCTACCGCAACCGATAACCCGGATCAAACCATCAACCATTAACTAGCAATCTATAAAGAGAGTTCAGAGATTATACCGATCAATCCGTGTCCTTCGGTCTTCAATCTCTTCGCCAAGCTCCTTGCGGCTGCCCCCGAACAAACTCGCTCTCCGATCTCGCTAGTCGAAGTGGCTCCACGTCGAGGGTTCTTTATACGGGCTCCTGCTTCAAACCGAAGCAACTCGGACATGAAGTTTGCTAGCCGACATGTCCAAGATGAAGTAGAGATAGTGTGTGATTACTTTGTCTCAATACACTCTAGGATTCTCAACACATGAGAGGGATAGAGTGGAGGTTGAAGAAGAAACCATGAGTGAAGTGAAGAGTTGTGAGCACTAGAAAAGCTAGTGAAGAAAAATGGCAATGCTATATTGTGAGATATTTTGTAAGAGCTCACTTTAAAACTCAAGACCAAACCACAACCTCATGTGGCTGCCCTCTCTTGTTCCACCAAAATATCCCACACCCAAAACAAAAAAGAAATGGACATGGCACAAAAAATCACACCATGAGTCACCAAAATAGCACATGCCATAATCAATGTCCTAGGCTAAAACTTATGCTCACAATTTCCACCTAATTAAACTTTAAACCAAAAGTTTAATAAAAAAGGAAATGGCATCAACTAAAGTAAACTCGTGACGGATCACAAGAATAGCCCTCATCCGTATATACATACCCGCATCCGTATTCCGACTGAATACGAATACTACGAGACGAAAGTAATCCAACAATCTAATACTAGGATCCGGCTTAAACCAAAGCCCACTAGTATGATCCGTACACAAGTGTACGTATATGATCGAACCTTGCTATAAAACCATACGTCCTCTACAACGTTTCGCCCGAACTTGGGAAACTTTCTGTAGGGGACTCTAAAGACTCGTTAATACGCTGGCGGTGTGTTTAACTATAAGCACGACAGTGGTACTAGCTGGACGTAACGGCTGCCCAGGTATTGAGCGAAAGGGAGGCCGACGAGCGAACTCATCCTGGAACCCTACTGAGCCTATCTGTGACAATCACAGTACAGTCCGGTCTGTTCGTCTAAGAGTATCGCATATCGGTCCTAGGGGATGATAAACGTCAGTCCCCCAATAGAGGTATAAGTCATGTCAGAGTGTAGCCTAGAACACCTTGAGAAACTACTGGAATACCTACCAGTAAATCTCACTTGCCATGGCCAAGGACTTTGTGTAATGTCTCTCCAGACACAGCGCGATATCAACCCCCAATACCGAGATAGACAAATCCTGTCTAACCGCCACTGCCTCCAAGTGCTTCAGGTCTGCACCCAACTACTACCTGTTTGCATGACTCCTTTGAGCCGTGGTAGGGTAGCAATCAAAGAACAGTGGGAACACACTTGAGGCAATGTAGCAATGTCAAGTCAATGGACTAAGCTATACTTATGTCACCTGGGAACTGCTTCTGACGATAGGTATAGTACCAATCAACAGTGCCCCTGCGAGTCTGTCGGGTGTACTCATAACCTAATGAGCACATGTATACTATCTTAGGTGAACCAACTGACACCAATGGCTTATGAGACCAGCCACCGCCCCTCATCGGGGTTTCGATCCGTATACACTAGTCTACTGTTGAAGTATCGATGCCCGGTCTCGAAACTCCCACGACTAGGGACACTTTAAGGATGTGCTTATAGACTACCCAACTCTCACATATATGATCGCCATAATACTGTTAGTAGTCAAGCAGGAATCCTATGGGCTCTATCAACATGTAATAGTGATCTGTAATGTCACCTGTAACATGTACACGATGATAAAGACAAACCAGAGAGCATACTATCATCTCGAGTAAGACTGTTCTACCGGTATAGGTCCTCCCTCAATCATTGCAATCACGTGCATGTGATCCAATAATTGACTTGAGGGCGCTATAGCCAACAATCTCCCACTTGCACTTAAGGCTAATTATTGCGATGTCGCATACTCACAGCCCGTGTGATACCGAACACCCAACTTCTCTACTAATCAGTTTCACAAAGCTCGTTTGTAAAACTATTGCGTTCGAGAAATAGCCTCAGTGAGTGGATCCGCTCTGATGTTTCTTTCTATATGTAAGACCTGAGTTTGTGTTTAGTGGTAATTGTGTGTTATTGTGGGGTTTTTGGTAAAAAGTTTACCAAAACGGGTTTCTAATAATTTTTCTGGTTTTATGGTTATTTTAGTAGAATTTTATCTCGACCGCACACTTGTGCACGCAAACTTAGGGTTAAGACTAAGGTTGCCATGTAAATGAACTTGTGGGTTAACCATATTTAAGACAACCATGGTGGTCTAACACATTTGATTAAGCTAATTAGATTTAATTAGGGGTCTTTGGTTTTTTCCAAAGATGATAAGGGTTGGGTTGACTTGGGTTGAGGAGAGAGAGGGCATGATGGGTGTCATGTTAGCATTTAATGAGAGAGAGAGAGAGGTGGCTCTAGGATTGTGTCACACCCCATTCTTTTCAAAACTTTTTACTTACATTTCAAACCCTTATCACTCACATCCTTTTCACTCACACACATCACCAATACAACAGTAGTTGCTGTTTCAGCAGCAGCCCCATCTTCAAATCAGCCACACCAGCCTTGCATCATTGCAAACAACAGCTGCAGTCTTGAAACCAACAGTTGCAAACCATAGCCTCATCAGCAGCCCCAACTCCATATACAACCCTCACACAACAACAGCAGCACAACACCAACACAACCCCAACCCAAATTTACCAGCTGCTGTAGCAAGCAGCTTCAGCATCAGCAGCTGAAGCAGCAGCCTGAACAGCAAAAGCAGCAACTAACATCAAAACATTGATGCACTTGAAGCTGTAGAAGCAGCACTCCAGCAGCTCCATTCCCTCATCCTCTTTCCCTTCTACTTTTTGTGAGGTTCCTTGAGGGTATAATTTCTAAACTCCTGCTTTGTTGGCTTAGTTGTGTCGATATAGTGTCGATTAGTGGAAAAATGTGAGATTTTGGGCTTGTTTTGGTGATTGGTGTGAAGCTTTGTTAAGTGATGTTAGTGTTGGGTAGACTAGCCTAAGTAAGTGTTGTTAGGGTCAAATTAACCTAGGTAAACCCCAGATTACACTAAAATACCCTCATCTTTCAAATTGTACAAAACTTGACTTTTTTGAGCAAAACTTAGCTTTTTGAAATCTGCTGTTACCCCTGTACGTTTAGAATGAAATTGAGTGGACCATAGCCTACAGGTGACACCCTGACCCCACCACCAGAGCCCGACCCCACCATTCCAACCCACGACCGCCTGAAAAATCGTTCTGGCCGCAAATTGCGGCCAGACTAGAGAGATGGGTCCCAGTGTTTTTAGGGTAGGTGTCTGCTACATTTTGTAGGTCTCTGGTATATATAGATTTGTAATATTCTAACCTGGGTAAAATCTGGGGTAGTATATCATTTCCTGGTATTTTCGGTTTGCGCGATACACGCGATACGTGAGTGGGTCTGGTAATTCAACGTATCGCGGCGTGTCAGGTTAAGTTTTAGACGCGCACACACACGTTCCAGCATATCGCACACACGCGCGTTAATTCGCGACGCGAGTTTCTCGTTTCGTTCCGATATCGCGTTTTACGAGATTTTGATTATATTGGGATTCTTGTGTAAATTCCAGGTTCGCAGGCGGGTACGTCAGACACCGCCAGGAATAGGAAGCAGGTGGTCGGCTATACTTAGCACGCGACCAGGTGAGTAGATTTAACATCTACGGGGAAATCGCCCGTATGGCGTTAAGCGTCAAGGCGTGATAGGATGTTAGTTTTATGTGTTCATGTAGACATACTAGAGTAGCATACCTCCTTATATATATAGATATACTGATAGTATAGAACACTGCACTGTCACTAACGGTCCAAGTTGCACGAGCACGATTTATATGCTACACTCACACCGTTAGTGATTGCCATGACACTCACATTATAGGATTGCCATAAACCGCATATTTGATTCTGCTTTGTTGACGTTGTCATGATTTGCCGCATACTATCATATGTATATTCATACCATGCACACTGTATACGCATTTTTGTGCGTACCTTCATTGATATATCACTACTTGGGCACATATGCATCATTTGATACAATAGTGCACATGTACATTGCTACATTCACTTTGCATACTTGTCCATTCGCACATCCATACCTATACACATATTCATATGCTACATACATGGATGATATTGACTTGATTTAAAACTAAGGGACCGCAAGCGATATTTTCAAAACTAGATCTTTTAAAAGAGCGGTTTTCCCTTTCTTTTACTCTTAGCGTCATACGACACATTGCATGGATTTACGCATTGTATTTGATTTATTTGATTTCTGGATTTGGGAACCGGAGTACTATTTTAAGAAAATACGCACTGTTTAAAAACCCGGTTTCCCTTGATATGATATTTTAGTGCGTCCACCATGAGTTTTCTCGGTTCCAGAGAGCTTGTGTGAGTATACCCGATTCGAGGAGAGGTAGGCACCGATTGCGGGTATATGGTGGACCCGGTACGGTACCCCGGGGCGAGAAGACTCGTATTGTTAGACGGTGAGCCCGGCGGAGGGACTACTACCTACCGTGATTGGTTAGACCTGGCGATTATCCGAAGGATACCGACCAGAGTCGATAGATGGATACGGAACGACGCGTACTGCCGGGGGCCGAGGGACGATTCCGCAGACGGAGCTCGTGGGCGGATCCGATGGACGTTGTAACACCTTAGAATGTGTTTTGTAGCTAATTATATTTTAAAATATAGTTTTTAATAAAAAGTTTACCAAATTAAGTTTCAAATATTTTATCCTATTTATTGAGTATTTTATTAGATTTTTCCTAGGCTTGCACGCACTTGTGCATGATAACTAGGCTTGTTTTTGGTGTTTAACCATGATTGGTAACATGGTGAACTAACCATTCCTTAATCTAGTTTAATATTGTATTAGGTGTTTTGGGTTTAATAGTGTATTGTTGTTTTAAAATGAAAATGAATTTGAATATGGTTGTTTTTGTGTTGACTTGGTGTGTGAGAGAGAGAGAGAGAGTGCATTATGAGGCATGATGGCCTTGCCATGCCTCATTAAATGAAGAGAGAGAGAGAGAGGGGTTGACCCTTGGTGCCACAATTTCCTTGCCTCTCAATTTCTTCTCACTTCTCTCATTTCTCTCACACAAACACACACACACAAACACACACACACTCACCTTCAGCACAGCAGCAGAGGCAAGCAGCAGCAGCAGCAGAGGCAAGCAGCAGCAACTTCTGGAGCAGCTGTGGAAGCTCCAGCAACTGCAGCAGCCATCATCTCCTACACACACTTCTTCTCCTGCTCTCTAGGGTTCATTAGGGTATAATTTCTGAACCCAATCCCCTAGTTGCTTAGATTATGTGTAATTGGTGTCGATTAGTGTTAATTAGCTAGTTTAGTGCTAGATTTTTGTGATTTGTGAGATGTTGGGGCAAAATGATGATTGTGTTGGTTAACCCTACTTGTTTAAGTGTTGTTAGGGTCACCTTAACTGAGTTTAACCCCAGATTATACTAAAATACCATAGGGTTTGCCTATTGTGCTAAATTGTCATTTTTATACGATATATTGGACATCTGGAATCTGCTTTGGACCCGGACCCTACAGAACAAAATTGAGGAAACTGGAGCATGTACACTAGGTATAGATAACACCACCAGAGCACGAGACCCCCATTCTCAACTCTGGCCGCCAATTAATTCAGATTGGCCGCAAATTGCGGCCAAGTGGGGGGCTGGGGTGTTGGGGTTTTGTGTAGGGCTCTCTTTTGTGTTTTCTAGGTCCTTGGCATGTCTAGTTTTGTAATATTTTACCTGTAGGAAAATCTGGGATCATATATCGTTTTTGGTGTTCGTTGTGTTTGCGCGATACGCGCGATACGTGAGTGGGTTCTGTGATCCAGCGTATCGCGGCGTGTCGCGATGGTTTTAGACGCGTACACACACGTTTTAGCGTATCGTGCACACGCGCGTTTAGTTCGCGACGCGAGTTTCTCGTTTTGGTTCGATATCGCGTTTCGCGGAATATTTGGCTTATATATGATTTTTGTGTCTTATTTGCAGGTTTGCAGGCAGGGACTACGGACACTATTACAGGGGGAGCAGATGGAAGGATTCACCTAGCGTGGAGCGTAGGTGAGTAGATTTAACATCTACAGGGGAATCGCCCGCATGGCGTTATGCGTCTGGGCTAGGATTCAAATACCTATCGCACATTCTACGTCATTGTTAGAATTGCGCCTTTACTTTATTTCCTTGATATAGTTATACTGTGACTAGCAGCCGTAGGACATTGCACACATTATTGACGGTTCATGTTGCACGAGCACGGATTGTATGCTACACACACACCGTCAATGATTGCCATGTCACACATAACCCCTTATAAATTCTATTGCCTATCACAGATGACATTACCATACCTATATACCTATAGAGTATCGTACCATTAGTGATAGGTACACTTACCTTTTACGATACATCTACAGGTATACCTTACTCATATTTTCTTATACCCAGGGGGCGTATACGACATCAGTTCTTATAGGTAGATACCTACATTGCTACACCCGTATGTTACACACATATTCAGTTACAGTTACATATTTACCTTTACTGATGTTACTTAGCTGTACCTTATTGGTTTTGCATACATCTGGTTTCAGCTACATATTCTCATTTATATGCTCGCATTTCAGATATATCGCATATGTTTATTCCTGGATTGCGCATTATTATTTGGATTTTAGATGATGTTTTCTGGATTTGGGAACCGCGGGAGTTCATGAAATTATGCATACATTGAAAAACCCGGTTTCCTTGATATGATATTTGCGCATCCACCATGAGCTTTATCGGTGCTGATTATATATACCCCTACGAGGAGGCGTCGAGGCCGTGGAGGGTACATGGTGGGGCCTGGTATGGTTCCCCTCGGCAAGAAGATCGATGGATTTTGCCGATTGAGCCTGGAGGCGGGCTAGTACCTACCGGTGACAGTACTGATGACTCGGCGGGGGTCATGGAGACACCGTTGGGAGTCATGCACGTATGCATATGTCGAAAGGCGAGGGTCAGAGCTAGGCACTCGTGCTTTCGGGACAGCGTATGATACGTACCTATCAGGATTTCTGTGTC
The DNA here is from genome assembly GCA_030015575.1 of Agapanthus africanus. Lineage (NCBI taxonomy): Eukaryota > Viridiplantae > Streptophyta > Magnoliopsida > Asparagales > Amaryllidaceae > Agapanthus > Agapanthus africanus. The sequence goes on from JASDDO010000018.1 coordinate 130,443,345, forward strand.
GATGCTTGGCACATTGTTTTCATGATATTTCTCTTAAACACCTTTTGTATATATAACAGGGGATTTAGCCGTTGTTATATATACCTTTACACCAATATTAGTGGAGTGGGACGCTAATATATGTGTATTGCCCCCATCATATATATACCTTTAGGATGTTAGAAGCTTGCTTGAGATTCGACTTGGGATATAGGTGATTCATTGAGATTGGATATTGGATATGAAAGAGATTGTGGATTTGTACATTCGGGATATAGGAGAGCTACTCGATATCGTACATTGAGGTGATGTGAGACCTATGTGATGTGAGAGCCCAGTTGGGGGCTGATTTGAGGATTTGGGATTTGAGTGTCTTGATGGATCGTGATCCTACCACGATGTCAGGTTTCCGTGGAAATGACATACTCCACCCTATACCGCACACTTATCTACTTTATGCACAGATTCACATATTGATTGTACCTGTTAGTGTACTTCCCTTTATTCAGCTTTTGCATGACATGTTATTAGTGTAATCGCATATCTTAGATTCATGCTGTACGTACATTCCTGCGATTACCTGCATATGTTATCTACTATTCACGAGTTGGCAACTCACCCCCGTTGTGCCACAGGTGTTTCAGGTTGTTCCCCAGAGTAGTCGAGGCAGGCTATTCCTCTATTCAGCTATTCCGCTTTCAGCTATCATCTTTTGCTCCAGATACCGCATCAGCTCACAGTACTATTTTGCTTAGGTGGGTTGGTGGTTATCTGTATTTTGTATTGTACATTCGTTGTATCTTGTACTCTCCATCTACTATTGTATTGTTGACTTAGAGACTTGGCGAGGACGTTACTGTGTATTATTATGGATTTGATGTCTTTTATATACAGTTTCCTTTCTACTGTCTCTTATTTCTTCGCTACGGCGTCGTATATTTGTATTGTATTCTTCTTGGCTAGTTTTTACAAAAAGAGGGTGTTGCTAAAATTTTAAAGAGAGAGAAAGTGGGACTTTTAAAGAATTTGGGTTGTGGTTTCAAATGTTTCAAAAACTTATACTATCTTTTCCGTATTTTCTTGGTTTAGATTTCTGGGTTTTGGCTTTCTTTTACTGCGTTACGTCTTTTGGCGTTGCGTAGTATTAGGGCCGTCATGGGCCAATTTTGGGTCATGACAAAGTTGGTATCAGAGCGCTAGGTTTTACCTTTCGGAGTGTAGGATGACCTTAGTATGATGGAGTAGGTAGCTTAAGAAGAGTAACGTAGTGTGTGTATGTCTGCAGCATACCCACGATGCGGTACTTTGCATTAAGTGACCTAAGTACAATTTGCTTGAAATTCCTTCCTTGATGATTCCTACCCTTAAGATTCGATTTCCTTATTCTTATCGAATCTTATCTTATATCTATTTATAGCCTGCCGCCGATGACTATGGGGACTCAGATTGATGCAGCGAGGGCCGAGGTCAGAGTTGGCTCGGATGAGACGAGTACTGACCAGGATGGCACTCTAGTTGCACAGGTGCAGATGGATCAGCCTACGATCTATACTATGGATAGACTATTGGCAGAGATGCAGGACTTCCGCCAGACTATGAGTTCTTTGGTTGATGTCGTTCGGGCGCTACGACAGGAGGTTGTCACCCCTGTTACTCAGCTGTCCCTTACGATCAGCATGCAGCAGTCCGTCACTTACATAGCACCAGCGGTTGCAGCTCTAGTTGACGAGGCGCATATTCCAGAGGCTCAGAGAGTTCCAGGACAGTGGAGGACTCGTACCAGTGTGCCAGCCCAGAGGCAGAGGTTTGGTCGTCGAGACAGATTTCGTGGCCGCCGTGGGAGTAGCAGAGGCTTAGGACGAGGACAGTCGTTCAGCTCTCATCCCCAGGATGGTCAGCAGTCAGCACGTGGATGTTTTCGATGCGGAATCCTTTAGCACTTCGTCAGGGATTGCTCCTTAGCACCTTGTCATGATCGTATTCAGAGAAGCCGTAGACGTGGAAGATTCGCTCAGAGGGCTCAGTCTACCAGAGGAGTTCATCCAGCTGCGAGTAGAGGGCAGACACAGGAGTTTGCTTCTACTCATCGGGACGCGCAGACGTCCAATGTGGAGTTTTCAGGTACCCTTGATCTATATGTTCTTTTGATGTATTTGTTTGTTTTCTTGCTTGTACCGTGGTTGGGTAGATTAGTCGGAGTGGTGTTAACTTCTGTCAGTGATTCTTTTGTTGCGCGATACGTATTTCAGTTGTGTGCCAATCGGTTAGGAGATAAAGATTCGTCCGTCGTTTTGGTCCTTCTAGAGATGTTGGATTTGACGTTCTCCTGGGCACGGACTGGTTAACTACGTGCTAGGCGTCTGTGGACTACCGTGAGGAAACCGTCAAGTTTGTTTTCCCGGCAGGTCAGTTCTTATTGTGCAGGTGGATAGTTGTGCCGCCTCTCACAGCTTGAATTCAGCCTTTTTCGCTAGTCGGCTACTGAGGAGATGTCGTGGATTCTTGGCGCTCATTCGTGATACCGGAGCCACAGTGGGATTGTTGGACCGGGTTCCTTTCGTGCGAGAGTTTTTCCGACGTTGTTCCGGATGAGCCGGCGAAGCTTGGGAGCTAAAGGATCAGCTGCAGAGTAATGGTTAGGGGAGTTTGTGCGCCTGAGTGTTTCGCTTTTGGAAGCTCCTATTTCTGTTCGTCGAGGAGGAAGATGGCAGTTTAGGGTTGTGTATCGACGAATCGTTAATTGAACCGGCTTACGGTGCGGATAGGTAACCCCTACCTCGCATTGACGGTTTCTTCGATCAGCTCCAGAGTGCGAGACATTTTCTAAGTTTGTTTGGGATCAGGTCATCGTTATTGCGGATTCGGGGTGATGGCATTCCGAAAACTGCCTTATGCGTGCTACGGGCTTTGTGTGTTTTGGTGTGTCACTGGACTCACCAGTGCCCTAGCAGCATTCGTAGATGTGATGAACCAGATTTCTTCAGGCCGTTCCTCGACCAGTTACTGTTGTGTTATTTACGACATTCCGGTCTATCTAATGTGTCTTGAGGAATAGGAGTAACACTTGGGAATTTGTTATGCAGATATTGGGAATGCACCAGCCGTTTGCTAAATTCTCGGAGTGTTTCTTCAGGCTTGTTTTGTGTTGACTCCTAGGTCTTGTAGTCACGGGAAACGGTTTCGTATGGTTCCGAGAGAGATCGTGATCGTACAGCTTAGGTCCAGACATGTGTGCAGGACGGAGATCCGCAGATTCTTGGACTTAGCAGGTTTTTACCGCCGTTCGTGCAGGATTACTAGAGTAAGTGCTGCACCGTCGACTGAATTGACCGAGATGGAGGTTTCTTTTCTGTGGACTGAGGCATGTGTACGGAGTTTTCGGCAGTTGGAGATTCGGTTAACAACTGCATCAGTCCTTTCCTTGCTTTCTGGTTCGGGCGACCTTGTTGTTTTAACTGTAATGTTTCTTGAGTGGGCTCGAGTGTGTACTGATGTGACACTACAGAGTCATCGCTTTTACTTCCCTACATTTGGAGGAAGTACGAGAAGGATATTCCACTCATGATCTGGAGATGGCCGCGGTGGTTTTGCGTTGGAGATTTGGGGACACTACTTGTTTGAGAGTCGTGTCAGATTTTCCATGGACCACTAGAGCTTAATGAACATCTTCCTGCAGCGGATTTTGATTGTTGTGATAGTTTTCTGCAGATATACAGTTCTTGTGTAATCGTTGAGTACAGCTTAAGTTCGTCTCTACGGAGGGGACAGCTTGCTCATGTCCGCGTCCGGCCACTTTCCTTGAATAGTTTTCGCGAGACACTGCCCGCCGATGCTCGTTCGTCAGTAATACTTGAGCATACTCGGCTGGGTAATGATTCGGAGACCTGGATTGTGACAATGGTGTGCTAAGTTAGGGACGCGTTTGTGTACCTGATATTATCAGGTAGAGACGTGAAATCCTAGAACATGCACATCTGTCAACTTTCTATATGCATTCAAGTTCCACCAACATTTAACGTGACTTGTGAGATAGTTACGGGTGGACAGGGATGTAAGGAGAAGTTTCAGGTTTCGTTTCAAGGTGTCTGTCTTGTTGTGTGCTTGGGTCGAGCATCTGAGGCCGGCTGGAGAGTTGCAATCTTTAACCGTTCTGAAGTAGGAGTGGGAGCAGATCTCCACAAATTTTGTTATGGTTTCCACCCAAGTTTGGTCAGGGTGTGACTCCATTCGGATTCTTGTTGTCCGGTTATACTCAGTTTGCTCAGTTGTTTCTTTGTTAAGTTGTGTGTTTGTTTTGATTGTTGTCAGCAATTGGGGGATCGTCACTCGCCATCGTTAGGGTTCTCCTTCGATAGCTATTATCAGGAGACACTCCAATTGGCCACCTTTAGGTTTAGGGGTTGGGTCGTGTCGATCACCAGTCTTTTGTCTTTCTGACTCTGCGTAAGTAGGATTTTGGACCCCAGCTAGTCGAGAGACTTCGGAGATGGTCCAGCTGTGTTAGGTCAGGATGGGAATTGTCCATTGCGAACTGAGGCCTTATGCCGACTGTGTTGGTCATAGACTCGAGTTCGCAGGGACAGATCATGTATTCCTACGGACTTTTCGGTGAATGACATGTTGGATTTTGGGAAGCTTGTCCCAGGATTTAGGTCTTTCTGAGATCCTGTAAGCGAGTTAGTTTCGTTGCCTTTAAATTGGCACTTCCGCCCAGATTTTTGGATTTTCACCCCGTATTCCTTGTGATGATACTCTACAATTACCTTCTTGACCTTTCTTACATAATTTGGCACCAGACCATTTAGCTTGGACGCGATCTTTCGTTCGCCAGCAGCCAATTGTGTTAATGGCTCGGCAGGCAGAGAAACGTCGGTCAAGGGTCTTGCCATCTGTGAAGGGTTTTCTTAGACGTAGCCGTATAGTGAGGTAATCACTTGGGAGGCTGCGAGCGAGATTGAGAGTTGTAATCTTCTCCTTGAGGGTACGCGTATCGGTATATTTTTAAATTCGGGGACAAATTTCTTTTAAGGGGGGAGATTGTAACACCTTAGAATGTGTTTTGTAGCTAATTATATTTTAAAATATAGTTTTTAATAAAAAGTTTACCAAATTAAGTTTCAAATATTTTATCCTATTTATTGAGTATTTTATTAGATTTTTCCTAGGCTTGCACGCACTTGTGCATGATAACTAGGCTTGTTTTTGGTGTTTAACCATGATTGGTAACATGGTGAACTAACCATTCCTTAATCTAGTTTAATATTGTATTAGGTGTTTTGGGTTTAATAGTGTATTGTTGTTTTAAAATGAAAATGAATTTGAATATGGTTGTTTTTGTGTTGACTTGGTGTGAGAGAGAGAGAGAGTGTGCATTATGAGGCATGATGGCCTTGCCATGCCTCATTAAATGAAGAGAGAGAGAGAGAGGGGTTGACCCTTGGTGCCACAATTTCCTTGCCTCTCAATTTCTTCTCACTTCTCTCATTTCTCTCACACACAAACACACACACAAACACACACACACTCACCTTCAGCACAGCAGCAGAGGCAAGCAGCAGCAACAGCAAAGCAGCATCAGCAGCAACTTCTGGAGCAGCAGTGGAAGCTCCAGCAACTGCAGCAGCCATCATCTCCTACACACACTTCTTCTCCTGCTCTCTAGGGTTCATTAGGGTATAATTTCTGAACCCAATCCCCTAGTTGCTTAGATTATGTGTAATTGGTGTCGGTAAGTGTTAATTAGCTAGTTTAGTGCTAGATTTTTGTGATTTGTGAGATGTTGGGGCAAAGTGATGATTGTGTTGGTTAACCCTACTTGTTTAAGTGTTGTTAGGGTCACCTTAACTGAGTTTAACCCCAGATTACACTAAAATACCATAGGGTTTGCCTATTGTGCTAAATTGTCGTTTTTATACGATATATTGGACATCTGGAATCTGCTTTGGACCCGGACCCTACAGAACAAAATTGAGGAAACTGGAGCATGTACACTAGGTATAGATAACACCACCAGAGCACGAGACCCCCATTCTCAACTCTGGCCGCCAATTAATTCAGATTGGCCGCAAATTGCGGCCAAGTGGGGGGCAAGGGTGTTGGGGTTTTGTGTAGGGCTCTCTTATGTGTTTTCTAGGTCCTTGGCATGTCTAGTTTTGTAATATTTTACCTGTAGGAAAATCTGGGATCATATATCGTTTTTGGTGTTCGTTGTGTTTGCGCGATACGCGCGATACGTGAGTGGGTTCTGTGATCCAGCGTATCGCGGCGTGTCGCGATGGTTTTAGACGCGTACACACACGTTTTAGCGTATCGTGCACACGCGCGTTTAGTTCGCGACGCGAGTTTCTCGTTTTGGTTCGATATCGCGTTTCGCGGAATATTTGGCTTATATATGATTTTTGTGTCTTATTTGCAGGTTTGCAGGCAGGGACTACGGACACTACTACAGGGGGAGCAGATGGTAGGATTCACATAGCGTGGAGCGTATGTGAGTAGATTTAACATCTACAGGGGAATCGCCCGCATGGCGTTATGCGTCTGGGCTAGGATTCAAATACATATCGCACATTCTACATCATTGTTAGAATTGCGCCTTTACTTTATTTCCTTGATATAGTTATACTGTGACTAGCAGCCGTAGGACACTGCACACATTATTGACGGTTCATGTTGCACGAGCACGGATTGTATGCTACACACACACCGTCAATGATTGCCATGTCACACACAACCCCTTATAAATTCTATTGCCTATCACAGATGACATTACCATATCTATATACCTATAGAGTATCGTACCATTAGTGATAGGTACACTTACCCTTTACGATACATCTACAGGTATACCTTACTCATATTTTCTTATACCCAGGAGGGGTATACGATATCAGTTCTTATAGGTAGATACCTACATTGCTACACCCGTATGTTACACACATATTCAGTTACAGTTACATATTTACCTTTACTGATGTTACTTAGCTGTACCTTATTGGTTTTTCATACATCTGGTTTCAGCTACATATTCTCATTTATATGCTCGCATTTCAGATATATCGCATATGTTTATTCCTGGATTGCGCATTATTATTTGGATTTTAGATGATGTTTTCTGGATTTGGGAACCGCGGGAGTTCATGAAATTATGCATACATTGAAAAACCCGGTTTCCTTGATATGATATTTGCTCATCCACCATGAGCTTTATCGGTGCTGATTATATATACCCCTACGAGGAGGCGTCGAGGCCGTAGAGGGTATATGGTGGGGCCCGGTATGGTTCCCCTCGGCAAGAAGATCGATGGATTTTGCCGATTGAGCCTGGAGGCGGGCTAGTACCTATCGGTGACAGTACTGATGACTCGGCGGGGGTCATGGAGACACCGTTGGGAGTCATGCACGTATGCATACGTCGAAAGGCGAGGGTCAGAGCTAGGCACTCGTGCTTTCGGGACAGCATATGATACGTACCTATCAGGATTTCTGTGTCGATACTTGGCACATTGTTTTCATGATATTTCTCTTAAACACCTTTTGTATATATAACAGGGGATTTAGCCGTTGTTATATATGCCTTTACACCAATATTAGTGGAGTGGGACGCTAATATATGTGTATTGCCCCCATCATATATATACCTTTAGGATATTAGAAGCTTGCTTGAGATTCGACTTGGGATATAGGTGATTCATTGAGATTGGATATTGGATATGAAAGAGATTGTGGATTTTTACATTCGGGATATAGGAGAGCTACTCGATATCGTACATTGAGGTGATGTGAGACCTATGTGATGTGAGAGCCCAGTTGGGGGCTGATTTGAGGATTTGGGATTTGAGTGTCTTGATGGATCGTGATCCTACCACGATGTCAGGTTTCCGTGGAAATGACATACTCCACCCTATACCTCACACTTATCTACTTTATGCACAGATTCACATATTGATTGTACCTGTTAGTGTACTTCCCTTTATTCAGCTTTTGCATGACATGTTATTAGTGTAATCGCATATCTTAGATTCATGCTGTACGTACATTCCTGCGATTACCTGCATATGTTATCTACTATTCACGAGTTGGCAACTCACCCCCGTTGTGCCACAGGTGTTTCAGGTTGTTCCCCAGAGTAGTCGAGGCAGGCTATTCCTCTATTCAGCTATTCCGCTTTCAGCTATCATCTTTTGCTCCAGATACCGCATCAGCTCACAGTACTATTTTGCTTAGGTGGGTTGGTGGTTATCTGTATTTTGTATTGTACATTCGTTGTATCTTGTACTCTCCATCTACTATTGTATTGTTGACTTAGAGACTTGGCGAGGACGTTACTGTGTATTATTGTGGATTTGATGTCTTTTATATACAGTTTCCTTTCTACTGTCTCTTATTTCTTCGCTACGGCGTCGTATATTTGTATTGTATTCTTCTTGGCTAGTTTTTACAAAAAGAGGGTGTTGCTAAAATTTTAAAGAGAGAGAAAGTGGGACTTTTAAAGAATTTGGGTTGTGGTTTGAAATGTTTCAAAAACTTATACTATCTTTTCCGTATTTTCTTGGTTTAGATTTCTGGGTTTTGGCTTTCTTTTACTGCGTTACGTCTTTTTGGCGTTGCGTAGTATTAGGGCCGTCATGGGCCAATTTTGGGTCGTGACAGACGGACGCCCCATACTGGAGGATTTGCGTGTCGATGCTGGACACGGCTGATTTTATGAGATTTCGAGTGTCGATGTTGGGCACTCACGATTGTATGAGATTCACAGGGTTTGAGGGCCGATATGGATGACGGCGCCTGAGTTTTACTGGGATTTGGGTGTATTGATGGACACCGGTCATTTTTCCACGTTGATATTCCGTGTAGACACTATTTGTTCCCATGCTCGGCATTTAGTATTTGACATCTAATCCTGTACCTATTGTACCTGATATAGTACATATGCTATACATGATTATCGCATACCCGGCTCATGTTATATAAGGTTGTTAGATTCCATATCAGACATGATTATTGCATATCTTGCACATCATATGGAGAGACTTTTAGATTGCACTCGTTCCCTGATGTGAGCATTCAGTTCATCATATAGATGTTATCTGTTGGCATAGGATTAGAGTATCGCAGCACGTGCATACTCGCGATTACCTTTATATGTTATCTACTATTCACGAGTTGGCAACTCACCCCCATTGTGCCACAGTGCTTGCAGGTTGACCTTTGGAGTAGTCGTGGCTGGCTGTTTAGCATATCTTTTGACACAGGTACCATTGCTGAGGCATGTTAGCCCCTTGCTATTAGGTGGGTTTTGTACGGTATCTGTTTACTTTTTAGTTGCATCTTGATGTATCTTGTACTCTCTATCTACTTTCATGTATTGACTTAGAGACAGTTGTGAGGACGATGTATGTTATTTGTATTCTGGTGTCGAGCTCGTTGTGAGCCGACTTTAGTTATGCAGTTTTATCTTTTATGATATTTGTTTTCACTTTGCTGCTCATTCTTCGCATCGGCGTCTCATATTATATTGTGGTGATTGCTCCGCCGTTGGGCGTGATTCTCCCATTGAGATGCTCTATTTATTTCACATGTAACTTTTACTTATATCTCGCCTTTTACCCGATTTCGGGACAAATTTTTGGTAAAGGAAATGTTGCTAAAATTATTTAAATAATAACTTGAAGCTAAAAGGATTTCTACTAAACAACTTAAGGTTTTCTAAATGTTTTAACAAATACTAATAAATGTTTTAACACCCCAAATTTTAATGGTTTTGATTTCTGGGTTCGGCTTACTTAGTCACGTTACGCCTGTAGACGTTGCGTGGTTAAGTGCCGGTCACGGGCCGAACTTTGGGTCGTGACAAAGTTGGTATCAGAGCGTAGGTTTTACCTTCGGAGTGTAGGATGACCCTGGTTTGATGGAGTAGGTAGCTGCAGCAGGGTGGCGTGGCGTGTGTATGTTCCGCGGCATACTCACGACACGGTATTCCGCCTAAGGGACCTTAGGATTTATTGATTGAAATTCCTTCATGACTGTATACATTCTTGCGATTCGATTTCCGTATCCTTATCGAATCCTACCTTCCTTTTCAGCTACTATGCCGCCAAAGACTACGAGGGCACAGAGAGCGGCTGCGAGAGCCGAGGTTCGTGTTGACTCGTCCGAGACGAGGACTGATCCGGGCAGTGCACCTGTTGCACCCGAGCAGACTGTCCCTCCTATGACAGATCAGATCGCCACACTAGGGGCTGGTATGCAGGAGATGCGCCAGACGGTGGGATCCAGCATGCAGGAGATGCGTCAGATGATAGGGTCGCTAGTTGAGACGCTTCGAGCGCAGCGACCAGAGGTAGCTCCACCAGTCACGGGGACCGCGATGGTATCTACAGCACAGGCAGTTGCCCCTGCAGCCACGGAGGTGATTACAGTATCGTTAGCAGAATTCATGAGGCTGAAGCCTCCGGTCTTCACAGGCTTTGACGCAGCCGAGGACCCGCAGTCCTTCATTGATAGGATGGCCCGGATATGCCGTTCCCTTAGATGCTCTGATACGAGATGGGTCGAGTTCGCGAGCTTTCACCTGGAAGGACTTGTGCAGAAATGGTGCGAATCGGTCGAGAAGGGCAGAGCAGCAGTCTTCCTCCTATGACCTGGACAGAGTTTGTGACGATCTTTCTAGCCCGCTTCCTTCCCCAGAGTGTCAGGGATGCCTAAGCACGCAGATTTGAGTCCTTGCGCCAGACGCCAGAGATGACCATAGCAGAGTACGATGTGCTGTTCACCGAGCTATCAGTTTATGCTCCGTACCTAGTGGCTACTGAGGAACTGTGAGTCAAGAGATTTGTCCGAGGCTTGCTTACACCAATGTTCCTTGCGATCAGCGTACAGCATTACGAGACATATGCTGCAGCTGCAGACGCAGCCCTATTAGTCGAGGAGCGCCTTGCCGAACTTCGGTAGTTCCAGGGCCGAAGAGGGTTCGTACTGACACAGCAGCTCAGAAACATCCATTCAGACGCCGTGATAGACGTTTTACAGGTGGCAGAGACTCGAGGCGATGTCAGATGTTTAGCTCGTACCCCCAGGAGGGTCAGCAGTCATCCCGTGGATGCTTTGTATGTGGTAGTCTTCATCACCACGTCAGAGATTGTACCGAGACACGCCAGAGGGAGCCAGCCGTACCGCATGTCACACTTCCACCTTCTCCACCCCATAGGGCATTGCCTATTGTACCTACAGTTGCTCCGCATCAGACTCAGGCACATAGAGGCCATGGTCGCGGAGGGTTTGTTCCTAGAGGGCGAGGCGGTCGAGGCAGAGGACAGCCAGCCACCGGCAGAGTACAGCCAGCTGCTAGTAGGGGACTGCCAGTTACAGGTGGAGGACAGGCATGAGTTTTCGCTTTGACGCATCAGGACGCGCAGGCGTCCAATGGGTGGTCTCAGGTACCTTGTCAGTATGTACTGTTGATGCACACGTATTATTCGATCCCGGATCCACGCACTCGTACGTTTCCACACATTTTGTGCCGAGTTTGGGTAGAGAGTCTGGGTTACTTGATCAGCCGCTTGTTGTGACCACTCCCGTGGGAGAGTCGTTTGTTGCTAGGCACGTGTTCCGATCCTGCGTTTTCCGTATTGGCGAGAGAGAGCTGCCTATCGATTTGATCCTTCTTGAGATGTTGGACTTCGATGTTCTTTTGGGCATGGATTGGTTGGCCACGTGCTATGCGTCTATGGACAGCCGCGAGAAGACAGTTAGATTCTGTTTTCCCGGTGAGTCGACTTTTGTTGTGCAGGGTGACCGTGGTGCCACCCCTCACCTTTTGATTTCTTCTCTTCGCGCTGGACAGCTTTTGAGGAAGGGATGTCAGGGATTCCTAGCCTATGTTTGTGATATTAAAGCTATGGATGTTCCATTGGACCAGGTTCCGATTGTATGTGATTTCCCTGACGTGTTCCCTGACGAGCTTCCTGGGCTACCGCCTGAGCGTGATATTATGTTCTGTATTGATTTGATTCCCGACACGGGGCCTATTTCTATACCGCCTTATCGGATGGCCCCGGCGTAGCTTAGTGAGTAGAAGAGTCAGTTGCAAGATTTGCTGGACAAGGGACTCATTCGACCCAGTGTTTCTCCTTGGGGTGCTCCGGTCCTGTTTGTTAAGAAGAAGGACGGCAGTTTGCGTCTGTGTATCGACTACCGGCAGCTGAACCGGGTGACCGTGCGGAACAGATATCTGTTACCACACATCGACGACTTGTTCAACCAGCTTCAGAGGGCAGGATATTTTTCGAGGATCGATTTGCGATCGGGCAATCACCGGCTGCGGGTTCGACAGGAGGACATTCCAAAGACAGCTTTCCGCACGCGTTATGGCCATTATGAGTTTTTGGTGATGTCGTTCGGACTCACCAACGCGCCAGCAACCTTCATGGACTTGATGAACCGTATATTCAGGCCGTATCTTGACTTGTTCATCATCGTATTCATTGACGATATATTGGTGTATTCCCGGAGCAGAGAGGAGCACGGGCAGCACCTGGGGATCACACTGCAGACTTTGAGGGAGCACCAGCTTTATGCAAAATTCTCCAAGTGCACATTCTGGTTGGACAGCGTAGACTTCTTGGGTCACGTGATTACACGGGACGGTATATGCGTAGACCCGAGGATGGTCGAGGCCATTCGGAGTTGGCCTAGACCTACATCCGTTACTGAGATACACAGCTTTCAAGGACTGGCCGGCTACTACAGGCGATTTGTACAGGATTTCTCCCGTATTGCTGCACCTTTGACCGGTTTGACCCGGAAGGGGGTTCCTTTCGTTTGGACGGAGGAGTGCGAGCACAGTTTCCAATAGCTACGGACTTGTTTGAGTACGGCGCCAGTGTTATCATTGCCTTCAGGATCAGGCGGGTTTGTAGTCTATTGTGACGCCTCACGAGTGGGGCTAGGGTGCGTATTGATGCAGCATAGCAAGGTGATCGCATATGCTTCCCGGCAATTGAAGAAACATGAACAGAACTACCCCACTCACGATTTGGAGATGGCTGCAGTGGTCTTTGCACTTAAGATCTGGCGACATTACCTCTATGGCGAGTCGTGCCAGATATTCACTGATCACAAGAGCCTAAAGTATATATTTCAGCAGCGAGACCTGAATCTCCGACAGCGCCGTTGGATGGAACTGGTGAAGGACTACGACTGCGAGATCTTGTATCACCCGGGCAAGGCTAATGTAGTAGCGGATGCTTTGAGCAGGAGGCCCGAGGGTAATCTATCATGTTTGAGTGCAGTACAGGGGCAGTCGTCAGCAGATTGGCAGATATTATGCGACAGCCGAGTGCAGTTCGAGTTCACGCAGATCGGGGGACAGCGTGCGCACGTTCGTGCACGCCCACAGTTGCTTGACCGTATATATAAGGCACGGTGCAGTGATGACCGTTGCTCAGAGATCATGGCATAGATTGGACAGGGCAGATTCTCTGAGTTCATGATCGATGATCAGGGGATATTACGATTTGGGTCTAGACTATGCGTACCAGATGCTGAGGGATTGCGGTGCGATATTCTTGAGGAGGCACATCGATCGGTGTACAGTGTCCATCCCGGTTCCACCAAGATATACCATGATATGAGAGAGGTCTATTGGTGGGACGGGACATCGCAGATTTCGTATCAAGATGCCTGACTTGTCAGCAAGTCAAGGCCGAGCAGCAGAGGCCCGCAGGAGAGCTACAGCCGTTACCCATTCCGGAGTGGAAATGGGAACAGATTTCGATTGATTTCGTTATGGGTCTACCCAGGACTAGGCGGGGGTATAACTCTATTTGGGTGATCATGGACTGTTTGACGAAAGCGGCTCACTTCCTGCCGGTGAAGACGACCTTCGGATTTGCTCAGTATGCCCAGATTTACATCGACGAGATTGTACGACTGCATGGGGTCCCGACATGTATTGTGTCTGACCGAGGCACCCAGTTTACCAGCCGACTATGGCAGAGACTTCAGGAGGCTTTGGGCACTCGTTTGAGTATCAGCACGGCATTTCATCCGCAGACCGACGGACAGTCAGAGCGGACCATTCAGACTCTCGAGGACATGCTCCGAGCATGCGTTTTAGACTTTGGTGGTAGCTGGGATCATCATTTACCCTTGGTGGAGTTCTCCTACAACAACAGCTTCCAGGACACTATTCAGATGGCACCTTTCGAGGCTTTGTATGGGAGGAGATGTAGATCTCCCGTCTGTTGGACAGAGCTCAGTGAGAGCAGTATTTTAGGGCCACAGATCGTACAGGAGACGACCGAGAAGATACAGCTGATTCGAGACAGGATGAGGACAGCTCAGAGCAGGCAGAAATCGTATGCTGACAGACGCCGTCGCAGATTAGAGTTCGCAGTTGGCGATCATGTTTTTCTGAGGGTCTCTCCAAAGAAGGGAGTGATGAGGTTTGGACGAAAGGGGAAGCTTAGCCCCAGATTCATAGGTCCTTTTGAGATCCTCGAGTGGGTGGGCATGGTGGCATATCGTTTGGCTCTTCCACCCAGTCTTTCGGATGTTCACCCTGTCTTCCACGTGTCGATGCTACGCAGATATCTTCATGACCCTTTCCACACGATCAAGCATCAGACAGTACAGCTTGATCCCGACCTTTCGTTCACCGTGCAGCCAGTTGAGATATTGGATCGGCAGGTGAAGAAACTTCGATCAAAGGTCCTGCCGTCTGTGAAAGTTCTTTGGCGCAGCCCGAATGGTGAGGAGATCACTTGGGAGGCCGAGGGAGAGATGCGGAAGAAATTCCCTCATCTCTTTGAAGGTACGCGTAGTTATATATTTTAAATTCAGGGACGAATTTCCTTAAGGGGGAGACTGTAACACCTGAGGTTGTGTTTAGTGGTAATTGTGTGTTATTGTGGGGTTTTTGGTAAAAAGTTTACCAAAACGGGTTTCTAATAATTTATCTGGTTTTATAGTTTTTTTTGTAGAATTTTATCTCCACCGCACACACTTGTGCACGTTAACTTAGGGTTAAGACTAAGGTTGCCATGTAAATGAACTTGTGGGTTAACCATATTTAAGACAACCATGGTGGTCTAACACATTTGATTAAGCTAATTAGATTTAATTAGGGGTCTTTGGTTTTGTCCAAAGATGATAAGGGTTGGGTTGACTTGGGTTGAGGAGAGAGAGGGCATGATGGGTGTCATGTTAGCATTTAATGAGAAAGAGAGAGAGAGGTGGCTCTAGGATTGTGTCACACCCCATTCTTTTCAAAACTTTTTACTTACATTTCAAACCCTTATCACTCACATCCTTCTCACTCACACACATCACCAATACAACAGTAGCTGCTGTTTCAGCAGCAGCCCCATCTTCAAATCAGCCACACTAGCCTTGCATCATTGCAAACAACAGCTACAGTCTTGAAACCAACAGTTGCAAACCATAGGCTCATCAGCAGCCCTAACTCCATATACAACCCTCACACAACAACAGCAGCACAACACCAACAGAACCTCAACCCAAATTTACCAGCTGCTGTAGCAAGCAGCTTCAGCATCAGCAGCTGAAGCAGCAGCCTGAACAGCAAAAGCAGCAACTAACAGCAAAACATTGATGCACTTGAAGCTGTAGAAGCAGCACTCCAGCAGCTCCATTCCCTCATCCACTTTCCCTTCTACTTTTTGTGAGGTACCTAGAGGGTATAATTTCTAAACTCCTGCTTTGTTGGCTTAGTTGTGTCGATATAGTGTCGATTAGTGGAAAAATGTGAGATTTTGGGCTTGTTTTGGTGATTGGTGTGAAGCTTTGTTAAGTGATGTTAGTGTTGGGTAGACTAGCCTAAGTAAGTGTTGTTAGGGCCAAATTAACCTAGGTAAACCTCAGATTACACTAAAATACCCTCAGCTTTCAAATTGTACAAAACTTGACGTTTTTTGAGCAAAACTTAGCTTTTTGAAATCTGCTGTTACCCCTGTAAGTTCAGAATGAAATTGAGTGGACCATAGCCTACAGGTGACACCCTGACCCCACCACCAGAGCCCGACCCCACCATTCCAACCCACGGCCGCCGGAAAAATCGTTCTGGCCGCAAATTGCGGCCAGACTAGAGAGATGGGTCCCAGGGTTTTTAGGGTAGGTGTCTGCTACATTTTATAGGTCTCTGGTATATATAGATTTGTAATATTCTAACCTGGGTAAAATCTGGGGTAGTATATCGTTTCCTGGTGTTTTCAGTTTGCGCGATACGCGAGTGAGTCTGGGGATTCAGCGTATCGTAGCGTGTCAGGTTAAGTTTTAGACGCGCACCCACACGTTCCAGCATATCGCACACACGCGCGTTAATTCGCGACACGAGTTTCTCGTTTCATTCCGATATCTCGTTTTACGAGATTTTGATTATATTGGGATTCTTGTATAAATTCCAGGTTCGCAGGCGGGTACGTCAGACGCCGCCAGAAAAGGGAAGCAGGTGGTCAGCTATACTTAGCACGCGACCAGGTGAGTAGATTTAACATCTACGGGGAAATCGCCCGTATGGCGTTAAGCTTTAGGGCGTAATAGGATGTTAGTTTTATGTGTTCATGCAGACATACTAGAGTAGCATACCTCCTTATATATATAGATATACTGATAGTATAGAACACTGCACTGTCACTAAAGGTCCAAGTTGCACGAGCACGATTTATATGCTACATTCACACCGTTAGTGATTGCCATGACACTCACATTATAGGATTGCCATAAACCGCATATTTGATTCTGCTTTGTTGACGTTGTCATGATTTGCCGCATACTATCATATGTATATTCATACCATGCACACTGTATACGTGTTAGTGTATATGCCCTAGAGGCCATTACTGTATCATACTAGTTTGTATATTACTTGATGGAAGCTTGGGATATTCACAGTTGTATATACAATCTTGCTCAAAATGGTAGTATGCTACTTGGTTTGTCTCTGCTTTAATATGTGCATGTGTTTCTTTTAGCATATTGCTGATATACATATTAGTAGAGCCCTTAGGATCTTTGCTTGATTATCAGCGTTGTAATGGCGCTCGCACTCGTGGGAGCTGGGTGATCTATAAGCACATCCTTATACAGGTCCCTAGTCGTTGGACTATCGAGACAGGGCATCGATACTCCGGAGTAGACTAGCGTATGCGCTTCTCATCCCAGTGTGGGAGACGGTCTGTCCCACAGCCGTCAGTACGTCGTACTTGAGATATTATACGGGTGCTCGTTGGGTTACGAGTACACTGGACAGGACTCGTCGGGGACTGTTGGTTGGTATTATACCTATCGTCAGTTATCAGTTCCCAGGTGACATGAGTACAGCTTAGTCCGTTGACTTGACACTGTCACTTCGCCTCGAGTGTGTTCCCACTGCACTTTGATTACTACCCTACCACGGGTCAAAGGAGTCGTGCAAACAGGTAGTTTTTGGGTGCAGTCCCGAAGCACTTGGAGGCAGTGACGGTTGGACAGGATTCGTCTCTCCCGGTATTGGGGGTTGACATCGCGCTGTGTCCAGGAGAGCCATTACACGAGTAGTCCCTGGCCAGGGCAAGCGAGATATACTGGTAGGTTTCCAGTGTTATCTCAGGGTGTTCTGGGCTTCACTCCGGCACGACTTGTACCGCTATTAGGGGACTGACGTTCACCGCCCCCCTAGGCCCGCTATACGATGTATCAGACGAACAGACCGGACTGTACGGAGATTGTCACATACAGGCTCAGTAGGAGTTCAGATGGGGTTCACCTCGTCAGTCTTCTTATCGACAGCTACCTGGGGACCGTTACGTACAGCTAGTGCCGCTTGCGGTCTGTGGTTAAACCCACTGCCAGCGTAGTGTCGAGTCTTTAGAGTCCCACACAGAGAGTTATTCGCCTTTAGGCAAAATGAGTAGAGGTCGCATGGTTTTGCGACAGGGTTCGTTCACATGCGCGCACTTGTGCACGTTTGCTGTCCGGACAGTTTATACTAGCGGGCTTTGGTTTAAGCCGGATCCTAGTATATGATTTGAGATTGGTTTTTCTCAGTGTATTCGTGTTCCTCGGATCACGAATGCGGGTGCGTATGCACAGTTGCTTGAGATTGAGGGAGAGGACCTTGATTAGGGTTAATGGCTATTGTCATTTTATTAACCCTAATGTTTATGTGTGTATTATTGTTAATTAATAATTAGTTTAATAATTGTCCATGGTTATGGTTGTTGACCATTTGACTTCTTTGACTTGTTGACCTAGGTTGACACTTTGACCATCATCATTTCTTTTGGAAGATGCTTTTTGATCTTTGCAAATTGAAATGATAATGGTCATGTCATGATTAACCATGACAATTATCTAGCTAATTATTCAATTAAAATAATTCACACATATTAGTGAGAGTGGCTCAATTATTTCTCATTCTATCATATCCTTTCTCTCTCTTGTTCTTCCTCTCCCTCAAGCTCTCTCCCTCTCATGTGTTGAGAAACACTTGAGCTTGAGAAAAACCCTCTCTTGATCTTCTCTACTCTCATCTAGGGTTGAAGGACTAGCACTTCTTGAACCCTAGTTACTTCTAGCTTGGAGTTGAAGCCAAAGGTTGAGGCTTTCGGGTGGATCTTTCTTCGGCGTAAGGAGACGAGCAAGGTGACCTCCTTCCACTACTCCAAGGAGCAAGGAGAGAAGGACTAAGAGACCAAAGGTATAACCTTTCTACCACTTAGCTACTTTCAAGTTAGCTTTAGCAAGTTTTTGTTTAGTAAAGATCCTTAAAGCATAGTCCATGTTGCCTATAGTTGATAAAAATCCGATTTTTATTATGTTTTCCGCCTCCCCGTAAGCACCGGGGTGGGCAACGTGGACTTACAGTGGTTTCAGAGCCTAACTAAACATAAACTAGCTTGGTAGTGAAGTGTAACGAAGTTCGAAACCGAAAAATCCAAAAACCGAGTTTTCAAAAACCCTAGTTTCTGTTAAAAATTTTTCTGGTCAAAAAAAAATTTGTTATACACCTAAAATCGTCTCAGGGTTTTTTAAAGATAACCACAAAACCCGGTCCAGTGAGTCGACTAAACCGCCGCGTTTCCGCGGCAATAGCAAGCTATTGCCGCGGAACCGCCGCCGTTTGGACTCCTCACTGGGTCGAGTTTGGTGCAGTGTATCTCTGGCTTGGTTTTAGGATTTTTAAGATATGTTATATGTGCCCAGATTTTCCAAAATAGAAATTTATTTTTGGAGGCCTATAATTCCGTTTTTTTTTTCTGAACTTCACTACACTTTGACTATGAAGGTTATATCTTTGATGTTTGCATGTATTGAACGTCGGCTAATCGCTATATGTCGATTAGTCGGGGTTATACATATCTGTGATCTGTGTTTGATATTGGTTTGTATATATGAATGGGTTGGATCGTCGCGGGTGAATAGCCGGGGTGGATGTGAGATGAGTGTTGCTTTTCTTTCATTCATTTGTAATATGTAAATTGATGTAATATTATTATTTGTTTGGCCGCACAACCGGGTCGGGGTTGTAGCCGTCATTGTATAATTCTTTTTACTGTTTTTGCTCCTAGGATAGACCCATGGAGGGGGTGCACAAACTACCGGGTATCTCGAAGTGCCGAGTGGCCTACTCACGGTGGTGAGGGAGGTTGCTTCACTTCGGGTACTTGGCGGGTGGTTTGCCGCACCCGTAGGGGTCTTGGGTGGGGTATTTGGCTATTCACCGCGACCGTGTAATCCGCTTTTCGTTGCAGGCTCGAACGGATTGCGGATTCCTAGTATATCCAATGTATTCATCTATGATCTGTAATGTCTATCATTGCTATATATTTATATATGATAACTATTTAGGCGTTGCTTATGTTTTACAGCCGCGCTAGCCCAGCCCCCGCTCTGTCGTTAGTTAAGTAACCTAACGGGTGATGACGGGGCCCCGTGGCGAATGCGAATGGCATAAGCGTACGTCATATTTTGGTTGTTTTCTGCAATGGTAGGATTAAATGATGGGATGCATTAAAAGAACTAATGCAAGAAAATAAACCAAGTAAAAGTCGATTGGAACACTTTGAAAACCACTCGGTTCTTTTCAAAACCAAACTTTTAAACGCGGAGCTTGAACCACTCCTTTTAAAAGCTATCCCGTTCCATCGATTAGATCAAGTTCACTACGTTCACGGTTTCGCCAAAACCATCCGTAGCCCTCCGTCATTCCACATGAATGGTCAAAAAGTATTCAAGCTATGTATTTTGGCCAAAGTCAAGGCATAGTGATTGGTAGCTATTGGGTATTCATGTGCAGCATAGATAGATGCGTTGGTTTGGGACAGTCATGCTGCCATTTTGGCCAAAGTCAAGGGTAGGTACGGGTGGGTCCAAATTAACCAGGAGAATGACGGGTAGAACTTGACATGTGACTTATGATATTTTGGCCAAAGTCAAGGTCATAAGAGCATGGGGCAAAAAAATCCACATCGGGAGTTTCATAAGTACTGAAACTTGCTAGCTTTGCATACCATTTGGAGTGTGATGATTCTGGTAGGATTCCTTCGGTTTTATCACGCGATGATATTTGGATCCCGATCCTACTGTGAGTATATGCTACTCCTCGGGAAAACTCTCACTTAACGATCAATGCTATAAACTTAGTAGGTGTCTAGAAAGGTGTTAGCGGGGCTACGCCCACAGGGAAAAGAGGTTACTTAATTAAGGAACTTCGCGAAAGTGTTGGAAAACCTCCCTCGAAGTACCGACACTGGCCTGGCTGAACGGTTAAGCAAGTATTGTACGGTGCGAGTAATCCTGACTAATCCTTTCTTTACGGTTTGAAAAGGGATTCGAGAGACAGTGGGAGCCATCCAGTTTAGACAAATTAAAATCCACTCTAAACTTGCAAGAGCATCATGCTGAAGTGTTTCTTTTCTCTCTCCTAATTGCAGCGACCATTCAAGATGACCGGACTTAAGTTATTACTAGATAAAAACATATTGACAGGGCCAAACTACAAAGATTGGCTCAGGAATGTCAAGATGGCAATCACTTACGACAAGCTGGGGTATGTCCTTACCACCAAAGCTCCCCCTGTCCCAGGTCCCAAAACCAGTGTCGTAGATAGGGAAATCTACAAGACCTGGGAAATAGATTGCGCGAAGGCCAGATGCCTCGTACTTGCCTCGATGGACAACGAACATCAGAGGAGGCACGAGAATATGGACCTAGAGTCCATATTTCTCCATACAAAAGAACTGTATGGAGAGCAGTCTCGTATCGCAAGATACGAAGTGTCGAAGAAGCTTTTTTCGGCAAGGTTGGCCGTCGGATCATCGGTAGCGGAACACGTGCTTAAGATGATTGGCTACATTGAGGAGCTCGCGGACCTTGGGACCACGTTGGAGAATGAACTCTATACTGATTTGATTCTCCAGTCCCTTCCTTCCACTTACGCCCAGTTCATTCTTAACTTCAACTTGCAAGGAAAGGAGGTTGAACTTTCCGAACTTCTGAACATGTTGAGGACTGCTGAGGGCACCCTACAGAAGGGTAGGGAGACATCCACTTTGTTTGTAGGAGGATCTTCCTCTTCTAGGTCCAGGGCGAAAGCCAAGAGCAAGAAGAAGAAAGCCCCCGCCAAACCAAGAGGCGGTGTCGGTAAAGTGGATACGAAGGGAAAAGGTAAAGCAACAAAGATAGCGGGAAAGCTGGTGGGGAAGGAAGAATGCTTCTATTGTCACAAAAGTGGTCACTGGAAACAGGATTGCAAGGCTTGGAAAGCCAGAACACAGGATTTGAAGCGAGTTGCAGCTTCAGCTTCAGGTGTGTATGTTATTGAAAACTGTCTATCAATAAACTCTACATCCTGGATATTGGATACCGGATCAGGATCTCATATCTGTAACTCTTTGCAGGCGTTGAGAAAGCGTAGAGTTTTGAAGGCAGGTGACATGACCCTCAGAGTTGCGAACGGTGCTAGCATGGATGCTGAGGCCGTGGGGGACTATCACCTGGGATTGTCGGATGGACATTTTTTAGTTTTACGTAGTTGTTATTATGTACCAAATGCAACCTGTAATATCATTTCTGTATCTTTATTATCTAAAGAAGGTTATGAATTTGCATTTGTAAGTAATGTAGTGAACATTCACCTTAATCAAGCTTTGATTGGGTCAGGTACATTGAACAACGGTATATGCGTATTAAACCAACCACAGATTTTCAATGTCCAGAATACACACAAAAAAAAGTCTCCAGAAATCAATAAAACTTTCTTATGGCATTGTAGACTGGGTCACATCAATGAGAGAAGGTTGACTAAGTTACACACAGAATGATATTTGGATTCGTTCGAATATCAATCGTATGCAACTTATCAATCCTGTCTCAAGGGAAAGATGACAAAGACTCCGTTTACTGGACACGGAGAAAGAGCGAGCGAGCTCTTGGGACTCGTACACAGCGACGTGTGCGGTCCAATGTCTACACATGCGCGAAGCGGTTATTCTTACTTCATTACTTTTACGGATGACTTTTCAAGGTACGGTTATGTCTTCTTAATGAAACATAAATCCGAGGCTTTTGAAAAATTCCAGGAATATAAGAATGAAGTAGAAAAACAAACAGGCAAAAGTATAAAGACACTGAGATCTGATCGAGGTGGTGAATACTTGAGTGCCGAGTTCCTGGGTTACTTAAAAGAGAATGGAATTCTCTCTCAGCTTACTCCTCCATACACTCCGCAACATAATGGTGTATCGGAGAGACGGAACCGAACCCTATTGGATATGGTACGGTCCATGATGAGTAACGCTGAGTTGCCGCGATCGTTTTGGGGATATGCGCTAGAATCAGCTGCATACCTTTTGAATCGGATTCCAACTAAGACTGTGCCTACTACACCATATCAGATGTGGTGTGGGAAGAAACCCTATCTTAATCATATTAAGACATGGGGATGTCCAGCTTTTGTAAAAAAGCAGCATGCGGACAAGCTCGAGGTACGCTCAGTACAGTGCAAGTTTGTGGGATATCCGAAGAGCTCCAAGGGATATTACTTCTATTGCGAAGAAGAACAAAAAGTCCTTGTTTCTCGCCATGCCCACTTTCTAGAACACCAGTTCATAGAAAAAGAATTAAATGGGAGCGCAATAGAACTGGAAGAAATTCCAAAACCACGAGCTATTACTGAAAGCTTGGTTGAACCAGAGGGTTCGAAAGATCAGGACATTCCCACGCCACTCCACAGGAGTAGTAGGCAGTCTCATCCGCCCGAGAGATACTACGGTTTTCTCATTGACGGGGATAGAGAGGATTGCATCATAGACTGTGATGAGCCTACTAGCTTCCAGCAAGCCATACAGAGCGTCGACTCGGTAAAATGGCTGGATGCAATGCGGACCGAGATGGAGTCCATGTACACCAACAAAGTATGGACGTTGGACATTGCTCCAGACGGGATAAAACCCGTAGGATGCAAGTGGATCTTCAAAAGGAAGATTGGTGTAGATGGACAGGTTGAGACCTATAAAGCTAGACTGGTAGCAAAGGGTTTTCGTCAGCGACCTGGTTTGGACTATGACGAAACCTTTTCTCCAGTAGCTATGCTGAAATCCATTCGGATCCTTCTTGCCATTGCTGCCTTCCACGATTATGAGATTTGGCAGATGGACGTAAAGACAGCTTTTCTAAATGGTCATTTAGAGGAGTGTGTCTATATGGATCAGCCAGAGGGTTTCATTCAGAGTGGGAGCAGCGGAAAGGTGTGCAAGTTGCTTAAGTCCATTTATGGACTAAAGCAGGCATCGCGGAGTTGGAACATCTGTTTTGATGAAACGGTCAAGGAATTTGGCTTTATCAAAAATCCAGATGAACCATGCATCTATTGTAGATTTGTAGCGAGAACTGTAGTATTCCTCGTTTTATACGTGGATGACATTCTCTTAATAGGAAATGACATTCCTATGCTACAATCTGTCACGGGGTTCTTGTCACACAGGTTCTCCATGAAAGACCTAGGTGATGCCTCATACATTCTGGGTATCCGGATCTACCGTGACAGATCCAAAAGGATATTAGGACTTTCGCAGTCCAGGTACATCGACGCCATACTGAAGAGATTCAGTATGGAAGATTCCAAGCGCGGTAATTTACCGGCTTGTCACGGGATCACCCTCTCCAAAGAGATGTCTCCCAAGAATGATTTGGAGAGGGATCGCATGTCTATTATACCCTACGCTTCTGCGGTAGGCTCTATAATGTATGCGATGTTGTGTACCAGACCGGATGTGGCTTATGCACTGAGTGTGGTAAGCAGGTATCAGTCAAACCCAGGGGAGAAACATTGGATAGCAGTAACGAATATTCTCAAGTACCTGAGAAGGACTAAGGAGATGTTCTTGGTGTATGGCGGAAAAGACCTACAGATTGAGGCCTTTGCTGACTCCAGCTTCCAGAGTGACAAGGATGATTCCAAGTCCATGTCGGGTTTTGTCTTCACCCTCAATGGAGGGGCGGTGTGTTGGAAGAGCTCCAAACAGGAAACCGTTGCTGACTCGACGATGGAAGCGGAATACATCGCTGCATCTGATGCCGCAAAAGAAGCTGTCTGGATGAGGAAGTTCTTGAGAGAACTTCAGGTGGTTCCGTCCATTGTTGACCCAATACCTCTGTATTGCGACAACAACGGGGCTATAGCTTTAGCGAAGGAACCCAGATCCCATCAGAAATCCAGACACATCTTAAGGCGGTATCACCTGATCAGGGAGATCGTGGATCGCCAGGAGATCGAGGTCCGGAGAGTTGCATCAGAGGATAACACAGCAGATCCATTCACCAAGGCCTTGCCCCAGACTCAGTTCGAGCGGCTGATCGAGATGATAGGTCTTCGATACGCCAGTACATGGCCTTAGTGCAAGTGGGAGATTGTTAGTGTATATGCCCTAGAGGCCATTACAGTATCATACTAGTTTGTATATTACTTGATGGAAGCTTGGGATATTCACAGTTGTATATACAATCTTGCTCAAAATGGTAGTATGCTACTTGGTTTGTCTCTGCTTTAATATGTGCATGTGTTTCTTTTAGCATATTGCTGATATACATATTAGTAGAGCCCTTAGGATCTTTGCTTGATTATCAGCGTTGTAATGGCGCTCGCACTCGTGGGAGCTGGGTGATCTATAAGCACATCCTTATACAGGTCCCTAGTCGTTGGACTATCGAGACAGGGCATCGATACTCCGGAGTAGACTAGCGTATGCGCTTCTCATCCCAGTGTGGGAGACGGTCTGTCCCACAGCCGTCAGTACGTCGTACTTGAGATATTATACGGGTGCTCGTTGGGTTACGAGTACACTGGACAGGACTCGTCGGGGACTGTTGGTTGGTATTATACCTATCGTCAGTTATCAGTTCCCAGGTGACATGAGTACAGCTTAGTCCGTTGACTTGACACTGTCACTTCGCCTCGAGTGTGTTCCCACTGCACTTTGATTACTACCCTACCACGGCTCAAAGGAGTCGTGCAAACAGGTAGTTTTTGGGTGCAGTACCGAAGCACTTGGAGGCAGTGACGGTTGGACAGGATTCGTCTCTCCCGGTATTGGGGGTTGACATCGCGCTGTGTCCAGGAGAGCCATTACACGAGTAGTCCCTGGCCAGGGCAAGCGAGATATACTGGTAGGTTTCCAGTGTTATCTCAGGGTGTTCTGGGCTTCACTCCGGCACAACTTGTACCGCTATTAGGGGACTGACGTTCACCGCCCCCCTAGGCCCGCCATACGATGTATCAGACGAACAGACCGGACTGTACGGAGATTGTCACATACAGGCTCAGTAGGAGTTCAGATGGGGTTCACCTCGTCAGTCTTCTTATCGACAGCTACCTGGGGACCGTTACGTACAGCTAGTGCCGCTTGCGGTCTGTGGTTAAACCCACTGCCAGCGTAGTGTCGAGTCTTTAGAGTCCCACACAGAGAGCTATTCGCCTTTAGGCAAAATGAGTAGAGGTCGCATGGTTTTGCGACAGGGTTCGTTCACATGCGCGCACTTGTGCACGTTTGCTGTCCGGACAGTTTATACTAACGGGCTTTAGTTTAAGCCGGATCCTAGTATATGATTTGAGATTGGTTTTTCTCAGTGTATTCGTGTTCCTCGGATCACGAATGCGGGTGCGTATGCACAGTTGCTTGAGATTGAGGGAGAGGACCTTGATTAGGGTTAATGGCTATTGTCATTTTATTAACCCTAATGTTTATGTGTGTATTATTGTTAATTAATAATTAGTTTAATAATTGTCCATGGTTATGGTTGTTGACCATTTGACTTCTTTGACTTGTTGACCTAGGTTGACACTTTGACCATCATCATTTCTTTTGGAAGATGCTTTTTGATCTTTGCAAATTGAAATGATAATGGTCATGTCATGATTAACCATGACAATTATCTAGCTAATTATTCAATTAAAATAATTCACACATATTAGTGAGAGTGGCTCAATTATTTCTCATTCTATCATATCCTTTCTCTCTCTTGTTCTTCCTCTCCCTCAAGCTCTCTCCCTCTCATGTGTTGAGAAACACTTGAGCTTGAGAAAAACCCTCTCTTGATCTTCTCTACTCTCATCTAGGGTTGAAGGACTAGCACTTCTTGAACCCTAGTTACTTCTAGCTTGGAGTTGAAGCCAAAGGTTGAGGCTTTCGGGTGGATCTTTCTTCGACGTAAGGAGACGAGCAAGGTGACCTCCTTCCACTACTCCAAGGAGCAAGGAGAGAAGGACTAAGAGACCAAAGGTATAACCTTTCTACCACTTAGCTACTTTCAAGTTAGCTTTAGCAAATTTTTGTTTAGTAAAGATCCTTAAAGCATAGTCCATGTTGCCTATAGTTGATAAAAATCCGATTTTTATTATGTTTTCCGCCTCCCCGTAAGCACCGGGGTGGGCAACGTGGACTTACAGTGGTTTCAGAGCCTAACTAAACATAAACTAGCTTGGTAGTGAAGTGTAACGAAGTTCGAAACCGAAAAATCCAAAAACCGAGTTTTCAAAAACCCTAGTTTCTATTAAAAATTTTTCTGGTCAAAACAAAATTTGTTATACACCTAAAATCGTCTCAGGGTTTTTTAAAGATAACCACAAAACCCGGTCCAGTGAGTCGACTAAACCGCCGCGTTTCCGCGGCGGAACCGCCGCCGTTTGGACTCCTCACTGGGTCGAGTTTGGTGCAGTGTATCTCTGGCTTGGTTTTAGGATTTTTAAGATATGTTATATGTGCCCAGATTTTCCAGAATAGAAATTTATTTTTGGAGGCCTATAATTCCGTATTTTTTTTCCGAACTTCACTACACTTTGACTATGAAGGTTATATCTGTGATGTTTGCATGTATTGAACGTCGACTAATCGCTATATGTCGATTAGTCGGGGTTATACATATCTGTGATCTGTGTTTGATATTGGTTTGTGTATATGAATGGGTTGGATCGTCGCGGGTGAATAGCCGGGGTGGATGTGAGATGAGTGTTGCTTTTCTTTCATTCATTTGTAATATGTAAATTGATGTAATATTATTATTTGTTTGGCCGCACAACCGGGTCGGGGTTGTAGCCGTCATTGTATAATTCTTTTTACTGTTTTTGCTCCTAGGATAGACCCATGGAGGGGGTGCACAAACTACCGGGTATCTCGAAGTGCCGAGTGGCCTACTCACGGTGGTGAGGGAGGTTGCTTCGCTTCGGGTACTTGGCGGGTGGTTTGCCGCACCCATAGGGGTCTTGGGTGGGGTATTTGGCTATTCACCGCGACCGTGTAATCCGCTTTTCGTTGCAGGCTCGAACGGATTGCGGATTCCTAGTATATCCAATGTATTCATCTGTGATCTGTAATGTCTATCATTGCTATATATTTATATATGATAACTATTTAGGCGTTGCTTATGTTTTACAGCCGCGCTAGCCCAGCCCCCGCTCTGTCGTTAGTTAAGTAACCTAACGGGTGATGACGGGGCCCCGTGGCGAATGCGAATGGCATAAGCGTACGTCATATTTTGGTTGTTTTCTGCAATGGTAGGATTAAATGATGGGATGCATTAAAAGAACTAATGCAAGAAAATAAACCAAGTAAAAGTCGATTGGAACACTTTGAAAACCACTCGGTTCTTTTCAAAACCAAACTTTTAAACGCGGAGCTTGAACCACTCCTTTTAAAAGCTATCTCGTTCCATCGATTAGATCAAGTTCACTACGTTCACGGTTTTGCCAAAACCATCCGTAGCCCTCCGTCATTCCACATGAATGGTCAAAAAGTATTCAAGCTATGTATTTTGGCCAAAGTCAAGGCATAGTGATTGGTAGCTATTGGGTATTCATGTGCAGCATAGATAGATGCGTTGGTTTGGGACAGTCGTGCAGCCATTTTGGCCAAAGTCAAGGGTAGGTACGGGTGGGTCCAAATTAACCAGGAGAATGACGGGTAGAACTTGACATGTGACTTATGATATTTTGGCCAAAGTCAAGGTCAAAAGAGCATAGGGCAAAAAAATCCACATCGGGAGTTTCATAAGTACTGAAACTTGCTAGCTTTGCATACCATTTGGAGTGTGATGATTCTGGTAGGATTCCTTCGGTTTTATCACGCGATGATATTTGGATCCCGATCCTACTGTGAGTATATGCTACTCCTCGGGAAAACTTTCACTTAACGATCAATGCTATAAACTTAGTAGGTGTCTAGAAAGGTGTTAGCGGGGCTACGCCCACAAGGAAAAGAGGTTACTTAATTAAGGAACTTCGCGAAAGCGTTGGAAAACCTCCCTCGAAGTACCGACACTGGCCTGGCTGAACGGTTAAGCAAGTATTGTACGGTGAGAGTAATCCTGAATCATTTCTTTACGGTTTGAGAAGGGATTCGAGAGACAGTGTGAGCCATCCAGTATAGACAAATTAAAAATCACTCTAAACTTACAAGAGCATCATGCTGAAGTGTTTCTTTTCTCTCTCCTAATTGCAGCGACCATTCAAGATGACCGGACTTAAGTTATTACTAGATAAAAACATATTGACAGGGCCAAACTACAAAGATTGGCTCAGGAATGTCAAGATGGCAATCACTTACGACAAGCTGGGGTATGTCCTTACCACCAAAGCTCCCCCTGTCCCAGGTCCCAAAACCAGTGTCGTAGATAGGGAAATCTACAAGACCTAGGAAATAGATTGCGCGAAGGCCAGATGCCTCGTACTTGCCTCGATGGACAACGAACATCAGAGGTGGCACGAGAATATGGACCTAGAGTCCATATTTCTCCATACAAAAGAACTGTATGGAGAGCAGTCTCGTATCGCAAGATACGAAGTGTCGAAGAAGCTTTTTTCGGCAAGGTTGGCCGTCGGATCATCGGTAGCGGAACACGTGCTTAAGATGATTGGCTACATTGAGGAGCTCGCGGACCTTGGGACCACGTTGGAGAATGAACTCTATACTGATTTGATTCTCCAGTCCCTACCTTCCACTTACGCCCAGTTCATTCTTAACTTCAACATGCAAGGAAAGGAGGTTGAACTTTCCGAACTTCTGAACATGTTGAGGACTGCTGAGGGCACCCTACAGAAGGGTAGGGAGACATCCACTTTGTTTGTAGGAGGATCTTCCTCTTCTAGGTCCAGGGAGAAAGCCAAGGGCAAGAAGAAGAAAGCCCCCGCCAAACCAAGAGGCGGTGTCGGTAAAGTGGATACGAAGGGAAAAGGTAAAGCAACAAAGATAGCGGGAAAGCTGGTGGGGAAGGAAGAATGCTTCTATTGTCACAAAAGTGGTCACTAGAAACAGGATTGCAAGGCTTGGAAAGCCAGAACACAGGATTTGAAGCGAGTTGCAGCTTCAGCTTCAGGTGTGTATGTTATTGAAAACTGTCTATCAATAAACTCTACATCCTGGGTATTGGATACCGGATCAGGATCTCATATCTGTAATTCTTTGCAGGCGTTGAGAAAGCGTCGAGTTTTGAAGGCAGGTGACATGATCCTCAGAGTTGCGAACGGTGCTAGCATGGATGCTGAGGCCGTGGGGGACTATCACCTGGGATTGTCGGATGGACATTTTTTGGTTTTACGTAGTTGTTATTATGTACCAAATGCAACCTGTAATATCATTTCTGTATCTTTATTATCTAAAGAAGGTTATGAATTTGCATTTGTAAGTAATGTAGTGAACATTCACCTTAATCAAGCTTTGATTGGGTCAGGTACATTGAACAACGGTATATACGTATTAAACCAACCACAGATTTTCAATGTCCAGAATACACACAAAAGAAAGTCTCCAGAAATCAATAAAACTTTCTTATGGCATTGTAGACTGGGTCACATCAATGAGAGAAGGTTGACTAAGTTACACACAGAAGGATATTTGGATTCGTTCGAATATCAATCGTATGCAACTTGTCAATCCTGTCTCAAGGGAAAGATGACAAAGACTCCGTTTACTGGACACGGAGAAAGAGCGAGCGAGCTCTTGGGACTCGTACACAGCGACGTGTGCGGTCCAATGTCTACACATGCGCGAAGCGGTTATTCTTACTTCATTACTTTTACGGATGACTTTTCAAGGTACGGTTATGTCTTCTTAATGAAACATAAATCCGAGGCTTTTGAAAAATTCCAGGAATATAAGAATGAAGTAGAAAAACAAACAGGCAAAAGTATAAAGACACTGAGATCTGATCGAGGTGGTAAATACTTGAGTGCCGAGTTCCTGGGTTACTTAAAAGAGAATGGAATTCTCTCTCAGCTTACTCCTCCATACACTCCGCAACATAATGGTGTATCGGAGAGACGGAACCGAACCCTATTGGATATGGTACGGTCCATAATGAGTAACGCTGAGTTTCCGCGATCGTTTTGGGGATATGCGCTAGAATCAGCTGCATACCTTTTGAACCGGGTTCCAACTAAGACTATGCCTACTACACCATATCAGATGTGGTGTGGGAAGAAACCCTATCTTAATCATATTAAGACATGGGGATGTCCAGCTTTTGTAAAAAAGCAGCATG
Source organism: Agapanthus africanus (assembly GCA_030015575.1). Taxonomy (NCBI): domain Eukaryota; kingdom Viridiplantae; phylum Streptophyta; class Magnoliopsida; order Asparagales; family Amaryllidaceae; genus Agapanthus; species Agapanthus africanus. The sequence goes on from JASDDO010000018.1 coordinate 130,474,353, forward strand.
CGGACAAGCTCGAGGCACGCTCAGTACAGTGCAAGTTTGTGGGATATCCAAAGAGCTCCAAGGGATATTACTTCTATTGCGAAGAAGAACAAAAAGTCCTTGTTTCTCGCCATGCCCACTTTCTAGAACACCAGTTCATAGAAAAAGAATTAAGTGGGTGCGCAATAGAACTGGAAGAAATTCCAGAACCACGAGCTATTACTGAAAGCTTGGTTGAACCAGACGGTTCGAAAGATCAGGACATTCCCACGCCACTCCGCAGGAGTAGTAGGCAGTCTCATCCGCCCGAGAGATACTACGGTTTTCTCATTGACGGGGATAGAGAGGATTGCATCATAGACTGTGATGAGCCTACTAGCTTCCAGCAAGCCATACAGAGCGTCGACTCGGTAAAATGGCTGGATGCAATGCGGACCGAGATGGAGTCCATGTACACCAACAAAGTATGGATGTTGGATAAAACCCGTAGGATGCAAGTGGATCTTCAAAAGGAAGATTGGTGTAGATGGACAGGTTGAGACCTATAAAGCTAGACTGGTAGCAAAGGGTTTTCTTCAGCGACCTGGTTTGGACTCTGACGAAACCTTTTCTCCAGTAGCTATGCTGAAATCCATTCGGATCCTTCTTGCCATTGCTGCCTTCCACGATTATGAGATTTGGCAGATGGACGTAAAGACAGCTTTTCTAAATGGTCATTTAGAGGAGTGTGTCTATATGGATCAGCCAGAGGGTTTCATTCAGAGTGGGAGCAGCGGAAAGGTGTGTAAGTTGCTTAAGTCCATTTATGGACTAAAGCAGGCATCGCGGAGTTGGAACATCTGTTTTGATGAGACGGTCAAGGAATTTAGCTTTATCAAAAATCCAGATGAACCATGCATCTATTGTAGATTTGTAGCGAGAACTGTAGTATTCCTCGTTTTATACGTGGATGACATTCTCTTAATAGGAAATGGCATTCCTATGCTACAATCTGTCAAGGGGTTCTTGTCACACAGGTTCTCCATGAAAGACCTGGGTGATGCCTCATACATTCTGGGTATCCGGATCTACCGTGACAGATCCAAGAGGATATTAGGACTTTCGCAGTTCAGGTACATCGACGCCATACTGAAGAGATTCAGTATGGAAGATTCCAAGCGCGGTAATTTACCGGCTTGTCACGGGATCACCCTCTCCAAAGAGATGTCTCCCAAGAATGATTTGGAGAGGGATCGCATGTCTATTATACCCTACGCTTCTGCGGTAGGCTCTATAATGTATGCGATGTTGTGTACCAGACCGGATGTGGCTTATGCACTGAGTGTGGTAAGCAGGTATCAGTCAAACCCAGGGGAGAAACATTGGATAGCAGTAACGAACATTCTCAAGTACCTGAGAAGGACTAAGGAGATGTTCTTGGTGTATGGCGGAAAAGACCTACAGATTGAGGCCTTTGCTGACTCCAGCTTCCAGAGTGACAAGGATGATTCCAAGTCCATGTCGGGTTTTGTCTTCACCCTCAATGGAGGGGCGGTGTGTTGGAAGAGCTCCAAACAGGAAACCGTTGCTGACTCGACGATGGAAGCGGAATACATCGCTGCATCTGATGCCGCAAAAGAAGCTGTCTGGATGAGGAAGTTCTTGAGAGAACTTCAGGTGGTTCCGTCCATTGTTGACCCAATACCTATGTATTGCGACAACAACGGGGCTATAGCTTTAGCGAAGGAACCCAGATCCCATCAGAAATCCAGACACATCTTAAGGCGGTATCACCTGATCAGGGAGATCGTGGATCGCCAGGAGATCGAGGTCCGGAGAGTTGCATCAGAGGATAACACAGCAGATCCATTCACCAAGGCCTTGCCCCAGACTCAGTTCGAGCGGCTGATCGAGATGATAGGTCTTCGATACGCCAGTACATGGCCTTAGTGCAAGTGGGAGATTGTTAGTGTATATGCCCTAGAAGCCATTACTGTATCATACTAGTTTGTATATTACTTGATGGAAGCTTGGGATATTCACAATTGTATATACAATCTTGCTCAAAATGGTAGTATACTACTTGGTTTGTCTCTGCTTTAATATGTGCATGTGTTTCTTTTAGCATATTGCTGATATACATATTAGTAGAGCCCTTAGGTTCTTTGCTTGATTACCAGCGTTGTGATGGCGCTCGCACTCGTGGGAGCTGGGTGATCTATAAGCATATCCTTATACAGGTCCCTAGTCGTTGGACTATCGAGACAGGGCATCGATACTCCGGAGTAGACTAGCGTATGCGCTTCTCATCCCAGTGTGGGAGACGGTCTGTCCCACAGCCGTCAGTACGTCGTACTTGAGATAGTATACGGGTGCTCGTTGGGTTACGAGTACACTGGACAGGACTCGTCGGGGTCTGTTGGTTAGTATTATACCTATCGTCAGTTATCAGTTCCCAGGTGACATGAGTACAGCTTAGTCCGTTGACTTGACACTGTCACTTCGCCTCGAGTGTGTTCCCACTGCACTTTGATTACTACCCTACCACGGCTCAAAGGAGTCGTGCAAACAGGTAGTTTTTGGGTGCAGTCCCGAAGCACTTGGAGGCAGTGACGGTTAGACAGGATTCGTCTCTCCCGGTATTGGGGGTTGACATCGCGCTGTGTCCAGGAGAGCCATTATACGAGTAGTCCCTGGCCAGGGCAAGCGAGATATACTGGTAGGCTTCCAGTGTTATCTCAGGGTGTTCTGGGCTTCACTCCGGCACGACTTGTACCGCTATTAGGGGACTGACGTTCACCGCCCCCTAGGCCCGCCATGCGATGTATCAGACGAACAGACCGGACTGTACGGAGATTGTCACATACAGGCTCAGTAGGAGTTCAGATGGGGTTCACCTCGTCAGTCTTCTTATCGACAGCTACCTGGGGACCGTTACGTACAGCTAGTGCCGCTTGCGGTCTGTGGTTAAACCCACTGCCAGCGTAGTGTCGAGTCTTTAGAGTCCCACACAGAGAGCTATTCGCCTTTAGGCAAAATGAGTAGAGGTCGCATGGTTTTGCGACAGGGCTCGTTCACATTCGCGCACTTATGCACGTTTGCTGTCCGGACAGTTTATACTAGCGGGCTTTGGTTTAAGCCGGATCCTAGTATATGATTTGAGATTGGTTTTTCTCAGTGTATTCGTGTTCCTCGGATCACGAATGCGGGTGCGTATGCACGGTTGCTTGAGATTGAGGGAGAGGACCTTGATTAGGGTTAATGGCTATTGTCATTTTATTAACCCTAATGTTTATGTGTGTATTATTGTTAATTAATAATTAGTTTAATAATTGTCCATGGTTATGGTTGTTGACCATTTGACTTCTTTGACTTGTTGACCTAGGTTGACACTTTGACCATCATCATTTCTTTTGGAAGATGCTTTTTGATCTTTGCAAATTGAAATGATAATGGTCATGTCATGATTAACCATGACAATTATCTAGCTAATTATTCAATTAAAATAATTCACACATATTAGTGAGAGTGGCTCAATTATTTCTCATTCTATCATATCCTTTCTCTCTCTTGTTCTTCCTCTCCCTCAAGCTCTCTCCCTCTCATGTGTTCAGAAACACTTGAGCTTGAGAAAAACCCTCTCTTGATCTTCTCTACTCTCATCTAGGGTTGAAGGACTAGCACTTCTTGAACCCTAGTTACTTCTAGCTTGGAGTTGAAGCCAAAGGTTGAGGCTTTCGGGTGGATCTTTCTTCGGCGTAAGGAGACGAGCAAGCTGACCTCCTTCCACTACTCCAAGGAGCAAGGAGAGAAGGACTAAGAGACCAAAGGTATAACCTTTCTACCACTTAGCTACTTTCAAGTTAGCTTTAGCAAATTTTTGTTTAGTAAAGATCCTTAAAGCATAGTCCATGTTGCCTATAGTTGATAAAAATCCGATTTTTATTATGTTTTCCGCCTCCCCGTAAGCACCGGGGTGGGCAACGTGGACTTACAATACGCACTTTTGTGCGTACCTTCATTGATATATCACTACTTGGGCACATATGCATCATATGTCTACAATAGTGCACATGTACATTGCTACATTCACTTTGCATACTTATCCATTCGCACATCCATACCTATACACATATTCATATGCTACATACTTGGATGATATTGACTTGATTTAAAACTAAGGGACCGCAAGCGATATTTTCAAAACTAGATCTTTTAAAAGAGCGGTTTTCCCTTTCTTTTACTCTTAGCGTCATACGACACATTGCATGGATTTACGCATTGTATTTGATTTATGTGATTTCTGGATTTGGGAACCGGAGGACTATTTTAAGAAAATACGCACTGTTTAAAAACCCGGTTTCCCTTGATATGATATTTTAGTGCGTCCACCATGAGTTTTCTCGGTTCCAAAGAGCTTGTGTGAGTATACCCGATTCGAGGAGAGGTAGGCACCGATTGCGGGTACATGGTGGACCCGGTACGGCATCCCGGGGCGAGAAGACTCGTATTGTTAGACGGTGAGCCCGACGGAGGGACTACTACCTACTGGTGATTAGTTAGACCTGGCGATTATCCGGAGGATACCTACCAGGGTCGATAGATGGATACGGGACGACACGTACTGCCGGGGCCGAGGGCCGATTCCGCAAACGGAGCCCGTGGGCGGATCCGATGGACGGACGCCCCATACTGGAGGATTTGCGTGTCGATGCTGGACACGGCTGATTTTATGAGATTTCGAGTGCCGATGTTGGGCACTCACGATTGTATGAGATTCACAGGGTTTGAGGGCCGATATGGATGACGTCGCCTGAGTTTTACTGGGATTTGGGTGTATTGATGGACACCGGTCATTTTTCCACGTTGATATTCCGTGTAGACACTATTTGTTCCCATGCTCAGCAATTAGTATTTGACATCTCATTCTGTACCTATTGTACCTGATATAGTACACATGCTATACATGATTATCGCATACCCGACTCATGTTATATAGGGTTGTTAGATTCCATATCAGACATGATTATTGCATATCTTGCACATCATATGGAGAAACTTTTAGATTGCACTTGTTGCCTGATGTGAGCATTCAGCTCATCATATAGATGTTATCTGTTGGCATAGGATTAGAGTATCGCAGCACGTGCATACTCGCGATTACCTTTATATGTTATCTACTATTCACGAGTTGGCAACTCACCCCCGTTGTGCCACAGTGCTTGCAGGTTGCCCTTTGGAGTAGTCACGGCTGGCTGTTTACCGCATCTTTTGACACAGATACCATTGCTGAGGCGTGTTAGCCTCTTGCTATTAGGTGGGTTTTGTACGGTTTCTGTTTATTTTTTAGTTGCAACTTGATGCATCTAGTACTCTCCATCTACTTTCATGTATTGACTTAGAGACAATTGTGAGGACGATGTATGTTATTTGTATTCTGGTGTCGAGCTCGTTGTGAGCCGACTTTACTTATGCAGTTTTATCTTTTATGATATTTGTTTTCACTTTGCTGCTCATTCTTCGCTTCGGCGTCGCATATTATATTATGGTGATTGCTCCGCTGTTGGGCGCAATTCTCCCATTGAGATACTCTATTTATTTCACATGTTACTTTTACTTATATCTCGCCTTTTACCCGATTTCGGGACAAATTTTTGGTAAAGGAAATGTTGCTAAAATTAATTAAATAATAACTTGAAGCTAAAAGGATTTCTACTAAACAACTTAAGGTTTTCTAAATGTTTTAACAAATATTCTAATAAATGTTTTAACACTCCAAATTTTAATGGATTTGATTTCTGGGTTCGGCTTACTTAGTCACGTTACGCCTGCAGACGTTGCGTGGTTAAGTGCCGGTCATGGGCCGAACTTTGGGTCGTGACACTATGTCTCTCTTAATCTCAAGTTCGCGGAGAAAGCCATCTCTCGAAATGAGCAATACCTATCTTAGAATATGTCTGGATATCTGATGGGACTCAGTTCACAAATGAACTCCAAATCCAGCAAACTTCTTAGACTGTATTGTTAACTGAATTTAATCAGTATGCTGCACCATGCCTCCCTCAATATCTGCCTGGACCACCTGTCCAAATTACTGCCCCTCGTCAGAGGAAAAACTAAAACTCTGATAGTCACTCTGTCATCCAGGTCACCTTGGAAGCGTGGAATGATAACTGTCTTCCGAAGGTGGCCATCGTTATCATATCCCTAGGACATTCACTTATGTTCTAAAACTGCTTCCGAACTTTTCTCCAGGATTGGATTAATATCTCAACTTAATGCATCTAGTGCAAAAACAACATCTGGTATGGTACTTGACATCTCATGATTGACTCAATTGCCTAAGCAAGTGATATGCCAATCATGCACATCCCTCTCCCCTTTAGTCTAGAAGACACCTTTAGAGAGGGTGACTCCATCACCTGCAGGTTCACTACCATGCCAGGACTCGTCTATTCTAAAATACCTTTAGAATACTGTCTAAGTACCCAGATTGGGAAACTATCCAAATCTAGATCTAAAATCATAGATCTAGTGACCAGAATGCCTGATATTATATCCATAACCTATATGGAGAAACCACTGTGTGACAACCACAGTATAACCAATCATAGTATAGGAATTTCACTTCCTACCATGTGTATGTCATCCAAATACCAGGGCATCACACCCTACTACCTTTTTAACAGATCCATCCCTTATTCTAATGAAGTCATAACCTATGACTGTCACATAAAAAAGAGACGACCTATCTCCGCTATATCTGCTTTAGTCTATAAATAGACACAAGCTACTTGTCCACTATACTTCCGCTGCTCCTACTGACTACGATAACCCTCCGGCAGAGTCATATACACATGCACTTCTAAAGCTAGTTTAGAACGACGCTATACCCATCCTCCTGCCGGTTCTCATCGTCTGGAACAACAGTAGTGTCAAGTCTGGGTAATCAAGAAACTCCCTGACACCGTCTTTTAGAATACCGAAGTACCTCCCGGGCGCCTGAGGTTACCCACCATATCTACGGAGTAGCTAATGGAATGTCAAACTTGATTGAATCTTTAGGTTCTTATAAAATTTTCAGTAATCGTTTGCGGTTCTGGAATCACTTCCAGTTCTACCATACTCCCTCTACTGTTTTCTGAAAAAGTCCATTTTACTAAAACTTTGGCGAGTCAAGAACAATATCACTAGTCTTCCAGATGGTAGAAAGTTAACCCTCGTCATATGCTGGGATAACCCACAAACTGCCATTACAGAAACGTGCCTTGAGTTATCCACAGTCTGGTTTTAAGCATAAGCCGGACAACTCCATATACCTTAACATCGTTAAGATTTGATCCATTCTATATACAATATAGAAACAAAGGCACTAATATAATTGGAACCAGATTTAAATCATGCAGCTGTCTCCAGTGCATGTCAACTAAATAGAGAGAGGCCGATCAGTATTACTCAACTTCGGAGTGCATCCAATTATGAGTATCCTGAAAGAGAAGCAAGTTCTCAAAACCATTACAATCTACTGAATACCTAATGCAAGTATCTACATCTTCGATCACCATGAAGAATCCTGATACTTGCAACACATGGTTCTCTACTTTATTTTTATACCTATAACTTCTTAAAACTTAGACCTTGTATTTCTACGAAACACTAGTCTAAAAACTAGAGAAGTCACAAGTAAACAGATTATAGTATGAGGACCAACCCCTCTATCCAAATGGAGACTGGACTATATATAATACTTTGTATAAGTCCCCTGAGTTGAATAACTCAAATCCTGTGCGTCGTAGGTTGAAAACTGTACTTATGGTTAAGAGGAATTACACCGCTGTTTAATGCTCCTTACCTAACCGTCAACTGATATAAGAAAATGTGATGGACATTATTTCAAAAAGTAATATCTCACTTTATAAAATAAACGTACAGACATATCAGTTTGAAATTGGTGCACAACAACGGATATTCAAAACCAAATATTTGCCGTCCGGCAAAAACCGAGGCGATTTCCTCAAATATCACCAATTACAACGAATCCCGATATAATGAGGATGATCACCTAATTCCCAATAACTTACTCCCACTCATCATCTATAAAACCATACAGATGTGAGAATCAAACCTGGTAAATACATACCCTAGAGCAAGGATATAATTGGGAAATCGGTTTTCTATTAACATCGCATAGTGAAACTGAAACATAAAAATGTTTCGAAAGGGTATCCGGGTATTCCTAGTAATGCCTCTTCCATTATCCGATTCATGACTGTAACCGTATATTTCGTTGACATCCCTCCAAATCCCTTTATATGTCTTTACTCATTACCTTCTGTACACCACCGTCAGGCTAAATGGTTTTCTTCCTTCCCTACCGTTCGACACCAGCCTATGGTTTGGAAGAAGACTAACCAATAAGCGTAATAGGTGTACTGTCCTAATCTTAGGAGCACTCCCAACCTGAGAGAAGGTAAAGATAAAAGACAACTGAATGAACCTTATTCTATTTCTCCTGAACCAGACTCCATCCTCGAACTGGAACAAGTTCCTTCAAGTTCGTATATAACCATACGATGGATTATCCAATAAACTATGGATCTTCGTAGTAATACGGGGTGTTCTAGAAAATGACAAAGGTGAAGTAGGAGTGGCGATGAAATACGTGGTTTGGTCGTGAATGATAGCAGTCGCAATTTACTTTGCCCTCTTTCTAATCTCTTTATTTTTCTTTACTTATTACCATCTGCACACCACACTTAGGCTAATTGGTTTTCTTCTTTTCCTACCTTTCGGCACCTGCCTATGGTTTGGAAGAAGACTATCTAATAAGCGCAATAGGTGTACCCTCTCCTAATCCTAGGAGCCTTCACAACCTGGGAGAAGGTAAAAGGAAAAGACAACCGAATAGTCCTATTCAATCTCTCCAGAACTAGAATCCATCTTTGAATCTGGAACAAGTTCCTTCGAGTTCGTATGTAACTATACGATGGATTTATCCAATGGAAGTGGATGTTCGTAGTGATACGAGGTGTTCTGTAGAAATTCAAAGGGTAAAATAAGGAGTGGCAATGATGTATGCAACTCAGACAATCCAAAAGCCAGTGTTTTAAGAAAGTTCGGTTAACTTGGTCACTGAGTCATAGTCCAGGGTCAGGTCATGGTCGCTGCCAAAGAGAGAGAGAGAGAAAAGAAACACTCTGCGTGCACTCTAACCTAGATCAGAATGGTTAATCACTTTATTTAATCAGGATGTCTCCCACTGTATCCTCAAATTCTCCTCCAAACCTGAAAGAAGAATTAATCGAGATCACCCGAGGAGTAAACCAACTCATCAGTAGGAATCGGGATCCAACTTTCATCGCATGATAACGTGAAGGAATCCACTCACGTTATCACACTCCAGAAGGTATGCGCATGCCTGGCAAGTTTCAGTTTCTTTAGAAACTCCCGATGTGGTTTTTACCCCATGCTCTTATGACCTTGACGAAGTCCAACATATCATAAGTCACATGTTAAGTTCTACCCGTCATTATCCCGGTTAATTTGAACCCACACATACATACCCTTGACGAAGGCTAAAATAGTAGTACGACTGTCCCAAACCAACGCATCTATCTATGGAACAGAAAAGTAACAAATAGCTAACATACACCATGCCTTGACGAAGGACAACATACATAGCATGAATACTAAGTGCTACCTGTCTGAAATGATGGAGGGCTACGGATGTTTTTTGGTGAAAAACCTTTAACGTAATGAACCTGATATCGTTGAAGGAACCTGATAGCTTTTTACAAATATATAGCGGTGAAAACCTTTGCTAAAGAGGTCACTCCCGGTGAAGGGATCTCGGCTCTTTCCTCGTAGAATGAGGTGCAGGATATTCCAACTGAATACCACGATACAAAGCAAAAAGTAATCGACTATAATGAAGTTATTACCCTGATGCAATCCACTGTCCAAGGGGTCACTCCCGATGAAGGGATCTCGGCCCTTGCCTCGTTGAATGAGGTGCTGGATATTCATAACCGAATACCTCTGTGCACAACAAAAGAGAACGTCCTTGTAATAACAGCTTTTTGAAAATTGTTCCAACAACATCGAATAGGTCTTTTTTCCTTGCATTGATCTGAATCAACGCTGTCCAATCAATTAATCACACCACAAAAGAACGAAAATATAATGTACGTATATGCCATCTGCATTCGCCACTGGGTCCCGTCATCACCCGTTAGGTTACTTAACTAACGACAGAGCGGTGACTGGACTAGCGCGGGTGTAAAACATATACAACATCTACTAGTATACATATAACACTATACAATAATCGCTCCAGGCGTGATAAATGCAACATCACAGAAAAGCAATAAGTATCACAGAACAATATAGATTATCTGGGAGCCCCAGGTTTCCTTTGAGCAGCAACTGAAACCCGACGTTCCCCGGTCGTGTGGATAGCTTGTGCAATGAAAAACTAGACCCCTATGAGTGTGGAAAGTTACCCACCAAAACCTGAAGCGAGGCAGCCCCCTTCAGCAAAGTGAGTGGACCACCCAGTAATTCACGGAATCCGTTATCTTGAGCACCCCTCCTTGGGTCAACCTGTACCCTCTACGAGTGCGGCGAATAGCCCACCAATTCTAGAGTGAATCCCCCTCCGTCTCAAAGCCATGAGACGCGGGCCCGTTTCCTTCTAAAACCTGGCGATCCGTGCACTCCACCGCGGGGTAATCCTCGTACAGAAATGAAAATATGTACAACGGGTACATCGACCTCAACCCGGTCGTGCCCAAAAGAATAATATACAAATAGGCAGTGACGGCAGTCCACATGTCGGACGCTCGCCCCGCGATATCAAATGTACAAATAATACTAAACTGTACTAACATTTCATGCAAGCTATCCACCACGACAATCCGCAACATCACAGCACAACACAGAACATCAACGTGAATGTCACGTTCACAAACCCGTCTAAAAGGACTATAGCGATTAGACAAGTTATACCGATCAAATGACATTCACGGTCGCAAAAAAAAAATGTATGTACTGTAAACTTTAAACAATGTTAGATAATACTGACTTCAAAATAACCCCCGAATAGCCCCAAACAACTAGGAAAAACCATGTCCAAACTGGGCTAAACAAACAATACCACTGAACCAAGATTCCAGAGACCAGACAACACCTTAAAAACGAAGCCCTGAAGCCACCAAAAAACCGGCCTGCTCGGATTTTAGCACAATGTGCTCGGCCAAAATCCGATGGATTGGTCTCGTTTTTGGGGTACTGTCTAATGGTCACTTAAGTAGTCTTCTACAGTTGTTTAAATAATTTTTGAAGACACTTTTTAAATCGACAGAAACTGGAATGCAGTGTGCAGTGTATCGGGTTTGTTTCGATTTCGATAGATTAACATTGTCTAAACAAGCTAGCAAAGGGTTAATGGGTAGGCTCTGATAACATGTTGGGTAACGGCAGCGCCCCAGCTGTCAATCCGAGGCCAAATGCGGAACAAAAACTTTTGAAACTCGGCGCTACCGCAACCGATAACCCGGATCGAACCATAAACCGTTAACTAGCAATCTATAAAGAGAGTTCAGAGATTATACCGATCGATCCGTGTCCTTCAATTTTCAATCTCTTCGCCAAGCTCGTTGCGGCTGCCCCCGAACAAACTCACTCTCCGATCTCGCTAGTCGAAGTGGCTCCACGTCGAGGATTCTTTATACGGGCTCTCGCTTCAAACCGAAGAAACTCGGACATGAAGTTTGCTAGCCGACATGTCCAAGATGAAGTAGAGATAGTGTGTGATTACTTTGTCTCAATACACTCTAGGATTCTCAACGCATGAGAGGGATAGAGTGGAGGTTGAAGAAGAAGCCATGAGTGAAGTGAAGAGTTGTGAGCACCAGAAAAGCTAGTGAAGAAAAATGGCAATGCTATATTGTGAGATATTTTGTGAGAGCTCACTTTAAAACTCAAGACCAAACCACAACCTCATGTGGCTGCCCTCTCTTGCTCCTCCAAAATATCCCATACCCAAAACAATAAAGAAATGGACATGGCACAAAAAATCACACCATGAGTCACCAAAATAGCACATGCCATAATCAATGCCCTAGGCTAAAACTTATGCTCACAATTTCCACCTAATTAAACTTCAAACCAAAAGTTTAATACAAAAAGAAATGGCATCAACTAAAGTAAACTCGTGACGGATCACAAGAATAGCCCTCATCCGTATATACATACCCGCATCCGTATTCCGACTGAATACGAATACTACGAGACGAAAGTAATCCAACAATATAATACTAGGATCCGGCATAAACCAAATCCCACTAGTATGATCCGTCCGATCATGATCCGTACACAAGTGCACGTATATGATCGAACCCTGCCATAAAACCATACGGCCTCAATAAAGTTTCGCCCGAACTTAGGAAATTTTCTGTGGGGGACTTTAAAGAATCGTCAATATGCTAGTAGTGGGTTTAACCACAAGCACGTCAGTGGTACTAGCTGTACGTAACGGCTTCCCAGGTATTGAGAGAAAGGGAGGCCGACGAGCGAACTCATCATGGAACCCTACTGAGCCTATCTGTGACAATCACCGTACAGTCCGGTCTTTTCGTCTAAGAGTATCGCATATCGGGCCTAGGGGGATGGTCAATGTCAGAACCCCAATAGCGGTATAAATCGTGTCGGAGTGTAGCCCAGAACACCTTGAGAAACTACTGAAATACCTACCAGTAAATCTCACTTGCCTTGGCCAAGGACTTTGTGTAATGGCTCTCCAGACACAGCGCGATATCAACCCCTAATACCGGGAGAGAAGAATCTTGTCTAACCGCCACTGCCTCCAAGTGTTTCAGGACTGCACCCAGTTACTACTTGTTTGCACGACTCCTTTGAGCCGTGGTAGGGTAGCAATCAAAGAACAGTGGGAACACACTTGAGGAAATATGGCAGTGTCAAGTCAACGGACTAAGCGGTACTCATGTCACCTGGGAACTGCTCCTGACGATAAGTTTAGTACCAATCAGCAGTGCCCCTGCGAGTCCATCCAGTGTACTCATAACCCAATGAGAACCTGTATACTATCTTAGGTGAACCAACTGACACCAATGGCTTTTGAGACCAACCACCGCCCCTCGTCGGGGTCTCGATCCGTATACACTAGTCTACTATCGGAGTATCGATGCCCAGTCTCGAAACTCCCATGACTAGGGACACTTTAAGGATGTGCTTATAGACTACCCAACTCTCACGTATATGATCGCCATCTTACTTTTAGTAGTCAAGCAAGAATCATATGGTCTCTATCAACATGTAATAGTGATATGTAATGTCACCTAAAGCATGTACACGATGATAAAGACAAACCAGATAGCATACTATCATCTCGAGTAAGACTGTTCTACTGGTATTGGTCCTCCCTCAATCATTGCAATCACGTGCATGTGATCTAATAATTGACTTGAGGGCACTATAGCCAACAACAATTCTCTGTTACTAACACACCCGAAGAAGATACATCAACATGCTTATTCTTCGTCTGGGTGGCGTGGCAATCCGGATATTCCCCTATTTCCTGCTCGGACTTATAACACTTAAAAGTTAGAGCGGAACCAACGTTCCCCTGCTCAGTATAACAAGCAGGTTCGGTCAATACATCCATATTATTATCTTGATTAAGGCGTGGCATTGGTCGCTACTAGGAGAGAGAGAAGGATAATTACTTTGCGTACGCTCTTTGCAAGATTAGATTGGTTTATTATCTTATCTAATCAGGATGGCTCCCACTGTTTTTATCAAATCTTCCTTCAAATCCTAAAAGGTAAGACCAGCCGGGATTAATTACTTTGAGGGAGGTTCCCCGTGCTTTCGCACGGACCTAATTAAAATAAACCACGTTTTCCCTGGGGCGTGACCCCGTTAACACCTTTCTAGACACCTACTTGATTGGCTAATTGTGATGTGTAAAACTCTCCCAGTAGTAACTCCTACTTGCAGTAGGTATCGGGATCCAACAGTCTCATAGAAGGTATGCAATCTCATTGCAAATTTCAACACTTGAAATTCCCGATAATACTTTTGCCCCTAGCAACTTATGACCTTAATATAGTCAACAAATCATAAGCACTAGCCAAGTTCAACCTGTCATTTCCTGATTGAATTAAACCTACCCGTACGACCCTTAACATAGTCAACAAAGTCGCACGACTACCCTAATCCAATCGCATCTCATGCTTTAGCTAATAAGCACTAATTAGCTACCGCACACTACGCCTTAATATAGTCAACAAACGTAGCACGAATACTAAGCAGTACTTATCTGAAATGACGGAGGGCTATGACAGGTTTTTAAGAAAAACCTTTTGTGTAATGAACTTGATATCGATGCAGAATCGAGTGATTTTGAAAAGGAGTGTTTTTGAGAATTTTGCTAGTTTTTCTAAAGAGGTCACTCCGGTGAAGGGATCTCGGCTCTTTCCTTAACGAATAAGTTGCTGGATATTCTACAAGGAATACAGCTATGCAAAGCAAGAACTTAAAAGGCAATCAAAAACAAAACCGAGTGGATTGTAGCATCTGCTAGTTTCGCTAAAGAGTTCACTCCCGGTGAAGTAATCTCGGCTCTTTCCTTATCGAATAAGGTGTTGGATATTCTACAAGGAATACCGCTATGCAAAGCAAAAAACTAGAGCTACTCTTTTTGAAAATTTGATTCTACAACACCTTTTAGGTTTCTTTTCTTTAATTAATCTCATTAATGAAGTCCCATCAATTATGTTTCCTAAGCATCACAGAAGAAACGAAAATACAATGTACACTTATGCCATCCGCATTCGCCACAGTGTCCCGTTATACACCATTAGGTTACTTAACTAACGGCATAGCGGGGCGGGACCAGCGCGGGTGCAAAACATAAGCAACGTTTATTATATATCATATATACAATAATAAAGCATTCGTCTCACGCATATAAAGTGATCACATCATAGAATATCAGCAGCAGAAGATAACATATGAAATATTGGATATACTAGGAATTCCGTGTTATAAATTAAGCCAGTATAAAACACGGATTCCACGGTCGTGATGAATAGCCAAACCCACATCCCTAGACCCCTACAAGAGCAGCAAGCAACCCTACCAATTCTAGAGTTAGGAGACCCGGACTCGACTCCTCGAGATGGTCTCCCACTGGACTCTAGAACCCGGTTACTTGTGCTCCCCTCCTTGGGTCTATCCTAATGCGGAAAAGTAAATAATATACAACAATGGTGACATCATCCTCAACCCGGAAGTGCCCCCAATTAAAGAATATTACATACAATGAATTTTACATGAATGAAAATAAAAACTCTCATCTCACATAAAACCCCCTGGCTATTCAAAACACGACGATCCAATATAACATATCCAAGCAACACATAACATCATATGTCATCAAATAGCTAGACGATGTTAAACATTCCGATCGAATCAACAAACACCCAAAATTTCCCAAAATGCTCAACACTTGAGCGCAGTTTAAAAATACTCAGAACATGCCATAGTACCTATGGACCAACCGTAGAAGGGCCAACCCTTGCCTCACCTATGGCGCCGCGGAACTACCGCAAACCCGAGGGTTTGGCGGCGGTTTTTACGGTCATAGAATCGAGTTAGGGTTTCGTTCTTCTAGAGGGTCCATCGAATCACTTGCACGATATTTGAATGTTCATTAACTTGGAAAAAATCCAACTCTTGGAAAATTTACCGACAAGGGCTAAAGTGGGTATTTGATATCCGTTCGAACATTTTAACACCGTCTAAATAACCCGAAATATAGTTAGAATTACGACTACAAAACACTCCGAATTGCCTTTATAGATAATCAACATCTCATGAAATTTTTAGCAAAAACAAACAACACCTGAAACACCAAAACTCAGAGACCAGAACACTGAAAAATACGAAGCCCAAAAAACACCGTTTGGACGGCCTGCTCGGTTTTGGGTGTATGTGCTCGGCTCAAATCCGCCCAAATGAGTTTGTATTTGTTCAGTGTTCAAATTACATCTCATGTAACATTCTGCAGTTGTTTAAAAAAAAATTCGACGACTTTAAAAATTGACAGAAACTGTGTTTTAGTGTTTCAAGTTTCGGAGCAGTTTCGGTTTCGTAATCTAACAAACATTGTCTAAATCTTTAGCTTGGTTCTGATACAACTGTAAGGTTCCCTAGCACGACAGCAAGGTTTCGGGAGGCATCGTCCATGCCGTTTTCAAAAATTTGTAATGCTAAACACGCCTAATCCTAGAATCTTTAACTAGAGATTTAGACAATACCAAATGTAAACTACTTTACATCTAAAGAACAAGAATACAACCATTGTAGACGGTCCATCTCTTCACTTGCTCCGTGTAGTAGTCCCGCGACTCCGCTAGGCTTCTCTTGAGACTTTGAACGAGCTTCCTCCGATGACATTCGTGCCGAAGATGATACACGCGAAGTCCCTCCAAATCAAGCTATCTTTACACTAAACTCTTTAGCGTCTAAAACACGCTACACTTGATCACTAGTCAACTGTAGGATGGTGAAGTAGAGGATGTTAAGATCTCACTAGTTTGTGTTCAATATTCTTGATTCACATCACATGTGAGGGTTGAAGCTTGAGCCATGACAAGAGGAGGAGGAAGAATCTAGAGAGCAACCATAGGAGCATCTCAAGATAATTGGCTCAGTGTTGAGAATGAGCTAGAATGAATACCATGTCTTGACCCCTCACTCATTCAAGCATGGAATTATGCAATATAAAATTGCAACCATGCTTGAATAGTGAGTCAAGATGAATAAACTAAAGTTAATCCCATGCTTGCAACCATGCTTCCACTTTCCACCTCATTTCTATTTTCACAAAAAAGAAATTTAAATGCCATGCTTCATTATATATATATATATATATATAATGAAGAATAATTAGTGAGCTAATGATATTAGTTAATATATAATTATATCACATATAATATATATCACATTATTAAATCAACACTTGATCTAATAATCCGGTTATATCATATATGACCGACTAATATCATTTAACTGTATATCACATTATCGAATCAACACTGGATTCGACAATCTGGTTATATCACATATAACCGAACCGATAACAAATGACTGCCAGAATACAATACGGTATCACATACTCGTATGTAATAAGACCCACACACATATCACATATGTGTCCTGTAGGGTTCCTAGGCACACTCAAGAGGTTACACAAGGCATCAACCATGCCAAAATCAAAAATTTTCCATGTGCCGAGAAACCCTAAGCAAGATCGTTAACTAGAGGTAAGGCGATACAAAGCAAGTTAACAGATTAACTACAAGTGAAAGCGACTACAACCTTTGTAGATCCGGCCCTCCACTTCTAAAGCTCCGTGATGACGTCCCTCCGCTGCGATCATCGGGATCTTGGACTCTAGCGATGGTTTCGTCGGAGAAATGATCGAGCTAGGTCGTTGACTTCGGTACCGAAGATGATCTACGTCGAGGCGACTCTAACTCGAGCTCCATCTTCACTAGGTCATGAAACTTGTGAAGAAAACACCCCATACAACATGGCAAGTGGTAAAGGATGAAGAAATAGGAAGTGGGTTCACTTTGGATTTTGATTTCTCACTTGATTTCATCACTTGATATTTTTCAAGAAAGGTTTCTTCACTTGAAGAAGAAGATGAAGAAGATGAAAGAAAAATGAATTATCTCAAAAATAAATCAAGTGAAGTCTTCTCATATTGTAACCATGGGTGACGTTAACTCATGTAGAGAGCAAACCATAGTTTAGGTGATGGTTAGGTCAAAGCATAAAGACAAAATGGTTATGACTTTGAAAAATGCTAAGAAGCTTCATGAAGCTTAAAGCAAAGAAAGAAAAAAGCCACCATTTTGTTTTTTTCAAAATAAATAAAGAAAATAAAACCCTAACCATTAACTAAACATGGTTTAAAGCATACACACCCAAGTTTGCATGTATCATCAAACATGATACAAACTAGTGCACAAACATATATCATATATACAATGTGCACAATCTAGTGAGAAAAAACAATCTTAAGTGAACCAATACTAGTTAATGTAAAGTAATATATCAAATATATAATTATACATTAAATCATTAAATCAACACTTGATTTAATGATCCGGTCATACTGCATATAACCGACTAATATCAAGTGTATCAATATATCAAATCAACATTTGATTCGGTAACCTGGCTATATCTTATATAACCGTCCGATGATACAAATCGCGAGAATAGAATTCAGTATCACATACTGGTATTATTCTCGGTCCCGCACATATCTCATATGCGCTCCTATTTCGTTTCACTTGAGCCAGGAAACTTCTGTGTAGGACTCTAAAGACTCGTCAATACGCCGGCAGTAGGTGATGGTCATATCAAACACCCACAAGCCGCAAGCGGTCTGCTAAACGTAACGGCCACCCGGGTATTGAGCGATCAGAAGATCAACGAGCAAGCCCGCTCACACTCCTGTGACTCAAACCAGTAACACTTACCGTACAGTCCGGTCTCGTCGTCTGATATGTCGCATATCTCGCCTAGGGGTGGTAAACGTCAGACCCCAATAGCTCGATAAGTCATGTCGATATGTGGTCTATAACAGTTCGAGATGCTACTGATAACACTTACCAGTAAATCTCAGCAACCCTGGCCAGGGATTTCCGGTTATAGCCAATTGAACACAGCGCAACATCAACTCCCTATACCGGGAGAGACGAATCCCCTCCTATCGCTCATTGTCTCCATGTGATTCGGGACTGTACCCAAAAACCACCGTTTTGCATGCCCTCTTAGACGTGGTAAGGTGGAAATCAAAGAGCAGTGGGAATCACACAAGACACTATGACGATCCCGTGTCTACAGACTAACCTGTACCAGTGTCACCAGAGAACTGCCATCTGACGTAAGGTATAATACCATCTGGGAGTTCTCGGCGAGTCCGTCCAGTGTACCCAGTCTCCACTGAGCACCCGTATATCATCTCTGATGTCAAACACCAATGGATATGGGATCATCCATCGCCCATCTGTATGGGTCGAGAAGGTATACGCTAGTCTACTCTGGTATATCGATGCCCCGTCTCGATACACCCACGACTAGGGACCTTGAAGGATGTACTTATGGACTACCATGTCCCCACTAGTATGATCCGCATCATAGTCCAGGTAGTCAAGTACACATCCTAAGGGCTTTACCAACATGTAACAGAGAGACAATCAGTGTACACGTTAAGATAAAGAGCAACCAGATAGCATACTATCATGTCGAATAAGAAAGTCCTCCCTATATATGTCCCAGCATCCACTACAATATACATCCTATGTACAGTAATGGCCTCTACGGCATACATATAACTAACAATCTCCCACTTGCACTAGGGCCATCTGTAGCAGTGGTTGCAGTATCTCATACTCAACCATCCCATAAAAGTCTCTTTCTGGGAAAAGGACTTTGTGAGTGGATCCGCCGTGTTGTCCTCTGAGTCTACTCTCCTAACCTCGATCACCCTGGAGATCAACTATCTCCATGATCAGGTGATGCTGCCTCAGAATATGTCTGGGTCACTGATGGGACCGGGATCCCTGGGCCAAAGCCACACTTCCATTGTCACACAATGGTAGGAACCTAGTTCATCTCATGAACCAATATACACCCAAACTGCCTCTTTGGTAGTATCTTTGATAGCGATGTCACCAGCCTTTATCGTCTAGTTTGTCACGGTATCTAGCTTGGAACTCTTCCAACATACCGTCCCTCTACTGAGGGTAAAGACAATGCCTGCGACTGACATTCAGTCGTCCTTATCACCCTGGAACATTTCCAGTGATTCTCCCCAGGATCCATTGATACCATCTTACTACACCTAGTGAGAATCCTAACATCCATTTAGATCTATCTTATAGATCCAAAACCGAGGATTTAGGAGGTATCGCTTTGATCCTTTTTGGAGAATCCTTGTGATAAGTGGAGATTGACCGAGCGTAGCATAGGAAACACCTTCCCCATTAAGAGTATGTCATCCATGTACTCTACGAGGATCACCACCATACTCCCTACTACCCTTTTGTATATACAAGGTTCATCTACCATTTTGATGAAGTCAAACTCTTTGACTACCATATCAAAACAGATGTTCCAACTTCGCGATGCCTGCTTTATTCTGTAAAGCATCTTGCACATGTTTCCGCTGCACCCACTGTTTACAAAGCCCTCTGGCTGTGTTCTTATAGACGTTCTCTTCTAAATCAATATTTAGAAAAGCAGTCATGACACCCAATCACCAGATATCGCAATCATGGTATGTAGCAATGGCAAGTAGGATCCGGATGGACTTAAGCATAGACACTGGAAAAGGTTTCATCATTATCCACGCCTGGTCAATGACGAAAACCTTTAACAGGTCTAGCTTCGAAAGTCTCAACTTTTCCATCTACACCAAGTAATCTTCTCAAGATATACTTGCTCCTGATGGGAATTTAACCCTTCAGATATGGCAGCCAAAGTCCATACTTTGTTGGTGTATATGGATTCCATCTCAGATCGCTAAGCATCCAGCCATTCTTACAGATGGGTTGGTGGTTATCTGTATTTTGTATTATACATTCGTTGTATCTTGTACTCTCCATCTACTATTGTATTGTTTACTTAGAGACTTGGCGAGGACGTTACTATGTATTATTGTGGATTTGATGTCTTTTATATACAGTTTCCTTTCTACTGTCTCTTATTTCTTCGCTACGGCGTCGAATATTTGTATTGTATTCTTCTTGGCTAGTTTTTACAAAAAGAGGGTGTTGCTAAAATTTTAAAAAGAGAGAAAGTGGGACTTTTAAAGAATTTGGGTTGTGGTTTCAAATGTTTCAAAAACTTATACTATCTTTTCCGTATTTTCTTGGTTTAGATTTCTGGGTTTTGGCTTTCTTTTACTGCGTTACGTCTTTTGGCGTTGCGTAGTATTAGGGCCGTCACGGGCCAATTTTGGGACGTGACAGACGGACGCCCCATACTGGAGGATTTGCGTGTCGATGCTGGACACGGCTGATTTTATGAGATTTCGAGTGTCGATGTTGGGCACTCACGATTGTATGAGATTCACAGGGTTTGAGGGCCGATATGGATGACGGCGCCTGAGTTTTACTGGGATTTGGGTGTATTGATGGACACCGGTCATTTTTCCACGTTGATATTCCGTGTAGACACTATTTGTTCCCATGCTCGGCATTTAGTATTTGACATCTCATCCTGTACCTATTGTACCTGATATAGTACACATGCTATACATGATTATCGCATACCCGGCTCATGTTATATAGGGTTGTTAGATTCCATATCAGACATGATTTTTGCATATCTTGCACATCATATGGAGAGACTTTTAGATTGCACTCGTTCCCTGATTTGAGCATTCAGTTCATCATATAGATGTTATCTGTTGGCATAGGATTAGAGTATCGCAGCACGTGCATACTCGCGATTACCTTTATATGTTATCTACTATTCACGAGTTGGCAACTCACCCCCATTGTGCCACAGTGCTTGCAGGTTGACCTTTGGAGTAGTCGTGGCTGGCTGTTTAGCGTATCTTTTGACACAGGTACCATTGCTGAGGCATGTTAGCCCCTTGCTATTAGGTGGGTTTTGTACGGTATCTGTTTACTTTTTAGTTGCATCTTGATGTATCTTGTACTCTCTATCTACTTTCATGTATTGACTTAGAGACAGTTGTGAGGACGATGTATGTTATTTGTATTCTGGTGTCGAGCTCGTTGTGAGCCGACTTTACTTATGCAGTTTTATCTTTTATGATATTTGTTTTCACTTTGCTGCTCATTCTTCGCTTCGGCGTCTCATATTATATTGTGGTGATTGCTCCGCCGTTGGGCGTGATTCTCCCATTGAGATGCTCTATTTATTTCACATGTAACTTTTACTTATATCTCGCCTTTTACCCGATTTCGGGACAAATTTTTGGTAAAGGAAATGTTGCTAAAATTATTTAAATAATAACTTGAAGCTAAAAGGATTTCTACTAAACAACTTAAGGTTTTCTAAATGTTTTAACAAATATTCTAATAAATGTTTTAACACCCCAAATTTTAATGGTTTTGATTTCTGGGTTCGGCTTACTTAGTCACGTTACGCCTGTAGACGTTGCGTGGTTAAGTGCCGGTCACGGGCCGAACTTTGGGTCGTGACAAAGTTGGTATCAGAGCGTAGGTTTTACCTTCGGAGTGTAGGATGACCCTGGTTTGATGGAGTAGGTAGCTGCAGCAGGGTGGCGTGGCGTGTGTATGTTTCGCGGCATACTCACGACACGGTATTCCGCCTAAGGGACCTTAGGATTTATTGATTGAAATTCCTTCATGACTGTATACATTCTTGCGATTCGATTTCCGTATCCTTATCGAATCCTACCTTCCTTTTCAGCCACTATGCCGCCAAAGACTACGAGGGCACAGAGAGCGGCTGCGAGAGCCGAGGTTCGTGTTGACTCGTCCGAGACGAGGACTGATCCGGGCAGTGCACCTGTTGCACCCGAGCAGACTGTCCCTCCTATGACAGATCAGATCGCCACACTAGGGGCTGGTATGCAGGAGATGCGCCAAACGGTGGGATCCAGCATGCAGGAGATGCGTCAGATGATAGGGTCGCTAGTTGAGACGCTTCGAGCGCAGCGACCAGAGGTAGCTCCACCAGTCACGGGGACCGCGATGGTATCTACAGCACAGGAAGTTGCCCCTGCAGCCACGGAGGTGATTACAGTATCGTTAGCAGAATTCATGAGGCTGAAGCCTCCGGTCTTCACAGGCACCGACGCAGCCGAGGACCCGCAGTCCTTCATTGATAGGATGGCCCGGATATGCCGTTCCCTTAGATGCTCTGATACGAGATGGGTCGAGTTCGCGAGCTTTCACCTGGAAGGACTTGTGCAGAAATGGTGCGAATCGGTCGAGAAGGGCAGAGCAGCAGTCTTCCTCCTATGACCTGGATAGAGTTTGTGACGATCTTTCTAGCCCGCTTCCTTCCCCAGAGTGTCAGGGATGCCTAAGCACGCAGATTTGAGTCCTTGCGCCAGACGCCAGAGATGACCATGGCAGAGTACGATGTGCTGTTCACCGAGCTATCAGTTTATGCTCCGTACCTAGTGGCTACTGAGGAACTGTGAGTCAAGAGATTTGTCCGAGGCTTGCTTACACCACTGTTCCTTGCGATCAGCGCACAGCATTACGAGACATATGCTGCAGCTGCAGACGCAGCCCTATTAGTCGAGGAGCACCTTGCCGAACTTCGGTAGTTCCAGGGCCGAAGAGGGTTCGTACTGACACAGCAGCTCAGAGACATCCATTCAGACGCCGTGATAGACGTTGTACTGGTGGCAGAGACTCGAGGCGATGTCAGATGTTTAGCTCGTACCCCCAGGAGGGTCAGCAGTCGTCCCGTGGATGCTTTGTATGTGGTAGTCTTCATCACCACGTCAGAGATTGTACCGAGACACGCCAGAGGGAGCCAGCCGTACCGCATGTCACACTTCCACCTTCTCCACCCCATAGGGCGTTGCCCATTGTACCTACAGTTGCTCCGCGTCAGACTCAGGCACATAGAGGCCATGGTCGCAGAGGGTTTGTTCCTAGAGGGCGAGGCGGTCGAGGTAGAGGACAGCCAGCCACCGGCAGAGTACAGCCAGCTGCTAGTAGAGGACCGCCAGTTACAGGTGGAGGACAGGCACGGGTTTTCGCTTTGACGCATCAGGACGCGCAGGCGTCCAATGCGGTGGTCTCAGGTACCTTATCAGTATGTACTGTTGATGCACACGTATTATTCGATCCCGGATCCACGCACTCGTACGTTTCCACACATTTTGTGCCGAGTTTGGGTAGAGAGTCTGGGTTGCTTGATCAGCCGCTTGTTGTGACCACTCCCGTGGGAGAGTCGTTTGTTGCTAGGCACGTGTTCCGATCCTGCGTTTTCCGTATTGGCGAGAGAGAGCTGCCTATCGATTTGATCCTTCTTGAGATGTTGGCCTTCGATGTTCTTTTGGGCATGGATTGGTTGGCCACGTGCTATGCGTCTATGGACTGCCGCGAGAAGACAGTTAGATTCTGTTTTCCCGGCGAGTCGACTTTTGTTGTGCAGGGTGACCGTGATGCCGCCCCTTACCTTTTGATTTCTTCTCTTCGCGCTGGACAGCTTTTGAGGAAGGGATGTCAGGGATTCCTAGCCTATGTTTGTGATATTAGAGCTACGGATGTTCCATTGGACCAGGTTCCGATTGTATGTGATTTCCCTGACGAGCTTCCTGGTCTACCGCCTTAGCGTGATATTATGTTCTGTATTGATTTGATTACCGGCACGGGGCCTATTTCTATACCGCCTTATCGGATGGCCCCGGCGTAGCTTAGTGAGTAGAAGAGTCAGTTGCAAGATTTGCTGGACAAGGGACTCATTCGACCCAGTGTTTCTCCTTGGGGTGCTCCGGTCCTGTTTGTTAAGAAGAAGGACGGCAGTTTGCGTCTGTGTATCGACTACCGGCAGCTGAACCGGGTGACCGTGCGGAACAGATATCTGTTACCTCGCATCGACGACTTGTTCAACCAGCTTCAGGGGGCAGGATATTTTTCGAGGATCGATTTGCGATCAGGAAATCACCAGCTGCGGGTTCGACAGGACATTCCAAAGACAGCTTTCCGCACGCGTTATGGCCATTATGAGTTTTTGGTGATGTCGTTCGGACTCACCAATACGCCAGCAGCCTTCATGGACTTGATGAACCGTATATTCAGGCCGTATCTTGACTTGTTCATCATCGTATTCATTGACGATATATTGGTGTATTCCCGGAGCAGAGAGGAGCACGGGCAGCACCTGCGGATCATACTGCAGACTTTGAGAGAGCACCAGCTTTATGCAAAATTCTCTAAGTGCGCATTCTGGTTGGACAGCGTGGACTTCTTGGGTCACGTGATTACACGGGATGGTATATGCGTAGACCCGAGGATGGTCGAGGCCATTCGGAGTTGGCCTAGACCTACATCCGTTACTGAGATACACAGCTTTCAAGGACTGGCCGGCTACTACAGGCGATTTGTACAGGATTTCTCCCGTATTGCTGCACCTTTGACCGGTTTGACCCGGAAGGGGGTTCCTTTCGTTTGGACGGAGGAGTGCGAGCACAGTTTCCAATAGCTACAGACTTGTTTGACTACGGCGCCAGTGTTATCATTGCCTTCAGGATCAGGCGGGTTTGTAGTCTATTGTGACGCCTCACGAGTGGGGCTAGGGTGCGTATTGATGCAGCATAGCAAGGTGATCGCATATGCTTCCCGGAAATTGAAGAAACATGAACAGAACTACCCCACTCACGATTTGGAGATGGCTGCAGTGGTCTTTGCACTTAAGATCTGGCGACATTACCTCTATGGCGAGTCGTGCCAGATATTCACTGATCACAAGAGCCTAAAGTATATATTTCAGCAGCGAGACCTGAATCTCCGACAGCGCCGTTGGATGGAACTGGTGAGGGACTACGACTGCGAGATCTTGTATCACCCGGGCAAGGCTAATGTAGTAGCGGATGCTTTGAGCAGGAGGCCCGAGGGTAATCTATCATGTTTGAGTGCAGTACAGGGGCAGTCGTCAGCAGATTGGCAGATATTATGCGACAGCCGAGTGCAGTTCGAGTTCACGCAGATCGGGGGACAGCGTGCGCACGTTCGTGCATGCCCACAGTTGCTTGACCGTATATATGAGGCACGGTGCAGTGATGACCGTTGCTCAGAGATCATGGCACAGATTGGACAGGGCAGATTCTCCGAGTTCATGATCGATGATCAGGGGATATTACGATTTGGGTCTAGACTGTGCGTACCAGATGCTGAGGGATTGCGGTGCGATATTCTTGAGGAGGCACATCGATCGGTGTACAGTGTCCATCCCGGTTCCACCAAGATATACCATGATATGAGAGAGGTCTATTGGTGGGACGGGACATCGCAGATTTCGTATCAAGATGCCTGACTTGTCAGCAAGTCAAGGCCGAGCAGCAGAGGCCCGCAGGAGAGCTACAGCCGTTACCCATTCCGGAGTGGAAATGGGAACAGATTTCGATTGATTTCGTTATGGGTCTACCCAGGACTAGGCGGGGGTATAACTCTATTTGGGTGATCATGGACTGTTTGACGAAAGCGGCTCACTTCCTGCCGGTGAAGACGACCTTCGGATTTGCTCAGTATGCCCAGATTTACATCGACGAGATTGTACGACTGCATGGGGTCCCGACATGTATTGTGTCTGACCGAGGCACCCAGTTTACCAGCCGACTATGGCAGAGACTTCAGGAGGCTTTGGGCACTCGTTTGAGTATCAGCACGGCATTTCATCCGCAGACCGACGGACAGTCAGAGCGGACCATTCAGACTCTCGAGGACATGCTCCGAGCATGCGTTTTAGACTTTGGTGGTAGCTGGGATCATCATTTACCCTTGGTGGAGTTCTCCTACAACAACAGCTTCCAGGACACTATTCAGATGGCACCTTTTGAGGCTTTGTATGGGAGGAGATGTAGATCGCCCGTCTGTTGGACAGAGCTCAGTGAGAGCAGTATTTTAGGGCCACAGATCGTACAGGAGACGACTGAGAAGATACAGCTGATTCGAGACAGGATGAGGACAGCTCAGAGCAGGCAGAAATCCTATGCTGACAGACGCCATCGCAGATTAGAGTTCGCAGTTGGCGATCATGTTTTTCTAAGGGTCTCTCCAATGAAGGGAGTGATGAGGTTTGGACGAAAGGGGAAGCTTAGCCCCAGATTCATAGGTCCTTTTGAGATCCTCGAGTGGGTGGGCACGGTGGCATATCGTTTGGCTCTTCCACCCAGTCTTTCGGATGTTCACCCCGTCTTCCACGTGTCGATGCTACGCAGATATCTTCATGACCCTTTCCACACGATCAAGCATCAGACAGTACAGCTTGAGCCCGACCTTTCGTTCACCGTGCAGCCAGTTGAGATATTGGATCGGCAGGTGAAGAAACTTCGATCAAAGGTCCTGCCGTCTGTGAAAGTTCTTTGGCGCAGCCCGAATGGTGAGGAGATCACTTGGGAGGCCGAGGGAGAGATGCGGAAGAAATTCCCTCATCTCTTTGAAGGTACGCATAGTTATATATTTTAAATTCGGGGACGAATTTCCATAAGGGGGAGACTGTAGCACCTGAGGTTGTGTTTAGTGGTAATTGTGTGTTATTGTGTGGTTTTTGGTAAAAAGTTTACCAAAACGGGTTTCTAATAATTTATCTGGTTTTATAGTTTTTTTTGTAGAATTTTATCTCCACCGCACACACTTGTGCACGTTAACTTAGGGTTAAGACTAAGGTTGCCATGTAAATGAACTTGTGGGTTAACCATATTTAAGACAACCATGGTGGTCTAACACATTTGATTAAGCTAATTAGATTTAATTAGGGGTCTTTGGTTTTGTCCAAAGATGATAAGGGTTGGGTTGACTTGGGTTGAGGAGAGAGAGGGCATGATGGGTGTCATGTTAGCATTTAATGAGAGAGAGAGAGAGAGGTGGCTCTAGGATTGTGTCACACCCCATTCTTTTCAAAACTTTTTACTTACATTTCAAACCCTTATCACTCACATCCTTCTCACTCACACACATCACCAATACAACAGTAGCTGCTGTTTCAGCAGCAGCCCCATCTTCAAATCAGCCACACTAGCCTTGCATCATTGCAAACAACAGCTGCAGTCTTGAAACCAACAGTTGCAAACCATAGGCTCATCAGCAGCCCTAACTCCATATACAACCCTCACACAACAACAGCAGCACAACACCAACACAACCTCAACCCAAATCTACCAGCTGCTGTAGCAAGCAGCTTCAGCATCAGCAGCTGAAGCAGCAGCCTGAACAGCAAAAGCAGCAACTAACAGCAAAACATTGATGCACTTGAAGCTGTAGAAGCAGCACTCCAGCCGCTCCATTCCCTCATCCTCTTTCCCTTCTACTTTTTGTGAGGTACCTAGAGGGTATAATTTCTACACTCGTGCTTTGTTGGCTTAGTTGTGTCGATATTGTGTCAATTAGTGGAAAAATATGAGATTTTGATCTTGTTTTGGTGATTGGTGTGAAGCTTTGTTAAGTGATGTTAGTGTTGGGTAGACTAGCCTAAGTAAGTGTTGTTAGGGCCAAATTAACCTAGGTAAACCCCAGATTACACTAAAATACCCTCAGCTTTCAAATTGTACAAAACTTGACGTTTTTTGAGCAAAACTTAGCTTTTTGAAATCTGCTGTTACCCCTGTAAGTTCAGAATGAAATTGAGTGGACCATAGCCTACAGGTGACACCCTGACCCCACCACCAGAGCCCGACCCCACCATTCCAACCCACGGCCGCCGGAAAAATCGTTCTGGCCGCAAATTGCGGCCAGACTAGAGAGATGGGTCCCAGGGTTTTTAGGGTAGGTGTCTGCTACATTTTGTAGGTCTCTGGTATATATAGATTTGTAATATTCTAACCTGGGTAAAATCTGGGGTAGTATATCGTTTCCTGGTGTTTTCAGTTTGCGCGATACGCGAGTGAGTCTGGTGATTCAGCGTATCGTGGCGTGTCAGGTTAAGTTTTAGACGCGCACCCACACGTTCCAGCATATCGCACACACGCGCGTTAATTCGCGACACGAGTTTCTCGTTTCGTTCCGATATCGCGTTTTACGAGATTTTGATTATATTGGGATTCTTGTATAAATTCCAGGTTCGCAGGCGGGTACGTCAGACGCCGCCAGAAAAGGGAAGCAGGTGGTCAGCTATACTTAGCACGCGACCAGGTGAGTAGATTTAACATCTACGGGGAAATCGCCCGTATGGCGTTAAGCTTTAGGGCGTAATAGGATGTTAGTTTTATGTGTTCATGCAGACATACTAGAGTAGCATACCTCCTTATATATATAGATATACTGATAGTATAGAACACTGCACTGTCACTAACGGTCCAAGTTGCACGAGCACGATTTATATGCTACACTCACACCGTTAGTGATTGCCATGACACTCACATTATAGGATTGCCATAAACCGCATATTTGATTCTGCTTTGTTGACATTGTCATGATTTGCCGCATACTATCATATGTATATTCATACCATGCACACTGTATACGCACTTTTGTGCGTACCTTCATTGATATATCACTACTTGGTCATATATGCATCATATGTCTACAATAGTGCACATGTACATTGCTACATTCACTTTGCATACTTATCCATTCGCACATCCATACCTATACACATATTCATATGCTACATACATGGATGATATTGACTTGATTTAAAACTAAGGGACCGCAAGCGATATTTTCAAAACTAGATCTTTTAAAAGAGCGGTTTTCCCTTTCTTTTACTCTTAGCGTCATACGACACATTGCATGGATTTACGCATTGTATTTGATTTATGTGATTTCTGGATTTGGGAACCGGAGGACTATTTTAAGAAAATACGCACTTTTAAAAGAGCGGATTTCTTGATTTATGGACGGACGCCCCATACTGGAGGATTTGCATGTCGATGCTGGACACGGCTGATTTTATGAGATTTCGAGTGCCGATGTTGGGCACTCACGATTGTATGAGATTCACAGGGTTTGAAGGCCGATATGGATGACGTCGCCTGAGTTTTACTGGGATTTGGGTGTATTGATGGACACCGGTCATTTTTCCACGTTGATATTCCGTGTAGACACTATTTGTTCCCATGCTCAGCAATTAGTATTTGACATCTCATTCTGTACCTATTGTACCTGATATAGTACACATGCTATAAATGATTATCGCATACCCGACTCATGTTATATAGGGTTGTTAGATTCCATATCAGACATGATTATTGCATATCTTGCACATCATATGGAGAAACTTTTAGATTGCACTTGTTGCCTGATGTGAGCATTCAGCTCATCATATAGATGTTATCTGTTGGCATAGGATTAGAGTATCGCAGCACGTGCATACTCGCGATTACCTTTATATGTTATCTACTATTCACGAGTTGGCAACTCACCCCCGTTGTGCCACAGTGCTTGCAGGTTGCCCTTTGGAGTAGTCGCGGCTGGCTGTTTACCGCATCTTTTGACACAGATACCATTGCTGAGGCGTGTTAGCCTCTTGCTATTAGGTGGGTTTTGTACGGTATCTGTTTACTTTTTAGTTGCAACTTGATGCATCTAGTACTCTCCATCTACTTTCATGTATTGACTTAGAGACAATTGTGAGGACGATGTATGTTATTTGTATTCTGGTGTCGAGCTCGTTGTGAGCCGACTTTACTTATGCAGTTTTATCTTTTATGATATTTGTTTTCACTTTGCTGCTCATTCTTCGCTTCGGCGTCGCATATTATATTATGGTGATTGCTCCGCCGTTGGGCGCAATTCTCCCATTGAGATGCTCTATTTATTTCACATGTTACTTTTACTTATATCTCGCCTTTTACCCGATTTCGGGACAAATTTTTGGTAAAGGAAATGTTGCTAAAATTATTTAAATAATAACTTGAAGCTAAAAGGATTTCTACTAAACAACTTAAGGTTTTCTAAATGTTTTAACAAATATTCTAATAAATGTTTTAACACACCAAATTTTAATGGATTTGATTTCTGGGTTCGGCTTACTTAGTCACGTTACGCCTGCAGACGTTGCGTGGTTAAGTGCCGGTCATGGGCCGAACTTTGGGTCGTGACACTATGTCTCTCTTAATCTCAAGTTCGCGGAGAAAGCCATCTCCCGAAATGAGCAATACCTGTCTTAGAATATGTCTGGATATCTGATGGGACTCAGTTCACAAATGAACTCCAAATCCAGCAAACTTCTTAGACTGTATTGTTAACTGAATTTAATCAGTATGCTGCACCATGCCTCCCTCAATATCTGCCTGGACCACCTGTCCAAATTACTGCCCCTCGTCAGAGGGAAAACTAAAACTCTGATAGTCACTCTGTCATCCAGGTCACCTTGGAAGCGTGGAATGATAACTGTCTTCCGAAGGTGGCCATCGTTATCATATCCCTAGGACATTCACTTATGTTCTAAAACTGCTTCCGAACTTTTCTCCAGGATTGGATTAATATCTCAACTTAATGCATCTAGTGCAAAAACAACATCTGGTGTGGTACTTGACATCTCATGATTGACTCAATTGCCTAAGCAAGTGATATGCCAATCATGCACATCCCTCTCCCCTTTAGTCTAGAAGACACCTTTAGAGAGGGTGACTCCATCACCTACAGGTTCACTATCATGCCAGGACTCGTCTATTCTAAAATACCTTTAGAATACTGTCTAAGTACCCAGATTGGGAAACTACCCAAATCTAGATCTAAAATCATAGATCTAGTGACCAGAATGCCTGATATTATATCCATAACCTATATGGAGAAACCACTATGTGACAACCACAGTATAACCAATCATAGTATAGGAATTTCACTTCCTACCATGTGTATGTCATCCAAATACCAGGGCATCACACCCTACTACCTTTTTAACAGATCCATCCCTTATTCTAATGAAGTCATAACCTATGACTGTCACATAAAAAAGAGACGACCTATCTCCGCTATATCTGCTTTAGTCTATAAATAGACACAAGCTACTTGTCCACTATACTTCCGCTGCTCCTACTGACTACGATAACCCTCCGGCAGAGTCATATACGCATGCACTTCTAAAGCTAGTTTAGAACGACGCTATACCCATCCTCCTGCCGGTTCTCATCGTCTAGAACAACAGTAGTGTCAAGTCTGGGTAATCAAGAAACTCCCTGACACCGTCTTTTAGAATACCGAAGTACCTCCCGGGCGCCTGAGGTTACCCACCATATCTACGGAGTGGCTAATGGAATGTCAAACTTGATTGAATCTTTAGGTTCTTATAAAATTTTCAGTAATCGTTTGCGGTTCTGGAATCACTTCCAGTTCTACCATACTCCCTCTACTGTTTTCTGAAAAAGTCCATTTTACTAAAACTTTGGCGAGTCAAGAACAATATCACTAGTCTTCCAGATGGTAGAAAGTTAACCCTCGTCATATGCTGGGATAACCCACAAACTGCCATTACAGAAACGTGCCTTGAGTTATCCACAGTCTGGTTTTAAGCATAAGCCGGACAACTCCATAT
Source organism: Agapanthus africanus (assembly GCA_030015575.1). Taxonomy (NCBI): domain Eukaryota; kingdom Viridiplantae; phylum Streptophyta; class Magnoliopsida; order Asparagales; family Amaryllidaceae; genus Agapanthus; species Agapanthus africanus. The sequence continues at coordinate 130,506,570 of JASDDO010000018.1, forward strand.
ACCTTAACATCGTTAAGATTTGATCCATTCTATATACAATATAGAAACAAAGGCACTAATATAATTGGAACCAGATTTAAATCATGCAGCTGTCTCCAGTGTATGTCAACTAAATAGAGAGAGGCCGATCAGTATTACTCAACTTCGGAGTGCATCCAATTATGAGTATCCTGAAAGAGAAGCAAGTTCTCAAAACCATTACTATCTACTGAATACCTAATGCAAGTATCTACATCTTCGATCACCATGAAGAATCCTGATACTTGCAACACATGGTTCTCTACTTTATTTTTGTACCTATAACTTCTCAAAACTTAGACCTTGTATTTCTACGAAACACTAGTCTAAAAACTAGAGAAGTCACAAGTAAACAGATTATAGTATGAGGACCAACCCCTCTATCCAAATGGAGACTGGACTATATATAATACTTTGTATAAGTCCCCTGAGTTGAATAACTCAAATCCTGTGCGTCGTAGGTTGAAAACTGTACTTATGGTTAAGAGGAATTACACCGCTGTTTAATGCTCCTTACCTAACCGTCAACTGATATAAGAAAATGTGATGGACATTATTTCAAAAAGTAATATCTCACTTTATAAAATAAACGTACAGATATATCAGTTTGAAATTGGTGCACAACAACGGATATTCAAAACCAAATATTTGCCGTCCGGCAAAAACCCAGGCGATTTCCTCAAATATCACCAATTACAACGAATCCCGATATAATGAGGATGATCACCTAATTCCCAATAACTTACTCCCACTCATCATCTATAAAACCATACAGATGTGAGAATCAAACCTGGTAAATACATACCCTGGAGCAAGGATATAATTGGGAAATCGGTTTTCTATTAACATCGCATAGTGAAACTGAAACATAAAAATGTTTCGAAGGGGTATCCGGGTATTCCTAGTAATGCCTCTTCCATTATCCGATTCATGACTGTAACCGTATATTTCGTTGACATCCCTCCAAATCCCTTTATATGTCTTTACTCATTACCTTCTGTACACCACCGTCAGGCTAAATGGTTTTCTTCCTTCCCTACCGTTCGACACCAGCCTATGGTTTGGAAGAAGACTAACCAATAAGCGTAATAGGTGTACTGTCCTAATCTTAGGAGCACTCCCAACCTGAGAGAAGGTAAAGATAAAAGACAACTGAATGAACCTTATTCTATTTCTCCTGAACCAGACTCCATCCTCGAACTGGAACAAGTTCCTTCAAGTTCGTATATAACCATACGATGGATTATCCAATAAACTATGGATCTTCGTAGTAATACGGGGTGTTCTAGAAAATGACAAAGGTGAAGTAGGAGTGGCGATGAAATACGTGGTTTGGTCGTGAATGATAGCAGTCGCAATTTACTTTGCCCTCTTTCTAATCTCTTTATTTTTCTTTACTTATTACCATCTGCACACCACACTTAGGCTAATTGGTTTTCTTCTTTTCCTACCTTTCGGCACCTGCCTATGGTTTGGAAGAAGACTATCTAATAAGCGCAATAGGTGTACCCTCTCCTAATCCTAGGAGCCTTCACAACCTGGGAGAAGGTAAAAGGAAAAGACAACTGAATAGTCCTATTCAATCTCTCCAGAACTAGAATCCATCTTTGAATCTGGAACAAGTTCCTTCGAGTTCGTATGTAACTATACGATGGATTTATCCAATGGAAGTGGATGTTCGTAGTGATACGAGGTGTTCTGTAGAAATTCAAAGGGTAAAATAAGGAGTGGCAATGATGTATGCAACTCAGACAATCCAAAAGCCAGTGTTTTAAGAAAGTTCGGTTAACTTGGTCACTGAGTCATAGTCCAGGGTCAGGTCATGGTCGCTGCCAAAGAGAGAGAGAGAGAAAAGAAACACTCTGCGTGCACTCTAACCTAGATCAGAATGGTTAATCACTTTATTTAATCAGGATGTCTCCCACTGTATCCTCAAATTCTCCTCCAAACCTGAAAGAAGAATTAATCGAGATCACCCGAGGAGTAAACCAACTCATCAGTAGGAATCGGGATCCAACTTTCATCGCATGATAACGTGAAGGAATCCACTCACGTTATCACACTCCAGAAGGTATGCGCATGCCTGGCAAGTTTCAGTTTCTTTAGAAACTCCCGATGTGGTTTTACCCCATGCTCTTATGACCTTGACGAAGTCCAACATATCATAAGTCACATGTTAAGTTCTACCCGTCATTATCCCGGTTAATTTGAACCCACACATACATACCCTTGACGAAGGCTAAAATAGTAGTACGACTGTCCCAAACCAACGCATCTATCTATGGAACAGAAAAGTAACAAATAGCTAACATACACTATGCCTAGACGAAGGACAACATACATAGCATGAATACTAAGTGCCACCTGTCTGAAATGATGGAGGGCTACGGATGTTTTTTGGTGAAAAACCTTTAACGTAATGAACCTGATATCGTTGAAGGAACCTGATAGCTTTTTACAAATATATAGCGGTGAAAACCTTTGCTAAAGAGGTCACTCCCGGTGAAGGGATCTCGGCTCTTTCCTCGTAGAATGAGGTGCAGGATATTCCAACTGAATACCACGATACAAAGCAAAAAGTAATCGACTATAATGAAGTTATTACCCTGATGCAATCCACTGTCCAAGGGGTCACTCCCGATGAAGGGATCTCGGCCCTTGCCTCGTTGAATGAGGTGCTGGATATTCATAACCGAATACCTCTGTGCACAACAAAAGAGAACGTCCTTGTAATAACAGCTTTTTGAAAATTGTTCCAACAACATCGAATAGGTCTTTTTTCCTTGCATTGATCTGAATCAACGCTGTCCAATCAATTAATCACACCACAAAAGAACGAAAATATAATGTACGTATATGCCATCTGCATTCGCCACTGGGTCCCGTCATCACCCGTTAGGTTACTTAACTAACGACAGAGCGGTGACTGGACTAGCGCGGGTGTAAAACATATACAACATCTACTAGTATACATATAACACTATACAATAATCGCTCCAGGCGTGATAAATGCAACATCACAGAAAAGCAATAAGTATCACAGAACAATATAGATTATCTGGGAGCCCCGGGTTTCCTTTGAGCAGCAACTGAAACCCGACGTTCCCCGGTCGTGTGGATAGCTTGTGCAATGAAAAACTAGACCCCTATGAGTGTGGAAAGTTACCCACCAAAACCTGAAGCGAGGCAGCCCCCTTCAGCAAAGTGAGTGGACCACCCAGTAATTCACGGAATCCGTTATCTTGAGCACCCCTCCTTGGGTCAACCTGTACCCTCTACGAGTGTGGCGAATAGCCCACCAATTCTAGAGTGAATCCCCCTCCGTCTCAAAGCCATGAGACGCGGGCCCGTTTCCTTCTAAAACCTGGCGATCCGTGCACTCCACCGCGGGGTAATCCTCGTACAGAAATGAAAATATGTACAACGGGTACATCGACCTCAACCCGGTCGTGCCCAAAAGAATAATATACAAATAGGCAGTGACGGCAGTCCACATGTCGGACGCTCGCCCCGCGATATCAAATGTACAAATAATACTAAACTGTACTAACATTTCATGCAAGCTATCCACCACGACAATCCGCAACATCACAGCACAACACAGAACATCAACGTGAATGTCACGTTCACAAACCCGTCTAAAAGGACTATAGCGATTAGACAAGTTATACCGATCAAATGACATTCACGGTCGCAAAAAAAAAATGTATGTACTGTAAACTTTAAACAATGTTAGATAATACTGACTTCAAAATAACCCCCGAATAGCCCCAAACAACTAGGAAAAACCATGTCCAAACTGGGCTAAACAAACAATACCACTGAACCAAGATTCCAGAGACCAGACAACACCTTAAAAACGAAGCCCTGAAGCCACCAAAAAACCGGCCTGCTCGGATTTTAGCACAATGTGCTCGGCCAAAATCCGATGGATTGGTCTCGTTTTTGGGGTACTGTCTAATGGTCACTTAAGTAGTCTTCTACAGTTGTTTAAATAATTTTTGAAGACACTTTTTAAATCGACAGAAACTGGAATGCAGTGTGCAGTGTATCGGGTTTGTTTCGATTTCGATAGATTAACATTGTCTAAACAAGCTAGCAAAGGGTTAATGGGTAGGCTCTGATAACATGTTGGGCAACGGCAGCGCCCCAGCTGTCAATCCGAGGCCAAATGCGGAACAAAAACTTTTGAAACTCGGCGCTACCGCAACCGATAACCCGGATCAAACCATAAACCGTTAACTAGCAATCTATAAAGAGAGTTCAGAGATTATACCGATCGATCCGTGTCCTTCAATTTTCAATCTCTTCGCCAAGCTCGTTGCGGCTGCCCCCGAACAAACTCGCTCTCCGATCTCGCTAGTCGAAGTGGCTCCACGTCGAGGATTCTTTATACGGGCTCTCGCTTCAAACCGAAGAAACTCGGACATGAAGTTTGCTAGCCGACATGTCCAAGATGAAGTAGAGATAGTGTGTGATTACTTTGTCTCAATACACTCTAGGATTCTCAACGCATGAGAGGGATAGAGTGGAGGTTGAAGAAGAAGCCATGAGTGAAGTGAAGAGATGTGAGCACCAGAAAAGCTAGTGAAGAAAAATGGCAATGCTATATTGTGAGATATTTTGTGAGAGCTCACTTTAAAACTCAAGACCAAACCACAACCTCATGTGGCTGCCCTCTCTTGCTCCTCCAAAATATCCCATACCCAAAACAATAAAGAAATGGACATGGCACAAAAAATCACACCATGAGTCACCAAAATAGCACATGCCATAATCAATGCCCTAGGCTAAAACTTATGCTCACAATTTCCACCTAATTAAACTTCAAACCAAAAGTTTAATACAAAAAGAAATGGCATCAACTAAAGTAAACTCGTGACGGATCACAAGAATAGCCCTCATCCGTATATACATACCCGCATCCGTATTCCGACTGAATACGAATACTACGAGACGAAAGTAATCCAACAATATAATACTAGGATCCGGCATAAACCAAATCCCACTAGTATGATCCGTCCGATCATGATCCGTACACAAGTGCACGTATATGATCGAACCCTGCCATAAAACCATACGGCCTCAACAAAGTTTCGCCCGAACTTGGGAAATTTTCTGTGGGGGACTTTAAAGACTCGTCAATATGCTAGTAGTGGGTTTAACCACAAGCACGTCAGTGGTACTAGCTGTACATAACGGCTTCCCAGGTATTGAGAGAAAGGGAGGCCGACGAGCGAACTCATCATGGAACCCTACTGAGCCTATCTGTGACAATCACCGTACAGTCCGGTCTTTTCGTCTAAGAGTATCGCATATCGGGCCTAGAGGGATGGTCAATGTCAGACCCCCAATAGCGGTATAAATCGTGTCGGAGTGTAGCCCAGAACACCTTGAGAAACTACTGAAATACCTACCAGTAAATCTCACTTGCCTTGGCCAAGGACTTTGTGTAATGGCTCTCCAGACACAGCGCGATATCAACCCCTAATACCGGGAGAGAAGAATCTTGTCTAACCGCCACTGCCTCCAAGTGTTTCAGGACTGCACCCAGTTACTACTTGTTTGCACGACTCCTTTGAGCCGTGGTAGGGTAGCAATCAAAGAACAGTGGGAACACACTTGAGGAAATATGGCAGTGTCAAGTCAACGGACTAAGCGGTACTCATGTCACCTGGGAACTGCTCCTGACGATAAGTTTAGTACCAATCAGCAGTGCCCCTGCGAGTCCATCCGGTGTACTCATAACCCAATGAGAACCTGTATACTATCTTAGGTGAACCAACTGACACCAATGGCTTTTGAGACCAACCACCGCCCCTCGTCGGGGTCTCGATCCGTATACACTAGTCTACTATCGGAGTATCGATGCCCAGTCTCGAAACTCCCATGACTAGGGACACTTTAAGGATGTGCTTATAGACTACCCAACTCTCACGTATATGATCGCCATCTTACTTTTAGTAGTCAAGCAAGAATCATATGGTCTCTATCAACATGTAATAGTGATATGTAATGTAACCTAAAGCATGTACACGATGATAAAGACAAACCAGATAGCATACTATCATCTCGAGTAAGACTGTTCTACTGGTATTGGTCCTCCCTCAATCATTGCAATCACGTGCATGTGATCTAATAATTGACTTGAGGGCACTATAGCCAACAACAATTCTCTGTTACTAACACACCCGAAGAAGATACATCAACATGCTTATTCTTCGTCTGGGTGGCGTGGCAATCCGGATATTCCCCTATTTCCTGCTCGGACTTATAACACTTAAAAGTTAGAGCGGAACCAACGTTCCCCTGCTCAGTATAACAAGCAGGTTCGGTCAATACATCCATATTATTATCTTGATTAAGGCGTGGCATTGGTCGCTACTAGGAGAGAGAGAAGGATAATTACTTTGCGTACGCTCTTTGCAAGATTAGATTGGTTTATTATCTTATCTAATCAGGATGGCTCCCACTGTTTTTATCAAATCTTCCTTCAAATCCTAAAAGGTAAGACCAGCCGGGATTAATTACTTTGAGGGAGGTTCCCCGTGCTTTCGCACGGACCTAATTAAAATAAACCACGTTTTCCCTGGGGCGTGACCCCGTTAACACCTTTCTAGACACTTACTTGATTGGCTAATTGTGATGTGTAAAACTCTCCCAGTAGTAACTCCTACTTGCAGTAGGTATCGGGATCCAACAGTCTCATAGAAGGTATGCAATCTCATTGCAAATTTCAACACTTGAAATTCCCGATAATACTTTTGCCCCTAGCAACTTATGACCTTAACATAGTCAACAAATCATAAGCACTAGCCAAGTTCAACCTGTCATTTCCTGATTGAATTAAACCTACCCGTACGACCCTTAACATAGTCAACAAAGTCGCACGACTACCCTAATCCAATCGCATCTCATGCTTTAGCTAATAAGCACTAATTAGCTACCGCACACTACGCCTTAATATAGTCAACAAACGTAGCACGAATACTAAGCAGTACTTATCTGAAATGACGGAGGGCTACGACAGGTTTTTAAGAAAAACCTTTTGTGTAATGAACTTGATATCGATGCAGAATCGAGTGATTTTGAAAAGGAGTGTTTTTGAGGATTTTGCTAGTTTTTCTAAAGAGGTCACTCCGGTGAAGGGATCTCGGCTCTTTCCTTAACGAATAAGTTGCTGGATATTCTACAAGGAATACAGCTATGCAAAGCAAGAACTTAAAAGGCAATCAAAAACAAAACCGAGTGGATTGTAGCATCTGCTAGTTTCGCTAAAGAGTTCACTCCCGGTGAAGTAATCTCGGCTCTTTCCTTATCGAATAAGGTGTTGGATATTCTACAAGGAATACCGCTATGCAAAGCAAAAAACTAGAGCTACTCTTTTTGAAAATTTGATTCTACAACATCTTTTAGGTTTCTTTTCTTTAATTAATCTCATTAATGAAGTCCCATCAATTATGTTTCCTAAGCATCACAGAAGAAACGAAAATACAATGTACACTTATGCCATCCGCATTCGCCACAGTGTCCCGTTATACACCATTAGGTTACTTAACTAACGGCATAGCGGGGCGGGACCAGCGCGGGTGCAAAACATAAGCAACGTTTATTATATATCATATATACAATAATAAAGCATTCGTCTCACGCATATAAAGTGATCACATCATAGAATATCAGCAGCAGAAGATAACATATGAAATATTGGATATACTAGGAATTCCGTGTTATAAATTAAGCCAGTATAAAACACGGATTCCACGGTCGTGATGAATAGCCAAACCCACATCCCTAGACCCCTACAAGAGCAGCAAGCAACCCTACCAATTCTAGAGTTAGGAGACCCGGACTCGACTCCTCGAGATGGTCTCCCACTGGACTCTAGAACCCGGTTACTTGTGCTCCCCTCCTTGGGTCTATCCTAATGCGGAAAAGTAAATAATATACAACAATGGTGACATCATCCTCAACCCGGAAGTGCCCCCAATTAAAGAATATTACATACAATGAATTTTACATGAATGAAAATAAAAACTCTCATCTCACATAAAACCCCCTGGCTATTCAAAACACGACGATCCAATATAACATATCCAAGCAACACATAACATCATATGTCATCAAATAGCTAGACGATGTTAAACATTCCGATCGAATCAACAAACACCCAAAATTTCCCAAAATGCTCAACACTTGAGCGCAGTTTAAAAATACTCAGAACATGCCATAGTACCTATGGACCAACCGTAGAAGGGCCAACCCTTGCCTCACCTATGGCGCCGCGGAACTACCGCAAACCCGAGGGTTTGGCGGCGGTTTTTACGGTCATAGAATCGAGTTAGGGTTTCGTTCTTCTAGAGGGTCCATCGAATCACTTGCACGATATTTGAATGTTCATTAACTTGGAAAAAATCCAACTCTTGGAAAATTTACCGACAAGGGCTAAAGTGGGTATTTGATATCCGTTCGAACATTTTAACACCGTCTAAATAACCCGAAATATAGTTAGAATTACGACTACAAAACACTCCGAATTGCCTTTATAGATAATCAACATCTCATGAAATTTTTAGCAAAAACAAACAACACCTGAAACACCAAAACTCAGAGACCAGAACACTGAAAAATACGAAGCCCAAAAAACACCGTTTGGACGGCCTGCTCGGTTTTGGGTGTATGTGCTCGGCTCAAATCCGCCCAAATGAGTTTGTATTTGTTCAGTGTTCAAATTACATCTCATGTAACATTCTGCAGTTGTTTAAAAAAAAATTCGACGACTTTAAAAATTGACAGAAACTGTGTTTTAGTGTTTCAAGTTTCGGAGCAGTTTCGGTTTCGTAATCTAACAAACATTTTCTAAATCTTTAGCTTGGCTCTGATACAACTGTAAGGTTCCCTAGCACGACAGCAAGGTTTCGGGAGGCATCGTCCATGCCGTTTTCAAAAATTTGTCATGCTAAACACGCCTAATCCTAGAATCTTTAACTAGAGATTTAGACAATACCAAATGTAAACTACTTTACATCTAAAGAACAAGAATACAACCATTGTAGACGGTCCATCTCTTCACTTGCTCCGTGTAGTAGTCCCGCGACTCCGCTAGGCTTCTCTTGAGACTTTGAACGAGCTTCCTCCGATGACATTCGTGCCGAAGATGATCCACACGAAGTCCCTCCAAATCAAGCTATCTTTACACTAAACTCTTTAGCGTCTAAAACACGCTACACTTGATCACTAGTCAACTGTAGGATGGTGAAGTAGAGGATGTTAAGATCTCACTAGTTTGTGTTCAATATTCTTGATTCACATCACATGTGAGGGTTGAAGCTTGAGCCATGACAAGAGGAGGAGGAAGAATCTAGAGAGCAGCCATAGGAGCATCTCAAGATAATTGGCTCAGTGTTGAGAATGAGCTAGAATGAATACCATGTCTTGACCCCTCACTCATTCAAGCATGGAATTATGCAATATAAAATTGCAACCATGCTTGAATAGTGAGTCAAGATGAATAAACTAAAGTTAATCCCATGCTTGCAACCATGCTTCCACTTTCCACCTCATTTCTATTTTCACAAAAAAGAAATTTAAATGCCATGCTTCATTATATATATATATATATATAAAATGAAGAATAATTAGTGAGCTAATGATATTAGTTAATATATAATTATATCACATATAATATATATCACATTATTAAATCAACACTTGATCTAATAATCCGGTTATATCATATATGACCGACTAATATCATTTAACTGTATATCACATTATCGAATCAACACTGGATTCGACAATCTGGTTATATCACATATAACCGAACCGATAACAAATGACTGCCAGAATACAATACGGTATCACATACTCGTATGTAATAAGGCCCACACACATATCACATATGTGTCCTGTAGGGTTCCTAGGCACACTCAAGAGGTTACACAAGGCATCAACCATGCCAAAATCAAAATTTTTCCATGTGCCGAGAAACCCTAAGCAAGATCGTTAACTAGAGGTAAGGCGATACAAAGCAAGTTAACAGATTAACTACAAGTGAAAGCGACTACAACCTTTGTAGATCCGGCCCTCCACTTCTAAAGCTCCATGATGACGTCCCTCCGCTGCGATCATCGGGATCTTGGACTCTAGCGATGGTTTCGTCGGAGAAATGATCGAGCTAGGTCGTTGACTTCGGTACCGAAGATGATCTACGTCGAGGCGACTCTAACTCGAGCTCCATCTTCACTAGGTCATGAAACTTGTGAAGAAAACACCCCATACAACATGGCAAGTGGTAAAGGATGAAGAAATAGGAAGTGGGTTCACTTTGGATTTTGATTTCTCACTTGATTTCATCACTTGATATTTTTCAAGAAAGGTTTCTTCACTTGAAGAAGAAGATGAAGAAGATGAAAGAAAAATGAATTATCTCAAAAATAAATCAAGTGAAGTCTTCTCATATTGTAACCATGGGTGAAGTTAACTCATGTAGAGAGCAAACCATAGTTTAGGTGAGGGTTAGGACAAAGCATAAAGACAAAATGGTTATGACTTTGAAAAATGCTAAGAAGCTTCATGAAGCTTAAAGCAAAGAAAGAAAAAAGCCACCATTTTGTTTTTTTCAAAATAAATAAAGAAAATAAAACCCTAACCATTAACTAAACATGGTTTAAAGAATACACACCCAAGTTTGCATGTATCATCAAACATGATACAAACTAGTGCACAAACATATATCATATATACAATGTGCACAATCTAGTGAGAAAAAACAATCTTAAGTGAACCAATACTAGTTAATGTAAAGTAATATATCAAATATATAATTATACATTAAATCATTAAATCAACACTTGATTTAATGATCCGGTCATACTGCATATAACCGACTAATATCAAGTGTATCAATATATCAAATCAACATTTGATTCGGTAACCTGGCTATATCTTATATAACCGTCCGATGATACAAATCGTGAGAATAGAATTCAGTATCACATACTGGTATTATTCTCGGTCCCGCACATATCTCATATGCGCTCCTATTTCGTTTCACTTGAGCCAGGAAACTTCTGTGTAGGACTCTAAAGACTCGTCAATACGCCGGCAGTAGGTGATGGTCATATCAAACACCCACAAGCCGCAAGCGGTCTGCTAAACGTAACGGCCACCCGGGTATTGAGCGATCAGAAGATCAACGAGCAAGCCCGCTCACACTCCTGTGACTCAAACCAGTAACACTTACCGTACAGTCCGGTCTCGTCGTCTGATATGTCGCATATCTCGCCTAGGGGTGGTAAACGTCAGACCCCAATAGCTCGATAAGTCGTGTCGATATGTGGTCTATAACAGTTCGAGATGCTACTGATAACACTTACCAGTAAATCTCAGCAACCCTGGCCAGGGATTTCCGGTTATAGCCAATTGAACACAGCGCAACATCAACTCCCTATACCGGGAGAGACGAATCCCCTCCTATCGCTCATTGTCTCCATGTGATTCGGGACTGTACCCAAAAACCACCGTTTTGCACGCCCTCTTGGACGTGGTAAGGTGGAAATCAAAGAGCAGTGGGAATCACACAAGACACTATGACGATCCCGTGTCTACAGACTAACCTGTACCAGTGTCACCAGAGAACTGCCATCTGACGTAAGGTATAATACCATCTGGGAGTTCTCGACGAGTCCGTCCAGTGTACCCAGTCTCCACTGAGCACCCGTATATCATCTCTGATGTCAAACACCAATGGATATGGGATCATCCATCGCCCATCTGTATGGGTCGAGAAGGTATACGCTAGTCTACTCTGGTATATCGATGCCCCGTCTCGATAAACCCACGACTAGGGACCTTGAAGGATGTACTTATGGACTACCATGTCCCCACTAGTATGATCCACATCATAGTCCAGGTAGTCAAGTACACATCCTAAGGGCTTTACCAACATGTAACAGAGAGACAATCAGTGTACACGTTAAGATAAAGAGCAACCAGATAGCATACTATCATGTCGAACAAGAAAGTCCTCCCTATATATGTCCCAGCATCCACTACAATATACATCCTATGTACAGTAATGGCCTCTACGGCATACATATAACTAACAATCTCCCACTTGCACTAGGGCCATCTGTAGCAGTGGTTGCAGTATCTCATACTCAACCATCCCATAAAAGTCTCTTTCTGGGAAAAGGACTTTCTGAGTGGATCCGCCGTGTTGTCCTCTGAGTCTACTCTCCTAACCTCGATCACCCTGGAGATCAACTATCTCCATGATCAGGTGATGCTGCCTCAGAATATGTCTGGGTCACTGATGGGACCGGGATCCCTGGGCCAAAGCCACACTTCCATTGTCACACAATGGTAGGAACCTAGTTCATCTCATGAACCAATAAACACCCAAACTGCCTCTTTGGTAGTATCTTTGATAGCGATGTCACCAGCCTTTATCGTCTAGTTTGTCACGGTATCTAGCTTGGAACTCTTCCAACATACCGTCCCTCTACTGAGGGTAAAGACAATGCCTGCGACTGACATTCAGTCGTCCTTATCACCCTGGAACATTTCCAGTGATTCTCCCCAGGATCCATTGATACCATCTTACTACACCTAGTGAGAATCCTAACATCCATTTAGATCTATCTTATAGATCCAAAACCGAGGATTTAGGAGGTATCGCTTTGATCCTTTTTGGAGAATCCTTGTGATAAGTGGAGATTGACCGAGCGTAGCATAGGAAACACCTTCCCCATTAAGAGTATGTCATCCATGTACTCTACGAAGATCACCACCATACTCCCTACTACCCTTTTGTATATACAAGGTTCATCTACCATTTTGATGAAGTCAAACTCTTTGACTACCATATCAAAACAGATGTTCCAACTTCGCGATGCCTGCTTTATTCTGTAAAGCATCTTGCACATGTTTCCGCTGCACCCACTGTTTACAAAGCCCTCTGGCTATGTTCTTATAGACGTTCTCTTCTAAATCAATATTTAGAAAAGCAGTCATGACACCCAACCACCAGATATCGCAATCATGGTATGTAGCAATGGCAAGTAGGATCCAGATGGACTTAAGCATAGGCACTGGAAAAGGTTTCATCATTATCCACGCCTGGTCAATGACGAAAACCTTTAACAGGTCTAGCTTCGAAAGTCTCAACTTTTCCATCTACACCAAGTAATCTTCTCAAGATATACTTTCTCCTGATGGGAATTTAACCCTTCAGATATGGCAGCCAAAGTCCATACTTTGTTGGTGTATATGGGTTCCATCTCAGATCGCTAAGCATCCAGCCATTCTTACAGAGTCCCTACTCTCGATGGCCTGCTCGAAACTAGTTGGGTCATCATCTCATGATGCAATCCTCGCTCCCACTGTCATCGAGAAACCGAAGTATCTCTCAGGCGGATGAGGAACCCTACCAGATCGGCGGAGAGGCTGAGGTTCGTCGGGGACTCTTGAATCTTTTTGGTTCTGTCAAATCATCAGCTGCAGTTTTGTATAGCTGGAACCTTTCCAATTCTACAGAACTGACCTTGCCTCGATCTTGTCCGGATTTTGCTTTTGACATAGGCCGGACAATCCCAAATCTTAACTTACTTAAGAGATAGGCTCTTCCTATACCATATCTTATATGGAGTGGTAGGCACTGATTTGATTCGAACCCAATTCAATAGGTATGCCTCTTCTCAAGTGCATAACCCCTTAAAAGAAACAGGTGACTCAGTAATACTCATCATAGAGCACACCATATCATATAGGGTGCTATTGCTCCACCCTGATATACCATCGTGCTATGGTGTATACGGAGGAGTAATGCTGAGAGAGAATCTCATTCTCCTTTAGGATAGTCCAAGAATTCCGTGCTCAAGTATTCTCCTCCTTGATCTCAACAAAGGACATAATACTTATACCTGTATTTTGGTTCTCTACTTCTAACTTATATTCTGTGAATATCTCAAAAGCTTCGGACTTGTGTTTCAACAGGAACATATGTCCGAATCTTGAGAGATCATCAGAGAATGTAATGAAGTACAAAGAACCAGTCCTGGCATGTGTAGACAGGGGACTTTACATACATCATCATGTATCGGTCCCAAGAGTTTACTAACTCTTTCTCTGTTTCCAGAGCTATGGTTATCTTATCATTGTGACATGACCGGCAAGTTTCACAAGATGTAAATTCAAACTGATTTAAATATGCATCTAAAATGTAACTTAAGCTAGTCAGGTCACATTGATATGACCTAGTCTACAATGCCTCAAGAAGGATTCGTTCATTTCTGAACTCTTCCTCTTGTATGTGTTCTCTATACTAGGAACTGTAGTTTGATTTAGAACATCAATGGTTTTAGATAACGTACCTGAACCGATCAACTTTTGATATAGGAAATCTTCAAAACATTATCCAAGAATACAAAATTTTATCATTTCTTTACTAATAAAGAGACTGATATGATTTTGTATATCAGGTTCGGTATCTAATAACATTTGTTCAGAATCAATGTATTGGTAATACAGGGTGACAGTGACCAACAGACTTGGCTGCAACACTTGCACTGTTTTCTGTCTCATGAAACTTATCACCCGTTCTCAGTTCTCTATCTTTCTGTAGCCCATGTAACAAATTACATATGCGGGATCCTGATCTGGTATCAAATACCCAGGACGTAGAGGATACTGAGAAACGGTTCTATGTAATGAACATACCCGAAGGAGATGCATCTCATGCACTTTCTTCGTTTGGGCGGCATGGGAATCCTGGTATTCCCCTATTTCCTGCTCGGTCTTATAACAATTATAAGTTGGAGCGGGACCAACGTTCCCCAGCACAGTATAACAAGCGGGTTCGGTCAATATATCCGTTTTATTATCTTGATTAAGGCGTGACATGGTCGCTACCTGGAGAGAGAGAGAAGAAAACACTCTGCGTGCGCTCTTGCAAGATCAGATTGGTTATTATTTTATCTAATCAGGATGGCTCCCACTGTTTTTATCAAATCTTTCTTCAAACCCTAAAAGGAAAGACTAGCCGGGATTAATTACACACTACAAGTTCGCCAATCTTTCAGCCAGGCCAGTGCCGGTACTTTGAGGGAGGTCCCCCGTGCTTTTGCACGAACCTAATTAAAGTAAACCTCGTTTTCCCAGAGGCGTAACCTCGTTGACACCTTTCTAGACACCTACTTGATCGGCTAATTGTAATGTATAAAACTCTTCCAGGAGTAACTCTTACTCGCAGCGGGTATCGGGATCCAACTATCTCATAGAAGGTATGCAATCTCATTGCAAATTTCAACACTTGAAATTCCCGATAATATTTTACCCCTAGCGTCCTATGACCTTGACACAGGCCAACAAACCATAGTCTGCTAGTCAAGTTCAACCCGTCATTTCTTGATTTAATTAAACCCACCCGCACGACCCTTGACGCAGGCCAACAAAGTCGCACGACTACCCTAATCCAATCTGCATCATATGCATAAACAGATAAATACTAGTTAGCTACCGCACACTACGCCTTGACGCAGGCCAACAAACGTGGCACGAATACTAAGTAGGACTTATCTGAAATGACGGAGGGCTAGGACAGGTATTTAAGAAAACCCTTTGCGTAATGAACTTGATATCGTTGTAGAATCGAACGAATTTTAAATGGAGTGTTTTTGAGGCTTTTCTAGTCTTGCTAAAGGGGTCACCCCCGGTGAAGGGATCGTCGGCCCTTTCCTCATCGAATAAGGTGCAAGATATATCATATATACCGCTGTGCAAAGAAAAAACTATAGAAGCAATCAAAAGACAAACCGAGGGTTGTAGTATCTGCCAGTTATTGCTAAAGGGGTCACTCCCGGTGAAGGGATCTCGGCCCTTTCCTTATCGAATAAGGTGCAGGATGTTCTACAAGGAACACCGCGATGCAAAGCAAGAACTGTAGCTACCTGTTTTATTTTTGAAATTCGATTCCACAACATCTTTTAGGTTTATTTTCTTTCATTAATCTCATTAATGAATGTCCCATCATTTCAGTCCACCTAAACATCACAGATAAATATAACGTACGCTTATGCCATCCGCATTCGCCTCGATGTCCCGTCTGCACCGTTAGGTTAGGTAACTAACGCCAGAGCGAGGCAGGGCTAGTGCGGGTGTAAAACATAAGCAACGTCTATATAATATATCATATATACTATATACAATATCTATCTGAACATATCACATGATCACATCACAGATAACGCAGCAGAAAATATCATATGAAATATTGGATATAGTAGGACGTCCGTGTTTTATTTTGAGCCTGTATAAAACACGGATTCCATGGTCGTGATGAATAGCCAATCCCACACCCCTAGACCCCTATGAGAGCGGTAAGCAACCCTACCAATTCTAGGGTTAGGAGACCCGGACTCGACTCCTCGAGATGGTCTCCCACTGGACCCTAGAATCCGGTTACTTGTGCTCCCCTCCTTGGGTCTATCCTAGTGCGGAAAAGTAAATAATATACAAATGGTGACATCAACCTCAACCCGGAAGTGCCCCAATAAAAGAATATTACATGCAAATTTTTACATGAATGAAAAAGAAAAACACTCATCTCACATAAAAAAAACCCGGCCATTCAAACACGACGATCCAATATAACATATCCAGCAACACATAACATCACATGTCATCAACGTAAGCAAATATGCCCATCCCAATTGTCGTTGACATATAGCAACGAAACTGGCGATATCACATATTATACTTATGGTCGCAGAAAAGAAAGTGTAAAACTACAACAGTTGGAATCCGCAACCTCTTTAGACATCGCATGCCTAATCAAATGAATTCCTTAGATATCATATGCCTAACAATTATAAACCCCGCATTTTAGTCTCATTATCGAAAACTATTTTCAATATCAAGTTGGGCAATTCAACAAGATTCCCGATATCCTGAACGAATGCTCGTCGTAAACTTTAGTAGACGGCCGCACCCCTGCTACCGTCGACGAAGTACACTAAGGCGGAACACCGCTGCCGCGAGCACCCGAACGGATGCTTTCGGCGACGGGGTTCTCCTATAGTCACTTGGTTCAGGCTATGGGTCATGGCTATCTATTAAGTTTACCCGGCGAGTATCCGTGTATGCTACGTGATTGCGACGGACTTTTGATCACATCAAAATTCCGTGGCAACCGATCAAGTGAGACTAGACTGCTAGATTTATAACATTTAAATGTTGTTGATTCCAATTATTGTATCACATTCCAGATAAATAAAAAATGTTAAACTTTCCGATCGAACAATCAAACACCCAAGTTTTCCCGAAAAGCTCAACACATGAAATAAGTTTAAAAACATCCACTTCATACCACAGTACCAACGGTCCAGCCGTAGAAGGGTCAAGCCAACGCCTCACATGTGGCACGCCGTACTGCCCCAAACCCTAAGGCTCAAAGGGCAGTTCAAGACGGTCACATAATCGAGTTAAGGTTTGTTGTCTTCTAGAGGGTCCATCGCGTTACTTGCACTACTTAGAATGTTCTCAAACTACGAAAAGATCCAACACTTGGAAATTTCTCGTCAGGGGAAAACGTGGGTCATTCATATCCGGTCGAACCTTTTAACATGTTCTAAAATATCCGGAAAAACACAGACAAAGCTAAACAATCCGATCGAAACATCGAGTCCCCAAAACAACACAGAAAAACTCAACTGTTGAGCACAATTTAAAAATACCCATAAAACACAGCAATTCCAGAAATAAATTACAGTGCAAACCACGTGGCCTAACTCACCAATATGGCCACGGAACCGTCGCGTAAACCGGGGTGGGGCCGCGGTTCCGCAGCGCATTAGTCGAGTTGGGGGCACGTGCTGCACAGTAACTCCTACAATTCCCTGCTGAATTTTTTGGATATTTTTAATTCACAAAAATCCACAGTTTCAGAAAATGTACAGAGAGGGGTGTAATTTAGGGTTTCGGGGTTCGATCGGGTTTCTAACTTCGTCTACACTTCGCCTAAAGCTCTAGCTAGGTTCTGATACCACTGTAGGGTTCCTAGGCACACTCAAGAGGTTCCACAAGGCATCAACCATGCCAAAATCAAAAATTTTCCATGTGCCGAGAAACCCTAAGCAAGATCGTTAACTAGAGATAAGGCGATACAAAGCAAGTTAACAGATTAACTACAAGTGAAAGCGACTACAACCTTTGTAGATCTAGTCCTCTACTTCTAAAGCTCCGTGATGACGTCCCTCCGCTGCGATCATCGGGATCTTGGACTCTAGCGATGGTTTCGTCGGAGAAATGATCGGGCTAGGTCGTTGACTTCGGTGCCGAAGATGATCTACGTCGAGTCGATTCTAACTCAAGCTCCATCTTCACTAGGTCATGAAACTTGTGAAGAAAACACCCCATACAACATGGCAAGTGGTAGAGGATGAAGAAATAGGAAGTGGGTTCACTTTGGATTTGGATTTCTCACTTGATTTCATCACTTGATATTTTTCAAGAAAGGTTTCTTCACTTGAAGAAGAAGATGAAGAAGATAAAAGAAAAATGAATTATCTCAAAAATAAATCAAGTGAAGTCTTCTCATATTGCAACCATGGGTGAAGTTAACTCATGTAGAGAGCAAACCATAGTTTAGGTGATGGTTAGGTCAAAGTATAAAAACAAAATGGTTAAGACTTTGGAAAATGCTAAGAAGCTTCATGAAGCTTAAAGCAAAGAAAGAAAAAAGCCACCATTTTGTTTTTTTCAAAATAAATAAAGAAAATAAAACCCTAACCATTAACTAAACATGGTTTAAAGCATACACACCCAAGTTTGCATGTATCATCAAACATGATACAAACTAGTGCACAAACATATATCATATATACAATGTGCACAATCTAGTGAGAAAAAACAATCTTAAGTGAACCAATACTAGTTAATGTAAAGTTATATATCAAATATATAATTATACATTAAATTATTAAATCAACACTTGATTTAATGATCCGGTCATACTGCATATAATCGACTAATATCAAGTGTATCAATATATCGAATCAACATTTGATTCGGTAACCTGGCTATATCTTATATAACCGTCCGATGATACAAATCGCGAGAATAGAATTCAGTATCACATACTGGTATTATTCTCGGTCCCGCACATATCTCATATGCGCTCCTATTTCGTTTCACTTGAGCCAGGAAACTTCTGTGTAAGACTCTAAAGACTCGTCAATACGCCGGCAGTAGGTGATGATCATATCAAACACCTACAAGCCGCAAGCGGTCTGCTAAACGTAACGGCCACCCGGGTATTGAGCGATCAGAAGATCAACGAGCAAGCCCGCTCACACTCCTGTGAGTCCAACCAGTAACACTTACCGTACAGTCTGGTCTCGTCGTCTGATATGTCGCATATCTCGCCTAGGGGTGGTAAACGTCAGACCCCAGTAGCTCGATAAGTCGTGTCGATATGTGGTCTATAACAGTTCGAGATGCTACTGATAACACTTACCAGTAAATCTCAGCAACCCTGGCCAGGGATTTCCTGTTATAGCTAATCGAACACAGCGCAACATCAACTCCCTATACCGGGAGAGACGAATCCCCTCCTATCGCTCATTGTCTCTATGTGATTCGGGACTGTACCCAAAAACCACCGTTTTGCATGCCCTCTTGGATGTGGTAAGGTGGAAATCAAAGCACAGTGGGAATCACACAAGACTCTATGACGATCTCGGATCTACAGACTAACCTGTACCAGTGTCACCAGAGAACTGCCATCTGACGTAAGGTATAATACCATCTGGGAGTTCTCGGCGAGTCCGTCCAGTGTACCCAGTCTCCACTAAGCACCCGTATATCATCTCTGATGTCAAACACCAATGGATATGGGATCATCCATCGCCCATCTGTATGGGTCGAGAAGGTATATGCTAGTCTACTCTGGTATATCGATGCCCCGTCTCGATACACCCACGACTAGGGACCTTGAAGGATGTACTTATGGACTACCATGTCCCCACTAGTATGATCCGCATCATAGTCCAGGTAGTCAAGTACACATCCTAAGGGTTTTACCAACATGTAACAGAGAGACAATCAGTGTACACGTTAAGATAAAGAGCAACCAGATAGCATGCTATCATGTCGAGCAAGAAAGTCCTCCCTACATATGTCCCAGCATCCACTACAATATACATCCTATGTACAGTAATGGCCTCTAGGGCATACATATAACTAACATGTCCTACTTCGTTTTGCTTGAACCAGGGAACTTCTGTGTGGGACTCTAAAGAATTGTCAATACGCCAGTAGTAGGTGATGATCACATCAGTCACCTACAAGCCATCAGCGGTACTAGCTGGACGTAACGGCTTCACGGGTATTGAGCGATATGAAGATCAACTAGCATGCCTTTCCATAGTCTCCATGAAGCCTATCAGTAACACTACCGTACAGTCCGGTCTCTTTGTCTGATATGTCACATATCATGTCTAGGGGTGGAAATCGTCAGACCCCAGTAACGTGATAAGTCATGCCGATGTCTGGCCTATAACGGTTCGAGAAACTACTGATAACACTTATCAGTAAATCTCGGCAGCAGCCCTGGTCAGAGACTTTCAGTTATAGCTAATCGAGCATAGCGCAACATCAACCCCCAATACCGGGAGAGACGAAACCCCTCCTATCGCTCATTGCCTCCATACGACTCGAGACTGTACCCAAAATCCACCTGTTTGCACGTCTCCTTTGAGCGTGGTAGGGAGGAAATCAAAGCACGGTAGGAGTCGCACAAGACTCGATGACAATCTCAGGTCTACAGACTAACATGTACCAGTGTCACTAGAGGACTGCTATCTGATGATAGGTATACTACCACATAAGAGTCCTCGGCAAGTCATGTTCAGTGTACCCAGTCTCCACTGAGCACCCGTATACCATCTTTGATGTCAAACACCAATGGATGTAGGATCATCCATTGCCCATCATATAGGTCAAGAAGCGTATACCTAGTCTACTCTGGAATATCTATGCCCTGTCTCGATATTCCCTCGACTAGGAACAATTAAAGGATGTATTTGTGAACTACCCTGGCCCCACTTGTATGATCTCCATCATAGTTCTGGTAGTCAAGTACATATCCTAAGGGCTTTATCAACATGTGAGAGCAAGACAATATAAATACCAGTCTACATGTTAAGATAAAGGTAACCAGATAGCATACTATCATGTCGAGCAAGAAAGTTCTCTCTATATATATCCAAGCATCCACTATAATATACATCATATGTACAATAATGACCTCTAGGGCATACATATAACTTACAACACCAACTCAAGCTATCTCTTCACTAATTAGGGATTAGTGAAGATAACACCCTAAACTAAATGGCTAATCTAGTAGAGGATGATGATGTAGGATTTTTGCTCACTTTAGAATTCTTTTTCTCACTAATTTTCCTCATCTCTCCAAAACCTAGAAAGCTCTCTCTTGTTCATGAAGAAGATGAAGCCAATAATGTTATGGCTACCATGGGTGAGAAAATATCTCATATAACTCATGTAGAGACTTAACCATGGCTTAAGTTAATGGTTGGGTTAATAAATATCTATTGTAAAACAAAACTAGTAGTCTAAGTCAATAGTTCTACAAGCTTCCACTAAGCTCAACCATGTGACTAATTTCCAACTAATATTTGATTTACTTTAAATAAATAAACCCTACATTATCATGAGCATGGTGTGAGTCTCATACACCCATGAAGCATATGGCATCAAGCATGACACAAAAACAAACACAATTAATATATATCATATATATATTAAATGCGCAAGTGGGATTAAAAAAAACTTAAGTGAGCTAATATTAGTTAATGTAAATTAATATATCACATATATATAAAATTATACATTAAATTATTAAATCAACACATGATTGAATAATCATGTTATATCACATACAACCGACTAATATTATTTGTATCAACTTATCGAATCAACACTAGATTCGATAAGTCGGCTATATCACATATAACCGACCGATATCACATATCGCGAGAATAGAATACGGTATCACATACACGTATTAATCTCGGTCCCGCACATATCACATATGTGCTCCTACTTCGTTTTGCCTGAGTCAGGAAACCTCTGTATAGGACTCTTGTCATGACCCGAAATAAGCTCATGACCGGCACTTAAATCACGCCACGTCTAAAGGCGTAACGTAATTCAAGTAAGCCGAAACCCAGAAATCTAAACCTTTTTAAGAAAATAAAAAGGGTGAAGTTTTGAAATAAAGGTATAATGAAATCAAGTTTTCTTAAAGCATAGGAAAGGAACCTGAAAAATGCAAGTGGAAATTATTAGTTTGAAATCATGTTTCGTCTTTTAAAAATTTGGGCAGCACCCCTTTGTATATTTTGATCCAAAACCAAAAATACAAGATAATATAAAAGGCATCCCCAAGAGGGAGCTAGCTCTTCGCCAAACGGCGGATCACAACCACGCAGGTAATATAACAAGTATACGATGCCCAACGGCGAAGTTCACCACAAAAGATAAAGAAATATGCAAGACATCAAAATCACAAGTAGCGGAATACCCCTCGCTCTAAGTCTCGCAACCACAAGTCTCACTAAGTCTCATTACTCATACAAATACTATTTTTGATTGATGGAGTTGACTAGATACAATATGAAATGTAAATACAAGAGTGGGTACGATTCAAATGTCCCACCTACCATGCAAATCACCTAAATGTAGCTATGTGCCAGCGATGCCGCTATGGATCCATGCGGTCAACCTGCAAGAACTGTGGCACAACGGGGGTTAGTTGCAACTCGTGAATAGAAATATATCAACAGGTAGAAATCGAATAAACAACGACTCCTAGGTCAACTGTATCATAAAGTTAATACTATGATATCTAGGGTCACCATATCTGTATGTGTGCCAACAATGTAATCAACACCTATATGTATGTGGATATCATCCAATCATATGATCAATGTCTGTATGCATGCGAATCTCGTTCAACCATATAATCAATGCTTGTATGCATGCGGATCTCGTCCACGTGTCAACCAATGACACAACATCATTATGCATGTAAATATCATAAAAGTATATGCATGAAAATATGAGGATATAAATAAGCGTGTGTCCCTCGCGACACATCAAAATCATGGAACCTGAGTACCCAGTGTCGACACTCGAAAATATCATGAAACCCGTGCCCAGCATCGGCACGTAAATCCTCATATCTCTCGGGCTCCGTCAGTCCAGATCGGCCTTTGGGCTCCGACAGACGGGTCGACCCCTATCATCTCTCAACTCTGGTCGGTATCCTCCGGATAACCGCCAGGCCCAACCAATCACCAGTAGGTAGTGGTCCCTCTGCCAGGCTTATCATCATCCCCATGAAATCTCTCTCTCGCCCCGGGGTACCATATCGGGTCCACCATGAACCCGCAAACGGATCATCCTCCTTCTCAAATCGGGTTTCACATGTCATACGTCTCAAAACCGAGAAAACGCATGGTGGACGCACTGAAATTTCATATCAAGAGAAACCGGGTTTTTAAAACAATACATACTTTCTTTTGAAATGAGAACGGTTCTCAAATCCAGAAATCTCATGAACACAACATATTTCAATGCGTGTAATCATAAAGCATGATGTATGCGATATATAACAGAAATATGCACATATCGAGGGAAAACCTCTCTTTTAAATAAATCCAGTTTTTAAAGTATATCCTGCGGTTCCCAAATTCTCCAAAGTCCAATGCAACATCGCAGAAAGGTGCATATGTAACTATATCAAGTAAACTATGCAAGGAGTCATAGTATGATGCAGCAATCCTACTGTGTAGTGACATGGCAATTATCGATGATGAAGTGTGTGAGCCGGCAAATCTGTGTACGTGAAACATACGCATCATCGATAATGGTGTAAGTGTACTAGCATAGGTATATACAATGCGATGAGAATAACATGAATGCAGCATAAGGTAAATCATCAGCTAAAAGCTATAAGGTATACATATCTATCATATGTCTGAGCCGGTGAATCTATCAATCGGCATCTAGCCTCACAGCGCCATGTACGGTATAATCCATCATACGGTATCCTCTAGTCAAGGGTATGGATCAATCATCAAGTCAACTTATCACGTACGGAAAATCATCGTACGGCGGCATAAAACCAATAGGAATCCTATCAACCTTTACGACAATGAGGGTACGGACTTAAGGTCTCGCACGGCTTATCATTCAAGATTCACAACATTACATATATATCTATATACCTATGCCCCAGGTCACATCCATAACCATCTCATATCAGGGGACCGGCAAGGGTATCAATCATCTCAATTGACTAGCATCTGTATACCAACATTCTAAGTCAACGTTACACAACCTACAAGATGCGGGGAGGAGGAATAGGTAAAACAATTATTTTGTTTAAGGTAACATCGACTAACTTTACGGATCTTTGCTAAACCCTAACTAACAACTATCTAGAAGTGTTAAACTACTATGATAGATGATTATACCTCAAGATACTGGTCCTTCTTGTTTTTGTTGTTCACCTCCTCGTCGGCCTCCACGATGTAATAGAAGATCCACCCGAGAGTTCCTCCTCCAAGTTTTAACCTCTAACTTGAGGTAACTAAGTGGCTAGGATTGCTAATCCAAGTGACCTAGAAGATATAGAAATGGATTAAGGATCTATTAGTCTTTCTAACCTTTGGGATCTCAACACATGAGAGGATTAGGGTTAGGTTTAAGAAGAGGAGAGCTTGAGGAGAGAGAGTGTGTTTGTTAATTATGAATTGAAATATAACTCATTTGTGTATATCATGAACCATAAAAATATCTTGCATAAATATCTTTCATACTTCATTTAATGCAAATGGATGAATCATCTCATGAGTCATGGTTTCAATTAATGCAAATAACACATAAGCTCTCCACCTCATTAAGTTTAATTCACAAATGAATTAAAACTAAATGAGTCACCTTTCTTCTAGAAGCTTCTCGACTAATTACGAGAATGCCCCTCCCATCCGTATTTACGAAAAACAGGGATAAACTGAGACTGCATAAATCAAATAATCCAATACTAGAATCTGGCTTAAACTAAAGCCCACTAGTATAATCTGTCTGAACATCATACGTGCACAAGTACACGTATATGTCCAAACCCGCATGTTATACTGTGTCTGAGGTAAGGCCTTTGTGAATGGATCTGCAGCGTTCTCCTCTGTAGCAACTCTCCGAACCTCGATCTCCCGGCGATCTATGATCTCCCTGATCAGGTGATACCGCCTCAAGATGTGTCTGGACTTCTGATGGGACCTGGGTTCCTTCGCTAAAGCCATAGCCCCGTTGTTGTCACAATATAGAGGTATTGGATCAACAATGGATAGAACCACCTGAAGTTCAGTGAGGAACTTCTTCATCCAGACTACTTCTTTTGCGGCATCGCAAGCAGCGATATACTCTGCTTCCATCGTCGAGTCAGCAATGGTGTCCTGCTTGGAACTCTTCCAGCACACCGCCCCTCCATTGAGGGTAAAGACATAACTTGACATGGACTTGGAGTCATCCTTGTCATTCTGGAAGCTGGAGCCAGCAAAAGCCTCGATCTGGAGGTCTTTTCCGCCGTAAACAAAGAACATATCCTTAGTTCTTATCAAGTACTTGAGAATGTTCTTTACTGCTATCCAGTGCTTCTCCCCTGGGTCTGACTGATACCGGCTTACCACGCTCAGTGCGTAAGCTACATCTGGTCTGGCACACAACATCGCATACATTATAGAGCCTACCGCAGAAGCGTAGGGTATAAATGACATGCGATCCCTTTCCAAATCAGTCTTGGGAGACATTTCTTTGGATAGAGTGATTCCGTGACAAGCCGGTAAATTATCGCGCTTTGAATCTTCCATACTGAATCTTTTCAGTATAGTATTGATATACCTGGACCGCGAAAGTCCCAACATCCTCTTTGATCTATCATGATAGATCTGGATCCCCAGAATGTAAGAGGCATCACCCAGGTCTTTCATGGAGAACCTGTGTGACAAGAATCCTTTAACAGATTGTAGCATAGGAATGTCATTTCCTATCAAGAGAATGTCATCCACGTACAAGAAGAGGAATACGACAGTTCGTGCTACAATTTTACTATATATACTGTAGGGTTCCTAGGCACTCTCAAGAGGTCTCACAAGGCATCAACCATGCCAATTTTAAATTTTACAAATGCCGAGAAACTCTAATACGGATCGTTAACTAGAATTTTAGGCGAAAAAGGAAACTAGTTATCATCTTAACTAAAAGTGAGATGCTACAACCTTTGTAGATCCGGTTATCCACTTCCTTAGCTCCACGTAGTTATCCTCTCGCTGTCCATCTCGAATCCCGGACTCTCGCATCGGCTCCATCGGAGAAATGAGCGGAACAGTCGTCGGCTTCGATGCCGAAGATGATCTACGTCGAGGCTTCACAAGATCAAGCTCCAACTTCACCAAGTTGTGAAACTTGTGAAGAAAACACCCTATACTACTTGGCAAGAGGTAGAGGGTGAAGAAATAGGAGGTGGGTTCACTTTAGAATTGGATTTCTCACACTTTTGCTCAAGATGCCATTGATGGAATCAAGCTTTCTTTCTTGATCAAGATGATGAAGAAGAAGAAAAGATATGATAAGTGTTGCTTTTAAAATGAAAATAAAATCAATACTTATCATATGCTAACCATGGTAAAGTGTAGAGAATAGATCATGGTTAGTTAGAATGGTTAGGGTTAAGGATGAAGACAAAATGGTAACTAAGTCAAACCTTCATGAAGCTTCAACTAAATACAAAGAAAGCCACCATTTTTCTTCATAATCCTTTCCAAAATCAATAAATAAATAAATGAGTAATAAAAAGGAAACCCTAACCATTACACAACCATGGTTTAATCTTTACACAAAACACAAGTTAGCATGCAACATCAAACATGATACAATCAAGTGCACACAAAATATATCACATATACAATGTGTTTTTCAAGTGAGAAAATCCCTTTAAAGTGAACCAATACTAGTTAATGTAAAGTAATATATCAAATATATAATTATACATTAAATCATTAAATCAACACTTGATTCAATGATCCGGTCATGTCGTACATAACCGACTAGTATCCAATGTATCGACTTATCGAATCGATCTTCGATTCGATAACTAGGTTATATCGCATACAACCAATCGAAACATTAATCGCGAGAATGAAATACGGTATCACATACACACATTATTCTCGGTCCCGCACACATCTCATATGCGCCCCTATTTCGTTTCGCTTGAGCCAGGAAACCTCTGTGTAGGACTCTAAAGACTCGTCAATACGCCGGTAGCAGATGATGATCATATCAAGCACCCACAAGCCGCAAGCGGTCTGCTAAACGTAACGGCCACCCAGATATTGAGCGATCAGAAGATCGACGAGCTAGCCCGCTCACACTCCTGTGAATCCAACCAGTAACACTTACCGTACAGTCCGGTCTGTTCGTCTGATATGTCGCATATCAAGTCTAGGGATGGTAAACGTCAGACCCCAATAACCGATAAGTCGTGCCGATGTGAGGCTCATAACGGGTCGAGAAACTACTGGTAACACTTACCAGCAAATCTCTGATCAGCCCTGGCCAGGGACTTCCCTGTTATGGCCAATCGAGCACAGCGCAACATCAACCCCCAATACCGGGAGAGACGAAACCGCTCCTATCGCTCATTGCCTCCATGCGACTCGGGACTGTACCCAAAGACCACCGTTTTGCATGCCCTCATGGACGTGGTAAGGTGGAGATCAAAGCACAGTGGGAATCACACAAGACTCTATGACGATCTCGGGTCTACAGACTAACCTGCACAAGTGTCACCTGAGAACTGCCATCTGACGTGAGGTATAATACCATCTGGGAGTTCTCGGCGAGTCCGTCCAGTGTACCCAGTCTCCACTGAGCACCCGTATACCATCTCTGATGTCAAACACCAATGGATATGGGATCATCCATCGCCCATCTCATGGGTCGAGAAGCATATACGCTAGTCTACACTGGTATATCGATGCCCTGTCTCGATACACCCATGACTAGGGACCTTGAAGGATGTACCTATGGACTACCATGTCCCCACTAGTATGATCTGCATCATAGTCCAGGTAGTCAAGTACACATCCTAAGGGCTTTACCAACATGTAACTATAAGACAGTTTAAAGAGACAAGTGTACATGTTAAGATAAAGAGCAACCAGATAGCATACTATCATATCGAGCAAGAAAGTCATCTCTATATATGTCCAAGCATCCAATATAATATACATCATCTGTACAATACTGGCCTCTAGGGCATACATACAACTAACATATACATGGTTCATCTGGATTTTTGATAAAGTCATATTCTTTGACCGTTTCATTAAAACAGATGTTCCAACTCCGTGATGCCTGCTTTAGTCCATAAATGGACTTAAGCAACTTGCACACTTTCCCGCTGCTCCTACTCTGATTGAAACTTTCTGGCTGATCCATATAGACGCATTCTTCTAAATTACCATTTAGAAAAGCCGTCTTTACGTCCATCTGCCAGATCTCATAATCATGGAAGGCAACAATGGCAAGAAGGATCCGAATGGATTTGAGCATAGCCAATGGAGAAAAAGTTTCGTCATAGTCCAAGCCAGGCCTTTGACGAAAACCCTTTACAACAAGTCTAGCCTTATAGGTTTCCACCTGTCCATCTACACCGATCTTCTTTCTGAAGATCCACTTGCATCCTATGGGTTTTACCCCATCTGGAGCAAAGTCCAAAGTCCATACTTTGTTGGTGTATGTTCAGTTGATAAAACTGCACATTTGTATTACATTTTTCCTACCATTTTCATATTAAAAAAATGACTTTATTATAATATATCATACATATGGGGGTTTATGTGTAAAAACACTATTTTCCATATGTTAATATATTTTAATTAGCATTTGGTAGGAAAATGTATGCAAATAAATTCATTGACCAAATCCTAGTAGAACTAGGTCTACTAAATCTTATTTGAGTTGTTGTGCAGAATATTTCCAAGTTGTGCAGAATTTTCCAAGGCTAGAATCAAGCAAATCAAGTTGTTGAAGAAGACTTGCCTAATTAAGAATCAAAACTTGGAGACCAAGTCTGGCAACAACCATGAGAATACTTCAAATATCTAAAGCATCCAGAAATTGCCAAATGTCACAAGGATCTACCCACAAAAATATGATGAAGAGATCTCTACCTTTGGTCGCGGAACCGCGGCCAAACCCCACTATTGGCCGCGGATCCGCGGCGGTTAAGAAGAGTTGGAAGCCTAGATTTTTCAGGGTGAATCTTTGCTAAATTTTACCAAATATTGAAGCAAATGATTCTGGCTTTTCACTATAAAAGGGCACCGAGAGCCTCTTGGAAAATTCATCAAGCCGAAGAGATCACGAAGTCCAAGACGGCTCACGCATCCAGGCTGATCATCAACTGTTCATCTACCTCCTTCGAAAGAGTTCGAGAAGCAAACTAAGTTTTTGTAATCATTTTCTAAGGAATAAAGTGTAGATTGTTCAAGTTGATTAATAAAGGTAGTTGTTTTATTTAATTCTTTTGCATTTTACATTATGTTTTCCCTCTCTGTCTTTTCATCTTCTTTTCCCAACATGCGCGAGTAATTCTCCGCTTGTTAGGGTTCGTAGGATTAGGGTAGGCTAATGGACGATAAAAATCCCTAAACCCTTTTTAAGTCCTAGAAAGTTTATGAACCTTATCAAAAGAATCATTAACATCCTAATCGGGCGCGCTAACAATTCTTTGTTAGTTCCGACCGCGATTAGAGATTAGATTAATGATTGTTTTGGTAAAGGCTAGATATGAACGGAGTTCCGTGTCGAGATAAGGGTTAAGAGTGGGATTCCTTTTCCCTCCAGAAACCCTAATCTACACGCATCACCATCGTTCTAGTTTTAAATCTATTAATGGATAAAAATGGTAACTTTTAATTAATCGTCCATAACTACTAAATCCTAACGAACCCTACAAGCCCTCTTATTATATTATCTACTTCTCTAAAATAATCTAGATCTATATTTTACATTCTTGTTTAACGTAGATCTAGAAACCATTCTATAAAAATTCTTTATCCCTCCTCTCTTTCTCAACACATCTAAAGTAAAAGTAAAAGGTTCCTCGTTTCCCAGAGGACGACCCGTACTCATCTCGGTCTAACTATACGCGACATCGTTATTGATTGCGGTTAACTACAAACAAACACCTTTTCTGTCACGACCCGCAGGATACGGAACGTGACTGGCACTTAAGTTTACGAAACGTCTCAAGACGTCCGTAAAATAAGTAAGCCAAAGCCCAGAAACCAAAACCAAATAAGCAAAAGAGTGAAGAAAACCCAATCAATTGAAAGCGAGTTTATCAAATAAGTCATGTAAAACCCTTTTTAAAAACAATACCAATTTTTCCGAAAATTTCGGCAGAGTCTCCTTTGTAAATACGGGCCCCCAAAATGGGTACAACAAGAATATATATGAATCCAACAAATAAGGCATCCCCAAGCGGGAGCTAGCTCTTCGCCACAAGGCGGTCACAAATCCCACGCAATATAAAACAACAACATGCAAAATAATCATAAAAAAGCATGAGAAAAACAGTATGTCGACTCAAGTGAGCTCGACCCCAAAATACAGCATAAAAAGTCCACAAATCTCACAGTCTCATCTCTAGGTCAATATACAACAATACTGGTAGATACAGTAGATGGAGTACACTAGATACAAGAATATACAAGGTGGTACAAAAATAATGATATAACCCACCTAAGAGCAAAACCTCGAGTCCAGGCAAAAGAAACAAGAGCGCCCGCCGCTACTGTACTGACGGAGCGGACCTGCAAAAGGCTAAGGCACAACGGGGGTGAGTTGCCAACTCGTGAGTAATAAATAACATCTACACAGGCTATCGTATGCATGCACACAAGCATCCTAGCATCTAAATACAGGTAAGGCAGGACATAATGGCAAGTATGTATGCAATATGAATATACTAGCAGGTATGAATGCAATGCGAATCAACTCGTGATCTGAATGTGTAAGTATAAGAAATCATGTTTTTCCCTTTAAGAATCTCTTTTGAAATACCAGCACAATACCAATAGAATCAACAAGAACCTGTGTCCAGCAACGACACCTCAAAACTATCACAAATCTCATATATCCATGTCCTAGTATCTCTGGCCTCAGCCATCCGGCTGACCCAGCTCAATATCAAAATCTCATCATCTCGCGGCCACGGTCGGTATCCTCTGGATATCCGCCGTGCCAAACAATCACCGGTAGGTAATCCGTCCCCTGCCAGGCTCAACGTCAACACCACATTCATCTTGCCCCGGGGTACCATACCGGGCCCACCATGTACCCGTGACGGTTCTTCCACTCCTCGACACGGATCTCGAAAACCACAGCAAACTCATGGTGGACGACACTTACATCACTAGAAAACCGCAATTTACATATTTTAAAAATATAATAAGTTTAGAAATTTTGCGGCTTTCCCCCGAAATCCAGAAATATCATAAAATCTCAAGAAATCCTCATAAGTGCATATGTCAATGATAATGAATGCATATGGTATCAATAATCAAGTTGCGATATGTGATTAATAGATTAGGCATGAACAAATAATATGATGAAGCACATGCACATGAATAGCAATCCTACGATTTCATTTTAAGGAATTAAAGCAATAGCGCGAGTTTAAGTATCAATTATAGTAAAAGGTTTCAATTTAAAGGTTATCTAGTGTGGTGGCATGGCAATTACCAGGGTGTGTGTGTAAGCATGAGTAGTGCTCGTGCTGCATATAAAAACCCTGGCAATGGTGCAGGTGTCCTATAAAATGGTTTCGTATATGTATGTCAATATAGGGCATGAATGTAGCAAATAATCATACAAGTATTACACCCCTAATTACTAACATTACTAAGAATCTTTTTAAGGTACTAAAACTATCGGGCGACTTGCGTCATCCAACGATAGTCCCCCGTAGATGTTACATCTACTCACCGAAATCCCTAGCTAGTCACGTCCAATCACCGCTTTCCCCTTTCGAGCCGCGTCTGACGTCTCCGCGACCGAACCTGGAATTTACATCAATACAAACATAAGGTTACATATCAAGAACGACGCAATTCCCTAACGAAAATACCATAGTTCACAAGCTAGGTACAACATGCACAAAGTGCGCGGAACACACGCGAAAATCGCAAAAATCTACTAAAATGTCGATTTGGTCGCCCGGAAAAACTAAAACCCGATTACTCAAAAATCCGCACTCACACATCCTAAATGTCATAGGATATGCCAACAATATAATCTAGATATCGCAATTAATTCGTCACAGTAATTTACATAAAAACCTAGTAAGCTAGAAATTTGCAATTTGGAACAAACATCGAAAATTAGCGACAAAGTTAACACAATCCAACACAACAATCCAAACTAACCCACTAGCTAGCCATTACACTAATTTTAAACCACTAACTATGCATCAAACCATAATTCCAACACAAACCCTTCTCTTGATTTTTGGCAATTAGTAACAACAATGAAAATTTCACACAAATTAACTTAGATTAGCATAACATCAAGTCACTTAAGCAAAGTAACCATATAGATTGGTTAAGTAAACAACTAGATTAATTAAAAGATTTAATTAACTAAAACATGGTTTCAAGAAACCCTAGTTAACTCAACCATTAACTTTAAACAAAACTAGAATGAAAATAGCACTAAATTAACACTAAAACAACTAAATTAAAGAATTCTAACCATATTAACTTAAAAGAGTAGAAATTATACCTCAAATCTATGGATCTAGCAAGAAGAAATTTGCTTCAATTGATAGCCTCATAGCATCATGATCCAAGCAAGGGAGGTGAAGGAAAAAGGGGATGAAGGATGGGGTTATTTTGTGAGGTTTAAATTTGGAATTTTTGGAGCAACTTAATGAATTTTTTGAAGAAAATGAAAAGAACAAAGAGATGAAGGGGGGCTGCTGGAATTCGGCCAGAATAAGGGAGAGGGGATGGTGTGGGGTGTGGGAAAAAGGGTCTTGGTCAACTCCTACCAACCACAAAAGACCATACCCAAAAACAATTCAAAAACCATTAAAATAAAACCCCATTTCCACACAATATACAAGTCAAAAGAGCATGGAATTTTCTTCCATGAGCTGCTGGAAATGGGCCGGCCTGGAGTGAGGGAAAAGTGAGAGAGAGTGCACAAAAAAAAATTTATGCAAAAAGACCCCCTACAAGTCCAAGATCGCAAGTTTAAGCTTAAATTCAATAAATTTCGTTTTCTATAATAAAAATTAGTTAAAACTCAAAATAAAATACTAAAAATTTATATTACAACTAGATTTTAATTAACATAATTTTAAAGATTAAAATTAGCCCAGAAAAATTTGTATTTATCGCTAATTTAATATATTTTCTTACCGGCTTAAAATAATATTAAAAAATTGAAAAATAGGGAAATTTTTTAAATGACCAAAATTTAATAAGCAACTCATTGGCTACTAAAAATAAGCAATTAGCTATCCATTTTAGGTATAACTAGTCCTAAACTGCAAAATAACAAAAAAGACGGTTTACGGAAAAATACCGAATTTTCACCGATTTTCAGGAAAACTCCAAAACGACTTTTCAAGACGCTACAATCTTCCCCCTTAAGGAAATTCGGTCCCCGAATTTAAAAATATAACTACGCGTACCTTCAAAGAGATGAGGGAATTTCTTCCGCATCTCTCCCTCGGCCTCCCAAGTGATCTCTTCGCTGCTCGGGCTGCGCCAAAGAACTTTCACGGACGGCAGAACCTTTGATCGAAGTTTCATCACTTGCCGATCCAAAATCTCAACTGGCTCCACGGCGAACGAAAGGTCGGGCTCGAGCTGAACTGTCTGATGCTGAATCGTATGGGAAGGGTCATGAAGATAACGGCGTAGCATCGATACGTGGAAGACGGGGTGAACATCGGGAAAGCTGGGTGGAAGGGCCAAACGATATGCAACAGCGCCGACACGCTCGAGAACCTAGAAGGGACCCACAAATCTGGGACTAAGCTTTCCTTTCCGCCCAAATCGCATCACGCCCTTCATCGGAGAGACCCTCAGAAAAACATGGTCGCCAACTGCGAACTCTAATCTGCGGCGGCGCCTGTCCGCATACGATTTCTGCCTGCTCTGAGCCGCTCTCATCCGGTCTCGGATCAACTGTATCTTCGCTGTCGTCTCCTCAACAAGCTGCGGCCCCAAAATACTGCTCTCGCTGAGCTCTGTCCAACAGACGGGCGATCTGCATCTCCTCCCATACAATGCCTCGAAAGGTGCCATCTGAATAGTATCCTGAAAGCTGTTGTTGTAGGAGAACTCCACTAGAGGTAAATGACGATCCCAGCTACCGCCGAAGTCTAAAACGCACGCTCTGAGCATGTCCTCGAGAGTCTGAATGGTCCGCTCTGACTGTCCGTCGGTCTGCGGATGAAACGCTGTGCTGAAGCTCAAACGAGTGCCCAAAGCCTCCTGAAGTCTCTGCCAAAGTCGGCTGGTGAACTGGGTGCCTCGATCTGACACGATACAAGTCGGTACGCCATGTAGTCGCACGATCTCGTCAATGTAGAGCTGAGCATACTGAGCGAAGCTGAAAGTGGTCTTCACTGGCAGGAAGTGGGCCGCTTTCGTCAATCGATCTACGATCACCCAGATGGAGTCATACCCTCGACTGGTCCTGGGTAGACCCACAACGAAATCCATCGAAATCTGCTCCCATTTCCACTCCGGAATGGGTAACGGCTGTAGCTCTCCTGCGGGCCTCTGGTGCTCGGCCTTGACTTGCTGACAAGTCAGGCATCTCGATACAAACTCCGCAATGTCCCTCTTCATCCCGTCCCACCAGTAGGTCTCTCTCATATCATGGTACATCTTGGTGGAACCGGGGTGGACACTATACACTGATCGGTGTGCCTCCTCAAGAATGTCGCGCCGCAATCCATCAGCATCTGGTACGCACAGTCTAGATCCATAGCGTAAAATCCCCTGATCGTCAATCATGAACTCGGAAAATCTGCCCTGTCCCATCTGTGCCATGATCTCTGAGCAACGGTCGTCACTGCGCTGTGCCTCATATATACGGTCAAGCAACTGTGGGAGTGCACGAACATGCGCGAGCTGTCCCCCTGTCTGAGTGAACTCGAACTCAACTCGGCTGTCGCATAACATCTGCCAATCTGCTGACGACTGCCCCTGCACTGCGCGCAAACACGATAGACTACCCCCGGGCCTCCTGCTCAAAGCATCTGCCACCACATTCGCCTTGCCTGGGTGATATAAGATCTCGCAGTCGTAGTCTTTCACCAACTCCATCCAACAACGCTGTCTGAGGTTCAGGTCTCGCTGCTGAAATATGTAGTTTAAGCTCTTGTGATCGGTGAATATCTGACACGACTCGCCGTATAGGTAATGTCGCCAAATCTTCAATGCAAAGACCACTGCAGCCATCTCCAAATCATGAGTGGGGTAGTTCTGTTCATGCTTCTTCAACTGCCGAGAAGCATAAGCGATCACCCAGCCATGCTGCATCAATACGCATCCTAACCCCACTCGCGAAGCATCACAGTAGACCACAAATCCGCCTGATCCCGAAGGCAAAGATAATACCGGCGCCGTAGTCAAACAAGTCCGTAGCTGCTGAAAACTGCGCTCGCACTCCTCTGTCCAAACGAAAGGAACTCCCTTCCGGGTCAAACCGGTCAAAGGTGCAGCTATACGGGAGAAGTCCTGAATAAAACGCCTGTAGTAGCCTGCCAGGCCTAGAAAACTACGGATCTCAGTAACCGATGTAGGTCGGGGCCACTGCTGAACAGCCTCAATCTTCTTCGGGTCCACACATATGCCGTCTCTCGTAACCACGTGACCCAAGAATCCGACGCTGTCCAGCCAGAAAGCACACTTGGAGAACTTTGCGAACAACTGGTGCTCCCTCAGAGTCTGTAATGTAATCTGCAAGTGCTGCCCGTGCTCCTCTCCGCTCCGGGAGTACACCAAGATATCGTCAATAAACACGATGATGAACAAGTCAAGATACGGCCTGAATGTACGGTTCATCAAATCCATGAATGCTGCTGGGGCGTTGGTGAGTCCGAACGACATCACCAAAAACTCGTAGTGGCCATAGCGTGTACGGAAGGCTGTCTTCGGTATATCCTCCTGTCGGACTCACAGCTGGTGGTATCCTGATCGTAAGTCGATCCTCGAAAAATACCCCGCACCCTGAAGCTGGTCGAACAAATCATCAATGCGTGGCAACGGATATCTGTTCCGAACGGTAACTTTGTTCAGCTGGCGGTAGTCGATGCATAAGCGCAAACTTCCATCCTTCTTCTTGACAAACAGGACCGGAGCACCCCACGGAGAAACACTAGGTCGAATAAGCCCCTTATCTAACAAATCCTGCAACTGATCCTTCAGCTCTCGAAGCTCTGCCGGGGCCATCCGATAAAGCGGTATAGAAATAGGCCCCGAGCCGGGAATCAAATCAATGCAGAACTCAACATCGCGCTCAGGTGGTAGCCCAGGTAGCTCATCGGGGAAAACATCAGGGAACTCACAAACAACCGGGACCCGGTCCAACGGAACCTCTGCAGCTCGAGTATCACAAATATACGCTAAGAATCCATGACATCCCTTCCGCAAGAGCTGACCAGTGCGAAGAGATGAAATCAAGCTGGGAAGGGTGACGCTGCGGTCTCCCTGAATAACAAGGACTGGCTCCCCCAGAAAGCTAAATCTGACTGACTTCTCACGGCAGTCCACCGAAGCATAACAGGTGGCTAGCCAATCCATGCCCAGAAGCACATCAAAGTCCAACATATCGAGGAGAATCAAATCAACCGATGAATCCCTCTCCCCGATACGAACGGAACATAAACGAAATACAAAACGAGCGACAAACGACTCGCCTACCGGAGTACTAACAACAAGCGGATGATCTAACGACGACGACTCACGGCCCAACATCGGTGCAAAGTGTGTAGATACGTACGAATGTGTGGAACCTGGGTCGAATAATACCCGAGCGTCGAAAGAACAAACTGGCAAGGTACCTGTCACAACGGCATTGGATGCCTGCGCATCCTGCGGTGTCAAAGCAAATACTCGGGCCTGTCCTCCACCAATAGCGGGCTGACCTCGACCTCGGCCTCTGCCTCCTCATCCTCTCTGAACAGGACCGCCGTGTCCACGGCCTCTGGGTTCACCTAACTGGCGTGGGGCATCGCCGGTGGTAGGAAGTAGGGCTCTCTGAGGAGGGGATGGTGATGGTGGTAGGGTCACATGCGGAACTGTCGCTGCTCCCAGTCGTCTCGCCGGACAATCTCTGATAAGATGGTGTGGACTCCCGCACCCAAAACACCCTGGCGACGGCTGCTGTCCCTGGGGATAAGAACCATATAACTGTCCCCGTCCAAATCCTCTGCCAGGCCTATCTCTCGGAAAGAATCTGGCGCGCTGCCTCTGAGACGGTACATCGGTGCGAATCCTCTTCGGCCCAGAAACGGCCGAAGTCTGTGATATGCGTGCCTCCATCCGTAATGCCGTATCCATAGCAGCTGAATAAGTGTCGTAGTGCTGGGCGCCAATGGCAAGATATAGCTGGGCATCAAGTCCCTGTACGAACCTCTTCACCATCTTCTCTTCGGTATCCACCAAATACGGAGCATATCGGGATAACTGTGTAAACTGGATGTCATACTCAGACACCGTCATCCCAGGTGTCTTGACTAAGGCCTCGAAGCTACGAGCTCTGGCGTCATGAACGCTCTCTGGGAGGAAACGAGCTAGAAAGACCGCTGTAAACTCGGCCCACGTCATAGGCGGTAGACCTGCAGCTCGACCTCTCAAGACTGACTCCCACCATGTCTGCGCGAGACCCTCTAGTCGGAAACTCGCAAGCTCTACCCATCGATCATCCGAACATCTCAGCGAACGGCAGATCCTGGCTAAACTGTCAAGGAACGTCTGTGGGTCCTCCGCTGCCTCGATGCCGGTGAATACTGGAGGTCTCAGCCTCATGAAATCCTGTAGTGAAACCGGGATGGCCACGGTGGTAGTAGTAGGAGCAGGTATCATAGTCGTCTGTGATGTAGTAGGTGCGTCATCCGGCCTCGGTGTACGACTGGCTGCAACTAGGGATCCTTCCATCTGACGTAGCTCCTGCATACTCCCAATCATCTGTCGCAACTCCTCCATACCAGTCTCAAGCCTATCCATACGGCCTGGGGAAGGTGGATCGGTCTGTCCCTGCGGCGTAGGCATACCACCCTGCTCAGTCCTAGTCTCGGACGAGCCAGCTCGAATCTCGTCTCGGGCGGCAGCCCTCTGTGCCCTCGTAGCCTTCGGCGGCATAGTGGCTGTTACAGGAAAACGGATAGTAAGAACAGTGCAATAGGATCATAGGATATACGGAATTGAAGAAGGAATTTTCAAGCAAGTATATCCTAAAGTCACTTAGGCGGAGTACCGTATCGCAAGTGTGCCGCGGACATACACACGCTACGTTACCCTACTTAAGTCACTTACTTCATCTACCAAGGGTCATCCTACACTCAAAAAGGTAAAACCTATCGCTCTGATACCAACTTTGTCGCGACCCGCAGGATACGAAACGTGACTGGCACTTAAGTTTACGAAACGTCTCAAGACGTCCGTAAAATAAGTAAGCCAAAGCCCAGAAACCAAAACCAAATAAGCAAAAGAGTGAAGAAAACCCAATCAATTGAAAGCGAGTTTATCAAATAAGTCATGTAAAACCCTTTTTAAAAACAATACCAATTTTTCCGAAAATTTCGGCAGAGTCTCCTTTGTAAATACGGGCCCCCAAAATGGGTACAACAAGAATATATATGAATCCAACAAATAAGGCATCCCCAAGCGGGAGCTAGCTCTTCGCCACAAGGCGGTCACAAATCCCACGCAATATAAAACAACAACATGCAAAATAATCATAAAGAAGC
Source organism: Agapanthus africanus (assembly GCA_030015575.1). NCBI lineage: Eukaryota > Viridiplantae > Streptophyta > Magnoliopsida > Asparagales > Amaryllidaceae > Agapanthus > Agapanthus africanus. The sequence continues at coordinate 130,545,742 of JASDDO010000018.1, forward strand.
ATGAGAAAAACAGTATGTCGACTCAAGTGAGCTCGACCCCAAAATACAGCATAAAAAGTCCACAAATCTCATAGTCTCATCTCTAGGTCAATATACAACAATACTGGTAGATACAGTAGAAGGAGTACACTAGATACAAGAATATACAAGGTGGTACAAAAATAATGATATAACCCACCTAAGAGCAAAACCTCGAGTCCAGGCAAAAGAAACAAGAGCGCCCGCCGCTACTGTACTGACGGAGCGGACCTGCAAAAGGTTATGGCACAACGGGGGTGAGTTGCCAACTCGTGAGTAATAAATAACATCTACACAGGCTATCGTATGCATGCACACAAGCATCCTAGCATCTAAATACAGGTAAGGCAGGACATAATGGCAAGTATGTATGTAATATGAATATACTAGCAGGTATGAATGCAATGCGAATCAACTCGTGATCTGAATGTGTAAGTATAAGAAATCATGTTTTTCCCTTTAAGAATCTCTTTTGAAATACCAGCACAATACCAATAGAATCAACAAGAACCTGTGTCCAGCAACGACACCTCAAAACTATCACAAATCTCATATATCCATGTCCTAGTATCTCTAGCCTCAGCCATCCGGCTGACCCAGCTCAATATCAAAATCTCATCATCTCGCGGCCACGGTCGGTATCCTCTGGATATCCGCCGTGCCAAACAATCACCGGTAGGTAATCCGTCCCCTGCCAGGCTCAACGTCAACACCACATTCATCTTGCCCCGGGGTACCATACCGGGCCCACCATGTACCCATGACGGTTCCTCCACTCCTCGACACGGATCTTGAAAACCACAGCAAACTCATGGTGGACGACACTTACATCACTAGAAAACCGCAATTTACATATTTTAAAAATATAATAAGTTTAGAAATTTTGCGGCTTTCCCCCGAAATCCAGAAATATCATAAAATCTCAAGAAATCCTCATAAGTGCATATGTCAATGATAATGAATGCATATGGTATCAATAATCAAGTTGCGATGTGTGATTAATAGATTAGGCATGAACAAATAATATGATGAAGCACATGCACATGAATAGCAATCCTACGAGTTCATTTTAAGGAATTAAAGCAATAGCGCGAGTTTAAGTATCAATTATAGTAAAAGGTTTCAATTTAAAGGTTATCTAGTGTGGTGGCATGGCAATTACCAGGGTGTGTGTGTAAGCATGAATAGTGCTCGTGCTGCATATAAAAACCCTAGCAATGGTGCAGGTGTCCTATAAAATGATTTCGTATATGTATGTCAATATAGGGCATGAAGGTAGCAAATAATCATACAAGTATTACACCCCTAATTACTAACATTACTAAGAATCTTTTTAAGGTACTAAAACTATCGGGCGACTTGCGTCATCCAACGATAGTCCCCGTAGATGTTACATCTACTCACCGGAATCCCTAGCTAGTCACGTCCAATCACCGCTTTCCCCTTTCGAGCCGCGTCTGACGTCTCCGCGACCGAACCTGGAATTTACATCAATACAAATATAAGGTTACATATCAAGAACGACGCAATTCCCTAACGAAAATACCATAGTTCACAAGCTAGGTACAACGTGCACAAAGTGCGCGGAACACACGCGAAAATCGCAAAAATCTACTAAAATGTCGATTTGGTCGCCCGGAAAAACTAAAACCCGATTACTCAAAAATCCGCACTCACACATCCTAAATGTCATAGGATATGCCAACGATATAATCTAGATATCGCAATTAATTCGTCACAGTAATTTACATAAAAACCTAGTAAGCTAGAAATTTGCAATTTGGAACAAACATCGAAAATTAGCGACAAAATTAACACAATCCAACACAACAATCCAAACTAACCCAGTAGCTAGCCATTACACTAATTTTAAACCATTAACTATGTATCAAACCATAATTCCAACACAAACTCTTCTCTTGATTTTTGGCAATTAGTAACAACAATGAAAATTTCACACAAGTTAACTTAGATTAGCATAATATCAAGTCACTTAAGCAAAGTAACCATATAGATTGGTTAAGTAAACAACTAGATTAATTAAAAAGATTTAATTAACTAAAACATGGTTTCAAGAAACTCTAGTTAACTCAACCATTAACTTTAAACAAAACTAGAATGAAAATAGCACTAAATTAACACTAAAACAACTAAATTAAAGAATTCTAACCATATTAACTTAAAAGAGTAGAAATTATACCTCAAATCTATGGATCTAGCAAGAAGAAATTTGCTTCAATTGATGACCTCATAGCATCATGATCCAAGCAAGGGAGGTGAAGGAAAAAGGGGATGAAGGATGGGGTTATTTTGTGAGGTTTAAATTTGGAATTTTTAGAGCAACTTAATGAATTTTTTGAAGAAAATGAAAAGAACAAAGAGATGAAGGGGGGCTGCTGGAATTCAGCCAGAATGAGGGAGAGGGGATGGTGTGGGGTGTGGGAAAAAGGGTCTTGGTCAACTCCTACCAACCACAAAAGACCATACCCAAAAACAATTCAAAAACCTTTAAAATAAAACCCCATTTCCACACAATATACAAGTCAAAAGAGCATGGAATTTTCTTCCATGAGCTGCTGGAAATGGGCCGGCCTGGGGTGAGGGAAAAGTGAGAGAGAGTGCACAAAAAAAATTTATGCAAAAAGACCCCCTACAAGTCCAAAATCGCAAGTTTAAGCTTAAATTCAATAAATTTCGTTTTCTATAATAAAAATTAGTTAAAACTCAAAATAAAATACTAAAAATTTATATTACAACTAGATTTTAATTAACATAATTTTAAAGATTAAAATTAGCCCAGAAAAATTTGTATTTATCGCTAATTTAATGTATTTTCTTACCGGCTTAAAATAATATTAAAAAATTGAAAAATAGGGAAAAATTTTTAAATGACCAAAATTTAATAAGCAACTCATTAGCTACTAAAAACAAGCAATTAGCTATCCATTTTAGGTATAACTAGTCCTAAACTGCAAAATAACAAAAAAGACGGTTTACGGAAAAATACCGAATTTTCACCGATTTTCAGGAAAAATCCAAAACGACTTTTCAAGACGCTACATTTTCGTAACAATCAAATGGCGTCGTTGCCGGGGATACCTGCGTAATTTTTTATTTTTACTATTTGTGTTGAATTCTTAGACGATTTATATCATTATTAACACAAAACTGCAAATTGCATATTTAACGATTTGTGCGTGAATTTTGCAAGGAGATCTGGAGTCACAGAATTAAGGAAAACAGGAAACAGAGACATTTTTAGAGATCCAGAGGAGCAAAGGAGGCCACAAAAAAAATTTCATCAACTGTTCTCTCCACAACGCAGCGGAACCGCGGCTCAAAGGGGCTTTTTGCGGCGGAATCACGGCAGGATAGAAGGGTTAGGGCTACAAAACTCTCTGGTATCTTTCTTAACTCCTTCTCTCTCCTCTCAAGTCCAATAAAATCTATTTTCTGCAGGATTCTTTGCAAAATAGCGCCGCTCAAAAATCTTTTTGCAAAATTTTTGTGACTGGTTTTGTTTTGCATATTTTAATACGGACTTTAAGGGGCAAAGACCAAATCAAGATTAGGTGGGGATTTCATCACCCTTCCTAAGCCCCACAAATCACAAACCGAGCATCTAGATCAACCCTTCATTAATTTAAAAAATATCTAGACCAGACTCTAAGGACTGTCGCGCTCAATAAGGACAGAGGAAGGTCGTGGGTAATCTATCGTTTATCCGCATTACTTTTGTAGTGCCTAGGCAAGTGTGTCAAAGGCTAGTGGTTTTTAATTAGGCCCACTACTGTGGTTCCTTCCCACTTACCTGGCACTTACTTGGCTACAAGGGTAGTACAGAGGCGGTAGAGGATTTATCCTGCGGCTTGTCCTTTGGAAGTCTAGGAGCGGTCTAGAAACTGGACCTAGGTGACCTTAGTTCTAGGGTTGCTTGTGCATCTTAGGGTGATTTGTCTTGAGTCCCACATTTTTCAAAACAAGCCAATTTTAAATCACACACACGCTGCCACTTGCACTAAACCCGCTTAGTGCATGCTCGGCTGGACACGGGATCCTAGTGCCCATCTTGTCCGCGTTCCTGCTATCGACGCCGAAGTCGGTACTTCTTCATCTTCTTTTCCCCCACCACACACAACCGAGATGGACGGCACTCCATCATAATATAACACCACGCTGCCACCGCCCGTAGGTGCGCAGAATCCACCGCGCATCTCTCTCCAAGAGAGATGCTATCCTATCCGTGGTCCTCTTCCCACTTATCTATCTCTTCCACCACCTAACGGGGATAATTTCGAAATTAAACCCCACTACATCAATCTGCTGCCCAAATTTCACGGGTTTGAGTCGGAAGACGCGTACGTTTTCATCACCAAATTCGAAAACGTATGCGCAATGATGAGTACTTCACAATTGACTTTAGATGCTATGCGTTTACGTCTTCTCCCATTCACACTGTGCGACTTGGCAGAAAAATGGCTTTATAATACTGTCGCACACTCTATCACTAATTGGGATGAATTCGTCATAGCTTTTCTTAAGAAGTTTTACCCAAACCATAAGACTGCCCGTGTTAGAAGCGAGATCAACCAATTCACCCAGCTTCCCAATGAACCATTTTGGAAGTGCTTTGAACGTTTCAAAGATCTGCTTGTCCAATGCCCCCATCACGGAATACAAAGATGGGATTTATGTCGGATTATATATGAGGGCATTAATCCAGCGACAAAGCAGATGCTTGAAACAATGTGTCAATGCAATTTCATGTCTAAAGATGACAGTGAAGCTTGGAAATATCTGGAAGACCTTGCTGAACACACGTTGCAGTGGGAAAGCGTAAGACCACCTTCAACTAAGGGAGGTATTCATCAGCTCGATGTTTCTATCGCAGTAAAAGCCGAAATGGCAGCGATACAGAAGAAACTCGATGCTATTGAAAACAAGTTCTCATCATTCTCCCTAAATCAGATCACGCTTCCTAAGACCGTCTGTGGTTGCTGTTCGGATCCTTCACACTTAACGGAAGAATGTCCTATGAATGCATCGTTTCAAGCTAATGCTGCTTTTCAGCAGCGACCTAGAAACGACCCTTATTCTTCCACGTACAATCAAGGATGGAGGAATCATCCTAACTTTGCTTGGAATCAAAACCAACAAAGCAATTATCAAAAACCTCCTCCACAGCAACCACAACCACAGAATCATCCCCCCTTTCAGTCACGGAATTTCTAAAATCCGGCCAACATTTCTACACCACAAGTGGCCGGTACTGACAACTCACTTGCACAAACTTTGGATATGTTCATGAAATAATCCATGCAAATTTCGGCTGAGATGAGGTCTTCTATTGATACCATAACGAAAAACTCCGCCTCCCATGGTGAGAGTATTAAATCATTAGAAAACCAAATCGCACAGTTAAACGCCGCAATGAGTGCGAGAGAGAAAGGGAAACTCCCATCTCAACCCATACCTAATCCTGGCCACTCACAAAGTTATAATGTGAGTGCTGTTACCACGTTGAGATCGGGAAAAGTGCTGAATAACCGAGTAGGTAAGCAATGTGATGATAGTGATACCAATGATACCCCAGCTTCTTCTTCTCCTCCTAATTCGTCTAGTCTTCCACCTTCACCCGAGCCTATTCTCCGTTTTCCCCAAGGCTCGAACCCTTCGCCCATTTCGCCAAATCTATCTAAGTCTATGCCCACTCCAGTTTTGGGATCGAATCCGTCCCCACAATCCTCTCCAATGTTGGACCAAACCCTTATTGATAAAGCACCTTATCCAAACAAGTTAAGGGGCAACAGACCAAGTCCACAAATGGAGAAGATTGTGGAAATTTTTAAGCAAGTTAACATAAACATTCCTCTCCTAGATGCTATTCAACAAGTTCCGTCATATGCGAAAATCCTAAAGGACTTGTGCACTAGGAAGAGAAAAGTTCAAGTACCTAAAAAAGTTTTCCTTACGAGTAATGTGAGCACTGCTTTTACACAACAACTACCCAAGAAACGAAAGGACCCCAGAAGTCCTACAATTTCAATTTCTATTGGGGGTAAAAATAGCAATCGTGCTCTACTCAATTTAGTTGCTAGTGTTAACTTGCTTCCGTATTCTGTTTATGAGCAATTAGGGATCAGAGAGTTAAAACCTGCGCATTACACTCTTCAGATGGCCGATCGGTCTATCAACCAGCCTAGGGGTGAACTAGAGGATGTGTTAATCAAAGTCGGGGAATTCATATTCCCTGTGGACTTTATCGTTATTGATACACAACCTGTGGTAAACCCACGCAATCAAATCCCGGTGATACTCGGTCGACCATTTTTGGCCACTTCCAACGCAGTAATCAATTGTAGAAACGGCTCTATGTATCCTTTGGAAAGAAGTCAATTGAGCTTAACATTTACAAGTTGGGAAGTGAACCCTCCGAACCCTATGCTCATGTGTGTTCTGTCGAATTAATGGATGTCGACAGCAGCGAATTTGATCAACCTCATGATACTGACTCTTTTCATATGTTGTTGCTTGACATGGACTCTTCCACCGAGTTGTCCGGGTCAACATCTAACACTGATGAGGAACTTTTTATAGAGTCTGACGATCACCCCATTTTTTCTGATGACATTATTCTTCGGGGTATCGATGAAAGCTTTGAGGAAATTTTCGCTGATGAACTCGCATTTTTACAAGACACGGGTGTTGAGATGAATCAACTCCAAGATAAAGAAATTAAACCTCCACCCCTTCTTTTGGACAATCATGATAATGCGAGTAATCCATCATTACTATCATTGTGTCGTCTCTCCAAATTGAGACGCAATCCTTTTCCATTACACCTCTTATCACCTCCCCACTTCTTCACGTCGAAAGGTGACATGTTCTTCCACCAACCTTGGTGCTTCATCGATAAAATTTTTGAATGGTTGGTGTTGACCTTCGGTCTTTGCAAAGCTTGGCATTGACCAATAACCTTGACCCCCTCGTGTGATTTTAAACGATTAAAATTGTTTAACTCAAGTTTGGGGGGTGGTATATTTTGGCTCTTGAAAAGAAAATGATTTTTACAAATTTGTGAGCCTAAAATAAGTTTGGGGGAGGATTTTCACTTTCATATATTCTTGCCCCCATTAATAATTTCCTCCCAAGTCTACAGGTTTTTGAGCTTGACGGATGACATCAGTGAGGACACTGCTGTAGACAGGTTTGGGGGAGGTTTGTGCTTATTTACACATCAATTTGCATCATATTTTGCATAAGCACAATATTTTCAAAAATCAAAAAAAAATTCAAAAATTTTCTTTTGTAACAAAAGAGTAGAAAGTGAAGAATTACATCCAAAAGATAGGAATAGTTTAAGAAAATCAAGAAAATTAGAAGTTTTCTTAAACGAACTAGTAATAAGTAGTTATGAGCTGTTGTCCCAAGGGTTAGTAAGATGAAGGAAGTCACTAATCTGAGGATAAAAATAAGTCTGAAAAATAGTTTCTATTCTGGATGCCAAACATTTGAATGTTGATACCCTACTATATGCACTTACACACGTCTTGAAACTCGGGATAGTAGAGGATACCTTGAAATGCTCTTGTCTAAAAGCCAAAGTATGAAGGAAATGAAAAAAAATATGGTGAAAAGAAAAAAAATGAACACTGGTTTTGTTATCGCCAAGGCAGCAATAATAAAAATATAGCGAGGGTGCCTCTTCACCTAGTGCCCTAAGGCCAACTGGTCTGGAAGTCACTGCTAAACCTTAGGTGGTGCAAGACGAGGAAAATATTGTCACCTAATCAGCAAGCACACGAGTAATCGGTCTGTTAGTACCTCAAGAAGTATTAACGGTCGCATGAAAATGTGTGAGCAAATCTCAATATTCATCAAAATAAAAAGTACTAAGGTAGATGGACAAGAGTATGATAGCTTGAATTGAATTCTCCGAGTGTAGGGATGTTCTTTACACACACTTGGGGTTATATGATCAATGTTTGGATAAAAGGTAGGAATGAAGAATAAAGACGATGTTTTATTGAGGGATGATGTGATTTCTAACATTTTTTCATGACTATTAAGATAGGGCTCATGACAACTGAAAAGCTAGTATAGTTGGAAACTCTTATTTTCAAAGTCTTTCTTTTATGTTTCTTATCTTTATATGTAAATTTCACCATCTTTCTCATCACGTATGGTAAATCATCATACGGCGGTATTAAACCATTAAGGATCCTATCAACCTATATGACTCTGAAGGTACGGACCTAACGTCTCGTACGGCATAACACTCATGATTCACAACATTATATATATCTATATACCTATATCCCAGGTCGCATCCATAACAATCTCAGGGGACCGGCAAAGGTATCAATCCTCTCATATCGACTCGCATCCGTATACCAACATATCAATCAAGTCATCATATCACATCCTATATTCTTTTCATCATATTTATATCCCACATCAAGTCATTTACATATATATATCCTATCTTATAAATCTCATCTCATGCTACTCTAAATCTCATACTTATTCTTGTGCACTACCTATCTATATATCGTGATTCACGTTCACTTATCCTATCCTTATTTATGTATCAATCCGAGACATCATTTCTTTCATATCATGTCACACTAAACCTTTAATCACATCCATAGGTTTCTAGAATAGGTTTCTCTAACCATATCCTATATATCGGTTTCCATCAAAATTTGCGGGGGTGCTATACGCCATCCACCCGACTTCCCCCGTAGATATAAATCTACTCACCTTGATCCTTGCATGCCGAAGTCGATGACGCCATGCTCCGTCGTCTCGGAATCCACACAAAAGTACCTACAATAAATACATAGTCACAATGCTATTAAAATCAAGTTCGGAAAACCAATACGGCACACGGTGCGCTCATGGGTTAGAACCCATAACCTACGCATGCAAAAACAACCAAACAATCCTCGTCGTTGACGTACAAACATCAAACGACCCAATACAATTATCAAATACCAAAACCCAAGTTTCAGAATCGCAAAACACGATAACAGCACCCTAGGAAAACCACTCCTAGATTTCATCTCAGGTACAATTAGGCAATTTTGCATATATAGGAGGTCTAATTATCAGATATAGGAGCTAAAGACTAAGCACGAGGCCATTCCATCGCACCAAGGCCGACATTTATGGCCAAAAGGGAATTGTTTGCGGCCAGGACAATGAATTTGGGGCTCAGGGCTCTGGGTAGCTTCAAGATTGCCTGCACGACTCACTATAATCGCCATATAATTTTTAGGGTCTCAGGGTAGCAGCAGATCTCTAAATACCATCACTAAATCCACAAAAACCCGATATCGGAAAATCTAAAGTTCATATCTTGGTGTCCAGTCTCTGGTTTTGTTTAGAATTCTAACACTAAGGTCATGTAACAGCCACTACACATCACCACAACACAACTCAAACCCTAATCCTTCTCTTGAAATTTTCCAAACATCACATACCCTAACCAAATCACATTATAAACTAAACTAGGGTGCAAGAAACTAAAACTAAACTAAATGAAAGGATTTATACCCCATTTGGGCAACTCAAGAAAAACTCTAGCTTCCCAAAGTCTTCAAAATCCAACTTTGATTGGTCCAAAGGGTTGAGGATGATGTGGGGATCAACTTTAATGAAAGGAGTTTAGGGTTTTGGTGAGGGAATTGAGATGATATATGGAGGTGGAGGTGAAAGGAGATGAGGATGAAGAAGGTGAGGCAAACAAATGGGGAGGAAAAGAAAGGGCAGTCCTCTCTCTCTCTCTCTTTCTTTCTTATTCTCACCCTCTCTCAAATATCACATGTCACATTCTCTCTCCAATAATTGTCTTTTTAACCCCTTTTTCTTTTTCTTTTCTTTTTCCCCCACTCATAAAACCAAACACATAACACAAATAAAATGAAACAACAAGCAACATGTCATGGTGCACTAGCCATGGAAAAACTGTAAAAACACGGATTTGGCTTAATCGCGATTAGTAGTGCACTAATCAATTTTTATTCAAACTGCATATAATAATTTATAAAAATGCCAAATCCGATAAATATATTTTAAATGAATAAATCATTTTAAATCTCCAATTATTTCACAATTATTGGTATATATTTATACCATTTTACGAAAACCCCAAATTCGCAAATCGGGTCGTTCTCGCGAAGTATATTATTTTAATATTAAATTCCAAAAATAATATTTTATATTTTCTGAAATGTTACAATCTTCCCCCCTTAAATAAATTCGGTCCCCGAATTTAAATTTAAAGCCCCAAATGCTAAAACATTTCAATAATCAACTCAATTCAACGAGGCTCCGAAATCACGGAAGATATAGAAATACTATAGCGCATCGCGTCCGCCTGAAAACGAGTATGAAACTCAAAATCGAACTCCGTCAAGCGTCACGCAAACCATCGTATTTGCACGCATATCATCGGAGTTACAATGGAGATACAGATCTCGAAATCCACTATTGAAATCCAATATGCACTAGTCAAATACTATAATAAGTGTATAGTACGCATCCTTGGAAAAACCTTCAAAAACAGAATGGCATACATGCAAAAAAATTTCTAAATCGCCGTGTGATGCGTAACTCATGGCATAAGTGACGGACGCTCATTTGTAAGTAATAAGTATATGTTTATATATGTTTTGCTAAAATATACGTTCCGCCCTTTTAAAATATCCCAAAAGGTTTTCCTTTTTAACATTCGTGTCGCTCACGGACATGTAGGAAATAGCGAGACTATAGCTCCTTTTCAAAAACCTCTGGTTAAACTTTTAATGAATGCAAGGTACTCAGGTACTGTCCTCGGATCAGTTCTGTTCGGCTACTACATAGTATAGGGCCCATCATGAAAACCAAGGGCTCAAGAGCAAAATCAGCCCCAAAAGGCGTATCCAATAATCACGTGCGTTTGGTGCGCACGGAAATCAAATCCAAATACAAGTGCCACAATATGCATGAAAGCAAACTAAGTGCAACGGGTGTACACGACAACAACATCTAGTGCATCTAGTGCATCTATAGTGCACGAAAATCTCAATCCAGTGCAACTAACATGCACAATGAAATCCCAATAGAGTGCATCCGGTGTGCACAAAAATCACATCTCATATCATGCGCCTAACGTGCGTGAAAGTCCAAATCAATTGCATCCATCGTGCACAAATGAAATCTAAATAAAGTGCATCCAACATGCACGAATAAAATCTCACTCAAGTGCATTCGATGCGCACGAAATCCAATATCAAGCGCCTAATATGAGCAGAAATCCAACCCAAACGTGTCGGGTCGGTATAAAACATCTAGTGCAGTAGCATGCACGAAAATGAACGTCAAGTGCCAACGCGCACAAAACAAAAATCTGGTAACACAAATGCTCAAAGACATAAATCGGGTGCAACCAAGGTACGGAGTATAAATCTGGTGCAACCAATGCACGAAATACTAAGCTGGTGCAACAAATGCACGAAATAACAATCTAGTGCAACAAATGCACGAAATACGAATCCGGTGCAACAAATGCACAAATCTCATCAATAACTCAAATACGTATAAAAGCAACATCGAGTGTACCAAGGTGTATAAAATCATAAATGCGTGCAACTGCGTGCACAAAACACGTATCAATGCACTGCAAGCACATGTAAGCTATACCGAGTGCATAAATCAAATCGAGTGCGTACTGTTAGTTATGTATATACCCTAGAGGCCAATGTTGTACATATGATGTAAATTATAGTGGATGCCTGGATATATATAGAGAGGACTTTCTTGCTCGATATGATAGTATGCTATCTGGTTTCACTTTGTCTAAACATGTTGATTTGTATTGGTTTACTGTCTTGCTCTCACATGTTGATAAAACCCTTAGGATATGTACTTGACTACTTGGACTATGATGCAGATCATACTAGTGGGGCCAGGGTAGTCCAAGAGTACATCCTATAACTATTCCTAGTCGAGACAGGGCATCGATACTCCAGAGTAGACTAGCGTATACGCATCTTGACCGATATGATGGGTGATGGATGATCCTATATCCATTGGTGTTTGACATCAAAGATGGTACACGGGTGCTCAGTGGTGACTGGGTACACTGAACGGACTCGCCGAGAACTCCTAGATGGTATTATACCTATCGTCAGATAGCAGTTTTCTGGTGACATAGGTACAGGTTAGTCTGTAGACCCGAGATCGTCATAGAGTCTTGTGTGATTCCCATTGTGCTTTAATTTCCACCTTACCACGTTCATGAGAATGTGCAAAACGGTGGCTTTTGGGTACAGTCCTGAATCACATGGAGGCAATGAGCGATAGGAGGGGTTTCGTCTCTCCCGGTATTTTGGGTTGATGTTGCGCTGTGTTCGATTGGCTATAACTGGAAGTCCCTAGCCAGGGCTGATATGGAGATCTACTGGTAAGTGTTATCAGTAGTATATCGACCCGTTATGAGCCTCATATCGGCATGACTTATCGGTTATTGGGGTCTGACGTTTACCACCCCTAGACTGGATATGCGACATATCAGACGAAGAGACCGGACTGTACGGTAGTGTTACTAACAGGCTTTACAGGAGCTAGAGCGGGCTTGCTTGTTGATCTTCTAATCGTTCAATACCCGGGTAGCCGTTACATCCAGCTAGTACCGCTGACGGCTTGTGGGTGCTTGATGTGATCATCACCTACTACCGGCGTATTTACGAGTCTTTAGAGTCCTATATAGAGGTTTTACTGGCTCAGGTAAAATGAAGTAGGAGCACATATATGATTTGTGCGGGACCGAGAATAATGCGAGTATGTGATACAGTATTCTATTCTCGCGATATTTGTATCGATCAGTTATATGTGATATAGCCGGGTTATCGAATCAAGTGTTGATTCGATAAGTTGGTACATATAATATTAGTCAGTTATAAGCGATATAGCCGAATTAATAAATCAAGTGTTGATTTGATAATTTAGTGTATAATTGTATATTTGATATACTAGTTTACATTAACTAATATTAGCTCACTTAAGCATTTATTTTCTCACATGTGCACACTTAATATATATGTGATATATATTAATTGTGTTCTATTTTGTGTCATGGTTGTTGATACACAATACATGGGTGTATGAGACTTACACCATACTAATTATAATGTAGGGTTTAAATATTTAAAGTAAATCCAAATTAGTGGATAATTGCTCATGTAACACCTTAGAATGTGTTTTGTGGCTAATTATATTTTAATGTATGGTTTTTTAATAAAAAGTTTACCAAATTGGTTTTTAATTATTTTATCCTATTTAATGAATATTTTATTAGATTTTTTCTAGGCTTGCACACACTTGTGCATGTTAACTAGGATGTTAATTTAGGGTTTAGCCATGATTAGCAACATGGTGAACTAACCATTCCCTAATCTAGTTTTATAGTTTTGTTTTAAGTGTTATGGGTTTTAAGTATAGATAGTTGTTTTAAAATGAAAAATGAATTTAAAAGGATTTAAATTATGGTTTGAAGTGTTGACCATGGGGGGGAGAGAGAGAGAGAGAGCATGGTGCTACATGGCTTGTGCCATGCTTCATTAATTGAGGAGAGAGAGAGTGAGAAAGGAGGGGGTTGTTTTCCTTTCTCTCATTCTCACCCTCACTCTCATTTCTTTTGTTCTCTCACTCTCATATACACTCACACACACACACAAGACTTCAGCAGCAGCCCCAGCAGAAACAACATCAGCAGCAGCAGCAGCTCCAGCAGCAAGAAGAAGATGAAGTAGCAGCAGCAGAGGCATCAGCAGCAGCTCAAGAGGCATCAGCTCAAGCAACAGCAGCACCAGAAGCAAGCAGCAAGCAGCATCAGTAGCTGTAGCAGCAGCAGCTCTTCTTCCCCTTCTTCTCACTTCTCCTTGTGCCTAGAGTCATGAGTGAGGTATAATTCCTAAACTCATTTCCCTTTTTTCTAGCTTGTATGTAGAATTAGCGTCGGTTTGTGTTAATTATGAGTTTAGTGCTAAATTATGGTGAATTATATGGAATTTTGGTAAGGATGTGATTATGTTGGTTAACCCTACTTATTTAAGTGTTGTTAGGGTCACCTTAACTGAGAGTAACCCCGGATTTCACTAAAATACTATAGGGTTTCCATTTGTTTGCAAATCGGTGTTTTTAAGCGATTTTATGGCTTTCTGTGATCTGCTTTTGACCCGGACTCTTCAGGTTAAAATTGAGAATACTGGAGCATGTACACTAGGTTTAGACAACACCCCTAGAACACGAACCCTCCATTCCCAAGTCTGGCCGCCGATTTAATCCATCTGGCCGCAAATTATGGCCAGGAAGGGGAGTGGGGTGCTGGGGTTTTGTGTAGGGTAGTCTGCTGTGTTCTGTAGTGTTTTGGCATGTGTAGTTTTGTGATATTTGACCTGTAGGAAAATCTGGGACAATATATCGTATTTCTAGTTCGTTGTGTTTGTGCGATACGCGCGATACGTGAGTGGGTTCTGCGATCCAGCATGTCGCGGCGTGTCGCGGTAGTTTTAGACACGTATTCACACATTTTAGCGTATCGTGCACACGCGCGTTTAGTTCGCGACGCGAGTTTCTCGTTTAGTATCGATATCGCGTTTTGTGAGATATTTGCTTATATATATGATTTCCTTGTCTAATTTTCAGGTTTGCAGGAGGGGACTACGGACACAGCTACAGGGGGAAACAGGTGGTAGGATTCACCTAACGTGGAGCGCTGGTGAGTAGATTTAACATCTACAGGGGAATCGCCCGCATGGCGTTATGCGTCTGGGCTAGAATTCTAATACTTGTCGCATATTCTACGTTATTGTTAGAATTGCGTCTTTACCCCATTACTTAGATGTTGTACTTAGACTAGTAGCCATAGGACACTGCACAAATTATTGACGATTCATGTTGCATGAGCACTGATTGTATACTACACACACCGTCAATAATTGCCATGTCACACACAAACCACTTATAGATACTATATTGCTTGGTTAGGAACCTTGTGACATTGATTCGTACTGCTTATCACATATAACATTTACCATACCTGTATACCTATAGAGTATCTGTAGGGTTCCTAGGCACCCTAATGAGGTCTCACAAGGCATCAACCATGCCAATTTCAAATTTAAACGGTACCGAGAAACCCTAGAACGGATCGTTGGCTAGATTTCTAGGCGAAAAAGAACTAGTTAACAACTTAACTAAGGTTTATACGGAAATACAACCTTTGTAGATCCGGTGCTCCACCTCCATAGCTCCGCAACGAAGTCCCCTTGCTGTCCAAATGAATTCCCGGGCTCTAGCGTCGGCTTCATCGGAGAATAGGCGGGCTAGGTCGTCGATGTCCATGCCGAAGATGATCTACGTCGAGGCATCGCTAAATCAAGCTCCACCTTCACCAAGTCATGAAAACTTGTTAAGGAAACACACTCTACTACTTGGCAAGAGGTAGAGGATGAAGAAATAGGAAGTGGGTAGACTTTAGAATTGGATTTCTCACTCATTTCCATCAATCACCATTGATGGAGCTTGCTTTCTTCAAGTGAAGAAAGGAAGAAGAAGAAGAAAGAGTTATGATAAGTTAATTAGAATAATTGAAAAAGAATTATCCTTATCATAACATGAACCATGGTTTGATGTAGAGAGTTAACTCAAGTTAGATGAATGGTTAGGGTTTGAAGAAGAAGACAAAAAGGTTACATGAGTCAAAGTTGCATGAAGCTTCATGAAGCTTCATGTAAGAAAGCAACCTTTTTATTTTCTTTTCCCTTTTTCTTTTAATCCAAATTAAAAGATAAAAGAATAAATGAATAATAAATAAAACCCTAACCATTTACTTAACCAAGGTTTAACTCTTTACACAAAACCTAGTAATCTTGCATCATCAAACATGATACAATCAAGTGCACAAAAGTATATCACATATACAATGTGCACACTCGAGTGAGAATATCCATTTAAAGTGAACCGATACGAGTCAATGCAAAGTAATATATCAAATATATAATTATACATTAAATCATTAAATCAACACTTGATTTAACGATCCGGTCATATCACATATAACCGACTAGTATCAAATGTATCGGCTTATCGAATCAATCCTTGATTCGATAACTAGGTTATATCGCATACAACCATTCGATATATTCATCGCGAGAATAGAATACGGTATCACATACACGTATTATTCTCGGTCCCGCACATATCTCATATGCGCTCCTATTTCGTTTCGCTTGAGCCAGGAAACCTCTGTGTAGGACTCTAAAGACTCGTCAATACGCCGGCAGCAGGTGATGATCATATCAAACACCCACAAGCCGCAAGCGGTCTGCTAAACGTAACGGCCATCCGGGTATTGAGCGATTTGAAGATCGACGAGCAAGCCCGCTCACACTCCAGTGAATCCAACCAGTAACACTATCGTACAGTCCGGTCTGATCGTCTGATATGTCGCATATCTCGCCTAGGGGTGGTAAACGTCAGACCCCAATAGCTCGATAAGTCGTGTCGATATGAGGTCTATAACAATTCGAGAAACTACTGGTAACACTTACCAGTAAATCTCAGCAACCCTGGCCAGGGATTTCCTGTTATAGCCAATCGATCACAGCGCAACATCAACTCCCTATACCGGGAGAGACGAATCACCTCCTATCGCTCATTGCCTCCATATGACTCGGGACTGTACCCAAAAACCACCGTTTTGCACGCCCTCTTGGACGTGGTAAGATGGAAATCAAAGCACAGTGGGAACCACACAAGACTCTATGACGATCTCGGGTCAACAGACTACTCTGTACCAGTGTCACCAGAGAACTGCCATCTGACGTGAGGTATAATACCATCTGGGAGTTCTCGGCGAGTCCGTCCAGTGTACCCAGTCTCTACTGAGCACCCGTATATCATCTCTGATGTCAAACACCGATGGATATGGGATCATCCATCGCCCATCTGTATGGGTCGAGAAGGTATACGCTAGTCTACTCTGGTATATCGATGCCCCGTCTCGATACACCCACGACTAGGGACTTTGAAGGATGTACTTATGGACTACCATGTCCCCACTAGTATGATCCGCATCATAGTCCAGGTAGTCAAGTACACATCCTAAGGGCTTTACCAACATGTAACAGAGAGACAATCAGTATACACGTTAAGGTAAAGATCAACCAGATAGCATACTATCATGTCGAGCAAGAAAGTCCTCCCTATATATGTCCAAGCATCCACTACAATATACATCCTATGTATAGTAATGGCCTCTAGGGCATACATATAACTAACAATCTCCCACTTGCACTAGGGCCATCTGATAGCAGTGGTTGTAGTATCTCATACTCAACCATCCCATAAAAATCTCTCTCTGGGAACAGGCCTTTGTGAGTGGATCCGCTGTGTTTGTCCTCTGAGTCTACTTTCCTAACCTCGATCCCCTGGAGATCAACCATCTCCATGATCAGGTGATACTGCCTTAGAATATGTCTGGATCACTGATGGGACCGGCGTTCCTTGGCGTAAGCCACAACTCCATTGTCTCACAATGGTTGGAACGTAGTTCATCTCATGAACCAATATACACCCAGACTGCCTCTTTGGTAGCATCTTAAGTAGCGATGTATCCAGCCTTTATTGTCTAGTATGCCACGGTATCTAGCTTGGAACTCTTCCAACATACCGTCCCTTTACTGAGGGTAAAGGCAATGCATGTGACTGACATCCAGTCATCTTTATCACCCTGGAACACTTCCAGTGATTCTCCCCAGGATCGATTGATACCTTCTCACTACAACTAGTGAGTTTCCTAACATCCAATTACATCTATCTCATAGATGAAAACTCAGGATTTAGGAGGTATCACTTTGATCCTATGTGGAGAATCTTTGTGATAAGCGGAGATTGACCGAGCGTAGCATAGGAAACTCTTTCCTTATCAAGTGTATGTCATCCACGTACTCTACGAGGATCGTCACCATACTCCCTTCTACCTTTTTGTTTATACAAGGTTCATCTACCATTTTGATGATGTCAAACTGTTTGACTAATACATCAAAACAGATGTTCCAACTCCGCGATACCTGCTTTATCCTATAAAACATCTTGCACACGTTTCCGCTGCTCCCACTGTCTACGAAGCCCTCTGGCTGTGTACTTATAGACGCTCTCTTCCAAATCATCATTTAGAAAAGCAGTCAAGACACCCAACCACCAGATATCATAGTCATGGTATGTAGCCGTGGTAAGTAGGATCTGGATGGACTTAAGCATAGATCCTTAGAAAAGGTTTCATCATAATCCACGCCTGGTCGATGACGAAAACCTTTAACAAGTCAAGCTTTGAAAGTCTCAACCTTTCCATCTACACCAAGTAATCTTCTCAAGATATACTTGCTCCTGATGGGGATTTAACCCTTCAGATATAGCAACCAAAGTCCATACTTTGTTGGTGTATAAGGATTCCATCTCAGATCGCTAAGCATCCAGCCATTCTTACAGAGTCCCACTCCTGATGGCCAGCTCGAAACTAGTTGGGTCATCATCTCATGATGCAATCCTCGCTCCCACTGTCATAAAGAAACAAAAGTATCTCTCAGGTGGGTGAGGAACCCTACTAGATCGGCGGAGAGGCTGAGGTTCGTTGGTAGCTACTGAATCCTCCGGTTCTACCAAATCATCTGCTGTAGCTTGTATAGCTGGAACCTTTCCAGTCGTACATAACAGACCCTGCCTCGAGCTTGTCCAGATTTTGCCTTTAGACATAGGCCAGACAACCCCAAATCTTAACCAACTTAAGATATGGGCTCTTCCCTTTCCATATCACATATGAAGCGGTAGGCAACTGATTTGATTGGAACCCTATTCAATAGGTATGCAGCTTCTCAAGCGCATAACTCCCAAAAAGGAAACAGGTAACTCAGTATTACTCATTATAGAGCACACCTTATCACATAGGGTGTTATCGCTCCGCCCCGATATACCATCGTGCTATGGTGTATACGGAGGAGTAATGCTGAGAGAGAATCTCATTCTCCTTTAGAATAGTCCAGGAATTCCGTGCTCAAGTATTCTCCTCCCTGATCGCATCAAAGGACATAATACTTTTACCCGTATTGGTTCTCTACTTCTAGCTTATATTCTGTGAATATCTCAAAAGGTTCGGACTTGTGTTTCAACAGGAACATATGTCTGAATCTAAAGAGATCATCAAAGAATGTAATGAAGTACAAAGAACCGGTCTTGGCATGTGTAGACAGGGGACCTTTATACATCAACATGCATCATCCCAAGAGTTCACTAACTCTTTCTCTGTTTCCAATAAACAGAGCTATGGTCATCTTATCTTTGTGACATGACTGGCGAGTTTCACAAGATGTAAATTCAAACTGATTTAAATATGCATCTAAATGTAACTCAGCCAGTCGGGTCGCATTGATATGACCTAGTCTACAATACCTCAAGAAGGATTCGTTCATTTCTGAACTCTTCCTCTTGTGTGTGTTCTGTATACTAAAGAACTGTAGTTTGATTTAGAACAGTAACGCTTTTAGATAACGTGCCTGAACCAATCAACTTTTGATATAGGAAATGTTCAAAACATTATCCAACAATACAAAATTTTATCATTTCTTTACTAATAAAAAGAGTGATATGATTTTGTATATCAGGTTCGGTATCTAATAACATTCGTTCAGAATCAATGTATTGGTAATACAGGGTGATAGTGACCAACAGACTTGGCTGCAACACTTGCCCCGTTTTCTGCCTCATGAAACTTATCACCCGTTCTCAGTTCTCTACCTTTCTGTAGCCCTATGTAACAGATTACATATCTGGGATCCTGATATGGTATCAAATACCCAGGACGCAGAGGATACTGAGAAACAGTTCTTTGTAATGAACACACCCGAAGATGATGCATCAGCATGCGCTCTCTTCGTTTGGGCGGCACGGGAAATCTGGTATTCCCCAATTTCCTGCTCTGTCTTATAACAATTATAGGTTGGAGCGGGACCAACGTTCCCCAGCTCAGTATAACAAGCGGGTTCGGTCAATATTCCGTATTATTATCTTGATTAAGGCGTGATATGGTCGCAACCTGGAGAGAGAGAGAAGAAAACACTCAGCGTGCGCTCTTTGCAAGAATAGATTGGTTATTATTTTATCTAATCAGGATGGCTCCCACTGCTTTTTATCAAATCTTCCTTCAAACCCTAAAAGGAAAGACTAGCCGGGATTAATTACACACTACAAGTTCGCCAATCTTTCAGCCAGGCCAGTGTCGGTACTTTGAGGGAGGTCTCCCGTGCTTTCGCATGAACCTAATTAATGTAAACCTCGTTTTCCCAGAGGCGTAACCCCGTTGACACCTTTCTAGACACCTACTTGATCGGCTAATTGTAATGTATAAAACTTTCCCAGGAGTAACTCTTACTCGCAGCGGGTATCGGGATCCAACTATCTCATAGAAGGTATGCAATCTCATTGCAAATTTCAACACTTGAAATTCCCGATAATATTTTGCCCCTAGCGTCCTATGACCTTGACGCAGGCCAACAAACCATAGTCCGCTAGTCAAGTTCAACCCGTCATTTCTTGATTGAATTAAACCCACCCGCACGACCCTTGACGCAGGCCAACAAAGTCGCACGACTACCCTAATCCAATCTGCATCATATGCATAAGCAGATAAATACTAGTTAGCTACCACACACTACGCCTTGACGCAGGCCAACAAACGTAGCACGAATACTAAATAGGACTTATCTGAAATGACGGAGGGCTACGACAGGTTTTTCTGAAAACCTATTGCGTAATGAACTTGATATCGTTGTAGAATCAAATGATTTAAAAATGGAGTGTTTTTTAGGCTTTTCTAGTTTTGCTAAAGGAGTCACTCCCGGTGAAGGGATCGTCGGTCCTTTCCTCGTCGAATGAGGTGCGGGATATATCATATATATCACTGTGCAAAGCAGAAACTATAGAAGCTATCAAAAGACAAAACCGAGTGTGTAGCATCTGCCAGTTATTGCTAAAGGAGTCACTCCCGGTGAAGGGATCTCGGTCCTTTCCTCATCGAATAAGGTGCAGGATATATCACATATACCGCTATGCAAAGCAAAAACTGTAGCTACCTGTTTTATTTTGAAATTCGATTCTACAACATCTTAGGTTTCTTTTATTTTCATTAATCACATTAATGAAGTCCCATCAATTATGTACATAAACATCACAGATAAATACGACGTACACTTATGCCATCCGCATTCGCCTCGATGTCCCCTCGTGCACCGTTAGGTTAGGTAACTAACGGCAGAGCGGGGCAGGGCTAGCGCGGGTGTAAAACATAAGTAACGCCTATATAATATATCATATATACTATATACAGTATCTATCAAAGAACATCACATGATCACATCACAGATATCGCAGCAGAAGAAACATATGAAATATTGGATATACTAGGACGTCCGTGTTTTCAATACGAGCCAGTATAAAACACGGATTCCACGGTCGTGATGAATAGCCAAACCCACACCCCTAGACCCCTACGAGAGCGGCAAGCAACCCTGCCAATTCTAGAGTTAGGAGACCCAGACTCGACTCCTCGAGTTGGTCTCCCACTGGACTCCAGAACCCGGTTACTTGTGCTCCCCTCCTTGGGTCTATCCTAGTGCGGAAAAGTAAATAATATACAAAAGGTGACATCTTCCGCAACCTGGAAGTGCCCCAATAAAAGAATATTACATACAAGTTTTTACATGAATGAAAATGAAAAACACTCATCTCACATAAAAACCCCCGGCTATTCAAACACGACGATCCAATATAACATATCCAGCAACACATAACATCACATGTCATCAACGTAAGTAAATATGCGCATCCCAATTGTCGTTGACATATAGCAACGAAACCGGCGATATCACATATTACACTTACGGTCACAGAAAGAAAGTGTAAAACTACAACAGTTGGAATCCGCAACCACCTCAGACATCGCATGCCTGACCAAATGAATTACTTAGACATCGCATGCCTAACAATTATAAACCCCGCATTTTAGTCTCATTATCGAAAACACTTTTCAATGTCAAGTCGGGCAATTCAACAAGATTCCCGACATCCTGATCGAATGCTCGTCGCAAACTTCAGTAGACGGCTGCACCCCCGATACCGTCGACGAAGTGCACCAAGGCGGAACACCGCTACCGCGAGCACCCGGACAGATGCTTTCGGCGACGGGGTTCTCCTACAGTCACTTGGTCGGGGCTATGGGGTGAGGCTGTCTATTAAGTTTATCCGGCGAGTATCCGCGTACGCTACGTGATTGCGACGGACTTTTGATCACATCAAAATTCCGTGGCAACCGATCAAGTGAGACTAAAGTGCTATATTTATAACATTCATTCAGTTATCTCATAACTACTTGTGAATTCCAATTATTGTATCACATTCCAGATAAATAGAAAATGCTAAACTTTTCGATCGAACATTCGAACACCCAAGTTTTCCCGATACAGCTCAACACATGAAACAAGTCTAAAAACATTCAGTTCGTGCCTTAGTACCAACGGTCCAGCCGTAGAAGGGTCAAGCCAACGCCTCACATATGGCACGCCGTACTGCCCCAAACCCGAAGGTTCAAAGGGCAGTTCAAGACGGTCACATAATCGAGTTAAGGTTTGTTGTCTTCTAGAGGGACCATCGCGTTACTTGCACTACTTAGAACGTCGTTAAACTACGGAAAAATCCAACACTTGGAAATTTCCCGGCAGGGGAAAAAGTGGGTATTTATATCCGGTCGAACTTTTTAACATATTCTAAAATTTATCCGGAAAGCCACATAGACAAAATCTGATACTCCGATCGAAACACCGAATCCCCAAAACAACCCCAGAAAATTCAACTGTTGAATAAAATTTAAAAATTCCCATAAAATCCAGCATCAGAAAAGAGGAGTTACTGTGAAAATATTACAGTGAGACAGGCCCGTACGGCCGCGGAACCGCCGCATGAGTCATGCTCATGCCGCGGAACCGCGGCGGTATAGATGAATTAGAATGTCGTGTTTCACCATAACTCTTAGATCTTCCTGCTGAATTTTTTAGCAATTTTTAATTTGGAAAAATCCACGTTTTTAGAAAAAGTACAGAGAGCATTTTCCGGGTTGGGTTTTCGGTTCGATCGGGTTTCAAATTCCGTCTAGACTTCGCCTAAGGCTCTAGCTAGGCTCTGATACCACTGTAGGGTTCCTAGGCACCCTAATGAGGTCTTACAAGGCATCAACCATACCAATTTCAAATTTAAACGGTGCCGAGAAACCCTAGAACGGATCGTTGGCTAGATTTCTAGGCGAAAAAGAACTAGTTAACAACTTAACTAAGGTTTATACGGAAATACAACCTTTGTAGATCCGGTGCTCCACCTCCATAGCTCCGCAACGAAGTCCCCTTGCTTTCCAAATGAATTCCCGGGCTCTAGCGTCGGCTTCATCGGAGAATAGGCGGGCTAGGTCGTCGATGTCCATGCCGAAGATGATCTACGTCGAGGCATCGCTAAATCAAGCTCCACCTTCACCAAGTCATGAAAACTTGTGAAGGACACACACTCTACTACTTGGCAAGAGGTAGAGGATGAAGAAATAGGAAGTGGGTAGACTTTAGAATTGGATTTCTCACTCATTTCCATCAATCACCATTGATGGAGCTTGCTTTCTTCAAGTGAAGAAAGGAAGAAGAAGAAGAAGAAAGAGTTATGATAAGTTAATTAGAATAATTGAAAAAGAATTATCCTTATCATAACATGAACCATGGTTTGATGTAGAGAGTTAACTCAAGTTAGATGAATGGTTAGGGTTTGAAGAAGAAGACAAAAAGGTTACATGAGTCAAAGTTGCATGAAGCTTCATGAAGCTTCATGTAAGAAAGCAACCTTTTTATTTTCTTTTCCCTTTTTCTTTTAATCCAAATTAAAAGATAAAAGAATAAATGAATAATAAATAAAACCCTAACCATTTACTTAACCAAGGTTTAACTCTTTATACAAAACCTAGTAATCTTGCATCATCAAACATGATACAATCAAGTGCACAAAAGTATATCACATATACAATGTGCACACTCGAGTGAGAATATCCATTTAAAGTGAACCGATACGAGTCAATGCAAAGTAATATATCAAATATATAATTATACATTAAATCATTAAATCAACACTTGATTTAACGATCCGGTCATATCACATATAACCGACTAGTATCAAATGTATCGGCTTATCGAATCAATCCTTGATTCGATAACTAGGTTATATCGCATACAACCATTCGATATATTCATCGCGAGAATAGAATACGGTATCACATACACATATTATTCTCGGTCCCGCACATATCTCATATGCACTCCTATTTCATTTCGCTTGAGCCAGGAAACCTCTGTATAGGACTCTAAAGACTCGTCAATACGCCGGCAGCAGGTGATGATCATATCAAACACCCACAAGATGCAAGCGGTCTGCTAAACGTAACGGCCACCCGGGTATTGAGCGATCTGAAGATCGACGAGCAAGCCCGCTCACACTCCAGTGAATCCAACTAGTAACACTACCGTACAGTCCGGTCTGATCGTCTGATATGTCGCATATCTCGCCTAGGGGTGGTAAACGTCAGACCCCAATAGCTCGATAAGTCGTGTCGATATGAGGTCTATAACAATTCGAGAAACTACTGGTAACACTTACCAGTAAATCTCAGCAACCCTGACCAGGGATTTCCTGTTATAGCCAATCGATCACAGCTCAACATCAACTCCCTATACCGGGAGAGACGAATCCCCTCCTATCGCTCATTGCCTCCTTGTGACTCGGGACTGTACCCAAAAACCACCGTTTTGCACGCCTTCTTGGACGTGGTAAGATGGAAATCAAAGCACAGTGGGAACCACACAAGACTCTATGACGATCTCGGGTCAACAGACTACTCTGTACCAGTGTCACCAGAGAACTGCCATCTGACGTGAGGTATAATACCATCTGGGAGTTCTCGGCGAGTCCGTCCAGTGTATGCAGTCTCTACTGAGCACCCGTATATCATCTCTGATGTCAAACACCGATGGATATGGGATCATCCATCGCCCATCTGTATGGGTCGAGAAGGTATACGCTAGTCTACTCTGGTATATCGATGCCCCGTCTCGATACACCCACGACTAGGGACTTTGAAGGATGTACTTATGGAATACCATGTCCCCACTAGTATGATCCGCATCATAGTCCAGGTAGTCAAGTACACATCCTAAGGGCTTTACCAACATGTAACAGAGAGACAATCAGTATACACGTTAAGGTAAAGATCAACCAGATAGCATACTATCATGTCGAGCAAGAAAGTCCTCCCTATATATTTCCAAGCATCCACTACAATATACATCCTATGTATAGTAATGGCCTCTAGGGCATACATATAACTAACAGTATCGTACCATTAGTGATAGGTACATATACCCTTTACGATACATCTATAGGTATACCTTGCTCATATTTTACTTATACCCAGGGGGTATACTAATCTTTTACTTATAGCTAGACATCCTATACTTAGCTGTACCTTATTGATTTTGCATACATCTGGTTTCAGCTACATATTTTCATTTATGTGCTCGCATTTCAGAGATATCGCACATATTTATTCCTGGATTTGCGCATTGTTATTTGGATTTTACATGATATTTTCTGGATTTGGGAACCGCGGGAGTTCATGAAATTATGCATTATTTGAAAAACCCGGTTTCCTTGATATGATATTTGTGCAGCAACCATGAGATTTATCGGTTCTGATTATATACCCCATACGAGGAGTGGGTGCCATGTGAGGGTACATGGTGGGGCCCGGTATGGTTCCCCCCGGCAAGATGATCGATGGACTTTGCCGATTGAGCCTGGAGGTGGGTGAGTACCTACCGGTGACAGTACCAATGACTCAGCGGGGATCATGGGAATACCGTTGGGAGTCATGTACGTATGGATACGTCGAAAGGCGAGGGTCAGAGCTAGGCACTCATGCTTTCGGGATAGCATATGATACGTACCTATCAGGATGCTAGTCTCGGTGACGGCATCTGGTAGATCAGTATTTCTGTGTCGATACTTGGCACATTGGTTTTCATGATATTTCTAATTACTTTGTATATATAACAGGGGATTTAGCCATTATTATATATACCCTTACACAAATATTAGTGGAGTGGGACGCTAATATATGTGTATTGACCCCATCATATTTAATTCTGTAAATATATATATTTAGGATGTTAGAATTTTACTTGAGTTTGATTTGGGATATTAGGTGATTCATTGTGATTGGATACCGGATACATATGAGATTACTGATTTGTACATTCGGTGTAAGTCCACGTTGCGACCCCCGGTTCTTACGGGGAGGCGGAAACGGTATAAAAAACAAATTTTTAGCGCAAGGGGCAACATGGACTAAGCAAAGTCGGGATCTTTGACTAAACTAAAACTAGCAAACTTAGCTAAAGAGAGTTAGCTACTCGGATGGAGATGGTTATACCTAAAACTTGAACTCCTTCATCTTCAAGCTCCGATGGTGGTCCGATGGCTCCTTCTCGTCGTCTCCGTACGCCGAAGATAGATCCACCTGAAAGCTCCAACCTTTAGCTCCTTCTTCGTTCTTTGAAGAAACTAGTTCACTTGGTTTGCTAAACCTAGTGAACTAGAACGAGTAGAGAAGAAATAGAATGGGATTTTATCTATGGTTCTTGATTCTCAACTCATGAGACAAGAGAACCATGGATCAAGAGAGGGAGCAAGAGGTTGAGGGTGAGAGCAAGAGGAGAGCTCAAGAACAAGAGAGAGAATGAGCAAGAAAGAATGAGCAAGTATTTTGTCTCTCACCCTCTCATAATCCAAAGCAATGATAACTCATCATATCAACAAAAGTCTTATGTGATGGTTGAAGCAACCATAACCTTATCATGTCATGCACTCATTTTACTCAAATGAACAAGCAAGTAAAAGTCTTTGGCATGAAATGATAACCATGGTTATCATGATGGTCAACTAGTCAAGCCTAGTCAACCGGTCAACAAAGTCAACAAGTCAACAAAAGTCAACAAGGTCAACAAAAGTCAACAACCAAGTCACCATAATACTTAATTAATATAATAGTTAATCGCATATCATATTCTCATTAGGGTTGAGCAAAAAGTCAAAAAGTCAACGGTCAACTGTCAACAACCCTAATGAGAATCCGCTGCCTCTGCCTCCCTGTCAACTGTGCATACACACCCGCATCCGCGTTCCGAGGAACATGAATGCAAACTGGATAAATCCAATCCCATAAGGTACACTAGGATCTGGCTTAAACCAAAGCCCGCTAGTGTAAACTGTCCGGACACTGTACGTGCACAAGTGCACGGATGTGACCGAACCCTGTCGCAAAACCATGCGACCTGTCGCAATACCATGCGACCTCTACTCTTTTGCCTAAAGGCGAAAAGCTTTCTGTGTGGGACTCTAAAGACTCGACACTACGCTGGCAGTGGGTTTAACCACAGACCGCAAGCGGCACTAGCTGTGCGTAACGGTCCCCAGGTAATGCCGACAAGAAGACCGACGAGGCGAAACCCATCTGAACTCCTACTGAGCCTGAGTGTGACATTCTCCGTACAGTCCGGTCTGTTCGTCTGATACATCGCATGGCGGGCCTAGGGGGCGGTAAACGTCAGTCCCCCAATAGCGGTACAAGTCGTGCCGGAGCGAAGCCCAAAACACCCTGAGATAACGCTGGAAACCTACCAGTATATCTCGTTTGCCCTGGCCAGGGACTACTCGTGTAATGGCTCTCCTAGACACAGCGCGATGTCAACCCCCAATACCGGGAGAGACGAATCCTGTCTAACCGTCACTGCCTCCAAGTGCTTCGGGACTGCACCCAACCACTACCTGTTTGCACGACTCCTTTGAGCCGTGGTAGGGTAGTGATCAAAGTACAGTGGGAACACACCCGAGGCGAAGTGACAGTGTCAAGTCAGCGGACTAAGCTGTACTCATGTCACCTGGGAACTGATAACTGACGATAGGTATAATACCAACTAGTCAGTTCCCGACGAGTCCTGTCCAGTGTACCCGTAACCTAACGAGCACCCACATACTATCTCAAGTACGACGTACTGACGGCTGTGGGACAGACCGTCTCCCACACTGGGATGAGAAGCGCATGCGCTGGTCTACTCCGGAGTATCGATGCCCTGTCTCGATAGTCCTGCGACCAGGGACCTGCATAAGGATGTGCTTATAGATTACCCAGCCCTACTAGTGTGACGGCCATCACATCGCTGGTAATCAAGCAAAGATCCTAAGGGCTCCACTAATGTGTATAGGCGATATACAAAATATAAACACATGTACACATTAAAGTAGAAACAAACCAAGTAGCATACTACTATTTTGAGCAAGATTGTATATACAAGGTGAATATCCCAAGCATCCATTAAGTAATATACAAACCAGTATGATACAGTAATGGCCTCTAGGGCATATACACTAACAATCTCCCACTTGCACTAAGGCCATGTACTGGCGTATCGAAGACCTATCATCTCGATCAGCCGCTCGAACTGAGTCTGGGGCAGGGCCTTGGTGAATGGATCTGCAGTGTTATCTTCTGAAGCGACTCTCCGAACCTCGATCTCCTGGCGATCCACGATCTTCCTGATCAGGTGATACCGCCTCAAGATGTGCCTGGATCTCTGATGGGACCTGGGTTCCTTCGCTAAAGCTATAGCCCCGTTGTTGTCGCAATACAGAGGTATTGGATCAACAATGGACGGAACCACCTGAAGTTCTTTCAAGAACTTCCTCATCCAGACAGCTTCTTTTGCGGCATCAGATGCAGCGATGTATTCCGCTTCCATCGTCGAGTCTGCAACGGTTTCTTGTTTGGAACTCTTCCAACACACCGCCCCTCCATTGAGGGTAAAGACAAA
The DNA here is from genome assembly GCA_030015575.1 of Agapanthus africanus. Classification (NCBI taxonomy): domain Eukaryota; kingdom Viridiplantae; phylum Streptophyta; class Magnoliopsida; order Asparagales; family Amaryllidaceae; genus Agapanthus; species Agapanthus africanus. The sequence goes on from JASDDO010000018.1 coordinate 130,574,808, forward strand.
GCCCGACATGGACTTGGAATCATCCTTGTCACTTTGGAAGCTGGAGTCAGCAAAGGCCTCGATCTGGAGGTCTTTTCCGCCATACACCAAGAACATCTCCTTAGTCCTTCTCAGGTACTTGAGAATGTTCTTTACCGCTATCCAGTGTTTCTCCCCAGGGTTTGACTGATACCGGCTTACCACACTCAGTGCATAAGCTACATCCGGTCTGGTACACAACATCGCATACATTATAGAGCCTACCGCAGAAGCGTAGGGTATAATAGACATGCGATCCCTCTCCAAATCAGTCTTGGGAGACATCTCTTTAGAGAGGGTGATCCCGTGACAAGCCGGTAGGTTACCGCGCTTGGAATCTTCCATACTGAATCTCTTCAGTATGGTGTCGATGTACCTGGACTGTGATAGTCCTAATATCCTCTTGGATCTGTCACGGTAGATCCGGATACCCAGAATGTACGAGGCATCACCCAGGTCTTTCATGGAGAACCTGTGTGACAAGAACCCCTTGATAGATTGTAGCATAGGAATGTCATTTCCTATTAAGAGAATGTCATCCACGTATAAAACGAGGAATACTACAGTTCTCGCTACAAATCTACTATAGATGCATGGTTCATCTGGATTTTTGATAAAGCCAAATTCTTTGACCGTTTCATCAAAGCAGATGTTCCAACTCCGCGACGCCTGCTTTAGTCCTTAGATGGACTTAAGCAACTTGCACACCTTTCCGCTGCTCCCACTCTGAATGAAACCCTCTGGTTGGTCCATATAGACACACTCCTCTAAATTTCCATTTAGAAAAGCTGTCTTTACGTCCATTTGCCAGATCTCATAATCGTGGAAGGCAGCAATGGCAAGAAGGATCCGAATGGATTTCAGCATGGCTACTGGAGAAAAGGTTTCGTCGTAGTCCAAGCCAGGTCTTTGACGGAAACCCTTTGCTACCAGCCTAGCTTTATAGGTCTCAACCTGTCCATCTACACCAATCTTCCTTTTGAAGATCCACTTGCATCCTACAGGTTTTACCCCGTCTGGAGCAATGTCCAACATCCATACCTTGTTGGTGTACATGGACTCCATTTCGGTCCGCATTGCATCCAGCCATTTCACTGAGTCAACGCTCTGAACGGCCTGCTGGAAGCTAGTAGGCTCATCATAATCTATGATGCAATCCTCTCTATCCCCGTCTATGAGAAAACCGTAGTATCTCTCGGGCGGATGAGACTGCCTACTACTCCTGCGGAGCGGCGTAGGAATGTCCTGTTCTGTTGAACCCTCTGGTTCCACTAAACTTTCAGTAATAGTCCGTGGTTCTGGAATTTCTTCCAGTTCTACTGTGCTCCCACATATCTGGGTTTCCAAAAACTCAGTTTCCAAGAAGTAGGCATGACGAGAAACAAGGACTTTTTGTTCCTCTTCACAGTAGAAGAAATATCCTTTGGAATTCTTTGGATATCCCACAAACTTGCACTGTACTGAGCGTGCCTCGAGCTTGTCCGCATGCTGCTTTTTGACAAAAGCTGGACATCCCCATGTCTTAATATGCTTAAGATAGGGTCTCTTCCCACACCACATCTCATATGGTGTAGTAGGCACGGTCTTAGTAGGAACTCGGTTCAAAAGGTATGCGGCTGATTCTAGCGCATACCCCCAGAATGATCGCGGCAACTCAGCGTTACTCATCATGGACCGCACCATATCCAATAGGGTGCGGTTCCGTCTCTCCGATACACCGTTATGTTGCGGGGTGTATGGAGGAGTAAGCTGAGAGAGAATTCTGTTCTCTTTTAAATAGTCCAGGAACTCGGCACTTAAGTATTCTCCACCTCGATCCGATCTTAGAATCTTAATACTTTTGCCGGTCTGTTTCTCTACTTCATTCTTATACTCCTGGAATTTTCCAAAGGCCTCGGACTTATGTTTCATCAAGAAGACATAACCGTACCTTGAGAAGTCATCCGTAAAAGTAATGAAGTAAGAATGTCTGCTTCGGGCATGTGTAGACATTGGACCGCACACGTCACTGTGTACGAGTCCTAAGAGCTCGCTCGCTCTTACTCCTTGTCCAGTAAACGGAGTCTTTGTCATCTTTCCTTTGAGACAAGATTGACAAGTGGCATACGATTGATATTCGAACGCATTCAAATATCCTTCTGTATGTAACTTAGTCAACCTTCTCTCATTGATGTGACCCAATCTACAATGCCATAAGAAAGTCTGATTCATTTCCGGAGACTTTCTTTTGTGTGTATTCTGGACGTTGAAAATCTGTGGTTGGTTTAACACGTATATACCATTACTCAATGTACCTGACCCAATCAAAACTTGATTAAGGTGAATGTTTACAACATTACTTACAAACGCAAATTCATAACCTTCTTTAGAAACTAAAGATACAGAAATGATATTACAAGTTGCGTTGGGTACAAAAAAGCAATTACGCAAAACCAAAACATGTCCATCTGACATTCCCAGGTGATAGTCCCCCACGGCTTTAGCATCCATGCTAGCTCCGTTCGCAACTTTGAGGGTCATGTCACCTGCCTTCAAAACCCTACGGTTTCTCAACGCCTGCAAAGAATTACAGATATGAGATCCTGATCCGGTATCCAATACCCAGGAAGTAGAGTTTATTGAAAGACAATTTTCAATAACATACACACCTGAAGCTGAAGCTGCAACCTGCTTCAATTCCTGTGTTCTGGCCTTCCAGGCCCTGCAATCATTCTTCCAGTGTCCTTTCTTATGACAATAGAAGCATTCTTCCTTATCCACAAGCTTCCCCGCTATCTTTGTTGCTTTTGCTTTTCCCTTCGTATCCACTTTACTAACACCGCCCCTTGGTTTGGCGGGGGCTTTCTTCTTCTTTCCCTTGGCTTTCGCCTTGGACCTAGAAGAAGATGATCCTCCTACAAACAAAGTGGATGTATCCCTACCTTTCTGTAGGGTGCCCTCTGCGCTCCTCAGCATGTTGAGGAGCTCTGAAAGTTCAACCTCCTTTTCTTGTAAGTTGAAGTTCAGTATAAACTGGGCGTAAGTGGAAGGAAGGGACTGAGAACTATATCCGTATATAGCTCACTCTCCAATGTGATCCCTAGGTCAGCGAGCTCCTCAATGAAGCCGATCATCTTTAGCACGTGCTCGGCTACTGATGATCCGACGGCCATTCTTGTCGAAAATAACTTTTTCGACGCTTCGTATCTTGCGATACGAGATTGCTCTCCATACAGTTCTTTTGTATGAAGCAATATGGATTCCATGTCCATATTCTCATGCCTCCTCTGATGTTCGTTGTCCATCGAGGCAAGCAGGAGGCATTTGGCCTTTGCGCTATCAATCTCCCAAGTCTTGCGGATTTCCTTATCCGCGACGCTGGAAGTTGGACCAGGGACAGGGGGAGCTTTGGTGGTAAGAAGATACCCCAGCTTGTCATAAGTGATTGCTATCTTGACATTCCTGAGCCAATCTTTGTAGTTTGGCCCTGTCAGTTTGTTTTTATCTAGGAGTAACTTAAGTCCAGTCATGTTGATTGGTCGCTGCAATTAGGAGAGAGAAGAAGAAACACTCAGCATGATGCTCTTGCAAGTTTAGAGTGGTTTTTAGTTTGTCTAAACAGGATGGCTCCCACTGTTTCTCGAATCCCTCCTCAAACCATAAAGGAAGAATTAGCCGGGATCAATCCCACCGCACAATACTTGCTTAACCGTTCAGCCAGGCCGGTGTCGGTACTTCGAGGGAGGTTTTCCAACGCTTTCGCGAAGTTCCTTAATTAAAGAACCTCTTTTCCCTGGGGGCGTAGCCCCGCTAACACCTTTCTAGGCACCTACTAGGTTTATAGCATTGATCGATTAGTGAGAAATTTCCCGAGGAGTAGCATATACTCACAGTAGGATCGGGATCCAAATATCATTGCGTGACGAAACTGAAGGAATCCTACCAGAATCATCACATTCCAAATGGTATGCAAATCTAGCAAGTTTCAGTACTTATGAAACTCCCGATGTGGATTTTTGCCCCATGCTCTTATGACCTTGACTTTGGCCAACAAATCATAAGTCACATGTCAAGTTCTGCCCGTCGTTCTCCAGGTTAATTTGAATCCACCCGCACCTACCCTTGACTTTGGCCAACAAGGCAGTACGACTGTTCCAAACCAACGCATCTATCTATGCTGCACATGAATACCCAAATAGCTACCAATCACTGTGCCTTGACTTTGGCCAACAAACACAGCTTGAATACTATTGACTATTCATGTGAAACGACGGAGGGCTACGGATGGTTTTGGCAAAACCGTGAACGTAGTGAACTTGATTTGGTCGATGGAACGAGATAGCTTTTAAAAGGAGTGGCTCAAGCTCCGCATCTAAAAGTTGTTTTTGAAAAGAACCGAGTGGTTTTTCGAAAGTGTTCCAACGACTTTAACTTGGTTTATTATCTTGCATTAGTTCTTTTAATGCGTGATATTCTTGCATTAGTTCTTTTAATGCGTCCCATCATTTAATCCTACCATTGCAGAAAACAACCAAAATATGACGTACGCTTATGCCATTCGCATTCGCCACGGGGCCCCGTCATTACCCGTTAGGTTACTTAACTAACGACAGAGCGGGGGCTGGGCTAGCGCGTCTGTAAAATATAAGCAACGCCTAAATAATATCATATATAGATATACTGCAATGATAAACATTTCAGATCACAGATAAATACATTGGATATACTAGCAATCTGTAATTTGTACGAGCCTGTAACAAAAACAGATAACACGGTCGCGGTGAATAGCCAAAACCCCACCCAAGACCCCTACGGGTGCGGCAAACTACCCGCCAAGTACCCGAAGCGTAGCAACCTCCCTCATCTCCATGAGTAGGCCACTCGACACTTCGGCATACCCGGTAGTTTGTGCACCCCCTCCATGGGTCTATCCTAGGAGCAAAAACAGTAAAAAGAAATTATACAATGACGGCTACAACCCCGACCCAGTTGTGCGGCCATACAAATAATTATTACATCAATTTACAAATTTACATGAATTGCAAGAAAAGAAAACTCTCGTCTCACAACCCCCGGCTATTCACCCGCGACAATCCAACATATTTATATACACATTTCAGCACATTACAGATCATGTATAACCCCGACCAATCGACTTATAGCGATTAGCCGACGTTCAATACATGCAAACATCACAGATATAACCATCATAGTCAAAGTGCAGTGAAGTTCGGAAAAAATACGGAATTATAGGACCCCAAAAGGAAATTTCTTTTCTGGAAAATCTGGGCACATATAATATATTCCAAAAATCCCAAAACCAACACAGACACACACTGCACGAAAAACGATGCAGAGAAGACGACAAACCGCGGCGCTTCCGCGGCACATGCCTACCTAGTGCGGCGGAAGCGCGGCGGTTTGAACGAAACAGTGGACCGTTTTTCATGGGTGTTCACACAAAACCCTGAGCCGAATTTAGGAGTATAAAGTTTTTCATTTTGACCAGAAAAAATTTCAACAGAAACTCAGGTTTTGTAAAAGTTAGGTTTTTGGATTTTTTCCGGTTCCGAACTTCGTTACACTTTACTACCAAGCTAGTTTAAGTTTAGTTAGGCTCTGATACCACTGTAAGTCCACGTTGCGACCCCCGGTTCTTACGGGGAGGCGGAAACGGTATAAAAAACAAATTTTTAGCGCAAGGGGCAACATGGACTAAGCAAAGTCGGGATCTTTGACTAAACTAAAACTAGCAAACTTAGCTAAAGAGAGTTAGCTACTCGGATGGAGATGGTTATACCTAAAACTTGAACTCCTTCGTCTTCAAGCTCCGATGGTGGTCCGATGGCTCCTTCTCGTCGTCTCCGTACGCCGAAGATAGATCCACCTGAAAGCTCCAACCTTTAGCTCCTTCTTCGTTCTTTGAAGAAACTAGTTCACTTGGTTTGCTAAACCTAGTGAACTAGAATGAGTAGAGAAGAAATAGAATGGGATTTTATCTATGGTTCTTGATTCTCAACTCATGAGACAAGAGAACCATGGATCAAGAGAGGGAGCAAGAGGTTGAGGGTGAGAGCAAGAGGAGAGCTCAAGAACAAGAGAGAGAATGAGCAAGAAAGAATGAGCAAGTATTTTGTCTCTCACCCTCTCATAATCCAAAGCAATGATAACTCATCATATCAACAAAAGTCTTATGTGATGGTTGAAGCAACCATAACCTTATCATGTCATGCACTCATTTTACTCAAATGAACAAGCAAGTAAAAGTCTTTGGCATGAAATGATAACCATGGTTATCATGATGGTCAACTAGTCAAGCCTAGTCAACCGGTCAACAAAGTCAACAAGTCAACAAAAGTCAACAAGGTCAACAAAAGTCAACAACCAAGTCACCATAATACTTAATTAATATAATAGTTAATCGCATATCATATTCTCATTAGGGTTGAGCAAAAAGTCAAAAAGTCAACGGTCAACTGTCAACAACCCTAATGAGAATCCGCTGCCTCTGCCTCCCTGTCAACTGTGCATACACACCCGCATCCGCGTTCCGAGGAACACGAATGCAAACTGGATAAATCCAATCCCATAAGGTACACTAGGATCTGGCTTAAACCAAAGCCCGCTAGTGTAAACTGTCCGGACACTGTACGTGCACAAGTGCACGGATGTGACCGAACCCTGTCGCAAAACCATGCGACCTGTCGCAATACCATGCGACCTCTACTCTTTTGCCTAAAGGTGAAAAGCTTTCTGTGTGGGACTCTAAAGACTCGACACTACGCTGGCAGTGGGTTTAACCACAGACCGCAAGCGGCACTAGCTGTGCGTAACGGTCCCCAGGTAATGCCGACAAGAAGACCGACGAGGCGAAACCCATCTGAACTCCTACTGAGCCTGAGTGTGACATTCTCCGTACAGTCCGGTCTGTTCGTCTGATACATCGCATGGCGGGCCTAGGGGGCGGTAAACGTCAGTCCCCCAATAGCGGTACAAGTCGTGCCGGAGCGAAGCCCAAAACACCCTGAGATAACGCTGGAAACCTACCAGTATATCTCGTTTGCCCTGGCCAGGGACTACTCGTGTAATGGCTCTCCTAGACACAGCGCGATGTCAACCCCCAATACCGGGAGAGACGAATCCTGTCTAACCGTCACTGCCTCCAAGTGCTTCGGGACTGCACCCAACCACTACCTGTTTGCACGACTCCTTTGAGCCGTGGTAGGGTAGTGATCAAAGTACAGTGGGAACACACCCGAGGCGAAGTGACAGTGTCAAGTCAGCGGACTAAGCTGTACTCATGTCACCTGGGAACTGATAACTGACGATAGGTATAATACCAACTAGTCAGTTCCCGACGAGTCCTGTCCAGTGTACCCGTAACCTAACGAGCACCCACATACTATCTCAAGTACGACGTACTGACGGCTGTGGGACAGACCGTCTCCCACACTGGGATGAGAAGCGCATGCGCTGGTCTACTCCGGAGTATCGATGCCCTGTCTCGATAGTCCTGCGACCAGGGACCTGCATAAGGATGTGCTTATAGATTACCCAGCCCCACTAGTGTGACGGCCATCACATCGCTGGTAATCAAGCAAAGATCCTAAGGGCTCCACTAATGTGTATAGGCGATATACAAAATATAAACACATGTACACATTGAAGTAGAAACAAACCAAGTAGCATACTAATATTTTGAGCAAGATTGTATATACAAGGTGAATATCCCAAGCATCCATTAAGTAATATACAAACCAGTATGATACAGTAATGGCCTCTAGGGCATATACACTAACATTCGGGATATAGGAGATTACTCGATATTGTATTTTGGGGAGATGTGAGACTTATATGATATGAGAGCCCAACTTGGGGGCTGATTTGAGGAATTGGGATTTGAGTGTCTTGATGGATTGTGATCCTACCACGATATCAGGATTCCGTGGAAATGACATATTTCACTCCATACCTCATACCTATTTGTTTAGGCACTGTTTCATGTATTAGTAGTACCTGTTAATGTACCCTTCATGATTGTTGCATATCTACATTCTCATAACCCTATCGCATGTTTATTGCATACTATTGTCATATCACTATTGCTTCATATATTGATTGTACCTGCTAGTGTACTTTCCATTATTCTGCATTCACATGACCTGTTATTACTGTTAAATTGCATATCTTAGATTCATGCTGTACGTACATACCTGCGATTACCTGCATATGTTAACTACTATTCACGAGTTAGCAACTCACCCCCGTTGTGCCACAGTTGTTTTGCAGGGTGTTTCCCCAGAGTAGTCGAGGCAGGCTATTCATCTATCATCTTTTGCTACAGATACCGCATCGGCTCACAGTGTGCTATTTTGCTTAGGTGTGTTTTGGTGGTTATCTGTATTTTGTATTGTACATTCATTGTATCTTGTACTCTCCATCTAATATTATGTTGTTGACTTAGAGACTTGGTGATGATGATATTGTATATTAATTGTGGATTTGTTGTCTTTTATACAGCTTTATCTCTATTGTCTTTATTTCTTCACTACGGCTTCGTATATTTGTGGTGGTGATTGTTTTCCGCCTTTGGGCGTGTATTTGCTCCCATTTGGGGATTCTTTATTTATCTTTATCTGTTGTACCCATTTTGGGGCTAGTTTTTACAAAGGGGGTGTTGCCAAAATTTTAAAGAAAGAAGTTGGACTTTTAAAGAATTTGAATTATGATTTTAAATGTTTCAAAACTGCTATTATCTTTTTTAGTCTTCTTTTTATGGTTTAGATTTTTGGGTTTTGGCTTTCTTTTACTGCGTTACGTCAGTAGGCGTTGCATAGTATTAGGGCCGTCAGGTGCCAATTTCGGGTCGTGACAAAGTTGGTATCAGAGCGCTAGGTTTTACCTTTCGGAGTGTAGGATGACCTTGGTATGATGGAGTAAGTAGCTTAAGCAAAGTAACGTAGTGTGTGTCTGCAGCATACCCACGATGCGGTACTTCGCCTTAAGTGACCTAAGTACAAATTGCTTGAAATTCCTTCCTTGATGATTCATATCCTTGTGATTTGATTTCCGTATTCTTATCGAATCTTATCTCTATTTATAGCCTTGCCGCCGATGACTATGGGGACTCAGAGTGATGCAGCGAGGGCCGAGGCCAGAGTTAGCTCGGGTGAGACGAGCACTGACTAGGATGGCAGGCTAGTTGCACAGGTGCAGACGGATCAGCCTTCGACATATAGTATCGATAGGCTTGTGGCAGAGATGCAGGACTTCCGCCAGACTATGAGTTCATTAGTTGATGTCGTTCGAGCGATGCGACAGGAGGTTGTCACCCCTGTTACTCAGTTGTCCTTTACGATCAGCATGCAGCAGTCTGTCACCTACATAGCACCAGTGGTTGCAGCTCCAGTTGACGAGGCACATATTCCAGAGACTCTGGGAGTTCCAGGACAGTGGAGGACCCGTACCAGTGTATCAGCCCAGAGACAGAGGTTTAGTCATCGAGACAGATTTCATGGCCGTCGCAGGAGTAGCAGGGGCTTAGGACGAGGACAGTCGTTCAGCTCTCATTCCCAGGAGGGTCAGCAGTCACCACGTGGATGTTTTCGATGCGGAAGCCTTCAGCACTTCGTCAGGGATTGTTCCTTAGCACCTCGTCGGGATCGTATTCAGAGAGGTCGTGGACGTAGAAGGTTCGCTCAGAGGAGTCAGTCTACCAGAGGAGTTCAGCCAGTTACGGGTAGGGAGCAGACACAGGAGTTTGCTTCTACTCATCGGGACGCGCAGGCGTCCAATGCAGAGTTTTCAGGTATCCTTAATTCGTATGTTCTTTTGATGTATTTGTTTGCTTTCCACACCTTGTGCCGTGGTTGGGACTAGAGTTGTGTTAGGTAGATTAGCCGTTTTGTGTTAACTTCTGTCAGCGATTCTTTTATTGCGCGACACGTATTTCAGTTGTGTGCCAATTGGATAGGAGATAGAGATCCATCCGTTGTTTTGATCCTTCTAGAGATGTTGGATTTGACGTTCTCCTGGGCACGGACTGGTCAGCTACGTGCTAGGCGTCTGTGGACTACCGTGAGGAAACAGTCAGGAATTGTTTTCCCGGCGAGTCAATTCTTGTTCTGCAGGTGGATAGTTGTGCCACCTCTCACAGCTCGAATTCAGCTTTTTCGCTAGTCAGCTTTTGAGGAGATGTCGTGGATTCTTGGCGTTCATTCGTGATACCGGAGCCACAGTGGGATTGTTGGACCGGGTTCCTATCGTGCGAGAGTTTTCCTACGTTGTTCCAGATGAGCCGGCGAAGCTTAGGGAGCTTAAGGATCAGCTACAGAGTTGTTGTTGGGGAGTTTCGCGCGTCTGAGTGTTTCGCTTTTGGAAGCTCCTATTTCTGTTCGTCAAGAGAAAGACGGCAGTTTGAGGTTGTGTATCGACGGATCGTTAATTGAACCGGCTTACGGTGCGGATAGGTATCATTTACCTTACATTGACGATTTCTTCGATCAGCTCCAGAGTGCGAGACATTTTCTAAGTTTGTTTGGGATCGGGTCATCATTATTGCGGGTTGGGAGTGATGGCATTCCGAAGACTGTCTTATGCGTGCTACGGGCTTTGTGTGTTTTAGTGAGTCATTGGATTCACTGATGCCCTAGCAGCATTCGTAGATATGATGAACCAGATTTCTTCAGGCCGTTCCTCGACCAGTTATTGTTGTGTTATTTACGACATTCTGGTCTAATTAATGTGTCTTGAGGAACAGGAGTAGCACTTGAGGATTTGTTATGCAGATACTGGGAGGGCACCAGCAGTTTGCTAGATTCCCGGAGTATTCCTTCAGGCTTGTTCGTGTTGACTCCTAGGTCTTGTAGTCACGGGAGACGGTTTTGTATGGTTCCGAGGAAGATTGTGGCCGTACAGCTTAGGCTCAGGCTTGTGTTCAGGACGGAGGTCCGCAGATTTTAGGCTTAGTAGGTTCTTACCGCCGTTTCGTGCAGGATTGCTAGTGTGGTGCTGCACCGTTGGCTGCATTGACCGGAATGGAGGTTTCTTTTCTTTGGACTGAGGCATGTGTGCGGAGTTTTCGGCAGTTGATGATTCGGTTATTAACTGAATTAGTCCTTTCTTTGCTTTTGGTTCGGGCGACCTTGTTGTTTAACTGTAATGTTTCTTGAGTGGGCTCAAGAGTGTACTGAGGTGACACTATAGAGTTATCGTTTTTGCTTCCCTACATTTGGAGGAAGTACGAGAAGGATATTCCACTCATGATCTGGAGATGGCCGTGGTGGTTTTGCGTTGGTGGTTTGGAGACACTACTTGTTCGAGAGTCGTATCAGATTTTCACGGACCACCAGAGCTTAATGTATATCTTCCTGCAGCGGATTTTGATCGTTGTGATAGTCTTCTGCAGATTTACAGTTTTTGTGCGATCGTTGAGTACAGCTTAAGTTCGTCTCTACGGAGAGGACAGCTTGCTCATGTCCGCACCCGACCATTTTTCTTAAATCGCTTTCACGAGACACTGCCCGCCGATGCTCGTTCGTCAGAGATACTTGAGCATACTCGGCTGGGTAATGATTCGGAATCCTTGATTTGTGACAATGGTGTGCTAAGTTAGGGACGCATTTGTATACCTGATGTTATCGGGTAGAGACGTGAAATTCTAAAGCAAGCACATCAGTCAACTCTCTGTATTCATTCAAGTTCCACCCACATTGACGTGACTTGTGAGATAGTTACGGGTGGGCATGGATGTAAAGAGAAGTTTCAAGTTTCGTTTCAAGGTGTCTGTCTTTTGTGTGTTTGGGTTGAGCATCTGAGGCCGGCTAGAGAGTTGAAACCTTTAACCGTTCCGAAGTAGGAGTGGGAGCAGATCTCCATGAATTTCGTTATGGTGTCTACCCAGGGTTAGTCAGGGTATGACTCCATTCGGATTCTTTTCGTCCGGTTATACTCAGTGTGCTCAGTTGTTCTTTGTTAAGTTGTGCGTTTGTGTTAATTGTTGTCAGCAGTTGGGGATCGTCACTCGCCATTGTTAGGGTTCTCCTTCGATAGCTGTTATCAGGAGACACTCCAATTGACAACCTTTAGGTTTAGAGGTTAGGTCGTGTCGATCACCATTCTGTTTTTTTTTCTGACTCTGCGTAAGTAGGATTTTGGACCACAGATAGTCTAGAGACTTCGGAAATGATCCGGTTGATTCAGGTCAGGATGAGAGTAGCCCAGTGCAAATAGAGGTCTTATGCCGACTGTGTTGGTCGTAGACTTAAGTGCGCAGTGGCAAATCATGTATTCCTACGGACTTTTCCGATAAATGACGTGTTGAGTTTTGGGAAGCTTATCCCAGGATTGTAGGTCCTTTCGAGATCCTATAAGCGAGTTAGTTTCGTTTCCTATAATTTGGCACTTCCGCCCAGATTATTGAGTTTTCACCCCGTATTCCTTGTGTCGGTACTTTACGATTACCTTCATGACCTTTCTCACATGATTTGGCTTGGATGCGATCGTTTCGCTCACCGGCAGCCATTTGTGTTAATGGCTCGGCAGGTAAAGAAACTTCGGTCAAGGGTCTTGCCATCTGTGAAGGGTTTTTCTTTGACGTAGCCGTATAGTGAGGTAATCACTTGGGAGGCTGCAAGCGAGATTTGAGAGTTGTAATCTTCTCTTTGAAGGTACGCGTAGCAGTATATTTTTAAATTCGAGGACAAATTCTTTTAAGGGGGGAGATTGTAACACCTTAGAATGTGTTTGTGGCTAATTATATTTTAATGTATGGTTTTTTAATAAAAAGTTTACCAAATTGGTTTTTAATTATTTTATCCTATTTAATGAATATTTTATTAGATTTTTTCTAGGCTTGCACACACTTGTGCATGTTAACTAGGGTGTTAATTTGGGGTTTAGCCATGATTAGCAACATGGTGAACTAACCATTCCCTAATCTAGTTTTATAGTTTTGTTTTAAGTGTTATGGGTTTTAAGTATAGATGGTTGTTTTAAAATGAAAAATGAATTTAAAAGTATTTAAATTATGGTTTGAAGTGTTGACCATGGGGGGGAGAGAGAGAGAGAGAGCGCGCATGGTGCTACATGGCTTGTGCCATGCTTCATTAATTGAGGGGAGAGAGAGTGAGAAGGGAGGGGGTTGTTTTCCTTTCTCTCATTCTCACCCTCACTCTCATTTCTTTTGTTCTCTCACTCTCATATACACTCACACACACACACAAGACTTCAGCAGCAGCCCCAGCAGAAACAACATCAGCAGCAGACAGCAACAGCAATAGCATCAGCTTGCAGCAGCAGCAGCTCCAGACAGCACAGCAGCAGCCACAACAACAGCATCAGTTCCAGCAGCAAGAAGAAGATGAAGTAGCAGCAGCAGAGGCATCAGCAGCAGCTCAAGCAACAACAGCACCAGAAGCAAGCAGCATCAGCAAGCAGCAAGCAGCATCAGTAGCTGTAGCAGCAGCAGCCCCAGCACCTGCAGCAGCCCTTCTTCCCCTTCTTCTCACTTCTCCTTGTGTCTAGGATCGTGAGTGAGGTATAATTCCTAAACTCATTTCCCTTTTTCCTAGCTTGAATGTAGAATTAGCGTCGGTTTGTGTTAATTATGAGTTTAGTGCTAAATTATGGTGAATTATGTGGAATTTTGGTTAGGATGTGATTGTGTTGGTTAACCCTACTTATTTAAGTGTTGTTAGGGTCATCTTAACTGAAAGTAGCCCCGGATTTCACTAAAATACCATAGGGTTTCCATTTGTGTGCAAATCGGTGTTTTTAAGCGATTTATGGCTTTCTGTGATCTGCTTTTGACCCGGACCCTTCAGGTTAAAATTGAGAATACTGAGCATGTACACTAGGTTTAAACAACACCCCTAGAACACGAACCCTCCATTCCCAAGTCTGGCCGCTGATTTAATCCATCTGGCCATAAATTGCGGCCAGGAAAGGGAGTGGGGTGCTGGGGTTTTGTGTAGGGTAGTCTGTTGTGTTCTGTAGTGTTTTGGCATGTGTAGTTTTGTGATATTTGACCTGTAGGAAAATCTGGGACAATATATCGTATTTCTAGTTCGTTGTGTTTGCGCGATACGCGCGATACGTGAGTGGGTTCTGCGATCCAGCGTGTCGCGGCGTGTCGCGGTAGTTTTAAACGCATATTCACACGTTTTAGCATATCGTGCACACGCGCGTTTAGTTCGCGACGCAAGTTTCTCGTTTAGTGTCGATATCGCGTTTTGCGAGATATTTGCTTATATATATGATTTCCTTGTCTAATTTTCAGGTTTGCAGGCGGGGACTACGGACACAGCTACAGAGGGAAACAGGTGGTAGGATTCACCTAGCGTAAAGCGCTGGTGAGTAGATTTAACATCTACAGAGGAATCGCCCGCATGGCGCTATGCGTCAGGGCTAGAATTCTAATACTTGTCGCATATTCTACGTTATTGTTAGAATTGCGCCTTTACCCTATTACTTAGATGTTGTACTTGGACTAGTAGCCGTAGGACACTGCACAAATTATTGACGATTCATATTGCACGAGCACGGATTGTATGCTACACACACCGTCAATAATTGCCATGTCACACACAAACCACTTATAGATACTATATTGCTTGGTTAGGGACCCTGTGACATTGATTCGTACTGCTTATCACATAGACATTTACCATACCTGTATACCTATAGAGTATCGTACCATTAGTGATAGGTACATATACCCTTTACGATACATCTACAGGTATACCTTGATCATATTTTACTTATACCCAGGGGGTATACTACATCTTTTACTTATATCTAGACACCTATACTTAGCTGTACCTTATTGATTTTGCATACATCTGGTTTCAGCTACATATTTTCATTTATGAGCTCGCATTTCAGATATATCGCACATATTTATTCCTGGATTTGCGCATTGTTATTTGGATTTTACATGATGTTTTCTGGATTTGGGAACCGCGGGAATTCATGAAATTATGCATTATTAGAAAAACCCAGTTTCCTTAATATGATATTTGCGCAGCCACCATAAGATTTATCGGTTCTGATTATATACCCCATACGAGGAGTGGGTGCCGTGTGAGGGTACATGGTGGGGCCCGGTATGGTTCCCCTCGGCAAGATGATCGATGGACTTTGCCGATTGAGCCTGGAGGTGGGCGAGTACCTACCGGTGACAGTACCAATGACTCGGCGGGGATTATGGGAATACCGTTGGGAGTCATATATGTATGGATACGTCGAAAGGCGAGGGTCAGAACTAGGCACTCATGCTTTCGGGATAGCGTATGATACGTACCTATCAGGATGCTAGTCTCGGTGACGGCATCTGGTAGATCAGTATTTCTGTGTCAATGCTTGGCACATTGGTTTTCATGATATTTCCAATTACTTTGTATATATAACAGGGGATTTAGCCGTAGTTATATATACCCTTACACCAATATTAGTGGAGTGCGACGCTAATATATATGTATTGACCCCATCATATTTAATTCTGCAAATATATATATTTAGGATGTTAGAATCTTACTTGAGTTTGATTTGGGATATTTGGTGATTCATTGAGATTGGATACCGGATACATATGAGATTACTGATTTGTATATTCGGGATATAGGAGATTACTCGATATTGTACTTTGGGGAGATGTGAGACTTATATGATATGAGAGACCAACTTGGGGGCTGATTTGAGGAATTGAGATTTGAGTGTCTTGATGGATTGTGATCCTACCACGATGTCAGGATTCCGTGGAAATGACATATTTCACTCCATACCTCATACCTATTTGTTTAGGCACTGTTTCATGTATTAGTAGTACCTGTTAATCTACCCTTCATGATTGTTGCATATCTACATTCTCATAACCCTATCGCATGTTTATTGCATACTATTGTCATATCACTATTGCTTCATATATTGATTGTACCTGCTAGTGTACTTTCCATTATTCTGCTTTCATATGATCTGTTATTACTGTTAAATTGCATATCTTAGATTCATGCTGTAAGTACATACCTGCGATTACCTGCATATGTTATCTACTATTCACGAGTTGGCAACTCACCCCCGTTGTGCCACAGTTGTTTTACAGGGTGTTTCTCCAGAGTAGTCGAGGCAGGCTATTCATCTATCATCTTTTGCTACAGATACCGCATCGGCTCATAGTGTGCTATTTTGCTTGGTGGGTTTTGGTGGTTATCTGTATTCTGTATTGTACATTCGTTGTATCTTGTACTCTCCATCTACTATTATGTTGTTGACTTAGAGACTTGGTGAGGACGATATTATATATTAATTGTGGATTTGTTGTCTTTTATACAGCTTTATCTCTATTGTCTTTATTTCTTCGCTACGGCGGCATATATTTGTGGTGGTGATTGTTTTCCGCCTTTGGGCGTGTATTTGCTCCCGTTTGGGGATGCTTTATTTATCTTTATCTGTTGTACCCATTTTGGGGCTAGTTTTTACAAAGGGGGTGTTGCCAAAATTTTAAAGAAAGAAGTTGGACTTTTAAAGAATTTGGGTTGTGATTTCAAATGTTTCAAAACTGCTATTATCTTTTCTTGACTTCTTTTTATAGTTTAGATTTCTGGGTTTTGCCTTTCTTTTACTGCATTACGTCTTTAGGCGTTGCGTAGTATTAAGGCCGTCACGTGCCAATTTCGGGTCGTGACAGCTCACATGCAAGAAGCTTGTGGATGCATTGACTTAGTCCACTCATTTTGTTTTACTTAAGATATTTATTAACCTAACCATTATAATTTAGCTATGGTTATCTCTCTACATGAATTAGTATATGATACAAACTCACCCATGGTTAATTCTCTCACCTCATTAGTTCATTCTCATCTCTTGACTTTATCTTCTTTTTCAAAGCCCGAGATCTCTCTAGGTTTTGTTCAAGTGAGAAAATATTGTGAGGAAAATAAAACTAAAGTGAGCCCACTTCCTACTTCATCATCCTCTACTAGATTAGCACTTTAGTATAGGGTGTTAGCTTCACTAATCTCTCATTGGTGAAGTTGTAGCTTGAGTTAGTGTCTCCTCGACGTAGATCATCTTCGGCCTCGAAGACTTCAAGCAAGTTCGTTCCTTTCACCTTAAGAAGCCATGCAAGAGTCCGGGAGTTCCACGATCGCAGCGAAGGGACCACTACAAGGAGCTATTGAAGTGAAGACCGGTCTACAAAGGTTGTATTCCGTTATCACTTAGTAGTAAAGAGTTTACTTGTTGTTTCTAACCCTAATTCTCTAGTAAAGATCCTTGCTTAGGTTGTTTGGCACTTGAAAATTTTAAATACGGCATATTTGATGCTTTGTAGAACCCTGTTCCAGTGCCTAAGAACCTTATAGTGGTATCAGAGCCCAGCTAGAGCATTAGGTGTTGCGTAGGAGAAATTAAAAGTCCGAACGAACTCCGAATAACTAAATTTTCCCACTTTCTGGAAAAATTTTCAAAAGTTGAAATTTTTCATATTAAAATTATTCAGAAAATCATGCAGGTAATTCTATGGACCCTCTTGAAGAACGAGTCCCTAACTCGCTTTAGTGACCGCGGAACCGCGGTCAAAACATGATTTTGGCGGCGGTTCCGCGGCGCCACTAAGGAGGCAAGGGACGGTACTTCAACGGTTGGTCCATTGGTACTGGAGCATGATTCTGGGAATTTTTAATAATGCTTAAGTGTTGAGCTCTCTGGGAATTTTGGAAATTCGTTAATTCGATTGAATTGTTTAACGTTGTCTAACTTTCTGATACAATAATTGGAATCTACAAATTTGTTTGTTGCGTGTAAATCTAACATTTCGGTCTCGGTTGTAATCGGAAATCTTGATTTATCCGACTTATTTTGAAAAAGTGTTTTCATGGGTAAGACCTAAATGCGAGCTTTACATTGTTAGGCATGAAATCTTAGATATGTGATATCCCGGGTTTGTGTTGTCCAAGGGCAGTTGCGATTCCAATTATTGTAGTTTTTCTTTTTTCTTTTATGAGACCGTAAGTGTAATATGTGGTGTATCCCCGGTTTCGTTGCTATATGTCAACGACAATTGGGATGCACATATTTACTTACGTTAATGACATGTGATATTATGTGTTGCTGTGATATGTTATATTGGATCGTCGTGTTTTGAATAGTCGGGGGTTTTATGTGAGATGAGAGTTTTCTTTTTCATTTATGTAAAATTCATATGTATGTAATATTCTTTTATTGGGGCACTTCCGGGTTGAGGTTGATGTCACCATTGTATATTATTTATTTTTCCGCATTAGGATAGACCCAAGGCGGAGAGCATAAGTAACCGGGTTCTAGGGTCCAGTGGGAGGCCATCTCGAGGAGTCGAGACCGGGTATCCTAACCCTAGAATTGGTAGGGTTGCTTGCCGCTCTCGTAGGGGCCTAGGGATGTGGGTTTGGCTATTCATCGTGACCGTGGAATCCGTGTTTTATACAGGCTCAAAATAAAACACAGACCTCCTAGTATATCCAATATTTTATATGTTATCTTCTGCTGCTGATATTCTGTGATGTGATCATTTTATATGCGTGAGACGAATGATTTATTATTGTATATATATGATATATAATAAACGTTGCTTATATTTTGCACCTGCGCTAGTCCCGCCCTGGTATGTTGTTAGTTAAGTAATCTAACGGTGCATAACGGGAAACTGTGGCGAATGCGGATGGCATAAACGTACGTTGTATTTTCGTTTCTTTTGTGATGCTTAGGAAGCATAAATGATGGGACGTCATTAATGAGATTAATGAAAGATAAAGAAACCTAAAAGATGTTGTAGAATCAATGTAACATTTCGAAAAAATAAAATATTATTTTTGGGAATTTTCATAATTTAATATTAATTTTTAATGAATATTTTAATAGTCGGTATAATTAAATACCGATAAATGGTGAAAATTCCGGAGAAAATTTTGGAAAATTCTAAAATAGGATATTTTGTGGAAATATGTCATTTTAAGCTTTTATGGTTACGTAAATGCTATTTTGGTGTTAACCGCGATTAAAAATCGCTAATTGGATTTTTGGATTTTTGTGCAAAATGTGCACATAACATTTGTACACTTGTTTCATGTTTTGGATTCTTAGTGGCCTAGGGTTGAACCATGTAAGATGACCAAGATGGGTTAACCATTTGATTAGGATAATTAAGCTTAATTAAGGGTGATTAAAGTTGGGGTTGACTTGTGTTAAGGAGAGAGAGAGAGAGAGCCATGATGGCTTGAGCTTGCAACACTTAGTAAGAGAGAGAGAGAGAGAGGTGGCTAGGGTGTGCCATGATCCATCCCATTTCATTATTCCTTGTGTTCTTTCACTCCCTCTCAAATGATAATGCCTCCAAGTGAAGACATCAGCCAATACATCAGCCACCCAATCTTGCATCAGCCAACACCTTTCAACAGCTCCAGTAACTTCAGCCAACCTCAACACATCATAGCCCAACACCTACTATAGCTACCTCAGCACAACTTCAGCCCCACTTTTTATCCCATCAGCTGCAACAAAGCATCAGCAGCAGCAGCAGCATCTGCTGCAACAGCAGCTGATGTAACAAATCAGCCCCAATATCACAACATCAACACCTTCAGCAGCCCATTTCATCAGCAGCAGCACATCAGCCCCAAACCTCAGCCATATACCATCATTCCTGCACCAAACCAGCAGCAACAGCTGCTACAACAACCCCTAACTCCAGCAAATACTTCAACTTCACCACAACCATCCCCACAACATAGCCACAGCAAAGAGCTGCTGCAACAGCAACAGAGGAAACAAAAAAAGAGAAGTTGCAAACAGCAGCAGCTGTAGCCCAAACAACAGCAACAACACCACACCCTCATCAACCCTCGACTCAGCAGCCTTAGCAACACAAAACAACAACACCACACCACCACAACCATTGCCACAACACTACATAAGTAAAACAACAGAAACAGTTTTAGCCCAGGAAACGGCATCAGTATCAGCTATTGCAGCAGCATCTCGAGCACAAGGAGCAGCTCCACAGCAGCAACAACCCTTCCTCCTTCCTCCTCCTTCCCTTCTCCTTCATCCTAGGACCCTCTTGAGGTATAATCTTGCAACCCAACTCATATCTTGTTAAGTTATGGATAATTGGCTGAAACTTAGTGTTATTAAGTAGATTAGTGCTGGTTTAGATAAAAATTGAGTGAGATGTGGCCAAGTGATGGTTTTGATCGTTAAGGTAACCTTGTTAGGTGTATTTGAGACCATTGTAACCAAGATTACCCCAGATTTCCAGTAAGTTACCTGAATGTTTCAACTTGGCGTATTTTAGCGATTTTGTCGATTTTGTGACCTTTCTGGTATCTGCTTCAACCCGAGACCTCCTAAAATAAAATTGACTTGGCAGTGAGATTTGCAGGTAGATAGAAACAAATACCCAAAGACCTAGCCCCCAACTCCCATTTCAGGCCGCCATTTTATTCCCTCTGGCCGCAATTTGCGGCCAGACCAGGGTGAAACCTCCTCGTTTTGCGTGCACAGCTCTTTTACCTGTAAACTTGACCCCTGGTATGTCTAGTTTTGACTGATTCTAGTTAGGGTAGAATCTGGGTTGATTTTCATGAGTTGGCGTATGATTTACGACTTGTTTTAGCATGGTTTTTGGTATTCGATGATTCGTTTCCGTCGGGTGGCGTTTGAACGCCAACGACCAGTGAGGTTTGACTGTGTTTGCACGCGAGACTATAGGTTTTTACTTATAGACGTAGCGTGTATCGTTTTGGGTTTCTGACATGGTTTTCATGTGTTTTAGCATGTGATATTCTTATAGGTACTCACGTGACGTCGAAGCGTTGGAGATGCAGATGGCGACATCGGCACCGGCACACATGAACAAAGTGAGTAGATTTATATCTACGGGGAGAAGTCGGGTGGATGGCGTATAGCACCCCCGCAGTCCGTGGTGATGTATACGGATGCGTATACACACCTATAATTATTATATGTTATTTGGGATTAATGGTGATGTTTAGGATGGACATTAGTGTGTTGGATGATTTAGTGTCGCGAACCCAAGGTAGTGGGTGCACTACACATACATATACACACATACATATACACACATACATACTTGCATACATCCTTGTCCATATGTGCTTATGGGATTCTATATAGATATGTGTTCACATAGGTATGGGACTACGTGTTCACATACAGACTTGAGGATGAGACATGGGATTGAGATGAGTCGATGATATTTGATCCAAGATTATGATATCGGTGATATGGTAAAATTCATATTTGGGATACGTCTTGATGCTTTAGCGGATTTTGGGATGATGATGCCATAGGAATAGTGACATATATATATATGTAAATGATCGACATGTGATTATGATATGAGATATGATATGACATGACAAAATATTTATGATAGGCCGCCTTGGGCGTTGTTTACTCCTTGAGATGATATGTGCTGATGATATCGTTTTTGCTAGAGGCTGTCAATCGGAAGCCGGATTATGATTATATTGATGATATATGATGATAATATCGATTTATACTAGACTGTCGATCAGAAGTCAGATCTTGATTATAGTGATGATGTTAGCATTGTACTAGACATAGGTCAGTACCCAGATAATGATATTTGGTAAAGAGAATACCAGATGAATGATATGACGAATGTGATATTGACCCGTACCCAGATGTGGGGATGCCGTACGACGGATTTACGTACGAGCTATAAATTGATGTTTGATCCGCACTCTTGATTTGGGAATAACTGATTATAGAGATATGGTATCGGATGTGATATTATCGAGGCGGGATCACCGACTATATATGTATATTTATGTATCGACTCAGAGGTTAGGGGGTTTACCTTACCTGCAGTTAGCCTATTAGCTCAGCCTTTAGTTGGCGTAGCTGTATGACTCTTATGACATTAGATGCAGTTTAGCTATCCTTGTGCTTAGTATTCAGCTCCCGTACATTATTATTGTTGCTCTGCATCGCATACTTATTGTAATTCATATTCCATTATTGATATCATGCTGTTAGGACACCAGCACCATTACCGATGATGCGTATGTTCCACATACACTTACTTGTCAGCTCACACACATCTTCATCGGTAATTGCCATGTCACTACACAGTAGTATCATTGCATCAGGATATAACCCTTGTATGTGCATACTATTATTCCATGTTGCATGATATACTGTTATACTTGCATTTCATTTTTATGTCACATACATCATGCTTCCTGATTATACGCATTGAGATATGCTGTTTCTATGATATTTCTGGATTTGGGAACCGTGGATATTTCAAAGAGATTATGTAAATGTTTTAAAAATCCGGTTACCCTTGATATGATATTTCAGTGCGTCCACCATGTGTTTTCTCGGTGCTGAGAGCGACATGTGGAACCCGAATCGAGGAGGCGGATGAGACCGATTGCGGGTACATGGTGGGCCCGGTGCGGTACCCCGGGGCAAGAAGATCGCAGGAGATGGCGTTGAGCCTGGCAGGGGAGCACTACCGACCGGTGATATTACCCGACACGTCGGATATCCGGAGGATACCGTCGTGGTCTTGAGATGGATGGTAGGGGCCAATCTGGACTGACGGCGCCCTAGATATTGTGATTGAGACATTGAGATTTTGAGATATTGAGGTACAGAGATTGTGATACAGAGATATCGAGATATTGGGATTTATGTTTTGTGCCGATACTAGGCACTGTTTATGCTGATTTCATTTATGATACCTCATTTTAAAAATACAGAAATCTCACAATTTATGAAAGCAGTTTTCTTCAGTACATGCATTCTGTTTCATGCATTCATACATCATTCATATGATACATTGCTACCTGAGCACTGACATGGGCACGTGGGATTATACTTGGGTTAGATATTTACCCTAGCCATTGTTATAGGTTGCTGGTTATATATATTTGAGGATTATATATTATGATCGTATGACCTAGGATTGCGTCATACATGCGATTTCTGCTCGTAGATCTTTGTCTACTCACGAGTTGGCAACTCACCCCCGTTGTGCCCCAGTTTCTTGCAGGTGTTGCCGTACGGGTTTCATTACGGCTTTGCGGGCACAGCTTCCTTCAGGTGACTTGCTAGTAGGTGGGTTATTTGTATCATACCCATCATTATACATTGTATATTATATTCAGTTGTATCTAGAAGTTCCATCAACCAAACATGTACTTATTTGAGATAGAGACCAGTGATGTTTATTCTTTCGACCTTAGAGTCGCACGTTATATTTCTGTGGATTTCTTGCTGTTGAGTTTCCTTTTCTGTTGTGATCCTCGCCTTTAGGCGTTGTATATTATGTTGCATACTGGTGGATTTGTTATGGTTCTTTCTATACTCTACTACTTTCTTGGTTTGGATTTCTGGGCTCGGCTTACTTAGAGCACGTACGCTTTGAGACGTTCGTAGCCTAAGTGCCGGTCATGCTCCGTACTTTCGGGACATGACAATCAAATTCTCAAAAAGGTTAGCTCTAGTTTTTGCTTTGCATAGCGGTATTCCTCGTAGAATATCCAGCACCTTATTCGATAAGGAAAGAGCCGAGATCCCTTCACCGGGAGTGACCTCTTTAGCGAAACTAGAAGATGCTACAACTCACTCGGTTTTGTTTTTGACTGCTTCTATAGTTTTTGATTTGCATAGCGGTACTTTTGAAATATCCTGTACCTTATTCGATAAGTAAAGAGCCGAGATCCCTTCACCGGGAGTGACCTCTTTAGAGAAACTAGTAAAAGCCTCAAAAACACTCCTTTTCAAAAAAAAAATCACTTGTTTCTACAACGATATCAAGTTCATTACGCAAAAGGTTTTCTGAAAACCTGTTGTAGCCCTCCGTTATTTCAGATAAGTCTTGCTTGGTATTCGTGCTGCGTTTGTTCCTTGTCAAGGCGTAGTGTACGGTAGCTAATTAGTGTTTATCTGTTAAAGCATGAGATGCGATTGGATTAGGGTGGTCGTACGGATTTGTTGACCTTGTCAAGGGTCATGCGGGTGGGTTTAATTCAATCAGGAAATGATGGGTTGAACTTGACTTGCGATTTATGGTTTGTTGACCTTGTCAAGGTCATAGATCGCTAGGGGCAAAACATTATCGGGAATTTCAAGTGTTGAAATTTGCAATGAGATTGCATACCTTCTATGAGATAGTTGGATCCCGATACCCACTACGAGTAAAAGTTACTCCTGAGAGAGTTTTACACATGACAATTAGCCGATCAAGTAGGTGTCTAGAAAGGTGTTAACGGGGTTATGCCTCTGGGAAAATGAGGTTTATTTTAATTAGGTCCGTGCGAAAGCACGGGGAACCTCCCTCAAAGTACCAACACTGGCCTGGCTAAAAGATTGGTGAACTTGTAAGGTGTAATTAATCCCGGCTAGTCTTACCTTTTAGGGTTTGAAGGAAGATTTGATGAAAGCAGTGGGAGCCATCCTGTTTAGATAAGATAATAACCAATCTAATCTTGCAAGAGCATACGCTAAAGTGTTTTCTTCTCTCTCTCTCTCTCCAAGTAGCGACCATGTCAGGCCTTAATCAAGATAATAATATGGATGTATTGACTGAACCCGCTTGTTATACTGAGCAGGGGAACGTTGGTTCCAATCTTTGTTATAATTGTTATAAGACTGACCAGGGAATAAGGACATATTCGGATTATCACGCCGCCCAAATGAAGAATAAGCATGTTGATGCATCTTCTTCGGGTGTGTTAGTTATTGAGAACTTTTTCTCAGTTCACTCTACGTCCTGGGTATTAGATACCGGATCAGAATCCCATATATGTAATATGTTACATGGGCTAAAGAAAGGTAGAGAACTGGGAGAGGGAGATCATTCCGTAAGAGTAGGGAATGGTGCAAATGTTGCAGCCAAAGCAGTTGGCGAATATCACCTTGTATTACCAAATGGTAATAAAATGATTCTAAACGAATGCTATAACATTCCGACCCTGATATGCAATATTATATCAGTTTCTTTATTAAGTAAAGAAGGATATAATTTTGTAGTACAGGATAATGTTATGAACATCTTCCTGAATCAAAAGTTAATTGGATCAGGCTCGTTAAATAATGGCATATACGTTCCAAATCAAACTACAGTTCTTAATATACAGAACACACACAAGAGGAAAAGTTCAGGAATGTACGATCCTTCTTGTGGCATTATAGACTAGGTCATATCAATGCGACACAACTAGCTAAGTTACATAAAGATGGATATTTGAATCCATTCGAATTTTCATCTTATGACACTTGCCAGTCATGTTTTAAAGGCAAAATGACCAAAACTCCGTTTAGTGGACACGGAGAAAGAGTTACGGAACTCTTGGGACTGATACATAGTGATGTATGTGGTCCCATGTCTACACATGCTAAGAATGGTTCCTCATACTTCATTACATTCACTGATGATCTCTTAAGGTACGGATATGTGTTCCTGTTGAAACACAAGTGTGAAGCTTTTGATAAATTCAAAGAATATAAGCACGAAGTCGAGAACCAAACGGGTAAAAGTATTAAGATCCTTCGATCTGATTGAGGAGGAGAATACTTGAGCAATGAGTTCCTGGATTATTTAAAAGAGAATGGGATTCTTTCTCAGCTTACTCCTCCTTATACACCACAGCACAACGGTGTATCGGAATGGAGTAATCGCACCCTATTAGATATAGTGCGCTCTATGATGAGCACCGCTGAGTTGCTTATTTTCTTTTAGGGTTATGCGCTTGAGACAACAGCATACCTATTGAATAAAGTTCCATCTAAGTCTGTACCTACCACACCATATGAGATATGGAGTGGGAAGAGACCATATATTAAACGAGTTAAGATATGGGGTTGTCTGGCCTATGTCAAAAGACAAAATCCGGACAAACTCGAGACACGATCAGTTCTCTGTAAGTTTGTGGGATATCCAAAGAATTCATATGGTTATTTTTTCTACCACAGTGAGGAGCAAAAGGTGTTTGTTGTTCAACATGCCACCTTTTTAGAAAAGAAATTTCTTGCAAAAGAAATTAGTGGCGAAGAGGTACAGCTGGAAGAAGTTCTAGCAGCACAAACTGCAACTGAAGATTTAGTGGAACCAGAGAATTCAGTAGTTCCCGACAAACCTCAGCCGCTCCGTCGATCTAGTAGGGTTCCTCATCCACCTGAAAGATACTACGGTTTTCTCATTGATAGTGGAAGCGAGGATTGCATCATGGAAGATGATGACCCGACTAGCTTCGAGCAGGCCATCACGAGTGGGGACTCTGTGAAATGGTTTGATGCAATGCGATCTGAGATGAAATCCATGTACACCAACAAAGTATGGACTTTAGAAGTTGCTCCTGAAGGGGTAAAACCCATTGGGCGCAAATGGATCTTTAAGAAGAAACTTGGTGTAGATGGAAAAGTTGAGACTTTCAAAGCTAGACTTGTTACAAAGGGTTTTCGTCAACAGCCAGGTGTGGATTACGACGAAACATTTTCTCCAGTGGCTATGCTTAAGTCCATCCGGATCCTACTTGCCATTGCCGCATACCATGACTACGAAATCTGGCAAATGGATGTTAAGACCGCCTTTCTAAATGGTGATTTAAAGGAGTGCGTGTACATGACTCAGCCAGAAGGCTTCGTAGACAGTGAGAGCAGCGGAAAGGTGTGCAAGCTGCTTAAATCAATTTACGGGTTAAAGCAAACATCGCGGAGTTGGAATATCTGTTTTGATGTGGTAGTCAAAGAGTTTGACTTCATCAAAAACGTAGATGAACCTTGTATATACAAGAAGGTGGCAGAGAGTAAAGTTGTCTTCCTCGTATTATACGTAGATGACATACTCTTGATAGCAAATGATGTTCCTATGCTGCACTCGGTCAAGCTCTTCTTATCACATAGATTCTCAATGAAAGATCTAGGTAATGCCTCCTACATTTTGGGGATTAAGATCTATAAAGATATATCTAAACGGATACTGGGATTGTCCCAATCCAGGTACATTGACACCATACTAAATAGGTTTAGTATAGGAGAATCCAAGCGTGGGAATTTACCCACGATCTCTGGACTCACTCTCTCCAAAGAGATGTCTCCTAAGACTGATTTAGAGAGAGCTCGCATGCAAGAGATACCCTATGCTTCGACAGTAGGCTCTATCATGTACGCGATGCTATGTACCAGACCCGATATAGCATACTCACTAAGTGTAGTGAGTAGGTATCAAGCAGATCCAGGAGAGAGTCACTGGACAGCTGTGAAGAACATTCTCAAGTACTTAAGAAGGACTAAAGAGATGTTCTTGGTGTATGGTAACGGAGAACTCCAGGTGGAGTCCTTTACCGACTCGAGCTTCCAAAGCGATAAGGACGACTCTAAGTCGCACTCGGGATTTGTCTTTACCCTAAATGGAGGGGCGGTATGTTGGAAGAGTTCCAAACAGGAAAACGTGGCAGACTCAATGATGGAGGCTGAATGCATCGCTTCCAACGATGCTGCTAAAGAGGCTGTCTGGATGAAGATGTTCATCACTGAATTTGGAGCGGTTCCGTCCATTAAGCATCCAATACCTTTGTATTGTGATAATAATGGAGTTATGGCTTTGGCCAAGGAACCCAGGTCCCATCAGAGATCCAGGCATATTCTGAGGCGGTATCACCTGAACCGGGAGATAGTTGATTGCCGAGAGATCGAGGTCAGGAGAGTTGACACGAAGGACAACACTACGGATCCACTCATGAAGGCCATACCCCAGATATATTTTGAAAGACTCTTCGGGATGTTGGGTATGAGATACTACAACAGCTGGCCTTAGTGCAAGTGGGAGATTGTTATTTATGTATATGCCCTAGAGGTCATTGTTGTGCATATGATGTATATTATAGTGGATGCCTGGATATATATAGAGAGGACTTTCTTGCTCGATATGATAGTATGCTATCTGGTTTCACTTTGTCTAAACATCTTGATTTGTATTGGTTTACTGTCTTGCTCTCACATGTTGATAAAACCCTTAGGATATGTACTTGACTACTAGGACTATGATGCAGATCAAACTAGTGGGGCCAGGGTAGTCCAAGAGTACATCCTATAACTGTTCCTAGTCGAGGGTTTATCGAGACAAGGCATCGATACTCTAGAGTAGACTAGCGTATACGCATCTTGACCCATATGATGGGCGATGGATGATCCCACATCCATTGGTGTTTGACATCAAAGATGGTACACGGGTGCTCAGTAGAGACTGGGTACACTGAACGGACTCGTCTAGAACTCCTAAATGGTATTATACCTATCGTCAGATAGCAGTTCTCTGGTGACACTGGTACAGGTTAGTCTGTAGACCCGAGATCGTCATAGAGACTTGTGTGATTCCCACTGTGCTTTGATTTCCACCTTACCACGTTCATGAGAACGTGCAAAACGGTGGCTCTTGGGTACAGTCCCGAATCACATGGAGGCAATGAGCGATAGGAGGGGTTTTGTCTCTCCCGGTATTTGGGGTTGATGTTGCGCTATGTTCGATTGGCTATAACTGGAAATCCCTGGCCAGGGCCGATATAAAGATCTACTGGTAAGTGTTATCAGTACTTTCTCGACCCGTTATGAGCCTCATATCTACATGACTTATCAGTTATTGGGGTCTGACGTTTACCATCCCTAGACTGGATATGCGACATATCAGACGAGGAGACCGGACTGTACGGTAGAGTTACTGACAGGCTTTACAGGAGCTAGAACGGTCTTGCTTGCTGGTCTTCTGATCGTTCAATACCCGGGTAGCCGTTACGTCCAGCTAGTACCGCTGACGGCTTGTGGGTGCTTGATGTGATCATCACCTACTACCGGCGTATTTACGAGTCTTTAGAGTCCTACATAGAGGTTTTACTGGCTCAGGCAAAATGAAGTAGGAGCACATATGTGATATGTACGGGACCGAGAATAATGCGAGTATGTGATACCGTATTTTATTCTCGCGATATTTTTATCGGTCAGTTATATGTGATATAGCCGGGTTATCGAATCAAGTGTTGATTCGATAAGTTGGTACATATAATATTAGTCGGTTATAAGCGATATAGCCGGATTATTAATTCAAGTGTTGATTTGATAATTTAGTGTATAATTGTATATTTGATATACTAGTTTACATTAAATAATATTAGCTCACTTAAGCATTTATTTTCTCATATGTGCACACTTAATATATATGTGATATATATTGATTGTGTTCTATTTTGTGTCACGGTTTTTGATACACAATACATGGGTGTATGAGACTTACACCATACTAATTATAATGTAGGATTTAAATATTTAAAGTAAATCCAAATTAGTGGATAATTGCTCACATGCAAGAAGCTTGTGGATACATTGACTTAGTCCACTTATTTTGTTTTACTTAAGATATTTATTAACCTAACCATTGTAATTTAGCTATGGTTATCTCTCTACATGAGTTAGTATATGATACAAACTCACCCATGGTTGATTCTCTCACCTCATTAATTCATTCTCATCTCTTGACTTCATCTTCTTTTTCAAAGCTCAAGAGCTCTCTAGGTTTTGTTCAAGTGAGAAAATATTGTGAGAAAAATAAAACTAAAGTGAGCCCACTTCCTACTTCATCATCCTCTACCAGATTAGCACATTAGTATAGGGTGTTAGCTTCACTAATCTCTCATTAGTGAAGTAGTAGCTTGAGTTAGTGTCTCCTCGACGTAGATCATCTTCGGCCTCGAAGACTTCAAGCAAGTCCGTTCATTTCACCTTAAGAAGCCATGTAAGAGTCCGGGAGTTCCACGATCGCAGCGAAGGGACCACTAAAAGGAGTTATTGAAGTGAAGGACCGGTCTACAAAGGTTGTATTCCGTTATCACTTAGTAGTAAAGAGTTTACTTGTTGTTTCTAACCCTAATTCTCTAGTAAAGATCCTTGCTTAGGTTGTTTGGCACTTGAAAATTTTTAATACGGCATGTTTGATGCCTTGTAGAACCTTGTTCCAGTTCCTAGGAACGTTACACATACCATATGCACAAAATCAAATCAACTATATGAAATCCACGAAATCATAAACACGTGTAGCCAAGGCACAAAATGAATATCAAGTGCAATAGATATGCACAAATCGCAAATCAACACAACGGTGTATAAAATATATATAAAGTGCAATAACTATGCACAAAATGTAAATACCCAGTAAATGCAGCCATGGTGCACGAAAACAATGTCGTGAAACTCAATCATCAAAACACAAATCCAAGCGATATAAGCGTGATACTTGGATCACAAACACAAATCACAGCAAATGACATTGAGGTACACATCTTACAATGTCAAAAAAATATCGGTGCGCCCAAACTGGCAGAGCAAGAACATCCGCTTGCCTCCTGCTCACGGTCTGGCGTCCTCTGTCTTTGGGTCCTCATTTTCTCTGTGCATTACCAATCTCGCAACTCATCGGCTTGTCGGCCCGGTCGGGTGTGCTAACGGAAACGATCCCGCTCTGGCACTCTTCTGGTCATCTCTCGGCCAATTAGCATGACCACTCATAAAGCAGCACGTCACTGGCGTCGGCCTCTTACCCTCTGAACACACATGACACAACTGATCCTCGGTGCAAGTCTTATCGCAGCAGTATCCTGGAAGGAACCTGCTCAAGGTCTCTTCCGATCTCACCTATGCCGAACTATACGGAGGCTGGTACTCTTGCATAATCTTTTCTCGTTTTCTGGACATCTGCGTTCTAAGAACAACATTTCCTCGGGAACTGGCCGTATCCCAACGTTTCTGTATACACACCAGATCTCTAATCTCAACGGGGAGTAACAACATCTCGCACGAACCTCTTGTTCCACTCGTCTTTATTATCGTCCACATCGACGTCAAGTCATGCTATCTGCGTACTGCAAATGTTCTCAGCTATAGTCAATCCGGGATCTCTCACACGGACTCGAAATCATGAACTCGATATTTTCATCACTCTGTTGAAGATATCTAGCCAAACACGTCCTCGGGAATTCGTCCCAATCATCGGAGGAATATACCTTATTCATCCGCTCTCGATCAACTCACAACGCATCTGGGTGAGGACAAGCTGGTCCACTTACTGATCTCCTATCGGATCATCCAACGAACAACGTCATCTCTGGATCGATCTACTCTAGATCTTGTAAGTCTACGGTAGCGCCCCGGCCATCAATCCGAGGCCAAACGCGGAATAAAAACTTTTATAAACTGGTGCTAACGTAGACTTTCACCCGGATCGCTCCATTAACCCTATACTAGCAACTACTAAGAAGTTAGAATGGCTATACCGATCGATCCTTGTCCTTCGGTCTTTAGCCACCATCCTTAGCTCCTCGCGGCATCTTCGATCAAGATCGATCTCCGGTCTCCTCGTCAAAATGGCACCACGTCAAGGAATCTTTTTACGGGCTCCCGCTTCAATACCGAAGTAACTCGAACATGAAGTTTGCCAGCCGACATGTCCAAGGTGAAATAGAGAATGTGTGTGATCTGTTTGTCTCAAGACACCCATGGATTCTCAACTCATGAGAAGGATGGGTGGAGGTTGAAGAAGAAGCCATTAGAGGAGAATGTGAGCTCAAGAGAAGAAGAAGTGAAATGGCTTATGTTGTGTGTGATATTTTGAGAGAGAGAGATATCAATTACCCAAAACCAAACTACAAACCTTTACTTGGCAGCCCCTCTCTCTCCAAAATATCCTCACTCATCATCATTAGCCCCAAAATCAATCCATGTCACAATAAATGGTCACATAAACCAAGACCATGAGTCATTATGTGCATGTGGCATGAATTGATGTATATGGACAAAACTTGCACTCACAATTTCCTCCACTAAACATTTAAACTAAATGTTTAATCCAACAAAAAGATATGGCATCAACTAAAGTAAACTCGTGACGGATCAAAAGAATACCCATCATCTGTATTACATACCTGCATCTGCATTACGACTGAATACGAATGCAATGAGACGAAAGCAATCCAACAAATCTAATACTAGGATCCGGCTTAAACCAAAGCCCACTAGTATGATCCGTCCGATCATGATCCGTGCACAAGTGCACGTATATGATCGAACCCTGCCATAAAACCATACGGCCTCTATAACGTTTCGCCCGAACTTGGGAAACTTTTTGTGGGGGACTCTAAAGACTCATCAATACGCTGGCAGTGGGTTTAACCATAAGCACGTCAGTGGTACTAGCTGTATGTAACGGCTGCCCCATGTATTGAGCAAAAGGGAGGCCGATGAGCGAACTCATCCTAAAACCCTACTGAGCCTGTCGGTGACAATATCCGTACAGTCCGGTCTGTTCGTCTATGATTATCGCATATCGGGCCTAGGGGGATGGTAAACGTCAGACCCCCAATAGCGGTATAAGTCATGTCGGAGTGTAGCCCAGAACACCCTGAGAAACAACTGGAATACTGTAACGCCTTAGAATTTCGGTTAGTGTTAATTAGACGATAATGGGGGTTTTTGGTAAAAAGTTTACCAATTTGGGTTCCTCACATTTTATAAAATTTAATTGATAATTTATTATTATTTTTTATGGCATGCACACACATGTGCATATTTATGTGAGGGTTTGTTTGTGTTGATCTAAATTAGTGACCATGACAACTTAACCTAATCCTTGCTTTGCTTTGCCTTAACCTAACATCTAGATATTTGTTGTGAGTGAGAGATATTTTCATTTGGGTTTTTGTTTGGAGAGGAGGTGGCATATGAGTCATGCTTGCATTAATGTGGAGTTATTGCAAGGTGCACTCACCTTAACCTCACCTCTCCCTCTCTCTTTTCTTCACACTCTCTCTCATTCTCTCTCACTTCATCTCTTCTCATTTCTTTCATCATTCCTCTTTCCTCAACTGAACACTTATCACTTCACCACTAAATCTTCACTAATCCATCACTAAACTTCATCAAAATCTCACAAAAATCACTTCACGTGCCTTGTTTTGCCTCTTGGATGCCTTGGAGCTTGGAAAGCTAAGATCTTTGAGTTCGTGGGAGTAGGTAATGATCTCTATCTGTTAGTTAAGTCTTTTTAGAGCTGCGTAGCTTATTCGTTTCAGTTTAGATCGTGTATTGTATCGTTTCATGCAAATAGCGTATTTTTAGTGTAGTTTTGGGTCTCGGATGATCTGC
Source organism: Agapanthus africanus (assembly GCA_030015575.1). Lineage (NCBI taxonomy): Eukaryota > Viridiplantae > Streptophyta > Magnoliopsida > Asparagales > Amaryllidaceae > Agapanthus > Agapanthus africanus. The sequence continues at coordinate 130,608,021 of JASDDO010000018.1, forward strand.
TATTAAACCAGGTATTTGTTGCAAAAGTTCCCATCACAGTGACCTAGTGTAGTGACCTAGAACCTACCCTCAAAATACGAGCCCATTTCCTTATAGAATGGCCGCAGATTTATTGCTTCTGGCCGCAATTTGCGGCCAGAGTGGGGACTGAGGGGTTGAGTTTTGGTGTAGTGGTCTCTGGGGTTGTGTGTGGTCTCGTGGTACTTGCAACTTTTACAAATTGCTGGTATAGAAAAATCTGGGATCACTTTGCGTAATTCTTTTGTTTCGTTTTCACGCATTACGTTATCCGATACGGTTCATGTCGTGTTCTGTTGCTCTTGAGTTGGTTTCGTTGTGTCGCTATGCACGTTAGCCACTAGACGATCACTTGAGAGTTTGTTTGGAGTTGTCGCGTCGGTCAAACGTAGTTTGTACGTGTTATTGATCGTTTGCTAATATACATACTTGTTATATTGTTTTATGTTTTAGGTTCGCAGGCGAGGACTTCGGACGCTGCGAAGAGGGGAAAACGGGTGGTTGGCTTTACTTAGCCAGGAGCGTTGGTGAGTAGATTTAACATCTACAGGGGAATCGCCCGCATGGCATTATGCGTCTGGGTTAGAGATGATATGATATTAGTCGCATATTCTATTGCATATATAGAGTTTGCGCACACACCTCATTGCATATTATTACCTGTTGTGCTTGGACTTGTACCCTTAGAATACTGCACTATTATTGACGGCTCATGTTGCACGAGCATTGATTGTATGCCACTCACACCGTCAATAATTGCCATGGCGCGCACAACACACATACATATATGATATTGTTTGGTTAGGGACATTGAGACTTGATCCTTATATTCTTTTCGCATATGACATATAGCATACCTGTATACCTACATGCTTACACATATGCCTTGACATACTTACATGCTAGTTACCCATATACCTATATGGTATTGTACCATTAGTGATAGGTATATACGCATATGAGACATAGCTACATGTACATCTTGCATACATACTTACACTTATACCTAGAGGGAATTACATCATTTCTGATAGGTAGATACATATACCTTTCTATACTTACATGTTTACACATATATCTGGCTATAGCTACATGTTCACCTTTATATGATGTTGTATGGATTTGGAGAATTTAGGAACCGCATGATATATTTATTAACTTGTTGCAGTTAAATATTGATTTTTCCTTATATGCTCATATTACTGTTTCATGTTGCGTATATTATATTCATGGATTTCGCATTGAGATATAGTTTTCATATGATATTTTCTGGATTGTTTTACTCCTGCGTATATATATATATATATATATATATATATATATATATATATATATATATATATATCAGTGGTATGGGACGCTGATATATATATGTATACCCATCGTATATATATATCAGTGGTATGGGACGCAGTTATATATATACACCTACATCATATATCATCATAATGATATATGCAAATATACTGATTCATTATATATGTGGGCCTATATGGTCAATATGAGAGGGGCCTATGTACTCAGGGCCTATGTGCTCGATATGAGGGGCATATGTGCTCGGGGCCTATGTGCCCGGGGCCTATGTGCTCGATGTGAGGGGCTTATGTGCTCGGGGCCTATGTGCTCGATATTAGATACATGATATATGAGATTTACTTGATATTGGATACAGGATGTATGAGATTTACTTGATATTAGATACATGATATATGAGATTTACTTGATATTGGATACAGGATGTATGAGATTTACTTGACATTAGATACATGATATATGAGATTTACTTGATATTGGATACAAGATGTATGAGATTTACTAGATATGAGAGCCAATTTGGGGGCTAATTTGAGGAAATTTAGGATTTAGATTGTCTTGATGAACTTTGGTCCTGCCACGAGGTCAGGATTCCATGGGAATGACATGTTTTATCCCATACTCCGCATTTATTGTATTTGCATTGCTTCATGTATTAGTAGTACCTGATAGAGTACCTTACATGATTGTTGCTTACATATTGCCCTTTATTTCTTCATGTATTAGTAGGACCTGATAGAGTACCTTTCATACTGTTGCACATATATAGGCATTTATTGTTATCAGCTTGCATGCATTAGATTTGCGCTGTACGTGCATACTTGAGATTACCCGCATATGTTATTTACTATTCACGAGTTGGTAACTTACCCCCGTTGTGCCACAGTGTTTTGCAGGTTGTTCCTCAGAATAGTCAGAGGCAGGGCTATTTTCATCTATCGTATCATCTTTTGCTGCGGATACCGCTTCGGCTCACAGTGTGCAGTTTTTCTATAGGTGGGTTTTGTGGTTATCCGTTTATGTTCATTGTATATTCGTTGTATCCTGTACTCTCCATCTACCACTTTCATGTATGACTTAGAGACTTGATGTGAGAACAATATTGTATATTATTTTGTGACTTGGAGGTCTTTTATGCAGTTTTATTTATATCATCTTTTATTTCTTCGCTACGGCGTCATATATCTGTTGTGGTGGTTGTGTTCCGCCTTTGGGCGTGTATTTGCTCCCGTTTGGGGACGCTTTACTTATATCTTTGTTGTACCCATTTATGGGGTTGGTTTTTACAAAGGAGGTGCTGCCAAAATTTGAAAGGAAATAAAGTTGGACTTTAAAGAATTTGGGTTGAGATTTCAAAAGTTTTAAAATTTTTTATTATCACTTACTACTTTTGATGGTTTAGATTGCTGGGTTTTCGGCTTACTTAAATTGCGTTACGCCTGTAGACGTTGCGTAGTTTAAGGGCCGTCATGTGCCAATTTTAGGTCGTGACAAATACCTACCAGTAAATCTCGCTTGCCCTGGCCAGAGACTTTGTGTAATGGCTCTCCAGACACAGCACGATCTCACCCCTAATACCGAGAGAGACGAATCCCCTACCGATCCGCTCACTGCCTCCATGTGGCTCGGGACTGTACCCAACTAAAACCTATTTGCACGACTCCTTTGAGCCGTGGTAGGGTAGTAATCAAAGCACAGTGGGAACTCACACAAGACAAATGACGATCTCAGGTCGATAGACTAACCTGTACACATATCACCAGGGAACTGCTATCTGACGACAGGTATAATACCAACTAGCATGTTCCCGGCGAGTTCTGTCCGGTGTACTCATAACCTAATGAGCACCTGTATACGTCTTAGGTGAACCAACTGACACCAATGGCTTGTGAGACCGGCCAACGCCCCTCGTCGGGGTCTCGATCCGTATACACTAGTCTACTCTCGAAGTATCGATGCCCAGTCTCGAAACTCCTACGACTAGGGACACTTTAAGGATGTACTTATAGACTACCCAACTCTCACATATATGATCGCCATCATACTGCTGGTAGTCAAGCAAGAATCCTAAGGGCTCTATCAATGTGTAATGGTGATCTGTAATGTCACCTAAAGCATGTACACGATGATAAAGATAAACCAGATAGCATACTATCATCTCGAGTAAGACTGTCCTACCGGTATAGGTCCTCCCTCAATCATTGCAATCACGTGCCTGCGATCCAATAATTGACTTTGAGGGCACTATAGCCAATAATCTCCCACTTGCACTTAAGGCTAATTATTGCGATGTCGCATACTCACAGCTCGTGTGATACCGAACACCCAACTTCTCTACTAATCAGTTTCACAACGCTCGTTTGTAAAACTATTGTGTTCGAGAAATAGCCTCAGTGAGTGGATCCGCCCTGATGTTTCTTTCTATGTCTCTCTTTATCTCAAGTGCGCGGAGAAAGCCATCTCCTGAAATGAGCAATACTTGCCTTAGAATATGTCTAAATATCTGATGGGACCCAGTTCACAAATGAACTCCAAATCCAGTAAACTTCTTAGACTGTATCGTCAACTGAACTTAATCAGTATCCTACACCATGCCTCCCTCAGTATCCGCTTGGACCACCGGTCCAAACTACTGCCCCCTCGTCAGAGGGAAAAATATAACTCTGACAGTCACTCTGTCATCCAGGTCACCTTGGAAGCCTGGAATGATAACCGTCTCCCGAAGGAGGCTGTTGTTATCAAATCCCTAGAACATCCACTTATGTTCTAAAACTTCTTCTGAATGTTTCTTCAGGATTGGATTAATATCAACTTATTGCAGCTAGTGCAAAAACAACATCTGGTGTGGTACTTGACATCTCATGATTGACTCAATTGCCTGAGCAAGTGATGTGCCAATCATGCACATCCCTCTCCCCTTTAGTCTGTAAGATACCTTTAGAGAAGGTGACTCCATCACCTGCAGGTACACCACCTGCCAGGAGTCGTCCATTCTAAATGTCTTTAGAATACTGTCTAAGTACCCCAGATTGGGACACTTCCCAAATCTATATCTAAAACCATAGATCTAGTAACCAGAATGTCTGATATAATATCCATATTCTATGTGGAGAAACCACTGTGTGACAACCACAATATAACCAATCGTAGTATAGGAATTTCACTTCATACTATGTGTATGTCATCCAAATACCAAGACATCACACCCTACTACCTTCTTAACAGATCCATCCCTTATTCTGATGAAGTCAAAACTTATGACTATCACATCAAAATTAGATGATCTATTTCCGCTATTACTGCTTTAGTCTATAAATAGACATAAGCTACTTGTCCACTATGCTTCCGCTGCTCCCACTGACTACGACAACCCTCTGGCAGAGTCATATAAACGTGCACTTCTAAAGCTAGTTTAGAATGATGCTATACTCATCCTTCCGCCGGGTCTCATAGTCTAGAACAGCAGTAATGGCAAGTCTGGGTAAACAAGAACCTCCCTGTCACCGTCCTTGAGGATACCGGAGTACCTCTCGGGTGCTTGAGGTTACCCACCATATCTGCGGAGTGGCTAATGGAATGTCAAACCTGATTGAATCTTTAGGTCCTATTAAATTTTCAGTAATCGTTTGTGGTTCTGGAATCACTTCCAGTTCTACCATACTCCCACTACTGTTTTCTGAAAAAATCCATTTTACTAAAACTGTGGCGAGTCAAGAACAATATCACTATTGATCTTCCAGATGGTAGAAAGTCAACCCTCGTCATAGCCCGGGTTAACCCACAGACTGCCATTACAGAAACGTGCATTGAGTTATCCAGAGTCTGGTTTTCAGCATAAGCCGGACAACTCCCTGTACCTTAACATCATTAAGATATGAACCATTCTATATACAATCTAGAAACAGAGGTACTGATTTAATTGGAACCAGATTCAAATCATGCAGCTGTCCCCAATACATGTCAACTAAATGGAGAGAGGCCGATCAGCATTACTCAACTTAAGAGTTCATCCAATTATGAGTAACCTGAAAGAGAAGCAAGTTCTCAAAACCATTACTATCAACTGAATACCCAACACAAGTATCTACATCTTCGATCACCTTGAAGAATCCTAATACTTACAACACGTGGTTCTCTACTTTATTCTTGTACCTATAACTTCTCAATACTTGGACCTTGTATTTCTACGAAACACGTGTCTAAAACTTGAGAAGACACAAGTAAACAGAATATAGTATGAGGACCAACCCCTCTGTCCTGATGGACACTAGACAACTTACAATACTTTGTATAAGTCACCTGAGTTGAATAACTCAAACCCTGTGCGTCGTAGGTTGAAAACTGTACTATGGTTAAAAAGAATTACACCGCTATTTAATGCTCCTTACCTAACCATCAACTGATATAGGTAAATGTCATGGACATAATCTCAAAAAGTTATATCTCACTTTATAAAATAAACGTATAGATATATCAGTTTGAAATTGGTGCATAACAACGGATATTCAAAACCAAATATTTGTCGTCCGGCAAAAACCCAGGCGATTTCCTCAAATATCACCAATTACAACGAATCCCGATATAATGAGGATGATCACCTAATTCCCAATAACTTACTCCCACTCATCATCTGTAAAACCATACAGATGTGAGAATCATACCTGGTAAATACATACCCTGGAGTAAGGATCTAATTGGGAAATCAGTTTTCTATTAACAATGCATAGTGAAACTGAAACATGAATATGTTTCGAAAGAGTGTCGGGGTATTCTTAGTAATGCCTCTTCCATTATCCAGATTCATGACTATAACCGTATATTTCTTTGCCATCTTTCTAAATCCCTTTATTTGTCTTTACTCATTACCTTCTGTACACCATCGTTAGGCTAAATGGTTTTCTTCCTTCCCTGCCGTTCAGCACCGGCCTATGGTTTGGAAGAAGACTATCTAATAAGCATAATAGGTGTACTCTCCTAATCCTAGGAGCACTCGCAACCTGAGAGAAGGTAAAGATAAAAGACAACTGAATAAACCTTATTCCTATTTCTCCTGAACCGGAATCCATCCCCGAACTGGAACAAGTTCCTTCGAGTTCGTATATATGTAGGGTTCCTATTGACGGCAGAAAAGTTTCGGGAGGTATCGCCCATGCCATTTTCAAAATTTTGTCGTTTCAAGGAACTCTAAACTAGAATCGATAACTAGAAATTCATACGTAAACTAATGTAAACCATTTTACATCTAAGTGAAATAGAAATACAACCTTTGTAGATCGGTCCTTCACTTCAAAAGCTCCTTGTAGTAGTCCCTTCGATGCGATCATGGTACTCCCGGACTCTTGGATGGCTCCATAAGAAGAAGGCAACGGTCTTGCTTGAAGTCTTCGAGGCCGAAGAGAATCTACGTCGAGAGAATACTAGCTCAAGCTTCTACTTCACTAATGAAGAATTAGTGAAGCTAACACCTTATACTAAAGTGCTAATCTAGTAGAGAATGATGAAACAGGAAGTGGGCTCACTTTAGAATTATTTTTCTCACAATACTTTCTCACTTTAATCAAACCCTAGAGAGCTTTTTCTTTTGGAGGAAGAAGATGAAGAAAGAAGAAGAGAATGAACTAATTCAAGTGAGAGAAACAACCATGAGTGAGTTTGTATCATATACTAACTCATGTAGAGACATAACCATAGCTAAATTATAATGGTTAGGTTAATAAATATCTTAAGTAAAACAAAACTAGTGGACTTAGTCAAAGCATCCACAAGCTTCATGCATGTGACTAATAATCCACTAATTTGGAATTACTTTAAACATAAAAACCCCACCATTATAATTGGTATGGTGTATGTCTTATACACACATGTAGTGTGTATCAACAACCATGATTCAAAAATGAATAAACAATGCACATCAATATATATCACATATATATTGCATGTACACACAAGTGAGAAAAGAATGCTTAAGTGAGCCAATGTTAGTTAATGTAAATTAGTATATCAAATATGCAATTATACACTAAATTATCAAATCAACACTTGATTTAATAATCCGGCTATATCTCATATAACCGACTAACACTAAATGTACCAACTTATCGAATCAACACTTAATTCGATAACCCGGCTATATCTCATATAACCGACCGATACAAAAGTCGCGAGAATAGAATACGGTATCACATACATGCATTATTCTCGGTCCCTCACATATCACATATTTGCTCCTATTTCGTTTTGCCTGAGCTAGTAAAACCTCTATATAGGACTCTAAAGACTCGTCAATACGCCGGCAGTAGGTGATGATCACATCAAGCACCCACAAGCCGTCAGCGGTACTAGATGGACATAACGACAACCCGGGTATTGAGCGATCAGAAGATCAGCAAGCAAGCCCGCTCCAACTCCTGCAAAAGCCTGACAGTAACACTACCCATACAGTCCGGTCTCCTCGTCTGATATGTCACATATCAAGTCTAGGGGTGGTAAACGTCAGACCCCAATAACCGATAAGTCATGCCGATGTGAGGCTCATAACGAGTTGTGAAACTACTGGTAACACTTACCAGTAAATCTCTAAATCAGCCCTGGCCTGGGACTTCCCTGTTATGGCCAATCGAGCACAGCGCAACATCAACTCCCAATACCGGGAGAGACGAAACCCCTCCTATCGCTCATTGCCTCCATGTGACTCGGGACTGTACCCAAAAACCGCCGTTTTGCACGCCCTCTTGGACGTGGTAAGGTGGAAATCAAAGCACAGTGGGAATCACATAAGACTCTATGATGATCTCGGGTCTACAGACTAACCTGTACTAGTGTCACCAGAGAACTGCCATCTGACGTGAGGTATAATACCATCTGGGAGTTCTCGGCGAGTCCGTCCAGTGTACCCAGTCTCCACTGAGCACCCGTATATCATCTCTGATGTCAAACAGCAATGGATATGGGATCATCCATTGCCCATCCACATAGGTCGAGAAGCTACACGCTAGTACACTCTAGTATATCGATGCCCCGTCTCGATACACCCATGACTAAGGACATTAAAGGATGTACTTTTGGACTACCATGGCCCCACTAGTTGTAAGTCCATGCTACCTCTCCCGGTACTTTCGGGCATGCGGAATTTGGTGAAAAACAATTTTCTAGAGGCGGTAACATGGACTCAAAACCGGATCTTTGTTAAACATCTAACTAATAACCTAACTAGGAGTTGTTAACTACTCGGTTAGGGGGTTATACCTTTCTTTCTTGAACTCCTTCGTCTTCAAACCTCGATGGTGTACGGATCGGCTTCACCCCGTCGTCTCCTTGCGCCGAAGATCGATCCACCCGAAAGCTTCTACCTTTGGCTTCTTCTTCGAGCTTTGAAGAAACTAGTTCACTCGGTTTGCTAAACCTTGTGAACTAGAGTGGGTAGAGGAGAGTGTGTTGGGATTTTTCTCTATGGTTCTTGGTTCTCAACACATGAGACAAGTGAACCATAGACTAAAGAGAGGGAGAGCAAGAGAAAGAGGATGAGAGCTCAAGAACACAAGAGAGAGAAAGGAAATGAAAGAATGAGCAAGACTTTTCTCTCTTGGCTCTCATAATCCAAAGCCATCATCACAAATCATAGCAATCAAGTATTATGTGATGGTTTAAGCTACAATAGCCATATCATTTCATGCACTCATTTTTCACAAGAGAAACAAGCAAGCAAAAAGTCTTTGCCATGAAATGATAGCCATTGTCATCATGATGGTCAACTAGTCCAACCTAGTCAACCGGTCAACAAAGTCAACAAGTCAACAAAGTCAAACCCTCAACAACCATGTCACCATAATACTTAATTAATATTATTGTTAATCATATATCATATTCTCATTAGGGTTTAGCAAAAAGTCAATGGTCAACAGTCAACAGTCAACAACCCTAATGAGAATCCTCTGCCTCTGTCTCTCCGTCAACTGTGCATACACACCCGCATCCGCGTTCCGAGGAACGCGAATACATACGAGATAAAATCAATCCCAAAACGTACACTAGGATCTGGCTTAAACCAAAGCCCGCTAGTGTTAACTGTCCGGACACTAAACGTGCACAAGTGCACGGATGTGACTGAACCCTGTCGCAAAACCATGCGACCTGTCGCAAAACCATGCGACCTCTACTCTTTTGCCTAAAGGCGAATAGCTTTCTGTGTGGGACTCTAAAGACTCGACACTACGCTGGCAGTGGGTTTAACCACAGACCGCAAGCGGCACTAGCTGTGCGTAACGGTCCCCAGGTAGATGCCGACAAGAAGACTGACGAGGTGAAACCCATCTGAACTCCTACTGAGCCTGAATGTGACAGTCTCCGTACAGTCCGGTCTGTTCGTCTGATACATCGCATGGCGGGCCTAGGGGCGGTAAACGTCAGTCCCCTAATAGCGGTACAAGTCGTGTCGGAGTGAAGCCCAAAACACCCTGAGATAACACTGGAAGCCTACCAGTATATCTCGCTTGCCCTGGCCAGGGACTACTCGTGTAATGGCTCTCCTAGACACAGCGCGATGTCAACCCCCAATACCGGGAGAGACGAATCCTGTCTAACCGTCACTGCCTCCAAGTGCTTCGGGACTGCACCCAACTACTACCTGTTTGCACGACTCCTTTGAGCCGTGGTAGGGTAGTAATCAAAGTACAGTGGGAACACACTCGAGGCGAAGTGACAGTGTCAAGTCAGCGGACTAAGCTGTACTCATGTCACCTGGGAACTGATAACTGACGATAGGTATAATACCAACCGGTCAGTTCCCGATGAGTCCTGTCCAGTGTACTCGTAACCAAACGAGCACCCGCATACTATCTCCAGTACGACGTACTGATGGCTGTGGGACAGACCATCTCCCACACTGGGATGAGAAGCGCATACGCTAGTCTACTCCAGAGTATCGATGCCCTGTCTCGATAGTCCTGCGACTAGGGACCTGCATAAGGATGTGCTTATAGATTACCCAGCCCCCACTAGTGTGACTGCCATCACAACGGTGGTAATCAAGCAAAGATCCTAAGGGCTCCACTAATGTGTATAGGTGATATACTAAAATAAACACATGTACACATTGAAATAGAAACAAACCAAGTAGCATACTACTATTTTGAGCAAGATTGTATATACAAGGTGAATATCACAAGCTTCCATTAAGTAATATAAAAACTAGTATGATACAGTAATGGCCTCTAGGGCATATACACTAACAATCTCCCACTTGCACTAAGGCCATGTACTGGCGTATCGAAGACCTATCATCTCGATCAGCCGCTCGAACTGAGTCTGGGGCAAGGCCTTGGTGAATGGATCTGCAGTGTTATTTTCTGAAGCAACCCTCCGAACCTCGATCTCCTGGCGATCCACGATCTCCCTGATCAGGTGATACCGCCTCAAGATGTGTCTGGATCTATGATGGGACCTGGGTTCCTTCGCTAAAGCTATAGCCCCGTTGTAATCGCAATACAGAGGTATCGGATCAACAATGGACGGAACCACCTGAAGTTCTTTCAAGAACTTCCTCATCCAGACAGCTTCTTTTGCGGCATCAGATGCAGCGATGTATTCCGCTTCCATCGTCGAGTCTGCAACGGTTTCCTGTTTGGAACTCTTACAACACACCGCCCCTCCATTGAGGGTAAAGACAAAACCCGACATGGACTTGGAATCATCCTTGTCACTCTGGAAGCTGGAGTCAGCAAAGGCCTCGATCTGGAGGTCTTTTCCGCCATACACCAAGAACTTCTCCTTAGTCCTTCTCAGGTACTTGAGAATGTTCTTTACCGCTATCCAGTGTTTCTCCCCGGGGTTTGACTGATACCGGCTTACTACACTAAGTGCATAAGCTACATCCGGTCTGGTACACAACATCGCATACATTATAGAGCCTACCGCAGAAGCGTAGGGTATAATAGACATGCGATCCCTCTCCAAATCAGTCTTGGGAGACATCTCTTTAGAAAGGGTGATCCCGTGACAAGCCGGTAGGTTACCGCGCTTGGAATCTTCCATACTGAATCTTTTCAGTATGGTGTCGATGTACCTGGACTGTGAAAGTCCTAATATCCTCTTGGATCTATCACGAGGGATCCGGATCCCTAGGATGTATGAGGCATCACCCAGGTCTTTCATGGAGAACCTGTGTGACAAGAACCCCTTGACAGATTGTAGCATAGGAATGTCATTTCCTATTAAGAGAATGTCATCCACGTATAAAATGAGGAATACTACAGTTCTCGCTACAAATCTACTATAGATGCATGGTTCATCTGGATTTTTGATAAAGCCAAATTCCTTGACCGTCTCATCAAAACAGATGTTCCAACTCCGCGATGCCTGCTTTAGTCCATAGATGGACTTAAGCAACTTGCACACCTTTCCGCTGCTCCCACTCTGAATGAAACCCTCTGGCTGGTCCATATAGACACACTCCTCTAAATTTCCATTTAGAAAAGCGGTCTTTACGTCCATCTGCCAAATCTCAGAATCGTGGAAGGCAGCAATGGCAAGAAGGATCCGAATGGATTTCAGCATAGCCACTGGAGAAAAGGTTTCGTCATAGTCCAAACCAGGTCTTTGACGAAAACCCTTTGCAGCAAGTCTAGCTTTATAGGTCTCAACCTGTCCATCTACACCAATCTTCCTTTTGAAGATCCACTTGCATCCTACGGGTTTTACCCCGTCTGGAGCAATGTCCAACGTCCATACTTTGTGGGTGTACATGGACTCCATTTCGGTCCGCATTGCATCCAGCCATTTTACCGAGTCAATGCTCTGAACGGCCTGCTGGAAGCTAGTAGGCTCATCATAATCCATGATGCAATCCTCTCTATCCCCGTCTATGAGAAAACCGTAGTATCTCTCGGGCGGATGAGACTGCCTACTACTCCTGCGGAGCGGCGTAGGAATGTCCTGTTCTTTTGAACTCTCTGGTTCCACTAAGCTTTCAGTAATAGTCTGTGGTTCTGGAATTTCTTCCAGTTCTACTGTGCTCCCACTAATTTCCTTTTCCAAGAACTGGTGTTCTAGAAAGTGGGCATTACGAGAAACAAGGACTTTTTGTTCCTCTGCGTGGTAGAAAAGATACCCCCTGGTGTTCTTTGGGTATCCCACAAACTTGCACAGTACTGAGCGTGCCTCGAGTTTGTCCGCATGCTGCTTTTTGACAAAAGCTGGACATCCCCAGATCTTCAGATATTGAAGATAGGGTTTCTTCCCACTCCATATCTCATATGGTGTGGTAGGCACAGTCTTAGTCGGAACTCGGTTCAAAAGGTATGCGGCTGATTCTAGCGCATATCCCCAGAATGATCACGGTAACTCAGTGTTACTCATCATGGACCGTACCATATCCAATAGGGTTCAGTTCCGTCTCTCCGATACACCGTTATGTTGCGGAGTGTATGGAGGAGTAAGCTGAGAGAGAATTCCATTCTCTTTTAAATAGTCCAGGAACTCGGCACTCAAATATTCACCACCTTGATCCGATCTTAGAATCTTGATACTTTTGCCGGTTTGTTTTTCTACCTCATTCTTATATTCCTGGAATTTTCCAAAGGCTTCGGACTTATGTTTCATTAAGAAAACATGTCTGAATCTTGAAAAATCATCCGTAAAAGTAATGAAGTAAGAAAAACCGCTTCACGCATGTGTAGACATTGGACCGCACACGTCGCTGTGTACGAGTCCCAAGAGCTCGCTCGCTCTTACTCCGTGTCCAGTGAACGGAGTCTTTGTCATCTTTCCTTTGAGACAGGATTGACAAGTGGCATACGATTGATATTCGAACGGATTCAAATATCCTTCTGTATGTAACTTCGTCAACCTTCTCTCATTGATGTGACCCAGTCTACAATGCCATAAGAAAGTCTGATTTATTTCCGGAGACTTTCTTTTGTGTGTATTCTGGACATTGAAAATCTGTGGTTGGTTCAGTACGTATATACCATTGCTTAATGTACCTGACCCAATCAGAACTTGATTAAGGTGAATGTTTACAACATTACTTACAAATGCAAATTCATAACCTTCTTTAGAAATCAAAGATACAGAAATGATATTACAAGTTGCGTTGGGTACAAAAAAGCAATTACGTAAAACCAAAACATGTCCATCTGACATTCCTAGGTGATAGTCCCCCACGGCCTTAGCATCCATGCTAGCTCCGTTTGCAACTTTGAGGGTCATGTCACATGCCTTCAAAACCCTACGGTTTCTCAACGCGTGCAAAGAATTACAGATATGAGATCCTGATCCGGTATCCAATACCCAGGAAGTAGAGTTTATTGAAAGACAGTTTTCAATAACTTACACACCTGAAGCTGAAGCCGCAACCTGCTTCAGATCCTGTGTTCTGGCCTTCCAAGCCCTGCAATCATTCTTCCAGTGTCCCTTCTTATGACAATAGAAGCATTCTTCTTTATCCACAAGCTGCCCCGCTTTCTTTGTTGCTTTTGCTTTTGCTTTTCCCTTCGTATCCACTTTACTAACACCGCCCCTTGGTTTGGCGGGGGCTTTCTTCTTCTTTCCCTTGGCTTTCGCCTTGGACCTAGAAGAGGAAGATCCTCCTACAAACAAAGTGGATGTTTCCCTACCTTTCTGTAGGGTGCCCTCTGCGCTCCTCAGCATGTTGAGGAGTTCTGAAAGTTCAACTTCCTTTTCTTGTAAGTTGAAGTTCAGGATAAACTGGGCGTAAGTGGAAGGAAGGGACTGGAGAATCAAGTCCGTATAGAGCTCATTCTCCAACGTGGTCCCAAGGTCCACGAGCTCTTCTATGTAGCCAATCATCTTAAGCACGTGTTCCGCTACCGATGATCCGATGGCCAACCTTACCGAAAATAACTTCTTCGACACTTCGTATCTTACGATACGAGATTGCTCTCCATACAGTTCTTTTGTATGGATAAATATGGATTCGAGGTCCATATTCTCGTGCCTCCTCTGATGTTCGTTGTCCATAGAGGCAAGCACGAGGCACCTGGCCTTCGTGCAATCGATCTCCCAAGTCTTACGGATTTCCTTATCCGCGACGCTGGAGGTGGGACCTGGGACAGGGGGAGCTTTGGTGGTAAGAAGATACCCCAGCTTGTTGTAAGTGATTGCCATCTTGACATTCCTGAGCCAATCTTTGTAGTTTGGCCCTGTCAGTATGTTTTTATCTAGAAGTAACTTAAGTCCAGTCATGTCGATTGGTCGCTGCAATTAGGAGAGAGAGAAGAAACACTCAGCATGATGCTCTTGCAAGTTTAGAGTGGTCTTTAGTTTGTCTAAACAGGATGGCTCCCACTGTCTCTCGAATCCCTCCTCAAACCAAAAAGGAAGAATTAGTCAGGATCAATCTCACCGTACAATTCTTGCTTAACCGTTCGGCCAGGCTGGTGTCGGTACTTCGAGGGAGGTTTTCCAACGCTTTCGCGAAGTTCCTTAATTAAATAACCTCTTTTCCCTGTGGGCGTAGCCCCGCTAACACCTTTCTAGACACCTACTTGGTTTATAGCATTGATCGTTAAGTGAGAAATTTCCCGAGGAGTAGCATATACTCACAGTAGGATCAGGATCCAAATATCATCGCGTGACGAAACTGAAGGAATCCTACCAGAATCATCACACTCCAAATGGTATGCAACTCTAGCAAGTTTCAGTACTTATGAAACTCCCGATGTGGATTTTTGCCCCATGCTCTTATGACCTTGGCGTGAGGTCAAAATGTCATAAGTCACATGTCAAGTTCTACCCATCATTATCCAGGTTGATTTGAACCCACCCGTACCTATCCTTGACGTAGGCTAAAATGGCAGTACGGCTGTCCCAAACCAACGCATTCTATCTATGCAACAGATAAATATCCGGCAGCTACCAATCACTATGCCTTGGCGTGAGGTCAAAATACATAGCTTGAATACTACCGAATATTTAACTGAAATGATGGAGGGCTACGAATGGTTTTGGCGAAACCTGAACGTAGTGAACTTGATATAATTGATGGAACGAGATAGCTTTTAAAAGGAGTGGCTCGAGCTCCGCATTTAAAAGTTGGTTTTGAAAAGAACCGAGTGGTTTTTCGAAAATGTTCCAACTGTTATTTATATGTATGCCCTAGAGGCCATTACTGTACATAGGATGTATATTGTAGTGGATGCTGGGACGTATATAGGGAGGACTTTCTTGCTCGACATGATAGTATGCTATCTGGTTGAACTTTACCTTAACGTGTATACTGATTGTCTCTCTGTTACATGTTGGTAAAGCCCTTAGGATGTGTGCTTGACTACCTGGACTATGATGCGGATCATACTAGTGGGGACATGGTAGTCCATAAGTACATCCTTCACAGTCCCTAGTCGTGAGTATATCGAGACGGGGCATCGATATACCAGAGTAGACTAGCGTATACCTTCTCGACCCATCCAGATGGGCGATGGATGATCCCATATCCATTGGTGTTTGACATCAGAGATGATATACGGGTGCTCAGTAGAGACTGGGTACACTGGACGGACTCGCCGAGAACTCCCAGATGGTATTATACCTCACGTCAGATGGCAGTTCTCTGGTGACACTGGTACAGAGTAGTCTGTTGACCCGAGATCGTCATAGAGTCTTGTGTGGTTCCCACTGTGCTTTGATTTCCATCTTACCACGTCCAAGAGGGCGTGCAAAACAGTGGTTTTTGGGTACAGTCCCGAGTCACATGGAGGCAATGAGCGATAGGAGGGGATTCGTCTCTCCCGGTATAGGGAGTTGATGTTGCGCTGTGTTCGATTGGCTATAATAGGAAATCCCTGGCCAGGGTTGCTGAGATTTACTGGTAAGTGTTACCAGTAGTTTCTCGAACAGTTATGACCTCATATCGACACGACTTATCGAGCTATTGGGGTCTGACGTTTACCACCCCTAGGCGAGATATGCGACATATCAGACGATCAGACCGGACTGTACGGTAGTGTTACTGGTTGGATTCACAGGAGTGTGAGCGGGCTTGCTCGTCGATCTTCTGATCGCTCAATACCCGGGTGGCCGTTACGTTTAGCAGACCGCTTGCGGCTTGTGGGTGTTTGATATGATCATCATCTGCTGCCGGCGTATTGACGAGTCTTTAGAGTCCTACACAGAGGTTTCCTGGCTCAAGCGAAACGAAATAGGAGCGCATATGAGATATGTGCGGGACCGAGAATAATGCGTGTATGTGATACCGTATTTCATTCTCGCGATGAATGTATCGAATGGTTGTATGCGATATAACCTAGTTATCGATTCAAGCGATGATTCGATAAACCGATACATTGTATACTAGTCGGTTGTGTGCGACATGACCGGATCATTGAATCAAGTGTTGATTTAATGATTTAATGCATATTTATATATTTGATATACTACTTTGCATCAACTAGTATCGGTTTACTTAAGATGGATTTTCTCACTTGGTTTGTGCACATTGTATATGTGATATACTTTTGTACACTTGATTGTATCATGTTTGATGATACATGTATACTTGGTTAAGTGTAAAGAATTAAACCATGGTTAAACATATAATTAGGGTTTTATTTTTCCATTATTTATTTATTTGTTTATACATTTTGGAAAATAAAAGGAAAAGAGAAAAGAATGGTGGCTTTATTTGTTGTTTAGTTGAAGCTTCATGAAGCTTTGACTTTGTCCACCATTCTTATCTCATCCTTAACCCTAACCATTGCTTTAACCTTGGTCAACTCTCTACACATAACCATAGTTAGGATTATGATAAGTTTGGATATTCTTTTCTTTTTTAATAACTTATCATAATTCTTTCTTCTTCTTCTTCATCTTCTTCAAAGAAGAAAGCTTCTCTTCATCAATGGTGGATTGATGAAAAGTGTGAGAAATCCAATTCTAAAGTCTACCCACTTCCTATTTCTTCATCCTCTACCTCTTGCCAAGTAGTAGAGTGTGTTTTCTTCACTAGTTTCTTGACTTGGTGAAGTCGGAGCTTGATTTAGCGATGCCTCGACGTAGATCATCTTCGGTATGGACATCGACGACCTAGCTTGCCCATTCTCCGACGAAGCCGATGCTAGAGCCCGGATTTGATTTGGACAGCGGAGAGGACTTCGTTGCGGAACTATGGAGGTGGAGCACCGGATCTACAAAGGTTGTATTTCCGTATTCCCTTAGTTAAGTGTTAACTAGTTTATGTTTTCGCCTAGATTTCTAGCAAACGATCCGTAGTCGGTTTTCTCGGCACCGTTAAAATTTAATTTAGCATGATCGATGCCTTGTGAGACCTCTTGAGAGTGCCTAGGAACCCTACACCAACGACTTTTACTTGGTTTATTTTCTTGCATTAGTTCTTTTAATGCGTGATATTCTTGCATTAGTTCTTTTAATGCGTCCCATCATTTAATCCTACCATTGCAGAAAACAACCAAAATATGACGTACGCTTATGCCATTCGCATTCGCCACGGGGCCCCGTCATTACCCGTTAGGTTACTTAACTAACGACAGAGCGGGGGCTGGGCTAGCGCGGCTGTAAAACATAAGCAACGCCTAAATAATATCATATATAGATATATTGCAATGATAGCCGTTTCAGATCACAGATGAACACATTGGATATACTAGGAACCCGCAATTCGTACGAGCCTGTAACGAAAAGCAGATTACACGGTCGTGGTGAATAGCCAATACCCCACCCAAGACCCCTACGGGTGCGGCAAACTACCCGCCAAGTACCCGAAGCGAAGCAACCTCCCTCAACTCCGTGAGTAGGCCACTCGGCACTTCGGGATACCCGGTAGTTTGTGCACCCCCTCCATGGGTCTATCCTAGGAGCAAAAATAGTAAAAAGAAATTATACAATGACGGCTACAACCCCGACCCGGTTGTGCGGCCATATAAATAATTATTACATCAATTTACAAATTTACATGAATTGAAAGAAAAGAAAACTCTCGTCTCACAACCCCCGGCTATTCACCCGCGACAATCCAATGAATTCATATACACAAACCAATAACATTACAGGTCACAGATTTGTATAACTCCCACTAATCGACATATAGCGATTAGCAGACGTTCAATACAAATATCACATCACAGATAAAAACCCGTCAGCTTAAGTCTTTAGAAACTCGATCGAAATACGGTTTTTAAAGCCCCAAAAACAAAATTTTCTTTCTGGAAAATCTGGGCTGAAAAAACATATACCAAAATTCCCAAAATACCCCACTGAACAAACTGCAACCAAAATTTCCCACGGCCGAGTCAACTCGGCCACGGAATCGCGGCGGGAGCACGCTCCCGCCGCGTTTCCGCGGCGCTTTGATCGGATCAGTGGATGAAATTTTTGCAGTTTGCTATAAAAACCCTGAGCCGAATTTTAAAGTATGATTTATCATTTTTGGAACAGAGTAAAAATTCGACAGCAAGCATGAATTCCGGATTCATTTCGGGACTTTTTCTCCGATCGAATTTCTAGCTACTATGCTAACATGTTAGATAGAGTTTAACTAGGCTCTAATACCACTGTAAGTCCATGCTACCTCTCCCGGTACTTTCGGGCATGCGGAATTTGGTGAAAAACAATTTTCTAGAGGCGGTAACATGGACTCAAAACCGGATCTTTGTTAAACATCTAACTAACAACCTAACTAGGAGTTGTTAACTACTCGGTTAGGGGGTTATACCTTTCTTTCTTGAACTCCTTTGTCTTCAAACCTCGATGGTGTACGGATCGGCTTCACCCCGTCGTCTCCTTGCGCCGAAGATCGATCCACCCGAAATCTTCTACCTTTGGCTTCTTCTTCGAGCTTTGAAGAAACTAGTTCATTCGGTTTGCTAAACCTTGTGAACTAGAGTGAGTAGAGGAGAGTGTGTTGGGATTTTTCTCTATGGTTCTTGGTTCTCAACACATGAGACAAGTGAACCATAGACTAAAGAGAGGGATAGCAAGAGAAAGAGGATGAGAGCTCAAGAACACAAGAGAAAGAAAGGAAATGAAAGAATGAGCAAGACTTTCTCCTCTCATAAACCAAAGCCATCATCACAAATCATAGCAATCAAGTATTATGTGATGGTTTAAGCTACAATAGCCATATCATTTCATGCACTCATTTTTCACAAGAGAAACAAGAAAGCAAAAAGTCTTTGCCATGAAATGATAGCCATTGTCATCATGATGGTCAACTAGTCCAACCTAGTCAACCGGTCAACAAAGTCAACAAGTCAACAAAGTCAACCCCTCAACAACCATGTCACCATAATACTTAACTAATATTATTGTTAATCATATATCATATTCTCATTAGGGTTTAGCAAAAAGTCAATGGTCAACAG
Source organism: Agapanthus africanus (assembly GCA_030015575.1). Lineage (NCBI taxonomy): Eukaryota > Viridiplantae > Streptophyta > Magnoliopsida > Asparagales > Amaryllidaceae > Agapanthus > Agapanthus africanus. The sequence continues at coordinate 130,627,685 of JASDDO010000018.1, forward strand.
TCAACAGTCAACAACCCTAATGAGAATCCTCTGCCTCTGTCTCTCCGTCAACTGTGCATACACACCCGCATCCGCGTTCCGAGGAACGCGAATACATACTAGATAAAATCAATCCCAAAACATACACTAGGATCTGGCTTAAACCAAAGCCCGCTAGTGTTAACTGTCTGGACACTAAACGTGCACAAGTGCACGGATGTGACCGAACCCTGTCGCAAAACCATGCGACCTGTCGCAAAACCATGCGACCTCTACTCTTTTGCCTAAAGGCGAATATCTTTCTGTGTGGGACTCTAAAGACTCGACACTACGCTGGCAGTGGGTTTAACCACAGACCGCAAGCGGCACTAGCTGTGCGTAACGGTCCCCAGGTAGATGCCGACAAGAAGACTGACGAGGTGAAACCCATCTGAACTCCTACTGAGCCTGAATGTGACAGTCTCCGTACAGTCCGGTCTATTCGTCTGATACATCGCATGGCGGGCCTAGGGGGGCGGTAAACGTCAGTCCCATAATAGCGGTACAAGTCGTGTCGGAGTGAAGCCCAAAACACCCTGAGATAACACTGGAAGCCTACCAGTATATCTCGCTTGCCCTGGCCAGGGACTACTCGTGTAATGGCTCTTCTAGACACAGCGCGATGTCAACCCCCAATACCGGGAGAGACGAATCCTGTCTAACCGTCACTGCCTCCAAGTGCTTCGGGACTGCACCCAACTACTACCTGTTTGCACGACTCCTTTGAGCCGTGGTAGGGTAGTAATCAAAGTACAGTGGGAACACACTCGAGGCGAAGTGACAGTGTCAAGTCAGCGGACTAAGCTGTACTCATGTCACCTGGGAACTGATAACTGACGATAGGTATAATACCAACCGGTCAGTTCCCGACGAGTCTTGTCCAGTGTACTCGTAACCCAACGAGCACCCGCATACTATCTCCAGTACGACGTACTGATGGCTGTGGGACAGACCATCTCCTACACTGGGATGAGAAGCGCATACGCTAGTCTACTCCGGAGTATCGATGCCCTGTCTCGATAGTCCTGCGACTAGGGACCTGCATAAGGATGTGCTTATAGATTACCCAGCCCCCACTAGTATGACTGCCATCACAACGCTGGTAATCAAGCAAAGATCCTAAGGGCTCCACTAATGTGTATAGGTGATATACTAAAATAAACACATGTACACATTGAAGTAGAAACAAACCAAGTAGCATACTACTATTTTGAGCAAGATTGTATATACAAGGTGAATATCCCAAGCTTCCATTAAGTAATATACAAACTAGTATGATACAGTAATGGCCTCTAGGGCATATACACTAACACTAGTATGATATGCATCATAGTCCTGGTAGTCAAGTACACATCCTAAGGGCTTTACCAACATGTAACAGAGAGACAAACAGTGTACATGTTAAGATAAAGAGTAACCAGATAGCATACTATCATGTCGACCAAGAAAGTCCTCCCTATATATGTCCAAGCATCCCTACACTATACATCGCATGTATAGTAATGGCCTCTAGGGCATACATATAACTAACAATCTCCCACTTGCACTAGGGCCTTCTGATAGCAGTGGTTGTAGTATCTCATACTCAACCATCCCATAAAAGTCTCTCTCTAGGAAAAGGCCTTTGTGAGTGGATCCGCCGTGTTGTCCTCTGAGTCTACTTTCCTAACCTCGATCCCCTGGAGATCAACCATCTCCATGATCAGGTGATACTGCCTTAGAATATGTCTGGATCACTGATGGGACGAGCGTTCCCAGGCATAAGCCACAACTCCATTGTCACACAATGGTAGGAACGAAGTTCATCTCATGAACTAATATACACCCAGACTGCCTCTTTAGTAGCATATTTGGCAGCGATGTATCTATCCTTTATCATCTAGTATGCCACGGTATCTATCTTGGAACTCTTCCAATATACCGTCCCTCTACTGAGGCTAAAGACAATGCATGTGACTGACGTTCAGTCGACCTTATCACCCTGGAAGCTATCCAGTGATTCTCCCCAGGATCGATTGATACCATCTCACTACACCTAGTGAGAATCCTAACATCCATTTAGATCTATCACATAGATCCAAAATCCCTAGATCTAGGAGGTATCACCTTGATCCTATATGGAGAATCAATATGATAAGAGAAGATTGACCGAGTGTAGCATAGGAAACTCCTTTCCTATCAAGAGTATGTCATCTACGTACAGTACGAGGAAGACCACCTTACTCTCTACTAGCTTTTTATATATACAAGGTTCATCTACCATTTTGATGAAGTCAAATGCTTTGACTACTACATCAAAACAAATGTTCCAACTCCGCGATGCCTGCTTTATCCCATAAAGCAACTTGCACATGTTTCCGCTGCTCCCACTGTCTACGAAGCCCTCTGGCTGTGTACTTATAGACACTCTCTTCTAAATCACTATTTAGAAAAGCAATCATGACACCCAACCACCAGATATCATAGTCATGGTATGTAGCAATGGCAAGTAGGATCCGGATGGACCTAAGCATAGCCATTGGAGAAAAGGACTCATTATCAAACCACACCTGGTCGATGACGAGAACCTTTTACAACATGTCTAGCTTTGAAAGTCTCAACTTTTCCATGTACACCAAGTAATCTTCTTAAGATATACTTGCTCCTGATACGGATATAACCCCTCAGATAGAGCAACCAAAGTCCATACTTCGTTGGTGTACATAGATTCCATCTCAGATCGCATAGCATCCAGCCATTCTTACAGAGTCCCCACTCTTGATGGCCCGCTCGAAACTAGTTGGGTGATCATCTCATGATGCAATCCTCGCTCCCACTGTCATAGAGAAACCAAAGTATCTCTCAGGTGGGTGAGGAACCCTACCAGATCGGCAAAGAGGATGAGGTTCGTTGGGAGCTATTGAATCCTCCGGTTCTACCAAATCATCAGCTGTAGTTTGTATAGCTGGAACTCCTTCCAGTTCTACCTCATGACCACTAATTTGTTTCCAAAATAAATTCCTTTTCTAAAAAGGTGGCCATGTAGAGAAATAAAACACCTTTTGTTCCTCGGTGTGGTAGAAGATATTCCCTTGCGAATGCTTGGGATATCCAACAAACTTTTACAGAACTGACCTTGCCTCGAGCTTGTCCGGATTTTGCTTTTAGACATAGGCCAGACAACCCCAAATCTTAACTTACTTAAGGCATGGGCACTTCCCATACCATATCTCATATGGAGTGGTAGGCACCTGATTTGGTTGGAACCCAATTCAATAGGTATGCAGCTTCACAAGTGCATAACCCCCAAAAAGAAATAGGCAACTCAGTAGTACTCATCATAGAGCGCATCATATCTAATATGGTACGATTGCTCCTCCCCGATACATCGTTGTGCTGTGGTGTATACGGAGGAGTAATGCTGAGAGAGAATCTCATTCTCCTTTAGAATAATCCAGGAATTCCGTGCTCAAGTATTCTCCTCCTTGATCACATCAAAAGACATAATACTTATACCTGTTTTGGTTCTCTACTTCTGACTTATATTCTTTGAATTTCTCAAAAGGTTCAGACTTATATTTCAACAGAAACATATGTCCGAATCTTGAGAGATCATCAATGAATGTAATGAAGTACAAAGAACCGGTCCTGGCATTTGTAGACAGGGGACCTACATACATCATCATGTATCATTCCCAAGAGTTCATTAACTCTTTCGCTGTTTCCAGTAAACAGAGCTATGGTCATCTTATCTTTGTGACATGACTGGCAAGTTTCACAAGATGTAAATTCAAACTGATTTAAATATGCATCTAAATATAACTTAGCTAGTCGGGTCGCATTGATATGACCTAGTCTACAATGCCTCAAGAAGGATTCGTTCATATCTGAACTCTTCCTATTGTGTGTGTTCTGTACGTTGAGAACTGTAGTTTGATTTAGAACGTATATGCTTTTAGATAACGTGCCTGAACCGATCAACTCTTGATATAGGAAATGTTCAAAATATTATCCAACAATACAAAATTATATCCTTCTTTACTAAATAAAGAGACTGATATGATGTTGTATATCAGGTTCGGTATCTAATAACATTCGTTCAGAATCAATGTACTTGATAATACAGGGTGATAACTGCCAACATCTTGGCTGCAACAATTGCACCGTTTCCAACTCTTGAAACTTATCACTCGTTCTCAGTTCTCTACATGTCTGTAGCCCATGTAACAGATTACTTATTTGGGATTCTAATCCGGTATCTCATACCCAGGATGTAGAGGATACTGAGAAACAGTTCTTTGTAATGAACACACCCGAAGAAGATGTATCATCATGCACTTTCTTCGTTAAGGCGGCACGGGAATCCTGGTAATCCCCTATATCCTGCTCGGTCTTATAACAATTATAAATTGGAGCGGGACCAACGTTCCCCAGCACAGAATAACAAGCGGGTTCGGTCAATACATCCATATTATTATCTTGATTAAGGCATGATATGGTCGCTACCTGGAGAGAGAGAGAAGAAAACACTCAGCGTATGCTCTTGCAAGATCAGATTGGTTATTATTTTATCTAATCAGGATGGCTCCCACTGTTTTTATCAAATCTTCCTTCAAACCCTAAAAGGAAAGACTAACCAGGATTAATTACATCCTACAATTTCGCCAATCTTTCAGCCAGGCCAGTGCCGGTACTTTTAGAGAGGTTCCCCATGCTTTCGCACGGACCTAATTAAAATAAACCTCGTTTTCCCAGGGGCATAACCCCGTTGACACCTTTCTAGACACCTACTTGATCAACTAATTGTAATGTGTAAAACTCTCCCAGGAGTAACTCTTACTCGCAGTGGGTATCGGGATCCAACTATCTCATAGAAGGTATGCAATCTCATTGCAAATTTCAACACTTGAAATTCTCGATAATTTTGCCCTAAGCGATCTATGACCTTGACAAGGTCAACAAACCATAGACCGCAAGTCAAGTTCAACCCGTCATTTCCTGATTGAATTAAACCCACCCGCATGACCCTTGACAAGGTCAATAAGGCCGCATGACTACCTTAATCCAATCGCATCATATGCTAGCAGATAAGCACTAATCAGCTACCGCACACTACGCCTTGATAAGGTCAACAAACGCAACACGAATACTAAATACTACTTATCTGAAATGACGGAGAGCTATAACGGGTTTTTAAGAAAACCTTTTGCGTAATGAACTTGATATCGTTGTAGAATCGAGTGATATTGAAAATGAGTGTTTTTAAGGATTTTACTAGTTTTGCTAAAGAGGTCACTCCCGGTGAAAGGATCTTGGCTCTTTCCTTATCGAATAAGGTGCAGGATATTTCACAAATACCACTATGCAAAGAAAAAACTATAAAATCAATCAAAAGACGAACCGAGTTTGTAGCATCTGCTAGTTTCGCTAAAGAGGTCACTCCCGGTGAAGGGATCTCGGCTCTTTCCTTATCGAATAAGGTGCTGGATATTCTAGAAGGAATACCGCTATGCAAAGCAAGAACTAGAGCCACCAGTTTTTAAAATAAGTTTCTATAACATCTTTAGGTTTCTTTTCTTTCATTAATCTCATTAATGAATTCCCATCATTTTAAGTTACCTAAACATCACAGATAAATACAACGTACGCTTATGCCATCCGCATTCGCCTCGATGTCCCGTCATGCACTGTTAGGTTAGGTAACTAACGGCAGAGCGGGGCAGGGCTAGCGCAGGCGCAAAATAATAAACAACGTCTATATAATATATCATATATACTATATACTGTATCTATCTCAACATATCAAATGATCACATCACAGATATCGCAGCAGAAGAAACATATGAAATATTGGATATACTAGGAGGTCCGTGTTTTATTTTGATCCTATATAAAACACGGATTCCACAGTCGCGATGAATAGCCAAACCCACAACCCTAGACCCCTACGAAAGAAGCAAGCAACCCTACCAATTCTAGAGTTAAGAGACCCGGACTCGACTCCTCGAGTTGGTCTCCCACTGGACTCTAGAACCCGGTTACTTGTGCTCCCCTTCTTGGGTCTATCCTAATGCGGAAGAGTAAATAATATACAACAATGGTGACATCATCCTCAACCCGGAAGTGCCCCAATAAAAGAATATTATATACATTGAATTTTATATGAATGAAAATGAAAAACTCTCATCTCGCATACAACCCCCGGCTATTCAAACACGACGATCCAATATAACATATACAGCAAAACATAACATCACATGTCATCAACGTAAGTAAATATGTGTATCCCAATTGTCGTTGACATATAGCAATGAAACCGACGATACACCACATATTACACTTACGGTTGCAGAAAAACTAGACGATGTTAAACATTCCGATCGAATCAACAAACACCCACAATTACCCAGAAAGCTCAACACTTGAGCATAGTTTAAAATAATTCAGTACACACCACAGCACCAATGAACCAGCCGTAAAAGGGTCAACCAAGGCCTCACATGTGGCACCGCTGAACCACCACAAACCCTAGGGTTCAGAGGCAGTTCTGACGGTCACATAATCGAGTTAGGGTTTCGTTCTTCTAGGGGGTCCATCGAATAACTTGCATGATGTTTGAAAGCTTTTTAACTACGGAAAAAATCCAACACTTGGAAATTTTTCCGGCAAGGGTTAAAGCGGGTATTTGACATCCGATTGAACTTTTTAATATCGTCTAAAGTAACCCGAAAACAGTTAAAATTACGACTACGAAACACTCCGAGTTGCCTTTGCATTGAGTTAATCATCACATGAAAAAGTAGCAAAAATAAACAACACCTGAAACACCAAAACCTAGAGCAAAGACCAAGGAAAAAATTTGGGACCATTTCAAGCAGGTGGGGTCGGCCTCCCCGGTTTTCTAGCCCATGTGCTCAGTCCAAATCCGAGCACATGGTCCCAACTTTCTCCCATGTTCATTGTTTAGCTCATAAATGATTCTGTACATGTTTGCAAAATTTTTGGAGCTCATTTGAAAATCGACAGAATGCAGGTTTTAGTATTTCAAGTTTCGGAGTTCGTTTCATTTTCGTAATCTAACATTATTCGTATAATTTTCTAGCTAGGATCTGATACCGCTGTAGGGTTCCTATCGACGGCAGCAAGGTTTCGGGAGGTATCGTCCATGCCATTTTCAAAATTTTGCCATTTCAAGGAACTCTAAACTAGAATCGATAACTAGAAATTCATACGTAAACTAATATAAACCATTTTACATCTAAGTGAAATAGAAATACAACCTTTGTAGATCGGTCATTCACTTCAAAAGCTCCTTGTAGTAGTCCCTTCGCTGTGATCATGGTACTCCCGGACTCTTGGACGACTCCATAAGAAGAAGGCAACGGTCTTGCTTGAAGTCTTCGATGCTGAAAATGATCTACGTTGAGAGAATACTAGCTCAAGATTCTACTTCACTAATGAAGAATTCGTGAAGCTAACACCCTATACTAAAGTGCTAATCTAGTAGAGGGTGATGAAATAGGAAGTGGGCTCACTTTAGAATTATTTTTCTCACAATATTTTCTCACTTTAATCAAACCCTAGAGAGCTTTTTCTTTTGGAGGAAGAAGATGAAGAAAGAAGAAGAGAATGAACTAATTCAAGTGAGAGAAACAACCATGGGTGAGTTTGTATCATATACTAACTCATATAGAGACAGAACCATGGCTAAATTATAATAGTTAGGTTAATAAATATCTTAAGTAAAACAAAACTAGTGGACTTAGTGTCACGACCCGAAGTAGTACGTGACTGGCCCTTGAATCATATGAAGTCTATAGGACCCCATCTAATTCAAGTAAGCCAAAAGCCCAGAAATCTAAACCATTTTTAAAGAAGAAGTATAGAAAACATGTTATAAAACAAGTGGTCTTTAATAACATAAGCCGAAATATTGCATTTTAAAATATCAAGTCTTTTCAGAAAATTTCGGCAGAGTTTCCTAGTAAATACTGGCCCCAAACGGGGTACAACAGGAATAATACATGCACAATGAAAAAGGCATCCCCAAGCGGGAGCTAGCTCTTCGTCAATCGACGGTCACAACCACGCAAGCAATATAATATACAACGCCGAAGGGCGAGGATCAAAACTGAAAAGGAAACTCAAATCAACATGAAAACCCATAATAATACAACGCGCGACTCTAAGGTCAAAAGAATATACAACTGGTCTCTAAGTCAAATACATATACATGTTTGGTTGATGGATTTTACCAGATACAACTGAATATAAATAAATGTACAATGGTGGTCACGATGTAAGTGAACCCACTTACCAAAGCAATCATCCGGAAGGAAAGCAGTGTGCCAGCAAAGTCGCAACGAAACCTGTACGGCAAAACCTGCAAGAAACTGTGGCACAACGGGGGTGAGTTGCCAACTCGTGAGTAGAAAACATCACAGAGCAGAAATCGTATGTATGACTAAATCCTAGGTCAAACGATCAGTAATATATATATCCTCAATATGATAAAGTCTGAAGCATAATAAAAGGGTAAGGATAAACATCTAAACATAAGTGAAATCCCATGTGCTCGTATCAGTGCCTCAGGAAGCAAAATATCGTAAATATGAGGTATGAATGCGGTAAAATGAAAACAGAAGACATCATGAATGAGAAAACTGTTTTCTTAATATAGTAAGATTTTTGTATAAACATTCAAGTATCATCAATGAAATCATCAGAAAATCAGTGTCAAGCATCGACGCAAAATATATATCTCAATATCCCAATATCAATAAATCTCATATATCCACACAATATGTATGCAACATTCATGAAGGTACTCTATCAGGTACTACTAATACATAAAGCAATAAATGGCAATATGTATATGCAATAGTCATGAAAGGAACTCTATCAGGTACTACTAATACATGAAGCAATGCATATAAAATAAATGCGGAGTATGGGATAAAACATGTCATCATACATCGGGCACATAGTCCCCTCACATCGACCATATAGTCCCCTCACATCGACCATATAGGCCCCACTCGTATCGAGCACATAGGCCCCTCTCATCGACCATATAGGCCCCTCACATCGAGCACATAAGCCCCGAGCACATAGGCCCCTCTCATCAACCATATAGGCCCCTCACATCGAGAACATAGGCCCCGAGCATATAGGCCCCTCTCATCGACCATATAGGCCCCTCATATCGAGCATATGGGCCCCGAGCACATAGGCCCCTCTCATGACCATATAGGCCCACACATATAATGAATAAGTATTTTTGCATATATCATTATGATGATATATGATGTAGGTGTGTGTGTGTGTATCAGCGTCTCATACCACTGATATATATATACGATGGGTATACATACATACATACATATATATATATATATATATCAGCGTCCCATACCACTGATATATATACGCAGGAGTAAAACAATCCAGAAAACATCATATGAAAACCATATCTTAATGCGAAACCCATGAATATAATATATGCAACATGAAACAGTAATATGAGCATAGAAGGAAAAATCGCTATTTAACTGCAACAAGTTATAAAATATATCATGAGATTCCTAAATTCTCTAAATTCATACAACATCATATAAAGGTGAACATGTAACTATGTAAAGGCATATGTGTAAGCATGTAGGTATACAGATATGCTATATGTCATATGCACAATAGAATATGAATCAATAACATATAAGCATGCAATGCAATGCGAGCAGTAGAATAAATGGTAAATGAATAATAATGCAGCAATAAAGAAATATACATTCCTATATACGAGTCATACAGTTTTTGGTATTTGAAAGTGGCACGAATCGTGGTGTTTAGAAAATAGGGCTACGGTGTTTTTATGAAAAAATGCATCCTTTGAAAATATCCGTAGTATCTCTTGACCTGTCTTTAAAATACTCACGATTCGTTAGTTTTTGAAATAGGTATGACTCGAGTCTAGTCTAACATCTACAAGTAAACTACAGGACTAATCGACAGGTAAAGAAACCACCTAAATCTGAGTCGATACATATAAATATAATAGTCGGTGATCCCGCCTCAATAGTATCACATGCGATACAATATATATTATGACATCCTCGAGTCAAGAATGCGGATCTCTCATCGATATATAGCTCGTACGTATATCCGTCGTACGACATCCCAAATCTGGGTACGGGTTAAATATCACATTCATCTCATTATTCATCTGGTATCCATTATCATCATATCCTGTAATAGGGGTATTGATCTAAGTCTAGTACATACTGATACCACCTATATATATCTACATGTATGGAAAACACACGCCTAAAGGCCCGCTATAATCTCATGTCATATCTCATAATACGAACCAAAACATATCACCGATCTCACGGCATCAAGCCTAATCTCATCGACTCATCTCCAAATATCATCCACTATCCTCATTATCCAAGTATAGGTATACGTATATATATACATAGTCCCATACCTATGTGTGTGTGTGTATACGTATCCCCATATACGCACAAGTAATAATAATAATGCATGCAAGGGGGGTGCGTGTGTGCAAACCTATTCTATGGTTCGCGACTAAGAAATCAACCACGTCACTATCATCCAAATTCACAACACATATGTAAATATATAACATATCATCAACTACACTACAAACTGCGGGGGTGCTATACGCCATCCACCCGACTTCCCCCATAGATATAATCTACTCACCTGATTTTCGTTTGCCGATGCCGACGTCGCCACACGCTTGCTTGTCATCTCGAAGTCCTCGTGGGGGTACCTACACATCATAACGTATCGTGCCGCATTAAAACCCAATTCAAAACTAAAACGACACGCTAAAAGCCTATAGGTTAGAACCTACGGACTACGCCTTTCAAACCACCAAACAACCCTCGATATCATCGTACAAACGTCAAGTGATCAAGGTAAAACACAAATACTAAAATCCAGAATCCAAAATATGAAAAATATAACCCCGAATCAAAACAGCAACTCATGAAAATAGTCTCAGATTTTACCCTAAGTGAAATTAGCCAATTTTGCATATGTAAAGGGTCTAGTTTACTTGAGATGGAGCTGCAGAACAAGCACGAACCAAAATGAACCAGGTATGGCCGCAAATTGCGGCCAGAACGAATAAATTTGCAGCCATGGAGAGGGTTTTTGGGCTAGGGTTTCATTGGTGGCTCATAGGTTGCCTGCATGTATCACTGTGATCGATAAATAATTTTCAGGTCACCCGGGTGTTAGCAGATTTCATTATACCCTCACAGAATCCATAATTCTCCGATATCGGATTTTCTAAGTTCATAATCCGGGGTTTAAGTCTCAGGTTCAGTCCACTAAATCATCACAACAGGGGTTGTATAGTCTCTACTAATCTCAATTACCCTTCACTACTCAAGATTTCATCACAACCCTAACTAGGAATTTCAATGTTCACTAAACCGCACTAAATCGCAACTAAACACATATGGATACTAAAGTAAACCAAATACTACACTAATGGTTCAGAATTGTACCTCATTTGGCACTCATGAATCCCCTAGAGAGCCAAAATGCAAACTTTCTTAGTCCAAAGTGTAGCTTGTGAGCTTGTGCATGCTTTTTGTGAAATGGAGATAGACTTTGGATGAAAATTTGAGTGTGTTTTGTGAGGTTGAAGAGGAGGTGGAGGAGGTGCTGCCATGGTGAAGGAAAGAGGAGAGAAGATGAAGATAATGAAGTGAGAAACAATGGCCATGACTTATGGTTGACCCCTCACCCTCTCTCTCTCTCTCTCATGCCCATGCCCCTTTCCTTATTATTTCTTTTTCTTTGTTTTCTTTTCTCTTCTCATTTAAACACAAACCATGCATGAAAAATGAGAAAAAGCCATGATAAAATTGTAACAAGTGTTAAAATGACATGCGCATGTCATGTGCACAAAACAAGCTTAATGCGCGATTAGCGATATTTAATCGCGATTAGCATTAAAATAGTGTGTAATAAATCACAATTAACTTAAAATTGCTTAATTCATATAAAACACCCTCTTTTTAGTAATTTCTATAATTTTCCAAATTTTTTCCCAATTTATCGGTATTTAATTGTACCGCCTTATTAAAATATTCAATATAATATTATTTAATTATAAAAATCCCCAAAAATAATATTTTATTTTTCTGAAATGTTACACTTAGTCAAAGCATCCACAAGCTTCCACAAGCTTCATGCATGTGACTAATAATCCACTAATTTGGAATTACTTTAAACATAAAAACCTCACCATTATAATTGGTATGGTGTATGTCTCATACACCCATGTAGTGTGTATCAACAACCATGATACAAAAAATGAATAAACAATGCACATCAATATATATCACATATATATTGCATGTACACATAAGTGAGAAAAGAATGCTTAAGTGAGCCAATGTTAGTTAATGTAAATTAGTATATCAAATATGCAATTATACACTAAATTATCAAATCAACACTTGATTTAATAATCCGGCTATATCTCATATAACCGACTAACACTAAATATACCAACTTATCGAATCAACACTTAATTCGATAACCCGGCTATATCTCATATAACCGACCGATACAAAAGTCGCGAGAATAGAATACGGTATCACATACATGCATTATTCTCGGTCCCTCACATATCACATATTTGCTCCTATTTCGTTTTGCCTGAGCTAGTAAAACCTCTATGTAGGACTCTAAAGACTCGTCAATACGCCGGCAGTAGGTGATGATCACATCAAGCACCCACAAGCCGTCAGTGGTACTAGCAGGACGTAACGGCTACCCGAGTATTGATCGATCAGAAGATCAGCAAGCTTGCCCGCTCCAACTCCTGCAAAAGCCTGACAGTAACACTACCCGTACAGTCCGGTCTCCTCGTCTGATATGTCGCATAACAAGTCTAGGGGTGGTAAACATCAGACCCCAATAACCGATAAGTCATGCCGATGTGAGGCTCATAACGGGTTGAGAAACTACTGGTAACACTTACCAGTAAATCTTTAAATCATCCCTGGCCAGGGACTTCCCTGTTATGGCCAATCGAGCACAGCGCAACATCAACTCTCAATACCGGGAGAGACGAAACCCCTCCTTTCGCTCATTGCCTCCATATGACTCGGGACTGTACCCAAAAACCACCATTTTGTATGCCCTCTTGGACGTGGTAAGGTGGAAATCAAAGCACAGTGGGAATCACAAAAGACTCTATGACGATCTCGGGTCTACAGACTAACCTGTACTAGTGTCACCAGAGAACTGCCATCTGACGTGAGGTATAATACCATCTGGGAGTTCTCGGCAAGTCCGTCCAGTGTACCCAGTCTCCACAGAGCACCCGTATATCATCTCTGATGTCAAACACCAATGGATATGGGATCATCCATCGCCTATCCACATGGGTCGAGAAGCTACACGCTAGTCTACTCTGGTATATCGATGCCCCGTCTCGATACACCCACGACTAGGGACATTAAAGGATGTACTTTTGGACTACCATGGCCCCACTAGTATGATCTGCATCATAGTCCTGGTAGTCAAGTACACATCTTAAGGGCTTTACCAACATGTAACAGAGAGACACAGTGTACATGTTAAGATAAAGAGTAACCAGATAGCATACTATCATGTCGACCAAGAAAGTCCTCCCTATATATGTCCAAGCATCCACTACAATATACATCGCATGTATAGTAATGGCCTCTAGGGCATACATATAACTAACAATATAACCATACGATGGATTTATCCATTGGAAGTGGATGTTCGTAATGATACGGGGTGTTCTGGAGAAATACAAAGATGAAGTAGGAGAGGCGATGAAATATGTGGTTGGATCGTGAATGATAGCAGTCGCAATTTACTTTGCCCTCTTTCTGATCCATTTATCTGTCTTTACTTATTACCTTCTGCACACCACAATTAGACTGATTGGTTTTCTTCCTTCCCCACCTTTCGGCACCTGCCTATGGTTTGGAAGAAGTCTATCCAATAAGCGCAATAGGTGTACCCTCTCCTAATCCTAGGAGTTCTCATAACCTGAGAGAAGGTAAAAGGAAAAGACAACTGAATAGTCCTATTCAATCTCTCCAGAACCAGAATCCATCCTCGAATCTGGAACAAGTTCCTTCGAGTTTGTATATAACCATACGATGGATTTATCCAATGGAAGTGGATGTTCGTAGTGATACGGGGTGTTCTAAAGAAATGTAAAGGATAAAAGAAGGAGTAACAATGATGTATGCAACTCAGTCAATCCAAAAGCCAGTGTTTTAAGAAAGTTTGGTTAACTTGGTCACTGAGTTATAGTCTAGGGTCAGGCCATGGTCACTGCCAAAGAGAGAGAGAGAAGAAATACTCTGCATGCACTCTAACCTAGATCAGAATGGTTAATCACTTTATCTAATCAGGATGTCTCCCACTGTATCCTCAAATTCTCCTCCAAACCTGAAAGAAGAATTAGTCGGGATATCCGAGAAGTAAACCAACTCATCAGTGGGAATCAGGATCCAACTATCATCGCATGATAACGTGATGGAATCCACTCACATTATCACACTCCAGAAGGTATGCGCATGCCTGGCAAGTTTCTTGTATGTTTGAAACTCCCGATGTGATTTTTTACCCCATGCTCTTATGACCTTGACGAAGGCCAACATATCATAAGTCGCATGTCAAGTTCTACACGTCATTATCCAGTTTAATTTGAACCCACCCGTACATACCCTTGACGAAGGCCAAAATAGTAGTACGACTGTCGCAAACCAACGCATCTATCTATGCAACAGAAAAGTAACAAATAGCTACCATACACTATGCCTTGACGAAGGCCAACATACATAGCATGAATACTAAGTGCTACCCATCTGAAATGACGGAGGGCTACAAATGCCTTGACGAAGGCCAACATACATAGCATGAATACTAAGTGCTACCCGTCTGAAATGACGGAGGGCTACGAATGGTTTTTGGCGAAAAACCTTTAACGTAATGAACTTGATATCGTTGAAGGAACCGGATAGCTTTTTACAAATATATAGTGGCGAAAACCTTTGCTAAAGAGGTCACTCCCGGTGAAGGGATCTCGGCTCTTTCCTCGTCGAATGTGGTGCAGGATATTCTAACTGAATACCGCGATGCAAAGCAAAAAGTAATCGACTATAGTGAAGTTATTACCGTGACGCAAACCTCTGTCCAAGGGGTCACTCCTGATGAAGGGATCTCGGCCCTTGCCTCGTCGAATGAGGTGCTGGATATTCATAACCGAATACCACTGTGCAAAACAAATGAAAACGTCCTTGTAATAACAGCTTTTTGAAAATTGTTCCAACAACATCGAATAGGTTTGTTTTACTTGCATTGATCAGAATCAATGCAGTCCCATCAATTAATCACACCAGAAAAGAATGAAAATAAAATGTACGTATATGCCATCCGCATTCGCCACTGGGTCCCGTCATCACCCGTTAGGTTACTTAACTAACGACAAAGCGGGGAATGGACTAGCGCGGGTGTAAAACATAAACAACATCTACTAGTATATATCAATATACAATAATCGCTCCAGGCGTGATAAATGCAACATCACAGAAAAGTAATAAGCATCACAGAACAATACAGATAATCTGGGAGCCCCGGGTTTACTTTGAGCCGCAAGTGAAACCCGACGTTCCCCTGGTCGTGTGGATAGCCTGTGCAATGAAAACCTAGACCCCTACGAGTGTGGCAAGTTACCCGCCAAAACCAGAAGTGAGGCAGCCCCCTTCAGCAAAGTGAATGGACCACCCAGCACTTCACGAAATCCGGAAACTTGAGCACCCCTCCTTGGGTCAACCTGTACCCCCTACGAGTGCGGCGAATAGCCCGCCAATTCTAGAGTGAATCCCCCTCCGTCTCAAAGCCATGAGATGCGGGCACGTTGCCCTCTAAAACCCGGCTTTCCGTGCACTCCACCGCGGGGTAATCCTAGTACAGAAAAGAAAATATGTACAACGGGTATATCGACCTCAACCCGGTCGTGCCCTAAAAGAATAATATACAAACAGGCAGTGACAGCAGTCCACATGTCAGACGCTCACCCCATGATATCAAATGTATAAATAAAACTAAATTGTACTAACATTGCACGCAAGCTATCCACCACGACAAATCCGCAACATCACAACACAACACAGAACATCAACGTGAATGTCACGTTCGCAAACCCGTCTAAAAGAGCTATAGCAATTAAACAAGATTTACCGCTCGAATGACATTCACGGTCGCAGATAGAAATGTATGTACTGCAAACTTTAGACAATGTTACAAATTATCAAGTTCAAAATAACCCCCGAATAGCCCCAAATAACTAGATAAAACCATATCCAAACTGGGCTAAACAAACAATTCCACTGAACCAAGATTCCAGAGACCAGACCAGAGACCAAAAACGAAAACCAAACTCACCAAGATGGCCGAGCAGGCCGGCCAAAACATGAAAGTGCTCGGTTTTTTTCCGAGGGAATTGGGTCGTATTTGGTCTGTGGTCTTGTGGTGATGTCAGTGGTCTTCTGCAATTGTTTAAATAATTTTATATGACACTTTTGAAATCGACAGAACCTAGAATTTTCAGTGCAGTGTATTGTAGTTGTTTCGGTTTCAATACTTTAACATTGTTTAAACCAACTAGTATATTGTTAATAATTTGGCTCTGATACCATGTAAGTCTACGGTAGCGCTCCGGCCATCAATCCGAGGCCAAACGCGGAATAAAAACTTTTATAAACTAGCGCTAACGCAGACTTTCACCACCCTATACTAGCAACTACTAAGAAGTTAGAATGGCTATACCGATCGATCCATGTCCTTCGGTCTTTAGCCACCATCCTTCGCTCCTCGCGGCATCTCCGATCAAGCTCGATCTCCGGTCTTCTCGTCGAAATGGCACCACGTCAAGGAATCTTTTTACGGGCTCCCGCTTCAATACCGAAGCAACTCGAACATGAAGTTTTCCAGCCGACATGTCCAAGGTGAAGTAGAGAATGTGTGTGATCAGTTTGTCTCAAGACACTCATAGATTCTCAACTCATGAGAGGGATGGATGGAGGTTGAAGAAGAAGCCATTAGAGGAGAATGTGAGCTCAAGAGAAGAAGAAGTGAAATGGCTTATGATGTGTGTGATATTTTGAGAGAGAGAGATATCAATTACCCAAAACCAAACTCCAAACCTTTACTTGGCAGCCCCTCTCTCTCTCCAAAATATCCCCACTCATCATCATTAGCCCCAAAATCAATCCATGTCACAATAAATGGTCACATAAACCAAGACTATGAGTCATTATGTGCATGTGGCATGAATTGATGTATATGGACAAAACTTGCTCTCACATTTTCCTCCGCTAAACATTTAAACTAAATGTTCAATCCAACAAAAAGATATGGCATCAACTAAAGTAAACTCGTGACGGATCACAAGAATACCCCTCATCTGTATATACATACCTGCATCCGCATTCCGACTGAATACGAATGCAATGAGACGAAAGCAATCCAACAAATCTAATACTAGGATCCGGCTTAAACCAAAGCCCACTAGTATGATCCGTCCGATCATGATCCGTGCACAAGTGCACGTATATGATCGATCCCTGCTATAAAACCATACGGTCACTATAACGTTTCGCCCGAACTTGGGAAACTTTATGTGGGGGACTCTAAAGACTCGTCAATACACTGGCAGTGGGTTTAACCACAAGCATGTCAGTGGTACTAGCTGTACGTAACGGCTGCCCCATGTATTAAGCAAAAAGGAGGCCGATGAGCGAACTCATCCTGAAACCCTACTGAGCCTGTCAGTGACAATATCTGTACAATCCGGTCCGTTCGTCTATGAGTATCGCATATCGGGCCTAGGGGATGGTAAACGTCAGACTCCCAATAGCGGTATAAGTCATGTCGGAGTGTAGCCCAGAATACCCTGAGAAACTACTGGAATACCTACCAGTAAATCTCGCTTGCCCTGGCCAGGGACTTTGTGTAATAGCTCTCCAGACACAGCACGATCTCACCCCCAATACCGGGAGAGACGAATCCCCTGCCGATCCACTCACTGCCTCCATGTGGCTCGGGACTGTACCCAACTAAAACCTATTTGCACGACTCCTTTGAGCCGTGGTAGGGTAGTAATCAAAGCACAGTGGGAACTCACACGAGACAAATGACGATCTCAGGTCGATAGACTAACCTGTACACATGTCACCAGGGAACTACTATCTGACGACAGGTATAATACCAACTAGCATGTTCCCGGTGAGTCCTGTCCGGTGAACTCATAACCCAATGAACACCTGTATACGTCTTAGGTGAACCAACTGACACCAATGGCTTGTGAGACCGGCCATCGCCCCTCGTCGGGGTCTCGATCCGTATACACTAGTCTACTCTCGGAGTATCGATGCCCAGTCTCGAAACTCCCCCGACTAGGGACACTTTAAGGATGTGCTTATAGACTACCCAACTCTCACGTATATGATCGTCATCATACTGCTGGTAGTCAAGAAAGAATCCTAAGAGCTCTATCAACGTGTAATAGTGATATGTACTGTCACCTAAAGCATGTACACGATGATAAAGATAAACCAGATAGCATACTATTATCTCGAGTAAGGCTGTCCTACCGGTATAGGTCCTTTCTCAATCATTGCAATCACATGCCTGTGATCCAATAATTGACTTTGAGGGCACTATAGCCAACAGATCTGAGTAAGATTCTCCACACTGGAAATCTTCAACTCAACTGGGCCTGCGTCGGCGCATCAAATCTGACTAATCACCTTCGTCTCTCAACTCAGGATAGACTAGCTTTCTTCTGTCTCATCTCTGCCTGAAAGCTCCAGCGATCTCCGCTTGTAAAGTCTGGAAGCGACATCCCATCAATCTCAGCAACAGCTGGGTCATCTGTCTGCAAGGTAGACGACATCACAAACTCTGAGGTAGGATGTACATCAACAGTCCTCTCACAACAAGCAGCCTCTAACAGTGGCCCAATCATCCGGTGCAAAACCGAATACTCGCCTCTAACAAGAGGTCACAACACAAATACAAAATAGAGATGTTCTCATGTCACCAGAAAACACGATGGTCAGTCTCCGTCCATGACAAGCTCGCCCTGACAACATCACTAGTAGCAGCTCAATCTGCGCTCAAACCATGGTGACAGGAACCTCAAGCATGTATCGATGAAAACAGATCAACGGAATGAAAGGGATCAACAGATCCAGAATGGATACATGACCATAAGGAGGAACAGAATCAATGAGAGTATGATCATGGAAACGAATAGAATCAAGGATCTCAAATGGATGTATGATCAAGGGAATGAAGAGAATCACAAGTGTTAAGATATGTACATCCTAAGGTTTCTTAAGTGGAGTATCGTATCATAAATATGCCGCAGAATATACGTACGGTACGTCACTCTACTCAAGCTACCTACTCCATCAATCAGGGTCAGCCTATGTAACGAAAGTTCGGGTCTAATACCCCCATGTTCAAGTCTAAGTTCTATAAGGTCGGGCCTAGGTTCCGAAATAGATTACGCCCCAGACTCCACATAGTCAAACCTAGACTTGAACCAAGGTTAAACCTAGCGCTTTGTCACTAACTTTGTCACGACCCGAAAATATTGTTCGTGACCGGCACTTAATTCACACAACGTCTAAAGGCGCAACGTAAATCAAGTAAGCCGAAGCCCAGAAATCTAAACCATTTTAAGAAAATAAAAGAGGTAAAGTTTTGAAATAAAGGTATGATAAAATCAAAAGTTTTCTTAAATGCATAGATAAAGGAACGTGAAAAATGCAAGTGGATTTACTAGTTGAAAAACATGTTTCGTCTTTTAAAAATTTAGGCAGCACCTCCTTTGTATATTTTGATCCAAAACCACAAATACATGATAATATAAAAGGAATCCCCAAGTGGGAGCTAGCTCTTTGCCAAACGGCGGAATCACAACCACGCAAGTCATAAAACATATATACGACGCCCAACGGCGAAGATCAACACAAAAAAGATAATGTAAAGCAAGACATCAAACCCACCAAGCGAACATAAACCCTCGCTCTAAATCTCGCAACCACAAGTCTCACTAAGTCTTACTACTTATACAAATACTAGTTTCTGATTGATGGAGTTGACTAGATACAATAGGATAATAAATACAAAAGGGGTATGATCACACATGTTCCACCTACCAAAGCAAATCACCCGAATGCAAGTTGTATGCCAACGTTGCCGCTACCGATCCATGCGGTCAACCTGCAAGAACTGTGGCACAACGGGGGTGAGTTGCCAACTCTTGAGTATAAAATATCATCAGGTAGAAATCGAAATAAACAACGATTTCCTAGGTCAACTATATCATAAAGGTAATACTATGATATCTAGGGTGACAGTATCTACATATATGCCAACAATAATCAAAGCCTGTATGCGTGTGGATATCATCCAACAATGTAATCAATGCAAGTATGCATGTGGATCTCGTCCAATCGAAACATTATAAAAGCATGTGCATGTAAATATATGAGGATATCAAAGAACGTGTGTCCATCAATGACACATCAAATCATGGAACCTGAGTGTCCAACACCGACACTCGAAACATCATGAAACCCGTGTCCAGCATCGACACGTAAATCCTCATATCTCAAGCGCCGCATCCTCAGATCGGCCCTCAGGCGCCGCATACTCTGGTCGACCCTCATATCCATCTCATGACTCCGGTCGGTATCCTCCGGATAACCGCCAGGTCCAAATACTATCACCGGTAGGTAGTAGTCCCTCCGCTAGGCTCATCGTCTACACCACAAAAATCATATCTCGCCCCGGGGTACCATACCGGGTCCACCATGTACCCGTAGACGGTGCCTCCCGCTCCTCGAATCGGGTTTCACATGCCAATCTCAGAACCGAGAAAACACATGGTGGATGTCTCAAAATATCATATCAAGAGAAACCGGGTTTTTAAAACAATACATACTTTCTTTTGAAATATAACTACGGTTCTCAAATCCAGAATCTCATGAAAATAGTAAATCTCAATGCGTATAATCATAAAGCATGATGTATGCAAACATATAACAGAAATGTGAGCATATCCGTATATCATGCAACATGGAACAGTGATGTGACAATATCAGTATATCATGCGACATGGAATAATGATGTGGCAATTCTACTGTGTAAGTGACATAGCAATTATCGATGATGAGGTGTGTGAGCCGGCTAATCTGTGTAAGTGTAACATACGCATCATTGATAATGGTGTAGGTGTACTAGCACAGGTATATGTAATGCAATGAGAATGACATGAACGTAGCATAAGGTACATCGTCAGCTAAATGCTATAAGGTATACGTATCTAACATGACCGAGTCGGTGAATCTATCAATCGGCATCCAGCCTCACACATCACATACGGTATAATCCATCGTACGACATCCTCTAGTCAAGGGTATGGATCAATCATCATAAAACTCATCACGTACGGTAAATCATCGTACGGTGGCATTAAACCATTAGGGATCCTATCAACCTATATGACTCCGAGGGTACAGACCTAACGTCTCGTACGGCATAACACTCATGATTCACAACATTATATATATCTATATACCTATATCCCAGGTCGCATTCATAACAATCTCATATCAGAGGACCGGCAAATGTATCAATCCTCTCATATCGACTCGCATCCGTATACCAATATATCAATCAAGTCATCATATCACATCGTATATTCTTTTCATCACATTTATATCCCACATCAAGTCATTTACATATGTATATCCTATCTTATAAATCTCATCTCATGTTACTCTAAATCTCATACTTATTCTCGTGCACTACCTATCTATATATCGTGATTCACGTTCACTTATCCTATCCTTATTTATGTATCAATCCGAGACATCATTTCTTTCATATCATGTCACACTAAACCTTTAATCACATCCATAGGTTCCTAGAATAGGTTTCTCTAACCATATCCTATATATCGGTTTCCATCAAAATTTACGAGGGTGCTATACGCCATCCACCCGACTTCCCCCGTAGATATAAATCTACTCACCTTGATCCTTGCATGCCGAAGTCAATGACGCCATGCTCCGTCGTCTCGGAATCCACGCGAAGGTACCTACAATAAATACATAGTCGCAATGTTATTAAAATCAAGTCCGGAAAACCAATACGGCACACGGTGCGTGTTAGTTATATGTATGCCCTAGAGGCCATTACTATACATAGGATGTATATTGTAGTGGATGCTTGGACATATATAGGGAGGACTTTCTTGCTCGACATGATAGTATGCTATCTGGTTACTCTTTACCTTAACGTGTATACTGATTGTCTCTCTGTTACATGTTGGTAAAGCCCTTAGGATGTGTACTTGACTACCTGGACTATGATGCGGATCATACTAGTGGGGACATGGTAGTCCATAAGTACATCCTTCAAAGTCCCTAGTCGTAGGTGTATCGAGACGGGGCATCGATATACCAGAGTAGACTAGCGTATACCTTCTCGACCCATACAGATGAGCGATGGATGATCCCATATCCATTGGTGTTTGACATCAGAGATGATATATGGGTGCTCAGTAGAGACTGGGTATACTGGACGGACTCGCCGAGAACTCCCAGATGGTATTATACCTTACGTCAGATGGCAGTTCTCTGGTGACACTGGTACAGAGTAGTCTGTTGACCCGAGATCGTCATAGAGTCTTGTGTGGTTCCCACTGTGCTTTGATTTCCATCTTACCACGTCCAAGAGGGCGTGCAAAATGGTGTTTTTTGGGTACAGTCCCGAATCACATGGAGGCAATGAGCGATAGGAGGGGATTCGTCTCTCCCGGTATAGGGGGTTGATGTTGCGCTGTGTTCGATTGGCTATAACCGGAAATCCCTGGCCAGGGTTGCTGAGATTTACTGGTAAGTGTTATCAGTAGTTTCTCGAACTGTTATAGACCTCATATCGACACGACTTATCGAGCTATTGGGGTCTGACGTTTGCCCCCCTAGGCAAGATATGCGACATATCAGACGATCAGACCGGACTGTACGGTAGTGTTACTGGTTGGATTCACTGGAGTGTGAGCGGGCTTGCTCGTCGATCTTCTGATCGCTCAATACCCGGGTGGCCGTTACGTTTAGCAGACCGCTTGCGGCTTGTGGGTGTTTGATATGATCATCACCTGCTGCCGGCGTATTGACGAGTCTTTAGAGTCCTACACAGAGGTTTCCTGGCTCAAGCAAAACGAGATAGGAGCGCATATGAGATATGTGCGGGACCGAGAATAATGCGTGTATGTGATACCGTATTCTATTCTCGCGATGAATGTATCGATTGGTTGTATGCGATATAACCTAGTTATCGATTCAAGCATTGATTCGATAAGCCGATACATTGAATATTAGTCGGTTATATGCGATATTACCGGGTCGTTAAATCAAGTGTTGATTTAATGATTTAATGTATAATTATATATTTGATATATTACTTTGCATTAACTAGTATTGGTTCACTTTAAATGGATTTTCTCACTTGATGTGCACATTGTATATGTGATATACTTTTGTGCACATGATTGTATCATGTTTGATGATACATGCTTTTTGGTTAAGTGTAAAGAATTAAACCATGGTTAAGTTGGAAATTAGGGTTTTGTTTTTTCCATTATTTATTTATTCATTTATTTATTTGTTTATTTATTTTGGAAAATAAATGGCACAAAGAAATGAAATGGTGGCTCATTTTGGACTTGCATGTTGAAGCTTCATGAAGGTTTGACTAAGTCACCATTTTGTCTCATGCTTAACCCTAACCACTCCACTTAACCCTAGTTGATTCTCTACACTTCACCATGGTAAGATTATGATAAGGATTCCTTTTATTTTCTATTTGGAATATTATCATAACAATATATGCTTCTTCTTCTTCATCTTCTTTCATGAAGAAAGCTTCACTTCATCAATGGTGATTGATGAAAAAGAGTGAGAAATCCAATTCTAAAGTGAACCCACTTCCTATTTCTTCATCCTCTACCTCTTGCCAAGTAGTAGAGTGTGTTTCCTTCACAAGTTTTCTTGACTTGGTGAAGTTGGAGCTTGATCTAGCGATGCCTCGACATAGATCATCTTCGGCATCGTCGTCGACGACCTAGCCCGCTTCTTCTCCGATGAAGCCGACGCTAGAGCCCGGGATTGCATTTGGACAGCGGAGAGGACCTCATCACGGAGCCGTGGAGGTGGAGGACCGGATCTACAAAGGTTGTATTTCCGTATTCTTGTAGTTAAGTGTTAACTAGTTTGCTTTGTCGCCTAAAATTCTAGCCAACGATCTTGTTAGGGTTTCTCGGCACCGTTGAAATTTGAAATTGGCATGGTTGATGCCTTGTGAGACCTCATTAGTGTGCCTAGGAACCCTACAGTGCGCTCATAGGTTAGAACCCATAGCCTATGCATGCAAAAACAACCAAACAATCATCGTCGTTGACGTACAAACATCAAACGACCCAATACAATTATCAAATACCAAAACCCAAGTTTCAGAATCACAAAACACGAAAACAGCACCCTAGGAAAACCACTCCCAGATTTCATCTCAGGTACAATTAGCTAATTTTGCATATATAGGAGGTCTAATTATCAGATATAAGAGCTATAGACCAAGCACGAAGCTATTCCATCGCACCAAGGCCACCATTTGTAGCCAGAAGGGAATTATTTGCGGCCAGGACAATGAATTTGGGGTCGGGGCTCTAGGGTAGCTTCAAGATTGCCTGCACGACTCACTGTAATCGCTATATAATTTTTAGGGTCTCAGGATAGCAGCAGATCTCTAAATACCATCACTAAATTCATAAAAACTCGATATCGGCAAATCTAAAGTTCGTATCTTGGTGTCTAGTCTCTGGTTTTGTCTAGAATTCTAACACTAAGGTCTTGTAACAGCCACTACACATCACCACAACACAACTCAAACCCTAATCCTTCTCTTGAAATTTTCCAAACATCACATACCCTAACCAAATCACATTCTAAACTAAACTAGGGTGCAAGAAACTAAAACTAAACTAAATGAAAGGAATTATACCTCATTTGGGCAACTCAAGAAAAACCCTAGCTTCTCAAAGTCTTCAAAATCCAACTTTGATTGGTCCAAAGTGTTGAGGATGGGGTGGGGATCAACTTTAATGAAAGGAGTTTAGGGTTTTGGTGAGAGAATTGAGATGATATATGGAGGTGGAGGTGGAGGGAGATGAGGATGAAGAAGGTGAGACAAACAAATGGGGAGGAAAATAATGGGCAACCCTCTCTCTCTCTTTCTTATTCTCACCCTCTCTCAAATATCACATGTCACATTCTCTCTCCAATAATTGTCTTTTTAACCCCTTTTTCTTTTTCTTTTCCTTTTCCCCTACTCATAAAACCAAACACATTACACAAATAAAATAAAACAACAAGCAACATATCATGGTGCACTAGCCATGGAAAAACTGTAAAAACACGGATTTGGCTTAATCGCGATTAGTGGTGTACTAATCAATTTTTATTCAAACTGCATATAATAATTTATAAAAATGCCAAATCCGATAAATATATTTTAAATGAATAAATCATTTTAAATCTCCAATTATTTCACAATTATTGGTATATATTTATACCATTTTACGAAAACCCCAAATTCGCAAATCGGGTAGTTTTCGCGAAATATATTATTTTAATATTAAATTCCAAAAATAATATTTTATATTTTCTGAAATGTTACAAGGGAATATCGGCATAAATCCCCAAAACAGTACATAACCGAATGAATATATGAATGCACCGGGTATCTGAGTAAGGAGTGCAATAACTAAACTAGCATATGAAAGCAAGCGTACTAGTACTATGTTGAAACCACCAAATAGAAAATTATACCAATGAAGTAATGTTTTCTAATGTGTACGTGACATGGAAATTACCGATGATGATGTGTGTGAGCCGGCAAGCAAGTGTACGTGAAGCATACGCATCATCGGTAATGGTGCTGGTGTCCTGACAACAGAGGTTCATAATAACTAAAGAAAGCACATGTATAAGCATGCAAAGCGATGAGAACAACATGAATATATGGAAAAAGATGTAGTAACCGCAACATTGAAGAATACCTTTCTATATACGAGTCATACAGTGTTTGGTGTTTGAAATAGCACAAATCATGGTTTTAGAAAAATAGGGGCTACGGGGTCTTTGAGAAAAGATACGTCTTTTGAAAAATCCGTAGTATCCCTCGGCCTGTCTTTAAAAATGCTCACGATTCGTTAGTTTTGAAAATAAGTATGACTCGAGCCCAGTCTATCATCTACCTAAACAACTACGGGACTAAACTAAGAGACTGGTCAAAAGGGTAAGGAAATCCACTTAAAGTCCGAGTCGATATATCTAGTAGTCGGCGATCCCGCCTCAATAGCGTCACATACGGTAAAATACATAGTACGACATTCTCGAGTCAAGAGTGCGGATCAATCATTATATCTATACCTCGTACGGTAAAATCCATCGTACGGCATCCCAAAATAGGGTACGGGTCAAATATCACATATACCGCATTATTCATATGGTATCATTATCATAATATCCTGAATTAGGGGTACCGTTCTAAAGTCTAGTGCATTCCAATATCATCAAACATATATCCTTGTGTGTATGAAAACACATCGCCCAACGATCCACTATAATATCATGTCGTATATCATATCACGACCCAATCACATATCGCAATCTCCCGGCATC
Organism: Agapanthus africanus; assembly: GCA_030015575.1. NCBI lineage: Eukaryota > Viridiplantae > Streptophyta > Magnoliopsida > Asparagales > Amaryllidaceae > Agapanthus > Agapanthus africanus. Next base: position 130,654,537 of record JASDDO010000018.1, read on the forward strand.
ATGCCCGATCATATCGGCTCATCTCCAAGTATCATATACTGGGTACATCATCCATGTATACGTGTGTATGTGTGTACACACACACCAACGCATCCACACACACATACACGCACGCACGCACATATATATATAAACATATACACCCATAAACATATCACGTGTGTGCATGTGTGTGTGTGTCAACCCTTACTCTAGGGTCTCGCGACTAAGAACTAAACTAAAAGCGCTTTCTTCCAATTACACTAAATCCAACCCATGATCTCCTAAAGCCTTTCTTGCTAAGTATTCACATCACACACACACACACACACACACACACACACATCATAACGCATCATGCCCTACGAAATTGCGGGGGTGCTATACGCCATCCACCCGACTTCCCCCGCAGATATATATATACTCACCTTGATCCTTACTTGCCGAAGTCAAATACGCCACGCTCTTCCTTATTGTTCAAAGTCCACAAGAGGGTGCCTACATAAATAAACACATAGTATCGTAAACAGAAATCACACACGAAAACCAAAATGGCACACGAATCACACATAGGTTAAAACCTATGGTCTACGCATGCAAGAATAACTAAACAACTCTCGATATCGACATACAAATGTCAAGTGACCGAGACAAAACACAATATCCAAAGTTCAAGTCATGAACAATCATGAAACCAAAACAGAAACTCAGAAAACTTGCTCCAGATTTTTGGTAAGGTGAAATTAGGCTAAACAAGAAATACAGTGGGGTAGTATATGAGGTATGTGAGCTACAGAACAAATCCTAACACCATCACCCACGATTCATCCGGCGACATCCTCAGAAATTCCGGCCTGGCCGGTCCTTGATGCATGGTTTGGGTTCGTCTTTTCAGGATGGTCTCCTAGTGTTAAATCTAGGTCAATAGAGTTGCTTGTTTTTCTTGCAATGGTCTCAGGTCACTCCAGATTTCCTGTAGGCATCACAAATCACAAAAACCGACACGGAAAGTTTCTAACTCAAGTTTTTATGGTCTAGGCTCTGGTTTGATCTATGTTTAAACACCAAAGGGGGTTGTAGTCACCAATTACACCTCAAGTGCACCATCACAACTCAAGAATCCCCTAAATTTCATCTTGGAATTTTCCAATATCACTAAACCTCACTTAATCAATTCAAAACTAAAATAGAAGCTAAAGGAAATCAATTACTACACTAATGGTGAAAAAAATACCTCATTTGGTAACTCAAGAAAATTCTTGAGTTGCCCCAAGTGCTCAAAATCCTAACTTGCTTAGTCCACCATGCTTGTAGTGAGCTTGCGCACAAATTTAATGAAGGGGACATAAGGTTTTGATATGAATTTGGGGGGTGTTGTGAGGAGGTGGAGGAGGTGGAGGGAGAGGGCAGCCATGAAGGGAGAAGGAGAAGAAAATGAAATGAAGAATAATGAGCCAAGGTCAAAGAGACCCCTCACCCTCTCTCTCTCCTTTTCTCTCACTTAGCCCATACCTCAATGTCTCCCCATGTCACAAAATATCTTCATGCATTTTCCATTTTCTTTTCCCCCTTTTTTTTAAACAAAAACACTTAAAAATAAGGATGAAGACATGATTCATATCAATAAAATATAACAAGTATATGTGACATGCTATGGTGCATGTCATGCACATAAACCAGATACATAATTAGTAATTATTAATCAAGTTTAGCCGTAAACTTGTATGTAAGTAATTATAAAATATCCAAATCGACTTAATACACTCAAAATCAATAATCATGTAGAATTTTTCAAATATCTCTCGAATTATTGGTATATAGTTATACCATCTCATTAAAGCTAATCACCATACTTAAAATATTCATAATATTTATTACTTAAATTGTTTAACTTCCAAAAAATAATATTTTATTTTTCTGAAATGTTACAATACTGCATTCGACTAGACATATATCTCAACTAACTGTAACATTTCAGAAAAATAAGATATTATTTTTGGGAATTTTTATAATTAACTAACAAATATATTGAATATTTTAATAAGGCGGTATAATTAAATACCGATAAATTGGGGAATTTTTGGAAAATTGTGGAAATTACTGAAATGAAAGTGTTTTATGTGAAATATGCAAATTATAAGTTTTATGATTAATTATATACTATTTAGTGCTAATCGCAATTAAATATCGCTAATCGCGCATTAAGCTTGTTTTGTGCAAAACATGCACCATGTCATTTTAACACTTGTTACATTTTATCATGGCTTTACTTTATTTATTCATGCTTGATTTGGGTTTTATTATGAGAAGAGAGAAGAAAAGAAAAAAAAAAGAAAAAGAAAAGAATAAAGAATGAGGGATGGGCATGAGAGAGAGAGGGGGTGAGGGGTCAAAGCATGGTCTTGGATTCTTGTTTTTTTCCTCATCTTCATCTTCTCCCTCTCTTCTTTTTAGCCCATTGATCAGTCGAAAATATTGCATATTTTAACCGGCAATTTCCTTATCATTTGCATCCATATAGAAGTGTATGGTATTCATAATTCACATATTAGCAAATCGGTCGCAAAATATCAGATTACATGTATTCGACCTTAAAACCGGCATTTCTAGGAAAATTGACTGCATTGCATTACATAGCATATTTTCTATATCTTGCAACCCGTGTTTCGAAGTCTATGCAGGAAAAGAGAAGCTTGCTCGATCATTACATTGCTCGACCATTACAATTGCTCGTAAACTCACTAAAATCAAATCTGGTATCAACACAGAAGGGAAACTGCAATTCAAAACATCAGAGAAAAGCCCAAACAGAAGTACAAGAGCACTGCAGAAGACACAAATCCCAAGGACCCCACATGGCCGCGCATCCGCGGCCATAGCCTTCTTATGCCGCGGAAGCGCGGCCCATTGGTGACATCATATCCTCAGTTTCAGTGTACAACTCCTCTACAGGGCCCACAGTTCAGAAATACATCCAAAGTTCCAGAAAACTCCAGAGACTTCTACCAGATCAGCAAACACCTTGAGTTACATTACATTAGCCTAATACTTCTAGAACTTTCCCTAAACCCTAGCTTAAACCCTAAGCTAACTCCTAACAAACTCCTTCTAGAAACTCTTCAACAAACTTTGGGAGGGAAAGTTCTAATTCAAACCTAAACCTAGGGTTTGAGAGTTCTATAAATAAGACCCTAGGCTCACTCATTTCATATCTTGGCAACCTTGGGAAAGCTTAGAAAAATCAATCCCTTTCTTCATCCCCTCTTCCTCAAGTTTAGTGAGAGAGCTTGTAGGAAACCCTAACCCTAAATCCAACCACAATTCAAGATCTTGAGTGCAAGCCAAGAAAGATGCCTTCAACCCTTTTATGAGCCGAGCCGATCTTCAATCGGGCAAGAGATCAAAGTAGATCCACGATCCACGGAGACGAGCGAAGCCGAGTCAACGATCGATTTCTTCTTCTTGTAGATTCTTGAAAGAATGTATTGAAATTGTTGATTAAATAAAAGGTGATATTCTTTTATCTTGTTTTCTTTAAATTCCGCATCATGTTATCTTTACAATTCTTGAATATTATCTGTGTGGTGATGTGTGAATAAAACTCCGCTCGTCGAGGAGTCGAGACGATCTTTAGTATGATGATGTAACAAATTTGTAATCGATTCTTGAATCCCATGAGTTTGTAAACCCTAGCAAGTTCAAGAATCGACGACCCAATTCGTTGCGATGCTTTCTTGATCGACATCGCTCGAGATTGGGGAGTTCCGATCGTTTCTTGAAATTGCTAGAGGCTAGAATATAAATGGTATCCTCGAAAGAACAAGGGTTAAGAGATGAAACCCTAATTTCATCAAGAAAACCCTAACTCTCGTCGATCACCATTGATCTAGTATCAATTCTTCGAAGGACAAGAACACGAAACCCTTTAGATTACATCACGTCTAAAGATCCGATCGATTCCAACGAGCCTCACTTATATTCTTGATTGTTGATTGGAAATATTATCAAAACTACCGATTCTTGATTGTTTATAGTTTCTTGATTCTTGAGTAAAGAATAGTGACACTCGAATACAAATCACATCTTGAATCATGTTTTCGTTTATTGTTGCTTAACATTTCATTTCAAACGTATCAAAATACAATTGAATTGTGCAATCCCTGTGGACGATCCGCACTCATTCATTAACTACATCCGACACCGTAGTTTGATTGCGGTCAATATAATTTTTTGATTGTCGTTACTTTTTACATATACACGTCAGAAAATGTTTCAATCACCCATGGAAGCACCTCATACCCTCTCCACTACAAACCCTCAAAACATCATTAAAACAAACTCCAAAGCTCATCCCCACTTCACAAAAAACTTGCACAAGCTCACAAGCTACACTATGGACCAAGAAAGTTTGCATTTTGGTGCTCTAGGGGATTCATGAGTGCCAAAGGAGGTAATTTCTGCACCATCATAATTGTATTTCGATTCCTTAAGTATCCATACAAGTTTAGAATCGATATTGTGTAGTTTAGCGAACTTGGAAATTTTCAAGTTAGGAATTAGGGTTGAATTGATCCCAAAGGTGAAATTGAGGTGTAATTAGGGACTACAAACCCTGTTGTAATGATGTAGTGGACTGAACCCAAGACTTAAAACTCCGGATTACGAACTTAGAAACCCGATATCGGAAAAATTATGGATTCTGTGAGAGTATAATGAAATCTGCTAACACCCGGGGGACCTGAAAATTATTTAGCAAACACAGAGGAGTGTGCAGGCAACCTATGACCCCCCACCAAAACCTTAGCCCCTATATCCTCAACATGGCCGCAAATATAACCTTTCTGGCCGCAATTTGAGGCCAGACCTAGAGAAATGGGGTTCGTGTTTGGTTCATGCCTCCATCTCCAGTAAACTAGACCCCTCCCATGCAAAATTGGTTAATTTGAGCTAGGGTAAAATCTGGGACCATTTTCTTGAGTTGCTGCCTTATATTTCGCGATGTTTTTGGATTTAAGTTTTGGTATTTGTCATTGTATTCCGTCGTGTGGCGTTTGAACGCCAACGACTAGGGTTATTGGTTGTGTTTTGCATGTGAGACTATAGGTTTTAACCTATCGGTGTTTTGTGCGACCTTTTGGTTTTCATGCGTGATTTCGTTTACAATGCTATATGTGATATGTAGGTACCTCACAAGGACTTCAAGACGACAAGTAAGCACGTGGCGATATCGGCATCGGCAAGCGAAGATCAAGGTGAGTAGATTTATATCTACGGGGGAAGTCGGGTGGATGGCGTATAGCACCCCCGTAATGTCGTAAGAAATGGTATGATGTGATATAGATTTACTTAGATGTGTTATTGAGAGATATGAACACTTAGCAAGAAAAGCTTTAGGAGATCATGGGTTAGTGTTAGCGAGAATTGAAAGAAGGATTTAGTTGGTTTCTTAGTCGTGAACCCTAGAGTAAGGTTGTACACATACATATATACACACGGGATTTGTTTTGGGGTGTATACGTCATATGTATACATATAGGTTTATGTGGATGTTTTGGTGCTTATATATATATATATATATATATACATATATATATATACATACACGGATGTTGAGGATAGTATATGATATTTGGATATGATCGGGCATGATGCCGTGAGTTGTGATATGTGTTTGGGTCATGATATGAGATGCGGCGGGATTTATAGTGGATCGTTGGGTGATGTGATTTTATTCACACGAGGACATATATATGATGATATTGGTATCAGTTTGTACTAGACTTTAGATCAGTCCCCCCCCAGTTCATGATATGTGATGATGATACCATATGGATGTTGTGTTATATGTGATAGTTCATGATATGTGATGATGATACCATATGGATGTTGTGTTATATATGATATTCGACCCGTACCCTGATTTAAGATGTCGTACGATAGATTTACCGTACGAGATATAATTATGATGATAGATTCGCACTCTTGACTCGAGAATGTCATATTATTTATTGTATCGTACGTAATACTATTGAGGCGAGATCACCGACTACTAGATATATATATAAATCGACTCAGACTTAGGTGGATTCCCTTACCCTTTTGACTGGGCTCGAGTCATACTCATTTTCAAAAGTGGAGAATTGTGAGTATTTTAAATACCAAACTGTATGACTCGTATATTGGGTAGGTATATTTTTCAGTGTTGCTGTTACTACATCACCTTCTGTATATTCATGATGTTTCATCGCATTGCATGCTTGTACATATGTTATCTGTAATTATCATGAAACCCTGCTGTCGGGACACCAGCACCATTACCGATGATGCGTATGTTCCACGTACACCTGCTTGCCGGCTCACACACATCATCATCGGTAATTTCCATGTCATGTACACTTTAGAAAATACTATTCATGGACATAGCTTGCTAGTTGATAGTTGCAACATTTTATAGCTTACATATGCTAGTTTAACTATTGCATTTATTGCATGATATCAGATGCATTCATATATTCATTGGTCATGCATTATTATGGAGATTTATGTCGGTATCCACTGTTTATTGATATCATGATTTTTATGATTTCGGGCCCTTCTTGAGATTTCTGGATTTGGAAACCGCATGTGGAAGTTTTATAAACTGATGATTTGTTTTAAAAAGATTGATGCGGTTTTCCTTGATATGATGAGTATTTTCCACCATGATGTTTTCTTGGTTCTGAGATGGTTTTCGAGACCCGATTCGAGGAGTTGGATGAACCGTCTGCGGGTACATGGTGGAACTGGTATGGTACCCCGAGGCAAGACGCTCGAGTTGCAGATGGTGAGCCCGGCAGGGGCAGACTGCCTACCAATGATTGTTTGGCGCGGCGGATATCCGGAGGATATCGTTCGTGGTCGTGCGATTGATGATATGGGCCGATCCGGACTGATGGAGCCCGAGGTATTGAGATATTGAGATTTGAGACACTGAGATATTGCGATTTGATGATACAAGTCAGTCCGGATAGCCGGAGCCTGAGATATTGAGATTCATGTTTTGTGTCGATGCTTGACACTGATTTCTCTGTTGATTCCATTGAAGATATTCGATTTATATACATACAGGAATCTCATTAAATAAAGAAAACAGTTGTCTCACTCATGATGTATTCTGTTTCCATTCATAATGCATTCATACATCATATATCTGATATGTTGCTATATGAGGCACTGACACGAGCACATAGTATTGCACTTATGTGTAGTTGGATCAGGATATTTATTGAGTATATTACTTGATATGACCTAGGATAGCGTCATGCATGCGATTTCTACTCGTAGATGTTTACTACTCATGAGTTGGCAATTCACCCCCGTTGTGTCACAGTTCCTTGCAGGTTTTGCCGTACAGGTTTCGTTGCGGCTTTGCTGGCACATTGTTCCTTTCGGGTGATTACTTTGGTAGGTGGGTTCGCTTACATCGTGACCACCATTGTACATTTATTATTTCAGTTGTATCTAGTAAACTCCATCAACCAGACTTGTATATTTGATAGAGATAGATGACCGGTGTATATTCTTTCAACCTTAGAGTCACGCGCTGTATTATTATAGTTTTCCTCTGGTTTTCTTGATGATGTTGGATTTTTATCCTGAGTTTGATCCTCGCCTTTCGGCGTTGTATATTATATTGCATTGTGTGGTTTTGTCTGCCGGTTGGCGAAGAGCTAGCTCCCGTTTGGGGATGCCTTTATTCATTATACATGCTTTATCAGGTTTTGTACCCGTTTGGGGTCTGACTTTACAAAGGAAACTCTGCCGAAATTTTCAGAAAAGACTTGACATTTTAAAAATGTATACTTCGGCTTATGTTGTTAAACTTCTTGCTTTAAAATTAGTTTTTCCTTCACTCTACTGCTTTACTTGGTTTGGATTTCTGGGTTTTGGCTTACTTAGATTATGTACGCCTCGAGACGTTTCGTAGTTTAAGTGTCAGTCATGTTCCATACTTTTCGGGTCATGACAAAGTTGGTATCAAAGCGTTAGGTTTTACCTTCGGAGTGTAGGATGACCCTTGGTTGATGGAGTAGGTGACTCAAGTAGAGTGACGTACCGTGTGTATGTTCCGCGGCATACTTACGATACGATACTCCGCTTAAGAGGCCTTAGGATGTACATTTCTTTGCACAGTATTATATTCATTCCTATGATCTATCCTTATCGGTACCAGTTTATGGTTTTGTTATCACGGTTGTATGGGCGTGGAGAGCTACGGCTAGAGTTGCGGTCAGCACGAGCTCGTCACGGACGAGGACTGGCCAGGGCATGATTCCAGGGACATACCATTGCTTAGAGGCGTCGTTTTATTGTGTTTTCACGCCATGAGCGTTTGATAGGTCGCTTTTGCGAGATTACTCGGACGTGCAGATCAGCACCAGAGAATTGGGCCACTACTAGAGGCCAGCCAGATTGTGATGACCGTCAAAGTACAGATTATTTTAATGATTGAGGCACTGTTCAGCGTGCAGAAGAATGAGCCAGTGGTTGCTGCGAACGACGAGAAATCGCCCCAGATGTTAGAGCTATTGAAGTACGAGTTGTACTTAGAGGTATGACAGAAGATCTTTAGTCACCCGAGGATGAATGGCTAGGATATGTGGTTCGTTCGCTTACCCCAATGCGAGGTCATCTGATTGATTGATTCCAGCTAGAGATGACTTCACGCAGGTACAATGGGAGTCGATAGAGACGATCGAATGTCAGACACCCATTCTCCAAGTTTAAAGTATTCGGAAAACAATGCAAGTAATTCTATGGACCCTCTAGAAGAATGGAACCCTAACTCGATATAATGACCATAAGAACGCTTCAAAACCTTAGGGTTTACAGCAGTTCAACGGTACCATTTATGAGGCTTGGGTTTGCCCTTCTACGGTTGGTCCACAGGTGTTATGGCATGTATTCGATACTATTAAACTGTACCCATGATTTTGAGCTCTTGGGGGATTATGGAACCTTGACGAACCGATCGAAAAGTTCGACATCATTCGGATATCATATGATGGGATATATTGCTTGGGAGACTCCAGATACGTGTATAGCCGTTGGAGCTGTTAGTTATGTATATACCCTAGAGGCCATTGTTGTACATATGATATATATTATAATGGATACTTGGATATATATATAGAGGACTTTCTTGCTCGTCATGATAGTATGCTATTTGGTTTCACTTTATCTTAACATGTTGACTTATATTAGCTTACTGTCTGACTCTCACATGTTGATAAAGCCCTTAGGATCTGTACTCGACTACTTGGACTATGATGAGATCATACTAGTGGGGCCAGAGTAGTCGATGAGTACATCCTATAACTGTTCCTAGTCGAGGGTGTATCGAGACAGGGCATCGATACACCAGAGTAGACTAGCGTATACGCATCTTGACCCATATGATGGGCGATGGATGATCCCATATCCATCGGTGTTTGACATCAAGGATGGTGTACGGGTGCTCAGTGGAGACTGGGTGCACTGTACGGACTCGCCAAGAACTCCTAGATGGTATTATACCTCACGTCAGATGGCAGTTCTCCGGTGACACTGGTACTGTTAGTGTATATGCCCTAGAGGCCATTACTGTATCATACTAGCTTGTATATTACTTAATGGAAGCTTGGGATATTCACAGTTGTATAGACAATCTTGCTCAAAATGGTAGTATGCTACTTGGTTTGTTTCTACTTCAATATGTGCATGTGTTTCTTTTAGCATATAGCTTATACATATTAGTAGAGGCCTTAGGATCTTTGCTTGATTACCAGCGTTGTGATGGCAGTCACACTCGTGGGGGCTGGGTAATCTATAAGCACATCCTTATACAGGTCCCTAGTCGTAGGACTATCGAGACAGGGCATCGATACTCCGGAGTAGACTAGCGTATGCGCTTCTCATCCCAGCAGGGGAGATGGTCTGTCCCACAGCCATCAGTACGTCGTACTGGAGATAGTATGCGGGTGCTCGTTGGGTTACGCGTACACTGGATAGGACTCGTCGGGAACTGTTGGTTGGTACTATACCTATCGTCAGTTATCAGTTCTCAGGTGACATGAGTACAGCTTAGTCCGCTGACTTGACACTGTCACTTCGCCTCGAGTGTGTTCCCACTGTACTTTGATTACTACCCTACCACGGCTCAAAGGAGTCGTGCAAACAGGTAGTTTTTGGGTGCAGTCCCGAAGCACTTGGAGGCAGTGATGGTTAGACAGGATTCGTCTCTCCCGGTATTGGGGGTTGACATCGCGCTGTGTCAAGGAGAGCCATTACACGAGTAGTCCCTGGCCAGGGCAAGCGAGATATACTGGTAGGTTTCCAGTGCTATCTTAGGGTGTTCTGGGCTACACTCCGACACGACTTGTACCGCTATTAGGGGACTGACGTTTACCGCCCCCTAGGCCCGCCATGCGATGTATCAGACGATCAGACCGTCTGTGGTTAAACCCACTGCCAGTGTAGTGTCGAGTCTTTAGAGTCCCACACAGAAAGCTATTCGCCTTTAGGCAAAAGAGTAGAGGTCGTATGGTTTTGCGACAGGTCGCATGGTTTTGCGACAGGTCGCATGGTTTTGCGACAGGGTTCGGTCACATCCGTGCACTTGTGCACGTTTGGTGTCCGGACAGTTAACACTAGCGGGTTTTGGTTTAAGCCAGATCCTAGTGTACGTTTTGGGATTGGTTTTTATCTCGTTTGTATTCGTGTTCCTCGGAACGCGGATGCGGGTGTGTATGCACAGTTGACAGAGAGACAGAGGCAGAGGATTCTCATTGGGGTTGTTGACTGTTGACTATTGACTTTTGACTAAACCCTAATGAGAATAAGATATATGATTAGCAATAATATTAATTAAGTATTATAGTTACATGGTTGTTGAGGGGTTGACTTTGTTGACTTGTTGACTTTGTTGACCGGTTGACTAGGTTGGACTAGTTGACCATCATCATTACAATGGTTGTCATTTTCATGCAAAGACTTTTGCTTGCTTGTTGTGGTTTGCAAAATGAGTGCATGAAAATGATATTGCCTTTGATATGATATGAACCATCACATAATACTTGATTATTATTATGGCTCATGATGCTTTTGGATTATGAGAGGTTGGATGGCAAAAGACTCTCTCATTCTCTCATTTCATTTCTCTCTCTTGCCATCACTTGCTCAAGCTCTCTCTCTTCCTCTTGCTCTCTCTAGCTCAGAGAAAACCATTCTCATGTGTTGAGACTCATTGCCTTAGAGATAAAAAGACACCAAAATAATCCTCTGCTCATTCTAGTTCACAAGGCCTAGCAAGCCAAGTGTTCTAGTTTCTTCAAAGTTCGAAGAAGAAGCCAAAGGTAGAAGCTTTCAGGTGGATCCATCTTCGGCGCAAGGAGACGACGAGGTGAAGCCGATCCGTACACCGGAAAGAGTGGAAGACGAAGGAGTTCAAGAAAGGTATAGCCCCCTAACCGAGTAGGTAAAACTCTAGTTAGGTTGTTAGTTAGTTGTTTAACAAATATCCGTTTTTTGAGTCCATGTTACCACCCTCTTGAAAATCGTTTTTTATCACTTCCGCAGCCCCGTAAGTACCGGGGAAGGGTAGCATGGACTTACAGTGGTATCAGAGCCTAGTTAAACACTATCTAACATGTTAGCAAAGTAAGTAGAAGTTCGATCGGAGAAAAAGTCGCGAAACGAACCCGGAAAATTAAGTTTTTGCCGAATTTTTTTTTCTGTCCAAAAAAATAATAAATCATACATGAAAAATCGGCTCAGGCTTTTGTTAAAACACACAAGAAATTTCGTCCATTGAATCGGTCAAAGCGCCGCGGAAACGCGGCGGGGGCATGCTCCCGCCGCGGTTCCGCGGCCGAGTTGACTCGGTCTTGGAAACGGTTTCCTGCAGTGTTTTTCTGGGTTTGTTTTGGGATTTTTAAAATTTGTTTTTTCTGCCCAGATTTTCCAGAAAGAAAAATTTGTGTTTGGGGCCTAAAAATCCGTATTTTGATCGAACTTCTAAAGACTTAAGCTGACGGGTATATATCTGTGCTGTGTTATATGTATTGAACGTCCGCTAATCGCTATACGTCGATTAGTGGGGGTTATACATATCTGTGATCTGTAATGTTGCTGGTATGTGTATATGAATTCGTTGGATTGTCGCGGGTGAATGGCCGGGGGTTGTGAGATGAGAGTTTTCTTTTCTTTCAATTCATGTAATATGTAAATTGATGTAATATTATTTTTCGCCGCACAACCGGGTCGGGGTTGTAGCCGTCATTGTATAATTTCTTTTTACTGTTTTTGCTCCTAGGATAGACCCATGGTGGGGTGCACAAACTACCGGGTATCTTGAAGTGCCGAGTAGCCTACTCACGTCGTTGAGGGAGGTTGCTCCGCTTCGGATATTTGGCGGGTAGTTTGCCGCACCCGTAGGGGTCTTGGGTGGGGTATTGGCTATTCACCGCGACCGTGTAATCCGCTTTTCATTACAGGCTCGTACGAATTGCGGATTCCTGGTATATCCAATGTGTTCATCTGTGATCTGAAATGGCTATCATTGCAATATATCTATATATGATATTATTTAGGCGTTGCTTATGATTTTCAGCCACGCTAGCCCAGCCCCCGCTCTGTCGTTAGTTAAGTAACCTAACGGGTAATGACGGGGCCCCGTGGCGAATGCGAATGGCATAAGCGTACGTCATATTTTGGTTGTTTTCTGCAATTGTAGGATTAAATGATGGGACGCATTAAAAGAACTAATGCAAGAAAAATAAACCAAGTAAAAGTCGTTGGAACACTTTCAAAACCACTCGGTTTCTTCTCAAAAATAACTTTTAAACAGCGGAGCTTAAGCCACTCCATTTAAAAGCTATCAAGGTTCCTTCGATTATATCAAGTTCACTACGTTCAAGGTTTCGCCAAAACCATTTGTAGCCCTCCGTCGTTTCATATGAATATTCAATAGTATTCAAGCTATGTTTGTTGACCTTCGTCAAGGCATAGTGATTGGTAGCTGTTGGGTGTTCATATGTAGCATAGATAGATGCGTTGGTTTGGGACAGTCGTATTACCTTGTTGACCTTCGTCAAGGGTATATACGGGTGGGTTCAGAGTAACCTGGACAATGACGGGTAGAACTTGACATGTGACTTATGATTTGTTGACCTTCGTCAAGGTCATAAGAGCATGGGGCAAAAATCCACATCGGGAGTTTCAAAAGAACTGAAACTTGCTAGCGTTGCATACCATTTGGAGTGTGATGATTCTGGTAGGATTCCTTCAGTTTATCACACGATGATATTTGGATCCCGATCCTACTGTGAGTATATGCTACTCCTCCGGAACTTTCTCACTTAACGATCAATGCTATAAACCAAGTAGGTACCTAGAAAGGTGTTAGCGGGGCTACGCCCACAGGGAAAAGAGGTTATTTAATTAAGGAACTTCGCGAAAGCATTGGAAAACCTCCCTCGAAGTACCGACACCAGCCTGGCTGAACGGTTAAGCAAGTATTGTACGGTGAGATTGATCCCGACTAATTCTTCCTTTATGGTTTGAGGAGGGATTCGAGAGACAGTGGGAGCCATCCTGTTTAGATAAATTAAAAACCAATCTAAACTTGCAAGAGCATCATGCTGAGTGTTTTCTTCTCTCTCTCTTAATTGCAGCGACCCAGTGACCAGACATAGGTTATATCTAGATAATAAAATGACTGAATCTGACTGTTTTGACTGCCAAAGGTCTGTCCAGATGTCCATTGCCCATGACAAGCTGGGACACCTCTTGACTGATCCAACCCCACCGTCTCAGGTCCAGTTTCCCCTGTCACGGATATTTATATCCGCAAGTGTCACGCCCCGCTTCCCAGAGTACGCAAGATTGGGCACGTGACATAGCCAACCATGCTACCTGTGGGTAGGAAGTATCCATCCACAGTCACATTACGGTTGTAAGGATATCAAGAACAAGATAATAAACTAATCTAATACATGTCCAAATCCATAATAACAAGAATCAATAAACAATAAGTGCGGAAGCTAATGATCCAATACAATGAATAAACAGTACATCCCATAATGCGGGCTCACATCTGGAAATGAAATGAAATAAATAAACTAAACCCTAAGAAACTCACAGTTCAGCCTGCTGGCTGAAGTACTCCTGCTCGGTCGTCGACAAAGGTACGGAATCTGGGCCATGCAAAACCCAGACGTCAGCGCGTCATGACATCAAATATAGTATAAACATGGTAATAAGCAATGCAAGTATGAACATGAAATAAGCAGTAACAAGAAATAACAAACAGGGAATGTGCAATGGTGTCCAAACTGTCCTATCAGGTTTTCTACTCTATAGTCTTTGAAACCAATTGATGAATCGTCGATGTAACTCAATAGTATCCCGTGCGTGCCCGGGACCACGGTCATAACCCTCGGGGCTGAATCCGAGACGTGCCGCTAAGCAGTAAAAGGTAGTAGGGTGGACGAGTGATGTCAGCATCAACACTCCGGAGCTGGCCAAGCCCGTAAGACTGATCAGAACAATGTATCGAACTGTTGAGTTACAAGTCGGTTTCACCTTTGATTTCCCCATACCCCCAAACTATGTATGTCAGGTCAGGTATTCAGTAGTCAAGGACTAATGCCAACACAAAGTCAAGTAAAAGTAGGTCTGTCTGGATCGACAGCAGGAATGGTTAGGTTTGTCGGCATTAGGCATGAGATCAGGAAACAAGTAATGTCATGGTACAACAGGATGAGTCGGTATGTATGTATATGTCAGGTGTAGCAGGGTCGGGCCAATATGTCGTGCAATCGGGTAAGTGCTCACAACAGGTATACAATCAATAATGAACAACAGCAGGAAACAGTAATTAACCACAACATTCCATATAACCACAGTGATGTTTGTATTCTCTTATTAACAGGTTCAATCATCTTTAGGGTGCAATAGCCACAAGGTAAATCAATATCCACAATTCTGAAGTAATGAAGCTACAGGAATTTACATTAAGTATAATAATTGTTTCGTGAATGATTTAACAATTTAAGCAGATATGATTCAGTCATTTTGTTTAGTTGGAATATGGATTGATGTGGGTTGATTAATTACGAGGAACTGTTGTACGATTCCAAGTTAAGATAACTGCAATAATATGATATCAATTGCCATCATGAGGTTGTGGTATTAAATAGTATGAATTCAATTGCGTGGCGAGACTAGATCTCGTACGCTAGCATGTTAGAGCAAGTATTCAGATACTTGCCTCGGCGGTTCTGCAATCTGGAACACGGATGCGATGTCGGCAAAACACGATATGATAGCACGGGCCACGGATCGAGTCCCAACAGAGAACAACGGAATCACACGGACCAGGGGGCTTCGCTGGAGCGTCGGGTTCGCCAAGACGGCACGGTCGGATTCCGGCAAAACGCGACAACAAGTTAGCAACACATAAAGAACTCAAGGCGATCAGCGGGGGGGTTTACTGCACAATGGAAAGGTGAGGAAGGCTCACCGAGAGATATACCAGGTGACTCCGGCGGGCTCGACGGCGCCGGGACGCCGGTGAGGCAACGGCAGCGGCGGCTGCAAGGGCTGAAAGCCTCGGGGTGTGCGGGAGAAGGTGCTGCGGCGAGTGGAGGAAAGGGTGGTCGGCTCTGGTGGTCGAGGGGGAGAAGGAGGTGGCCCTGGTGACGACGTCGAGGTCACCGGCGCGTTCTCCGGCGAACAGCGGAGGTTAGGCGATGGGTTAAGGGCTCGAGTTGGTGTTTCCGGCGAGGGGAGGAGGGAGACGACGACAAGGTCGGGACGAGGAGGGTGAGAGGGAGTCGTGGGAGTCGTCGGCGACGGGAGGTGGCGTCGACGGCGAGGTCTGCGAGGATAGGAGACGTCGTCGGGTTGGGTGCAGGCGCGGGAATCGTCGGGAGAACGAGAGGAGGAAGGTGCGGCTAGGTCGAGGAGGCGTTGATGGCGGCGACGAGGTCACGGGAAGGTCGGCGGTGAGGTCGCGAGGGCTAGGGTTAGGGTTTCGTGTGGGTTTCGTGATGGGAGAAGATGGGTTGAGGGAGGCGGCTGCATGGGGGTTAACAGATATAAGAAGAGAGAGAGAGAGATTGGAGAGAGAAAGAGAGAGATTGAGGGAAGAGAGAGAGTGAGATAGGGAAAAGGGAAGGGGGCCCACACTCGAGTTCAGCCCTCGTGATTGGCTGATCACGAGATAGGGAAAAGATTTGAATGGATTGAAATTAAATTTGAAGAAGTTGGATAAGTAAAACAGGTGAGGAAAATATATTTCGTATATATAATTAGTTTAAGGTATTAAATTTAAATGGGCCATTTTGGCGCAAAATGAAACATTTCCAAATCGCGCCCGGGTTGCGCCCAAATGTTCCAAATTCAAATTATAGGATTTTAAGCGGGTTCCAAATTTTGAAAAGAGGTGTTTAATGATTAAAATGCATGCCCCCAAGTCGTACACTCGTACGCGTGCGTAGTCGTCCAAACTTGCCCGTTTAGCCAAACGGGACGGAATCTCGACATGCGGACGCTACCACGCGACTAGTGGCGACGAGTAGGCCAACATGGACACTTTTAATTTCATTTTAGGAGTTAAAATTTGTTATGTGCCAGAATGACTTAACCGGTTATAATTTTGCAAAAAGCACCAAACAGTCGGATAATTGGAATGAGCAAGATATAACCCTCAACTAGTAATATAAATAATATTATTGGGCTCGGGTGTTACATCATACCCAACTACAAAAAGAATTTCGTCCTCGAAATTCCAAGAATACAAGATAGCTAACTACTGGAAAAGGTGAGGGAATTTCTGCCGGATCTCGTCTTCTCGCTCCCAAGTGGATTCTCCATGCGATCGATTACCCCAAGAAACTAGCACAAGAGGGATAACCTTGTTCTTAAGAACCTTTTCTCTTCGATCCTTGATTTCAACTGGTCGCTCCTCAAAAGTCAGGTCCTCCCGTACGGTCAACTCCGAATGATCCAAGACATGAGTCTCATCACGAACATACCTCCGTAGTTGAGACACATGAAACACATCGTGAACTCCTGCTAATGACTGTGGTAACGCCAACCGGTACGATACCTCTCCAACACGCTCCAAAATCTCGAAGGGTCCGACGAATCGAGGACTAAGCTTTCCCCGACTGCCAAAGCGAATCACCCCTCTAGTCGGTGATATCTTCAGGAAAACCAAATCACCCACGGCGAACTCTAGAGGTCTTCTTGACGTGTCGGCCCAACTTTTCTGTCTGTCTTGAGCTGCCTTCATATGCTTCCTGATTGTATTCACCTTCTCGACTGTCTGCACCACCAGATCTGGTCCTAGTAACCTTCGTTCACCAACATCATCCCAACAAACAGGTGAACGGCACTTACGCCCATACAGTGCTTCAAACGGAGCCATCTGAATAGTTGCTTGGAAGCTATTGTTGTACGAAAACTCTACCAGGTGTAGATGATCCTCCCAAGAACCTTTGAAGTCCAACATGCAAGCCCTCAGCATATCTTCAAGGGTCTGGATCGTTCTCTCCGATTGTCCATCAGTTTGAGGATGATAAGCTGTGCTAAACTTCAATCGAGTCCCCAAACTTTCCTGTAAACTCCTCCAGAAGTGTGATAAGAACCGAGTATCCCGATCGGACACGATGCTCACCGGTACTCCATGCAATCTTACAATCTCCTGCATGTACCGCTCTGCCAAAGTCTCTGTTGATTGACCAACCCGAAAAGGAATAAAGTGAGCTGCCTTGGTCAATCGGTCAACAAATACCCATACTGCATTGTTGCCTTTTGGACTCCGCGGTAAAGCTGTCACGAAATCCATGGTTATATGTTCCCACTTCCACTGAGGAATCGGAAGTGGTTGCAATAAACCAGCAACCCTTTGATGTTCAGCCTTAACTTGCTGACACACCAAGCACTTCGCCACAAAGCGAGCAATCTCCCGCTTCATGCCCTCCCATCAGAAATGCTGTCGAATATCTCGGTACATCTTTGTGCCTCCTGGATGTACAGAGTAAGCTGAACTGTGTGCCTCCCTCATAAGCTCTTCACGCACATCTCCTTTTGGCGCACACACACGGCTACCATATCTCAACGAACCATCTTCATGGATCAGTAAATCGGTTCGTAGTCCGGCTCCAACCTGTTCCCGAAACTTTTGCAGTCCAGGATCCTGCGATTGTGTCGCTTTAATCTTCTCAACTAAGGACGATTGTACTTGCAACTGCATCAACTGTCCTGTAGCATGTGGTAGCACAACCTCCAAGTCAAATCTCCGAAAATCCTCAATGATCTCTCTCTGTGCAGTCAATATCTGAATTGCTGGTAACCGGCTCAGCGCATCCGGCATGACGTTGACCTTTCCCGGATGGTACTTAAGATCGAGGTCATAGTCGGCCATCAGCTCCAACCATCTGCGTTGCCTCATGTTCAACTCCTTCTGAGTGAACACATACTTCAAACTCTTGTGATCTGTAAAGACTTCAACTCTCTCGCCCAGAAGGTAGTGTCCCCAAATCTTCAGGGCGAAGATTACGGCTGCAAGCTCTAAGTCATGAGTCGGATAGTTCTTCTCATGAGTCTTCAGCTGTCTCGAAGGCCAATGCACATCCATCCGTCCAAACAAACGGTACCTCCTTACGCGTAAGCTTGGTTAACGGCTCAGCTAAACGAGCGAAGTTCTCCACAAATCTTCTGTAGTAACCGGCGAGTCCAAGAAAACTTCTTATCTCCGCAACATTCTTTGGAATAGGCCAATCTCGAACTGCTGCAATCTTCTCGGGATCGACGGCGATTCCATTGCCCGACACAACATGCCCCAGAAACTTCACTTCTTCCAGCCAGAATTCGCACTTACTCATCTTCGCACATAACTTCTCTTGTCTCAGCGTCTGCAGTGCGATCCTTAAGTGCTCAGCATGCTCCTCCGGACTCTTCGAGTATACCAGAATATCGTCGATGAATACCACGATAAACTGGTCCAAGAAAGGTGAAAAGATCCTCATCAAATCCATAAATATTGCTGGCGCATTAGTCACTCCGAAGGGCATCACTAGATACTCGAAATGTCCACACCGAGTTCGAAACACCGTCTTGCAAATGTCTTCTGCCTTCACTCGGACCTGATGATATCCTGATCGCAAGTCCAGTTTCGAGAATACCCTCACGCCACTAAGCTGCTCAAAAGTTCTCCAATGCGAGGGATCGGGTACTAGTTCTTAATAGTCACCCGGTTCAATTCTCGCTAATCAATGCACATCCTTCTCGTGCCATCCTTCTTCTTTACTAAAAGAACTGGAGCTCCCCAAGGTGAGTTGCTGCTTCGAATCCATCCTTTCTCGAGTAATTCACCAACTTGTTTCTTAACTTCTTCCAATTCCACCGGTGCCATCGGATAATAAGATTTTGATACTGGCGCTGCACCAGGAATAAGGTCAATCGCAAACTCCACATCTCGCTTCGGCGGTAAGCCCGAAATATCTTCAAACACATCCATAAAGTCGCGGACAACTGCCGGCTCTTCATCACTATCCACTACCATAGCCGCAAGAACCATGTTCGTCTGCCTAGCCCTAAACTCGACTGGCCCGACAGAACTGCTTCCTCCAATGAAAGTAAACTCAGGGTGTCCGGGAATCTGGAAAATTACTTTCCTTGCCCTACAATCAATGTGTGCGTGGAAAGTGCCAAGAAAATCCATTCCCAAGACTACTTCATAACTGCCCGTATCAATCACCAAGAAATCTGCAAAAAGCTCCCGTCCGCAAACAACAACTGTACAATCTTTACATTCCTTACTAGCTATGATTTTCCCATTCCTAGTGTGTATATCCCAGAAACTAGACAGGGTCGTGCAGGTAATCGAGTGTGTAGTTATAAATTTGGATGACATAAACAATGGGATGCTCCGAAATTAAGTAATGCCAAAGCGGGAAAACCATGAACGAGTAAATTACCTGAAACCACTTCTCCCGATGCCTTAGCTTCCTCAGCTGTCAACGTGAACGCTCGAGCCTGATTAGATCCTTGATCCAACTGTCTCTGCCCTTGGAACGGTCTCTGCGGAGGCTTCTGAACATCATCTTTCGTGCGAGGCTTCGACGGACAAGCATCAACAGTGTGATCTGCCGCTCCACATCTAAAACAGAGTCCCAGCCTCATACGACACTTCTTTCGCACATGTCCGGGTTTATGGCAGTAGCTACAGATCACGCTCCCCTTCCGATCATCCACACTTGTTTTCTTCATTGGTGCTACGCTGCGCCTGTTCACCGGAATACTTCTACGTACGGACGTTTGGTTCAGTGCAAATGCTGGTTCCAGCTCGATTTGTTCCTTTAGTTTCTCCAGCAATCCCCTTATCACTCTACGCCTGGCGGCTAAGACCGCACGCCCTGGGTCCATCTTCAAATTCTGACCGGCCATATTCCTGGAAATCAAAGTACCCAACATTAGCATGATGATAGATTTCGAGTATAGATCAAGGCTAGAACTACAAGATACTTAAATAGAGTACTGCATTGTAGCTATGCCGCGGTATTATAGCCGCAATTACTTAACTCCACCCAAGTCGCCTAAGTCCTAGAGATAACAAGAGATTAGGTTTTCGAGTTGACAATGCAAAGTAAGTTTGCACGTCGTAAAAGATATAATCAGGAAGAATGTGATTCAAGAATGGTAAAACGGTCAATGTGGCTGGACATGTTTCCTAAACACGGGTATCCTGATTCGTGTATCGGGTGCAATACCCAACTACAGAGAATCGACCCAATTAACCTATGGCTCTGATACCAAAAGAACCATGTCACGCCCCGCTTCCCAGAGTACGCAAGATTGTGCACGTGACATAGCCAACCATGCTACCTGTGGGTAGGAAGTATCCATCCACAGTCACATTACGGTTGTAAGGATATCAAGAACAAGATAATAAACTAATCTAATACATGTCCAAATCCATAATAACAAGAATCAATAAACAATAAGTGCGGAAGCTAATGATCCAATACAATGAATAAACAGTACGTCCCATAATGCGGGCTCACATCTGGAAATGAAATGAAATAAATAAACTAAACCCTAAGGAACTCACAGTTCAGCCTGCTGGCTGAAGTACTCCTGCTCGGTCGTCGACAAAGGTACGGAATCTGGGCCATGCAAAACCCAGACGTCAGCGCGTCATGACATCAAATATAGTATAAACATGGTAATAAGCAATGCAAGTATGAACATGAAATAAGCAGTAACAAGAAATAACAAACAGGGAATGTGCAATGGTGTCCAAACTGTCCTATCAGGTTTTCTACTCTATAGTCTTTGAAACCAATTGATGAATCGTCGATGTAACTCAATAGTATCCCGTGCGTGCCCGGGACCACGGTCATAACCCTCGGGGCTGAATCCGAGACGTGCCGCTAAGCAGTAAAAGGTAGTAGGGTGGACGAGTGATGTCAGCATCAACACTCCGGAGCTGGCCAAGCCCATAAGACTGATCAGAACAATGTATCGAACTGTTGAGTTACAAGTCGGTTTCACCTTTGATTTCCCCATACCCCCAAACTATGTATGTCAGGTCAGGTATTCAGTAGTCAAGGACTAATGCCAACACAAAGTCAAGTAAAAGTAGGTCTGTCTGGATCGACAGCAGGAATGGTTAGGTTTGTCGGCATTAGGCATGAGATCAGGAAACAAGTAATGTCATGGTACAACAGGATGAGTCGGTATGTATGTATATGTCAGGTGTAGCAGGGTCGGGCCAATATGTCGTGCAATCGGGTAAGTGCTCACAACAGGTATACAATCAATAATGAACAACAGCAGGAAACAGTAATTAACCACAACATTCCATATAACCACAGTGATGTTTGTATTCTCTTATTAACAGGTTCAATCATCTTTAGGGTGCAATAGCCACAAGGTAAATCAATATCCACAATTCTGAAGTAATGAAGCTACAGGAATTTACATTAAGTATAATAATTGTTTCGTGAATGATTCAACAATTTAAGCAGATATGATTCAGTCGTTTTGTTTAGTTGGAATATGGATTGATGTGGGTTGATTAATTACGAGGAACTGTTGTACGATTCCAGGTTAAGATAACTGCAATAATATGATATCAATTGCCATCATGAGGTTGTGGTATTAAATAGTATGAATTCAATTGCGTGGCGAGACTAGATCTCGCACGCTAGCATGTTAGAGCAAGTATTCAGATACTTGCCTCGGCGGTTCTGCAATCTGGAACACGGATGCGATGTCGGCAAAACACGATATGATAGCACGGGCCACGGATCGAGTCCCAACAGAGAACAACGGAATCACACGGACCAGGGGGCTTCGCTGGAGCGTCGGGTTCGCCAAGACGGCACGGTCGAATTCCGGCAAAACGCGACAACAAGTTAGCAACACATAAAGAACTCAAGGCGATCAGCGGGGGGGTTTACTGCACAACGGAAAGGTGAGGAAGGCTCACTGAGAGATATACCAGGTGACTCCGGCGGGCTCGACGGCGCCGGGACGCCAGCGAGGCAAAGGCAGCGGCGGCTGCAAGGGCTGAAAGCCTCGGGGTGTGCGGGAGAAGGTGCTGCGGCGAGTGGAGGAAAGGGTGGTCGGCTCTGGTGGTCGAGGGGGAGAAGGACGTGGCCCTGGTGACGACGTCGAGGTCGCCGGCGCGTTCTCCGGCGAACAGCGGAGGGTAGGCGATGGGTTAAGGGCTCGAGTTGGTGTTTCCGGCGAGGGGAGGAGGGAGACGACGACGAGGTCGGGACGAGGAGGGTGAGAGGGAGTCGTGGGAGTCGTCGGCGACGGGAGGTGGCGTCGACGGCGAGGTCTGCGAGGGTAGGAGACGTCTTCAGGTTGGGTGCAGGCGCGGGAATCGTCGGGAGAACGAGAGGAGGAAGGTGCAGCTAGGTCGAGGAGGCGTTGATGGCGGCGACGAGGTCACGGGAAGGTCGGCGGTGAGGTCGCGAGGGCTAGGGTTAGGGTTTCGTGTGGGTTTCGTGATGGGAGAAGATGGGTTGAGGGAGGCGGCTGCATGGGGGTTAACAGATATAAGAAGAGAGAGAGAGAGAGATTGGAGAGAGAAAGAGAGAGATTGAGGGAAGAGAGAGAGTGAGATAGGGAAAAGGGAAGGGGGCCCACACTCGAGTTCAGCCCTCGTGATTGGCTGATCACGAGATAGGGAAAAGATTTGAATGGATTGAAATTAAATTTGAAGAAGTTGGATAAGTAAAACAGGTGAGGAAAATATATTTCGTATATATAATTAGTTTAAGGTATTAAATTTAAATGGGCCATTTTGGCGCAAAATGAAACATTTCCAAATCGCGCCCGGGTTGCGCCCAAATGTTCCAAATTCAAATTATAGGATTTTAAGCGGGTTCCAAATTTTGAAAAGAGGTGTTTAATGATTAAAATGCATGCCCCCAAGTCGTACACTCGTACGCGTGCGTAGTCGTCCAAACTTGCCCGTTTAGCCAAACGGGACGGAATCTCGACATGCGGACGCTACCACGCGACTAGTGGCGACGAGTAGGCCAACATGGACACTTTTAATTTTATTTTAGGAGTTAAAATTTGTTATGTGCCAGAATGACTTAACCGGTTATAATTTTGCAAAAAGCACCAAACAGTCGGATAATTGGAATGAGCAAGATATAACCCTCAACTAGTAATATAAATAATATTATTGGGCTCGGGTGTTACAGCAAGACATCGGAAAAAGACTGTGCGAAAGCCAAGTGCCTCGTGTTAGCCTCAGTTGATGGTGCAAACCAGAGGCAGCACGAGAAGATGGACTTAGTTTCTATCTTCCTCCATAACAAAGATTTATATGGAGAGCAATCTCGTATCGCAAGATATGAAACCTCGAACGAATTGGTTCAAGCGAGGTTGGCTGTCGGGTCATCTGTAAGGGGCAACATCCTTACAGAGACCAGCTATTTTGGGCTCACGGACCTGAAGACCACGTTGGAGAACGGGTCAAATACTGACTTGATTCTACAGTCCCTGCCCTCTGCTTATACCCTGAAGGAAACCAGGGAAGAAAAAGGAAAAGCAAGGGCAAAAGTTTCGGGACTGGATGTAGTAAAAGAGGGACGTTCCTATTGTAACGGGAATGAACATTGGCAGAAGGATTGCAGGGCTAGCAAAGCCAGTAGCCAGAATTCGAAGCATGTTGTGGCTTCGGCTTCGGGTGTGTTTGTGATAGAGAACTGTATGTCAGTTAACCCTACTTCCTGGGTATTGGATATCGGATCAGGATCTCACATCTGTAATTCATTACAGGCTCTGAGAAATCGTAGGGTTATCAGGAAAGGTGATATGACTCTCAGGGTTGCTAACGGAATGAGCATGGATGCTGAATCCGTAGGGGAATATCATCTTGGACTGACAACTGGGCAGATATTGATTTTGCGTAACTGTTTGTATGTACCAGGTGCGACTTGTAATATCATATCTGTATCCTTACTTTCTAAGGAAGGATATGAATTTACTTTTGTAAGCGATGTAGTAAACATCCACCTAAATCAAGTTATGATTGGGTCAGGTACATTAAATAACAGGATATACGTATTAAATCAAGCTCAGATATTCAGTGTCCAGAACACACTTAAAAGAAAGTCTCCGGAAACAAATCAGGCTTTCTTATAGCATTGTAGACTGGGTTATATTAATGAGACACGATTAACTAAGTTACATAAAGAGGGATACTTGAATTCGTTCGAGTATCAATCTTATGCCACTTGTGAATCTTGTCTCATGGGAAAGATGACAAAGACTCCGTTCACTGGACACGGAGTAAGAGCGAGCGAGCTCTTGGGACTCATACACAGTGATGTGTGTGGTCCAATATCTACACATGCACGAAGTGGTTATTCATACTTCATTACTTTCACAGATGATTTCTCTAGGTATGGACATGTCTTCTTAATGAAGCACAAATCCGAGGCCTTTGGGAAATTTCGGGAATACAAGAATGAAGTTGAAA
This sequence comes from Agapanthus africanus, assembly GCA_030015575.1. Lineage (NCBI taxonomy): Eukaryota > Viridiplantae > Streptophyta > Magnoliopsida > Asparagales > Amaryllidaceae > Agapanthus > Agapanthus africanus. Next base: position 130,679,555 of record JASDDO010000018.1, read on the forward strand.
AACAAACAGGCAAAAGTATAAAGACACTGAGATCTGATCGAGGTGGTGAATACTTGAGTGCCGAGTTTCTGGACTACTTAAAAGAGAATGAAATTCTCTCTCAGCGTACTCCTTCATACACACCACAACACAACGGTGTATCTGAAAGGCGGAATCGAACCCTATTGGATATGGTTCATTCCATGATGAGTAAGGCTGAGTTACCGCAATCTTTCTGAGGTTATGCACTAGAAGCAGCTGCATATCTCTTGAACAAGGCTCCAACCAAGACTGTGCCTACCACCCCATATCAGATGTGGAGTGGGAAGAAACCCTGTCTTAAGTATCTTAAGATATGGGGATGTCCAGCTTTTGTAAAAAAGCAGCATGCGAACAAGCTCGAGGCACGCTCAGTACTGTGTAAGTTTGTGGGATACCCAAAGAACTCCAGGGGGTATCTTTTCTATTCCGCAGAAGAACAAAAAGTTTTTGTTTCTCCGCATGCGGACTTCTTGGAAACTGAATTTTTGGAAAATCAGATAAGTGGGAGCGCAATAGAACTGGAAGAAATTCCAGAACCACAAGCTGTTACTGAAAGCTTGGATGAACCAGAAGTTTCAGGAGAACCGGACATTCCTGCGCCGCTCCTCAGGAGTAGTAGGCAGTCTCATCCGCCCGAGAGATACTACGGTTTTCTCATAGACGGGGATAGAGAGGATTGCACTATCGATTATGATGAGCCTACTAGCTTCCAGCAAGCCATTCAGAGCGGTGACTCGGTAAAATGGCTGGATGCAATGCGGACCGAAATGGAGTCCATGTACACCAACAAAGTATGGACGTTGGACGTTGCTCCAGATGGGGTAAAACCCGTAGGATGCAAGTGGATCTTCAAAAGGAAGATTGGTGTAGATGGACAGGCTGAGACCTATAAGGCTAGACTTGTTGCAAAGGGTTTTCGTCAAAGACCTGGTTTAGACTATGACGAAACCTTTTCTCCAGTGGCTATGCTGAAATCCATTCGGGTCCTTCTTGCCATTGCTGCCTTCCACGATTATGAAATCTGGCAGATGGACGTAAAGACGGCTTTCCTAAATGGATATTTGGAAGAGTGCGTCTATATGGATCAGCCAGAGGGATTCATTCAGAGTGGGAGCAGCGGTAAAGTGTGCAAGTTGCTCAAGTCCATCTATGGATTGAAGCAGGCATCGCGGAGTTAGAACATCTGCTTTGATGATACTGTCAAAGAATTCGACTTTATCAAAAACCCAGATGAACCATGCATTTACAGTAAGATTGTAGGGAGTAATGTGGTATTCCTCGTCTTGTACGTCGATGACATTCTCCTAATAGGAAATGATATTCCTATGTTACAGTCAGTCAAAGGATTCTTGTCACAGAGGTTCTCCATGAAGGTCCTGGGCGATGCCAACTACATTCTGGGGATCCAGATCTATCGTGATAGATCTAAAAGGATGTTGGGACTTTCACAGTCAAGGTACATCGACACCATACTGAAACGATTTAGTATGGAAGATACCAAGCGCGGTAATCTACCGGCTTGTCACGGAATCACCCTCTCCAAAGAGATGTCTCCCAAGACTGATTTGGAAATGGCTCGCATGTCATCAATACCCTACGCATCTGCGGTAGGATCTATTATGTATGCGATGTTGTGTACCAGACCAGATGTAGCATACGCATTGAGCGTTGTAAGCCGGTATCAGTCAAACCCAGGGGAGAAACACTGGATAGCAGTAAAGAACATTCTCAAGTACCTGAGAAGGACTAAGGAGATGTTCTTGGTGTATGGCGGAAAAGACCTCCAGATCGAGGCCTTTGTTGACTCCAGCTTCCAGAGTGACAGGAATGACTCCAAGTCCATGTCGGGTTATGTCTTTACCCTCAATGGAGGGGCGGTTTGCTGGAAGAGTTCCAAGCAGGAAACCGTTGCTGACTCAACTATGGAAGCGGAGTACATAGCTGCTTGCGATGCGGCAAAGGAAGCTGTCTGGATGAAGAAGTTCCTCACGGAGCTTTAGGTGGTTCCTACCAGTGTTGATCCAATACCGCTGTATTGTGACAACAACGGCGCTATAGCTTTAGCGAAGGAACCCAGGTCCCATCAGAAGTCTAGGCACATTTTGAGGCGGTACCACCTGATCAGGGAGATCGTAGATCGCCGGGAGATCGAGATGAAGAGAGTAAATACATAAGATAACACTGCTGATCCACTCACGAAGGCCTTACCCCAGACTCAGTTCGAGCGGCTGATCGAGATGATAGGTCTTCGATACGCCAGTTCATGGCCTTAGTGCAAGTGGGAGATTGTTAGTGTATATGCCCTAGAGGCCATTATTGTATCATACTAGCTTGTATATTACTTAATGGAAGCTTGGGATATTCACAGTTGTATAGACAATCTTGCTCAAAATGGTAGTATGCTACTTGGTTTGTTTCTACTTCAATATGTGCATGTGTTTCTTTTAGCATATAGCTTATACATATTAGTAGAGCCCTTAGGATCTTTGCTTGATTACCAGCGTTGTGATGGCAGTCACACTCGTGGGGGCTGGGTAATCTATAAGCACATCCTTATACAGGTCCCTAGTCGTAGGACTATCGAGACAGGGCATCGATACTCCGGAGTAGACTAGCGTATGCGCTTCTCATCCAAGCAGGGGAGATGGTCTGTCCCACAGCCATCAGTACGTCGTACTGGAGATAGTATACGGGTGCTCGTTGGGTTACGAGTACACTGGACAGGACTCGTCGGGAACTGTTGGTTGGTACTATACCTATCGTCAGTTATCAGTTCTCAGGTGACATGAGTACAGCTTAGTCCGCTGACTTGACACTGTCACTTCGCCTCGAGTGTGTTCCCACTGTACTTTGATTACTACCCTACCACGGCTCAAAGGAGTCGTGCAAACAGGTAGTTTTTGGGTGCAGTCCCGAAGCACTTGGAGGCAGTGACGGTTAGACAGGATTTGTTTCTCCCGGTATTGGGGGTTGACATCGCGATGTGTCAAGGAGAGCCATTACACGAGTAGTCCCTGGTCAGGGCAAGCGAGATATACTGGTAGGTTTCCAGTGCTATCTCAGGGTGTTCTGGGCTACACTCCGACACGACTTGTACCGCTATTAGGGGACTGACGTTTACCGCCCCCTAGGCCCGCCATGCGATGTATCAGACGATCAGACCGGACTGTATGGAGATTGTCACATTCAGGCTCAGTAGGAGTTCAGATGGGTTTCACCTCGTCAGTCTTCTTGTCGGCATCTACCTGGGGACCGTTATACACAGCTAGTGCCGCTTGCGGTCTATGGTTAAACCCACTGCCAGCGTAGTGTCGAGTCTTTAGAGTCCCACACAGAAAGCTATTCGCCTTTAGGCAAAAGAGTAGAGGTCGCATGGTTTTGCGACAAGTCGCATGGTTTTGCGACAGGGTTCGGTCACATCCGTGCACTTGTGCACGTTTGGTGTCCGGACAGTTAACACTAGCGGGCTTTGGTTTAAGCCAGATCCTAGTGTACGTTTTGGGATTGGTTTTATCTCGTTTGTATTCGTATTCCTCGGAACGCGGATGCGGGTGTGTATGCACAGTTGACAGAGAGACAGAGGCAGAGGATTCTCATTGGGGTTGTTGACTGTTGACTATTGACTTTTGACTAAACCCTAATGAGAATAAGATATATGATTAGCAATAATATTAATTAAGTATTATAGTGACATGGTTGTTGAGGGGTTGACTTTGTTGACTTGTTGACTTTGTTGACCAGTTGACTAGGTTGGACTAGTTGACCATCATCATTACAATGGTTGTCATTTTCATGCAAAGACTTTTGCTTGCTTGTTGTGGTTTGCAAAATGAGTGCATGAAAATGATATTGCCTTTGATATGATATGAACCATCACATAATACTTGATTATTATTATGGCTCATGATGCTTTTGGATTATGAGAGGTTGGATGGCAAAAGACTCTCTCATTCTCTCATTTCATTTCTCTCTCTTGCCATCACTTTCTCAAGCTCTCCCTCTTCCTCTTGCTCTCTCTAGCTCAAGGCAAACCATTCTCATGTGTTGAGACTCATTGCCTTAGAGATAAAAAGACACCAAAATAATCCTCTACTCATTCTAGTTCACAAAGCCTAGCAAGCCAAGTGTTCTAGTTTCTTCAAAGAAGAAGCCAAAGGTAGAAGCTTTCAGGTGGATCCATCTTCGGCGCAAGGAGACGACGAGGTGAGGCCGATCCGTACACCGGAAAGAGTGGAAGACGAAGGAGTTCAAGAAAGGTATAGCCCCCTAACCGAGTAGGTAAAACTCTAGTTAGGTTGTTAGTTAGTTGTTTAACAAAGATCCGTTTTTTGAGTCCATGTTACCACCCTCTTGAAAATCTTTTTTTATCACTTCCGCAACCCGTTTTTTATCACTTCCGCAACCCCGTAAGTACCGGGGAAGGGTAGCATGGACTTACAGGTACAGGGTAGTCTGTAGACCCGAGATCGTCATAGAGTCTTGTGTGATTCCCACTGTGCTTTGATTTCTACCTTACCACGTCCAAGAGGGCGTGCAAAACGGTGGCTTTTGGGTACAGTCCCGAATCACATGGAGGCAATGAGCGATAGGAGGGGTTTCGTCTCTCCCGGTATAGGGAGTTGATATTGTGCTGTGTTCGATTGGCTATAACTGGAAGTCCCTAGCCAGGGCTGATATAGAGATTTACTGGTAAATGTTACCAGTAGTTTCTCGACCTGTTATGAGCCTCACATCGACACGACTTATCGGTTACTGGGGTCTGACGTATACCACCCCTAGACTAGATATGCAACATATCAGACGAAGAGACCGGACTGTACGGGAGTATTACTGTTTGGATTCACAGGAGAATGTACAGGCTTGCTTGTTGATCTTCTGATCGCTCAATACCTGGATGGCTGTTACGTTTAACTGACCGCTTGCAGCTAACCGGCGTATTGACGATTCTTTAGAGTCATACACCGAAGTTTCTTGACTCAGGCAAAACGGAGTAGGAGCACATATGTAATATGTGCATGTCCGAGGATAATGCGATATGAGATAACGTATTATATTCTCACGGTATTTTGATATGAGCCGGGTCATCGGATCAAGTGTTGATTCGATGAATCGGTACATGATATATTAGTCGGTTATATTCGATATAGCCGGATTGTCGGATCAAGTGTTGATTCGATAATTTAATGTATAATTATATATGTGATATATTACATTGCATTATCTAATATTGGCTCGCTTTATTGATTCATTTTCTCACCGGATAATACATTGATATATATGTGATATATGTTAATTGTATTATTTTCTTTTGTTACAAATATATATTATATATGTGATATATAATATTGTAACATGATATGATTACTAATGCAACATGTTTAGTGGAGATTAAATAAGGTTAGGGTTTGATTTGGGTTAGTTCTTTCTTGATACTTATAGAAGGATTTACTTTGTTTCTAACAAAAGATATTATGCTTGATATTTTGCTAGATATTTCTAACCCAACCCAAACCCTTCATCCTAGGTTAAATCTCTACATGGGTTAGCCTTGTCATCCTTGACCATGGTTACATTTGTAATCATATTAACATTTCATTATTTCATCACAAAAGAATTATTCATTCATATTCTTCTTCTTCTTCTTCTTCCTTGAGCTTTGAAAAAGCTTTCTAGGTTCTCTTTATGTGATGATTTAGTGTGAGAATTTGATAATAAAAGAGAGCATAAATCCTACTTCATCATCCTCATCTAATCTAGCCAATTAGATTAGGGTGTTCACCTCATTAGTGAGAAAGAGCTTGAGTTAAAGGAACTTCAAGGTAGATCATCGGAGAAAAGGAAGACTACAAGCAAGCATAGATCATTCGGGTTGTGGAGCCTCTCTTGAGTCCGGGAGATCGTGGATCGCGGCGAAGGGACTTCTACTCGGAGCTTATGAAGTGAAGGAGCAGACTACAAAGGTTGTAATCCATCACTCTAAGTTGTAAAGATGTTTACTTGCATGTTTAACCCTAATAATCTAGCAAAGATCCCGGCTTTGGGTTGTTCGGCACGTCTAAATTTTAAATCGGGCATCGTTGATGCCTTATAGACCATTGTAAGAGTGCATAGGAACCCTACAGTGGTATCAGAGCTAAGCTAGAGCATTAGGCGACGTGTATACGAAATTAAAAGTCCGATCGAACCCCGAAACATCGAAATGACCCCCTCTATGGAAATTTTGTAAAAATGTGATTTTTTCTGCATTAAAAATACTCAAAAAATCAGCAGGGAATTCTAAGGATTAACATCAAATACGAGCCCAAAATACCATGAAGTCGCTGCGGAACCGCGGCAGGAACCTGCTTCCCGCGGCAGTTCCGCGGCCGAACTTTGGTTTTGTGGACACGTGTCTTCAGGGTACATCCGTAAGTACTTGTACATGATTCTGGGTATTTTTAATCTTATTCAAGTGTTGAGTGTTCTGAGGATTATTTTGTAATCGTTGATTCGATTAAAGTTTAATTTCGTTCTGTTTTCCGGATAATTTAGAAAGTATTAAAATGTTCAAACGGATATCATTAACTCACTTTTTCCCGGCACGAAAAACTTTCAAGTGTTGAATTTTTCTTGAGTTTAAATCTTTCGGAAAAACGTACAAGTAACGCGGTGGACCCTCTAGAAGAACACAAACCTTAACTCGATTATGTGACCGTCTGAACCGCCTCTAAACCTTAGGGTTTGGGGCAGTACGACGTTGCCACATGTGAGGCGTTGGTTTGACCCTTCTACGGCTGGACCATTGGTACTGTGACATATTCTGGGAATTTTTGAACTCCGCTCAAGTGTTGAGCTATTTAGAAAATCTTGGGTATTTGATTATTCGATCGAAAAGTTTAATATTGTCTATTTATCTGGAATGTGATACAATATGTGGAATTCATACAGTTAGGCATGAAATGCGAAGTATGTGATATTTCGGATTTAAGATGTCTAAAGTGATTGTGGATTCCAAATGTTGTAGTTTTACAATTTGTTTTCTGTGACCGTAAGTGTAGTATGTAGTTGTATTGCCGGTTTTCGTTGCTATACATCAACGACGATCGGTGTATGCATACTTACTTACGTTGATGATATGAGATATTATGTGTTGCTGTGATATGTTATATTGGATCATCGTGTTCTGAATAGCCGGGGGTTTTATGTGAGATGAGGGTTTTTATTTTCATTCATGTAAAATTCATTTGTATGTAATATTCTTTTATTGAGGCACTTCCAGGATGAGGTTGATGTCACCGGTGTATATTATTTACTTTTCCGCATTAGGTAGACCCAAGGAGGGGAGCACAAGTAACCGGGTTCTAGGGTCCAGTAGGAGGCCATCTCGAGGAGTCGAGACCGGGTCTCCTAACTTTAGAATTGGTAGTGTTGCTTACCGCTCTCGTAGGGGTCTAGGGATGTGGGTTTGGCTATTCATCGCAACCGTGGAATCCTTGTTTTATACAGGCTCGTATTAAAACACGGACATCCTAGTATATCCAATATTTCATATATGTTCTTCTGCTGCAATGTTCTGTGATGAGATCATATTACTGCCTGAGACGAATGCTTATACTATATATATATATATATATATATATATATATATATGTTGATATATAAATATTACTGCTTTCGTTTCTTCTGTGATGCTTAGGAAGCATTAATTGATGGGATTTTATTAATGAGATTAATAAAAGAAAAGAAACCTAAAAGATGTTGTAGAATCAAACTTTATAAAAAGGGTAGCTACAGTTTTGCTTTGCATAGCGGTATATATGATATACCATGCACCTTATTCGATGAGAAAAGAGCAGAGATCCCTTCATCGGGAGTGACCTCTTTAGCAAAACTGGCAGATGCTACAAACTCGTGGTTTAGTTTTTGACAGCTTATAGAGTTCTTGCTTTGCACAGCGGTATATATGATATATCCTGCACCTTATTCGATGGGGAAAGAGCCGAGATCCCTTCACCGGGAGTGACCTCTTTAGCGAAACTAGAAAAGCCTCAAAAACACTCCTTTTTCAAAAAACACTTGTTTCTACAACGATATCAAGATCATTACGTTATGGTTTTCTGAAAAACCTGCGTAGCCCTCCGTCATTTTAGGAAAATAGAGTACTTAGTATTCGTGCTGCGTTTTTTGACCATAGTTAAGGCGCAGTGTACGGTAGCTGAGTGATGTTTTCCTATATAACATATGATGTGATTAATTAGAACAGTCATATGATTTTGTTGACCATAGTTAAGGGTCATGTGGGTGGGTCTAAATTAATCAAGAAATGACGGGTATAACTTGACTACTGCTTATATTTGTTGACCATAGTTAAGGTCATAAGTCGCTAGGGGTAAAAGCATTATCGGGAATTTCAAGTGTTGAAATTTGCAATGAGATTGCATACCTTCTATGAGAAAGATGGATCCTGATATCCACTACGAGTAAGAGTTACTCCTGGGAGAATTTTACACAGGACAATTAGCCGATCAAGTAGGTGTCTAGAAAGGTGTTAACGGGGTTATGCCTCTTGGAAAATGAGGTTTATTTTAATTAGGTCCGTGTGAAAGCACGGGGAACCTCCCTCAAAGTACCAACACTGATCTGGCTGAAAGATTGACGAACTTGTAGGGTGTAATTAATCCCGGCTAATCTTATCTTTTAGGGTTTGAAGGGAGATTTGATAAAAACAGTGGGAGACATCCTGATTAGATAAGATAATAACCAATCTAATCTTGCAAGAGCATACGCTAAAGTGTTTCCTTCTCTCTCTCTCCAGGTAGCGACCATGTCAGGCCTTAATCAAGATAATAAAATGGATGTATCGACTAAAGCCGCTTATTATACTGAGCAGGGGAACGTTGGTCCCATTCTTTCTTATAAGTGTTATGAGACTGAGCAAGGAATAGGAGAATATCTGGATTCTCATGCCGCCCAAACGAAGAACAAGCATGCTGATGCATCTTCTTTGGGTGTGTTAGTTATTGAGAACTGTTTCTCAGTTCACCCTACATCCTGGGTATTAGATACCGGATCAGGATCCCACATATGTAAATTGTTACGTGGGCTACGTAAAGGTAGAGAACTGGGAAAGGGTGATCATTCCGTACAAGTAGGGAATGGTGCAAGTATTGCAGCCAAAGCAGTTGGCGAATATCACCTTGTATTACCAAGTAGTAGTGCATTGATTCTGAACGAGTGCTATTATATACCGAACATGATGTGCAACATTATATCAGTTTCTTTATTAAGTAAAGAAGGATATAATTTTGTAGTACAGGATAATGTTATGAACATATTCCTGAATCAAAAGTTGATTGGATCAGGCTCGTTACATAATGGCATATTCATTCTCAATCAAAATACAGTTCTTAATATACAAAATACACACAAGAGGAAGAGTTCAGAAATGAATGAATCCTTCTTGTGGTATTGTAGACTTGGTCATATCAATGCGACACGGCTAGCTAAGTAACATAAGGATGGATATTTGAATCCGTTCGAATTATTATCTTATGACACTTGCCATTCATGTCTCAAAGGAAAAATGACCAAAACTCCGTTTAGTGGACACGGAGAAAGAGTTGAGGAACTCTTAGGACTGGTACATAGTGATGTATGCGGTCCCATGTCTACACATGCTAGGAACGGTTCTTCCTACTTTATTATCTCTAGATACAGACATGTGTTCCTGATGAAACACAAGTCTGAAGCTTTTGAGAAATTCAGAGAATATAAGAACGAAGTATAGAACCAAACGGGCAAAAGTATTAAGATCCTTCGATCTGATCGAAGAGGAGAATACTTGAGCAATGAGTTTCTGAACTATCTAAAAGAGAATGGGATTCTCTCTCAGCTTACTCCCCCTTATACACCACAGCACAACGGTGTATCGGAAAGGAGGAATCGCACCCTATTAGATATGGTGCGCTCTATGATGAGCACTGCTGAGTTGGCTATTTCCTTCTGGGGATATGCGCTTGAAACAGTGGCATACCTATTGAATAGAGTTCCAACTAAATCAGTGCCTACCACTCCATATGAGATTTGGAATAGGAAGAGACCATCTCTTAAACGAGTTAAGATATGGGGTTGTCCGGCCTATGTTAAAAAGCAAAATCTGGACAAGCTCGAGGCAAGATCAAGTTTACGTAAGTTTGTAGGATATCCAAAAGATTCCTATGAATATATCTTCTACCACGGTGAGGAACAAAAGGTGTTTGTTTCTCAATATGCCACCTTTTTAGAAAAGGAATTTCTTGCAAAAGAAATTAGTGGCGAAGAGGTAGAGCTGGAAGAGGTTCCAGCACCGCAAACTACAACTGAAGATTTATTAGAACCAGAGGATTCAGTAGTACCCGACGAACCCCAGCCTCTCCGCCGATCTAGCAGGGTTTCTTATCCACCTGAGAGATACTACGGTTTTCTCATTGATGGTGGGAGCAAGGATTGCATCATGGAAGATGATGACCCGACTAGTTTCGAGCAGGCCATCGCGAGTGGTGACTCTATGAAATGGCTGAATGCAATGCGATCTGAGATGGAATCCATGTACACCAACAAAATATGGACTTTGGAAAATGCTCCTGAAGAGGTAAAACCCATTGGGAGCAAGTGGATCTTTAAAAGGAAAATTGGTGTAGATGGAAAAGTTGAGACTTTCAAAGCTAGACTTGTTGCAAAGGGTTTTCGTCAACGACCAGGTGTAGATTATGACGAAACCTTTTCTCCAGTGGCTATGCTTAAGTCCATCCGGATCTTACTTTCCATTGCTGCATACCATGACTTCAAAATCTGGCAAATGGATGTTAAGACCGCCTTTCTAAACGGTGATTTAGAAGAGTGCGTGTACATGACTCAGCCAGAGGGCTTCGTAGATAGTGGGAGCAGCGGAAAGGTGTGCAAACTGCTTAAATCCATTTATGGGTTAAAGCAAGCATCGCGGAGTTGGAACATCTGCTTTGATGTTGTAGTCAAAGAGTTTGACTTCATCAAAAACGTAGATGAACCTTGTATATATAAAAAGGTTGCAGAGAGTAAGGTTGTCTTCCTCGTATTGTACGTTGATAACATACTCTTGATAGGAAATGATGTTCCTATGCTGCAGTCAGTCAAGCTCTTCTTATCACAAAGATTCTCAATGAAAGACCTAGGTGATGCCTCCTGCATATTGGGAATTATGATCTATAGAGATAGATCTAAAAGGATACTGGGATTGTCCAAATACAGGCACATTGACACCATACTAAAGAGGTTTAGTATGGAAGAATCCAAGCGTGGTAACCAACCCACGATCTCTGGACTCACTCTCTCCAAAGAGATGTCTCCCAAGACTGATTTGGAGAGAGCTCGCATGCAAGGGATACCCTATGCTTCGGCAGTAGGCTCTATCATGTATGCGATGCTATGTACCAGACCCGATGTAGCATACTCACTAAGTGTAGCGAGTCGGTATCAAACAGATCCTGGAGAGAGTCACTGGACAGCTGTGAAGAACATTCTCAAGTACTTGCGAAAGACTAAGGAGATGTTCTTGGTGTATGGTAACGGAGAACTCCAGGTGGAGTCCTTTACCGATTCCAGCTTCCAAAGTGATAAGGACGACTCTAAGTCGCACTCGAGATTTGTTTTTACCCTCAATGGAGGGGTGGTATGTTGGAAGAGTTCCAAACAGGATACCGTTGCAGACTCGACGATGGAGGCTGAATACATCGCTGCCAACGATGCTGCCAAAGAGGTTGTCTGGATAAAGAAGTTCATTGGTGAACTTGGTGTGGTTCCATCCATTGAGCATCCAATACCTCTGTATTGTGATAACAATGGAGCTGTGGCTTTAGCCAAGGAACCCAGGTCCCATCAGAAGTCCAGACATATTCTGAGGCGGTATCACCTGATCAGGGAGATAGTTGATCGCCGGGAGATCGAGGTCAGGAGAGTAGATACGAAGGACAACACTGTGGACCACTCATGAAGGACATTCCCCAGATACAGTTTGAGAGATTATTCGGGATGCTAGGTATGAAATACTACAACAGCTGGCCTTAGTGCAAGTGGGAGATTGTTAGTTATGTATATACCCTAGAGGTCATTGTTGTACGTATGATGTATATTATAATGGATGCTTGGATATATATATAGAGGACTTTCTTGCTCGTCATGATAGTATGCTATTTGGTTTCACTTTATCTTAACATGTTGACTTATATTAGTTTACTGTCTGACTCTCACATGTTGATAAAGCCCTTAGGATCTGTACTCGACTACTGGGATGATTGATACGAATTTCTCGGTGTGTATGTAGAAAATGTGTAGAAATCACAACCAAAAATATTTGACCGCAATCAATAACGGTGTCGATTTGTAGCGCGTTAGTAAGTGCGGATCGTCCACAGGGAAAGTGTAATCCGTTCGTATTTCGAATTAGATGAATCGAAAATTTAAAGAAAAGAAAAGAAAGAACAATTTAATTCAAGATTTGTAAAATGAATTCAAGAATCATCTAGATCTAATCTAAAATCAAGAAAACATTAAAATCAAGAATCAAGAATTGAGAGAATTCCAATCGATTTAAGTTTCAAGAATTGAAGTGAAGCTCGTAGGAGTCGATTAAATCTATAGATGTAACGAAGACTAGCGATTACGTTTTCTTATCCATTAATGAATTGATGCTAGATCGATGACGATTTATCGAGGTTTAAGGATCTTGCGAAGAAACTAGGGTTTCCTCATCTCATCCTTTGTCCTTTCGATAAATCTCATTCACAAGCTAGCTTCTAGTAAATCAAATAATCGATAGTTGATCTCTAGTTCCGAGAGAAAATAATCAAGAAAGCATTTCGCATCGAAACTAGATCGTCGATCATTCAATTTTCAAGAATTTATAAACATTATAGGACTTAAGAATCGTTTCAAGGTTTTGTCAACATCATCATCTATTGATTCTCTCGACTCCTCCACGAGCGGAGTTTTACTCAAGCATTATCACAAAGAACACATTCAAGAATCTAGATTGAATCATAATGCTTGAATTAAAAAGATAAGCAAGATATAGAACTATCACCTTTATTTATCAACAATTTCGTTACAAATCTCTCGAAATCTACAAGAGTAAGGAACTTGATCGTCAATTTTGGCTTCGCTCGGCTCCTTGAGTCGCGGATCTTCTTGGATCATTTGCTTCGATGAAGTCCGGCGTCGCTTTCTAAAGGATCGAAGGCTTCTTGCTTTGATTGAACTCGAAGATCTTGAACTTTGGCTTTTTGATTGGATTAGGGTTAGGGTTTTGAGGCACAAGTTGTGTCACTCAACTTATGGGTGGAAGAGGTGATAGAATGAACAACTCTCAACAACCCCTTGAAGTGAAGCCTAGGGTCCCTTTTATACCCTTAAGAATGATTAGCTTCCTTTGTAAGCTTGGTTTAGGTTAGCTTCCCTTGTAAGCTAGGTAGTTAGGTAGAAGCCTCTAGAAGTAGTTAGTTAGGCTTTAGCTTCCTTCTTAAGCTTGGAGGTTAGGGAGAAGTTTCTAGGTTTAGTTTGTTAAGTGAGAAGCTTGCTTTGGAAGCTTAGAAGTTTAGCTTGAACAAGGAGCTTGCTGATCTGGCAGAAAACTCTGGAGATTTCTAGAAATTTCCATAGCTTGATGAGATGTAGGCCATGAAAGAAGAATACTGCAGCAGATTTCAGATGACGTCACCCCTACGTGGCCGCGGATCCGCCGCTCAAGCCTGCTCCGGTCGCGGATCCGCGGCCGTTCTGGTGCCTTGGTGCATCAATTTCTCTGTGGTGCTTTGTTCTGACTTTAGGTGTATCTTCAGATGTGTGGAATCTTTTAATTATCTTCATTTCATTGCCAGATCTCAAGTCTTGGAGTTGGCGTATTTTTATCAGCATTTTTTTACAGATTTTGCTTTTCTCCTGGAATTTCCTGCACAGATTCTCGAAACAAGTGTTGCGCTATACAAAGATGATGTGATGCCATGATAAACTCTCAATTTCCCTCAAAATGCCTGTTTTAGTATACAACACAGGTAATCTGGTATTTTACGACTGTTTTGCTAATATGTGTTATACTTAACGTGAATACCTTTAGATGAATGCAAATGATAGGGAAATTGACGTGCAACAAGCCTTTAAACCTCTAGGTGTCCCTAGTAGGAGGAGTGTTGTCTCCTGAGGGTTTTCAGTGGATTGCACCCACAAAATCCCATAATAAAAGGAAGATCGTGAATATTACATATAAAGATAAGAATTGTAAAAGAAAGACTTTGAAAATTATGGTTTCCAACTATGCTAGCTTTTCGGTTGTCATGAGCCCTATCTTAATAGTCATGAAAAGATGTTAGAAATCACATCATCCCTCAATAAAACATCATCTTTATTCTTCATTCCTATCTTTCTTCCAAACATCGATCATATAATCCTACGTGTGTGTAAAGAACATCCTTACATCCGGAGAATTCAATTCAAGTTATCATACTCTTGTCCATCTGCCTCAGTACATTTTAATTAATGAATATTTAGATGAATTTGCTCACAAATTTTCATGCGACCGTTAATACTTCTTGAGGTACTAATAGACCGATTACTCATGTGCTTGCTTATTAGGTGTATTTTCCTCGTCTTGCACCACCTAAGGCTTAGCAGTGACTCCCAGACCAGTTGGTCTAAGGCGCTAGGTGAAGAGGCACCCTCGCTATATTTTTTATTGCTGCCTTGGCGATAACAAAAACAGTGTTCATTTTTCTCAACATTTTTATATTTTATTCATATATATATATATATATATATATTATTTCCTTCAAACTTTGGCTTTTAGACAAGAGCATTTCAAGGTATCCTCTACTATCCTGAGTTTCAAGACGTGTGTAAGTGCGAATAGCAGGGTATCAACGTTCAAAATGTTTGGCTTCCAGAATAGGAACTATTTTTCAGACTTATTTTTATCCTCAGATTAGTGACTTCCTTCATCTTACTAACCCTTGGGACAACGGCTCATAACTACTTATTACTAGTTCGTATAAGAAAACTTCTAATTTTCTTGGTTTTCTTAAATTTTTCCAATCTTTTGGATATAATTTTTCACTATCTAATCTTTTATTATCTTATTTATGTACACAATTAAATATTAAATATTTTTATCTTTTGAAATTTTTTAAATTTTTATAAGTTTTTAGAAAAATGTTTTGTACTGATCTCAAAAACTATCTATTACCGCAATCAAGAACGGCGTCGCATGCAGCTAGCCGGTGAGTACGGGTCGGTCCACAGGGATGTTGTGAATTTCCTAGTCGCTCTTACGAGTTAATTCCAAACGGTGTGAATGGATTAATTAAATCTAAAAACTAAATTAATCTAGGGCAATTGAATTAAAGATCTAACTATCTAACTAGGGCAAGGAATTAAATTTAATCTAGAGCAGAGAATGAAAAATTACCTATGGTAAGAATTGAAATTAATTACTTACTTTACAGATGGCTCTCTCCAAACATCAACACAAGACTTGTCAGATCTGAATTTCTGAAATGAAAAGAGGCATCGATGCTCTCCAAAAGAAATCTAAATTTTATTGATAAAAAGAGGCACAGGGAGGCATAGCCTTTACAATAATTTAGAGTTCCTATTTATAGAGGATAGGAAACCCTAGGTTATAATTGATTCGCATGTCTGCATTTACAAGAATACCCCTAGGAAGACTAGTCAGCACCGCTTCAAATTATGGCAAAATTTCTATCACTACGGGCATAATACGGCCGCGGAACCGCGGCCGCAGCCAGGGTTTGGCCGCGGTTCCGAGGCCAAAATGAGGGTTCGTTTGCTACTTTTTCTTGTACTGGCTTTGGTTGACTTGTACTTCCTGTTTCTACAGTACTTTTCTCAAATTGGCTTCTAGGTTTCTTCTAGATTTCCCAGTGAATAATTGTAGTGGACTTTCACCGTTTCTTCGTGTCGAACTCTTGAACCTTGCGCTGCTTTGTATTGATCTTTGTAGGGTTGCTAGGCACTCTAACAAGGTTCTACTAGGCATCAACCATGCCCGATTTAAAATTTAGCCGTGCCGAACAACCCGAAGCCTGATCTTTAAACTAGGGTTTAGGCGAAAACAAGCATGTTAAACACTTTAACACTAAGTGAGAGGGATTACAACCTTTGTAGATCCGGTCCTTCACTTCAATAGCTCCGTGTAGATGTCCCCATCGCTGCGATCGTGAACTCCGGACTCTAGAGAAGCTTCACAAGAAGAACGAACGTGCTTGCTTCGATGACTTCGAGGCTGAAGATGATCTACGTCGGGGAGACACTAACTCAAACTATTCCTTCACTAGGTCATAAACTTTGTGAAGAGAACACACTCTACTACATGGTAAGTGGTAGAGGATGAAGAAGTAGGAAGTGGGCTCACTTTAGAATTGATTTTCTCACACTTTTTCTCGTGGCACCATTAGAGCTAGTAAGCTTTTCATGGAGCTTGATGAAGAAGAAGAAGAAGAAAGAATAATATCATCATATGAATTATTATCCTCTCAATAATGTAACCATGGGTGAGTTAAGCTATCATGCTTAACTCATGTAGAGAATTGACCAAGGTATGAGGTTAAGGGTTGGGTTAACTAAATATCCTTAAGAATGACACAAGAGTTGACTTTGTCAATGTTTCCACAAGCTTCAAGAAAGCTTGAGAACTTTGACAAAGTCTTTCTCTTTTGTTATTCTTAAGATATAAACAAAACCCTAATCTTTATCCTAATCTTGGTATAAGTCTCATACACCCATCTTTGATGTATCATCAAGCATGATACAATCATATGTACACAAATATATATCACATATACACTTATGCACAATCAAGTGAGAAAATAAATCTTAAGTGAGCTAATACTAGTTAATGTAATGTAATATATCAAATATATAATTATACATTAAATTATTAAATCAACTCTTGATTTAATAACCCGGCTATAACCGACTAATATCATGTGTAACAACTTATCGAATCAACACTTGATCCGATAATCCGGCTATATCGCATACAACCGATCAATGTCACGAATCGCGAGAATAAAATACGGTATCTCATATCGTATTAATCTTGGTCCCGCACATATCACATATGTGCTCCTACTCCGTTTCGCTTGAGCCAGGAAACCCCTGTGTAGGACTCTAAAGACTCGTCAATACGCCGGCTGTAGGTGACGATCATATCAAACACTCACAAGCCGCAAGCGGTCTGCTAAACGTAACGGCCACCCGGGTATTGAGCGATCAGAAGATCAACAAGCAAGCTTGTACATTCTCCTGTGAATCCAATCAGTAACACTCCCGTACAGTCCGGTCTCGTCGTCTGATATGTCGCATATCTCGCCTAGGGGTGGTAAACGTCAGACCCCAGTAGCTTGATAAGTCGTGTCGATATGAGGTCTATAACAGTTTGAGAAACTACTGATAACACTTACCAGTAAATCTCAGCAACCCTGGCCAGGGATTTCAGGTTATAGCCAATCGAACACAGCACAACATCAACTCCCTATACCGGGAGAGACGAATCCCCTCCTATCGCTCATTGCCTCCATGTGATTCGGGATTGTACCCAAAAGCCACCTTTTTGCACGCCCTCTTGGACGTGGTATGATGGAAATCAAAGCACAGTGGGAATCACACAAGGCTCTATGACAATCTCGAGTCAACAGACTACTCTGTACCAGTGTCACCGGAGAACTGCCATCTGACGTAAGGTATAATACCATCTGGGAGTTCTCGGCGAATCCGTCCAGTATACCCAGTCTCCACTGAGCACCCGTACACCATCCTTGATGTCAAACACCGATGGATATGGGATCATCCATCGCCCATCATATGGGTCAAGATGCGTATACGCTAGTCTACTCTGATGCATCGATGCCCTGTCTCGATACACCTTCGACTAGGAACAGTTATAGGATGTACTCGTCGACTACCGTGGCCCCACTAGTATGATCTCATCATAGTCCCAATAGTCGAGTACATATCCTAAGGGCTTTATCAACATGTAATATAGAGACAATCAGAGTACATGTTAAGATAAAGTGCAACCAGATAGCGTACTATCATGTCGAGCAAGAAAGCCCTCCCTATATATGTCCTAGCATCCACTACAATATACATCGTATGTACAGTAATGGCCTTTAGGGCATACATATAACTAACAATCTTTGTGTAGGCTTGATCAAGATTCTCTGTTTGTTGGTCAAAGTCTCACTTTTGCATCATCTTTTATCTTTTTCACTGTTTTAGATCCAAGAACCTATAACCTGTAATATGTAGCAGACATGCGTCAAAAGCACCTATTTTATTTGTAAAAAGAATAAGAATGGGGAATATAATAATACAATATTATGGTGTGAACACTTCCGTCTCAACCCCTACCGAATCCTGGGCATTACAATGTAAATGCCATCACAACGTTGAGATCAGGAAGAGTGCTGAATAATCATGTTGGGGAAGAGATTGATGATACTGAAAAATCTATTAATAACACCCCGGCTGAGACCTTTCCTCACACACACACTTCTACTTCTGATCCTTGTTCTTCTACCCACCGCCTTCTTACGAGCCTATTCTCCGCTTCCCACAAGGCTCGACACCTCAGCCCACCTCTTCTAGTCCACCACAGACGATCCCCACTCTTATTCTGGGATCACGTCTACACACACCACCTTCTCCAGCGCTTATTGCTAAAGCTCCTTATCTAAATCGGTTAAGGGGTAACAAATCGAGTCCACATATGGAGAAGATTATGGAAATGTTCAAACAGGTTAACATCAACATCCCTCTCCTAGATGCTATTCAACAAGTCCCCGCTTATGCGAAAATTCTTAAAAACTTGTGCACTAGGAAGAGGAAGACTCAAGTGCCAAAGAAGGTCTTCATGTCTAATAATGTTAGCACTGCTTTTATCCCACAGCTACCAAAGAAACGTAAGGACCCAGGATGTCCTACGATATCGATTTCTATTGGGGGTAAAAACATCAACCGTGCTCTTCTAGACCTAGGCGCAAGTGTTAACCTGCTTCCATACTCTGTTTATGAGCAGTTAGGGATTAGAGAGTTGAAACCAGCTCACTGCACTCTCCAAATGGCAGACCGTTCAATCACCAAACCTAGGGGTGAACTAGAGGATGTATTGATAAAAGTCGGGGAATTTGAATTCCCTGTGGACTTCATTGTTCTCGATACACAACCTGTAGCAAACTCACGGAGTCAAATTCCGGTGATTTTGGGTCGACCATTCCTTGCCACTTCCAATGCTGTCATTAACTGTAGAAATGGTTCAATGAACTTATTTGGAAATATAACAATTGAACTGAACATCTACAAAATTAGAAGTCAGCCATCTGAACCCTCTGCTCATATACTTGATGTGTGCTCTGTCCACGAGATTGCTCCCGAAAGTTGCGGAGTTGATGAACTTTGCTTTGAAGATCTCGATGACACTACCACATCAATATTTGATCTTCCACATCTTAGTGAGGACACATTTTCCACGCTTGAGTCCGACACTCCTGACTCATCACCATCCGAGTCTGTATCTTATGCAGGCTATGAGCTTCTTTGTGACTCCGAAAATCATTCGATGATCCCACCTTCTATTATTTCTCCGTCAGCATTAGATCTCAAACTTTTACCTTCTCATCTTAAATATGCATATTTAGGTGAGAATGAGTCTTTACTGGTTATCATATCCGCTTCTCTAGCATCAGAGCAAGAGAATACACTTTTGACGGTATTGAGATCTAATAGGCAGGCGTTTGGTTGGACCATGGCGGGCATCAAAGGGATTAGTCCCTTGATTGTAGAACATCATATACACTTGATGGATGATGCCAAACCAACCCGAGAACCACAGAGACGGTTGAACCCCGTCATGAAGGATGCGGTGAAGAAAGAGATCGTCAAATGCCTTGACAATGGTATTATTTACCCAATCTCCGATAGCCAATGGGTGAGTCCAATTCATGTCGTCGCTAAGAAATATGGCATCACTGTTATTACCAATGAGGCAAATGAGTTAATTCAGACACGCGCCCAAACTGGATGGCGTGTATGTATTGATTATAGGAAACTCAATGCCGCTACGAGAAAAGACCACTTTCCTCTACCTTTCATTGACCAGATGCTGGAACGCTTAGCTGGACGTGAGTATTATTGCTTTATGGACGGATACTCTAGCTATAATCAGGTCCCCATTGCCAAAAAGGATCAAGATAAAACCATATTTACTTGTCCTTTTGGTACCTTTGCTTATAGACGCATGCCCTTTGGGTTATGCAATGCTCCCGCTACATTTCAGCGGTGTATGATGGGGATATTCTTGGACATGGTCGAGAATTTTTTGGAGATTTTCATGGACGATTTCTCGATTTTCGGAGACTCTTTTTTTGACTGCCTATCGAATCTTGACGCGGTTCTTACTCGTTGCAAAGAGAAGAACTTAACCTTGAATTGAGAAAAATGCCATTACATGGTCCAAGAGGGAATTGTGCTTGGACATGTTATTTCACGGAAAGGCATTGAGGCTGACAGAGCTAAGATAGATGTCATTCAAAACCTTCCTTATCCCAAAAGCGTCAAGGATATCCGATCATTTCTTGGCCATGCAGGCTTTTACAAGAGATTCATTAAGGATTTTAGAAAAATTGCTAGACCCTTAACTCTTCTCTTGGCCAAGGATACGACCTTCCACTTTGACTCGGATTGTGAGGCAGCATTCGACTCACTCAAACACTCTCACTACAGCCCCCGTTCTATCGTCTCCAAATTGGGACCACCCTTTTGAGCTTATGTGTGATGCATCAGATTTTGCAGTTGGTGCAGTCTTAGGACAACACATTGAAAAGATGCCACACGTGATCTATTATGCAAGTAAGACCCTTAACGATGCTCAAGTGAACTATACAACTACCGAAAAAGAACTTTTGGCAGTTATATTTGCATTAGAAAAATTCAGGCCTTACTTGATTGGCTCACCAATAGTTGTGTACACTGACCACTCCGCCTTGAAACATCTTTTGGCGAAGAAGGATGCTAAAGGTAGGCTAATACGTTGGATCCTTCTATTTCAAGAATTTGATCTTGTTATTAAAGATAAGAAAGGATGTGAAAACGTTGTAGCCGACCATCTTTCACGCATCTCTTCTTCACCTGTGACCCTGCCGATCAATGATTCGTTTCCAGACGAACAACTCTTGAACGTATCCGATGAACCGTGGTTCAGGAATATTGTGAACTATCTTGTCACGGGACTGATACCCAGCAATTGGTCAAAATAGGACAAACATCGTTTTCTATCCCAAGTTAAACACTTTTACTGGGATGAACCCTATCTGTTTAAGTATTGTCCTGATCAGATCATTCGCCGGTGTGTCCCGAATGAGGAATTCAAGAGTGTTCTATCTTTTAGTCATGATCAGGCATGTGGGGGTCACTTTGGTCCTAAAAAGACGGCGGAGAAGGTTTTGCAATGCGGTTTTTATTGGCCGACCTTGTTCAAAGACGCATTTGATCATTGCAAAACCTGTTCATAGTGTCAACACACGGGTAGTATTTCCCGGAGAAATGAGATGCCACAGCAACCCATCTTAGTGGTTGAAATTTTCGATGTTTGGGGCATTGCCTTTATGGGTCCTTTTCCCAACTCCTTTGGGAATCTGTACATACTGCTTGCGGTTGATTACGTCTCAAAGTGGGTTGAAGCTATTCCATGTCGCACTAATGACAAGAAGGTTGTCATTAAGTTCTTAAAAGAAAATATCTTTTCAGAATTTGGACACCCACGCGCTATCATTGGCGATAACGGGACACATTTCTGCAACAGGTCTTTCGAGACTTTGATGCGGAAATACGCAATCAACCACAAACTTTCCACACCCTATCATCCCCAAACGAGCGGGCAGGCTGAGATTTCAAATAGACAAATCAAACAAATCCTGGAGAAGACCGTTGTGAAGAATAGAAAAGATTGGTCGACCAAATTGACGGATGCTCTTTGGGCATTCCGAACTGCATATAAAACCGATCTAGGGATGTCTCCATATAGGTTAGTGTTTGGGAAGGCTTGTCACTTGCCAGTCGAGATTGAGCACAAAGCAATGTGGGCTATTAAAGAAATCAACTTTGACTTGAATCAAGCCTGCAACTTTCGGAAGCTGCAATTAAATAAGCTAAGCGAACTCCGCGATGAAGCTTATGATAACGCTGTAATTGTAAAGAATCGGAATAAGGTATTTCACGATAAAAACATTTTGAGGAAAACATTTTCACCTGGTCAACAAGTCCTTCTTTATGATTCATGACTACACCTTCACGCGAGTAAGCTACGATCTCGGTGTAAGGGACCTTTTGTTGTGCGGTCTGTACACCCGCACGGGGCAGTTGAGGTAGAAAATGTTAAAAACGATACATTTTTTCAAAGTGAATGGACATAGACTAAAGCCGTATTTTTCCACTGACCCCACGGAGGAGCTCCTGTTCTTACAGGAGTCACTTTATCTTGATTAAAATTCCTCCGTCTCACCTCCATGTCCTGTAAATTACTGTATCATCTTTTGAATGGAGGTAAGTAAAAAGAATAAGTTTGGGGGAGGATCTTCACTTAAATATTTTGCCCCCATTAATAAATTTCCTCCCAAACTTACAGGTTTTTGAGATTTAGCAGATGGCAACAGTGAGGACACTGTTGAAAACAAGTTTGGGGGAGGTTTGTGCTTATTTTCGCATCATTTGCATCATACTCTGCATAAGCACAAAACATTTTTTTTAAAAAACCTATAAAAATTTCAAAAATTTCAAAAAAATTTTTGTACATAAATAAGATAATAAAAGATTAGATAGTGAAAAATCACATCCAAAAGATTAGAAAAATTTAAGAAAACCAAGAAAATTAGAAGTTTTCTTATACGAACTAGTAATAAGTAGTTATGAGCCGTTGTCCCAAGGGTTGGTAAGATGAAGGAAGTAACTAATCTGAGGATAAAAATAAGTCTGAAAAATAGTTCCTATTCTGGAAGCCAAACATTTTGAACGTTGATACCCTACTATTCGCATTTACACACGTCTTGAAACTTGGGATAGTAGAGGATACCTTGAAATGCTCTTGTCTAAAAGCCAAAGTATGAAGGAAAGTATAAAAAAATGAATAAAATATAAAATGGTGAGAAAAATGAACACTGGTTTTGTTATCGCCAAGACAGCAATAAAAAAATATAGCGAGGGTGCCTCTTCACCTAGTGCCTTAGACCAACTGGTCTGGGAGTCACTGCTAAGCCTTAGGTGGTGCAAGACGAGGAAATACACCTAATAAGCAAGCACATGAGTAATCGGTCGGTTAGTACCTCAAGAAGTATTAACGGTCGCATGAAAGTGTGTGAGCAAATTCATCTAAATATTCATTAATTAAAAAGTACTGAGGCAGATGGACAAGAGTATGATAGCTTGAATTGAATTCTCTGGGTGTAGGGATGTATATTACACACACGTAGGGTTATATGATCGATGTTTGGAAGAAAGATAGGAATGAAGAATAAAGACGATGTTTTATTGAGGGATGATGTGATTTCTAACATTTTTTCATGACTATTAAGATAGGGCTCATGACAACCGAAAAGCTAGCATAGTTGGAAACCCTAATTTTCGAAAGCTTTTCTTTTACAATTCTTATCTTTATATGTAACTTTCACGGTCTTCCTTTTATTATTGGATTTTGTGGGTGCAATCCGCTGAAAACCCTCAGGAGACAACACTCCTCCTACTAGGGACACCTAGAGGTTTAAAGGCTTGTTGCACGTGTTCAGTGCAATCGTGTTGCCTACGAAAGTGTGCTAGTTAGTTTTTCTCTTTCTTTATTTTCTCCTT
The DNA here is from genome assembly GCA_030015575.1 of Agapanthus africanus. Lineage (NCBI taxonomy): Eukaryota > Viridiplantae > Streptophyta > Magnoliopsida > Asparagales > Amaryllidaceae > Agapanthus > Agapanthus africanus. The sequence continues at coordinate 130,703,474 of JASDDO010000018.1, forward strand.
CTCTTTTCAATAAAACAGTTCGCTCGAGACGACCGAAAATAAGTTTGGGGGAATTTGATCAGTCGAAAATATTGCATTTTTAACACGTCAATTTCCCTACCATTTGCACTCATCTAGAGGTGTTCGGTATTAATATAGCACATATTAGCAAAACAGCCGTAAAATACCAAATTACATGTGTTATACCTTAAAACCGACATTTTGAGGGAAATTGAGTGTTTATCATGGCATCGCATCACCTTTGTATAGCGCAACACTTGTTTCGAGAATTTGTGCAGGAAATTCCAGGAACAGAGCCAAAACAGTTAAAAGTGCTGAGAAAATGACGCCAAGTCCAAGATCTGTGATCTGGTAGTAATCTAGAAAGAATTTTGAGATTCAACATATTAGGAAATATACCTAAAGCCAACAGCAAGCAACAGAGGAATTGTGATGCACAGAGGGCACTAAAGTGCCGCGGATCCGCGGCCATGTCACGACCCAAAGTTCAGCCCGTGACCGGCACTTAACCACGCAACGTCTACAGGCGTAACGTGACTAAGTAAGCCGAACCCAGAAATCAAAACCATTTAAAATTTGGAGTGTTAAAACATTTATTAGAATATTTGTTAAAACATTTAGAAAACCTTAAGTTGTTTAGTAGAAACCCTTTTAGGTTCAAGTTATTATTTAAATAATTTTAGCAACATTCCCTTTACCAAAAATTTGTCCCGAAATCGGGTAAAAGGCGAGATATAAGTAAAAGTAACATGTGAAATAAATAGAGCACCTCAATGGGAGAATCGTGCCCAACGGCGGAGCAATCACCATAATATAATATGCGACGCCGAAGCGAAGAATGAGCAGCAAAGTGAAAACAAATATCATAAAAGATAAAACTGCATAAGTAAAGTCGGCTCACAACGAGCTCGACACCAGAATACAAATAACATACATCGTCCTCACAACTGTCTCTAAGTCAATACATGAAAGTAGATGGAGAGTACTAGATACATCAAGATGCAACTAAAAAGTAAACAGATACCGTACAAAACCCACCTAATAGCAAGAGGCTAACACGCCTCAGCAATGGTATCTGTGTCAAAAGATGCGGTAAACAGCTAGCCGCGACTACTCCAAAGGGCAACCTGCAAGCACTGTGGCACAACGGGGGTGAGTTGCCAACTCGTGAATAGTAGATAACATATAAAGGTAATTGTGAGTATGCACGTGCTGCGATACTCTAACCTATGCCAACAGATAACATCTATATGATGAACTGAATGCTCACATCAGGCAACAAGTGCAATCTAAAAGTCTCTCCATGTGATGTGCAAGATATGCAATAATCATGTCTGATATGGAATCTAACAGCCCTATATAACATGAGCAGGGTATGCGATAATCATGTATAGCATGTGTACTATATCAGGTACAATAGGTACATGATGAGATGTCAATACTAAATGCTGAGCATAGGAATAAATAGTGTCTACACGGAATATCAACGTGGAAAAATGACCGGTGTCTATCAATATACCCAAATCCCAGTAAAACTCAGGCGCCGTCATCCACATCGGCCCTCAAATCCTGTGAATCTCGTACAATCGTGAGTGCCCAACATCGGCACTCCAAATCTCATAAAATCAGCCGTGTCCAGCATCGACACTCAAATCCTCCAGTATGGGGCGTCCGTCCATCGGATCCGCCCACGGGCTCCGTCTGCGGAATCGGCCCTCGGCCCCGGTAGTACGCGTCGTCCCGTATCCATCTATCGACTCTGGTCGGTATCCTCCGGATAATCGCCAGGTCTAACCAATCACCGGTAAGTAGTAGTCCCTCCGCCGGGCTCACCGTCTAACAATACGAGTCTTCTCGCCCCGGGGTACCATACCGGGTCCACCATGTACCCGCAATCGGTGCCTACCTCTCCTCGAATCGGGTATACTCACACAAGCTCTCTGGAACCGAGAAAACTCATGGTGGACGCACTAAAATATCATATCAAGGGAAACCGGGTTTTTAAACAGTGCGTATTTTCTTAAAACAGTACTCCGGTTCCCAAATCCAGAAATCACATAAATCAAATACAATGCGTAAATCCATGCAATGTGTCGTATGACGCTAAGAGTAAAAGAAAGGGAAAACCGCTCTTTTAAAAGATCTAGTTTTGAAAATATCGCTTGCGGTCCCTTAGTTTTAAATCAAGTCAATATCATCCATGTATGTAGCATATGAATATGTGTATAGGTATGGATGTGCGAATGGACAAGTATGCAAAGTGAATGTAGCAATGTACATGTGCACTATTGTAGACATATGATGCATATGTGCCCAAGTAGTGATATATCAATGAAGGTGCGTATACAGTGTGCATGGTATGAATATACATATGATAGTATGCGGCAAATCATGACAACGTCAACAAAGCAGAATCAAATATGCGGTTTATGGCAATCCTATAATGTGAGTGTCATGGCAATCACTAACGGTGTGAGTGTAGCATATAAATCGTGCTCGTGCAACTTGGACCGTTAGTGACAGTGTAGTGTTCTATACTATCAGTATATCTATATATATAAGGAGGTATGCTACTCTAGTATGTCTACATGAACACATAAAACTAACATCCTATTACGCCCTGACGCTTAACGCCATACGGGCGATTTCCCCGTAGATGTTAAATCTACTCACCTGGTCGCGTGCTAAGTATAGCCGACCACCTGCTTCCTTTTCCTGGCGGCGTCTGACGTACCCGCCTGCGAACCTGGAATTTACACACGAATCCAAATATAATCAAAATTTCGTAAAACGCGATATCGGAACAAAACGAGAAACTCGCGTCGCGAATTAACGCGCGTGCGATACGCTGGAACGTGTGTGTGTGTCTAAAACTCAACCCGATACACCGCGATACGCTGAATCACAGAATCCACTCACGTATCGCGCAAACCAAAAATACCAGAAAACGACATACTGCCCCAGATTTTACCTAGGTTAGAATATTACAAAACTATATATACCATGGACCTACAAAATGTAGCAGACACCTGTACCAAAAACCCTAGCTCCTAACTCCCTGGTCTGGCCGTAATTTGCGGCCAGAATGATTTTTCCGGCGGCCGTAGGCTGGAGTGGTGGGGTCGGGCTCTGGTAGTGGGGTCAGGGTATCACCAGTAGGCTACGGTCCACTCAATTTCATTCTGAACTTACAGGAGTAACAGCAGATTTCAAAAAGCTAAGTTTTGCTCAAAAACGTCAAGTTTTGTACAATTTGAAAACTGAGGGTATTTTAGTGTAATCTGGGGTTTACCTAGGTTAATTTGGCCCTAACAACACTTACTTAGGCTAGTCTACCCAACACTAATATCACTTAAACAAAACTTCACACAAATCACCAAAACAAGCACAAAATCTCACATTTTACACTAATCGAAGCTATTTCTACACATAAACTTAGCAAGCTAAGAAGCTAAGCTAAAGAAGTATACCTCACTTGACCCTAAACACCAAGGAGAAGAGAAGAAGTGGAGGGAAGGAGTTGCTGCAGCTGCTGGAACCGCCTGAAGCTGCTGCTATTGCTGCTGCTCACTGCTCAGGCTGATGCAGTTCAGGTTGCTGCTTCTGCTGCTTGCGTTTTATTTTTTTTGTGCTGGTGTTGCTGTTGTTTTGGTGTTGTGTGGCTGCAGCAGCTGAAGAAGGAGTTGTTGTAGGTGTGGGAATGGTTGTTGTGTGGTGTTGTTTGTGGTGGAGTGTTGTGTAAATAAAGATGGTGTGTGTGTGAGTGAGAGATGTGAGGGATGTGAGTGAGGTGAGTGTTTGAGGGATGAAGCAAAAAGATTTGAAAACACCCATGAGGGCCACCTCTCTCTCTCTCTTATTAAATGTTTGCATGCATCACCATTATAACCTCTCTCTCCTCAACACAAGTCAACCCCAAAACCAATTTGAATTTCCAAAACTAAAAACCTTAATTAAAACTAATTAGCTTAACAAAAAGGGGTTAGACCACCAGGTTGCCTAAACATGGTTTAACCCAAAATTTAACCCTAGTTTACATGCACATGTTTGTGCAAGCTTAGGAAAATTCTAAAAAAATGTTTATTAATTTTGATAAAATATTTGAAAATCAATTTGGTAAACTTTTATTATTAAAAAAAATAACTTATTAAAATATAATTAGTCGCTAACGTATTCTTAGGTGTTACAGGCCAGAACCCCCTTGGCGCCGCGGATCCGCGGCCATGAGGAAGGGTCGTCAGCATAGCTTCATTCCAGGCTTCTCCTTTCACTTGGTACACCTCTTCAAGCTATTCCAAATTCCATAATTCTCCAGAATCTTCTGCCAGATCAGCAAAGCTCCTTGTTTAAACTAATCATGTTCAAGCTTCCAAAGCAAGCTACTTAACAAACTAAGCCTAGAAGCTTCTCCCTAACCTCCAAGCTTATGAAGGAAGCTAAAACCTAACTAACTACCTCTAGAAGCTTCTACCTAACTACCTAGCTTACAAGGGAAGCTAAACTAAACCTAGCATCTAAAGGAAGCCAAAGCTAGTGAAGGCTATAAAAGGAACCCTAAAGCTTCTTCTCAAAGGTTGTTCTTTAGTTCAATCTTCATCTCCCCAATACAAGTTGAGTGACATAACTTGTAAACCCTAATCCCCAATTCAAAATCCAAAGCCAAAAATCAAGAACTCAGAGTACCAAATCAAGCATGAAGCCTTCGATCCTTTAGAAAGCGACGCCGACTTCATCGGGGCAAGTGATCCAAGGAGATCCGCGACTCAAGGAGACGAGCGAAGCCAAAATCGACGATCAAGTTCTTTTCTTTTGTAGATCTTGAGAGAATTGTAACAAAATTGTTGATAAATAAAGGTGAAATTTCTATATCTTGTTTTCTTTAATTCTTGCATCATGATTCGATCTCAATTTGTGATTGTGTTCTTTGATATGATGTTTGAGTAAAACTCCGCTCGTGAAGGAGTCGAGAGAATCAATAGATGATGATATTACAAATCTTGAAACGATTTTTAATTCCTATAAGTTTTGTAAACTCGTGTAAATTGAAGAATCGACAACCTAGTTTCGAGCGATACTTTCTTGATTGTGTTCGCTCTTAATTAGTGATCCACGATCGATTCTTGAATTTACTCGAGGCTAGTTTTTGAATGCGATTCATCAAAAGGACAAAGGATAAGATGAAGAAATCCTAGTTTCTTCGAAAGATCCTTAAATCTCGATTAATCGTCATCGATCTAGTATCAACTCATTAATGGACAAGAAGACGTAATCAATAGATTTCATCACATCTATAAATTCGATCGATTCCTACGAGCCTCACTTCGATTCTTGATTATTGGATTGGATATCATTAATTCTTAATTCTTGATTTTTATGTTTTCTTGATTTTAGATTTAGATCTAGATGATTCTTGAATTTAACTTTAAAATCTTGAATTGAATTGTCTTTTCTTTCTTTTCTTTAATTTTCAATTCATTTAATTCGAATACGAACGGATTACACTTTCCCTGTGGACGATCCGCACTCGCTAACGCGCTACATCCGACACCGTTATTGATTGCGGTCAAAATATTTTTGGTTGTGATTTCTATACATTTTTCTACCTACACACCGAGAATTCGTATCAATCACCACCCTGATTTGCTGAATTGGAAAGCTCCGCAGACTCCACACGGGCTACCAGGACATCGGCCTTAGCCCTCTCCAGATGCAGGTCACGTCGCAGGACCTCGACCTCCGAAGGGAATGCTTCTACTGGTCTCGGTGCGTGGAACGCCCACTCGGCCTCCATACGAGCGGCGATGGCACAGTGTTGAAGGACCTGACAGGAAGCAGATGAGAAACCGGGAGTCACTCGGGCCAAAGAAAGGAAGGCCCAAAATAACGCGTGAAAGGGTTCGTACCTGGACCGCCCCCTGGGCTATGGCCTCCATTTGGGCCCTCAGGGTGCCGCACGGAAGTCTTCCTTCTGCCGACTCTTCCATCCCGACGAGCAAGCCGGCGGCGACGGAAAGCCCGGACGGAACCATGAAGACGGCATCTCCCTTCTGCACGGGGATCCCTTCAGGAGCCATTGACGGCGGTGCACGAGAGATTGTCCTTTTCCTCTTGAGGGGGACCCCGTCCTCTGTCTCCCGTCTGGGGCTCGGATGACCGCGGACGCCTCGGACCGCCGCCGGAAAAATCCCCGGGGGCTGCCAACGAGGCGGACGACCCTGTCGTCGGCAGAACATTCGACGCAGAACCTGGGCCAGCCAGGGGCACGGCCGCGTCGCGGGCCTCCCTCTGGAACGAGTGACCCAAAGAATAAGAACGAACCATGTATCCCCAAGAAAAGGAGCGCCGAGCAGCCAAAACTTAGAAGAAAGGTAAGATGAAGGGTTAGGGGCCGTGGAACAGGCCCCACCCCTATTTATCACCACGAGCAACCTCATCCAACGGTGCCCTTCGTCTCCCGCCGAAACGCCTCCTCGCGTCCAAACGGCTCAGATTGCTCCACCTGTCGTTCCCACACTGGACCGCATCCTTTCAGGCGTCGCAGGTCTACACACGTCGCGTCAGCCAACCGACGCTCGACACATGGACCGTCACTCTAAAGGCAAGATACACGAACCGGCGCACCATCCTTAAATGCAGAGATCTCGCCCTGATTCGCTAACAGAAAAGACAGCTCACGGCCCGGGGACGCGTCCCGACGAAATTTTAGGAGGGAGCTCGCCCCGGGCGGCCCGACAGTCCATTCCTGACCCGATCCGCTAGCTGGTCGGGACAGAAGTGGGGGGCTAATGATAATGCTCGATATTGGCAATCCCTATGATCAGGACACGTGGCGGATGGCACGTCCCAGAACTCAGAAGAAAGGGCCCACAAAGGCCGACTAGGCCACCCCTGTACCCGACCTGCTAGCACAAGCTAGCTCTCCTTAGGGCTCCCTGCAGATTGGCCTCCTCGGTCCCTCAGCTCGCCCTGAGCTGCCACAAGACCAAGTCTCCTCGGCATCCTCGCTCGTCCCCGAGCCCCTTGGCCGAGGCCGTCTTCCTCGGTTCTCTGACCAGCTCCACCGCTCACGGGCGTAACCGCCGCTCCGCGAATCTCGCCATGCGCGGATTCTCTGTCAGTAACATCCCACGTTCCACGTCTTCACGATCCCCATTTATGGGCGATCCGCTCCCTACGCGGGCGTGACGTCGGGAGCGTAATTGCCGGCGAGATTCTCGCGCCTGCTGCTGCGTGCCTCCACCATTATATAAACCCCCATCACAGAAGGGTCAAGTAAGCCATTTTTTACTTCACTTAGCCGTTACGCTGCTCGGATCTAGCACTAACTTGATCGTCGGAGGGTCCCCGGTGGCGTCAAACCGTTCCGAGACTTCTTTGCAGGTACTCGGCGTCAAACTCCTCCAATCACCAAATCTCCTCAAAACCCATTGCGACCCACACACAACAGGGGATCCCCTCCAGAATCCACCGGGAGATCGACGGAAGACAACATCTGAAGGAGATCTGAAAAGGACCTCCATCACGTCCTTAAGTCCACTTTATATATTTTGCATCCATTCATAAAATTGCAGATTAAATTTGTATATATATTGTTATAACGCAAACTATTAAAAGGAAAAGAAAGTTTCCTTTCATTATCTTATTATTATTGTTATGCTACACTCAACGCTGTTTTATCTGTAATTTCACTGGCTAAAATTTATATAGTCTGAAAACGTCTACGAGATTTTAATATGATGTACAGATGCACCGAATGCGGGGAAAAAAAAATCCCCAACACCTCCCTGTAGCATCGGCGGTGGTGCCCAGTATTCTACATACCCCGCTTCATTTTCCCGCCAATAATCAAGTCGCTCCCCGCCCCTCCGTCCCACAAAACCCTAAACCCTCGATTTTCCAGCCTCTTCCCAATCTCAGCATCCAGCAACTCGAAAATGGACGCCGATTGCCCATCGCCGGAGCCGAGCAAGTTTCCTGAGCTCAAATTAGGTCAAAATCCCCAAATTTTCTGTTTGATTTCTCTTGGCTTAGTCTTACCATTTTATTTCCTGACCCCTTTCAGATGCGAAGCAAGCCCAGGGGTTCATTTCCTTCTTCAAAACCCTACCAACTGTGAGTTATCCTTTTGAAAAATCTCGCTTTTGTCTACTGAATACGCCTTTTCAAAAGGGAAAAGAAACCCTAATTTTGGTTTGTTTGCTGTGATATGATATTTTGTAGGACCGAATAGCTGTTCGTTTATTCGATCGCAAGGTGAGTTGTCCTCAGTGAATTTAAGGACTTGTTTATATTTGCCTTAAGTTTCATTTTCATCTTTAAACATAACAATTTGACAAAAAGAGAACTTGATCTCGCAGAATTTCTTGTTGATTGTAAGCTTACAAATGTATTGTTTCACTCTTTGTTCCTAGTCCTCAAATAATATAAAGCATGGTAGGATCTTTGAATTCATGTAGCGATCCCAACAGTTTTGGGAAAAGCCTTGGGTCGTTATCGACATCAACAATTGATAATTAAAGACCTTCTTTTAGAGAGAATTGAGGGGGCTCCTATTTGGGGAATAACAACTAATTTGTCTACGGCAGGTTTTTCAGATTCAGTTGAATGGGTTGAATTTTTATTTTATTTATTCTAAATTTAGGGGATTACAGATCATTGTGGGTGTAATTGATTTTTTTTATGGGGATGGAGCTTAACTTGAAGGGCGACATTGATGCGTGTATGTGCAGTCCCAAATTTAGGCTTTTATGCTGTGGACATGCAACCTAAGTTAAGAAAGCGCTCTGAAAGCCAGATTTAGGTCGACGTTTTGGAGAAGTAGAGCCACAGAAGATGGTTGAATATTACAGTGTGGGTGTAAATCAATAGTTCTTACATTGTGGATGTAAATCTGAAATATCGTTTAATTTTACTTTACGCTGGCCACATTTTCCTTTACCATAGTTCATGAAAGCTTTGTCAAATAGATTTATCCTATTCCAGATTTTTTTTTCTGTGAGAGAAATTAGACTAGAGATGTTTTTGCTGTGTAGGGAGCAAACTTAGAACTCCATTGGAAGATCTTTTGAAGTAGTTTTGAGAGATTAGTATTGTTGTATTCTCCACATGTTCGGATCTGGTGAGGGTAATATTCATGAAATATTAGTCTTCAAAAATAGTTATTCCTTTGCGCATGTGTAAAAATAGTTTCCATTGTCTGAAGTGTCTTTTGAATTCTCTCTCTTATGTTTATCAAGAAACAAATTCATTAGCCGACACTTTTACCATAGAGAAATCAGTTGGATCTATATCGAGGATTAGGCTGGACAAGATCACAGTCGTCTTTATATATATTTCCATTCCTGGTGCAAACATGGCCCACTAGTTTGTCCATACCTTAAAGGTTTTTTTATAACCACCTATTTGATTTTGGTCTGTTTTGGCTGTGTTTAGCAAATAATGCCTGAGATCCTCTGCCATACAAGCTGCAAATGGGTATCTTACTCTTCATTCTGGGAAGGATCCTATTTATCCACTAGGTCTACAAGATGAAGAATATGCACAATGGCTCCTCTTTGAGTTGTAATTGATGCAAAACATGTGTATTGTGCTTAAGTAAATGGCTTAATCTATTATAATGCCCGATTGACCATTATCCTTCTTCCTATCATTTTGATCAAGGTTAATTGTTTGCTTTATTCATTTAGAAGGACACATGTTTCTCTCATGGTGATTTTTAGATGATGGGCGCTCTTAACCTTTAGGCCTTGTTCACTAGTCATATCAAATATATGGTCATCTTCATCCAGACTTGCTGCCTCAGACATGCTTCTCAAATCTTCTACATCAATCTACTTAAAGAATTAAAATTAAGCATATGTTATATCCATTTGTTCAGTGTAAGCAATGTGGTTACTGTGATTTTTCACATCATGATTGTAACAAGCCATAAAGTTTATCTTGTTGACCATGATGCCATTTTCCCTATCCAGGATAGGTTAGTTGTAGTGCAATGATGTTATTATACAGATCAGGTGCTAGTTAATTTCTAGTATTTCTAATTTTACTTTATACTATACACCATATAAGATTTTGTGGTTTCATTAAGTACACATTAATGAAACAGGAGGGGTGATTTTCCTACTTTATTTTTACAAAAAATCCAAAACAAGGCTGGAGGCTTTGAGTGGTCTGAGTTTGTTAGGTGTCAGACACAGATTACTTCCAATTCTTTTTATAAATGAAGTCATTGTATTTATTTTTCTCAAATTTTGTAGCTGGAAACTGCATTTGTTCTGTTGATTCACCAGTGATTTGACTGAATTAGTTTTCAAGTATCCCTCCTTCAGGCATTTCCTTGCAGCTTACTTATCAATATAGTTTCATTTTATATCATTGTGCAGTTTAGATACCTACACTTTAGATATCTTATATGGTGAAATTCCATGTTATATTACATATTATCTCCTGATAATTGATGTATTAAATGTATCACATACTCATAAGTTCTGAATAGTATTTTTCCGAAAAAATGTCACTTTCATCATGTCATGTATTGTAGTGATGTTACAATTGATATCGCTTCTCTTGGTCAGGATTATTATACTGCTCATGATGAAAATGCAACCTTCATTGCAAAGACATATTACCACACATTGACTGCTTTACGGCAATTAGGCAATGGTCCAGATGGTATTTCTAGTGTGAGTGTAAATAAAAACATGTTTGAAACCATAGCACGTGATCTCTTGCTGGAGAGAACAGATCATACTTTAGAGGTTTATGAAGGAAGTGGCTCAAAGTGGTGGTTGACAAAAAGGGGAACACCAGGCAACATTGGTTGCTTTGAAGATGTTTTGTTTGCCAACAATGACATGCAGGATTCCCCAGTCACCATCGCACTGCTTCCCAACTTCCGTGAAAATCAGTGTACTGTTGGGTTGGGTTTCGCTGATTTGACAAAGAGAGAGCTCGGTCTCGCAGAATTTCTTGATGATGGCAAATTCACAAATGTGGAATCTGTTTTTGTTGCTCTTGGTTGCAAAGAGTGTCTTATACCTATAGAAGGTGGGAAATCAATGGAATTCAAATCCCTTCATGACACCCTGGCCAGATGTGGCATCCTTTTAACTGAACGAAAGAAATCTGAGTTCAAGTCGAGGGATCTGGTGCAGGATCTTGGTAGGATCATAAAGGGTTCGATTGAACCAGTTCAGGATTTACTCTCTGAGTTTGAATATGCGCTGGGTGCTCTGGGGGCATTACTGTCCTATGTGGAATTGCTCACGGATGACAGCAACTATGGAAACTACACAATAAAAAAGTACAACCTTAATAGTTACATGAGATTAGATTCTGCAGCCATGAGGGCACTGAATGTTCTGGAGAACAAAACAGATGCAAACAAAAATTTTAGTTTGTTTGGTCTAATGAATAGAACCTGTACGGCTGGCATGGGCAAACGATTACTAAACAGGTGGCTCAAACAACCTTTGTTAGATGTCGAAGAAATCAATTGTAGACTGGATGCGGTTCAGGCATTTGTAGATGATGCAGAATTTCGCAAGGGGCTGAGGCAACATTTAAAAAGAATTTCGGACATGGAGCGGCTGGTGCACAATCTGAAGCAGAAAACTTCTAGTTTGCAGCCAGTCATAAAACTTTATCAGGTGATCTCCACCTCCCCTTTCATTCTTGTTTGCACTATTCTAATTGTTTATTGTAGGAAAAATTAACTTAATTAAGCAATAATTTACCTATTACTAGAGTTCATGTTTTTGTTATTCTCAATTCTACTATGCGGCTGAACTGTGATTCACAAATTTATATTAGTCGAAGATGACATCATCAAATAAACTTTATCATGTGTGCCATCAAAGCTAATTATCCAAGTTTAGTAGAACCCGAAACCGGACAGATCTGGAAACTTAATTTTTCTTCAGTAATGTTGAAGTCATGTTTACATGGATGTTTCTTTATACAGTCAAGCTGCTGCTTTGCTTATTTACATCATTGGTTCAATTATTTCTTTTAGCTTGTCAATATTATTTGCCCTTAACGTTTTATCGCCTCTTTTCAGTCAACCATGCGACTTCCATACATTAAAGATGCTCTTGAGGGTTATGAAGGCCAATTTTCACCATTGATAAGAACTAAGTATTTGGATCGATTGACATATCTGGTGGATAAGGATCAGTTGATGAAGTTTATTGGTATGGTTGAGATTTCTATTGATCTTGATCAACTTGAGAGCGGTGAGTACATGATATCGCCTAGCTATGATCCCAGCTTAGCTGAATTGAAGGATGAGTTAAATGAAGTTGAGCAACAAATTCACAATTTGCACAAACAAACAGCAAATGATCTGGATCTTTCCCTTGATAAGTTTTTAAAGTTAGAGAGAGGGCCCCAATTCGGACATGTATTTAGGATAACAAAGAAAGAGGAGCAAAAGGTAAGGAAAAAGCTCACTACCCATTTTATTGTTCTTGAAACCCGAAAGGATGGGGTGAAATTCACAAATTCGAGGCTTAAGAAGTTGGGAGAAGAATACCAGAGGGTCCTCAGTGAGTACACAAGTTGTCAGAAAGAGATAGTTTGCCGAGTGGTTAATACTGCTTCTTCCTTTTCTGAGGTTTGTGATACTGGAATTTCTTCTAATATTAGTTTGTTCTTCTTAACGGAAACTTATTATAGTGTGATTGCTTTAGCTCTTTAATGAATGTGCTAGCATTCTCTCTGAGCTTGATGTGCTGCTGAGTTTTGCTGATCTGTCCACAAGCTGTCCTATTCCGTATGTACGGCCAAATATTACGCCTTCGGTACGAATGTTTATATTTTAGTCATTTATTAATTCATACTGAAGCTATTATTTACTTATTTGAATTTAGGGTGTAAATTAGGATGCTATGAATTTAAATGTGCAGGATAGAGGAGATATTGTATTAGAAGGGAGTAGGCATCCTTGTGTTGAGGCTCAGGATTCTGTGAACTTTATTCCTAACGACTGTTCTTTAGTAAGTAGCACGTATTACTTGTAAGTTTTGTTGCAGCATCATGCAAAATTATTCTCAACCTTTTCCTTTGACATCTTCTTACTAATTAGGTGCGAGGGAAGAGTTGGTTCCAGATCATCACTGGTCCTAATATGGGCGGCAAATCTACCTTTATACGACAGGTACATTTGTATTAGCTGAAGAAGCATTTTTTTACGCCTGATTAGCTTTTTAATTCTTGAGAAAACATTTGCCACCTAAGTGTGAATCTTGAAGTTAGTGGATGAAAATTTGTTTCCTTTTCTAAAATTTTGATGAGAAGTATTTAGGCCGGCTCCATGACTATCTCTATATATGTATCTAATATCTATTTTAAACCGGTTGGGACTTGGATTTTGTTACACAAGCATGGTCATTCATGTTCAGTCTCGTGCGCACGCAAGCGCATGCACATGTTTATGTTTTCAATCCTTTGTATTGTGAATACCAAAATTACGATTTTATCACATATAAGTTTAAGACACAGTGTATATTAAATTATTAATGCAACAGCGCACCCTTTAATGTTAGAATTTTACTTTTTTATAATATCAAGATGATTCTTTTTTTGCTGCTCAATGACATTCTAACGTCTCTAGATTCATTGAGCCATAACAATTTGAATTTTAGGTTGACTAGTCCGCATTAAATTTAGGTAACAATTTACTATTTTATTGTGAACTATATTTCATAGTTTGGGTGAAGTATGTTCTTAGTTTGGGGTATATATAATTAAGCTTAAGAAAATACAATGAAACACATTAGCTGTTTGTGGCACATAATTCTATCTGTCAACTCTCCACATAATTATTACATAATCTAAATGCTATCTCTATCTTTAGGAATGCTTCATGTAGTGAAGCTTTGAGAATTTGTTAAGCAATCTCGTTTTATGTATTCTATATTTGGAACATGTGTGTTTATTTGTTTGAATGGCTGGAGGAATGTGAAGATAATGCAAAGGGCTGCTTATCAGTGTTCCCATGTTTCATAGAGACCATATGCCACCTTCAATGTTGTCTCAGTCTTACTGTATGCTCTTCAGATGATTTATCCACTACAATGGACTAGTTTTCCAAAATTGAAGTTTAAGGTGTTCAGATCAATTTTCTTCTAATATTAATGATAACCTGCCATCTTAACAAAAAGTTAATTGATATAATAGTATGTGCTTGAATTGATACCTCCCTGCATTGTTTAGCATTTCATTTCAAAATTATATTTATGTGATTAAATGTGTTCTTTGGCATTCTTATGCTGGCAGGTTGGTGTGAATGTGTTGATGGCACAAGTTGGCTGTTTTGTTCCTTGTGACAGTGCAAGCATTAGCATCCGTAATTGCATTTTTGCTCGTGTGGGGGCTGGTGATTGCCAAGTAAGTGGGCTCAATCTATACACTATCAAATCTGGGTCTGCTTCATTGAATTTGAGATAACTTATTATATATAATTTGCTATGCCATTTTTAAATATTTTTCCTGCATACGACTTTGAGTATACTCACTATTGATTTATTACACAGTTGAGATCACTTTTACTGCATAATTACATTGACAACAATTTATAATTTCTAATTTAATTGACTATTTGACCTGTGACCATGTACAACCAAATGTTGTATGAATGTGCACCTCTTATTAGCAAAGCTGTGATTACAGGGAACCCATACGAAGATCAAATTGAGATTGGAAACATACTGGTCTAATATAGGTTAGTATGTGAGGAACTAAGGTAATAGATAGTAAGATATGTAATACTTGCCCACAACTCTATTAACTGGTTTCAGGCAGGTTTGCATAGATGCCTTTCCTCAATGTGAAGCTTCGATTGGGTTTAATATAATTCATGTGTTGGTTTGGCAAAATTATTTAAGAGGACATGGCATGCATTTTGTTGTGTCAATAATTTTCTATTAGGAGGAAGGAGCTTACAAACTCTAAAATAGATATGGAGGGAGCTAGTCAATCCTAAAAGGAATATGTGAAAACTGGTGCTGCAGTGGTTTTGTAAACTGTGAATGAACAGCAGAAACTTGCAGCATCCTAGTAGCCTGAAACTCTAAAGCAAACTTATAACTAAGTTCTGTTGCAGCATTGTGGTGAATGCTAGAATTAGTTATCATCGTGGTAGTGTACCATCTATATCTTTAAACTGTCTTATTATTTAACAAATCAACTTGCTGTCTTTGATTTCTTTATGAAAGCCAAGCATTTAAAAAAAAAATCTCATTTGATGCATGACAGAGGTAGCTATAGGTCATTTATGATCAGTGCCCTTGAGGCAATGAGGTTATATATATTGGTATCAATTTTCTATATGTGTGCCTATAACGCTTCGTCTGCTTCTCTGTAAGGCTATGGTCCATTGCATGTGAATGATCAGGCGCGATATCTGTGCCAGGACCATCTTGATCCTGTATTAATTTGTTATGCCAATCATGGTAGTTCATCACTTGGGGAAGAAATATACATGAATTGCAAATAACTTAGTGCAAACTCTTTGCTAAAGAAAGTGATCATACAATTAAATGCATAAGCTGGTCACATGCGAGGACACGGTTATAAAATCTTCCAAATCACACTAGCTATATTCTATGTTCTCTTCTTTTAATCTTTAACATTTACCACCATAAAATTTCTATTCTACCTTGCCCTGGGAACTCTTACCTGAAGCATGGCGAGCTTATGGACCAAATTGTAAAAGAGTTGGTTCATCCAATGCCACAAGGAGAGGAGAGAGAGAAAAAGCCTGGTCAAGGGATGTTCTTGGTTCATACTACTCTCTCAAATCTTTTGTTGCTTAAGTTGATGAAGGTCTCATAACCAGGAATGATAAAGTGAACTTTTCATAGGTCCTATTGACCTGTCTCCCTATTTGTGTTTAATTTGTAATGCTTCTATATTGCTAGTGCACATATACAAAGCTTATTTAACCAGAAGATCTTTAAAACAATTAGAGGTGGCATCAGATGACTGAAGCTCATGTGCAGCTCAAAATATCTTATTTTTTCCCATCCCTCTAATCTTTACCTAATTTCATTTTAGTCTGGAGTCCAGCTCACCAGGCTAGGCTTTGTATGACTCATTATCAATGGTGCGAGCAAGCTCACTTTTGAAATGCCCAATTGCTCAAACATGCAATCAAAGAAAATAACATCCTTCAAGAAATAATCATACAAAACCAATTTCAGACACCTGCTGGTGCTGGATGTTTTATCTGACCATTAATTGTTAAATCTTGATAAATTTGTTATAGATCCTTTTAGGAAGGTTTACTTCATAAACACGTGGCTTGTTTGCGTTTGAACACTCAGTACACATGACACTGGATTAACCAGAGCAGTCCCTTCAAGTTGCAATGATAGTAAGGGGCCATCAGGTCTAAGGACAGAAGTGGAACCTAAGTTTCGATTGCAAAATTTAGAACACTGTTTCCAGTAAATATATCACATACATTGAGCATATTCAATGCATTCAATGAGTCATGTGAAGTCTGAGGACGTCTCATGACTCCCATCTTAGGTTGCATCCGGATATTTTATTTTGAAACAGATATGATTTTTTGAATCCGGGGAAATGGATACGAATATATATTTAAATTTTTTCCCAAATACATGTACATATATGGTGTTAGCAAAATTATCCGGATACAGATACGAATTCGGATAATATTAGCAGATGAATACGAAAAAATGCCATTTAAATTTTCTTTTAGTTCATTGTGCTTATGTAAACCATACATTTATTTTACTCATTTTACGTGTTACACTTAAAAAAAAAACTATTTTGACTTGATATTTCATCATGTTTGGTTTAAAAAATGTAAAATAGGCTAGTAATATTTATAGTATGTTTGTTAACATATTTATGTTGGATATAGTGCCCTCAGAGTCAATTATTGGATCACAGGCACGTGGTTGCAATGATTGAGGGAGGACCTATGCCGGTAGGACAGTCTTGAGTAAGACTGTCCTACCGGCATAGGTCCTCCCTCAATCATTGCAACCACGTGCCTATGATCATGTTAGTGCACGGCAACGCCCCGGCCGTCTGTACGAGGCCAAAATGCGGAAACAATTTATTCATATAATATTCATTTGTATGCATATTTATCTTTATCAAATATTTTTAGTACTCATATTAAATAAGTGCTCAAATTCATTTTTTGAAATGTAGCAATTGCATGCACATTTCCGCTTTGCATCCATAATTGTTTTATTTTGAATCTTTTTTTATACCATATCTGATTCGTATTTGTATCCTCTTTAATACCCGCTTTGTTGTGTGTATTCAAAATTGTCAGATACGGAAATAAATTTTTATTACCAGAGTGTTTGCTAGACTTACCCGGAACAGTGACAAATAAGTCTCTTGGAACTAACACCCTAATTGGTGAATTAGCTAATAATAGAGGAATCACACAACAGTATTTGTTTAGATAAATTTGTGTTGAATCTGAACTGGCTATATACAAGTTGCTATGTTTTGCTGTTCTTGTGGTTTAATGCACAACAAAACTAATATACAGAGTAGTTTTAGCATCCATTACTTTATGGAAACTCTTTTATTCATGTTTGATGTATTATTTTTCTTGAGCTCACTCTTTGTGCTAAGTTGTTGATTTTAATTTTTTTTTGGTTGTACAGCTCCGAGGGGTTTCCACCTTCATGCAGGAAATGCTTGAAACTGCATCCATTTTGAAAGGTGCATCTGAGAACTCGTTGATAATAATCGACGAGTTGGGTCGTGGTACATCTACCTATGATGGATTTGGTCTGTTCTGCATTCCTATTTCATTTTATTTTAAGGGTTATTTAAGTATAAAATCTTTTCTTCTTGAATTTCTTTCTTTGTTTTATATAATAATTTCTACATGTGATGAGTGAAGATGCATAAGAAGCTTTTCCTCTTTGTGGCCTATAATTATTATAAGAATCAGTGATATTGTCTACATTCTACATTTTACATTACTTTCCAACTTCCCATGTTGCTTCATTTTGGATAAGAGTTTTTTTATGCTAGATAATCAGGATTTTCATGTGAAACTTTTTAGTCAAAGTGCCAGGTCAAAATTTCTTGGAACATTAAGCTAAAATATCATTAACAAAATGGAAATTTGTTTCCAGACCTAACATTTGAAACTGATTTATTTTTTAAACCCTCAACCGTCAAAATATCATTATACGGATGAATATTTTTTGGATTTCCAAATTTACCCTCATGTGTATATTAAATAAACACCATTTACAACCCCAAATGTAAAAACTGATTTATTTTTAAACCTCACAAGTTTGTAATTGTTGGAATACCCAAAATATCATTAACCTCCGTAAATGTCGAATTGAAAGAAAAATAAGTTATGATTTTGAATAAATGTTAAGATTCAACAAGATATGTTATGATTGTAGTAAAAACGATTAGGAAAATGTTCTCTCTATGTAACTTACTAAGATTCACCAACATATGTTATGGTTTTGTGAACACGCCATTATTTCATTTAAAATGTTAAGATTCAACAAGTAATGTTATTATTTCTTCAACCATCGCTTTATTCGAGCTCTAACTCTATTAATCTCATAATTGGAGTTTCCCCCCTTTTTGCCTCTATATCTTGCATGTGTATTTGTTCGTCTTATAAATTGAAGCGCCAAGTTACTTTGATTGTTTGTGACGCAGTGTTTTAAAAAGCTTAAGCGCTTAAGCGGCCGAGCGGGTTTTGCCGCTCTGTCTTATCCCGCTTAAGCAGGTGATATTGCTAATCTATTTTATTGATATATCACACCTCATAAGTGTTATAAAGCGTATATAACTAGTTATTGGAGTAAGAATATACAAATACCAATTAATATAACATTCTATCTTTTCTTTTTCTCCCTTTTCACGTTCCTATCCTTCGTGTGTGACTCAATAAATCCCACGGTTGTCGAGCCGATTTTGAGACACTTCAAGATTTGGGTTTCAAATCTCTAAAATTTTAGGTTTGTAAACTTCAAGAAGTCGATATCTAAATCAATTTCGAGCAATTTTTGAGTTTTCTATTTCGAGTAGTTTTTGAAATTCGATCATGAAATTCCAATTCGATTTTGACTCCATATGGTTTCGAGCTACAATCTTTTAAATATATATTTTTTAATAATTTGGTAAGTATTTTTACGGATTTGAGCTATGATGTTTGATGTTGGGTATCGAAAAACTTATAAGCACTATATAAGCTAATAAATTCTAAGAAAATTTCAATTTTGTATTGAATTATTTGAGCATATTTTAGCAAATAATATATTGTCTAAGCAAATTTGTTAAATTTTGGGTTAAATTTAGGCATTTGCTAATACAAAAGCAACTAAAAATAGTTAGAATGTAATGAGAATCGTTATTTATTGACAAAAAAAGGAATACTGATGAACCATTGTTCTGATTTCTGAGCCGTCTAAGCGGCCGCTTAAGCGCTTAAGCGGCGTTTAAGCGTTTTGGCTTCTCGACCGCTCCGCTTTTCTTTTCTGCTTTTAAAACATTTATGATGTCAGCTGGAGTTTAATTTGGATTTAGAGTTTTTACGAATTGAGAAAATATGTAGGGTGAGCAGGCATTGAGGAAAATGAATGAGTATAGGGATTGAACAATGAGGAAGGAAAGCAAAGAACGAAGTGCAAACGAAAATCCTATTTTTCAAAAGGGCTCTCATAGGTTTCAGGTGGAAGAAGAGGAGCAAATGAAGAATCATACAGCCATTATATGAGTCTTACCTGGAAGAAGGTGGTGTTGATATTTAAATAGAAAATACTCAATTATACACTGAATACATATCTAGAGATGCGAGTTTTAGGAATAAGTGAACACACATATTGGATTTTTTTTATAGCAATTAGCAGTTTTAAAAACTACACGGGTTAAGAAATAAACCAATTTCAAATTAGGGACGAAAAATGTGAATAATAGGTTTTAGATTGCATTCAGTTTTTCTAACAGTTCTGGCTAAATTTTGATAAAAAGCAAAAGAGAAACGAGCTTTCCATCTTGCTTGATTCAAAATTTGAACATAGATATTTGAGCATTGAGGACATGTCAAGATCGTAACTCCGTTCATATTTCATTCTTTGAGAAGACAACAAGGCCATTAAGCGAGTTTCAACTTTCTGTTCCTTTTCTTATCTCTTCTCAGAAGAAAGTTCTCTTGTAGAATTTATGTTTTAGCTAGAAGCCTAGAAATACTGATCTCACTATATATCCTTATTTTCAGGTTTAGCTTGGGCTATTTGCGAACACCTTGTCGAGGTGACGAAAGCTCCAGCATTATTTGCTACTCACTTCCATGAACTGACTACATTAGCTCAAAATGAAGAGTCACATGCTATGTCCACCCAAGGAGTGGCTAATTATCATGTTGGGGCACACATAGATCCATCCAGTCGCAAATTAACTATGCTGTATAAGGTAAATTCTTTCCACGTAAGAAGTTGAATTTGTTTCGGAGCATGTTTTCTTTTTTTGCCCCCCCTCGGTTTTTTCCCCTTCCAAACTTGTTTCCTTGCACCATTACTATTCAATGGTATCTGTCACGTAGTTGAAGCTTTATAGTCTTATACATAGATGCTGTATTATCAATGACATATGAGTTGGCATTGATGGTAAGACGAGAAGAGTGGAATTAGATATGAATAATGTTCTCCAAAAAACTGTTTATTAAATAGCAAGGATGATAAATAGTAGATTCGCCAGATTTTTGTCTTTCTACTGCTCAGATCCAAAGTTATTAAATCGTGATATGAATCATATATCGTTTTTCTTGTGAATCGTATAGTATATCGTATCAAATCGTAAATCGAAAGATGTGATATTCGTTTGTGCAAAATCGAAGCAATTAGACATATAGTCATATATGATATATATAACAATTAAATGACTAGATTAACAATATAGGACACTACATTATACAAAACATGGTATTTATTCAATTACCAGTCGTACAAATGGCATAATAAATACTTGTATATATGCAAAATCCTACAAAGAATACATATATTTAACAACCTTGCGATACATATCAGAGTTTGTCTGAATCATATCGAATCGTAAGATTTGAATCGTGAATCGTAAGATTTTAACAATTATGCTTAGTTTTTTACTATCAACTAGTAGGATTGATCTATTCTCAGATTATGGTTGTTTGGTCATTTTAGGATTCTAGTATATCCTTGTTTACGGTCATTACCAAACTATGGATTTTGGTGTATGTGTGGTTTTGTTCCCTGTTGCCTTTTTTCCCTTCATTTCTTGCTTGTACAGGTTTCGTTAAACTTTCCATCTAATGAAACATGGATATTTCCCTCCTTTTTAGCCTAAAAAAGGATGATAATATGGACAGGTGTACTTTTCTATGGTCAGATTGAAAATTTGGTAAAGTGGATGTTAGCAACATAGTGCTGATGCATATATAGAAAATAAATATTAGCATTCTTGATCTTTGCATTTAAATCGTTTTACTGGATCTGAACTTCATTTCCGCTGTTACAGAAAGTGTAAGTGAGGCTAGAAATCCCCATGACACCAAGCACAAATGACGCCAAGGAAACATCTAAGATTAGATCACCATAAACAGGAACTTTGGGCATATCATGATAGCTTGAGATTGAATTAAGAGCAAAGTTTTGCCAAGATGAAAGACATGTACTACTATACAATATATATTAAGTAGATGATCTGAACGTAGCTAGCCCTGTCAGTAACCGAGGCCCGAGTTGAAGAAAGATCTTTTGCAAGACAGAAATCGGTAAATTACCCATATTATGTGGGACCTAATCATCATCTTATAATTTTGGTTGGTTTCGAAAGTCAGAAGTGATAAATGCACCAATTAGAAGACAGGAAAAAAATTGTAGTTGCTGTTCGGCAGGGGCGTATGCCTAAATTAACATGGACGAGTCCATGAGAATGATAAGTTTGTTAATTTAAAATCAAGGAGGTTGCTCCTATGTGAAAGTGTATGTTAGCAACTAAAAATGATAGGTTTTAGTTGCAGCAAGCATGCCATTTTAAAAAATTTGGGATGCTAATTAACACAAAACAAGATCTTTAAACTAGATGATTAGGGTTTAAGCTAGATATAACAAACTATACTAAGAGATGGATGGCTACAACCTTTGTAGACCGTGTCCTCTTCTAAAGCTCCGGGTTGTAGTCCACGTGACTCCACTTGAGATTCTGAACGAGCTTCCTTTGATGACCTTCGTGCCGAAAATGATCCATCCGAAGTCCGCTAATCCAAGCTACCTCTTTACTAAACTCTTTAGTGAAGGAAACACACTACACTTGATTGCTAATCAAGTGTAGGATGGTGAAGTAAGGGTTTTGTTTTGCTCACTAGAGTTTCAAGCTCTATGATTCACAACACATGTGATTGCTAGAGCTTGAAGTAAGAGGTGAAGAAAATGGAGAATGCTAGAGAGCAAGAGCTCAAGAAAAATGGCTAAGGCATCAAGCATAGAATAAAGAATGGCTCACCAATATATCTCACTCATTGAAACATGAATATTTTCATATAGAAAATATGCACCATGCTTCAATAGTGAAGCCAAACTAATAAAATATATTATGAACCATGCCTCACAACCATGCCTAAAATATCTCCACATTTTACACCTCATTTTCTATTTTCTAAAAATAGAAAATCCATGCCATGCTTCATATAATATATACATATATATCATATATATATATTAATATATATATCATAATTATTATGAAGAAAATAATTAGTGAGCTAATAATATTAGTTAATATATAATTATATTAAATATAATATATATCAAATTATTAAATCAACACTTGATTTAATAATTTGGTTATATCACATATAACCGACTAATATCATTTATTTGTATATCACATTATCAAATTAACACTTGATTCGATAATCCGGTTATATCACATATAACCTAATCGATACTAAATAACCGCTAGATCAGAATACGGTATCACATACATGTATTTAATCAGGCCCCGCGCACATATCAACATATGTGTTCTTCGTTTCACTTGAACCAGGAAACTTCTGTGTGGGACTCTAAAGACTCGTCAATACGCCAGCAGTAGGTGATGATCACATCAGTCACCCACAAGCCGTCAACAGTACTAGCTGGACGTAACGGCTACCTAGGTATTGAGCGATTAGAAGATCAACAAGCAAGCTTGTCCAAACTTTTATGAAGTCTATAAGTAACATTTACCGTACAGTCCGGTCTCTTCGTCTGATATGTCGCATATCGAGTCTAGGGGTGGTAACGTCAGATCTCAGTAATTTGATAAGTCATGCCGATGTATGGCTCATAACGGTTCGAGAAACTACTGATAACTCTTATCAGTAAATTTCATCAACAGCCAGTGGCCATGGACTTACTGTTATAGCCAATCGAGTATAGCGCAACATCAACTCCCAATACCGGGAGAGACGAAATTCCACCAATCGCTCATTGCCTCCATGTGACTTAGGTCTGTATCCAATCCATCTGTTTGCACGACTTCTTTGAGCCGTGGTAGGAAGAAAATCAAAGCACAGTGGGAGCCATACAAGATTCTATGACGATCTCGGGTCTACAGACTAATCTGTACCAGTGTCACCAGAGAACTGTTATCTGACGATAGGTATAGCACCAATTAGGAGTTCTCGGCGAGTCCTGTTCGGTGTACCCATTCTCTAATGAGCACCTGTGTACAATTTTTGATGTCACACACCAATGGTTGTGGGATCAACCATCGTCCCATACAGGGTCAAGAAACGTACACACTAGTCTATTCTGGAATATCGATGTCCTGTCTCGATATTCTTTCGACTAGGAACTGTTAAAGGATGTACTTGTGGACCATCCTGGCCCCACTAGTATGATCTGCATCATAGTCTTGGTGGTCAAGTACATATCATAAGGGTTTTATCAGCATGTAAGAGATGGACAGTATAATAATATCAGTTTACATGTTAAGATAAAGGCAACCGGATAGCATACTATCATGTCGAGCAAGAAAGTCCTCTATATATATGTCCAAGCATCTACTATATCATACAATAATGGTCTCTAGGGTATACATATTCCTAACAATCTTCCACTTGCACCAAGGCGCTGTGTTGTAGTATCTCATACTCAACATCCCAAAAAGTCTCTCAAACTGTGTCTGGGGGAGTGCCTTCGTGAGTGGATCCGCTACGTTGTCCTTCGTGTCAACTCTCCTGATCTCGATCTTCCGGCGATCTACTATCTCCCTGATCAGGTGATACCGCCTAAGAATATGTCTGGATCGCCGATGGGATTGGAGTTTCTTAGCTAAAACTATAGCTCCATTGTTATCACAATACACAGGTATTGGATACTCAATGGATAGAACCACACCAAGTTCAGCAATGAACTTCATCCAGACAGCCTATTTGGCAGCATTGTTGGCAGCGATGTATTCGGCCTCCATTGTCAAGTCTGCTACGGTATCTTGCTTGGAACTCTTCCAACATACCGTCCCTCCGTTGAGGGTAAAGACAAAATCCGAGACCGATTTATTGTCGTTCTTATCATTCTGGAAGCTCGAATCGGTAAAAGCCTCCACCTGGAGTTCATGGTTATCATACGCCAAGAACATTTCTTTAGTCCTTCTCAAGTACTTAAGAATGTTCTTCACAGTTGTCCGGTGTTTCTCTTCAGGATCTGATTGATACCTTCTCACTACACCTAGTGAGTAAATTACACCCGGTCTGGTACATAACATCGCATACATGATAGACCCGACTGCCGAAGCATAGGGTATCCCTTGCATGCGAGCCCTCTCTAAATCAGTCTTTGGAGAGATTCCTGAACAAGCGGGTAAATTACGACGCTTAGAATCTTCCATACTAAACCTCTTTAGTATGGTGTCTATGTATCTGAATTGGGACAATCCCAACATCAGTTTAGATCTATCTCTATAGATCTTAATCCTCAGAATGTAGGAGGCATCAACAAGATCTTTTATGGAGAATCTGTGTGATAAGAAGAGCTTGACCGAGTGTAGCATAGGAATATCGTTTCCTATCAAGACTATGTCATCCACGTACAATACGAGGAAGACAACCTTACTTTCTACAACCTTATATATATACATGGTTCATCTACATTTTTGATGAAGTCAAACTCTTTGACAGTTTCACCAAAACAGATGTTCTAGCTTCGCGACGCCTGCTTTAATCCGTAGATGGATTTGAGCAGCTTGCACACGCTTCCGCTGCTTCCACTGTTTATGAATCTTTCTGGCTGTGTCATGTACACGCTCTCTTCTAAATCACTATTTAGAAAAGCGGTCTTGACGTCCATCTGTCAGATTTCGTAGTCATGGTATGCGGCAATGACAAGTAGGATCCTGATGGACTTAAGCATGGCAAGATGAGAAAATGCCTCATCATAATCGACACCTGGTCGTTGACGAAAGCTTTTTGCTACAAGTCTAGCTTTAAAAGTCTCAACTTTTCCATCTACACCAATTTTCTTCTTAAAGATTCGCTTGTTCCCGATGGGTTTTTACCCCTTTAGGAGCATCTTCCAAAGTCCATACTTTGTTGGTGTACATGGATTCCATCTCAGATTGCATAGCATCCAGCTATTTCATAAAGTCTCTACTTGTGATGGTATGTTCGAAACTAGTTGGGTCATTATCTTCCATGATGCAATCCTCGTTCCCACCGTCTATGGAAAAACCGTAGTATCTTTCAGGCGGATGAGGAATCCTATTAGATCTGCGGAGGGCTGAGGTTCGTTGGATACTATTGGATCCTTCGGTTCTACCAAATCGTCAGTAATAGTTTGTGTAGCTGGAACTTCTTTTAGTTCTACCTCATTGCTAATAATTTCTTTCACAAAAAGTTCCTTTTCTAAAAATGTGGCATGTCGAGAAACAAACACCTTTTGTTTCTCGGTGTGGTAGAAGATATACCTTCGCGAATATTTGGGATATCCTACAAACTTTTACAGAACTGATCCTGTCTCGAGCTTGTTTGGATTTTGTGTTTTCACATAAGCCGGACAACCCCAAATCCTAACATAATTAAGACATGGTCTTTTTCCTTTCCATATCTCATATGGAGTGGTAGGCACGGATTTGGTAGGAAACATATTCAATAGGTTTGCAGCTGTCTCAAGCGCATAACCCCAAAAGGAAATAGGTAACTCAGCAGTACTCATCATAGAGCGCACCATATCTAATAGGGTGCGATTCTTCCGCTCCGATACTCCGTTGTGTTGTGGTGTATAAAGAGGAGTAAGCTAAGAGAGAATCCCATTCTCTTTTAAGTAGTCTCGGAATTCCGTGCTCAAGTATTCTCCTTCTCTATCAGATCGAAAGATTTTAATACTTTTACCCGTCTGGTTCTCTACTTCGTTCTTATATTTCTTGAATTTCTCAAAAGTTTCAGACTTGTGTTTCAACAAGAATACATGTTCGAATCTTGATAGATCATCGGCGAATGTAATAAAGTACGAGGAACCATTCCTGGCATGAGTAGACATAGGACCGCATACATCACTATGTATGAGCCTCAAGAGTTCAGTAGCTCTTTCTCCGTGTCCAGTAAACAGAGTTTTGGTCATTTTATCTTCGAGACATAACTCGCAAGTTTCATAAGATGTAAATTCGAACGGATTCAAATATCCATTCTTATATAACTTAGCTAGTCTTGTCGTATTGATATGACCTAGTCTACAATACTACAAGTAGGTTTCGTTTATTTCTGAACTCTTCTTCTTGTGTGTGTTCTGTACGTTTAGAACTGTCGTTTGATTTAGAACGTATTTACCATTACATAATGTACCATACCCAATAAACACTTGATTTAGAAAAATGTTCATAACAGTATCTTCTAATGTGAAATTATATCCTTCTTTAGTTAGCAAAGAAACTGATATAATATTGCGCATCATCTTTGGTATGTAGTAACAGTCGTTCAGAATCAATGTATTACCAGTTGGTAACACTAGGTGATATTCGCCAACTGCTTTGGCTGCAACAATTGCAGCGTTCCCTACTATCAGAGACTTATCCCCTTTTTCCAGTTCTTTACCTCTTTTAAGCCTATATAGCAAATTACATACGTGGAATCCTGATCCGGTATCCAATACCCAGGACGTAGAGCAAACTGAGAAACAGTTTTTGGTAACGAACACATCCGAAGACGATGCATCAACATGCTTATTCTTCGTACGGGTGGCGTAGGAATCCTGATATTCCCCTATTCCCTGTTCATACTTATGACAGTCATAAGATAGAGTGGAATCTAGTCCAGCATAATAAGTAGGTTCGGTCAATACATCCGTATTATTATCTTGATTAAGGCGTGTCATTGATCGCTATCTGAAGAGAGAAGGAAATACATTAGTGTGCGTTGTTTGCAAGATTAGATTGGTTATTATCTTATTTAATCAGGATGGCTCCCACTGTTTTTATCAAATCTTCCTTCAAAGCATAAAATGTATAATTAGCCGGGATTAATTACATTCTACAAGTTCGCTAACCGGTCAGCCAGGCCAGTGTCGGTACTTCGAGGGAGGTTCCCCGTGCCTTCGCACGGACCTAATTAAAATAAACCTCGTTTCCTTAGAAGTATAACCCCGTTGACACCTTTCTAGATATCTACTGGATTAGCTAATTGTAAAGTGCAAAACTCTCTCAGGAGTAACTCTTACTTGTAGTGGGTATCGGGATTCAACTATTCATATAGAAGGTATGCAATCTCATTGCAAATTTCAACACTTGAAATTCCCATTATCCGTTTTTACCCCTAACGTCCTATGAGCTTGACGCAGGCCAACAAACCATAGGGCGCTAGTCAAGTTCAACCCGTTCATTTCATGATTGAATTAAACCCATCCGCGCGACCCTTGACGCAGGCCAACAAAGTCGCACGACTATCCTAATCCAATCGCATCACATGCTGCAGATAAGCACTAATCAGCTACCTTACACTATGTCTTGATGCAGGCCAACAAACGCAGCACGAATACTAAATAGTATTTATCTGAAATGACGGAGTGCTACGGCTGGTTTTGAAGAAAACCTTTAACGTAATGAACTTGATATCGTTGTAGAATCTAGTGATTTTGAAAAGGAGTGTTTTAAGACTTTTGCTAGTTTTGCTAAAGAGGTCACTTTCGGTGAAGGGATCTCGGTTCTTTCTTCATCGAATGAGGTGCTGGATATTCATCAAGAAATACTACTATGCATAGCAAGAACTAGTGAAGTTATCAACAACAAAACCGAGTGGGTTGTAACATTTGCTAGTTTTGCTAAAGAGGTCACTTCTGGTGAATGGATCTCGGCTTTTTCCTCATCGAATGAGGTGCTGGATATTCATCAAGGAATACCACTATGCAAAGCAAGAACTAGAGCTAACTTTTTAAAATTTCGATTCTACAATATTTTTAGGTTTCTTTTCTTTTCATTAATCACATTAATGAAGTCCCATCATTTAATGTTTTCCTAAATATTACAGAAAAAGAAATGAAAATAGAACGCACGCTTATGTTATTCGTATTCGCCACGGGACCTCGTCATGCACCGTTAGGTTACTTAACTAACGGCAGAGCGGGAGCTGGACTAGTGCGGGTGTAAAACATAAGCAACGTTTATTATATATAGCATTCGTCTCACGCAGTTATATGATCAACATTACAGAACATAGCAGCAGAAGTCAACATATGAAATATTGGATATACTAGGAGGTTCGTGTTTTAAATTCAGCCAGTAATGAAAACACGGATTCCACAGTCGCGATGAATAGTCAAACCCACATTCTTAGACCCCTACGATTTCATCAAGCAACTCAGCCAATTTTATAGTTAGGAGACCTGGTCTCGACTCCTCGAGATGGTCTCCCATTGGATTCTAGAACTCGGTCACTTGTGCTTCCCGTCTTGGGTTTATCCTAATGCGAAAAAGTAAATAATATACATCAATGGTGACATCATCCTCAACCCGGAAGTGTCCCAATAAAAGAATATTACATACATTTTTACATGAATGAAAATGAAACTCTCATCTCACGCAAAACCCCCGGTTATTCAATCACGACGATCCAATATAACATATCAGCGACATAATATCGCATGTAATCAACGTAAGTAAATACGCGTATTCCGAATCCCGTTGACATATAGCAACGAGATTTGGGATACCCTATATATTACACTTACGGTCGCA
This sequence comes from Agapanthus africanus, assembly GCA_030015575.1. Classification (NCBI taxonomy): domain Eukaryota; kingdom Viridiplantae; phylum Streptophyta; class Magnoliopsida; order Asparagales; family Amaryllidaceae; genus Agapanthus; species Agapanthus africanus. The sequence continues at coordinate 130,732,685 of JASDDO010000018.1, forward strand.
GAAAAGAGATGAAAAACTACAATAATTAGAATCCGCATTTCCTTAGACATCATAAACCCGGAATATCTCATATTCCGGATTTCAAGCCTAACCCTATAAACCCCGCTTTTTAGTCTTATATCGAAAACTCTTTTCAATAACTTAGTCGGGTAATTCAACAGGATTCCCGACTACCCGATTGAATACTCGTCGGAAAATTTAGTAGATGGCCGCACCCTCGATGCCGTCGATCAAGTGCACTTAGGCGGAACACCGTGGCCACGAGCACCCGAGTGGATGCTGTTGGCAACGGGGTTCTCCTAAAGTCACTTGGTCGGGCTATGGGGCGTGGCTATTTAGTAAAATTATTCGGCGAATATTCGCGTTCGATATGCGATTGCGATGGAGTTTCGATCCGAATCGAAACGTCGTGGCAATCGATCAAAAGACACCAACATGCTAGATTTACAATCACTAACTAGTTTTCACAAAACTAATTAACTGCGGATTCCAAGTATTGCATCACATATCAAACTTAAATCCGAAACGACGTAAAAATTACGATTACGAAACAATCCGAATAGCCTTAAAAGGAAAGTTAGCATCACATGCAAACTGGGCTAATCCAACATAAACTGAAACCCCAAAATCTACAGACCAGAACACCAAACAAACACGAGCCAAAATGAAGCATGGGGGGCCGGCGACGCTGGTCAAAAACCCGATCTCGCCTGGTCGACTTAGGAATTTTGGTCTCGTTTTTGTTTAGCGTTTTACTTATATCATATATAACATTATGTATATGTTTTAAATTTTTTTAGAGAACTTTTGAAAAAAAACAGATACTAGGGTTCATCGGGTTACAGTTCCGAATTGTTTCGGTTTCGTGATTCTATAAATATTGTCTAACCTTCTAGCCTGTCTTTGATACCATGAAAGTGTATGTTAGCACCATCACTGTGTTTTAGTAGCAGCAAGCATGCCATTTTTAAAAATTTGAGATGCTAATTAACACTAAACAAAATCTTTAGACAGATGATTAGGGTTTAAGCTAGATATAACAAACTATACTAAGAGATGGATGGCTACAACCTTTGTAGACCGTGTCCTCTTCTAAAATTCCGGGTTGTAGTCCACGTGACTCCACTAGGCTCCACTTGAGATTCTGAACGAGCTTCCTTTGATGACTTTCGTGCTGAAGATGATCCATCCGAAGTCCGCTAATCTAAGCTAGCTCTTCACTAAACTCTTTAGTGAAGGAAACACACTACACTTGATTGCTAATCAAGTGTAGGATGGTGAAGCAGGGGTTTTGTTTTGCTCACTAGAGTTTCAAGCTTTATGGTTCACAACACATGTGATTGTTAGAGCTTGAAGTAAGAGGTGAAGAAAATGGAGAATACTAGAGAGCAAGAGCTCAAGGAAAATGGCCAAGGCATCAAGCATAGAATGCAGAATGGCTCACCAATATATCTCACTCATTGAAGCATGAATATTGCCACATAGAAAATATGCACCGTGCTTCAATAGTGAAGCCAAACTAAAATATATTATGAACCATACCTCACAACCATGCCTAAAATATCTCCATATTTTACACCTCATTTTCTATTTTCTAAAAATAGAAAATCCTTGCCATGCTTCATATATATATATTATGAAGAAAATAATTAGTGGGCTAATAATATTAGTTAATATATAATTATATCAAATTATTAAATCAACACTTGATTGAATAATCAGGTTATATCACATATAACCGACTGATATCATTTATCTGTATATCATATTATCAAATTAACACTTGATTCGATAATCTGGTTATATCACATATAACATAATCGATACCAAATAACCGTCAGATCAGAATACGGTATCACACACGTATTTAATCAGGCCCCCCGCACATATCAACATATGTGCCCTATTTCGTTTCATTTGAACCAGGAAACTTCTGTGTGAGACTCTAAAGACTCGTCAATATGCCAGCAGTAGGTGATGATCACATCAGTCATCTACAAGCTATCAGCGGTACTAGCTGGACGTAATGACTACTCAGGTATTGAGCGATTAGAAGAACAACAAGCAAGCTTGTCCAAACTCTCATGAAGCCTATAAGTAACACTTACCGTACAGTTCGGTATTTTCGTCCGATGTCGCATATCGAGTATAGGGGTGGCAACGTCAGACCCCAGTAACTTGATAAGTCATGCCGATATATGGCTTATAACGGTTCGAGAAACTACCGGTAACTCTTACCGGTAAATCTCATCAACAACCGGTCATGGACTTACTGATATAGCCAGTCGAGCATTGCGCAACATCAACTCCCAATATCGGGAGAGACGAAACCCCTTCTATCACTCATTACCTTCATGTGATTCGGGACTGTATCCAAAATCCACCTATTTGCACGACTCCTTTGAGCCATGGTAGGAAGGAAATTAAAGCACAGTGGGAGCCACACAAGACTGACGATCTCAGATCTACAAACCTATACCGGTGTCATCAGAGAACTGCTATCTGACGATAGATATAGTACCAACTATGACTTCTCGGCGAGTCCTGTTCGGTGTACCCATTCTCTAATGAGCACCTGTGTACAATCTTTGATGTCACACACCAATGGTTGTGGGATCAACCATCGCCCCATACAGGGTCAAGAAACGTACACACTAGTCTACTCTGGAATATCGATGCCCTGTCTCGATATCTTTTCGACTAGAAACTGTTAAAGGATGTACTTGTGGACCATCCTGGCCCCACTAGTATGGTCTGCATCATAGTCTTGGTAGTCAAGTACATATCTTAAGGGCTTTATCAACATGTAAGAGGACAGTATAATAATACCAGTCTACATGTTAAGATAAAGGCAACCAGATAGCATACTATCATGTCGAGCAAGAAAGTTCTCTCTATATATGTCTAAGCATCCACTATATCATACAATAATGGCCTCTAGGGTTTACATATTCCTAACACTAAGAAAGCTGAATGGAAGAATATGGTTCATGAGGCTGAACCGAACGTTTGGGATGAAGTCCTTGTAATTGTCTTCTTGTTGTACTTGCAGTTAAAAAAAATTATATGCGCGGTTAAAGACTTTTATGTTTGATTTGGATATTTCTTCTACATCCGCTTTTAATCCCATTAGAACGCTGTTCTGGCTTTTCATAGCTACAACTCATTCTTAATTTTTTTCAATTGAAAGTTGCATGCGATAGTTTACATCATCTGAAAGATGCGCTGCTTTGGTGCAGATAACCTCATAATTATCTTAGTCATGGACTTATGGTCATACCTTTATTTCTACTGTGCATGCCTGCCTGCAACTTATGAAACTACGAAGGGAGCTAATGATTATAGTGTTGTCTTTTCTATCTTATGCATGTCTACTAAAATCTGTGATTCTCAGGTAGGGCCTGGTGCTTGTGATCAAAGTTTTGGCATTCATGTGGCAGAGTTTGCAAACTTTCCTGACGAAGTTGTTGCTCTTGCAAGAAGCAAGGCTGCTGAACTGGAGGATTTTTCTCATATTCCAACCATTTCTGATGATTTGGAAGATGTAAGTAATGGAAATCCCCCGCTGCATTTTTTTCCTTAAAAGATGCAATCCCTTCATGAATCAAACTGGCAAGTTCTTCACATTTTACTGATTTTGATGACATTGCTCTTTCTATTCTACAGAAGTAATTTCTTCAAGTCTTAAAATTTTCGTAGTTTAATAAAGCAAGATAAGCTTGGGTGTTAGAATCCATTGTGGTTCTTCCAAATAAATATCCAACACCTCCCAAGCAGTTTACTCACTTTAAATTCCTAGTTAACAAAATTTTAGCCATTTTATTGCCACTTTATCGAGATTTACCTTGCTCCTGATCATTGAGTTTTCAGAATTGTTATGACAAATTGATAGATATGGAAGTAAGAAACCGTGAGTTGACTTTTTCTAAAATATGTATTATGATTGTTTATGATGAATTATATCATCTCTCCGAAATCTCTGCGCATTTTGCTGCTAAGGCACACCAAGGTTAGTCAAATTTTCTGTAGTTTGGGTTTACGTTCCCACACTGAATTTACGTCATGTATCAATTTGGAGCTTGCTATTATTACAAGTTTCAGGTGAAGCATTCACATTTTAAATATACCAGTATTTTTGCAGGTGCAATGCACAGGTATCATAGGATATTATGGAAAAGATTTGATATGATATTGTATATATTCCTAAAGATTTGTAGTTGAAAATTTTAGATATTTAAGAAGAATTAACAACTGAAAATGCGGTGAAAAAGTTACTCAAAGCTACGGGTCATTCTGAAAATCAAATTCAGACTTGAGATCCCTCAGTTGAGTTAAAATAGTAGATATGTAAAGAATGGTACACCTCAATTCTATATATTTTATGTCTTGCTGTAATATCTTGTTTGCATATTATTTGAGCATTGCAGGAGGCTGTAGCTAATAAAAGGAGGAAAACTTCATGCAATCCCAACGATACGGCTAAGGGTGCGGCACGAGCACATCGTTTCCTTCATGAGTTCTCTAATCTTCCATTTGATCGATTGGACATGAAGGAGGCTTCGCAACATGTCGCAAAACTAAGGGCTGCTCTTGAAAACGACGCAACACATAACTATCCATGGCTCCAGCAATTCTTCTAGTGATTCTGGAAGCTGATAACTACTGTATATCCGATCAGCCGTCTTTTTTCCTTTTAACCAGGGTTTCTTGCTGATGCTTTCTTTGAGCCTTCTGCTGTTCTATAATGATCTGGAGTTATAGGCAATTTTGTATATAGGACTACTTGGCCCAAATTTTGTATATGTGCATGCTAGATTATATCTATATAACTTTTGAAGTGTAAGGTGCAGTATCACACAAATGTGATGCACATTGTTAGATGGATATTACTATGGGCTGCATCTTCTGATTTGGTGTACTGCTTCTGAACTTCAAATTACAGAACTGAGTGCTTGAAGGTTGTATTTGATGTTCATTCTAGTGGCATATTCTATTATACCCAAAGCTGAGAAGATAAAATGTAAAATGTATGGTGGTTAGCTTCATCATAGTGTTTACCAATACAAATTAATCATTCATGCACATTGGATTCGCAATCATTTAAAATATTTAGGTTCACATCAAATTTTGGATCTGGAAGAAGATGAACCTGTGCCAAAAAAAGATTTCAGGTTAAAATTTAAAATTAAATTTCTATAAGTATGTGTAAACACATTTAAGGACATGATGATAAGATGATTAGTGTCAAAAGTCAATCAATCGGCGAAAAGATTAATTTTTAGTGATTAATTTTTAGAGCAGCAAATATAGGAAATTATCATCAGTGCCATTTTATACATTTTTTTTTATTGTTTGTCTTAAACTTTTGAATAATAAAGACTTTATTTGCTTATAGGATATTAAGAATCCCAGACTGATCCTACCTACTTTAATTTTAATAGGGATAATAACGATGAAATTGATTGCAAATTCGGTGTCCGAGATCGAGAGCCCAGAGGAAGCCATGAGTTGAGTAAGTCCACTGCACGGGTTCAATTCATCATGAGAATTTGTGAGGGCCGGCGGCTATGCGTAATTGACATGGTGTAGGAATCTGAGGATTAGATTAAATCTAAATCCGATGCATATCTTTAATTAAATCATCTCTATATAATTTAATTTAATCAACAGAGCCTATAAAGGCTTAGTGGGGCTACGGCAACAGGGGGCTAAGAAAAATGTCTGTGCTACACAAAAAAATCCACAGAGATTCTTTGAAGTCTGCTGTCACCCGCGGCTTTAGAAATGAAAGGCCTAGAGAGAGAGATATATATTTGTTTAGAGAGAGATTGAGAGATTGTATTTGGGCGAGATCAGAGAGCAGAAATTATCTCTTGTAATTCTTTGTTGAATAGTGGAAGTGATGATGTTCATAAATGGGGATTTCTCAGATCACGACACGTGACAGGTGACGTGTGATCCGCGTAAGCCCACAAGGCTTCTAAGGGCTGTCGAGATAGGATCCGTGTGGAACGTTGGTGGCTTTTCTCGGACGGTCTCCGAGCTTACACCCCACTTCTTGCTCTCGAGCAATCCAGCAGCTGAATTTGCACCCTTCTTTTCTCGCCTCTGAGTTATTGCAGGCCCGAGCTTCCTCGGCCTCCCTGCTCGTCTCCGAGTCATCTAACAGTCCGAGCTTCCTCGGCTCTTTTGATCAACCGAGAGCACGGAGCCCAAACGCCTCCGCAACGGCTCCGCGTATCTCGCCAAGACGAGATATCCGCCGTCCCACACCCCGTGTCCCATGCAGGCTCGTTCCTCCATTAATGAGCGGATCCCGCCATTAACGCAGGCGTAACGTAAGGGCGTAACTGACGGCGAGGATCTTGCACCGGTTCGCTCCATGCGACCACTATAAAAACCCCTCTTCCAGACGACTCAGGTAACTCGAATCGATTCCAATACGCCACTACTCTACCAATATTCTTCGGCACTAACTTGATCGTCGGAGGGTCTTACGGTGGTCACCCATCCCGGGACTTACGTGCAGGTAGCTCGGCTTTGATACCAACATCAACCCATTGAGATTCACATGCTCAACAACCACCACACCAAATCTCAACCGTCTAAGACGCTAGCTACCAAATCGACGGAGGACAACATCTAAGGTAGATCCCCATACTCCATCAGCTGGGCGCCGTCTGTGGGAACACTCTAAAGTTTCTACGCTCATCAAAGTTGATCTTCCACCCTCGATTGGATGGCGAACGAAAACAGCGACGATCCAAATACGAGCCGCCACAACGGAGGCGGGAGCGGCTCGTCTCCGTCTCCTAACGTCATCAATGCCTTATCCGCTCGGATTGACAGGCTCACATCGTTGGTAGACGTCCTTGTCCGCGTTCAAGCGGCGAACCCTGCCCACCAGATCGCAGTTCCCCCTCCCAGAGACAACGATGTACGTAGAAGGGCGGATGACCTTAACCCCCTCAGCGTCACCGAGCGCCGGAGTGCCAACTCCGGCAACCACGGCCCTCACGAGGCGAATGATTCCATGTACCGCTGGGTGCCGGAAAGATCCACACCCCAGTCACAGGGAGGACTGGGCCATCGCCCCGAAATCCGCCGCGCGCCCACGCCCTTTGAGGAGGTGTCAGTCAGCTCGCCTGCTTCCAGGCACGACCGACGCATCCACTCACGCCAGTACCGTGGAGGCGCACGTCGGGACTACTCGAGAAGAACCTCACCCGGGGATTTAAGAAATCTGATAGAGTGGAATCGAAGCCACACCGCCGCGCAGACCATGAGCAGGGACGGTCACCACTCCGACTGTGTTGAATCCTCTGGTTACCACCACCGACTTGAATCCCTCGAAAAGAAAATCGAAGGCATGCGGCGAGATGGCTATTCGTCTGGCGAAGGGGCCAGATATTCTGCGGATTCTCTCACGAAGCCCTTCACAGAAGAGCTGCTGGCCGAGTGAGTATCATCCAGGAACTGTTAGTGTTATATGCCATAGAGGCCATTATTGTATCATACTGGTTTGTATATTACTTAATGGAAGCTTGGGATATACACGGATATAGTAACAGTCTTACTCGAAATGGTAGTATGCTACCTGGTTTGTTTCTACCTCAATATGTGCATATGTATTTGTTAGTTATATGTATGCCCTAGAGGCCATTACTATACATAGAATGTATATTGTAGTGGATGCTGGGATATATATAGTGAGGACTTTCTTGCTCGACATGATAGTATGCTATCTGGTTGATCTTTACCTTAACGTGTATATTGATTGTCTCTCTGTTACATGTTGGTAAAGCCCTTAGGATTTGTACTTGACTACCTGGACTATGATGCGGATCATACTAGTGGGGACATGGTAGTCCGTAAGTACATCCTTTAAAGTCCCTAGTCATGGGTGTATCGAGACGGGGCATCGATATACCAGAGTAGACTAGCGTGTACCTTCTCGACCCATACAGATGGGCGATGGATGATCCCATATCCATCGGTGTTTGACATCAGAGATGATATACGGGTGCTCAGTAGAGACTGGGTACACTGGACGGACTCGCCGAGAACTCCCAGATGGTATTATACCTCACGTCAGATGGCAGTTCTCTGGTGACACTGGTACAGAGTAGTCTGTTGACCCGAGATCGTCATAGAGTCTTGTGTGGTTCCCACTGTGCTTTGATTTCCATCTTACCACGTCCAAGAGGGCGTGCAAAACGGTGGTTTTTTGGGTACAGTCCCGAGTCACATGGAGGCAATGAGCGATAGGAGGGGATTCGTCTCTCTCGGTATAGGGGGTTGATGTTGCGCTGTGTTCGATTGGCTATAACAGGAAATCCCTGGCCAGGGTTGCTGAGATTTACTGGTAAGTGTTACCAGTAGTTTCTCGAACAGTTATAGACCTCATATCGACACGACTTATCGAGCTATTGGGGTCTGACGTTTACCACCCCTAGGCAAGATATGCGACATATCAGACGATCAGACCGGACTGTACGGTAGTGTTACTGGTTGGATTCACTGGAGTGTGAGCGGGCTTGCTCGTCGATCTTCAGATCGCTCAATACCCGGGTGGCCGTTACGTTTAGCAGACCGCTTGCGGCTTGTGGGTGTTTGATATGATCATCATCTGCTGCCGGCGTATTGACGAGTCTTTAGAGTCCTACACAGAGGTTTCCTGGCTCAAGCGAAACGAAATAGGAGCGCATATGAGATATGTGCGGGACCGAGAATAATACGTGTATGTGATACCGTATTCCATTCTCGCGATGAATGTGTCGAATGGTTGTATGCGATATAACCTAGTTATCGAATCAAGTATTGATTCAATAAGCCGATACATTGAATACTAGTCGGTTGTGTGCGACATGACCGGATCATTGAATCAAGTGTTGATTTAATGATTTAATGTATAATTATGTATTTGATATATTACTTTGCATTAACTAGTATTGGTTCACTTTAAATGGATTTTCTCACTCGGATTGTACACATTGTATATGTGATATACTTTTGTGCACTTGATTGTATCATGTTTGATGATACATGTTATGCTAGGGTTTTTGTGTAAAGATCAAACCATGGTTACATGATTATGGTTAGAGTTTTGTTTTATTCACTTATTTATCCATTTCATTTTGGAAATTAAATGGAAAAGAGAAAAGAATGGTGGCTTTATTTGGAGTTTAGTTGAAGCTTCATGAAGCTTTGATCAAGTCAACCATTCTTATCTCATCCTTAACCCTAACCATTCCCACTAACCATGATTCATTCTCTACACTTGACTATAGTTAACATTATGATAAGTTTTGGTTTTCTATTGATTTTAAAAATAACTTATCATAAGAACTAGCTTCTTCTTCTTCATCTTCTTCAATGAAGAAAGCTTCTCTTCATCAATGGTGGATTGATGAAAAGAGTGAGAAATCCAATTCTAAAGTCTACCCACTTCCTATTTCTTCATCCTCTACCTCTTGCCAAGTAGTAGAGTGTGTTTTCTTCACAAGTTTCTTGACTTGGTGAAGTCGGAGCTTGATTTAGCGATGCCTCGACGTAGATCATCTTCGGCATGGACATCGACGACCTAGCTCGCTTATTCTCCGATGAAGTCGACGCTAGAGCCCGGATTCTTTTTGGACAGCGGAGAGGACTTCGTTGCGGAGCTATGGAGGTGGAGTACCGGATCTACAAAGGTTGTATTTCCGTTTTCCCATTAGTTAATTGTTAACTAGTTAGTTTTTTCGCCTAGTTTTCTAGCAAACGATCCGTAGTCGGGTCTCTCGGCACCCGTAAAATTTTATATTGGCATGTTCGATGCCTTGTGAGACCTCCATAGGGTGCCTAGGAACCCTACAGTGGTTTCAGAGCCTAGCTAGAGCCTTAGGCGAAGTCTAGACGGAATTTGAAACCCGATCGAACCCGAAACACCAAATCAATCTTGCTCTCTGTACTTTTTTGAAAACAGTGAGTTTTTCCAAATTAAAAATTGCTAAAAAATTCAGCAGGGAAAAATAAGAATTACGGTGCAAAAAGTTTCTGGTGAACAATAAATTTCGCAGCGGATCCGCGGCAGAAGCATGGATTCTGCGGCGGATCAGCGGCCCCTTGATGACGTCAGCCCTGTTCCTTTGCACAGTAATTCCTAGTTCAAAGAGCTGAGTTTTCTGGGAATTTTTAATATTTATTCCAGAGTTGAATGTTCTGGATTGTTTTGGGGATTCGGTGTTTCGATCGGAGTATCAAATTTTGTCTATGTGGCTTTCCGGATAAATTTTTAGAATATGTTAAAAAGTTCGACCGGATATAAATACCCAATTTTTCCCCTGTCGGGAAATTTCCAAGTGTTGGATTTTTCCGTAGTTTAACGACGTTCTAAGTAGTGCAAGTAACGCGATGGACCCTCTAGAAGACAACAAACCTTAACTCGATTATGTGACCGTCTTGAACTGCCTTTTGAACCTTCGGGTTTGGGGCAGTACGGCGTGCCACATGTGAGGCGTTGGCTTGACCCTTCTACGGCTGGACCGTTGGTACTGAGGCACGAACGGAATGTTGTTAGACTTATTTCATGTGTTGAGCTGTATCGGGAAAACTTGGGTGTTCGATTGTTCGATCGAAAAGTTTAACATTTTCTATTTATCTGGAATGGGATACAATAATTGGAATTCACAATATGTTATGAGATAACTGAATGAATGTTATAAACGTAGCAATTTAGTCTCACTTGATCGGTTGCCACGGAATTTTGATGTGATCAAAAGTCCGTCGCAATCACGTAGCGTACGCGGATACTCGCCGGGTAAACTTAATAGACAGCCTCACGCCATTGCCCCGACCAAGTGACTGTAGGAGAACCCCGTCGCCGAAAGCATCCGTCCGGGTGCTCGCGGTGGCGGTGTTCCGCCTTGGTGCACTTCGTCGACGGTATCGGGGGTGCAGCCGTCTACTGAAGTTTGCGACGAGTATTCGATCAGGATGTCGGGAATCTTGTTGAATTGCCCGACTTGATATTGAAAAGTGTTTTCGATTATGAGACTAAAATGCGGGGTTTATAATTGTTAGGCATGCGATGTCTAAGTAATTCATTTGGTCAGGCATGCGATGTCTGAGGTGGTTGCGGATTCCAACTGTTGTAGTTTTACACTTTCTTTTCTGTGACCGTAAGTGTAATATGTGATATCGCCGGTTTCGTTGCTATATGTCAACGACAATTGGGATGGACATATTTACTTACGTTGATGACATGTGATGTTATGTGTTGCTGGATATGTTATATTGGATCGTCGTGTTTGAATAGCCGGGGTTTTTTATGTGAGATGAGTGTTTTTCATTTTCATTCATGTAAAAACTTGTATGTAATATTCTTTTATTGGGGCGCTTCCAGGTTGCGGAAGTTGTCACCGTTTGTATATTATTTACTTTTCCGCACTAGGATAGACCCAAGGAGGAGGGCATAAGTAACCGGGTTCTGGAGTCCAGTGGGAGACCAACTCGAGGAGTCGAGCCCGGGTCTCCTAACTCTAGAATTGGTAGGGTTGCTTGCCGCTCTCGTAGGGGTCTAGGGGTGTGGGTTTGGCTATTCATCGCGACCGTGGAATCCGTGTTTTATACTGGCTCGTATTGAAAACACGGACGTCCTAGTATATCCAATATTTCATATGTTTCTTCTGCTGCGATATCTGTGATGTGATCATGTGATGTTCTGTGATAGATACAGTATATAGTATATATGATATATTATATAGACGTTACTTATGTTTTACACCCGCGCTAGCCCTGCCCCGCTCTGCCGTTAGTTACCTAACCTAACGGTGCACGAGGGGACATCGAGGCGAATGTGGATGGCATAAGTGTACGTCGTATTTATCTGTGATGTTTAGGTAACTTAAATGATGGGACTTCATTAATGTGATTAATGAAATAAAAGAAACCTAAGATGTTGTAGAATCGAATTTCAAAATAAAACAGGTAGCTACAGTTCTTGCTTTGCACAGCGGTATATGTGATATATCCTGCACCTTATTCGATGAGGAAAGGACCGAGATCCCTTCACCGGGAGTGACTCCTTTAGCAATAACTGGCTGATGCTACACACTCGGTTTGTCTTTTGATTGCTTTTAAGAGTTTTTGCTTTGCACAGTGATATATATGATATATCCCGCACCTCATTCGACGAGGAAAGGACCGACGATCCCTTCACCGGGAGTGACTCCTTTAGCAAAACTAGAAAAGCCTCAAAAACACTCCATTTCAAAATTCATTTGATTCTACAGCGATATCAAGTTCATTACGCAATAGGTTTTCAGAAAAACCTGTCGTAGCCCTGTTAGTTATATGTATGCCCTAGAGGCCATTACTGTACATTGGATGTATATTGTAGTGGATGCTGGGACATATATAGGAAGGACTTTCGTGCTCGACATGATAGTACGCTATCTGGCTGCACTTTATCTTAACATGTATACTATCTGTCTCTCTGATTACATGTTGATAAAGCCCTTAGGATGTGTACTCGACTTACAGGACTATGATGCAGATCATACTAATGGGGCCTGGGTAGTCAATGAGTACATCCTTCATTTTCCTAGTCGAGGGAATATCGAGACGGGGCATCGATATTCCAGAGTAGACTAGCGCATATCTTCTCGACCCATGCGATGGGCGATGGATGATCCCATATCCATTGGTGTTTGACATCGAATATGGTATGCGGGTGCTCAGTGGAGACTGGGTACACTGAACGGACTCGCCGAGAACTCCCAGATGGTATTATACCTCACGTCAGATGGCAGTTCTCTGGTGACACTGGTACAGCTTAGTCTGTTGACCCGAGATCGTCATAGAGTCTTGTGTGTCTCCCACTGTGCTTTGATTTCCACCCTACCACGGCTCTACTGAGTCGTGCAAACAGGTGGTTTTTGGGTACAGTCCCGATTCATATGGAGGCAATGAGCGATAGGAGGGGATTCGTCTCTCCCGGTATTGGGGGTTGATGTTGTGCTATGCTCGACTGGCCATAACAGGAAATCCCTGGCCAGGGTTGCTGTGATATACTGGTAAGAGTTATCAGTAGTTTCACGAATGTTATGGACCTCAAGTCGGCATGACTTATCGAGCTATTGGGGTCTGACGTTTACCACCCCTAGGCGAGATATGCGACATATCAGACGAACAGACCGGACCGTACGGTAAGTGTTACTGGTTGAATTCGCAGGAGTCTGAGCGGGCTTGCTCGTCGATCTTCTGATCGCTCAATACCCGGGTGGCCGTTACGTTTAGCAGACCGCTTGCGGCTTGTGGGTGTTTGATATGATCATCATCTTCTGCCGGCGTATTGACGAGTCTTTAGAGTCCTACACAGAGGTTTCCTAGTTCAAGCGAAACGAAATAGGAGCGCATATGAGATATGTGCGGGAGCAAGAATAATTCGTGTATGTGATACCGTATTTCATTCTCGCGACGAATGTATCGATTGGTTATATGCGATATAACCTAGTTATCGAATCAAGGATTGATTCGATAAGCCGATACATTGGATACTAGCCGGTTATATTCGACATGACCGGATCATTGAATCAAGTGTTGATTTAATGATTTAATGTATAATTATATATATTTGATATATTGCTTTGCATTAACTAGTATTGGTTCACTTTAAATGGATTCACTCACTTAGTTTGTGCACATTGCATATGTGATATATTTTGTGCACATGATTGTATCATGTTTGATGATACATGCAAGCTAGGGTTAGTGTAAAGAATTTGACCATGGTTAAGATTAAGATTAGGGTTTTCTTTTTCTTATTTATTAATTTATTTATTTTGGAAAAAGAAAATGATAAAGAAAATGAAATGGTGGCTTATTTTGTTTGTAGTTGAAGTTTCTTGAAACTTTGACTATGTAACCATTTTGTCTTCTTTCTTAACCCTAACTCTTCAAATTAACCTTAGTCAATTCTCTACACCTAACTAAGGTTAATGATATGATAAGTATTATATTTTCTTTTCTTTTTAAAGAGGTTATCATATCATCTTCTTCTTCATCTTCTTCCTCCATGAAATAAGCTTGCTACATCAATGGTGATTGATGAAAAAGTGTGTGAAATCCAAATCTAAAGTCAACCCAACTCCTATTTCTTCATCCTCTACCTCTTGCCAAGTAGTATAGGGTGTTTCCTTCACAAGTTTTCCCGACTTGGTGAAGTTGGAGCTTGTTCTTGCGATGCCTCGACGTAGATCATCTTCGGCATCGAACCGACGATCAAGCCCGCCCATTCTTCGATGATGACGATGCTAGAGTCATGGGTTCGATTTGGACAGCGGAGGGAGATCATCGCGGAGCTTACGAAGTGGTGGACCGGATCTACAAAGGTTGTAGCCCCTTCCCTATTTCTATATTTCCGTTTACATGCTTGCTTTGCCTAAATATCTAGTTAACGATCCGTTCTAGGTTTTCTCGGCACCGTAATTTTTAGAAATTAGCGTGTTTGATCACTTGTGAGACTTCACTAGAGTGCCTAGGAACCCTACAGTGGTATCAGAGCCTAGCTAGAGCCTTAGGCGAAGTCCAGACGGAATTTGAAGTCCGAACGAACCCGGAACCCCAAACTAAACTTGCTCTCTGTACTTTTTTCAAAACAGTGCATTTTTCCATATTAAAAATATTCAGTGAAATCAACAGGAAATTTTAAGGAATACTGCAAAATTTGTGTTCCTGATTCCATCATTGCGCCGCGTTTCCGCGGCACGAGCCTGGTTCGTGAGGCGGAAACGCGGCAGTTTTGTCGTTTTGCGCATCTAGTTTTGTACAGTAATTCCTCTTTTGCTGTGCTGATTTTCCTGGGATATTTTAATATTTATTATACAGTTGAGTTTTCAGGGGTTGTTTTGGGTTTTCATGAGTTCGATCGGATTATCAAATTTTGTCTGTGTGGCTTTCCGGATAAATCTTAGAATATGTTAAAAAGTTCGACCGGATATAAATACCCACTTTTTCCCCTGCCGGGAAATTTCCGATTGTTGGATTTTTCCGTAGTTTAACGACGTTCTAAGTAGTGCAAGTAACGCGATGGACCCTCTAGAAGACAACAAACCTTAACTCGATTATGTGACCGTCTTGAACTGCCCTTTGAACCTTCGGGTTTGGGGCAGTACGTCGTGCCACATGTGAGGCGTTGGCTTGACCCTTCTACGGCTGGACCGTTGCTACTGAGGCACGAACTGAATGCTGTTAGACTTATTTCATGTGTTGAGCTGTATCGGGAAAACTTGGGTGTTCGATTGTTCGATCGAAAAGTTTAGCATTTTCTATTTATCCGGAATGTGATACAATAATTGGAATTCGCATATAGTTATGAGATAACGGAATGAATGTTATAAACATAGCAGTTTAGTCTCATTTGATGGGTTGCCACGGAGTTTTGATGTGATCAAAAGTCCGTCGCAATCACGTAGTGTACGCGGATACTCGCCGGGTAAACTTGATAGACAGCCTCACTCCATAGCCCCGAACAAGTGACTGTAGGAGAACCCCGTCGCCGAAAGCATCCGTTCAGGTGCTCGCGGTAGCGGTGTTCCGCCTTGGTGCACTTTGTCGATGGCGTCAGGGGTGCGGCCGTCTACTGAAGTTTGCGACGAGCATTCGATCAGAATGTCGGGAATCCTGTTGAATTGCCCGACTTGATATTGAAAAGAGTTTTCGATAATGAGACTAAAATGCGGGGTTTATAATTGTTAGGCATGTGATGTCTAAAGAATTCATTTGGTCAGGCATGCGATGTCTGAGGTGGTTGCGGATTCCAACTGTTGTAGTTTTACACTTTCTTTTCTGTGACCGTAAGTGTAATATGTGATATCGCCGGTTTCGTTGCTATATGTCAACGACAATTGGGATGCGCATATTTACTTACGTTGATGATATGTGATGTTATGTGTTGCTGGATATGTTGTATTGGATCGTCGTGTTTGAATAGCCGGGGTTTTTTTTATGTGAGATGAGTGTTTTTCATTTTAATTCATGTAAAAACTTGTATGTAATATTCTTTTATTGGGGCACTTCCAGGTTGCGGAAGTCGTCACCCGTTGTATATTATTTACTTTTCTGCACTAGGATAGACCCAAGGAGGGGAGCACAAGTAACCGGGTTCTGGGGTCCAGTGGGAGACCAACTCGAGGAGTCGAGTCCGGGTCTCCTAACCCTAGAATTGGTAGGGTTGCTTGCCGCTCTCGTAGGGGTCTAGGGGTGTGGGATTGGCTATTCATCACGACCGTGGAATCCGTGTTTTATACTGGCTCGTATTGAAAACACGGACGTCCTAGTATATCCAATATTTCATATGTTTCTTCTGCTGTGATTTATCTGTGATCATGTGATGTTCTATGACAGGTATTATATATAGTATATATGATATATTATATAGACGTTGCTTATGTTTTACACCCGCGCTAGCCCTGCCTCGCTCTGGCGTTAGTTACCTAACCTAACGGTGCAGACGGGACATCGAGGCGAATGCGGATGGCATAAGCGTACGTTATATTTATCTGTGATGGTTAGGTGGATTTAAATGATGGGATATTCATTAATGAGATTAATGAAAGAAAATAAACCTAATTGATGTTGTGGAATCGAATTTCAAAATAAAAACAGGTAGCTACAGTTCTTGCTTTGCATCGCGGTGTTCATTATAGAACATCCAGCACCTTATTCGATAGGGAAAGGACCGAGATCCCTTCACCGGGAGTGACTCCTTTAGCAATAACTGGCAGATGCTACACACTCGGTTTGTCTTTGATCGCTTCTATAGTTTCCGCTTTGCACAGTGATATATATGATATATCCCGCACCTCATTCGACGAGGAAAGGGCCGACGATCCCTTCACCGGCAGTGACCCCTTTAGCAAAACTAGAAAAGCCTCGAAAACATCCCATTTAAAAACCATTTGATTCCGCAACGAGATCAAGTTCAAAGCGTTAAAGGTTTTCACAAAAAACCAGTCGCAACCCTCCGTCATTTTAGGAAGTAGAGTACTTAGTATTCGTGCTGTGTTTGTTGACCATAGTCAAGGCACAGTGTACGGTAGCTAAGTGATGTCTTCCTACACCGCATATGATGCGATTAGTTAGGACAGTCTTGTGGTTTTGTTGACCTTAGCCAAGGGTCATGTGGGTGGGTCTAATTAATCACGAAATGACGGGTAGAACTTGACTAGTACCTATGATTTGTTGACCTTAGCCAAGGTCATAGGTGCTAGGGGTAAAAACCATTATCGGGAGTTTCAAGTGTTGAAATTTGCAATGAGATTGCATACCTTCTATATGATAGTTGGATCCCGATACCTACTGCGAGTAATTGTTACTCCTGGGAGAGTTTTGTACTTTGCAATTAGCCGATCAAGTAGGTGTCTAGAAAGGTGTCAACGGGGTTACGCCTCTGGGAAAACGAGGTTTACTGTAATTAGGTCCGTGCGAAAGCACGGGGAACCTCCCTCAAAGTACCGACACTGGCCTGGCTGAAAGATTGGCGAACTTGTAGAGTGTAATTAATCCCGGCTAGTCTTTCCTTTTAAGGTTTGAAGGAAGATTTGATAAAAACAGTGGGAGCCATCCTGATTAGATAAAATATATAACCAATCTGATCTTGCAAGAGCGCACGCAGAGTGTTTTCTTCTCTCTCTCTCCTGGTAGCGACCATATCACGCCTTAATCAAGATAATAAAACGGAATTTTGACCGAACCCGCTTGTTATACTGAGCTGGGGAACGTTGGTCCCGCTCCAACTTATAATTGTTATAAGAAGAGCAGGAAATTGTGGAATACCAGAATTCCTATGCCGCCCAAACGAAGAAAGTGCATATGATGCATCTTCTTCGGGTGTGTTCGTTAAACAGAACTGTTTCTCAGTATCCTCTGTATCCTGGGTATATGATACCGGATCAGGATCCCAGATATGTAATCTGTTACATAGGGCTACAAAAGGGTAGAAAAACTGAGAACGGGTGATAAGTTTCATGAGACAGAAAACGGGGCAAGTGTTGCAGCCAAGTCTGTCGGTCACTGTCACCCTGTATTACAAATACATTGATTCTGAACAAATGCTATTAGATACCGAACCTGATATACAAAATCATATCAGTCTCTTTATTAGTAAAGAAAGGATATAATTTTGTATTGATGGATACTGTTTTGAACATTTCCTATATCAAAAGTTGATCGGTTCAGGCACGTTATCTAAAAGCATTGAAGTTCTAAATCAAACTACAGTTCCTAGTATACAGAACACACACAAGAAGAAGAGTTCAGAAATGAACGAATCCTTCTTGAGGCATTGTAGACTAGGTCACATCAATGCGACCCGACTGGCTGAAGTTACATTTTAGATGCATATTTAAATCAGTTTGAATTTACATCTTGTGAAACTTGCCAGTCATGTCACAAAGATTAGATGACCATAGCTCTATTTATTAGAAACAGAGAAAGAGTTAGTAAACTCTTGGGACTGATACATGATGATGTATGTAAAGTCTCCTGTCTACACATGCCAGGATTGGTTCTTTATACTTCATTATATTCTCTGATAATCTCTCAAGATTCAGTCATATGTTCCTGTTGAAATATAAGTCCGAACCTTTTGAGGTATTCACAGAATATAAGTTAGAAGTAGAGAACCAATAACCGGGTATAAGTATTATGTCCTATGATGAGATCAGGGAGCATAATACTTGTGTATAGAATTCCTGGACTATTTTAAAGGAGAATGAGATTTTCTCTCAGTGTTACTCCTCTGAATACACCACAGCACAACGGTGTATCAGGGCGGAGCAATTGCACAATATTAGATATGGTGTGCTCTATGATGAGTATTACTGAGTTACCTATTTCCTTTTGGGGTTATGCACTTGAGAAGCTGCATACCTATTGAATTAGGTTTGAATCAAATCAATGCCTACCACTCCATATGAGATATGGTATGGGAAGAACCCATCTCTTAAGCGAGTTAAGATTTGGGGTTGTCCGGCCTATGTTTAAAGCAAAATCCGGACAAGATCGAGGCAGAATCAGTTCTGTAGAACTGGAACGGTTCCAGCTATACAAAACTGCAGTTGATGATTTGACAGAACCATAACATTCTATAGTTCCCGACGAACCTCAGCCTCTCCGCCGATCTAGTAGGGTTCCTCATCCGCCTGAGAGATACCTCGGTTTCTCGATGACAGTGGGAGCAAGGATTGCATCATGAGATGATGACCCAACTAGTTTCGAGCAGGCCATCGAGAGTAGGGACTCTGTAAGAATGACTGGATGCTTAGCGATCTAAGATGGAATCTATGTACACCAGCAAAGTATGGACTTTAGCTGCTATATCTGAAGGGTTAAATCCCCATCAGGAGCAAGTATATCTTGAGAAGATTACTTGGTGTAGATGGAAAAGTTGAGACTTTCAAAGCTAGACTTGTTAAAGGTTTTCGTCATCGACCAGGCGTGGATAATGATGAAACCTTTTCCAGGGACTGTTTAAATCCATTCAGATCCTACTTGCCACGGCTACATACCACCACTACGATATCTGGTGGTTGGGTGCCATGACTACTTTTCTAAATATTGATTTAGAAGAGAACGTCTATAAGAACACAGCCAGAGGGCCTCGTAGACAGTGGGAGCAGCGGAAACGTGCGCAGGATGCTTTATAGGATAAAGCAGGCATCGCGGAGTTGGAACATCTGTTTTGATGGATTAGTCAAAGAAGTTGACATCATCAAAATGGTAGATGAACCTTGTATAAACAAAAAGGTAGTAGGGAGTATGGTGACGATCCTCGTAGAGTACGTGGATGACATACTCTTGTTAGGGAAGGAGTTTCCTATACTACGATCGGTCAATCTCCTATTATCACTAGGATTCTCCAAATAGGATCAAAGTGATACCTCTTAGATCCTGAGTTTTCATCTATGAGATAGATGTAATTGGATGCTAGGATTCTCACTAGATATAGTGAGAAGGTATCAATCAATCCTGGGGAGAATCACTGGAAGAGTTCCAGGATGATAAAGACGACTGAATGTCAGTCACAGGCACTGTCTTTACCCTCAGTAAAGGGACGGTATGCTGGAAGAGTTCCAAGCATGATACCGTGGCAAACTAGACGATAAAGGCTGGTAACATCGCTATTAAAGGTACTACCAAAGAGGTAGTTTGGGTGTATATTGGTTCATAAGATGAACTACGTTCCTGCCATTGTATGACAATGGAAGTGTGGCTTAGGCCCTGGAACCCTGGTCCCATCAGTGACCCAGACATATTCTGAGGAAGCATCACCTGATCATGGAGATAGTTGATCTCCGGGGTGATCGAGGTTAGGAGAGTAGACTCAGAGGACAACACGGCGGATCCACTCACGAAGGCCTTTTCCCAGAGAGAGACTCATATGGGATGGTTGAGTATTAGATACTGCAACCACTGCTACAGATGGCCCTAGTGCAAGTGGGAGATTGTTAGTTATATGTATGCCCTAGAGGCCATTACTGTACATTGGATGTATATTGTAGTGGATGCTGGGACATATATAGGAAGGACTTTCTTGCTCGACATGATAGTACGCTATCTGGTTGCACTTTATCTTAACATGTATACTATCTGTCTCTCTGATTACATGTTGATAAAGCCCTTAGGATGTGTACTCGACTTACAGGACTATGATGCAGATCATACTAGTGGGGCCTGGGTAGTCAATGAGTACATCCTTCATTGTTCCTAGTCGAGGGAATATCGAGACGGGGCATCGATATTCCAGAGTAGACTAACGCATATCTTCTCGACCCATGCGATGGGCGATGGATGATCCCATATCCATTGGTGTTTGACATCGAATATGGTATGCGGGTGCTCAGTGGAGACTGGGTACACTGAACGGACTCGCCGAGAACTCCCAGATGGTATTATACCTCACGTCAGATGGCAGTTCTCTGGTGACACTGGTACAGCTTAGTCTGTTGACCCGAGATCGTCATAGAGTCTTGTGTGTCTCCCACTGTGCTTTGATTTCCACCCTACCACGGCTCTACTGAGTCGTGCAAACAGGTGGTTTTTGGGTACAGTCCCGATTCATATGGAGGCAATGAGCGATAGGAGGGGATTCGTCTCTCCCGGTATTGGGGGTTGATGTTGTGCTATGCTCGACTGGCCATAACAGGAAATCCCTGGCCAGGGTTGCTGTGATATACTGGTAAGAGTTATCAGTAGTTTCACGAATGTTATGGACCTCAAGTCGGCATGACTTATCGAGCTATTGGGGTCTGACGTTTACCACCCCTAGGCGAGATATGCGACATATCAGACGAACAGACCGGACCGTACGGTAAGTGTTACTGGTTGGATTCGCAGGAGTCTGAGCGGGCTTGCTCGTCGATCTTCTGATCGCTCAATACCTGGGTGGCCGTTACGTTTAGCAGACCGCTTGCGGCTTGTGGGTGTTTGATATGATCATCATCTGCTGCCGGCGTATTGACGAGTCTTTAGAGTCCTACACAGAGGTTTCCTAGTTCAAGCGAAACGAAATAGGAGCGCATATGAGATATGTGCGGGAGCGAGAATAATTCGTGTATGTGATACCGTATTTCATTCTCGCGACGAATGTATAGATTGGTTATATGCGATATAACCTAGTTATCGAATCAAGGATTGATTCGATAAGCCGATACATTGGATACTAGCCGGTTATATTCGACATGACCGGATCATTGAATCAAGTGTTGATTTAATGATTTAATGTATAATTATATATATTTGATATATTGCTTTGCATTAACTAGTATTGGTTCACTTTAAATGGATTCACTCACTTAGTTTGTGCACATTGCATATGTGATATATTTTGTGCACATGATTGTATCATGTTTGATGATACATGCAAGCTAGGGTTAGTGTAAAGAATTTGACCATGGTTAAGATTAAGATTAGGGTTTTCTTTTTCTTATTTATTAATTTATTTATTTTGGAAAAAGAAAATGATAAAGAAAATGAAATGGTGGCTTATTTTGTTTGTAGTTGAAGTTTCTTGAAACTTTGACTATGTAACCATTTTGTCTTCTTTCTTAACCCTAACTCTTCAAATTAACCTTAGTCAATTCTCTACACCTAACTAAGGTTAATGATATGATAAGTATTATATTTTCTTTTCTTTTTAAAGAGGTTATCATATCATCTTCTTCTTCATCTTCTTCCTCCATGAAATAAGCTTGCTACATCAATGGTGATTGATGAAAAAGTGTGTGAAATCCAAATCTAAAGTCAACCCAACTCCTATTTCTTCATCCTCTACCTCTTGCCAAGTAGTATAGGGTGTTTCCTTCACAAGTTTTCCCGACTTGGTGAAGTTGGAGCTTGTTCTTGCGATGCCTCGATGTAGATCATCTTCGGCATCGAACCGACGATCAAGCCCGCCCATTCTTCGATGATGACGATGCTAGAGTCATGGGTTCGATTTGGACAGCGGAGGGAGATCATCGCGGAGCTTACGAAGTGGTGGACCGGATCTACAAAGGTTGTAGCCCCTTCCCTATTTCTATATTTCCGTTTACATGCTTGCTTTGCCTAAATATCTAGTTAACGATCCGTTCTAGGTTTTCTCGGCACCGTAATTTTTAGAAATTAGCGTGTTTGATCACTTGTGAGACTTCACTAGAGTGCCTAGGAACCCTACAGTGGTATCAGAGCCTAGCTAGAGCCTTAGGCGAAGTCCAGACGGAATTTGAAGTCCGAACGAACCCGGAACCCCAAACTAAACTTGCTCTCTGTACTTTTTTCAAAACAGTGCATTTTTCCATATTAAAAATATTCAGTGAAATCAGCAGGAAATTTTAAGGAATACTGCAAAATTTGTGTTCCTGATTCCATCATTGCGCCGCGTTTCCGCGGCACGAGCCTGGTTCGTGAGGCGGAAACGCGGCAGTTTTGTCGTTTTGCGCATCTAGTTTTGTACAGTAATTCCTCTTTTGCTGTGCTGATTTTCCTGGGATATTTTAATATTTATTATACAGTTGAGTTTTCAGGGGTTGTTTTGGGTTTTCATGAGTTCGATCGGATTATCAAATTTTGTCTGTGTGGCTTTCCGGATAAATCTTAGAATATGTTAAAAAGTTCGACCGGATATAAATACCCACTTTTTCCCCTGCCGGGAAATTTCCGATTGTTGGATTTTTCCGTAGTTTAACGACGTTCTAAGTAGTGCAAGTAACGCGATGGACCCTCTAAAAGACAACAAACCTTAACTCGATTATGTGACCGTCTTGAACTGCCCTTTGAACCTTCGGGTTTGGGGCAGTACGTCGTGCCACATGTGAGGCGTTGGCTTGACCCTTCTACGGCTGGACCGTTGCTACTGAGGCACGAACTGAATGCTGTTAGACTTATTTCATGTGTTGAGCTGTATCGGGAAAACTTGGGTGTTCGATTGTTCGATCGAAAAGTTTAGCATTTTCTATTTATCCGGAATGTGATACAATAATTGGAATTCGCATATAGTTATGAGATAACGGAATGAATGTTATAAACATAGCAGTTTAGTCTCATTTGATGGGTTGCCACGGAGTTTTGATGTGATCAAAAGTCCGTCGCAATCACGTAGTGTACGCGGATACTCGCCGGGTAAACTTGATAGACAGCCTCACTCCATAGCCCCGAACAAGTGACTGTAGGAGAACCCCGTCGTCGAAAGCATCCGTTCAGGTGCTCGCGGTAGCGGTGTTCCGCCTTGGTGCACTTTGTCGATGGCGTCAGGGGTGCGGCCGTCTACTGAAGTTTGCGACGAGCATTCGATCAGAATGTCGGGAATCCTGTTGAATTGCCCGACTTGATATTGAAAAGAGTTTTCGATAATGAGACTAAAATGCGGGGTTTATAATTGTTAGGCATGTGATGTCTAAAGAATTCATTTGGTCAGGCATGCGATGTCTGAGGTGGTTGCGGATTCCAACTGTTGTAGTTTTACACTTTCTTTTCTGTGACCGTAAGTGTAATATGTGATATCGCCGGTTTCGTTGCTATATGTCAACGACAATTGGGATGCGCATATTTACTTACGTTGATGATATGTGATGTTATGTGTTGCTGGATATGTTGTATTGGATCGTCGTGTTTGAATAGCCGGGGTTTTTTTTATGTGAGATGAGTGTTTTTCATTTTAATTCATGTAAAAACTTGTATGTAATATTCTTTTATTGGGGCACTTCCAGGTTGCGGAAGTCGTCACCCGTTGTATATTATTTACTTTTCTGCACTAGGATAGACCCAAGGAGGGGAGCACAAGTAACCGGGTTCTGGGGTCCAGTGGGAGACCAACTCGAGGAGTCGAGTCCGGGTCTCCTAACCCTAGAATTGGTAGGGTTTGCCGCTCTCGTAGGGGTCTAGGGGTGTGGGATTGGCTATTCATCACGACCGTGGAATCCGTGTTTTATACTGGCTCGTATTGAAAACACGGACGTCCTAGTATATCCAATATTTCATATGTTTCTTCTGCTGTGATTTATCTGTGATCATGTGATGTTCTATGACAGGTATTATATATAGTATATATGATATATTATATAGACGTTGCTTATGTTTTACACCCGCGCTAGCCCTGCCTCGCTCTGGCGTTAGTTACCTAACCTAACGGTGCAGACGGGACATCGAGGCGAATGCGGATGGCATAAGCGTACGTTATATTTATCTGTGATGGTTAGGTGGATTTAAATGATGGGATATTCATTAATGAGATTAATGAAAGAAAATAAACCTAATTGATGTTGTGGAATCGAATTTCAAAATAAAAACAGGTAGCTACAGTTCTTGCTTTGCATCGCGGTGTTCATTATAGAACATCCAGCACCTTATTCGATAGGGAAAGGACCGAGATCCCTTCACCGGGAGATACATACTAGTTAGTATTCGTGCTGCGGTTGTTTGGCCTCCGTCAAGGCGTAGTGTACGGTAGCTAACTAGTGCTTATCTGCTAGCATATGATGCGATTGGATTAGGGTATTCGTACGGTGTTGTTTGGCCTCCGTCAAGGGTCGTGCGGGTGGGTTTAATTCAATCAGGAAATGACGGGTTGAACTTGACTAGCAGACTATGGGTTGTTTGGCCTCCGTCAAGGTCATAGCGAGCTAGGGGCAAAATATTATCGGGAATTTCAAGTGTTGAAATTTGCAATGAGATTGCATACCTTCTATGAGATAGTTGGATCCCGATACCTGCTGCGAGTAAGAGTTACTCCTGGGAGAGTTTTATACATTACAATTAGCCGATCAAGTAGGTGTCTAGAAAGGTGTCAACGGGGTTACGCCTCTGGGAAAACGAGGTTTACATTAATTAGGTTCGTGCGAAAGCACGGGGGACCTCCCTCAAAGTACCGACACTGGCCTGGCTGAAAGATTGGCGAACTTGTAGTGTATAATTAATCCCGGCTAGTCTTTCCTTTTAGGGTTTGAAGGAAGATTTGATAAAAAGCAGTGGGAGCCATCCTGATTAGATAAAATAATAACCAATCTATTCTTGCAGAGCGCACGCTGAGTGTTTTCTTCTCTCTCTCTCGTGGTAGCGACCATATCACGCCTTAATCAAGATAATAAAACGGATTATTGACCGAACCCGCTTGTTATACTGAGCTGGGGAACGTTGGTCCCGCTCCAACTTATAATTGTTATAAGACAGAGCAGGAAATTGGGGAATACCAGATTTCCCGTGCCGCCCAAACGAAGAGAGTGCATGCTGATGCATCATCTTCGGGTGTGTTCATTATACAGAGAACTGTTTCTCAGTAACCTTTACGTCCTGGGTATGTGATACCAGATCAGGATCCCAGATATGTAATCTGTTACATAGGGCTACAGAAAGGTAGAGGACTGAGAACGGGTGATAAGTTTCATGAGGCCATTACTATACATAGGATGTATATTGTAGTGGATGCTGGGACATATATAGTGAGGACTTTCTTGCTCGACATGATAGTATGCTATCTGGTTGATGTTTACCTTAACGTGTATATTGATTGTCTCTCTGTTACATGTTGGTAAAGCCCTTAGGATTTGTACTTGACTACCTGGACTATGATGCGGATCATACTAGTGGGGACATGGTAGTCCGTAAGTACATCCTTTAAAGTCCCTAGTCGTGGGTGTATCGAGACGGGGCATCGATATACCAGAGTAGACTAGCGTGTACCTTCTCGACCCATACAGATGGGCGATGGATGATCCCATATCCATCGGTGTTTGACATCAGAGATGATATACGGGTGCTCAGTAGAGACTGGGTACACTGGACAGACTCGCCGAGAACTTCCAGATGGTATTATACCTCACGTCAGATGGCAGTTCTCTGGTGACACTGGTACAGAGTAGTCTGTTGACCCGAGATCGTCATAGAGTCTTGTGTGGTTCCCACTGTGCTTTGATTTCCATCTTACCACGTCCAAGAGGGCGTGCAAAACGGTGGTTTTTTGGGTACAGTCCCGAGTCACATGGAGGCAATGAGCGATAGGAGGGGATTCGTCTCTCCCGGTATAGGGGGTTGATGTTGCGCTGTGTTCGATTGGCTATAACAGGAAATCCCTGGCCAGGGTTGCTGAGATTTACTGGTAAGTGTTACCAGTAGTTTCTCGAACAGTTATAGACCTCATATCGACACGACTTATTGAGCTATTGGGGTCTGACGTTTACCACCCCTAGGCAAGATATGCGACATATCAGACGATCAGACCGGACTGTACGGTAGTGTTACTGGTTGGATTCACTGGAGTGTGAGCGGGCTTGCTCGTCGATCTTCAGATCGCTCAATACCCGGGTGGCCGTTACGTTTAGCAGACCGCTTGCGGCTTGTGGGTGTTTGATATGATCATCATCTGCTGCCGGCGTATTGACGAGTCTTTAGAGTCCTACACAGAGGTTTCCTGGCTCAAGCGAAACGAAATAGGAGCGCATATGAGATATGTGCGGGACCGAGAATAATACGTGTATGTGATACCGTATTCCATTCTCGCGATGAATGTGTCGAATGGTTGTATGCGATATAACCTAGTTATCGAATCAAGTATTGATTCGATAAGCCGATACATTGAATACTAGTCGGTTGTGTGCGACATGACCGGATCATTGAATCAAGTGTTGATTTAATGATTTAATGTATAATTATGTATTTGATATATTACTTTGCATTAACTAGTATTGGTTCACTTTAAATGGATTTTCTCACTCGGATTGTACACATTGTATATGTGATATACTTTTGTGCACTTGATTGTATCATGTTTGATGATACATGTTATGCTAGGGTTTTTGTGTAAAGATCAAACCATGGTTACATGATTATGGTTAGGGTTTTGTTTTATTCACTTATTTATCCATTTCATTTTGGAAATTAAATGGAAAAGAGAAAAGAATGGTGGCTTTATTTGGAGTTTAGTTGAAGCTTCATGAAGCTTTGATCAAGTCAACCATTCTTATCTCATCCTTAACCCTAACCATTCCCACTAACCATGATTCATTCTCTACACTTGACTATAGTTAACATTATGATAAGTTTTGGTTTTCTATTGATTTTAAAAATAACTTATCATAAGAACTAGCTTCTTCTTCTTCATCTTCTTCAATGAAGAAAGCTTCTCTTCATCAATGGTGGATTGATGAAAAGAGTGAGAAATCCAATTCTAAAGTCTACCCACTTCCTATTTCTTCATCCTCTACCTCTTGCCAAGTAGTAGAGTGTGTTTTCTTCACAAGTTTCTTGACTTGGTGAAGTCGGAGCTTGATTTAGCGATGCCTCGACGTAGATCATCTTCGGCATGGACATCGACGACCTAGCTCGCTTATTCTCCGATGAAGTCGACGCTAGAGCCCGGATTCTTTTTGGACAGCGGAGAGGACTTCGTTGCGGAGCTATGGAGGTGGAGTACCGGATCTACAAAGGTTGTATTTCCGTTTTCCCATTAGTTAATTGTTAACTAGTTAGTTTTTTCGCCTAGTTTTCTAGCAAACGATCCGTAGTCGAGTCTCTCGGCACCCGTAAAATTTTATATTGGCATGTTCGATGCCTTGTGAGACTTCCATAGGGTGCCTAGGAACCCTACAGTATTTTAGCATATCGCTTATACATATAGGTAGAGCCCTTAGGATCTTTGCTTGATTACCAATGTTGTGATGGCAGTCACACTAGTATAAGCACATCCTATACAGGTCCCTAGTCGTAGGATTATCGAGACGGGGCATCGATACTCCAGAGTAGACTAGTGTATACGCTTCTCATCCCAGCAGGGGAGATTGTAACACTTTGAATTTCCGTTAGAATGTCTTTCGTGATAATTAGTGATCGTACGTGTTATTATATAAGTGTTTATAGGATTATTAGTTATATTTAGTAGTGTTAGCATTTTGGGAATTTTTCTTGTGTTAGTGCACACATGCACACTTAGCATAATTTTCCTTGACCTAGGTTAAAGTATTAACCCTTCTTGTGTTGCATGGTTGCTAACTTTTTCCCACCATTTTATTCATATCAAAACCCTTTTTCATAATTCAAAATCCTAATAAACAAATGAGCCATGGTGTTAGGTATTGAACTTTGACTTTTGACTCATTTTCTTCTCTCTTCTCTCTCTTTCCCTCATTCTGAAATCCAGCAGCAAAACCCTAGCCTTCCCTCATCTTTTCTTCTCCTCTTCATGTCTCTTTGATCTCTACACAAATCCTACACAAAAACCACACATTTCCTTCACATAACCTTAGGAAAAATGAGTTTTTGAGGCGTTTGGAGGCAAATCTGCATACTTAAAGGAGAAGCTAGAACTTTTGGTGTTTTACAAGGTTCTTAGAATGTATTAACTCATATTAGCACTCCTTTTCCTTAAACTTGTAGTATTCTTTAGTAAAAATCTCATTTTTGTGCATTTTTGGTGATATTAAAGGATGTTTTTGATTCACATGTTAGCTTAGGATTTTGTTAGTTGAGTTAGCTCCTTTAAGTGTTATTAGAGCTATTTTAACCAGGTTGTACTTCAGGTTTGCACAAAAATACCCTAAAGTTCCATTTTAGTGCAAAAGTGTGGATTTTAACTAGAAATAAGGCCCTGTAGGATCTGCTGCTACCCGAGGTATTTCAGAGTGAAACTAGATATTACTGTAGCATGTATGAGGGGTATAGAGTGCACACACAAAACCTGGGAGCCCAATTCCCTACCCAGGCCGCCGAAATATGCATTCTGGCCGCAATTTGCGGCCAGATGGGGGTGATTTGGGTTGGGGTTTGGGGTGTTGGTGTCTGCTGCTATGTGGGTTATTTTGGTATATATAGTTTTGCAATATCTTTTCTGTATCAAAATCTGGAGGTGAATATCTATTTTCCCGTATTTTTAGTCTTCGCGACACGCGTGATACGTGTTTGTGGGTTTTGGGTTTCTGCGTATCGCGACGCGTCGGAGTGACTTCAGGCGCGTAATCACACGTTTTAGCGTATCGCGCACACGCGCGCTTGGTTCACGACACGAGTTACTAGTTCGGCCTTAATGTCGTGTTTGTGTGACTTCAAGCTTATGTATGATGTATTGTGTAATTCTAGGTTCGCAAGCGAGTACGGCGGACGCCGCGCAGAAGGGGAAATAAGTTGTTGGCTATACCTAGCGAGAGACTACGGTGAGTAGATTTAACATCTACGGGGATATCGCCCGCATGGCGTTCTACGTCAGGGCTGATAGGACCTTATAGCTATATTCACATACATTGACTGTTCATGGCTACTATTTAGTGCATACTGCATTCCCTGCTATATGGTTATAAACTAGAATTGATAGAACACCGCACCATTACTAACGGTCCATGTTGCACGAGCACTATCCTGCATGTTACACACACACCGTTAGTAATTGCCATGACACTCACACTGTAGAATTCACATCGGATCATTATATTGTAGCTCATCTATATGTGACATGACTTGATATTCATACTTGATGCATATATCACATCGGATCATTATATTGTAGCTCGTCTATATGTGACATGACTTGATATTCATACTTGATGCATATATCACATCGGATCATTATATTGTAGCTCATCTATATGTGACATGACTTGATATTCATACTTGATGCATATATCACATCGGATCATTATATTGTAGCTCATCGATCTATGACTTGACATGATATTTATATTTGATGCACATATCATATCGGATCATTGACTTGCATATTGATTTGGATTGCATGTGATTTCTGGATTTGGGAACCGTGGCTATTTCAAATATGTAATCATTTAAAAACCCGGTTCCCTTGATATGATATTTCGGTGCGTCCACCATGTGTTTCCTCGGTGCTAGAGTGATATATGTGAACCCGAATCGAGGAGCTGGTTGAGGCCGATTACGGGTACATGGTGTTGGAGATAGTGCCCTCAGAGTCGATTATTGGATCACAGGCACGTGATTGCAATGATTGAGGGAGGACCTATCTCGGTAGGACAGTCTTACTCGAGATGATAGTATGCTATCTGGTTTACCTTTATCATCATGTACTGCTTTAGGTGACCTGACAGGTCGCTATTGCACGTTGATAGAGCCCCTAGGATTCTTGCTTGACTGCCAGCAGTATGAGGGCGATCATATAAGTGAGAGCTGGAGTCTATAAGCACATCCTTAAAAGGTCCCTAGTCGTGGGAGTTTCGAGACAGGGCATCGATACTCCAGAGTAGACTAGTGTATACAGTCGAGACCCCGACGAGGGGCGGTGGCTGGTCTCACAGGCCACTGGTGTCAGTTGGTTCACCTAAGATGTATACAGGTGCTCATTGGGTTATGAGTACACCGGACAGGACTCGTCGGGAACATGCTAGTTGGTCTTATACCTGACGTCAGATAGCAGTTCCCAAGTGACATGTGTACAGGTTAGTTCATCGACCTGGGGATCGTCATTTGTCTCGTGTGAGTTCCCACTGTACTTTGATTGCTACCCTACCACGGCTCAAAGGAGTCGTGCAAACAGGTTTTAGTTGGGTACAGTCCCGAGCCACATGGAGGCAGTGAGCGGATCTTCAGGGGTTCGTCTCTCCCGGTATTGGGGGTGAGGTCGCGCTGTGTCTAGGAGAGCCATTACACAAAGTCCTTGGCCAAGGCAGGAGATTTACTGGTAGGTATTCCAGTAGTATCTCAGGGTGTTCTGGGCTACACTCCGACACGACTTGTACCGCTTTTGGGGGTCTGACTTTTACCCACCCCCTAGGCCCGACATGCGATGCTCATAGACGAACGGACCGGACTGTACGGATATTGTCACTGACAGGCTCAGTAGGGTGTCAGGATGAGTTCGCTCATCGACGTCCCTTTTAGTCAATAGCTGGTGGCCCGTTACGTATTGGCTTATACCTCTGACGTGCTAGTGGTTAAATCCACAGCCATAGTATTGACGAGTCTTTAGAGTCCACCACACTTTCAGTTACTCAGCTTTCGGGCGAAACGCTGTAGAGGCCGTATGGAGATATGGCAGGGTCCGATCGGATACGTGCGGTATTGCACGGATCAGGATCAGACGGTTTGTACTAGAGGCCGTATAGATATATGGCAGGGTTCGGTCAGATACGTGCGGTATTGCACGGATCAGGATCGAACGGATATTACTAGCCGGCTTTGGTTTAAGCCGGATCCTAGTTTAGTACAGTGTAGATTTTGTCTCTTTGCATTTGTATCCGGACGGAATACAGATGCTGGTGTGTATGCACAGTATCGGGGTTTTCCTATAATTTATTACGGGACCAGTTTTCTGGAGTTGCTAGTTTGCATTCCGTTCCGGCCGGTTTTCCTTTGTTCTTTCCCGGCCGGACTTTTCCGATGGAGGGGGTTATTTGCAAGTTTGCAAATAACATTTGAGGAGGGGTTTTCTTGCATATAGATTAATTATGATACCATTCTTTTCTACATCATTCTCTTGCATTAATGAGAGGGTATGGGTTTAAAGTGAGAAGCATGGTTGATGTTTGTTTGTGGTCACCCTTTTCTCATCTCCTACACTCACCTCCCTTCATGATATGTATTTGATCACTCCACCATTTCTCATTAGCAAGAGGGGCCGGCCACATTTTGTGGGAGAGGGGAGAGAGTTCATTTTGAGAAAAGATTGGTTCATATCATTTTCATGCTTGCAAAATTCTACACTTGATTCAAAAGTCCATTCATGATCCCTCCATCATCCAAAGGCAACCAATACCCCAAAGTGAGACACAACTCTATACTATATTCTACAGCACATCTTGGGCATGTCGACTTGCCGGCTTCATGCCCGAGTTGCCTCGGTATAAAGGCGGGAGCCCGTAAAAGATGCAGGCGATGTGGTGCCCTTCCGGCGAGGAGGCGACGACCGGAGTTTCCGCGAGGAGATCGGAGTGGAGATGAAGACCGGACGACTCGGATCAGTCGGTATATCTCTTCCCTTTCTTGTTAGTTAGCTAGGACAAGTTTAATGGCCCGATCCGGGGTTTAGTGCGCGGTGGTGCCGGTTTGCTAAGTCCGCAAAATAAAAGTTTATTACCGTTTCCGCATTTGGCCGTCGGATTGACGACCGGGGCGCCGCCGTGCACTTACAGTGGTATCAGAGCCTCGCCATTAACTTCGTCTAGCTTCGTTTGATGTGTTTTTCAGTTCCGATCGACCAAAATTCCAAAAACCCAATTTTAGTTCGCATCAGTTTTCTGTTAAAATTTTTTGGTGTCTAAAAATTTTCCAGGTTGTAAAAAACTAATGTACTGGAAATTCTAAGACTACTGGGAAAATTCGACACATTCAGTCGACCACCTAAGCGCGGAACCGCGGCCAACCCCCCCTTGGGCCGCGGTTCCGCCGCACATTGGTGTCTTCACTGCGTCGTATTTTTCCAGTGGGCTTCTGGGCTTATTTTAGGGGTTTTGGAATATTAAAATTGGGCCCAGATTTTCTGTGAGTGCTACAGTAAGGCTTGGGGGACCACTTGTTAATTTTTGATCGATCGGATATTTTAAACACATTATTTCACAGTATTTACATTATATCTGCGACCGTGAATGTCACTTGATCGGTAAATCTAGTCTAACTGCTATAGCCCGGTTAGACGGATTTGCGAACGTGACTTTCACGTTGATGTTCTATGTTTTTGCTGTGTTGTTGCGGATCGGTCGTGGGGGATATCCTGGATGCAATGCTAGTACAGTTTTGTTGTATTATGTACATTTGATATTGCGGGGCGAGCGTCCGACATGTGGACTGCCGTCACTGCCTGTTTGTATTATTATTTTGGGGCACGGCCAGGTTGCGGTCGTTGTACCCGTTGTATGTATATTTTACTTTCTGTACTAGGGTTACCCCGCGGAGGGGTGCACGGATAGCCGGGTTCTAGAAGGCAACAAGCCCGCATCTCATGGCATTGGGACGGAGGGGGCTTCACTCCAGGATTGGCGGGCTATTCGACGCACTCGTAGGGGGTACAGGTTGACCCAGGAGGGGTGCCCAAGTTACCGGATTCCGTGAAGTGCTGGGTGGTCCATTCACGGTGCTGAAGGGGGCTGCCTCGCTTCAGGTTTTGGCGGGTGACTTGCCGCGCCCGTAGGGGTCTAGGATTTCATTGCACAGGCTATCCACACGACCAGGGGAACGTCGGGTTTCAGTAGTGGCTCTGTGAAACCCGGGGATCCCAGATATCTGTATTGTTCTGTGATGCTGTACATTTCTGTGATGTTGCATTTTATTCACGCCTTGAGCGAAATATAATATATTGGTATATATATTAGTAGATGTTGTATATGTTTTTCATCCGCGCTAGTCCAGTCCCCGCTCTGCCGTTAGTTAGCTAACCTAACGGGTGATGACGGGACCCAGTGGCGAATGCGGATGGCATATACGTACGTCAATATATTTTCGTTCTTTGTGGTGTGATCAATTGATGGGACTGCATTGATTCGGATCAATGCAAGTTAAAACAAACCTATTCTGATGTTGTTGGAACACTTTTCAAAAAGCTGTTATTGCAAGGACGTTCACTTTTGTTTTGCATCGTGGTATTCATTTGGAATATCCTGCTCCTCAGTCGACGAGGTAAGGGCCGAGATCCCTTCACCGGGAGTGACCCCTTGGACAGAAGTTTGCGTCAGGGCATTAACTTCACTATAGCCGATTACTTTTGCTTTGCATCGCGGTATTCATTTGGAATATCCTGCACCCCATTCTACGGGGAAAGAGCCGAGATCCCTTCACCGGGAGTGACCTCTTTAGTAAAGGTTTTCGTCACTATATTTTCTAAAAAGCTATCCGTTCCTTCAACGATATCAAGTTCATTACGTTAAAGGTTTTCGCCAGAAACCATTCGTAGCCCTCCATCATTTCAGTTAAATATTCGGTAGTATTCAAGCTATGTATTTTGACCTCACGCCAAGGCATAGTGTTTGGTAGTTACCGGGTATTTATCTGTTGCATAGATAGATGAGTTGGTTTGGGACAGTCGTACTACTATTTTGGCCTACGTCAAGGGTATGTACGGGTGGGTTCAAATTAACCTGGACAATGATGGGTAGAACTTGACATGTGACTTATGATATTTTGACCTCACGCCAAGGTCATAAGAGCATGGGGTAGAAATCACATCGGGAGTTTCAAAAGAACTGAAACTTGCCAGATATGCGCATACCTTCTGGAGTGTGGTACCGTGAGCGGATTCCGTCACGTTATCATGCGATGATAGTTGGATCCCGATTCCCACTGATGAGTTGGTTTACTCCTCGGGTGACCCCGACTAATTCTTCTTTCAGGTTTGGAGGAGAATTTGAGGTACAGTGGGAGGTTTCCAGATTAGATAAATTGGTAACCATTCTGATCTAGGTTAGAGTGCACGCTGAGTGTTTCTTTTCTCTCTCTCTAGCAGTGACCATTGACCCGACCCTAAGACTATGACTCAGAGACCAAGTTAACCGAACCTTCTTAACACTGGCTTTTGGATTGTCAGAGTTGCAGACCTCATTGCCACTCCTACTTTTACCCTTTTCTCCAGGACACCCCGTATTACTACGAACGTCCACTTCCATTGGACAAAACCATCGTATGGTTAGATACGAACTCGAAGGGATTCGAGGATGGTTTCCGGTTCTGGAGAAAACGGATAGGATTATTCAGTTGTCTTTTCCCTTTTACCTTCTCTCAAGTTATGAGTACTCCTTGGTTTAGGAGATAGTACACCTATTATGCAAATTGGATAGTCTTCTTCCAAACCTTAGGCTGGTGCCGACCGGTAGGGAATGAAGAAAACCAATTAGCATAACGATGGTGTGCAGAAGGTATTAAGTTCAGACAAAGCAAGGGATTAGTAAGAGGGCAAAGTAAATTGCGACTGATATTCACGACCAAACCAAGTATTTCTTCGCCAATCCTAAATCACCTTTGTATTTCTCCAGGACACACCGTATCACTACGAAGATCCACAGTTTATTGGATACTCCATCGTATGGTTATATACGAACTCGAAAGGAACTTGTTCCAGTTCGGGGATGGATTCTGGTCCAGGAGAAATAGGAATAAGGTTTATTCGGTTGTCTTTTATCCTCACCTTCTCTCGCATTGCGAGTGCTCCTAGGATTAGGACAGTACACCCATTATGCTTATTGGATAGTCTTCTTCCAAACCATAGGCTGGTGCCGAACGGTAGGGAAGGAAGAAAACCAATTGGCCTAAAGGGGTGTGCAGAAGGTAATGACTAAAGACATATAAAGGGATTTGGAGAGGTGGCAAAGAATTATACGGTTATAGTTGTTAATCTGGATAATGGTAGAGGCATTACTAGGAATACCAGGATACCCCATCGAAATATTTCAATGTTTCAGTTCTACTGTGTACTGTTAAAAGAAAACTGATTTCCTGATTAGACACTTGCTCCAGGGTATGTATTTACCAGGTTTGATTCTCACATCTGTATGGCTTTACAGATGATGAGTGGGAGTAAGTTATTGGGAATTGGGTGATCATCCTCATTATATCGGGATTCGTTGTAATCGGTGATATTTGAGGAGATCACCTGGGCTGTTTGCCGGTCGGCAAATATTTGGTTTTGAATATCCGCTGTTGTGCACCAATTTCAAATTGATATATCTGTACGTCTATTTTCATAGAGTGAGATATACCTTTTGATATTATGTCGATGACATTTACCTATATCAGTGGATGGTTAGGTAAGGAGCATTAAACAGCGGTGTAATTCTTCTTAACCATAAGTACAGTTTTCAACCTACGACACACAGTGAAAGAGTTGTTAGACTCGGCGGACTTATACAGAGTATTGTATGTTGTCCAGTGTCCATTAGGACAGAGGGGTTGGTCCTCTTACTATATTCTGTTTACTTTTAACTTCTCTAGTTCTTAGACATGTGTTTCGTTGAAACACAATGTCTAAGTTTTGAGGAGTTATAGGTATTTGAATAAAGTAGAGAACCAAGTGTAGCAAGTATCGGGATTCTTCAAAGTGATCGAAGATGTAGATACTTGTGTATGGTATTCAGTTGATAGTAATGATAAAGAGAAATTGCTTCTTTTTCAGGTTACTCATAATTGGAAGCATTCCTAAGTTGAGTAACGCTGATCGGCCTCCTTCCATTTAGTTGACATGCACTGGAGATAGCTGCATGATTTGAATCTGGTTCAATTAAATCAGTGCCTCTGGTTCTATATTGGATATAGTACAGTTCATATCTTAACATTGTTAAGGTACGGGGAGTTGTCTGGCTTATGATTAAAACCAGACTCTGGATAACTCAAGGCACGTTTCTGTAATGGCTGTTTGTGGATTGACCCAGGCTATGACGAGGGTTGACTTTCTACCATAAGAAAGATCAATAGTGATATTGTTCTTGACTCGCCACAGTTTTAATAAAAATGGATTTTTTCAAAAACAGTAGTGGGAGTATGGTAGAACTGGAAGTGATTCCAGAACCGCAAACGATTACTGAAGATTTGATAAGGAACCTAAAGATTCAATCTGATTTGACATTCCATTGGCCACTCTGCAGATATGGTGGGTAACTTCAGGCACCCGAGAGGTACTCCGGTAGCCTCAAGGACGGTGACAGGGAAGTTCTTGTTTACCCACACTTGCCATTGCTGTTGTTCCAGGATGCGAGGCCCGGCAGGAGGATGAGTATAGCGTCGTTCTAAACTAGCTTTAGAAGTGCACGTCTATATGACTCTGCCAGAGGGTTGTCGAAATCAGTGGGAGCAGCGGAAGCATTGGTGGACATCAGGCTTATGTTTATTTATAGACTAAAGCAGATGTAGCGGAGTTAGATCATCTGTTTCTGATGTGACAGTCATAGGTTTGACGTCATCAGAATATGGGATGGATCTGTTGAGAAGTTAGTAGGAAGTGATATTCCTATACTACGATCGGTTATACTTTGGTCGTCACACAGTGTTTTCTCCACAAGGGACTTGGACATTATATCAGACATACTGGTTACTAGATCTATGGTTTTTAGATCTAGATTTGGGTGGTTTCCCAATCTGGGTGCTTAGACAGCATTCTAAGAGTATTTAGAATGGACGACTCCTGGCACGGTAGTATACCTGCAGGTAATGGAGTCACCCTCTCTAAAAGGTGTCTTATAGACTAAAGTAGGGTGCTTAGACAGCATTCTAAGAGTATTTAGAATGGACGACTCCTGGCACGGTAGTATACCTGCAGGTAATGGAGTCACCCTCTCTAAAAGGTGTCTTATAGACTAAAGTAGAGAGGGATGTGCATGATTGGCAGATCACTTACTTAGGCAATTGAGTCAATCATGATATGTCAAGTACCACACTAGATGTTGTTCTTGCACTAGATGCAATAAGTTGATATTGATCCAATCCTGGAGAAACAGTCGGAAGCAGTTTTAGAACATAAGTGGATGTTCTAGGGATATGATAACGACAGCCTCATTTGGGAGACAGTTATCATTCCAGGCTTCCAAGGTGACCTGGACGACAAGGAGGTTGTCAGAGTTATAGTTTTTCCCTCTGACGAGGGGCAGTATTTTGGACAGGTGATCCAAGGCAATACTGAGGGAGGCATGGCGCAGGATACTGATTAAGTTCAGTTGACGATACAGTCTAAAAAGTTTGGATTTGGAGTTCATTTATGAGCTGGGTCCCATCAGGCATCCAGACATTCTAAGACAGGTATTGCTCATTTCGGGAGATGGTTTTCTCCGCGAACTTGAGATATAGAGAGACATAGAAAGAAACATCTAGGCGGATCCACTCACTGAGGCTATTCCTCGAACGCAATAGTCTTCCAAACAGGTTTTGTGAGACTGACTAGTAGAGGAGTTGGGTTTCGGTATCACACGGGATGTGAGTATGCGACATCGCAATAATTAGCCTTGAGTGCAAGTGGGAGATTGTTGGAGATAGTGCCCTCAGAGTCGATTATTGGATCACAGGCACGTTATTGCAATGATTGAGGGAGGACCTATCCCGGTAGGACAGTCTTACTCGAGATGATAGTATGCTATCTGGTTTACCTTTATCATCATGTACTGCTTTAGGTGACCTGACAGGTCGCTATTGCACGTTGATAGAGCCCCTAGGATTCTTGCTTGACTGCCAGCAGTATGAGGGCGATCATATAAGTGAGAGCTGGAGTCTATAAGCACATCCTTAAAAGGTCCCTAGTCGTGGGAGTTTCGAGACAGGGCATCGATACTCCAGAGTAGACTAGTGTATACAGTCGAGACCCCGACGAGGGGCGGTGGCCGGTCTCACAGGCCACTGGTGTCAGTTGGTTCACCTAAGATGTATACAGGTGCTCATTGGGTTATGAGTACACCGGACAGGACTCGTCGGGAACATGCTAGTTGGTCTTATACCTGACGTCAGATAGCAGTTCCCAGGTGACATGTGTACAGGTTAGTTCATCGACCTGGGGATCGTCATTTGTCTCGTGTGAGTTCCCACTGTACTTTGATTGCTACCCTACCACGGCTCAAAGGAGTCGTGC
Source organism: Agapanthus africanus (assembly GCA_030015575.1). Taxonomy (NCBI): domain Eukaryota; kingdom Viridiplantae; phylum Streptophyta; class Magnoliopsida; order Asparagales; family Amaryllidaceae; genus Agapanthus; species Agapanthus africanus. The sequence goes on from JASDDO010000018.1 coordinate 130,771,686, forward strand.
AAACAGGTTTTAGTTGGGTACAGTCCCGAGCCACATGGAGGCAGTGAGCGGATCTTCAGGGGTTCGTCTCTCCCGGTATTGGGGATGAGGTCGCGCTGTGTCTAGGAGAGCCATTACACAAAGTCCTTGGCTAAGGCAGGAGATTTACTGGTAGGTATTCCAGTAGTATCTCAGGGTGTTCTGGGCTACACTCCGACACGACTTGTACCGCTTTTGGGGGTCTGACTTTTACCCACCCCCTAGGCCCGACATGCGATGCTCATAGACGAACGGACCGGACTGTACGGATATTGTCACTGACAGGCTCAGTAGGGTGTCAGGATGAGTTCGCTCATCGACGTCCCTTTTAGTCAATAGCTGGTGGCCCGTTACGTATTGGCTTATACCTCTGACGTGCTAGTGGTTAAATCTACAGCCATAGTATTGACGAGTCTTTAGAGTCCACCACACTTTCAGTTACTCAGCTTTCGGGCGAAACGCTGTAGAGGCCGTATGGAGATATGGCAGGGTTCGATCGGATACGTGAGGTATTGCACGGATCAGGATCGGACGGTTTGTACTAGAGGCCTTATAGATATATGGCAGGGTTCGGTCAGATACGTGCGGTATTGCACGGATCAGGATCGAACGGATATTACTAGCCGGCTTTGGTTTAAGCCGGATCCTAGTTTAGTACAGTGTAGATTTTGTCTCTTTGCATTTGTATCCGGACGGAATACAGATGCGGGTGTGTATGCACAGTATCGGGGTTTTCCTGTAATTTATTACGGGACCAGTTTTCTGGAGTTGCCAGTTTGCATTCCGTTCCGGCCGGTTTTCCTTTGTTCTTTCCCGGCCGGACTTTTCCGATGGAGGGGGTTATTTGCAAGTTTGCAAATAACATTTGAGGAGGGGTTTTCTTGCATATAGATTAATTATGATACCATTCTTTTCTACATCATTCTCTTGCATTAATGAGAGGGTATGGGTTTAAAGTGAGAAGCATGGTTGATGTTTGTTTGTGGTCACCCTTTTCTCATCTCCTACACTCACCTCCCTTCATGATATGTATTTGATCACTCCACCATTTCTCATTAGCAAGAGGGGCCGGCCACATTTTGTGGGAGAGGGGAGAGAGTTCATTTTGAGAAAAGATTGGTTCATATCATTTTCATGCTTGCAAAATTCTACACTTGATTCAAAAGTCCATTCATGATCCCTCCATCATCCAAAGGCAACCAATACCCCAAAGTGAGACACAACTCTATACTATATTCTACAGCACATCTTGGGCATGTCGACTTGCCGGCTTCATACCCGAGTTGCCTCGGTATAGAGGCGGGAGCCCGTAAAAGATGCAGGCGATGTGGTGCCCTTCCGGCGAGGAGGCGACGACCGGAGTTTCCGCGAGGAGATCGGAGTGGAGATGAAGACCGGACGACTCGGATCAGTCGGTATATCTCTTCCCTTTCTTGTTAGTTAGCTAGGACAAGTTTAATGGCCCGATCCGGGGTTTAGTGCGCGGTGGTGCCGGTTTGCTAAGTCCGCAAAATAAAAGTTTATCACCGTTTCCGCATTTGGCCGTCGGATTGACGACCGGGGCGCCGCCGTGCACTTACACATGGTGGACCCGGTATGGTACCCCGAGGCGAGAACGGTTTCGCTGTGTAGTAGACGGTGAGCCTGGCAGAGGGACTACTACCTACCGGTGATTGGTTGGACCTGACAGTTATCCGGAGGATACTGATCAGAGTCGATAGATGGATGTGGGGTGATCCGTACTGCCGGGGCCGAGGGCCGATACCGCAGACGGAGCCAGCGGGCTGACCCGGACTGACGGGGCCCGATGGATGAGGATTTGCGTGTCGATGCTGGACACGAGTATTTATGATATTTGGGTGCCGATGTTGGGCACTCGGGATTCTCAGAGATTTACAGGATTTGAGGGCCGATGAGGATGCCGGCGCCTGAGCTATTTGGGGGATCTGGGTGCATTGATGGACACCGATTATATATTCCACGTTGACATTCCGTATAGATGTTATATTGTCCATGCTCAGCATTTATTATTGTACCTCATCCTGTAGTTATATTACCTGATAGAGCACTTGCATGATTATTGCACATACTGCTTATCACATATTGATCTCATCTGTTGGCATATGTTAGAGTAGCGCAGTACGTGCATGCTCGCGATTACCTTTATATGTTATCTCTATTCATGAGTTGGCAACTCACCCCCGTTGTGCCACAGTGTTTGCAGGTTGCCCTTCGGAGTAGTTGCGGCAGGCTGCGTTTTGCATCTTTTGGCACAGATACCCCCATAGTTGGTATACTAGCTCTTTTGCTGATAGGTGGGTTTTGTGGGGTATCTGTTTATCTTTCAGTTATGTACATTGTTGTATCTAGTATTCTCCATCTACCATGTATGTATTTGACTTAGAGACAGTGTGAGGACTGTGATGTATTTTATTTGTATTCTGGTGTCGAGCTCGTTGTGAGCCGACTTTCTTATGCAGTTTTATTCTATCTGTGATGTTCCCACTTGTGGATCTTGATCTTCGCTACGGCGTCGTATATTGCTACCTTGGTGTTTGTTTACTTAGATTTCTTACATGTTAGTAAGTGCTTTCTTTTTTTAAACTTATAACACTCTATACTTTTACTGGTTTGATTTCTGGGTTTTCGGTTCACTTAGTCGCGTTACGCCTGTAGACGTTACGTGGTTAAGTGCCGGTCACGGGACAAACTTTGGGTCGTGACAAAGTTGGTATCAGAGCGTAGGTTTTACCTTTCGGAGTGTAGGATGACCCTGGTATGATGGAGTGGTAGCTGCAGCAGGGTAGCGTAGCGTGTGTATGTTCCGCGGCATACTCACGACACGGTACTCCGCCTACGCGACCTTAGGAATTGTTGATTTAAATTCCTTCTTGAGTAGATACATTCTTGCGAATCGATTTCCGTATCCTTATCGAATCCTATTGTTCCTTTCAGCCATTATGCCGCCAAAGACTACGAGGGCGCAGAGAGCGGCCGCGAGGGCCGAGATTCGAGTTGATTCGTCCGAGACGAGGACAGATCCGGGTAGTACACCGGTTGTGCCCGAGCAGGCTGTTCCTGCCGTGACAGATCAGATTGCTATGTTAGGGGCTGGTGTGCAGGAGATACGCCAGACGATAGGATCCAGCATGCAGGAGATGCGCCAGATGATGGGATCTCTAGTTGAGACACTTCGAGCGCAGTGACCAGAGGTAGTTCCACCCGTTGTAGAGACCGCGGTGGTACCCACAAATCAGGCAGTTGCACCTGCGACTACAGAGGTTATTACAGTATCGCTGTCAGAGTTTATGAGGCTGAAGCCTCCGGTCTTCGCAGGCACCGATGTGGCCGAGGACCCACAGTCTTTCATTGATCGGATGGCGCGGATATGTCGTTCACTTAGATGCGCAGATGCGAGATGGGTTGAGTTCGCGAGCTTTCGCCTGGAAGGTCTTGCGCAGAAATGGTGCGAATCAGTCGAGAAGGGTAGAGCAGCATGTCTTCCTCCTATGACCTGGACAGAGTTCGTGGCGCTATTCCTTGCCCGCTTTCTTCCCCTGAGTGTCAGAGATGCTAGAGCACGCAGGTTCGAGTCCTTACGCCAGACGCCAGAGATGCCAGTGGCAGAGTATGACGTGCTGTTCTCCGAGCTATCAGTTTATGCTCCGTACTTAGTGGCTACCGAGGAGTTGCGAGTCAAGAGATTTGTCCTAGGCTTGCTTACACCACTATTCCTTGCTATCAGCGCGCAGCATTACGAGACATACGCAGCAGCAGTAGATGCAGCATTATTAGTTGAGGAGCGCCTTGCTGAGACTTCGGCAGTCCCAGAGCCGAAGAGAGTTCGTGCAGATACGTCAGTGCAGAGACGTCCTTTTCGGCGTCGTGACAGGCACCTTGCAGGTGGCAGAGATCCGAGGCGAGGCCGGTTATTTAGCTCCTATCCCCAGGAGGGTCAGCGACCATCATCGGGATGTTACCGTTGCGGGAGTTCTTATCATCGTGTGCGAGATTGTCCTGAGGTACCCCGGAGTGGGGCGGCAGCACCGCATGTTACATTACCACCTTCACCATCCCAGACGGCATTGCCGATAGTACCTACTGTTACTCCGTGTCAGACGCATGCACAGAGAGGTCGTGGTCGCGGAGGATTTGTTCATAGAAGACGAGGTGACCGAGGTGTAAGTCCGCGGGGGCGCCCCGGCCGTCGATCCGACGCCGGAAACGCGGAAACAAAAACTTTCCAAAACTTGCAACCAGCACCACCGCGGACTTTTCACCCGGATCGGGCCATTAACCTAGCTAACTAGCAAATAAGAAAAGAGTAGAGAAGTTATACCAAGCGATCCGTGTCCTTCGGTCTTCATCTCCACTCCGATCTTCCGCGGAATCTCCGTCCATCATCGTCTCGTCGGAAAGGGCACCACGAAGCCGGAATCTTTTACGGGCTCCCACCTCTTGACCGAGGCAACTCGGGCGCGAAGTTGGCTAGCCGACGCGTCCAAGACTTGCTATAGATATAGTGTAGAAGCTCGTCTCTTTTGGGGTTATGAGGTTGCCATGGTTTGTGGAGGAAAAGAATGAACTTGAGAGAAAGAAAAAAAAATGGAGCTCTCAAGTTTTTCAAGCAACATATGATATAAATCACCACCCACTAAAATCAATCCCCTTCTCCCTTGAATAGTGGCCGGCCCCTCTTCTCAAAATGGAGATTGGAGAGAGAAAAAGAATTCTCCAAGTATATAAAAATATAATGGAAAAACCAATAAAGAAAATGGTCACTCTCATTTCATTTCAACAACCATCAAATGAAAAGCAAAATGAAATGGACAAGAATGGAATCTCATGATGATAAGGAAACACATATGCAAGAAACCCCTCCACTAAATGTTAATTGCAAATGTGCAAATAACACCCTCCATCGGAAAGTCCGACCGGGAAGGAAAAAGAGAAAACCGGCCGGAACGGAATGCAAACTGGCAACCCCAGAAAACCGATCCCATAATAAATTACAGAAAAACCCCGCTACTGCAAATACATGCCCGTATTTGTATTCCCACTGAACACAAATGCAAAGAGACAAAACTACACTATCTAATACTAGAATCCGGCTTAAGCCAAAGCCGGCTAGTAAAAACCGTCCGATCAGGATCCGTGCAATACCGCACGTATCTGATCGAACCCTGCCATATCCCCATACGGCCTCTACAGCGTTTCGCCCGAAACCTGAGTAACTGAGTGTGGTGGACTCTAAAGACTCGTCAATACTATGGCTGTGGATTTAACCACTAGCACGTCAGAGGTATAAGCCAATACGTGACGGGCTACCAGGTATTGACCAAAAGGGACGTCGATGAGCGTACTCATCCTGACACCCTACTGAGCCTGTCAGTGACAATATCCGTACAGTCCGGTCCGTTCGTCTATGAGCATCGCATGGCGGGCCTAGGGGGTTGGTAAAAGTCAGACCCCCAAAAGCGGTACAAGTCGTGTCGGAGTGTAGCCCAGAACACCCTGAGATACTACTGGAATACCTACCAGCAAATCTCCTGCCTTGGCCAAGGACTTTTCATGTTCTGGCTCTCCTAGACACAGCGCGACCTCACCCCCAATACCGGGAGAGACGAACCCCTGCAGATCCGCTCACTGCCTCCATATAGCTCGGGACTGTACCCAACTAAAACCTGTTTGCACGACTCCTTTGAGCCGTGGTAGGGTAGTAATCAAAGCACAGTGGGAACTCACACGAGACAAATGACGATCTCAGGTCGATGAACTAACCTGTACACATGTCACCAGGGAACTGCTATCTGACGTCTGGTATAATCCCAACTAGCAGGTTCCCGGCGAGTCCTGTCCGGTGTACTCATAACCCAATGAGCACCTGTATACATCTTAGGTGAACCAACTGACACCAGTGGCTTGTGAGACCGGCCACCGCCCCTCGTCGGGGTCTCGACTGTATACACTAGTCTACTCTGGAGAATCGATGCCCTGTCTCGAAACTCCCACGACTGGGGACCTTTTAAGGATGTGCTTATAGACCACCAGCTCCTACGTATATGATCGCCCTCATACTGTCGGTAGTCAAGCAAGAATCCTAGGGGCTCTATCAACGTGCAATAGCGACTCGTAAGGTCACCTAAAGCAGTACACGATGATAAAGATAAACCAGATAGCATACTATCATCTCGAGTAAGACTGTCCTACTGGGATAGGTCCTCCCCTCAATCATTGCAATCACGTGCCTGTGATCCAATAATTGACTCTGAGGGCACTATCTCCAACAATCTCCCACTTGCACTCAAGGCTAATTATTGCGATGTTGCATACTCACAGCCCGTGTGATACCGAACACCCAACTCCTCTACTAGTCAGTCTCACAAAGCTCGTTTGCGAAACTATTGCGTTCGAGAAATAGCCTCAGTGAGTGGATCCGCTCTGGTGTTTCTTTCTATATCTCTCTATATCCCATGTTCGCGGAGAAAGCCATCTCCCGAAATGAGCAATACCTGTCTTAGAATGTCTGGATGTCTGATGGGACCTAGCTCATAAATGAACTCCAAATCCAAACTTCTTAGACTGTATCGACAACTGAACTTAATCAGTATCCTGCGCCATGCCTTCCCTCAGTATCCACCTGGACCACCTGTCCAAAAATACTGCCCCTCGTCAGAGGGAAAACTATAACTCTGACAGCCACTCTGCTATCCAGGTCACCTTGGAAGCCTGGAATGATAACTGTCTCCTAAAGGAGGCTGCCGTTATCAATTCCTTAGAACATCAACTTATGTTCTAAAACTGCTTCCGATTGTTTCTCCAGAATTGGATCAATATCAACTTATTGCACCTACTGCAAGAACAACATCTGGTGTGGTACTTGACATCTCATGATTGACTCAATTGCCTAAGCAAGTGATCTGTCAATCATGCGTATCCCTCTCCCCTTTAGTCTGTAAGACACCTTTAGAGAGGGTGACTCCATTACCTGCAGGTACACTACCGTGCCAGGAGTCGTCCATTCTAAATACTCATAGAATGCGGTCAAAGTACCCAGATTGGGAAACCACCCAAATCTAGATCTAAAACCATAGATCTAGTAACCAGAATGTCTGATATTATATCCATGTCCTATGTGGAGAAACCACTATGTGACGACCAAAGTATAACCTATCGTAGTATAGGAATATCACTTCCTACTCTGTGTATGTCATCAAATACCAGGACATCACACCCTACTACCTTCTTAACAGATCCATCCTCTATTCTGATGAAGTCAAACCTATGACTGTCACATCAGAAATAGATGATCTATCTCCGCTATATCTGCTTTAGTCTATAAACAGACATAAGCCACATGTCCACCAATGCTTCCGCTGCTCCCACTGACTATGACAACCCTCTGGCAGAGTCATATAGACGTACACTTCTAAAGCTAGTTTAGAACGACGCTACACTCATCCTCCTGCCGGGTCTCACAGTCTGGAACAACAGTAATGGCAAGTCTGGGTAAACAAGAACCTCCCTGCCACCGTCCTTGAGCATACCGAAGTACCTCTCGAGTGTCTGAGGTTACCCACCATATCTGCGGAGTGGCTAATGGAATGTTAAACCAGATTGAATCTTTAGGTTCTTATCAAATCTTCAGTAATCGTTTGCGGTTCTGGAATCACTTCCAGTTCTACCATACTCCCACTACTGTTTTCTGAAAAAAAAACATTTTTATTAAAACTGTGGCGAGTTAAGAACAATATCACTATTGATCTTCCAGATGGTAGAAAGTCAACCCTCGTCATAGCCCGGGTCAACCCACAAACAGCCACTACTGAAACGTGCCTTGAGTTGTCCAGAGTCTGGTTTTAAGCATAAGCCGGACAACTCCCCATATCTTAACAATATCAAGATATGAACTGTTCTATATCCAAGAAACAGAGGCACTGATTTAATTGAACCAGATTCAAATCATGCAGCTGTCTCCAGTGCATGTCAACTAAATGGAAGGAGGCCGATCAGCGTTACTCAACTTAGGAGTACTTCCAATTATGAGTAACCTGAAAGAGAAGCAAGTTCTCTTAAACATTACTATCATCTGAATGCCATATACAAGTATCTACATCTTCGATTACCTTGAAGAATCCTGATACTTGCGATACCTGGTTCTCTACTTTATTCATATACCTATAACTTCTCAAAATTCGGACCCTGTGTTTCTACGAAACACCTGTCTAAAAATCAGAGAAGTCATAAGTAAACCGGATATAGTACGAGGACCAACCCCTCTGTCCTAATGGACACTGGACAATATACAATACTCTGTATAAGTCCCCTGAGTCTAGTGACTCATTCACTGTGTGTCGTAGGTTGAAAACTGTACTTTTGGTTAAGAAGAATTACACCGCTGTTCAATGCTCCTTACCTAACCATCCACTGATATAGGTAAATGTCATAGACATAATTTCAGAAAGGTATATCTCACTCTATAAAAATAGACGTACAGATATATCAATTTGAAATTGGTGCATAACAACGGATATTCAAAACCAAATATTTGCCGACCGGCAAACAACCCAGGTGACTTCCTCAAATATCACCGATTACAACGAATCCCGATATAATGAGGATGGTCACCTAATTCCCAATAACTTACTCCCACTCATCATCTGTAAAACCATACAGATGTGAGAATCCAACCTGGTAAATACATACCCTGGAGTAAGTGTCTAATCGGGAAATCAGTTTTCTTTTAACAGTACACAGTGGAACTGAAATATTGAAATGTTTCGATGGGGTATCCTGGTATTCCTAGTAATGCCTCCTCCATCATCCAGATTCACAACTATAACCGTATAATTCTTTGCCACTTCTCCAAATCCCTTTATATGTCTTTAGTCATTACCTTCTGTACACCCCTTTAGGCCAATTGGTTTTCTTCCTTCCCTACCGTTCGGCACCAGCCTATGGTTTGGAAGAAGACTATCCAATAAGCATAATGGGTGTACTGTCCTAATCCTAGAAGCACTCGCAATGCGAGAGAAGGTGAGGATAAAAGACAACCGAATGTACTTAATTCCTATTTCTCCTGAACCAGGATCCATCCCCGAACTGGAACAAGTTCCTTTCGAGTTCGTATATAACCATACGATGGATTATCCAATAAACTGGGATCTTCGTAGTGATACGGAGTGTCCTGGAGAAATACAAAGGTGATTTAGGATTGGCGAAGAAATACTTGGTTTGGTCGTGAATAGCAGTCGCAATTTACTTTGCCCTCTTACTAATCCCTTGCTTTGTCTGAACTTAATACCTTCTGTACACCGTTTAGGCTAATTGGCTTTCTTCATTCCCCACCGTTCGGCACCAGCCTAAGGTTTGGAAGAAGACTATCCAATTTGCGTAATAGGTGTACTATCTCCTAAACCAAGGAGTACTCGCAATCTGAGAGAGAAGGTAAAAGGAAAAGACAACTGAATAGTCCTATTCGTTTTCTCCAGAACCAGAAACCATCCTCGAATAAATTCCTTCGAGTTCGCATATAACCATACGATGGTTTTGTCCAATGGAAGTGGACGTTCGTAGTAATACGGGGTGTCCTGGAGAAAAGGGTAAAAGTAGGAGTGGCAATGAGGTTTGCAACTCTGACAATCCAAAAGCCTGTGTTAAGAAGGTTCGGTCAACTTGGTCACCGAGTCATAGTCTAGGGTCGGGTCAATGGTCGCTGCCAAAGAGAGAGAGAAAAGAAACACTCAGCGTGCACTCTAACCTAGATCAGAATGGTTATCACTTTATCTAATCTGGAAACCTCCCACTGTAACGTCAAATTCTTCCCCAAACCTAAAAGAAGAATTAGCCGGGAATACCCGAGGAGTAAACCAACTCATCAGTGGGAATCGGGATCCAACTATCATCGCATGATAATGTGACGGAATCCGCTCACGTTATCACACTCCAGAAGGTATGCGCATATCTGGCAAGTTTCAGTTCTTTTGAAACTCCCGATGTGGATTTTTACCCAATGCTCTTATGACCTTGACTTTGGCCAACATATCATAAGTCACATGTCAAGTTCTACCCGTCATTATCCAGGTTAATTTGAACCCACCCGTACCTACCCTTGACGTTGGCCAAAATGGCAGTACGACTGTCCCAAACCAACGCATCTATCTATGCTGCATATGAATACCCAACAGCTACCAAACACTGTGCCTTGACTTTGGCCAACATACACAGCTTGAATACTATTGACTATCCATATGAAACGACGGAGGGCTACGAATGGTTTCTGGCGAAAACCTTTAACGTAATGAACTTGATATCGTTGAAGGAACTGATAGCTTTTAAAAATATAGTGACGAAAACCTTTGCTAAAGAGGTCACTCCCGGTGAAGGGATCTCGGCTCTTTCCCCGTAGAATGAGGTGCAGGATATTCCATCTGAATACCACGATGCAAAGCAAAAGTAATCGGCTATAGTGAAGTTACTGCCCTGACGCAAACTTTTGTCCAAGGGGTCACTCCCGGTGAAGGGATCTCGGCCCTTGCCTCGTCGACTGAGGAGCAGGATATTCCAAATGAATACCACTGTGCAAAACAAAAGAGAACGCCCTTGCAATAACAGCTTTTTGAAAAATGTTCCAACAACATCAGATAGGTTTGTTAAGCTTGCATTGATCCGAATCAACGCAGTCCCATCAATTGATCACACCACAAAGAACGAAAATATACTGACGTACGTATATGCCATCCGCATTCGCCACTGGGTCCCGTCATCACCCGTTAGGTTAGCTAACTAACGACAGAGCGGGGACTGGACTAGCGCGGATGAAAAACATATACAACATCTACTAATATATATATAATATATAATTTTCGCTCAAGGCGTGATAAACAATGCAGCAGCACAGAAAA